>CM038672.1:334564023-336964023 GCA_021605145.1 Aegilops bicornis | reverse complement strand
GTTGACGAGCAACTTTGACAAGGGGAAAATATTGCAACACTGAGGGCCCAAAGAAAGAAGCAAAAGAAACGATGAAAACAAAAGCACACAAGCATGCAAATAATACAAATAATATCATAATCAAGTAATATTACATATTACTGCTACAATAATAATATGCATGCATACCTAAGCACACAAATCTCGCAGAAACTCTGGTATTACGGTCTAATATGCTATGGCTGTGTGCATGAAAAGTGAATCCATGTGTGGAAGGAGTTGGTGTAACCAAGGCTACACCAAGCGTTGGCTGAACACCGGTTGCAACTGGATGGATACGAAGGCGAGGACGGACATGGTGATCATGGGGTGGAACACGGAGGTTACAACTGCATCATCGTCAAGCGTACGAAAGGGAACCATACACGTCCAAAGAACGATATGACAAGGTAGGATATTGGTGGAAAGCTGGGCTTGCTGGCATTGCCCTTTTTTGATGAGAAAAATCAGTAAGGGGTGCCAAAATGGCAAGATGGATTGCACGATTCGAGATAGAGGCAAGTCTACCACCTGAGTGATATGGGTGGATGTAGGAAAAGATATCGACGCGATACCTGAGCATAACTCCTGCAAGTGGTGTCGGGAACACTTGGTACTATGGCATCACTCCGCTGGAACAGAGATGACGCGAAACACCAAAGAGCAGGTACACAAATAATAAGGGTGCAGGTAGTGGATCAAAACCGATACCACCTACACACACAAGATTACTATCAGCGACCAGGTACTAATCTATGTGCATTCTATGTAATCAAACAAATGCAGCAATCAAGTTCAACAGACCAACTAGACTCTATACTACCACATTCTAACGCTCGAGCGGGATAGGGCGTCCTACAGCCAAACCTGCTCTGATACCAAGCCTTGTGGCACCCTGGCTCAGAGAAACCGGAATGCCCTGTATTCCAGCCCAGAGATCGAGGAGAAGTCTTCTAGAATACGACACTACTTAGCATAGAACAAATCAGCTCTTTCTTACAATCTATATGGATACAAGGGATTACAATGGCACGACAACACTATGCCTGCCACGGTTGCTCTAGCAAGCAGCTGAACAACACGAAGCAGTTGAATAACTACTAGCAGCAGAACAGCGATGACGGTGATGAACTCCACTCCGTACGGACTTTGGACGGAATGCCTATCCTAGCTCGCAAACAAGGGATCCATGGTAAACAAGCAATCAAATCCGGCACGACCTGCAAACTGGCATGACACGCGAGGCAAGCTCATAGTAACCAAAGGCAATCAAGACAAACAACAACATGGAAATTACAGGTTACTTAGCAATGTTGAACCCGATACTATCAGAACAACATGGCATGTACAACATGATACAACTAGAACAATATGAGCATGGCACATGAGCATATGAACAAGACGATACTAGCATGAAACATGATGACACTATCCTGCACCAACTTACTCTGCTCGGGGTTACCTCGTAACTATCACATGCATCATCTTACCATCATGGACATCACACGATCTTTTTGTGATCCAATTAAGCTTGGTGTTAACAATACCGTAGTAATCATTACATGACCATAAGGAGCTTGACCTTTACCCTTGACTCTCGCAGAACAACACAAATATCCAACAACTCGGTATCCTTGATACCACGGTGATCCTCTCAGGATCACACAAAGATCAACCAACTTCTCTCATCATCGAACCGGGGTTGTTATTAAGCACATCATTATTATTACTATTGACCCATAGTGTGACCGACTATGAACTGGTCCCATATCCACGGGTGCGGCTATGATAGATTAAATACACACTCTGCAGAGGTTAGTACATTGTACCCACACCACGGAACCCATGGCCTCGTGCTCCCATTCGGGTGGACCAACCGCATTCCGACAAAACCGATCTATTGCCGTCACCCTCTCCCAGCCACTCCGACAAACTCCCCTTTGGGCTAAGTCCTGGGTGGCCCCATGTCAACTCGTGACACCCAACGACCACCGTCGTGGCAAGACATAAACGCTTTCAAATGGGGACAATGGATCCATACTCAACAACGGGCACACAAGGCTTATGCAGTCCTACCCGGCCAAGGTAGCGCCCCGCATAACCTTCCCTCATTGGAGGAACCGGCGAGAGGCATGACAATAGACCTAGTTAGAACCCCCCATAAGGCAAGTGTGGATGCACTGGTCAGCTTGATTTGGTGGCACCATGACTCAACCAATAGTTATTCAAGTTTGATTATTATACGGTTAAACTTGAATGCAATAAGCTGAGCCATATTAAAATAACATGATGCAACTATAATGCATGATATCAACATAAGCATGGGTGTGCAACATAATCATCAATCATATCAACAACAATAAATCATATATCCGAATGAGCATGGCATACTAACGAGCATGAATATAACAAGTATAACACTACTCATAGCATAACATTACCACTAGCAACGGAAATAACTACCATGCAAGACCATAATGGTAATACTGCCAAGTAAGCATGTAACCAACTAGATGCAACGGAACATGCATAGCGACGGTACTGGATAGCAGACGATAAGCATGCAACAGAACGAACAACACTACTATCACCATGTACTACTACCAAGCATGACATGTAACAATAATACTAGCAAGAAGTACAAGATAAGCAGATGTAGAAGAGCATAGCATGAAGGTGAACATAGATCTATAAGAATTACCGAAATAACGATAGCAGTTGCAGACAAACAAGAACTTATTAAATGTTCAAGTAGAAAACCATGGCTACTACAAGGCTATCATGCAAGTGATTGTCGTGGCTTGCCTGGGGAGGAAGAATGCACCGGCGAGAAGTGCGGAAAACTCACGGAAGGAATCGCCCACCCTCGCTACTGCTAAGTTTAGTCCACTCATTGAAACTAATTTAGTCCCACCTCGCTCCACGAACAGGGTGTATACCACCTTAAATACGTTACTTCTCAAACCAGCACAACACTTGGTCTTCATTGAACTCTATGTGTAGGATCTGTGGTCGCAATAGTGTAACACCCCAAAAATTTAACCAGGTTTTAGTTATTAAAATTTTTCCAAGAGTTTAAAACTTTTGCCTAGAAGAATATCTCTGTTCATTTCAAAACTTTTCCTTTAATATTAAGGAATTTATCCCTAGTGGATCCCTCCAAAATATATTGGACTTCTATGCCCTCTCATTAAAACAAATTTCCTAATCAGTAGATTTATTTATTAAATTATTCCACCTGAGCTATATTCATTAAAATGACTTGTTTTTAGTTTTGGAGCTCTTTTTGTACTACAACCATTTGATAAATTTAACTAAAAATCCAACCAAAATTTGGAGATGTCATGTGATGTCTCTAAATCACTTTTGTGCAATAATATATTTCATTCATTGCATATTTTGAGAGCTACACATGTTTTTCTTCTTCTCCGTCCAAAGGCAATTTTTCACTGCAACCCTTTTAAATATTTGTTTCTAGCTTCCACCAAAATTATGGGATGTTAGTAGCAGCATATGATTCCATTATATGCAATAATCCAAGGATGTTCTTTGAAAATTTCGAGTGAATCAACCTAATCTTCATTCTGGTCCATCATGATGGTTTGTACAATAACCATATTATTGCTTGATCTTTGGCCCTTGATTCCTTCTCCTACTTGTAGTCCTCCATACTAAACCCCTAAGTCCAGGAGCATGCAACCTTTGGCATATTTTTGGTTCATGAAATAATGCCACTCACATGCTGTCTAGAATTGAAGTTCGCAAAACTTGCACTAGCAAGTTTGTGCTTTTCACCAACTAACCTCACCACCCTCTTGTGCACCCACAGAGACCCCACTCTGGAAGTTTTGGTCACCCAAGAAATGCCTAAGTGCATCTCGCCATTTTGTCGAACACCACAGTGGGCATGGACAGTTTTGGCATGATTGTAAGTTTGTGTTGTGAACTTTCCCATCTGTCCAAACCAAGTTGTCTAGTAGCCTGCTAATGGTCTCTAACCTGACACTGTGGATTTGCATTTGATCTCTAGCCGTTTTGGCCATCCTAGCATTTCGTCGAAAGGCAGACGCCGCACGCCGAGCGCCTTGAAAGCAGAGCACACGCTTTGCACGTGCTCGCGCCCGAGCAAGCGCTACCTGGATAAACCTCCCGAGCTCACCCGATCCTTTCCCCTCGCCGTCGTGCCAAGAGCCCCGACCGCCACTCGCTCACATGTTGGCGCCGCAGCAAGCTCCTTGGCGGCACGCTTGCGGCCGCATCCATGGACGGCGCCGCCCAAACCTCCTCCGCTCGCCAGCTGCCCCCTTAAGCATCTCCAGCTCAGCCGCAGCTTCGTCCCCTAGCGCGCGTCGCCGCCACGTCGCCATTGCTACAGAATGACGGTTCGCCGCCATCCTTATCACCGGCCGCCTCGGAACCGACCTCCACCGCGTATAAAGGGCCCCGGAGACCAACCGTGTTCTCAGGCAACCTCTTCTGATCCTCCTAGAGCTACCCTGGCCAACATTCGAGGAGGGGAAGGCCTTCTTCCCCGAGTCCGGCCAGTTCGGTCGCCGCCTCGCCCGGCCGATTCCGTCGCCACCAGTGCCCCTCCCTCTCCATTCTCTCCACCAAGAACTCCCCCTCCCTCTCGCGAGTGCAACCCCTCGATCAATTTTGGTCGGAGACCTCCGCAGCCCCAAACTCACTATCCACCCGAACGCCGGCTCCGCCGCGAAGCTCGTCGCCGGCAACTCCGTCCACGTCGGCGACCATGGCGCTGCACTCCACAGACTCGTCTCGACCCCCTGAGTACACCCATACCCTCAGATCACCAAGAGACGCCCCCGTTCGCCGGCAAAACCTCGCCGGAGCTCCGCCTCCGTTCGGTCAGAGGGGAGACGGCGCGCGCGTGGCTGGTCAAACCTGAGTAGTGGGCCAGGCGGGCCCACCGTCAGCGACCCAGCGCCTGTCCGCGCAGGAGTAAGTGGAAGCGCCTTTTCGAATACGCTTTTCGGCGTAATGCGTTTTTATTTGAAACGTTTTCTTTTCTGTTTATTTTTTAAAAACATATTTTGACCAAACTTTGACCTGTTGTATCTTTTAAAATACAACTCCAATTAAATTGATTATTTTTCCTACCTATCTCAAATATTGTCTAGTTTATTTTAAGATTTATTTGAAAAAATTTCAGAACAACTTTTGTGCTGTTTTTATTTTTGTGTTAATTCATTTATATTTCTAAAATAGGATTTTTGAAGAGAGGAGAAGTATTTCAAGAGTTTGAAATGCACCTGCCTTCCCATGACACGAAGGCAAGCATTCTGGACCCCGCATAAATATTTTTGTGTGTTTGATGACACGCTTATAACATCCCCTCACTTTGGAGAAACTTGTTATTTCATGTGAGATGATCATGTGCATGGATGCATATTTGTGATTTCCATGTTGTTGGGAATGATCACACTTGTGATAATAATCATACTAATGTGCCTTGCTAGCATGCATGAAGTAATCCCGGAAAGCCTCTGCCTTTGGTAGGCATGAGGTTGTCGCCGGTCCCGTTGGGACGGTCATGTCGGTATGGCATAGTGAGGTATGGTGAGCGGTGATCGTGTTAGTTGAGATATATTTGTTATACATGTCATGCAGGAAATACTTAAACCTCCCGAGTCGATCGTAGATCGAGTCTTGTTCGATAACCCCATACTTTCTTTCAGATTACCACTCGTCTCTACAACAAGTAGAGTACGGTTCAAGAAGTTTTCAACCCCTTTCCAAAGACACACCGCATAAAGAGGCCAGGTGGAAAATACCGGTTGTAGCTGGTAGGCGTAGACCACCCGTCCGGGGCATGGGTGTTTCCGGTTGAGACCGAGAGGGGAGGCCACCCCTTAGAGCACGCAATATAAATTTGATCCCATGCTACGCGAGGTTGTAGCCTCCCCACTTAGAGTTTGCTTGACAGGTGTCGTGTGTGATTCCAGACATTGTGATTTAAGCTGGTGTGTGCAAGTTAGGTGTGTTTTCAACAAAAAGACCGTAGACGGAATTAGTCGCGATGGACTAAAGGAATCCGTTACTCGTGGGTAAAGAGTACACCCTCTGCAGATATTAAACCTATTCGAATAGCCGTGTCCATGGTTAAGGATTTCAGTCTGGGATGGGTCAAGTGTCGGTCTTAGTGTCGGTCTTCGGAGGTGAAACTATTAAGTCAGAACTGATATTACGACTTGCGTCATGTGGTAATGATGATGATTATTTTGTTCTAGACTAACCCGTGATATTATTGGTATTATCGAATATCCCTGGGATGGTTCTACCTCCTGGATATTCACTATGATTGTTTTTCTTTTTAAAGCCCTTTATGTGGTGTCGCTTAGACGCCTGACTGTGGCATTTCTTTTAGAGCCCTTTATGTGGTGTCGCTTAGACGCCCGACTGTGGCATTTCTTTTAAAGCCCTTTATGTGGTGTCGCTTAGACGCCCGACTGCGGCATTTCTTTTAAAGCCCTTTATGTCTTTGTCGCCAGACGCCTGATCGTGGCATTTCTTTTAAAGCCCTTTATGTGGTGTCGCCAGACGCCTCGATCGTGGCATTTCTTTTAAAGCCCTTTATGTGGTGTCGCCAGACGCCCGACCGTGGCATTTCTTTTAAAGCCCTTTATGTGGTGTCGCCAGACGCCTGACCGTGGCATTTCTTTTAAAGCCCTTTATGTGGTGTCGCTTAGACGCCTCGACCGTGGCATTTCTTTTAAAGCCCTTTATGTGGTGTCGCTTAGGACGCCTCGACCGTGGCATTTCTTTTAAAGCCCTTTATGTGGTGTCGCCAGACGCCCGATCGTGGCATTTCTTTTAAAGACCTTTATGTGGTGTCGCCAGACGCTCGATCGTGGCATTTCTTTTAAAGCCCTTTATGTGGTGTCGCTCAGATGCCTGACTGTGGCATTTCTTTTAAAGCCCTTTATGTGGTGTCGCTCAGACTCCCGACTATGGCATTTCTTTTAAAGCCCTTTATGTGGTGTCGCTCAGACGCCGACTGTGGCATGCTTGTTATTTATTTCATTATACCTTTTTATACTTCTTTGATATTGCATATTCATATATAACATGCTTACATGTATCAGAGTTATATTTATATTGTTGTGACTGACGTCATGAGTATAAAATATTTTTAGCACATCATTGCCATATTATCCCTGTGTTCTTAATGTTTGCGAGTACATTCAAAGTACTCACTGGCTTGTCCCTGGCTATTGTCTTGGCCAGATTTCTTGCGCGGAGAGGAGCGACCGTGATGATAGCCCCGGAACCTAAGCAACGGTGATAGCAGCCTCGCGAAGATAGGAGTTATCCTGGTCAGCTGTTCCCGTGGGAAATGGAGTCCCATAGACACTGATGATTTTCAACCCGCTTCCGCCATCAAGCACTAGAAATCATTGTTGTACTCACAGACCAAAATGGTCTTGTACTACATATTTTGTATTTGCTTGGAATTTCTGTATCAAGTTGGTGCCTCATCAGCTAACAGTTATCTTGGGGCTGATGAGCACAACGGCCAGTTTTCTGGGAATTTGTACCCGGAGAACAGGTCGCCACAGACTTGGTATCAGAGCCAGGATGACCATTGGCTAATCCTATCTTAGCCAGGTCGGAAAACTTAGGCAAACCAACCTACCAGACCTTAACCAAACCCCAGCCAAGCTTCCTGCATAAGATAGCCACACAAAGGACCCGACACTTTTGACAATGATTGCCCAACCTATCGATCTAGCCTCGTCGATCACACGCCAATGACTGATGGCAAAATGTCTCATTCGCAAGCGTGCGAAGGAAGACTCCATTCCTTTTTTCTATAAAAAGGGCACGCTAGCCTCAACCCAGCACAACATCTTCCCCAACCTAGCCACAATGCCTGGTCCCATAGTGCACAATGAGACCACATCAACCAATCTTGGAGGTTTCGTGACCATACTCGCAAAACTCACCCGTCGTGCCTACGCGTTAGAAGAACCCCCAGAATATGTTGTGTACCAAGGACCCATGGGCGGTGAAAGCCGTTAGTTTTGGGCCATTGTGCACATCTACGGTAGGGGCCTGTCGCTTAACGCCCTTACAGGTTCACCGAAGAACAACTTCCTTTGAGCCACAAGCCATCCAAATTAGCTGCTCGAGAAGCTATAATTCATCTCAGGCACCTGTCGCCTAGAGTTAACTGTCGCTCATTCTACTACTACCCCAGGCGTGAAGGGTATGGTAGACCACCCCAAGTTTCCAACGGGAATCACGAGACGGATCCCGCATTGTTACACCTAGTGCGCTATGTAAGTGCACTAGAGGCCTTGTTCGATCAAATCAATATTGATCTGATCACAGCTCGAGGAGAGCTGGCTCGCCGAGCCCCGAAGCGAGAGAAACCGAGGCCGACACCGACAACCCAATCGTGATGTTCGGACACCCGATTGATACCTCGAGGTCAGCCCCAGCCATCATCCAAGATAATCGTGATGACCCCAGAAGTGCTTCGTCGCCTTTTGGGAACACACTCCAACGGGATTGTGGCCAACAATCCCCGCGATGGTCATCATAGCTACCCCGACCCTGCAGTTCCGCCATCATCTCCAACTAATCCCGGCAGTGAGACCCATGTAGAAGCCTCGACATACACCAGACACGCTCGTTTAGATGTAAACGAGGTAGACTAAGTCACCCGAGTAGTGCCGAGTCTCAGTATATCCTCGCTTTGTAATCGTGCGATCTTGTGTATAAACGCTGCCCGTCGTTGTGCCTCTGTTTTAATAGTAGCTTTATGCGTAGTTTGTCGTCAAGATAGTTGCGTATTTTCCGCACAACTACCAAAACCAACCCCGACGACAACCACAGTAACACATCTCTTTACGAGATATGTGTATCTCTGACACTGACCCGACCTTTGGAGCTAAGCGGGTAAATTTTCACTATGGTAAAATGACCCAGCTCCTTTGCTATATAAAGGCCACCTTGTGATCTTACCAAGCACCCCACACCTTGTTCACCACCCTCACAACCTTTTCCTGTCATGCCAAGCCCCAGTATTCATCTGAGAACCCAAGATGCAACCCCAGGTAGCTTTGTCAAAATATTGTGGGACTTCACCTGCAGTACCATGGGTTCTACCCAGCCACCCCAGTACGAGCTGTTCAAATCGAGAATCACTTTTTCCACTTCGGAATATTGGGCAGCAGTACACATCCCTCCCGTAGACCCCAACCAAGATCCAACGGAAGTTTCCTTCGTGGGGAGATCTATGCCAACCCCACGCTTGACCATAGAAGCTGCTGCGAAAGAAGCGACTGCTCGTCTTTGATCCGCAGTACCCTATGCCCGCGAACGTGGATATGATTACTTTCCGAGCCGTGCAACGCCCGGAGGAGCAACATCTTTCCCCGGTGGGCGGATTGAGAGAGACCCAGTGCTAGCCAACCTCATCCAGTACATCATCGCTCAAGAGCATCTGAACCAGCGAGTAATGGATTATCTCCAGAATCTCACTGATCTAAACCCTCAGATTGCAATCGGCAGACCATTGAGGCCCGATCCGGAGAGACTCATACATCGACTGATCAATCCACTTCCTCCGATAGAAGAGGAGTCTATTCCACTACCAGAGACTTTTCCTCGAGACCCTGACCAGTTACCATTCTCACTTTAGACGTCACTGCTGTATTTGTTATTTCAGCATTTACTTTTATGTGGTAACTTATGCGTGGTACCTCGAATTTGTGCGATTTAGTCGAGTATTTAGTTCTTACGTTTGTGAGTGGTTTTCTTCGTGAGCAACATGTGTAACCACGGAGAAATCCTAGAATGAGAATTCTTCTCCCGGGGTTGCTTTGCATCGTTTATCCCCTCACTACGTAGTTTATTTTCATTCACAAGACACCACGACAGCAGACTCACAACTGCTCGGACGCATATGGAGTATTGGTTTTTCCCAAACGGCTCTTAGCAAATCTCGAGGACAAGATTTTTCTTAAGGGGGGTAGTAATTGTAACACCCCAAAAATTTAACCAGGTTTTAGTTATTAAATTTTTTCCAAGAGTTTAGAATTTTTGTCTGCAAGAATATCTCTGTTGATTTCAAAACTTTTCCTTTAATATTAAGGAATTTATCCCTAGTGGATCCCTCCAAAATATATTGGACTTCTATGCCCTCTCATTAAAACAAATTTCCTAATCAGTAGATTTATTTATTAAATTATTCCACCACTGAGCTATATTCATTAAAATGACTTGTTTTTAGTTTTGGAGCTCTTTTTGTACTACAACCATTTGATAAATTTAACTAAAAATCCAACAAAAATTTGGAGATGTCATGTGATGTCTCTAAATCACTTTTGTGCAATAATACATTTCATTCATTGCATATTTTGAGAGCTACACATGTTTTTCTTCTCTGGTCCAAAGGCAATTTTTCACTGCAACCCTTTTAAATATTTGTTTCTAGCTTCCACCAAAATTATGGGATGTCAAGAGCAGCATATGATTCCATTATATGCAATAATCCAAGGATGTTCTTTGAAAATTTCGAGTGAATCAACCTAATCTTCATTCTGGTCCATCATGATGGTTTGTACAATAACCATATTATTGCTTGATCTTTGGCCCTTGATTCCTTCTCCTACTTGTAGTCCTCCATACTAAACCCCTAAGTCCAGGAGCATGCAACCTTTGGCATATTTTTGGTTCATGAAATAATGCCACTCACATGCTGTCTAGAATTGAAGTTCTGCAAAACTTGCACTAGCAAGTTTGTGCTTTTCACCAACTAACCTCACCACCCTCTTGTGCACCCACAGAGACCCCACTCTGGAAGTTTTGGTCACTCCAAGAAATGCCTAAGTGCATCTGGCATTTTGTCGAACACCACTGTGGGCATGGACAGTTTTGGCATGATTGTAAGTTTGTGTTGTGAACTTTCCCATCTGTCCAAACCAAGTTGTCTAGTAGCTCGCTAATGGTCTCTAACCCAGACACTGTGGATTTGCATTTGATCTCTAGCCGCTTTGGCCATCCCGGCATTTAAATCGAGCGTATCGCCCGTGCACACCCGGAGCACGAGCAGAGCACGCGTTTTGCACGTGCCCGCGCCGAGCAAGCGCGCCCCTGGATAAACCTCCCTGAGCTCACCCTGATCCTTTCCCCCCTCGCCGCGTTGTGCCAAGAGCCCCGACCGCCCCTGGCTCGCTCTGATGGCGCCCGCGGCAAGATCCTTGGCGGCACGCTATGTCAAGATCCATGGACGGCGCCGCCCAAACCTCCTCCGCCGCCAGCTGCCCCTTAAGCATCTCCAACTCAGCCGCGGCTTAGTCCTCTAAGCGCGTCGCCGCCCGCGTTGCCATTGCTACAGAATGACGGTTCGCCGCCATCCTTATCGCCGCCGCCTCGGAACCGACCTCCACCACAGATATAAGGGCCCCGAGACCAATCGTGTTCTCACGCAACCTCTTGATCCTCCTAGAGCTACCCTCGCCAACATTCGAGGAGGGAAGGCCTTCTTCCCGAGTCCGCCAGTTTGGTCGCCACCGCCCGCCGATTCCGTCGCCACCAGTGCCCCTCCCTCTCCATTCTCTCCACCAAGAACTCCCCCTCCCTCTTGCTAGTGCAACCCCTCGATCAATTTTGGTCGGAGACCTCCGCAGCCCCAAACTCACTATCCACCCGAACGCCGGCTCCGCCGCGAAGCTCGTCGCCGGCAACTCCGTCCACGTCGGCGACCATGGCGGGTACCCACAGACTCGTCTCGACCCCCTGAGTACACACATACCCTCAGGTCACCAAGAGACGCCCCCGTTTGCCGGCAAAACCTCGTCGGAGCTCCGCCTCCGTTCGGTCAGAGGGGAGACGACGCGCGCGTGGCTGGTCAAACCTGACAGTGGGCCAGGCGGGCCCACTGTCACGACCAGCGGGTCACGCAGGAGTAAGTGGAAGCGCCTTTTCCGAATCACGCTTTTCGGCGATGTCGTTTTTTATTTGAAACGTTTTCTTTTCTGTTTATTTTCTAAAAACAGATTTTGACCAAACTTTGACCCGCTGTATCTTTTAAAATACAACTCCAATTAAATTGATTCTTTTTCCTACCTATCTCAAATATTGTCTAGTTTATTTTAAGATATATTTGAGAAAATTTCAGAACAACTTTTTGTGCTGTTTTTATTTTTGTGTTAATTCATTTATATTTCCAAAATATGATTTTTGAAGAGAGGTGAAGTATTTCAAGAGTTTGAAATGCACCCTGCCTTCCCATGACCTGAAGGCAAGCATTCTGAACCCCGGCATAGATGACACGTTTATAACATCCCCTCACTTTGGAGAAACTTGTTATTTCATGTGAGATGATCATGTGCATGGATGCATATTTGTGATTTCCATGCTGTTGGGAATGATCACACTTGTGATAATAATCATCCTCATGTGCCTTGCTTGCATGCCGGAAGGAATCCCGGAAAGCCTCTGCCTTTGGTAGGCATGAGGTTGTCGCCGGTCCCCGTTTGCACGGTCATGTCCGGTATGGCATAGTGAGGTATGGTGAGTGGTGATCGTGTTGGTTGAGATATATTTGTTATACATGTCATGCAGGGAAATACTTAAACCTCCTGAGTCGACCATAGATCGAGTCTTGTTCCAAAGAACCCCATACTTGCTTCAGACTACCACTCGTCTCTACAACAAGTAGTGTACGGTTCGATGAAGTTGTCAACCCCTTTACAACACACACCGTGCATGAGAGGCTGTGGTGGAAGATACCGTAGTAGCTGGTAGGCGCACCACCCGTCCGGGGGCATGGGTGTTTCCGGTTGAGACCGAGAGGGGAGGCCACCCCTTAGAGCGCACAATATAAATTTGATCCCATGCTACGCGAGGTTGTAGCCTCCCCACTTAGAGTTTGCTTGACAGGTGTTGTGTGTGATTCCAGACATTGTGATTTAAGCTGGTGTGTGCAAGTTAGGTGTGTTTTCAATAAAAAGACCGTAGACGGAATTAGTCCCGATGGACTAAAGGAATTCGTTACTCGTGGGTAAAGAGTACACCCTCTGCAGAGATTAAACCTATTCGAATAGCCGTGTCCATGGTTAAGGATTTCACAGGATGGGTCAAGTGTCGGTCTTAGTGTCGGTCTACGGAGGTGAAACTGTTAAGTCAGAACTGATATTACGACTTGTGTCATGTGGTAATGATGATGATTATTTTGTGGTAGACTAACCCGTGATATTATTGGTATTATCGAATATCCCTGGGACGGTTCTACCTCCTGGATATTCACTATGATTGTTTTTCTTTTTAAAGCCCTTTATGTGGTGTCGCTTAGACGCCTGACTGTGGCATTTCTTTTAAAGCCCTTTATGTGGTGTCGCTTAGACGCCGACCGTGGCATTTCTTTTAAAGCCCTTTATGTGGTGTCGCTTAGACGCTCGACCGTGGCATTTATTTTAAAGCCCTTTATGTCTTTGTCGCTCGAGACGCCCGATCGTGGCATTTCTT
This sequence comes from Aegilops bicornis, assembly GCA_021605145.1. NCBI lineage: Eukaryota > Viridiplantae > Streptophyta > Magnoliopsida > Poales > Poaceae > Aegilops > Aegilops bicornis. The sequence goes on along the minus strand of CM038672.1, from coordinate 336,950,505 downwards.
TTAAAGCCCTTTATGTGGTGTCGCCGACGCTCGATCGTGGCATTTCTTTTAAAGCCCTTTATGTGGTGTCGCCAGACGCCTCGACCGTGGCATTTCTTTTAAAGCCCTTTATGTGGTGTCGCTCGACGCCTTGACCGTGGCATTTCTTTTAAAGCCCTTTATGTGGTGTCGCTCAGACGCCCGACTGTGGCATGCTTGTTATTTATTTCATTATACCTCTTTGATATTGCATATTCATATATAACATGCTTACACGTATCAGAGTTATATTTATATTGTTTTGACTGACGTCATGAGTATAAAATATTTTTAGCACATCATTGCCATATTATCCCTGTGTTCTTAATGTTTGCGAGTACATTCAAAGTACTCACTGGCTTGTCCCTGGCTATTGTCTTGGCCAGATTTCTTGCGCGGAGAGGAGCGACCGTGATGATAGCCCCGGAACCTAAGCAACGGTGATAGCAGCCTCGCGAAGATAGGAGTTATCCTGGTCATTTGTTCCAAAGGGGAAATGGATTCCCATAGACACCGATGATTTTCACCCGCTTCCGCCATCAACCACTAGAAATCATTGTTGTACCTGCTGCACCAAAATGGTCTTGTACTACATATTTTGTATTTTCTTGGAATTTCTGTATCAAGTTGGTGCCTCATCAGCTAACAGTTATCCTGGGGCTGATGAGCACAACGGCCAGTTTTCTAGGAATTTGTACCCGGAGAACCGGTCGCCACAAATAGGAATCTTCACCGGTTCTTAAACCAGGGAAGATTCCTATTGGCAATTTAGATTCTACACAAAGAGATCATTGATGAGCTATGTATTTTTGTTTTTTTACATGCTTAGCCTTAGCAGTAGTGCGTTTTCTCACAAGGTGCTATTGCTACACGGATAGCAGTAGCTCTGCTTTGGTAAAAGGCACTACTGCTACGACGTTTAGCAGTACCGCTTTATTTCAAAGCGCGCTGTTGCTAAGCCCATCCTATCTTCTCCAACCGGCCGCCCCTCACTCTCCCCTCTCCACTCCTTGTCTAACTCTCCTGTGCGTTCCGCCGCCGCCGATGTTCGACCCTCCCCCACCGCCGCATTGCCGTTTCCCCAAAGGTATCCTCTCTCTCTCTCCTCGTCCCTCCGGTCGCCCTCCCCTCTGCTCCCTCCGGCAACCCTCCTCCCTCCTCCCACCACCTCCTCCTCCTCCCTCTCTCCTCCCTCCGGCGGCCCTCCTCCCACCACCTCCTCCTCCCTCCCTCCTCCTCACTCCTCCTCCTCCTCCTCTCACCCTCCTCCTCGCTCCTCCTCGCTCCTCCTCCTCCTCCTCCCTCCTCCTCCCTCTATTCACCGCCCCCACCTCAACACGCCACCCCTCCTCCCTCCTTCCTCCGCCTCCATCTCGACGTCCTCCCTCTCACCTCCCTCCCTCCCTCCTGCCTCCCTCCCTTCCTTCCTCCCTCCCTCCTCCCTTCCTCTACAAGTTTGTAATTAGGTATAGAAAAAGTTTTAGTAATAGAAAGTTTTAGTAATATAATTAGGTATAGAAATAGTTTGTAATTTTAGTACTATAAAAAAGTTTTAGTAATATGAAATTTTAGTACACAAAATCTTACTAAAATTTTAGTAATAGAAAACTAGAGAATAGGCATTTGATGATCTAATTAAAATTTTACTATAGAACTAGTTTATTTTTAGCAAGAAAATTAATAGAACTAGTTTATTTTTAGTAAGTGCTTAGTTGAACTAGTTGAATTAATAGAAATAGTTTAATTTATGTCATTATCACTTTATCATCAAAGAATGCTATATGAGATTTGATGATCTAATTAAAATTTTACTCGCTGGAATATGCAGGCTTTGTTGAGTCGTGTCTCCTTGGAGTGATCGTTATTCGAGCTACCTCTACTTCCTCTACAGCCGAGTCGGTGAGCTAAAAGTCCACCTCCTCCTTCTCTACTCGTTGGTGATGAATAGAGTAGAATTAGGGTATTTAGTTATGTTTATTAACCAAATGAAAATTTTGGATTATAAGATATATTGAAATGTTCGGGTGTGATTGCTTACGATAATTGATTCGGATATATGAGAGAAGGGACATCTTTGTATCGCAGGGAAAATCCGAGTGGCCTATGATTTGCCGGAGTGTTGATTCTTTTCCGTTCCGGCAAATTTCAGGTGCTCGATATGTCCTATTTTAGCAAAGTTCATACCGGAATTTTTTGTGAATTTAAGCATGACTTGTGCTAGAATATGTAGGAAATATCGAGTGCCCCGGTTTTTCTAGAAAGAGAAATTAAAGACATTTCGAGTTTACTTTAAGTCTGTCGGAGCTCCATACATGAGAGAAGAAGAATGCCAACTATTGTCGTGGGGGTTGCTTCTCCTTCTTCTCTTTGTGCTAGGACTTTGTTATGCACTAGGGGAAGAAGGAGCAGCGACCATCATCGACCGTCAAAAAATTGGTGAGGGAGTGTCCACCATATATGAAAGAAGAAGAATGCCAACTATTGTCGTGGTAGTTGCTTCTTGTTCTTCTCTTTGTGCTAGGCCTTTGTTATGCACTAGGGGAAGAAGGAGCAGGGACCATCATCGACCGTCAAAAAATCAGTGAGGGAGTGTCCACCATATATGAGAGAAGAAGAATGTCAACTGTTGTCGTGGGGGTCGCTTCTCTTTATTTTCCTTATGCTAGATATTTGTAATGCATTAGTGTCGGTGGGAACGACACCTATGGGATCACAAAAATCCCTACTACGGTCGTGGGGCGCGGGGTCGTGAGAAGAGCGGATCAAACAGATAGCACACGGTTTCCTTATCCAGGTTCGGGCCGCGAGGATGCGTAAAACCCTACTCCTACTTTGGTGGTTTGTTTATCTGTGTTCTTGAACTAGCAATGGGGCGTGAGGAGCTCCAAAGCGAATCCTCCTCCTGGTCACCTTGGGCCTCCTTTTATAGGGAAAGGGTAGCCACAAAGTGGCACACAGGAGGTGGAAAGGGCAAGTGATGCGAAGTTTATCCCTCGCATTACATGACAAGGCTCCTTTAATGCGTCTTGCTTAGGTGTCCTTGCTTTATCGGGGACGGGGAGAGCCTGTCTCGTCTGTCGCCGCTCCTTTCAGGTCGACACGCCGCATAGCCAGCGATGCCCTTGGTGCCATGTAGGCGGTGCAGCTGAGGTGGCGCAGTGGTGGGTCTCCACGAAGAACCGCTTGTCGCCACGCAGTGCCTGCCCAACTGGTTGGGTCGGCAAATGCATGCTAACGGTGGTGGAGGTTTGATTGGCGTGGGCACGATGGTGGCCCTACGGGTGTTCTTGGCAAGGGCCTCGCCGTAGCCACGGCAAGGGTCTTGCCGGGGCCTCGGCAAGGGTCTTGCCGGGGCCCCGGCAAGGGTCTTGCTGTGGCGCCTGCTGTCATCCCCGGCAAGGCTCTTGCCGGGGGCCTTGTGGTCCTCCTTGGCTGGGATCCCGCCAAGGGTCGTCATCTTCTATAGTGTGTATCTGATCTTGAATGTCTTCACAAAGATCTGCATGCCACCATGGGGATGTCTCCCGAATCCTTGCCCCATGGGGGCAGTGGACTCAAGGGTGACTCGCTCCGTAGGTGTGGGGCGAGCTGCCACGTCAAGGGTCTTGCCGGGTTTGCTAAAACCGCCTCCCGGCAAGGATCCTCCCGGAGGAGTCCGCTTCGTCCCCTTTGCTCTTTGTGGTCTTGGTCTTGGCGTTGTTCTGCTCCTTTCGAGCTTCGGCCTTACCTTGGCTCACCTCCCTTGCCTTGCTCAGTGTGGTGGTGCCCGCGGCTCAGACTGCCCGTGCACAGTTATAGGGGTACAAAAAGTGTACCCCTCTTTTTGTACACCGACAGGAGCCCCCGGGCCTGGGCCACACGTAAGCGCAATCGCGTCGTTGGGCTAGGCCCAAAAACGGTGCACGGGCAGGCGGGGTGGTTTTTACCGCGGTAAGTCTCTTCGCGCACTGCGCTTCCCATGCCTCCTGCGCGTGGTTCGGCGTGGGGAGGCGCGCGTGACGTGGGCGGCATGCGTGGGGCTGAGCTCTGCACGCATGCGTCACGTCGCAGTTAATGTGAAAGGAGGCGGCCCGCGTTTTCACCCATAAGAAGGAATAACCGTATGCCGCTTGCTCACTTTCTCCTCTTCTCTCGTACCTTTTCCAATCTCAGAGCCGCCGTTTCCTCTCTTCCTTCCTTCCTAAGCTTTCGCCATCGCCCGCCGTTGCTGCTTCGCCACCCCTCTTCCTCAATCCTCTAGACCTCTCGTCCGCCATGGCGCCCAAATCCGCCAAGGTCAAGGGGGTGGCTAAGGGCTCTGGGACCATGGAGCCGCCGGAGAGCGCGCTGTCGGGGGACCGAACGAATTCCGCCTTCTTCTTCCCCTCGTCGGTTGATGTTCATGAGCTCCGGGCCTCCTTCAAGCCCTTATGGGGAGTGAAGACGGGGGGAGAGAATTCGGGGCACCCGGCGACGCGCGTCATTCCTGCCGCTTGCGCCGATCCTGCTCGAAATCGGTATCCCTTTTTGTCGATTACCTTTCTTGCGGGTTATGCCCCCCTTTTTCCGATTTCTTCTGCGACATCATGCACACCTTCGGCTTTTGCCTCTTGGATTTCACTCCGAATGCGGTGGCGTGCCTGGCTCTCTTCGCGCATCTTTGCGAAGGCTTTGCCGGAGTGCAGCCCAACGCGGCACTCTTTCGCCATTATTTCTCCCCTCGAATCCAGCCCAGAGGCGCCGTCTCCGGATGCGTCGCCTGGATCCCAAGATCCAAAGGGGCGTACCCGGACGGTGCCATGAAGGAGAAGTGGGAGGAATGGCGTGGCCGGTGGTGCTAGATTGAAGACGAAGACCCGCCGGAATTCTGCAAGGTCCGCCGAGCGCCGCCGGTCCGCGACAGCGATTGGAGTGATGTCGATGCTGCCGACGGGAGGCTTACTGTCGCCACCACCAGGATCCTCCGGCTGAGCCGGGCTGGGCTCACCCTGGAGATGATCGGGGCGGACTTCATTCACTGCCGGATCGCCTCGTTGCATAATAAGGGGAGGCCAGCCTGGCTTTTTACGAACCTGGCTGACATTATGCGGCTCCGCCCTGGCCTCGACCACAACTTCACGGTGATGGCGCATGCCCACTTCTGCCAGCGGCTTTTCCAGCTTGATGTGGATCCCGACGGCGAGGTTGAATGGACCGGCAAGGCCGCGAGGGCTGCCGCAAAGGTCGGCAAGGCCATCAAGGGGCTGTTCTTCAAGTTGCCAGCGGGGGTGGTCCCGTTGTGCAATAACTCACGCCGGTCCGAGAGCATTGCTATGATGCCGGACTGCAACGCGCACGGCCCTGTCCCGAGCTGGAAGGAGCCGACGGGCGCAGATGTGCAACAATTCTTCGACTCCTTGATCGAGGTATACGCCAATGCTGACGTCGAGCGGTGGCTTGTCATGGACACCACCCAGGCGGAGCTGGACTACATCGCCACCAGGGCGAGGGAGGCACAGCTTGCCATGGAGGCCGGCAGCGCCGTGGGCGTGGAGGAAAAGGCCGCGACGGCTGCGGAGGAGGAGCAGTTCACCCTGTGGGCGGCGGCCGCCGAGGAGGTCAGCAGCATCGACATTGGAGCTCCGCTTGTCGAGGACGCGGCTGACGAGTCGTCGTCGGAGGAGGACGTGGCGGCAGGCTCGACGCCAGCCAGGGGAAGAGGGCGAGTCCTGCGGCGGTCTGGCTCCGGCGAGCCGGTCCGGCCCGGCAGGGCTACGCGGCCTCAATTGACCCTGGAGGGGTCCGGGCGCCACACGAGGGCCACGGCAGCGAAGGGGCTGACGAAGGCCGCTGAGAAGAAGAAGGCGACAGCCCCTTCCTCACCCGGGCGCGCACAAACCCCGCCGCCTTCTTCGCCTCCTCCGGCAGGCATCGACTCGGATGATGATGTGGAGCTCCCTTTTGATCTCGGGCCTCTCAGCCCGGAGAGGAAAAGGAAACTGGTGGAAGAGGAGGAGACGGATGACGAGTAAGTACTGCCTCATCACATTTCCATTTCCCCTAATTGGGTCACTTGTCTTAATCCATTTTTGCTTTTGCAGGGAGGCAGAGACGTTGGCCCAGAGGGTGAAGAGGGCGAGGACCTCGGCGAGCAGTCAGTCCCCGGCTGGGGATTCAAAGACACCACTGGTGGTGCTGAGCAGCCCGGACAGCAGCCCCCGGCGCAGCCCCCAGCGTAAGTTCGTCACCCTCTTCTTACTCGACATGTGGCAGGCGCTCGATGCTATGATGCTGACCTTGCCGGGTTTGCAGGAGGGGAGCGGCAGCAGGAGGAGCCATAGAGGGCTACTCCTAACACACCACCCCCATCGACTACGCCGCCGCGGGGGGCATCCCCGGCAAGGGCATCAGGCACGGAGCCCACACCCATGGAGGAAGAGGGGAACTTGGGCGCTGGTGACTCTGCCACGGCGCCAAATGCTGGCGGAGAGGGGACTTCTGCTTCACAGCCTGGCACCGGTGAGTCGCCTGTCCTTCGTCTCTGTTTTTCCCTTATTCTTTTCTTGGCTTCATTGCTCCCATTGCTGCCCAGGCCCTCCTTCAACAGACATGGAGGACGTGGACACTGTTGTTGGAGACATTGCAGAGGAGGCCGTGGCGGAGGCCAGCAGGATTGCTGCCGAGGAGACCGCCAAAGATGCTGATGAGGCCGCCGCTGACGAAGCCGCCAAGGGTGCTGCCAAGGACGCTACTGCTGGGGCCGCCAAGGCGACCGTCGAGGCTTCTGCCGAGAGCGCCAGCGGTGGACCTGCCGGTGAGCCGGCAAGGCCTCCGCCCAGGAAGAGGTGGCGGGTGACCAGCCTCCCTCCTCCTCAACCTCGGGCCCCGGCAGATATCTGAAGGTGGGCGACGATCTTTTCGTGCATCTTCCAGGGGCGTCAAGCCGAGCGCCCGCCGAAGGGGAAGCCTTTGACGGCGAGGTGCTTGCTGCCACCGGGCTTGAGGTGGTTGATGAGCCGGGCGTTGGCGGCGATGGCTCTCGAGAAGAGCAGCTTTTTCGCGCCATGGGGGCCGATTTCCGGAAGCTCCAAGTGCTCTACCGTGCCCGCCTGGACAAGGTCAAGTCCAGGATGGCAACGGTGGACAACACAGAGGTGGACTTCAAGGCGCGCATCGCTGAGACGTAGACCTGGTTCCACCAGACTCGCGAGGAGCAGAGGGCCTTTCAGGAGGAATTAGCCAAGCGCTATGTGGAGCTCACCATGAAAATGGCCGACATTGAGAAGGCCCAGGAAAAGGCGGCGAACTTGATCGCTGCCGGTCAAGCCGCCTGTAACCAGCATCAAGCCGCCTTGGATTCCCAGGAAGAGGACCTCTCCGCACGTGAAGCGAAGCTTATCGCAATGCTCCGCGGCAAGGATGAGGAGCTCGAGCCCCTTGTCGCACGATGGACTCGCGAGCTGGAGCAGAGGCATAAAGAGGCACTCGATGCCCAAGCTCTGGCCCATGCCGGCATGGTGAAGGAGCTGGAAGCAGAGCGGGACGAGCTGAAGGAGCAGGCCCTCAAGCTGTCTGGCGAGAAGAGCACGCTCAACCGCGCCTTGGTAGAGGCGCAAGGAGCAGTCATCAGCAGGACTGGGGAGCTCTTCGACGCGCAGAACTCCATCAGAGACCTCAAGCTGAAGCTGGAGGATCTCAAGAAAATGTTGTCAGAGAGCAGGGCTCGGGAGGAGACCTTGACCAGGAGCCTCGAGGAGGAGAAGCAGCTGCGGGCAAACGAGGCTGCCTCCCACCAGGAATATGTGGTGGGTGAGAACAGGTGGATCATCCATCGGGAGGTTGTTGCCGGCAGGGTCACCTCTCAATTGGCCACCATGGGGATGTCAAACATGAGGTACGCCCCCGAGTGCAGCGGGACCGTCAACGCCAAGCTGACCCAGTTCTTCGAGGGCGCCCCTGAGCCTTGGCCTATCTTCACTCCAACAGGACGGCCACGCTGGCCGAGGAGGCCCGGCGACTTTGCCGGAGGGTCGTGACCAAGGTCCTCACCAAGATAGCGCACTGGAATCCCGACCTTGACTTCGCGGCCGCGATGAAGAGCTTACCGGATGGTGTTGACCTCACGGTGCTCAAGGAGCTCATCAAGCCCATCACCGACTGCATCGACGAAATCAAGAGGGTGGAAGGCTAGCGCCGGGATTAGGCATCCCGTTCTTCTTCGCCGCTGCGGGTTTCTGACCAAGACAAATTTTATCTTTAGTTAGAACCGCAGCTATGACGTGATGTAATATAACTTTGAAGTACTCTTACTTTTTATGCATGTTATTTCCCCGTTCAATTCCTCTTTGTATGCGTGCCCCACGTCGATCGGGTAGGCTTGCCGGAGCGGAAGCCCCTAGCGGCGTTTTGGGGATGGATCCCCAGGGCCTGCCGGGTACGCATGCTGCCGCACGAGCCACCTTTCCGTTCCGAACGCGGCCGCTCGAACTGTCGAGCTTGACTCGAGTCAGAATAGAGGGCGTTGTTGATCGCGGAAGGTTACTCTGCCATTCTCGACGCAGCCGCTTGAGCTATTGAGCGGACTCGAAACAGGGCAAGGGCGTTGTCGATCGTGGGAGAGCCCCCTCGCGTGCAGGTTTCTCATACAGAGGCGTGACATCTCCGGGGGGAATAACCTCAAATAAGAAGGGTAGCACAAATAAGGGTTCAGTGCAACTTAGCTTCTGTTTGCGATCGCTCGAGTGTCGATCTTCTGGCCTCCGTTAGATGTCGGTGGGAACGACACCTATGGGATCACAAGAATCCCTACTACGGTCGCGGGGCGCGGGGTCGTGAGAAGAGCGGATCAAACAGATAGCACACGGTTTCCTTATCCAGGTTCGGGCCGCGAGGATGCGTAAAACCCTACTCTTGCTTTGGTGGTTTGTTTATCGTGTTCTTGAACTAGCAATGGGGCGTGAGGAGCTCCAAAGCGAATCCTCCTCCTGGTCGCCTTGGGCCTCCTTTTATAGGGAAAGGGGTCGCCACAGTGGCACACAGGAGGTGGAAATGGTACAGTGATGCGAGTTTATCCCTCGCATTACATGACAAGGCGCCTTTAATGCATCTTGCTTAGGTGTCCTTGCTTTATCGGGGACGGGGGAGAGCCATGTCTCGTCCGTCGCCGCTCCCTTTCGTGTCGACACGCGCCCTGGCCAGCGATGCCCGTGGTGCCATGTAGGCATGCAGGCAGCTGAGGTGGCCCAGTGTTGGGTCTCCACGAAGATCCGCTTGCCGCCACGCAGGTGCCTGCCCAACTGGTTGGGTCGGCAGCTGCATGCGAACGGTGGTGGAGGTTTGATTGGCGTGGGCCTGTTGGTGGCTCTACGGGTGTTCTTGGCAAGGGCCTCGCCGTAGCCCCGGAAAGGGTCTTGTCGGGGCCCCGGCAAGGGTCTTGCCGTGGCGCCTGCTGTCATCCCCGGCAAGGCTCTTGCCGGGGGCCTTGCGGTCCTCCTTGGCTGGGATCCCGCGAAGGGTCGTCATCTTCTATAGTGTGTATCTGATCTTGAATGTCTTCACAAAGATCTGCATGCCACCATGGGGATGTCTCCCGAATCCTTGCCCCATGGGGGTAGTGGACTCAAGGGTTACTCGCTCTGTAGGTGTGGGGCGAGCTGCCACGGCAAGGGTCTTGCGGGGTTTGCTAAAACCGCCTCCCAGCAAGGATCTTGCCGGGGGAGTCCGCTTCGTCCCCTTTGCTCTTTGTGGTCTTGGTCTTGGCGTCGTTCTGCTCCTTTCGAGCTTCGGCCTTACCTTGGCTCACCTCCCTCGCCTTGCTCATCAAGGTGGTGCCCATGCTCGCATCGCCGTGCACAGTTATAGGGGTACAAAAAGTGTACCCCTCTTTTTGTACACCGACAATTAGGGAAAGGAGGAGTAGCTACCATCAGCGACGGTCGCAATATCAGAGAGGGAGTGCCCACCTTATACATGAGATGAGAGTTTAATTAGGAAGGAAGACTCGACAGACCAAAATTCAACCCGTTGCATATTGAGTAATAATGATCTATGTGTTGAGTTTCCTGGTAGTTGCCTTTGATCAATTTTCAATTAATGTTTCAACTATGAACATAGGAAATGTCTGATGACGAAAAGGATTGATATGTGTGAATACTGCGAAGATGAGCCTGGCCAGTGCAACGGGCCTCACCTAGTTGGTGGTAGGCGCTTCGGCATCAAGCTGGATGAGACCTTCGAAGTGGATACAGTAAGTCACAGTGACATGCCATTTTTTGTTATTAAGCATGACTTCTGCTTCTTTTGCTTCAACTTATACTTTTAAATTTTTACTATTCTACTAGCGTATCCCCTGTCATGCAAGAATGTATGTCTTGTATAATGTTGGTTTTAGTACTATGGAAACTATGGAGGTAAAGAGAGTTCAGCTGAGGACCGAGCATGGTTATACTTTTGCCGTAAAATTATACAATGAAGATAGCTACACCTATTTTGAATGCAAAAACTGGAGAGCACTATGCAAGGCTTATGCATTTGACGTGATATACTTATCACCTTTGATATTCGTCCGAAAGATGAAGTTGAAAGTAATATTGACATCTGGGTCAATGTGCAGACGCCTCCAGTTCTACCATTATGTGATTTTCTCAACCATATTTATGTCTTGGATATTGTTTATTCAAAAATAGTTGACAACTAATTTCTATTGACAGCTTATTTCCCTTAAAGCAAACATGTCCGGCACTTGGTAGACATGACCTACTACTGTCCCGGGGCTGAACTAGGCTGCAAGGAGACGAGTCATTATGTTTCATGGCTTAAGGATCTAGATACTGTCAAGACAAATTAATTTCCTGGACATTAAAATATTAGTACACAAAAGGTGCGACCACTAGTGTGCGTATTGAACTACGGTCACATCTATTTAGGAAAGATGGTAAGATTTTTAAGCTAAACTTCATTGCTATGTATGTTATTAAGATGTTCTTCAACAGGGACTCCCGATGATAGTTGTGCCTCAGTGGATCGAGCATAATGGTCGCTTGACAATGGTTAGCTTATGGCCAAGACATCCTACATTTCACTTTAGTGCATTTAAGATTTTTCGAAGCAAGCAAGTCTTAATAGTGAAAGACTGGAGCAAAATTGTGAAGGATCACAACAGAGAAGTACTAGAGGGCAGCAATTAGAAGCACGACCCATAATTAGGAGACATGTTCATCTACATGCTCCAATATGATGAAGCAGGAGTGCTACACATGTTCTATTCTATTTTACCTGAGAGAGAGTAGCAGGCGTGATTAGCTAGCTAGAATGAGTTTGAAGATGATGTGTGCTACACTATGACTATGATGATTAAATAGCTAGTGTTGGTGGTAATGACTATGATGATTATTATTAGCTAGTGTTAGTGGTGATTAGATAGCTACACTATGACTATGATGATTAAATAGTGTTGGTGGTAATGACTGATGATTATTAGCTAGTGTTGTTGGTGATGATATGATGCAAGAGTTTTTTATATTAATATGATGATGAAGATGATGATGAGGAGTTATTATATCATTGGCTGAAAGAACCGTGGATTAGTTTCAAGTGGATGGATCCAAAGTGACCAAGTCATGGATTATCGTGATAATCCATGACTTGGTCACTTAGGATACATCCACTTGAAACTAATCCGTGATTCTTTCGCCTAGTGATTTAATAACTCATTATAATGTACAAACAATCTCTAAATTGCTACTCTATGAAAACTTGTATAAAGGTGTATGAATACAACATAAAATAAAAAAGGAATAGAATACGGAATAATAGTAGTAGCGCGGGTAGTGAGACGCGCTACTAGTAATTACCAGTAGTACGTTTTGTAGGAAGCACTACTTCTAAGTAGATATAGTAGCAGCGCGGGTGAACAAACGCTACTGCTAACCTTTAGATGTAGCGCCGTAGCAGGAGCGCGGTCACCCGCGCTGCTACTAGGCCAAAAACCCGCGCTACTGCTAGGCTTTTCCCTAGTACTGATAGCAAACTTGACCGCACTGTTGTGATCAACTTAGTGAGGTTAAGAGGAAAGCTTGATGTTAGGGAGGTTTAGGATAGGAAGGACTATATTCTTGAGAATTATGAAGAGATTTGGACAAGTATTTAACATGGTTGCTTTGCAACTGCCAAATCTGGTCCAGGAACAAAATGATGAAGTAGCACTCACTAGGAGTGATGACTTGGGCTGAAAATGAACATGACAGGATGATTTGGGCATGTGAGTGTGCCATAAAAATTTCTTACCATTTGGACAAGCCAAAATGGTACTTCCTTCATAAAGCACCTCTTTGGACAAAAACTTAGGAAAAATATTGAGGGACAGTGGCTACATGAAATGAGCCCAAATCTTGTGTAGATAGGTTATATGGGTAGGAGAAGGTCCTGGAAATTGTTTAGTAATAATGAAGCAACATAAAATATACTTGCTTCACAAACTGAAAATCTGACAAGAAACAAAGAGTTGATGCTGAGCTCACATGGATGCATTGCATGAGCTCAAATTTTGTGGAGAGCTATGATTTGATGATATGAAGGACCATGCAAAATTTAACCTCATTTGGATCACCCTGGCTAGTACTTCCTTCACAAATGCTTGCCTCAGACAGGAACTTTGGAAATTTGTTGAGGAAGTTTCATTAAGCGAATTTAGTTAAATTTTGGCATGTGGCAACAATATGGATAGGAAATGATGTCCAAAAAGTTTGGGGTCAATCAAGCAAAGATAAAGGACACTTCCTTCTCAAAAAGCTACTTAGGGCAGAATGAGAAAAGGAATATTTGTGATTTTGTTTGTTGATACCAGTGAAGGGTTTTGACATATCTGTGGAAGACATGACCCAAACAACTTATGAGAATTATTTGGGAATTTTGGGAATGATAGAAATATAGGTGACTTCACAACCTAGGGCAAACTGGGTGGGTTATTCCTTCAACAAAAAAGGAGTATTCCCAAGGAAAATAATATTGGGGCTGGGCCAAGATGAAAATGGCATGGTCTAGGGATGGATATGAGTGACAAGCCACTTTGGAAAGAAAGAAGAGATCATCTTCTCCAGTTTCCAGACCACATAGCGACAGAAAAGAAGTCTCAAGCAAAAATCTCAGAAAATCAAAAGAAAAAGAAAGGGCCAAAAATCAGGGTGTTACACTATCCCACCATGGCAATCACCCACGAAGGACTTGCCTCACTCGGGTAGATCTTCATGAAGTAGGCGATCTCCTTGCCTTTACAAACTTCTTGGTTCAACTCCACAATATTGTTGGAGGCTCCCAAGCGACACCAAACCAATCTAGGAGACACCACTTTCCAAAAGGTAATAGATGTTGTGTTGATGATGAACTCCTTGCTCTTGTGCTTCAAATCATAGTCTCCCCAACACTTAACTCTCTCTCACAGATTTGGATATGGTGGAAAGATAATTTGAGTGGAAAGCAACTTGGGGAAGGCTGGAAATCAAGATTATTGTGGTTGGATTGGAATGTCTTGATCTCAACACATGAGTAGGTGGTTCTCTCTCAGAAAATGCAGTCTGGAAGTGTAGGCACATTCTGATGGCTCCCTCACATATGGGGAAGGGGGTGGAGGGGTATATATAGCCTCCACACTAAATCCAACCGTTACACACATTTGACCCACACTGGTACCATAAGGTGCTATACAAACGATTTTTAACCCCTTTCCGCGATGGCATTTGGAACCGTCGCCAAGTGAGTGAATGCGATAGGGGGTCCTTCCCACACGACCCAGAAACTTTCGGGGATAGGCGAGCGGCTACTGACGATCGCCACAGAATAAACATATGAGAAGCCGCCCCAGTCCCACATGTTACATCTCGACGTTGCATTTCTGACCCGAGAGACATCCCAAATGATTACGCCGCTATAGTCATGTGAAAAAGGTGGAAATCAACATTTAGTCTACTGATATGTTTGTGATAGGTACGTTATCGCACACAGTTCAAGAATGTAAAATGTGTGCGGTGCCTCTACTAACGCCAACGTGTCCATTTTCATAACTATGTGTGATTGGTATTCCTATCACACACGCACACTGGTTTAAAACTTTTTACCGCATTACCTAAATCACACACGCATGTGAGACGAAAAAGTGTGTGCGTCTGTCGAGCATCGCAAACCTTTCACGTCATAGAACCGTCTGTTCTGTATTTTTCATCGCACACACTGTTTCTTTCTAAACGTGTGCACATTATTTTATTCACTCCTATATAATTTTTCCCTATAATTTATTGTTTGAATTGGAAATTTTGAAATATGAAATGTGGAATTCAAATTCTTAGCACAACGCTTCAACAATGAATCCATAAATAAAATTTTCAGTACAATATGTTTAGTAATTACAGGATTAGACAACAATTAACTATTATGAACCACAATATTTTGATGCGGTAAAGGTGAAGAGACAAGTGTAAATCATTTTAACTGCCGATGGTGTTGAAGAAGCAGAATGCCCATAATGTGCCTTCCAGCATGCCAAAGGCACAAACAACTTTTGTCCAACCCCCTATGACGATCGCCCACCCATCCTTCACCGCCCTCAGGAAGACTTCTAGATCATTATCATGGTAGCATGAATTATATACTTTAACCTTAGTTGCCTCTACTCCGGTCATGTAGTTTGCAAGGTAATCATCAATAAATAGCTTCGGAAACCACTGAAAATAGAAAAATTTCAGATACTGAGGTCTAGTAGAGTAACTTGTTGTGGGCAGGGGGAAAATGCAACACATTACTTACCATCCTAAAGTTCACAGTTGTCTTGGACAAAAGTTTAAATAAAGAGCTTAATTCCCATCATCCGTTTCTTTCGCCCGACAATCTTTCTTAGTTTCCTCACTTGATGCTTGTTCATGAATATCTCATTGCCCCATACACAAAAGGGATCGAAGCATGGACCAGTACCACTCGTATATGTACCTACAAGCAACCAGTAAATGTACGAAGCTAAACTGAGATTGCAAAAATGATGTAAAGTACAACTACCTACGTTCCTAATTACAAGTATTTTTAGAGATTTCAATATGAACTACATACGGATGTATATAGAATATAGATATAGTTTAGATTAGAATCTAGATTCAGTCATTTTGCTCCTTATGTAGTCTATATTGGAATCTCTAAAAATACTTATATTTAGGAACAGATGGTGTATAAGACATGGGATGTAGCTAACCTCGATGGCAAACAACATCATCGCCCATTGTAGCCCTGTTTATGTACATGGAAAGCCAATGTTAACTACAATAGGGTTAACATCCACCAAAAATAGCAAATGGTAATAAAATGGCATGAGAATTTACTAAATAGCATGAGCATGGTTTTCCTGACCATTCTTGTGTACCTTTTCATGCATCGATTGTTTGAATTTGAATTATGTGCATTAATGCCTAGCAAATGCACATAATCCCCTGAATATGGTAAATGATCCCGGAAAAATGTTAAATTTGAACACGTTGCAGTGGAGGGGGTACATTGATTGTTGAAAAAAAACTGAATGAAATACTAGGACGGAAATTTGGATTCCCCTTCAATCTTGGTGATTTCCCTCTCGAAAACATGGAACTTCCTCGGTGATGGTTCGATTTATGAAGGGCGTGCATGACGACCTAAACCAAACCTTCTCAGCTCTTTACCAGGGCTCATTGAGGCCATACCATGGCACCATGCCGGGTGTCATGTTTTTCAAGCACATATTTCATTTTTCTATAGTTGATAACCCAGTAAATGACGCGTTTTTGGTTGACTATTGCCATGCATTCCCTTGAAATCTCTTCTCATTCCTTGTAAAAGGCATGAGAATTTAATAAATACCACGGATATGGTTTTCCAGACCGTTCTTGTGCACCTTTTCATGCATCGATTGTTTGAATTTGAATTATGTGGATTAATGCCTAGAAAATGCACACAATCCCCTAAATATTTTTTTGACTATAAACAGTAGGGCAAAACCCCACTGCAATTTCTTTTAAATTAAAGAAGAGCAAAAAATACAAGGTTCAATATACAGCAAGGCTTGAGGTAAACTAAAAAAAGAAGGAAAACCCTAAGAAAACAATGCAAAGCACCTACAAAAACAAAAATTACAAGGCCAAATTATCCAGCCAAGAACAATAGGCACTAGCATATTTCCTCTTAATCCTAAATCTGAGCAAGTTGAGTTCTTCCAAGAAAGTGGCTTTCCATCTCTGAATGCTGGGGGGAATGGCTTGGAAAATGAGATTATTCCTCGAGATCCATATATCCCAAGATGCAAGGATAATGATTTCCATGAAAAAAGGTACATGTAATTTCTTCCTGATGTCAGCAAAAGCTTCCATAACTGAAACATTGACTTGTCTTGAAGGGCACACCAGGTCCCAACATTGAGCAGCAAAGGGACAAGTCCAAAAAATATGTTGCAAAGTTTCCTCCTGCTGACAGTTGTTAACAACACAATTATTATTATCCAAATGAAATGGTTTCCTTCTTAGTAAGTTCCTTGTGTTTAGTCTATCATGCAGAAGCCTCCAGAAGAAAACTTTATGCTTGGGCTGATATGAACTATTCCAAATCCAATTGAATTGTGGTGGAACAATTTTAATACCTATCATGAATCTGTATGCTTTTGCCATAGAAAAGTGCTCATTTCCCCAAATGTAGCTCCAAGTAGCAGTGCAATCAAGAAAATCAGAGCCTATTAATTGTAAGCAAATGTCTTCCATGGATTCAAACTCCTCAAACGCCTGCATAGTCAGTGGCAGATGAAACATATCCTCCAGATATTCAGTTTGTATAACTGAGTGAACAGTAATGTCCTGGCTTTTCACAAAAGAGAAGAGATGTGGGAACATATCCTGTAAGCAAGCTGTGTGCCAAAGATCAGACCAGAAAAGAGCACTTCTGCCATCCCCAATGTTACATTTTGCCAGAGATTTGTAGTTATCAATGACTTTGAGGTTGGCCTTCCACCAAAAAGATCCAATCCACCTATTACCTGGCAGTGTGTCATTATTGTAGTATGCTCCCTAGATCAGATTTACCCAATGGATGTCATGCCTGTTATAGAACTTATGAAGGTTTTTAAGCAACAAAGCTTTATTTTGAACAAAAATATCTTGCACTCCCAAACCCCTTGATCTTTAATCTACACACAGTACTCCAAGCCACCATAGCAGGTCTATGATCTTCAAGATCAGGCCCTCTCCATAAGCAGTGCCTCAAATATTTGATTACTTGAGTTTTGATTGTGACAGGTACATCCAGGCAACCCATGAAGTAGATCAGAAGTGAGTTCAAAACTGATTTAACCAGCAGAAGTCTACCAGCCAGAGTCATGAATGAAGACAAGCCTACAAGCTTTTTCTGCAATCTTGTAATAAAGGAAGGCACTGCTCAACAGAAGGTTTGTGTAGGCCCAAAGGTGTCCCCAAGTATTGGAAAGGGAAAGAATTCCTTTTACATTGGAAAGTGTTTAGCAAAATCTCTACTTTCTCTTCAGGCACATTAATTGGGATTAGACTTGATTTACTATAGTTCATCTTAAGTCATGTTGCATCAGCAAAAGAATTAAGTAGAGCTTTGAGACAGTGAAGTTGCTTTGCATCTGCTTGCATAAGAACCAGGGTATCATCTGCATACTGGACTATGGGAAAGTCAGGGTAAGAGTTTACTTGAAGGGTTTAGGAGAGTAGACCAAGGTGCATAGCCCTGTTAAGTATTGATTGAGGCAAGTCAGCTGCAAGCACAAAAATAAGGGGGGACAGTGGATCCCCTTGCCTAACTCCTCTGAGGCAGTAGAATTTTTTCACAGGCACCCCATTCAACATAATAGCAGATGAAGCAGAGGAAAACAACATTTTGATCCAACTGATCCATTTTCCCCAAAACCTTTAGCCTTCAAAATATCCAACATTGCTTGATGCTCAATTGTGTCAAATGCCTTTTTGAAATCCAGTTTTAGCACAATTGTCTCTTCCTTGGATTTGTGACACTGATGTAAATATTCATAGGCCCATCCCAAGCAGTCATGGATGGATCTTTATTTAAGAAAACCATACTGATTAATGTGCACCAGTCTGAGAATTACTTTCTGCAGTCTATTAGCCAAAAGCTTGGTGATGAGTTTGAGACAACAGTTGAGGAGGGAGATTGGCCTAAAATCATTTGCTATCAGAGGTG
Source organism: Aegilops bicornis (assembly GCA_021605145.1). Taxonomy (NCBI): domain Eukaryota; kingdom Viridiplantae; phylum Streptophyta; class Magnoliopsida; order Poales; family Poaceae; genus Aegilops; species Aegilops bicornis. Next base: position 336,932,313 of record CM038672.1, on the reverse strand, counting down.
TGCCACATTTGGGTATAAGAGTGATACAGGAAGTATTTATGCTCTCCATGGAAAGTTGTCCAGCATGAAAATCAGCAATTAACTTAAGCACATCTCCTTTTATAATATCCCAACATGATTTAAACCATTCATTGCTGAAACCATCAGGACCTGGAGATTTGTCCATGGGAAGCTCATTTACCACAGCAATGACCTCCTCCTCTGTAAAAGGTAACTCCAGGTTTTCGAAAGTTGACACATCAGGTTGCTGGCCATATAAGGAATGCAGATCAAAGTGCATGGTTGTTTTTTGAGAAGTGCCCATTCTTTTTTAAGAAGCTTCCCATAAGATAGCAGCTTTACCTGCATGATCAGAGATGTCCACTTGATCATCATTTTGAAGAACAGCAATGTGGTTATGCCTGTAATTTATTGAGGCTTTGGTGTGGAAGAATTTGGTATTTTCATCTCCAAATTTTACCCCTTTAATTTTTTCCCTCTGCTTCTAATAGATCTTCTGATTTTTCAACAAAATAAGCAGCTGCTCTTTAAGAATTATCCTGCAGTTCCATTCATGGGTGTCCAACTGTCTGAATTCTTCTAGAAAATCCCAAAATAATATCACCTCAATAATTTTAGCAATCTGGGTTTTAAGGCGGGAAAGAGATCTAGCCCATTGTTTCAAAGCTCTTCTGAGATTTTTTAATTTTGCAGTCAACCATTTGGTAGCATCCAAATTACCCACAGAAATATTCCAAGCTTTAGCCACCACTTGTTTGAAGTCTGAATGTTGCAGCCAGTAGTTTTCAAATCTAAATACTCTTGCTTTGGGGATGGCAGTACCAATTTTTATCACACGGGGAAAATGATTAGAGATAGGCTTAGCTAGTGGTAGCAAAGTGGAATTGGGGAAGGTGGTCATCCAAGAAGCAGAAGTAAAGAACCAATCCAGTTTCACCAATAGTGGATCTTGTTGCATATTACTCCAACTGAATTGTCTTCCATGCAAAGTTACTTATAGCCTCATTGAACATTAGCATATTATTAACATCTCCACCAGGTCTGTTTCTGTCCAAAGGTGATCTAATAAAGTTGTAATCTCCCATAAGAAGCCAGTCCACATCATCAGACATATGGATGTTCTGAAACCAATTTGTGAACTCACTCTTATCTTGTGCTTCACAAGGCCCATATATGTTAGAGAGAATCCATGATTGGTTTGAAAGCAGACTAGTGAATTGTATGGACAAAGAGAATCTGTTTTGTGCTATAACCTCTCCAGAGAACATAGAACCATTCCAAGCAGTGAGCAATCCACCTGAGGCCCCAATAGAGGGAAGAAAAGAAAACTTGTTGAATTTATTGGTGCAGAAGTTTTTTAAGTAAGCAAGGTCTAAGGTTTCTCTCTTAGTTTCTTGAAGACAAAGAATATTATAATCACTCTCATCAATTTTCTGTCTTAGGGCCAGCCATTTATTTTCAGAATTCATTCCTCTGATGTTCCAATTAAGGATGTTCCAATTCCTATTTGTACTATTCATAGAAACTAGTGTTTATCACCAACCAAACATCAAGCACCAGCACTTGAATTGATTTTACTGCTAACTCATCACAGCACAGCCACATGAACCACAACCCAGCACAAGTAGACCACATCAGCCAATATAAATACATCATAGCAGATCCATTGAGGAAGTACATCACCAAATAGTCATAGTCCACAATAAGGCAACATTCTAAGATAACACCACTTATAAAAATACTCAAAATATAGTATGAGGGGCCAACAAGACTACCCCTCCATCCAACACTAAGAAGCAGGTGCACTGTCATCAGGGAAACTTTGAAGCATTTCCTTTTCCTTTGGCCAAGGACACCTTGACCAAATCTTCTTCATACTTCCTTCTAGGCTTCTTGGCCAGCTTGTCCTCCAGCTCCTCCTCAGCCACCTTACAGAAAGAGGCAGTGAGATTTTTAACAACTAATTTTTGTATAGTGGGAGGAACAGAAGTGCAGGGTAAACAATTTGAGTTTGTGCAGGAACTCCTCCCAAACCCATCATTATCTTTCTTGATTCTATCACTCCTCCTTACCTCAGTTTCAACTAGGGGAGTTTTGCCACTTCTCCTCTCTCTGAGGTTGTCAGTCCCAAAAGGTTACAACAGGGCCTGAGACTCAACATCTTGCTGATTTGCAGTAGCACCCACATTTTCTTTGTCCTTGTCTCTTGTTTGTTGCTTGTCCATTATAGAGGCATGACAAATGGGAGCATGAGAGGCAGGGCATTTATCAGGTATATGGAACAACAGAGATTTCTCCTTGCCCTCAACCTCAATACAAAGCTCCCACATGAAAGATTTTAACATATGCATAGTCCAGTCAAACTTATCAGGTGTCATTAGGAGATGAACCACAAAGTTAAACCAACTTACAGGAATGTTTATAGAGAAAACAGTCCTATTATCCACAGGCTCCTTAAAGTGCTTCTCCCACAGCAAAAGCCCTTCTTCTGACATAGCAGGATCATTAGAACTAGATGCAGCTATTTGAATATATTTAAGACCAATAAGGGAAGGGTATCCATTGAAATGCTCATTAATTTGTGCAACCCAGTTACCTTTGAGTCCAGTTTGCAAGTCTGTAATGTCAGCTACTGGCTCAAGAGACCCTCTTGTGGTAGTGATGTGAATAGGACTGGAAGAAGAAGTACCTGTGTGCAATGCTACTGGCAAAACAGTTTGATGTTCCTGATTGAGAGCTTCACTGACAGCTGCAGGCTCAGACTGCACAACCAAAGAAGTGTTATCCTGTGAATTCACTGCCACCATCTCAGGTAGGAGAATCTCTGCATCATTTGCAACAATGCTATCTTGTGCTGCAACCACCTCCTCTACAACCAGTAGAGCCTCCACTTCAACATCATTATTTGGAGATTCATGTTGCATAGCAGCCACAACATTGGGAGGGGAAGCAACTTGTAGCACAGGCACTATAGGCTCCTCATCATCTGATTGATAAGCTTGGATGATGTTCTGAAGACCATTGGCAATCACAATTGCAGGTGGGGGTGGCAGAACAGCAAGGGCTTGTGCCCCAATATGAAAGTCACCAATTGCTAAAGGAGGCACACAATTATTTGAATCGTCCCCTTCAAAGAAAGACATGTCAGATGACAGACTACTGTTGTTGGCAGCCGGAACCAATTCCTCTCCATCAGCCCAGGCCATTTCTTCTTGCTGTACTACATCTAACAGATCATCAAGAGCAACATTGTGATCATCTTATTGAGGCACTTCCCAGTTTCCATCCTGTTCCAAATTATCCTCAGCATGCATATCCTCCTGGTTATTATTGAGAGCCTCATTATGAAAACCAACATCAACCTCTGCATTTTTAGGCAAAGGATGTGGATCAACATGATCAGGAGGAATGGGATCTTCGTTAGCTGGACCTCCCCCAAGGAGTTCACTAGCAAGAACTTCAATAGAAGAAGACCACCCATCTTCCTCAAACTCATCCCCTTCAGACCATCTCATGCTTTTGGGAATGATCTCAAGATTCATAACTCTAGCCTTCAGAAATATACGTCCCATATTATCATCCTCCTTATCCCAGGAGATCAAACGACCAAACTTACTGACAGCAGTAGCCAAATCTTCAATGTTTCAAAAATCAAAAGGAACCCCAGTCAGCGGAAGCCACACTGTCCTATTGAAATGAACTCTCCTATGGTTTCCACCCTCATCATGCCTCACAAAGGAGATAAAAACATCACCAAAGTCATGGGGGCTGTCTAAGACTAGCTTATCTCTGTCTCTGACTCTGGTAAGACGAACATAGGCTTCTCCAAACGGACACCTCTGAATATCCCGAAGACCAAGCTGCTTATGAAGTACAATGAACTTTTCCAGAACATCTCTTACATTGGGGAATGGCGCATCAGCCGGAAGAGGATGAATGGAAGCAATTGCCCAATCCTCGTGACAACGAGGCCGATGCGGAAGCACCACCCGCGACCCCATTGCGCCCTACAATCAGCTGAATATCGAAGCCAATAGGAACAAAGGGGCGCGGCTCAATTGGAATGTTGGCCTCGGAGCAAGCCCGCATGCACCCACTGCCGCAGAGAAGCTTGACGTGACTGGAGCAGGGTTTCTGCACTACAGAGAAACAGAGGAGGACGGTGGAGAAGTTGAGGAGGCAAGTGTTATTCGAGGCTGAAAATTAGGAAAAGATCCCATACACAGATTGCTAAAAGAGGAAGCAATTGGGGGGTCACGGGCTGGGCCAACGGACAAGAACCAATCCTAGACCGCACCTGGGGCCAGGCCTCTTCAGGCGGGCTGAGGAAAGAATCAAACTTCAGGAACAGAAAAAGCCCAGTGAGCCTTTTCTCAGGGAAATCCTTGGCAAAGTGGCCCCGTTGACCGGACGCGAAGCACTGAAGATTTGAAATAACCACGTTGCCGCCCTTAAAAACCGTTGCGTGACCCTCGCTTGGAGAATTATGATCCATCATGGTGGCCTCATTAGTGTCCCGAGCCCCATTATTGCTAGATTCCGGAAAATTTGCCAGGCGAGCAAAGACAGACTGCCGCCAATGATCACCGGAGACATTGCTGACGACCGGCCTTGGTCTCGAACCATTTGTGACCAAAGTCCACGAATCAACTTCTTCATGATAAAAAAGTTGTTATTTACAGATCCAATTAGGACCCCCAACACCCCACAGATTAAACACCACATCAAAATCTTTTTCAACCACACAGCCTTGATTGTAAATCTCAAAACCCACAACCTTGGAGGCAACCGAGAACTTGAAAGATCAGTCCTTCAGAGGAAGAACATAGAACCCTTGAGGGTATCCACCAAAACAAGATTGGAGAGTGATACTAACCGTGTGACAATCCAATCGAAAACAAGCACGACAGAAGGAAACAACCAAGGTGAATTCCCTTTGACGAAAACCAAGGGAGAACCCCACGGGGTGGCCAAACTTTTGCCTCATAGACCTCTGAAAGTCTTTACCTCGAGCAAAGTTGAGCAAAGGTGGATCCATGGATGCACCTCCTCCTCCTCCAACCTGTGAAGTGGCTGCCATCATCAGAGCGACAAGTGGCAGGGAAAGGTGGCCGCCGGGGCCGGAGTGGCCACCGGCGGTGGAGACCTAGGCGTCGCCTAGAGGAGAGAGAGAGAGAGAGAGAGAGAGAGAGAGAGAGAGAGGAGAGGAGCATCCGTAACACAACAACCATCTCTCTAAATATTTTGAACACGTTGCATTCGAGGGGGTATGTTGATTGTAGAAAAAACCGAATGACAAACTAGGAAGGAAATTTGGATTCCGGGCCCCTTCAATCTTGCTAATTTCCCCCTCGAAACCATGTAAATTTCTTGGTGATGGTTCGATTTATGAATGGCGTGGATGACAATATAAGTCAAACCTTCTCAAATTTTTACCACGGCATGGTGAGGCCATACCATGGCACCATGCCAGCCATCATATTTTTCAAGCATGTATTTCATTTTTCTACACTTGAAAAACCAATAGACGACGTGTTTGCGGTTGACTATTGCCACACATTTCCTTGAAATCTCTGCCCATTCCTTGTAAAAGGCATGAGAATTTTTTAAATGGAATGATCATGGTTTTCCAGACCGTTCTCATGCACCTTTTCATGCACCGATTGTTTGAATTTGAATTATGTGCATTAATGCCTAGAAAATGCACATAATCCCCTAAATATTGTAAATGAACCCCAAAAAGTGCCAAATTTGAACATAGTGATTTCCAGGGTTTATGTTCATCGTAGAGAAAAACTCATGGACAAAGGACAAAGGAGATTTGGATTCCCCTTCAATCTCGGTGATTTACTATCGCAGATGATTCGTCTCCGTTGCCTCTGCGAATCGTGTGTGTTCAGCCACACATGCAAAAGGAAAAAAGAAAAACCTTGCCCACTTCGTCCCCACCCACTCGCCGCAGACTCCTCCGCAACTCCGCACCTCATCAACTTCTATCACGGCGGCCACCCTAAGCTCGATGGCTGTCATCGGCGGGCGGAGGTCGCACTCCAAAGGGCACGGGATTTCGCCCCTACCGCTTTCCGCCGCCTATCTGCACCGACATTCTAGGCTCTGGTAGATTGAGGTTTTCTATTTGATTGGGCCGGGGATTTTTCTCATGGAAAAGGTAATCAAGTTAGCAAAATATTCACTCATCTCTTATCGCAGTTCGTCCGTCACTGTTAATCAACCGGCGGAAATCGCCGTGGATTCATTTAGCTGATTCGAGGGTTTTCATTCATGTGTCCACAGTGCAAGCACAAATCGGGCAAGTGTGGTCGTGGCCATTCAGAATCGAAGTTCTATCTCACCATTCCGGATGACTTTAGGGAGAGCTTGGTATGTTCGATCTCACCCTACCATGGTCGTCATGGCCTAAATTTGTGAACATATACCGTCTGTTGCTACATTTGGATAAAAGGTATGATGCCACGTGCAGCCTAGATGTCGAAGTCGATTCCCCCCCCCCCCTATATTAGGAAAATTTATGATTTATTGTTCATTCAATTACTCTCATATTTGTATCAAATTGTTGGTGTACAAAAGTAGGGGCGCTCCTTTGTACCCCGTTACATGTGCACGGACAGTCAGAGCCGCGCCCACAGCCACGCCAAGCAGGGCGGAGGAGGCAAACCAGAAAGAAGCCAAAGCACAAGACATCTAAGGCAACACCAAGACCAGTAAAACAAGAGGGCAAGAGGGCGAGGTAGGCTCCCTCGGCAAGGTTCTTGCCGATGCAGCCTCCGCAGCCCCGGCAAGGGCCTTGCCGGGGCAGCCTGCCTGATGCCAACAGAGTGAGCCTCCCTTGAGCCCACGGTTTCCAACCCCACCAACTACGTTGGAACCAGGGCTCGGGAGGCACCTCCGTGGTGGCATGCAGATCTTTGTCAAGATCATAAACACATAAAATCAGATGAGGATCAGAAGACGACGACCCTCGACGGGATCCTTGCCAAGGAAATCCACGAGACCCCCGGCAAGCATCTTGCCGGGGACGACTGCGATGCCACGACAAGACCCTTGCCGAGGGTGCCAGCAGGGCCACTGCCAGGCTCGCACCAGCCAAGGCTCCGCCGCCATTCGCATGGAGCTGCCAGCCCAACCAGCTGGGCAGGCACCTGCGTGGCAACACGCGGCTTCCAGACCAACTCAGCAAGCACCTACGTGGTGGTATGTAGATCTTCGTGAAGACCCTGCCACCGCGCCACCTCAAAGAGCCTGCCTCGCCTACATGGCATCAAGACGCTGCTGGCTCGGGCGCATGTCGAAGCGAGACGGAGCAGCGACGAACGGGACGGGCCTCGTTCCCGTCCCCGATAAAGCTAATGGACACCTAAGTAGCGCATTTAATGCACTTTGTCCCGTAATGTCGGGCGATAAGCTCGCGCACTGTACACCTTTCCACCTCCTGTGTGCCACTGTGGCGACCCCTCTTTGGCTATAAAAGGAGGCCCGAGGCATACTGGAGGGGGATTCGGCTCTTTGGAACTATGCAGCCACCATAGCTAGTTTGAAAGCTCAAGAAAACTGAATACATCAACCAAAGCAGGACTAGGGTATTACGCATCCTCGCGGCCCGAACCTGGGTAAACGATCTTTGTGCTGGCTCCTGAACCTGCTCTTCTCACAACCCCGCGCCCGCCGACCGTAGAAAGGATTCCAGTGATCCCATAGTTGTCATTCCTACCGACACAAATGTTGCTTACATTATCTATTTTTGTACTTTACTTTCATCTATATATTGAACTTTTCTATCAGTTACTCCCATATTTGCATCTTGCTCTGTTATTTCAATATATCGAATTTGTGATCATAATTTTTATTTCAAGAAGTACAACCCTTGCTTTGCAAGAACAAGAGTGGAAGGAAATCTTGGGATTTATACTTTGTTGATGACTCCATGGATGTCATATTGACAACGCATCATGGATTTGCAATGACGGTTAGCGTAAACCTTGATAAAGATGCTCACTCCTATTTTGATGCGGACCTTTGGATAAAAAATGTCTAAGTGTTATGAACTCAAAGCTGGCAATAAAATTCTAGTGCGTGCACCACAACCTAGTCTAATTAACATGGATGTTTATTTTCCCAATGTCATCAGCCGATCAAAGTATGATCGAGGTTAGTGTCTGAGGGAGTCCTGGACTAAGGGGTCCTCGGGCGTCCGACCTGTTATCCATGGGCTGGACTGATGGGCTGTGAAGACATGAAGGCCGAAGATTGTACCCGTGTCCGGATTGGACTCTACTTGGCGTGGAAGGCAAGCTTGGCGACCAACTATGAAGATTCCTTCTTATGTTACCGACTCTATGTAAACCCTAGATCCTCCTCTCGGTGCCTATATAAACCGGAGGGGTTAGTCCGGAAAATACACACATTACCATAGTCATACAGGCTAGACTTCTAGGGTCTAGCCATGACGATCTCGTGGTAGATCAACTCTTGTAATACTCATGTTCATCAAGATCAATCAAGCTGGAAGTAGGGTATTACCTCCATAGAGAGGGCCCGAACCTAGGTAACCATCGTGTTCCCCGTCTCCTGTTACCATCGATCCTAGACGCACAGTTCAGGACCCCCTACCCGAGATCCACCGGTTTTTACACCGACATTGGTGCTTTTATTGAGAGTTCCACTGTGCCGTTGACAAAAGGTTTGTTGCCCCCTTCAATCGTCAATAATGACATAGTCCAAGGAGGAACCTTCCTCTCCGGGCAGATTTTTGTGTTCAGCGGCTTCGTACTGTGGGCCAACTCGCTTGGCCATCTGGATCAGGTCGATAGCTACGCCCCTGGCCATTAGGTCAGGTTTGGAAGCCTGAACTGCATCGCGGATATCCGTGGAGACTTGATCTTCAATGGATTCGAGACCGCGGCGATCGCTTCCCCTCGCTCCGATGAACATGAATTAAATCTGTCAGCGAATCACATCCAAGAGATGGTTCCTGTTGTTGCAATGGCCTTAGAACCAGAGCAGATCATGCCATCCAAAGCCATAGAGTCCGCGGTGTTGGAGCCGCACACAGACTCAACACCCTGCAACATTTACTTCAACAGAATTCCGGACTCGTCTGCGGCTATAAGTTCCGGACCGTGTATGCCTGCGGACACCGAGCTAGATCGGTTATCGATCTTCGAATTCAGCGCCGCAGACGTTTTCCAGCACTCACCTTTGGGCGATGTGCTGAACTCTCCAAAGAATTAGTCCTTGGAGAAGGACTCACAGCCGAAATATGTTCGGTTCGAGTTAGAGGCTGATGATGGGGAATTTTGCTTCCCGCCACCCACTTCATAGCTACCGTCGAGGACTTAACTGACGAGCTCGATTATGGCTCCGGAGACATCGACGGTATGGACGACGATGCCGACAAGGAGCAAGGCCAAGACCCGCCATTCACTGGATTTTGGACGGCCACCTCTTCATACGATGTATACATGGTTGATACACCTAAAGGATCTGGCGGCGACAAAGAAGAGCCAGATGCGAATAAACCCTCCGAGACACAGTCCAAGCGTCGGCGCCCTAAACGCCGTTCTAAACCTCATCGCTCAAAAGATGGCAACACTGGCACCGGAGAAAACAGTACTCCGGGCAAAACCGAAAGCAACGAATACCCTGTTGGAGCTGCATCCGAATAGGAGGAGCAAGACAACAAGAAAGTTAACCCTGATAAACAGGCCACGCCCAATGACTCGGACGATGATAGTTATCGTCCACCCTCCGAGGATGATGAGAGCCTTGGCAATGAGGACTTCATCATCCCTGAGGCACCCCTCAAGCAGGAGCGCTTTAAGCGCCAGCTCATAGCTACTGCAAGAAGCCTAAAGAAAAAGCAGCAACAGCTCCAAGCATATCAAGACCTACTCATCAATAGATGGACCGATGTCCTGGCAGCCAAAGAATATGGCCTCAAGCACCCAACCAAGAGTTACCCAAAACGCAGACTGCTACCTTAGTTCGATGAGGAGGCACCAGATCCCATACCTCCCTCGCGCAATGCGGACCGACCACCACGCGGTCGGAATAGTGCGGCAGACCGACCACCCCGCGGTCGGGATAAAACGGCAACTCAGGCCGAACAACAGCCCGCCCCACGGCCTCGCAAACACAGGGACAGACCAGCTCGGGACCATACATACGACCTTCGACAGGAATTGGATAGTAGAGCAGGACACACCAGATCAATCTACGGATCGCGAGGATGCTTCCCTACTCGGGATGACAGCTACCTATTCGGACGTGACAAACTTAATCACACCCGGGCCAATAACCACAGACGAACTTCATCGGAGGTGCGCCTTGACGCAGCCCGCTATAGAGGCGCCGCACACCCTCTGTGCTTCACATATGAGGTGCTGGATCACGAATTCCCCGAGGGGTTCAAGCCCGTCAATATTGAATCATACGACGGAACAACCGATCCCGCAGTGTGGATCGAAGATTTATTCTCCACATCCCATGGCCCGAGGAGATGACCTCCAAGCCATCAAATACCTCCCACTAAAGCTCAAAGGACCAGCTCGACACTGGCTCAATAGCCTGCCTGAAAACTCCATCGGCAGCTGGGAGGACTTGGAAGAAGCCTTCATTGACAACTTCCAAGGTACATATGTCCGACCACTGGATGCCGATGACTTAAGCCACATAGTTCAACAATCTGGAGAATCAGCCAGAAAATTCTGGACTAGGTTCCTAACAAAAAAGAACCAGATCATTGACTGTCCGGATGCCGAAGCCCTAGTGGCCTTTAAACATAGCATCCGTGACGAATGGCTAGCACGCCACCTCGGCCAAGAAAAGCCGAGGTCCATTGTAACATCCCAAATTTTCAATTTGGAATGTTATACACAGATCATCATTTGCATAGCATATTTTATTGCATTTTGGCTCGATCCTAGAAATTTCACGCAACTCAAGGACCCACAGAGAGAGTTGGAGATTTCGTTATTTTCATATTTGAGTTTTCTCAAATTCTGAAAATAGGATCATTTGATTTTATTTATTTTATCTTCAATTATTTCTATTGTCAAAATATGTGAGAGGGAATAAAATGACTTTCCCAAAATAAAGAAATATTGAAGGTTTAATAGAAAAAATCAAATAAGATTTTATTTTGGAGTTTTTCGCTATTTTATTTGAATCTAGGAAAAATTGCATGTTTTCAAAACTGCATTTTAGGGCCAAGAAAATGTTCACCTTGTTCTAAATATTTTATTTAGGCGGTGAAAATTTGTTTTGGCATTTTTAGATTTTTATTTATTTTTCTAGAATTTTCTAAGTTTTGGCGGCATAGTTTAAAAAAAACGCGCGGGTGCCCGACTGGGCCAAGGCCCAACTGAGCCGAGCCGGCCCAACGCCGCCGTGTCGCCATCGGACTCGGGAGTCCCATCCCTCGCCGCCTCACCGCCGTCCCTCCCCCAAGCCATGCCCCCCTCCTTAAATAGCCGCCGCCGCCTCTCCTCACCCCCCATGCAGAACGCCCCGCCACCGAGCCGCCCGCCCAAAACCGCCCGGCGCCTCGCCACGATCACCGCCGCCGCTTGCCGCCCATGAAACCGCCCCACCCGCCCCGAGCTGCCCCACCCCTCGCCATCCCGCCGGAGCCTCCCCGCCCCGCCGGTGTGCCTCGCCGAGGTACTGCCCGACCGCCGCCGCCGGATCGTTTTTTTTAGAAAAACCACTTCGGTTTTTTAAAAAAACCTAGGTTTTCGTTTTTTTTTCTAGATCGGTTTTATCGGTTTATTTATCCGCCGAGCGTTCGCTCGTTCGTTCGTTTTAATTAATGCGTTCACCGTTTAGTTACATTTAACGAACGTCCGTTCGTTAAGCTGTTCGTCGTTTTTCTTTTTCTCGGATTTATTCCGCGATTTTTCTGATCGCGATTTCTGATACGATTTTCGATCTAGTATAACTTTTCGCTCGTTTATCGGAATCAGGCGATCCAAGCACCTAGAGTTTCGTCTCGAAACCCTCTTTCCGAATAATCAACTCAAACAAGTTTTTTCCTCTGTAAAATTTGACTTAGGTCCAGATTAGTAAACGAAGCTTGTTTCTTTCGCCGTTTGACTTTCGTTGCTTCGCTCGAGTTGATTCTTTCTGCAAACCGGAGTTCTTAAGTTGAACTTTCTGGTTAGAACTTTATTTGAGTTTTACCTGTGCATTAGGTGAGTACTTATTGTTTGTTTGTTTGTTTGTTTGCGATAGAGTACCTGGAGTGCGCCGCTTGCTACTTTGAATCACTAGGTTTCACGGGTCATCAGCAAGGCAAGTAACACTTTGATCATATCCCTTTTCATACCCAGTTTTATGCATTTGATCAATCCTCAAACATTGCATGATTAGGATCTAATTAAACTATGGGTTTTGGGAAGTAGATGAGGTAGTGCCTATTACATGTTTTTATTATCAAACCCTTGGGAGTTACTTCTAGGTTTGCTTATATTGCCATGCTTTGCTAGTAGACGTGGATTGGGTGAGTGTATCCATGACAGATGTGAGATTTTTATTTAATGGTTTATCTAAGGTGGCAACTTAAACACACATCTGGGTGGATTGAGGTACCTGGGTATTCCAGGATTACCTGTTTCTTTTTGGACCACCACCCAGGCTCAAAGGGATCATGAGATTGTTCCTGCTAGAAACTTCCGTGTGCAGCCACAAGCTACTATGGGCTCTAGCATAGTTGACTAACTCGTGCGAACTCTTACAGTGGTAGACTAGCAGATGTAGGGGATGTAGGTTGGTACGGTCTACCCGTTCTCCCGCATCAGTCACTCATGATAGGACGCTTTTAACATGGCCGTTTGATAGTGGTTGCATCTTGCATTTATTTCTACGTTGTACTGCTTCTAATTTTTCGAATTGCCACTTATGACAAGACACTTTTAACTTGGCAGAGTAATATTGGTTGCATCTTTCATATGGTGTCTAGCTTGCATTACTTCTATTTTCTTGAAAATCCTTCTCCTTAGTTTACACATCGTAGCTGTGAATATGTCATGCCGTCCTGTTTTTCTTACATATTCCATCCTCATACGGTTGTCTTGCATCAAAGTATTGCTTGTCTGTATCATGCGTCAATGAGTTCTCAAGAGTGATTTTATTCTTTTACATTGTGGGTACAGCTTGACATGGCAAAGTCAAAAAGAGCAAGGAAAATAATATAGTAGGGAGGTCTTTGTTACTCGTCGGGTGAAATGTAAAAGGTTTTTCCTTCGAGATTCTGCTGGTACTTATAGTGCAAGAGAAGATCCAAGTCCACCAGCTAAATCTACAAACACGGTATCACCTGCTCCACCAAATTTGCATCATCCGCTTCAACTGCATCAAAGATCTCAACCAGTTACTCGTTCATTTGCTCGAATCGCCGGTTCCCAAGCTGCCTTCACACCTAACACTACTTCGAAGCACTTGACACAACAGGACTCGGCAAGATCAGATGAACCTCATGAGCATCAACACCAAGACGGTACCTGACCGAGTCAAGTTGCAGTTGCATGCTCCTTTATATGCACTCTCACAGTTTGATGTACACTAACACTTTCCATATTCGTTGTTGAACTAGCACCACGGCGCAAGCGGAAACAGACATCAGGGATAATGCTTGACAGATTAACAAAATCTAAAGGAGGAAGAATGGAAATCCATTTTGAGGCAGGTTTAAAAAGGCCACGTGATGCTACAGAGTCAGCCAAGTTAGTACCAGAGGCAGCCGTTGCCGTTAGGTGTCATGCACGTATCCTCCCAGCGTGGATCCAGTACAGGAATGAGAAAGACAATACCCAGTTTAACACCTTCCTTGACCATTTATCCGTAAGTAATGTTATTCATCGCAATTAGTAATATTGTCTTGCTCTGTCCCATACTTTCTAGCTTCCTCCTAATAAGACTCACATTCTTTTTTCAACAGATGAGGTTCAAGTTGGATCCGAAAGATGATGCAACTAAACAAGCATGCACTCATGTTTTCCAGTCTGCTCTGCGATAGTATTGGTACCACCTTAGAAGATCTCACTTTGAAGGCAAGGCTAACAATGAAATTGCACAAACATCTCCAGTGGAATATATTACAGATGAAGACTAGACAACCCTCGTTAAGCACTTGTCTGATCCAAAGTATCAGGTAGGCTATATGTATTTGATCAGACCACATATTGAACTTGTATTTATGTATGTGCCTTACAAGTGTATCTTCTTCTAGGCTAACTGTTTGAAGAACAAAACCAACCGTTCTAAAGTGAAATTCCAACAGACAATAGGATCTCGTAGCTATATTGCACACTGCGAGGCTCTTGTAAATACCTGCTACTTCCTTCTTCTTTTTGTGCCATATTATCGTATCTATATTTTCCAAATACAGAGGAAAGCCCGTGTGGACCAAAAAGAACCTGAACCAAATGCAGTGCAAATCTTCAAGTATTGCCACACCAGCAAGATGAAGGGCATGAGCACACCAGTTCAAGCCGCTGTTGTAAGTCCTTACTCCTCCTGCCTTGTACTGATTGGTACTGTGATGTGTTCATTTAACTACTTGGTTTGGAGCCAATGTCAGTTACTCTATACACTTTTATACACAGTTGTCTTAACGTAACATTTCACCTTACATGGTTAAAAAGAGATGAAGTATATTCTTTTGGTCTTGATCTGTAATCTAGTTGTTATGTTCACGTGCGCACACGATGATAAAATAGGCTATTTGTTTTATATCTGTTTGCCCATGATATGAATGATGTCATACTATGTTCATCCTACTTTAAACCATGTCTCTTTATCCTTAGATGTCAACGAATGTGAGGAAATAGACAATACAAAGAGGCATGCTACATGGACATATGTTCAAAGTGATTTTATTATGTAGTTGGCACTACAATACATGCTAATGTATTACAGAGTTCACCAAAATAAGTTATGTATAAACGTTTAACCTACTTTGTTTGTTTTTGTCTCATTGGTAACTTATCTGGTACACTAATCTACAAGTTCAAACTTTCAGGAAGCTATGGAACAAATGATTGAACAGCCACAACCACCTGAAGGTGATGACGCTACTACAGGCACAATGTCACCTCTTGCTGCGGCGTCATTATCTCTCCACTAATAGTGCAAAAAGCACCTTCCTGCGTAATTCTGGGTTGGTTGTCAAGGTAACCTCGTCCAAATCGCCTACTGAACAAAATCTTCCTGCTTGATAGAGTGATATATCTGTGCTCCAGACACAAGTCCAATCCCTAATGGATGTTGTTTCGGAAACAAGAATAGTGGTTGAGAAATGTCGTCAAGATATGAATGGTTTTGAAACCAGACTATCAGACATTCGCTTTGTTGTTCAAGAGCAATGGCGGAAAAAGGTGGAGATCGTGCTGCTCCATCAGATTCTACAGCCTGAAACATTAGCACTCAGGTCAAATGATCTGTGCTTCTATACATCTGATGGTGCTTTTATCTGCATGGACTGTAAACTTTATGCCAACAGGCCTTTTGTTGTATGGTTGGAATTTATTTTGTTGTGATACAACATTTATGATGCTGCCCCAGGCTGCAGTAATTACGAAGCTATTTTTGTATAGTGTAGGTTTATCTTAGTAATGTATTAATTTGAAAGCTTCAGAGGGAGCCCAACATGCCAACATTCGTCGGGCCCATTCCAATTGGGCTAAAAACGTTTACGGGTCGAAATTGGCATGTAGCCCACTAAAAATATCGGGGCCTAAATCAGCATAAGCTTTCATATTTTTCTGGTAGGCATGTGCCCATAGTGGGCCTTTAACAGGCCTAAACATAATTTGGGACCTCAGTAAAAATAGGCCGTTTACAGGTGTAAATACCTCGAGCCCATAAAAAACATGGGCCTTTAATAGACCGAATGTGAGATTGGGCCTTGATTGTGCCAAATAACCCACTTGACTTAGCAGGCCGAAATGGTGGCCCATTTACAACGCAGATCTTTGACAGGCCGAAATTCGGACGGGCCGTAAATGCGCCGACCTAATACATGGGACTTTAATAGGCCGGAACTTCGGTCGGGCTAGATTATCGTCATTTTTATATGGGCCGCTAACGGGCCTGATATGACGTTGGGCCACATATGGCCCATGGTTTATGTCCGGCGTTAACAGGCCGAAAATGACAACATGCCGAAAGTGGCCCAAATCTATAGTGGGCCTCTAACAGGCCGAATGTCAGACATGGCCGAATATGACCCAAATCCTTCACCGTCGTTTATGGGCCGAAAGTTTTGATGGCCTGTAAATGGGCCCAAATGAAGCCGAACCTTTAACAGGCCGGAAATACACCGGGCCATGATTCGGCCCAATTACTTAGCGGGTTGTTAACGGGCGAGAAGTGACCATGGGCCGCGTTGATGACAAGTTTAGGACAGGCCGTTGACGGGCCGATTTGACAGAGAATGTTGGGCCTTTAGCTGGGCCGGCCCATTATGGTCTGCAGAATCTTGTGGGCCTTTAGCTGGGCCGGCCCATTATGGTCCGCAAAATCTTGTGGGCCTTTAGCTGGGCCGGCCCATTATGGTCTGCAAAATCTTGTGGGCCTTCGGCTGGGCTGGCCCATTATGGTCAGCTAAATTTTGTGGGCCTTTAGCTGGGCCGGCCCATTATGGTCCGCTAAATCTTATGGGCCTTCGGTTGGGCCGGCCCATTTAAACTTTGTGGGCCACTGTTGGGCCGGTCTATGTGTCAACATATCATAGGCCCATCTCGACCGTTGGATGAGTGACACATGTGCCAACGCGGAGCTGATGCGTCGATCCGTCAGCCAATGAGAATTTTACACGTGGAAAATCGGCATTGGTCGTGGCTGTTAACGGGTTATCGGATCCAAAATCCGACCTGATAGCTTAACGGCGTTCCGTTACGGTGGATGCCACGTGTCGGTCACCCTTGACGAAAGCACTTCTGTGATGCGCGATTTATCGTCATGGAAGTGGACACTTCCATGATGATAATTTTGGTAATGTCATGGAACACTTCTACGACACATGTATGACTATCTTGATTCTGTCATAAATTTGTCATGGATGTACATGCATGACAAAAAACGCGACCTACTGTGACAAACACGTATCATCACGGAAGTGTATTTTTTTGTAGTGCAAGAGCATAAGTATTTACGGTGGGTCAACAAATTACTGTTGAGCAATTGACAGAACTGAGCATAGTTATGAAAATATCTAGGTATGATCATGTATATAGGCATCACGTCCGAGACAAGTAGACCGACTCCTGCCTGCATCTACTACTATTACTCCACACATCGACCGCTATCCAGCATGCATCTAGAGTATTAAGTTCATAAGAAAAAAGTTACACTTAAGCAAGATGACATGGTGTAGAGGGATAAACTCATGCGATATGATATAAACCCAATCTTATTATCCTCGATGGCAACAATACAATACGTGCCTTGCTGCCCCTACTATCACTGGGAAAGGACACCGCAAGATTGAACCCAAAGCTAAGCACTTCTCCCATTGCAAGAAAGATCAATCTAGTAGGCCAAACCAAACTGATAATTTGAAGAGACTTGCAAAGATAACCAATCATACATAAAAGAATTCAGAAGATTCAAGTATTGTTCATAGATAAACTTGACCATAAACCCACAATTCATCGGTCTCAACAAACACACCGCAAAAGAAGATTACATCGAATAGATCTCCACAAGAGAGGGGGAGAACATTGTATTGAGATCCAAAAAGAGAGAATAAGCCATCTAGATAATAACTATGGACCCGAAGGTCTGAGGTAAACTACTCACACTTCATCGGAGAGACTATGGTGTTGATGTAGAAGCCCTCCGTGATCGACGCCCCCTCCGCGGAGCTCCGGAACAGGCCCCAAGATGGGATCTCACGGGTACAGAAGGTTGTGGCGGTGGAATTAGGTTTTTGGCTCCGTGTTTGGTAGTTTAGGGGTACGTAGGTATATATAGGAGGAAGGAGTACGTCGGTGGAGCAACAGGGGGGCCACGAGGGTGGGGGCGCGCCTGGGGGGTAGGCGCGCCCCCCTACCTCGTGGCCTCCTGGTTGAAGTCTTGACATAGGCTCCAAGTCCTCTGGATCACGTTCGTTCCGAAAATCACGTTCCTGAAGGTTTCATTCCGTTTGGACTCCGTTTGATATTCTTTTTCTGTGAAACTCTGAAATAGGCAAAAAAACAGCAATTCTGGGCTGGGCCTCCGGTTAATAGGTTAGTACCAAAAATAATATAAAAGTGTTTAATAAAGCCCAATAATGTCCAAAAAAGAATATAATATAGCATGGAACAATCAACAATTATAGATAAGTTGGAGACGTATCATGAGTGAACACACACGGTTCGCAGAGGCAACGGAGATGAATCGTGTGCGATAGTAAATCACCTAGATATAATCGGAATCCAAATTTCCTTTGTCCTTCATCCATGAGTTTTTTATACGATGAACACAAACCCTTCCAATCACCTTGTTCAAATTTGACACTTTTCTGGGTTCAATTAACATATTTAGGGGATTATGTGCATTTTTTAGGCATTAATGCACGTAATTCAAATTCAAACAATTGGTGCATGAAAGGGTGCACAAGAACGGTCTGCAAAAACCGTACTCGTGGTATTTAGTAATTTCTCAAGCCTTTTACAAGGAATGGGCAGATATTTCAAGGAAATGTGTGGCAATAGCCAACCATAAATGCATCGTTTACTCGGTTAACAACTATACAAAAAATGAAACACATGGTTGGAAAACATGACTCCTGGTGTGGTGCCATGGTATGGCCTCACCATGCCCTGGTAAAAATTGGAGAATGTTTTCCTTATGTCGTGATGCGCGCCTTTCATAAATCGAACCATCACTGAGGAAGTTTCATGGTTTCGAGGGGGAAATCACCAAGATTGAAGGGGGATCCAAATTTTCTTTGTCCTTTTTCCATGAGTTTTTTTTCTAGGATGAGCATACAACCTGCAAATCACCGTGTTCAAATTTGGCACTATTCCGGGTTCATTTGCCATATTTAGGGGATTATGTGCATTTCCTAGACATTAATGCGCATAATTGAAGTTCAAAAAATCGATGCATGAAAGGGTCCAGAAGAACGGACTAGAAAACCATGCTCGTGCCATTTAGTAAATTCTCATGCTTTTTACAAGAAATGGACAGATATTTCGATGAAATGTGTGGCAATAGTCAACCACAAATGTCTGTTTGTTGGGTTTTCAACTATAGAAAAAATGAAATAAATGCTTAAAAACATGACGCCTGGCATGGGGCCATGGTATGACCTCACCATGCCCTAGTAAAAATTTGAGAAGGTTTGGCTTATGTCGTCATGCACGCCCAGTTTGACATTCAGTTTTTTTCCAACGATCAACATACCGCCTCAAATGCAACGTGTTCAAATTTGACATTTTCCCGGGCTCATTTACCATATTAAGGGAGTTATGTGCATTTCCTAGGCATTAATGGTCATAATTCAAATTCGAACAATTGGTGCATGAAAAGGTGCACAAGAACGGTATGGAAAACCATGCTCGTGTTATTTAGCACATTCTCATGCCTTTTACAAGGAATGGGCAGATGTTTCAAGGAAATGTGTGGCAATAGTGAACCATAAACGCTTCGTTTACTCGGTTAACAACTATACAAAAAATTAAACACATGGTTGGAAAACATGACGCCTCGCGTGGTGCCATGGTATGGCTTCACCATGCCCTGGTAAAAATTGGAGAATATTTTCCTTATGTCGTGATGCGCGCCTTTCATAAATCGAACCATCATTGAGGAAGTTTCATGTTTTCGAGGGGGAAATCACCAAGATTGAAGGGGGATCCAAATTTCCTTTGTCCTTTGTCCATGAGTTTTTTTTCTATGATGAGCATACAACCTGCAAATCTTCGTGTTCAAATTTGGCACTATTCCGGGTTCATTTGCCATATTAAGGGGATTATGTGCATTTCCTAGGCATTAATGCGCATAATTCAAGTTCAAACAATCGATGAATGAAAGGGTCCACAAGAACAGCCTAGAAAACCATGCTCGTGCCATTTAGTAAATTCTCATGCCTTTTACAAGGAATGGACAGATATTTCGATGAAATGTGTGGCAATAGTCAACCACAAATTTCTATTTGTTGGGTGATAACCCACAAGTATAGGGGATCAATTGTAGCCTCTTTCCATAAGTAAGAGTGTCGAACCCAACGAGGAGCAAAAGGTAGAAAAAAATATTCCCTCAAGTTCTATCGACCACCGATACAACTCTACGCACACTTAACGTTCGCTTTACCTAAAACAAGTATGAAACTATAAGTACTTTGCAGGTGTTGTTCGATAGGTTTGCAAGATAATAAAGAGCACGTAAATAAAAACTAGGGGATGTTTAGATAAAGAAGCAATAAAGTTAGTATAACGAGTGTGGAAAAGTGGTGGTAGGATTTGCGAAATTGTCCCTATGCAATTGACTACTTTACTAGACCGATAGCAAGTTTTATGTGGGAGAGGCCACTGCTAGCATGTCATCCCTGACTTGGAATTCTATGCACTTATGATTGGAACTATTAGCAAGCATCCGCAACTACTAATGTTCATTAAGGTAAAACCCAACCATAGCATTAAGATATATTGGTCCCCCTTCAATCCCGTATGCATCAATTTCTATGCTAGGTTGAAGCTTCTGTCGCTCTTGCCCTCCAATACATAGTCCTATCAACTTACAACTAACCCTATGGTGTGATCCATGTGCGCGCTCATATGATGGGAACCAAAGAACAGCAACATAAACACAAGCAAATTAAACCAATCATAGCAATTAACCAATTGCTGACAGGACAACAAAAATCTACTCAGACATCATAGAATGGCAACACATCATTGGATAATAATATGAAGCATAAAGCACCATGTTCAAGTAAAGGGTACAGCGGGTTGCGGGAGAGTGGACCGATGTAGATAGATGGGGGAAGGTGATGAAGATGTTGATGAAGATGACAGAGGTGTTGGTGTAGATTGCGGTGACGATAATGGCCCTGGCGGCGTTCCGGCACCACCGGAAGAGAGGGGGAGAGGCCCCCCTTCTTATTCTTCTTCCTTGACCTTATCCCTAGATGGAAGAAGGGTTTCCCCTCTGGTCCTTGGCTTCCATGGCATGGGAGGGGCGAGAGCCCCTCCAAGATTGGATCTATCTGTCTGTCTCTCTCTGTTTCTCTGTTCTACGATTCTGGCCTTTCACCGTTTCTTATTTTCCCAGAGATCCGTAACTCCCATTGGGTTGAAATTTGGACATGATTTTTATCCGGATATTAGCTTTCTTGCGGCGAAAGAAGGGCACCAACTGCCTTATAGGGTGGCCATGAGGGCCCAGGGCGCCTGACCCCTGGGGCACGCCCCTCACCCTCGTGGGCCCCTCGGGCATCGTCTCGCGATGATTCCAGTTCCCAAAGTTCACATATATTCCAAAAAAAATCTACGTCAGTTTTTGTTCCGTTTGGACTCCGTTTGATATAGATTTTCTGTGAAACAAAAAGCTTGCAACAAACACGAACTGGCACTGGGCACTGGATCAATATGTTAGTCCCAAAAATAGTATAAAAATTTGCCAAAAGTATGTAAAAGTTGTAGAATATTAGCATGGAACAATCAAAAATTATAGATACGACGGAGATGTATCAACATCCGCAAGCTTAATTCCTGCTCGTCTCGAGTAGGTAAATGATAAAAAGGATAATTTTTGATGGGGAATGCTACCTAACATAAACTTGATCATATATCTAATCATGGCATGAATATTAAGACATAAGTGATTCAAAGCAATAGTCTATAATTTGACATAAAGACATCAATACTCAGGCATCCCAACAAACAATCATGTCTTTCAAAATATCAACGGTAAAGAAATCTATCCCTACAAAATCATATAATCTTGTCATGCTCTGTCTTCTTAACACAAAGTGTTTATCATGCACAACCCTGGTGACAAGCCGAGCAATTGGTTCATACTTTTTAACGCACTTCAGCTTTTTCAACCCTCACACAATACATGAGCGCAAGCCATGGATATAGCACTACAGGTGGAATAGAGTATGATGATAGGGGTAAATATAAAGAAGACAAAAAGTAAGAAAGTCTCACACTGATGCGGCTAACCAACGGGCTATGGAGACGCCCATCAATCGATATCAATGTGAGGAGTAGGGATTGCCATGCAATGAATGCACTAAGAGATATAAGTTTATAAAAGCTCAAACTATAAACTAAGTGGGTGTGCATCCAACTTGCTTGCTCATGAAGACCTCGGGCATTTGAGGAAGCCCATCATCGGAATATACAAGCTAAGTTCTATAATGAAAATTCCCACTAGTATATGAAAGTGATAACTCAAGAGACTCTTTATATGAAGAACAAGGTGCTACTTTGAAGCACAGGTGTGGTAAAAGGATAGTAGCATTGCCCCTTCTCTCTTTTTCTCTCATTTTTTTGTTTTTTTGGTGGGCTTCTTTGGCCCCCTTTTTTATTTGGGCTTCTTTGGCCTCTTTTTTTTTAAGTCCGGAGTCTCATCCCGACTTGTGGGGGAATCATAGTCTCCATCATCCTTTCCTGACTGGGGCAATGCTCTAATAATGATGATCATCACACTTTTATTTACTTACAACTCAATATTACAACTCAATGTCTAGAACAATGTATGACTCTATATGAATGCCTCGGGTGGTGTACCGGGATGTGCAATAGTCTAGCGTAGCAAAGATATCAAAAAACGGACAAGCCATGAAAACATCATGCTAGCTATCTTACGATCATGCAAAGCAATATGACAATGAAATCTCAACTCATGTATATGATGATGATGGAACATGGATGGGAATATATCTTGGAATGGCTATGGTAATGCCATGATAGGTAGGTACGGTTGTTGTTTTGAGGAAGATATAAGTAGGCTTATGTGTGATAGAGCGTATTGTATCATGGGGTTTGGATGCACCGACGAAGTTTGCACCAACTCTCGAGGTGAGAAAGGGCAATGCACGGTACCGCAGAGGCTAGCAAATTGCAAAAAGGTAAGAGTGAGTATAATCCATGGACTCACATTAGTCATAAAGAACTCATATACTTATTGCAAAAGTTTATTATCCCTCGAAGCAAAGTACTACTACGCATGCCCCTAGGGGGATAGATTGGTAGGAAAAGACCATCGCTTGTCCCCGACCGCCACTCATAAGGAGGACAATCAATAATAAATCATGCTCCAACTTCTTAGCATAACGAGAGACTATACGTGCATGCTCCGGGAATCACAAACCTTAACACCAATATTCTTACTAAAACAAGTATGAAACTAGAAGTACTTTATAGGTGTTGTTGGATAGGTTTGCAAGATAATAAAGAGCACGTAAATAAAAACTAGGGGATTTTTAGATAAAGAAGCAATAAAGTTAGTATAGCAAGTGTGGAAGAGTGGTGGTAGGAGTTGCGAAATTGTCCCTAAGCAATTGACTAGTCTACTAGACCGATAGCAAGTTTTATGTGGGAGAGGCCACTGCTAGCATGTCATCCCTGACTTGGAATTCTATGCACTTATGATTGGAACTATTAGCAAGCATCCGCAACTACTAACGTTCACTAAGGTAAAACCCAACCATAGCATTAAGATATATTGGTCCCCCTTCAATCATGTATGCATCAATTTCTATGCTAGGTTGAAGCTTCTATCACTCTTGCCCTCCAATACATAGTCCTATCAACATACAACTAACCCTATGGTGTGATCCACGCGCGTGCTCATATGATGGGCACCAAAGGACAACAACATAACCACAAGCAAATTAAACCAATCATAGCAATTAACCAATTACCGATAGAACAACGAAAATCTACACAGACATCATAGGATGGAAACACATCATTGGATAATAATATGAAGCATAAAGCACCATGTTCAAGTAGAGGGCACAGCGGGTTGCGGGAGAGTAGACCGCTGTAGATAGATGGGGGAAGGT
Organism: Aegilops bicornis; assembly: GCA_021605145.1. Lineage (NCBI taxonomy): Eukaryota > Viridiplantae > Streptophyta > Magnoliopsida > Poales > Poaceae > Aegilops > Aegilops bicornis. The sequence goes on along the minus strand of CM038672.1, from coordinate 336,908,288 downwards.
GATGAAGATGTTGGTGAAGATGACGGAGGTGTTGGTGTAGATTGCGGTGATGATGATGGCCCGGGCGGCATTCCGGCGCCACCAGAAGAGAGGGGGAGAGGGCCCCCCTTCTTCTTATTCTTCCTTGACCTTCTCCTTAGATGGGAGGAGGGTTTCCCCTACGGTCCTTGGCTTCCGTGGCATGGGAGGGGCGAGAGCCCCTCCGAGATTGGATCTGTCTCTCTGTCTCTCTCTCTGTTTCTCCGTTCTGCGATTCTGGCCTTTCATCGTTTCTTATATTCCCGGAGATCCGTAACTCCGATTGGGTTGAAATTTGGACACGATTTTTATCCAGATATTAGCTTTCTTGCGGGGGAAGAAGGGCATGAACAGCCTTACGGGGTGGCCACGAGGGCCCAGGGCGCGCCTGACCCCCTCGGGCGCGCCCGTCACCCGCGTGGGCCCCTCGGGCATCATCTCGCGATGATACCCCTTCCCAAAATTCACATATATTCCAAAAAAAATCTCCGTCAGTTTTTACCCCATTTGGACTCCGTTTGATATGGATTTTCTATGAAACAAAAACAAGCAACAAACAGGAACTGGCACTGGGCACTGGATCAATATGTTAGTCCCAAAAATAGTATAAAAAAGTGCGAAAAGTATGTAAAAGTTGTAGAATATTGGCATGGAACAATAAAAAAATATAGATACGACGGAGACGTATCATTGGGTTTTCAACTATAGAAAAAATTAAACAAATGCTTAAAAAATATAAGGCCTGGCATGGTGCCATGGTATGACCTCACCATGCCCTGGTAAAAATTTGAGAAGGTTTGGCTTTTGTCGTCATGCACGCCCTTCATAAATCGAACCTTCACCGAGGAAGTTCCATGCTTTCGAGAGGGAAAATCCCCAAGATTGAAGGGGAATCCTAATTTGCGTCCTAGTTTCTCATTCAGTTTTTTCCAATGATCAACATACCGCGTCAAATTCAATGTGTTCAAATTTGACATTTTCCCGGGCTCATTTACCATATTTAGGGGATTATGTGTATTTTCTAGGCATTAATGGACATAATTAAAATTTGAACAATCGGTGCATGAAAAGGGCACAACAACGGTCTGGAAAACCATGCTCGTGTTATTTAGCACATTCTCATGCCTTTTACAAGGAATGGGCAGATATTTCAAGAAAATGTGTGGCAATAGTCAACCATAAACACATTGCTTACTCGATTAACAACTATACAAAAAATGAAACACATGGTTGGAAAAACATGACGCCTGGCGTGGTGCCATGGTATGGCCTCACCATGCCCTGGTAAAAATTGGAGAATATTTTGCTTATGTCGTCATGCGTGCCTTTCATAACTCGAACCATCACCGAGGAAGTTTCATGGTTTCGAGGGGGAAATCACCAAGATTGAAGGGGGATCCAAATTTCCTTTGTCTTTTGTCCACGAGTTTTTTTATATGATGAGCATACAACCTACAAATCACCGTGTTCAAATTTGGCACTATTCCGGGTTCATTTACCATATTTAGGGGATTATGTGCATTTTCTAGGCATTTAGCGCATATAAATCCAATCCAGCTACATGTGCACGGGTGTGATGTGAGGGACGTGGATTGCCGTTTGATCACGGCGCATCCAACTGCGCACATGCATGATCCGCGTGGCTGGGGTTCCGGCCAATCATAACGCAACACACAATAGGCTCAGCGCACACTGTTTCCGAAAGCGACGGAGATGAACTGATAATTAACGAGCAAAATTGTAAGGGAAGCCAAATTTCTATTGTCGTTTGTGGTTGAGCTCTTGAATACCACTGCACTGTATGGCAGCCCGGCCCCTCCGTCCCAGAGCTCTCTCCAAGCGTCGTCCATGGCACTATGGCGCACAGTAACTGGTAAGGAAGTGATGGCATCCCACCGCACCGCATTCCTCGCCGCCCGCGACCGCACACATGGTAAGGAAGCGATGGCATCTCGCCGCACCGAGTTCATCACCGCCGGCAGCCAGACAGTTACATGGGCGGACTTTGAGGCTGGCATGGCCGAATGGGTGGTGGATCTAGAGGCGGCCAAGGCAGAAGAAAAGAGAATCCCGCCGCCGCAAGAAAAAAGAGGCCGCACGCCGTGGTGAGGAGAGCTTGGCGGAGATCGAAGCACGGTGGGCTGTCACCTACAAGGCCGGGAAGGAGAACTCCAGCGTTTGGCCAGCATGCCCTAATGGTAGCATGTGAGAAGTAGTTTAAGTTTGTAGTATTAGAGAAAATTAGCAGTAGTTCTTTAAGCTTGTAGTATTAACGTACAATGTCGGTAAGAGCATCCTTTGAGGGCTTTGAGCGTTGATTAGCATGTGTGCCCGTGTGCGTTTTTTTGCGTTAATCATTAGAAGATCACAAAACACACGGTTCCTATGTCGTACCCGTCTGCGTTTTTTGCGTTAATGACCCATAAGTCAGTTACCTCTGTCATATTTCCTAATAAACCAGGCGTACCATGGACAAAAAAAAACAAGTACATGTGTACATTTTTTTGGGGACGGGATCTGCCACACGAGTATTTTATGCGCTTCGTCTGTGTTGTGTGTTTCCCCCGCCCAAGTTTCAAATTTCACATCGAAATTTTCATTAGGCGCGCGATTTCAGAATTTATTCCTCCAACCACATCCCCTTCGCCTCAGTATCCCCGCTCCCTCGCGCCTCCACCTACCGGCATCTCAAACCACCACCGCCGCAACCACAACTTGAACCACATCTACGTTCTGCTTAGATCCAGTCAGGTAACCCACCGATCTCTATCACGTCCCCGGCCTGATTGCTTAAATGGCGCCTGCGATACATCCTCATGCCTCCAAATCTCCCCCCCCCCCGCCAGGAGCTGATGGCGGTCCATGGCGCGATGGCCGCTATGCGTTTTGACCCGGAGGAACACTCGCCTCCGCCGCCGCCGCCGACATGGTGCAGGCTCTGGCCCAGATGAAGTCCCCAATGACTACCCCCAGGACTTAACAGTAAGATCGACCAGCTAAATCTTACCAATACCACTGCATAGCGGCTATGATTTATATGGTTGATGTATTAAGCATGTTCGTGCCTTGTTTATTTCAGTACTACACACCGTGTGATGTTCAAATGTTACCGTGTCCAGCTCAATTTCACCAATACCAGCAACAAACTTACAATACATGACTCAGGATATCACAAGAGATGTTGCCCCATTTGCTTTTTTTGGTGGATGCTAACCCTGTTGTACTTAACATGCTTGTTCATGTACTTACGCAGGGTCATAACGGCCGATGCTGTTGTTTGCCGTCAAGGTTAGCTGCATCCCATGTCTTATAGTATTTCACATCATTTGTGCAATTGCAGTTTAACTTCTACCATTTACTGGTTGCCTGTAGGTACACATGTCAGTGGCACTGATCCATGCTTCGACCCGGAGGAACAGCTCGCCTCCGCCGCCGTTGACTTTGGGCGGGCTCTGGCCAAGATGAAGTGCCCCAACAACTACCTCTCAGGACTTACCAAGTATGTACTCACCAGTTCAATCTTACCAATACCAGTTGCAATGAATGGCTATGTTTTGTACCGTCGATGTATTAAGCATGTTGTAGTAAACATGCCTAACATGTTTGAGCTATTTTCCTAGCTTTTATAGACAACTGGGCCATTATCTGCTCTGGCAGCACCTGCCCTGTGATGTTTAACTCTGCCAATTGCATTTTTATCAGTACCATCTTCAATGGCCATTAAGCCTGTTGCAATTAACAGTTGTATCCATTTTTAAAGAGTTCTATTTCAATGGCTACAAACTTACAAAACATGAATTAGGATGTTGTTAAGCCTGTTGCAATTAACAGTTGTATCCATTTTTTAATCCGTCCCGTTGCTACCGTGCTACTCTTTCAAAATGAAGATATCACTACATATGCTGCCGTTTTATTACCATTTGCTATTTTTGTGGATGTTAACCCTGTTGTAGTTAACATTGGCTTTCCATGTATTTACACAGGGTTACAATGGGCGATGTTGTTGTTTGCCGTCGAGGTTAGCTGCATCCCATGTCTTATACACCATCTATTCCTAAATATAAGTATTTATAGAGATTCCAATATAGACTACATAAGGAGCAAAATGAGTGAATCTAGATTCTAATCTAAACTATATCTATAATTCTATATACATCTGTATGTAGTTCATATTGAAATCTCAAAAAAATACTTGTAGTTAGGAACATAGGTAGTTGTATTTTACATCATTTGTACAATCTCAGTTTAGCTTCTAACATTTACTGGTTGCTTGAAGGTACATATATGAGGGGTACTGATCCATGCTTTGATCCCTTTTGCTTACGGGGCTATGAGATATTCATGAACAAGCGTCAACTGAGGAAACTAAGAAAGATTGTTAGACGAAAGAAACGAGTGATTGGAATTAAGCTCTTTATTTCACTTTGTCGAAGACAACAGTGAACTTTAGGATGGTAAGTAATGTGTTGCCTTTTCCCCCTGCCCACAAGAAGTTACTCTATTAGACCTCAGTATCTGATATTTTTCTATTTTCAGTGGTTTCTGAAGCTATTTAACGATGATTACCTTACAAACTACATGACCGTAGTGGAGGCAACTAAGGTTAAAGTATATAATTCATGCTACCATGATAATGCTCTAGAAGTCTTCCTGAAGGCGGTGAAGGATGGGTGGGCGATCGTCACAAGGGGTTGGACAAAAGTGATTCGTGCCTATGGCATGCGGGAAGGCACATTATGGGCATTCCGCTTCTTCAACACCGTCGGCAGTCAAAATGATTTACACTTGTCTCTTCACCTTTACCACCTTTAAATACTGCGGTTCATCATAGTTAATTGTTGCCTAATCCTGTATTTACTGAACATATTGTAGTGGAAATTTTATTTACGGATTCGTTGTTGAACCATTGCGCCGAGAATTTGAATTGCACGTTTCGTATTTCAAAATTTCCAATTAGAATAATAAATTACAGGCAAAAATAAAACTAGAACAGATGGTCATGGACCTTTGCAAATGGTTCTAGCAGTAAAAGCGGCTGCGATGGATAGCCCAATGCCACATAGTTTTCTACATCATATCATGTGTGATGTAGTTAATGAAAGCAAACAGTTAACCAAGGCAGAGCATGTTTGATAGTTACACCTTTCACACATGAGCGTATACATTAAACCGTGTGGGATGTACACTCAAACGAAAACATTTTCCCTGGATTGACTATGTGGGATGTACATAAGAACGGAAACGTATTCCTTGGATTGAATGTGTGTGATATACATACGAATGGAAATGATTTTTTGGGATTCATCGTGTGGGATGTACATACCTACGGAAATGATTTCTGGGATTTACCGTGTGGGATGTACAGACCGACGGAAATGATTTCTGGGATTCACCGTGTGGGATGTACATACCTACAGAAATGATTGGGTTTTGATGTCTCGCCCGATCGCACACGACCCCAGCCTGCTCCCAGGAGGGCCTATCCCCGACGATTTCGGGGTCGTGTGGGAAGGACACCCTATCGCACACACTCACTTGGCGACGATTCCAAATGCCGTCTCGGAAAGGGGTAAAAAAAACTGTTTGTTTAGGACCGACGCGCACCAGTGATTGCCTGTCATTTTAGCTTATCTATGGTATGATCAGTGAAAAGTTTAGATTGCATTATATGTTGTCATTTTGCTGCCCATATGAAAATTAATTTGACTTGCAAACATCACAAACTGAACCCAGTGCAAGAATTAATCTGATAGGAAAACTGACCATCAATATTTGTTCAAAATGCAAATACAAAGATACCATCAGCGTGGCACAGTCTACTTTGGTCAATGTCTTCCAAAGAGAGCCCGTTACCAAATTTAAATGAAGAACGCATGGCCTATATTTAAATGAAGAACCATTAGTTATCGAGATTTGATGGTCCAAGTGGCTGGTTATTATCATATAGTAGCGCCACCTGAAAGCATCATATAGCAGCAGCAGCAGCTCATAGAAACTCATCACAAAGCAGCATAAGCTATCAGTTCATCATATACTAATAGAAGGTCATGGCAATTTATCATATAACAACAGTAGGAGCAGCTCATAGCAATTCATCATATAACAGCAGCAGGAGCAGCTCATAGCAATTCATCATATAACAGCAGCAGGAGCAGCTTTTAGCAACTCATCATATAGCAGCAGCTCATCGCAATTCATCATATAGCAGCAGAAGCTCATAGCAATTCATCATATAGCAGCAGTAGGAGCAGCTCATAGCAATGCATCATATAGCAGCAGCTGCAGCTGCTCATTGCAATTTATCGTCTAGTGGATCAGAATGAAAATTTGGCAAAAAATCAGAGGAGATCCTCACCTTGTTAGATGAGCTCATCCTTCAACAGCACCTGAAGGCCACGACCTAGGAGGAGGAGAGGGGGAACGAGGTGCCTTCTGCCGGAGTCGGGCATCGGCCGTAGTTGTGAGGCGACCACAGGAGTAGTGTGTTGGATGGACCATAGCGGCGCAGCTGCTGAAGGCCATGAGAATGAGGGGCATCACCAGAGGGAGGAGCAGCGGGGAGATCTCGCCCTACCCGTCCGCCATGTATCCTAGCTGGACAGAGCATCATCGAGGAGTAGGCTAGATGGGACCAGTGGCGACTGATCGCTAGAGGAACCCTAATGCTGCAGGCAGGGGGTCGAGGTACGGGGAAAGGGGAGAGGAGATGCAAGCGGGCAGGGCAATGAACGCTTGGGTGTTTGTTTTTACTTGAGGGTCAGGTGTAACACGAGCGTGAGCAGAGGCATTTTGAGTGTAATATAGGCAGATAACAGAGTCATTTCGCTATTCCCCTTCCCTTCAATTTTTAATGAGCTTCTACCCGAAGTACCCCGCTCCCCCAATAGTGAAATAAGTTAAGCCCAAGCCCATAACTCAAAAACAACTTCTTTACATCTTTTATGGCATATTTTGACAATAAGCGTTGAAAAGGCAGAATAGAACTGGCCCTTAACCTGCAATTCAATTGTGCGTGCAATGATGAATGACTCCTGCCTACTATAGTGTACATTTAGGCATCATACATGGCATAACCTTATACATGTGCATTTCATTACAGAATCTGAAATATGCAATGTTTATGTTAGTTCATATGTTGCACATGATGTTTAAATGCCCCTTAAATCTGGCCAGTCAAGTGATGGTCTTTAAGCCTCCTTTTATGCTTCTTTCCTTGATATGTAATTCAGTGTTGTGCAAGATTTGCTCACGCATCTGTTCAATTGCTTGTTTGTATCGGCCAACCATACTATGACTATTTTCTTTGATTACTTGCTGTTCTTGATCTAACAGAGCTTGTCAACGATTTAAACAATAAGGGATGCTGTAGTGGGGGCTTGTATAACTCATAGGTGACATAAAGGTTTGGCAGTACACTAAAGTAGCCTCTCCAAGAGAACGTGAAAATCCAGTTCAAAGGTATGCCTTGTTTTTACACATCACACACATAGTAAATGCTCATGTCATTGTGTGCAAGAAAGGTGGCATGTTTCATTATGCGGTGTTGTTTTGTTATAAACTCATCCTTTGGTGTTGTTCACAGACTGGAAAGTATGCATATTTATCTTCCAAGGATACCCTTAACTAGTTTGTGTCAGCTTGCAGAGGGGGTGCAATGAAGATAAGATTGAGGATTTTCAAGTACAAGATGTTAGGAAGGAGCCTTGCAAGAGAAGGAGGAGCAGCACTGAGCCTGTTCCACTAGTTATGGTAAATCACTGTATTACAATTACCAGGACATCCTATTTGTCTGAAATTGTGCTTGCGTAGGGTTCTTCACCTGTAACCCAGTCATTGGGCCATTGATTAAAACTCCCTCCGTTCACTACTATATGTTATTCTAACTTTTTTGTAAATCAGATGTATGTATACACATTTTTAATGTGTCTGTTCACTCATTACGGATGTAGTCTACTTTTAAATATCTAAATATCTTATAGTAGTGAACAGTGTGAAACTGCTTCCTGCTATGGTAGTGTTCTTGATGTCATAACCAAATGCATATTCACATCAATAGCCTCCCTATCATTACTAGGATCTTGATTACATACTAGTCGAGATACTTCTATCACGCCCAATATGCGATACTATCCTAAAGAGACTCGAAGGTCCCACCAAGGATAGAACCGCATATTGATACGTGACAAGTTGGTATCAGAGCTGCGGCGGCGCGGGCAAGTCTGTGGGAGGACGGAGCGACGGGAACAGGGAAGATCGCCGGATCTGGGCGGCGGGAGCCCATCTCCGAAGATGGTGGCGCCGGCTGGGCCTTGAGGCGCTGCGGCTGGCGCGGGTCGCAGGATACAGGGGTGCGGTCAACGCAAGCGCTCGGCTTGCTTGCTCGAAGCAGAGAGGCAGGGGCGGCGAGGACGCGATGGTGAACTTGGCGAAGCAGGGGAGGGAGGCTAGACGAGGCCCACACTCGTCGTCCTGCTCTCGACAACGGGAGGCGAAGTAGACAGGGGCTTGGTGCAGCGACTTCAGACGAAGCAGGGCGCGGGACTTGGTGCTCGAGACGGACAGGAGGGCGGCGCGAGAACCACCAGATCCGAGGTCCACGACCACCTGAGTTCTTTTGCTGATAAGGCTGACGAAACGGAGGAGGAGGAAGTTAGAGCTTTTGCTGCTTATCTGCCACTTGTGAGGAAGAAGAAAACTGAACTGCATCCCTGATTCTCTTCTTAGAAGCCTCACACTTGAGCTGAGCACCTTCTTGTTTCAGTGCCATGTTGTAGAACTCATCATACTTTCTCGGCTCAAAAAGCACGAGAGCTAATTGCAGATCTTCTCTGAGGCCACCTCTGAATTGATAAATCATGCTCTTTTCATCAGGGACATCTTGCTTAGCGAAGCGAGAGAGTTCTGGGCTGGATATTGTATTGATACACGTACATGTTGCCTTTCTTGAGATTGCGGAACTCCTCACGCTTACTCTCAACAACACTTTGTGGAATGTGGTGAGCTTTGAAGTCTCGGCAGAAATCATCCCAGGTAATCACACGACCTCCTCTGGAATCTTTGTATTGTTGATACCACTCGGCGGCTTGGTCCTTGAGCTGAAAAGAAGCGAACTTGACGTAGTCCTCAGGCCTGACATTGCTACATTAAAAATGCTTGTTGATATCCACGAGCCAATCATCGACGTCTGTGGCGTCGGCACAGTAGCTGAAAGACTTCGGCTGATTTGCAAGGAACTGGTTGAGGGTAGGAAACTGGGGCTGATGATTGAACTGCCCTTGACCTTGATTCCCTTGGTTGCCTTGGCCTTGGTTGCGCTCTTGCATGAGCTGAATCATCATCTGGGCATTTGCGTTGGTGGCTGCCATGGCAGCTTGCCATGCTTCCGGAGGCGGAGGTGGAGGTGGAGGGTTCCCCTGACTGCCATCATTGCGATCCGGATTCTGACGCGTTGGCGGAGCCATCCTAAAGAGGGTGACATCCGTTAGCATCTTGATTGACAGATAGGCAAGTTGAATCAACTGATAGAAATTGCAACATATAGTCTTCACAAAAAACATTCGAACAAGGATGAACGAATGAATTCCAAAGCTAACATCACACGTCCATTAAGGTGAGAAGCCCCTTGATGAGGGATTGATGAATGAAATAACAAGGTACAACTAGAACAAATAAGTGGTAAGGATTACCCAATCACAAATCAAATATCTGCGGGAAGAAATGCTAAGAGCTACTTGAATCCCACCTATAAACTCCCGAAACTTTCTGGTTTTGCAATCTGGTGTTGGGGATACAGGGGACACAAAATATATCACCGAAACTAACAATACCTAGGCCCAGCTGTATCCATCCGTCAACACATAAACAAGAAACCTTCAGAAATCGTGTACCTCAACCTTCGAAAAGCATCCGTTATACGAGTTATGGCAATACTCCCGAACTCCCGCCCCAGTACTGGGTGGCGTCGAGGTGATCTCACCAACAACTGCATAAAAGAGATTTTCGATGTCGGCGAAACTCAGGTATTCCAGAACTGCAATGATTAAATTGTGATGACAACACCTCGAAGCTCAACTCCCCGGGACACTGCCACAACCCCTAAATGTCAGGAGGCACCAAGAACAATGTTCTCGTCACAAAACCATCGGAACGATTCCAAGATACCCGCGTGATCCTAAATTTTTTTTAGTGAAATTTGAGGAGAGGAAAATCAAAACATCTACGTCAGGAGACCTCACCAGAGCGACGAAGGGACTGAGGAGTAAAAAAGAATCCTACTCTCCGATATATATAATCCTAAGACTCAAAACATTTTTGTTCTAGACTCAACAACGCCAGCGATTCGATCAAGCAGGGGGCTCCTAAGTCAGGGATGGCTCTGATTACCTTGGTCATATCATCTCTGCCAAGGGCATCGCTGTTAACCCCGAGAAGGTGTCTGCAGTTGTGAATTGGGAACCTCCTCAGAATGTCAAGCAGCTTCGCAGTTTTCTTGGACTTGCAAGCTATTGCTGAAGATTCGTTGAGAATTTCTCCAAGATTGCAAAGCCTCTTTCCAACCTCCTCCAGAAGCATGTGAAGTATGTCTGGTCTCCACAGGTGTGACGTTGCTTTCAACACTCTCAAAGAGAAACTTCGTCACAGCTCTGTCTTAACTCCTCCTGATGAATCCAAGCCATTCAAAGTTTTCGTGATGCTTCTCTTCAAGGTCTCGGTCTTTGTGTTAATGCAAGAGAAGAAAGTTGTGGCCTATACCTCTCGTCAGTTGAAGCCCAACGAAAAGAACTACCCCACTCACGATCTTGAGTTGGCGGCAGTTGTCCATGCATTAATAACATAGAGACATCTCTTGTTGGGAAGGAAAGTGGACATATTCACCGATCACAAGAGTCTCAAGTACATCTTCACTCAGCCCAACCTCAACCTCAGGCAAACTCGATGGGTCGAAATGATTCAAGAGTATAATCCGAGTATTGAATATACTCCAGGCAAGGCCAATGTGATTGCAGATGCTTTGAGCAGGAAGGCTTACTGCAACAGCTTAATCCTCAAGCCTTTCCAACCAGATCTTTGTGAAGCTTTCCGCAAACTGAATCTTCAAGTTGTTCCTCAAGGCTCTCTTGCAAACCTCATAGTCTCTCCTACTTTGGAAGACCAAATTCGTGAGGCTCAACTCCTGGATACCATGGTGAAAAAGGTGAAATGTGGTATCGACAAGGGCATTTCCAAATACAAGTGCTTCCACATTGATGACAAAGATACTCTCTTCTTCGAGGACCGAATTGTGGTTCCTAAAGGCGATCTGAGAAAAGTCATTATGAACGAGGCACACAATTCCCTTCTATCCATTCATCCCGAAGTACGAAGATGTACCATGACCTCAAGCAGTCGTATTGGTGGACTCGAATGAAGCGAGAAATTGCTCAATTCGTGAATGAGTGTGATGTCTGCAGAAGGGTGAAAGCAGAACACCTACGACCAGCTGGTCTCCTCCAACCTCTTGCTATTCCAGAATGGAAGTTTTATCATATCGAAATGGACTTCGTGACTGGATTTCCTAAGTCCAAGCATGGAAATGATGCTATCTTCGTTGTCATCGACAAGCTCACTAAAGTGGCTCATTTTCTGCCTATCAAAGAATCCATCACAGCGGCTCAGCTGGCAGAGCTTTACACCTCCAGGATTGTCTCCTTGCACAACATTCCACAATTGATATCTTCAGATCGTGGAAGCATCTTCACCTCTAAATTCGGGGACTCCTTCCAGATGACCACCTCCGTTCCGAATATCCGGAGTTCTTTCAGTCCTAGATCTCGGGACGAGATCCTTTCGTAGTGGTGGAGTGTTGTAACACCCCGGATGTAAAACTTCCAAATTCTGACAATGTATCGAACCTTGTCATGTTCAATACCAAGTGGTTTTCCTCTTTGTGGGTTTCATTTTGGGTTTTGCCTTGTTTCCCATTGCTTTGTCTTGCCATTACTTGTCATATTTTCTCTATGCCATCTCATGTTGCATATTGGTAATATCAAGTATAGCTTTGTGCTTGCCATGTTGCATTTTGTCATTCATGTTGATGCCATGAGCATCATGTGCATGACCCTTGTACCCCTTTCAAACCATTGCACCATCACTTCTCCTTCCTCCCCTTTTCTTCCATTCTTTGAGAGTGCCATTTTGCCTCCACCATAAATGTTCATCTTTTTCCCCAATATTCTAACACTATGTACCTAGCCTCTCTGCCAAATTACAGCTCATTTGAAGTTGTGTGGGTTAGGTTCAAAAATGCTCCAAGTTTGAACTATATTCAAACTTGTTGTATTTTTATACCTCTAAAAAAATACCCAACTCAATTTTATCAAATTGAGAATAATTCCAGAATCCTGAGGATATTTTCATATCTCTCACAAACCCCCCCAATCCTTCTGTGCTTTTCGCTCTTTTATTACTGTTCAAAGGAATGGGAAAGAGTCAGAGGGAGAGAGAGAGCACCAGCAGCAGCCCAAGAGCAAGCAGTCCATCTGCGGCCCAAGAGCCCTCCTCCAGCCCTTTTAGCCTGCAGTTAGCAGTTGCATCGTCCTCTCAGACGGGCAGGACATCCAGAGGAGACACGTCGGCACGCCAGATGATTTGACCGCCGGAGCTCGTCCCTAGTCCCCTATCAAGTTATCCCCGGTGCCCTAGGGTCTCCCCTCAACCGACCCCCCTCCTCTCCTTCCCTCGCCGCCGCCAGGTAGGTCTCCACGCGTCTCGCCGTCGCCCTGCCCACCATGACCCGAGCGAGCAAGAGCTCGAGCTCGGGGTTGCCGTCCACGTCGCTTCTCCGACCCGCCTACTGCCGTGGAGAGGGCCGTCAAGTACCTCTCCGCCCCCTGCCGCCACACACGCGACGCCACGGCCCCTGGATCGACCTCCCCGACCACGTCTTCTTCCCCTGCTGCATCTACTTCTCGGACCCGAAGCCCTGCCAAGTTCAGAGCTCCCTCGCGTCGTCTCCGGCTCGTCTTCGTCGACCCCATCATGTCCTAGGGTGAGCTGGGTAACGCACCTACCTCTCCCTTTTATTTCCATGGCATTTAGGACCCCGTAAGGCTCGGTCGACCCCTGTCTTTCTTTGTGCTCCGGTGCTCGTGAAGTCTGTAGTTTTGTTGAGCGCACTTGCAGAAGGCGCCCGTCGTCCCAGCGCTCGGTTCCCACCTAGCCGCGTTCTCCTCGGCCGCGCTTGCCGTCTGCAGGCGCTTGCAGCTGCTCGCATCACGTCGCCTCGCCCGCTTCAGAGGTCACTCGCTCGGCCTCTGACCGTCGGACCCAAGCCAAGCTTCGCCATGAGCTCGTGCTCGAGTTGAACCCCACACGCACTCTTGTAGCAGCTCCGTTTGCATTACCCCGCTCACACACCACTCCCGCACACCACGGGTGCTTCTTAGCCGTTGTTGCCGTCGCCTCGCTGCCGCGTCGTCGTCGTTTTCTTTTACGTATGCGTGAGGAGACTAGCCCGGACCTCGGGCTAGTACATAAGGTGTCCGCTCTTCTTTTGTCAACTACCGGTCTCTAGCGTAGTGGTTGACCACGCATGCCAAGACCGGGAGACCCGGGTTCGAATCCCAGCGCCCTTTTTTTCCCCTCTCATTGATAATTGTAACAAGAGTCTCTATGACCGAAGGGTCCCACCAACAGCCTCTCAGCGCCCTCCTCCTTCTATTTTTTCCCTTATCCCCACGCTTTCTATTTACGGATAGCCCTCTCTTTCCATTTCGTGCAAGTCCATTTACGGGCGTGTCCAAATAAGGAAAACTGCCATTTCTATCATATTCCATTTAGGGCAGTTTTGAACTTATTGCACGTGTGATGATTTTTCTACAGCAACCCCAACATATTATATATGTTTTTGGGGTAGAAAATCCCACCAATCCAGTGGTGGCATTAGTTTCTGCATTTGAGCAAGTTCATGAACATGTCATTTTACATCATGATGTTGTTTTGTCTTTTTCATGTGATTTATTTCAAACATGCTACGTGGATGTTTTGCACATGGATAGCTTCATTTTCATATCTACTTCATGCTAGTACTTGTTCCATGCCATGACATGCCTGGTAGTGAGTTAATCAAGCTTGTAAAGATGCCATGTTGAATCTGTTTCTGCTATGTCTAGAATTTTCACTAAGTCTGTAAAAACTGTTATCTTTTGCATTATTGCCATGCTGTTTTAGTCATGCTCTAGTGGTTTATAGATTGAGCTCAGTGTTCATGTTTGGTAGAGCATCTCCTGTACATCACTGCTATGCATTTTGTTCATATGTTTGGGTGCTATAGCTTATTTATACTTTGCATCCAAGTGGCCATGTTGCTGTTTTAAGCAGTTTGCATCGTATCTTGTCTTGCTTGTCATTTGCAAATCGTGCATCCGAATCCGGTGATCTTTATATCGATTTCAACCGAAATCATCTCACCTTTCCAGCGGGATACTTGCTTTGCCAAGTTGATGCCTTGTTCATATCTTCCCTTTCGGAGCACGCATATGCATTGCATATCACATCTCGCATATCATGCCATGTTTTGCATCATGTTGTTTGTGCATCGCCCGTGACTGATTGTTGGTCCTTTGATTGTGTTATTGCTTTGGGTAGAGCCGGGAGACGAGTACGTGAACGAGGAACCTGTTGAGAACGCTTACGAGGATCAAGCTTTCGACAACTCTGAGAACTTTGCAGGCAAGATGACCATACCCTCGAAATCACTTCTATCTTTGCTTGCTAGTTGCTCGCTCTTTTGCTATGTTGCGATACCTACCACTTGCTATATCATGCCTCCCATATTTCCATGTCAAACCTCTAACCATCCTTTCCTAGCAAACCGTTGTTTGGCTATGTTACCGCTTTTGCTCAGCCCCTCTTATAGTGTTGTTAGTTGCAGGTGAAGATGAAGCTAGTTCCATGTTGGAACATGGTTTTTCTGGGATATCACAATATCCCTTATTTAATTAATGCATCTATATATTTGGTAAAGGGTGGAAGGCTCGGCCTTATGCCTGGTGTTTTGTTCCACTCTTGCCGCCCTAGTTTCCGTCATACCGGTGTTATGTTCCTTGATTTTGCGTTCCTTACTCGGTTGGGTGTTTTATGGGACCCCCTTGACAGTTCGCCTTGAATAAAACTCCTCTAGCAAGGCCCAACCTTGGTTTTACCATTTGCCACCTAAGCCTTTTTCCCCCGGGTTTTGGCGAGCCCGAGGGTCATCTTTATTTTAACCCCCGGACCAGTGCTCCTTCGAGTCTTGGCCCAACTGGCGATGTCCGGCGCCCTGGGCAATCAGGGTCTATGCCTACCCGACGTCTGGCTCATCCGGTGTGCCCTGAGAACGAGATATGTGCAGCTTCTATCGGGATTTGTCGGCACATTCGGGCGGCTTTGCTGGTCTTGTTTTACCATTTTCGAAATGTCTTGTAAACCGGGATTCCGAGACTGATCGGGTCTTCCCGGGAGAAGGAATATCCTTCGTTGACCGTGAGAGCTTATAATGGGCTAAGTTGGGACACCCCTGCAGGGTATTATCTTTCGAAAGCCGTGCCCGCGGTTATGAGGCAGATGGGAATTTGTTAATGTCCAGTTGTAGAGAACTTGCCACTTGACTTAATTAATAATACATCAACCGCGTGTGTAGCCGTGATGGTCTCTTCTCGGCAGAGTCCGGGAAGTGAACACGGTTTGAGTTATGCATGAGCGTAAGTAGTTTCAGGATCACTTCTTTATCACTTCTAGCTTCACGACCGTGCTTTTCTTCTCTTCTTGCTCTCTTTTGCGTATGTTAGCCACCATATATGCTTAGTGCTTGCTGCAGCTCCACCTCATTACACCATCCTTCCTATAAGCTTAAATAGTCTTGATCTCGCGGGTGTGAGATTGCTGAGTCCTCGTGACTCACAGATTCTACCAAACAGTTGCAGGTGCCGACGATGCCAGTGCAGGTGACGCAACCGAGCTCAAGTGGGAGTTCGACGAGGAACGTGGTCGTTACTATGTTTCGTTTCCTGATGATCAGTAGTGGAGCCTAGTTGGGACGATCGGGGATCTAGCATTTGGGGTTGTCTTCTTTATTTTGTTTCTGTAGTCGGACCTTGATTGTACTCTGAATGATGCATGTTTAATTTATGTATTCTGTGAAGTGGCGATTGTAAGCCAACTCTTTATCCCATTCTTGTTCATTACATGGGATTGTGTGAAGATGACCCTACTTGCGACAAAACCACCATGCGGTTATGCCTCCAAGTCGTGGCTCGACACGTGGGAGATATAGCCGCATAGTGGGCGTCACAAGTATCCTCGTCATAGTTTAACTTGGTGCACTTTGTTTTACTGCTTAACAACATTAAAATATGGTTTAGGGCAGAACAGCACCAAATCTAAAATATGCACATGAGGATTTTCCGGAATTGTTGTTTGTTGTTTCCGGCCTCATTTAAATTGCTTAGATAATGTAGTTTATTTATGCTTCACCCCTTGCCATGTTTAATAACATTTAATATTGTTGGGTACATAACCGAGAGAGAACTAAATAATTGATGTGGTGTTTCGTCAATATGCAACTCGTTGCATATTGAGCTCCACTTAACTTGTAGTATTGTTTGTTGCACTTTGCCATGACATGCCTCATTAAACCGGACATACATCATACTTGATTGTGCATCATGCCATGTTTATGCTTGTGCATTTACCATGTTGTTTGTTTCTTTCCGGTGTTGCTTCTTAGTTTCAGTAATGTTGCGATTGTGAGGATTCGTTCGACTACTCCCATTCATCTTCTTCATGGATTCGTTCTTCTTCCTAGCGGGATTTCAGGCAAGATGACCGTCACCCTGGATCTCATTACTATCATTGCTATGCTAGTTGCTTTGCTCCATCACTATGTTGCGTTACCTACCACTTGCTTATCAAGCCTCCCAAATTGCCATGAACCTTTAACCTTGTCACCCTTCCTAGCAAACCGTTGTTTGGCTATGTTACTGTTTTTTTCTCAGCCCCTCTTATAGCGTTGCTAGTTGCAGGTGAAGATGAAGATTGCTCCATGTTGGATTATGTTGATGTTGGGATATCACAATATCTCTTATATTATTAATGCATCTATATACTTGGTAAAGGGTGGAAGGCTCGGCCTTATGCCTGGTGTTTTGTTCCACTCTTGACACCCTAGTTTCCGTCATATCGGTATTATGTTCCTAGATTTTGCGTCCCTAACGCGGTTGGGTCATTTATGGGACCCCCTTGATAGTTCGCTTTGAATAAAACTCTTCCAGCAAGGCCCAACATTCGTTTTACCATTTGCCTCACCTATGCCCTTCTTTTCCCTTGGATTTCCTGAGCCCGAGGGTCATCTTTACTTTAGCCCCCCGGGCCAGTGCTCCTTGGAGTGTTGGTCCGAACCGAGCAACCTGCGGGGCCACCTCGGGGAAACTCGAAGCCTGGTTTTACTCATAGCTTGACTTATCCGGTGTGCCCTGAGAACGAGGTACGTGCGACTCCTATCGGGATTTGTCGGCACATCGGGCGGCTTTGCTGGTCTTGTTTTACCATTGTCGAAATGTCTTGTAAACCGATTCCGAGACTGGTCGGGTCTTCCTGGGGAGAAGGATTATCCTTCGTTGATCGCGAGAGCTTATCATGGGCTAAGTTGGGACACCCCTGCAGGGTATAAACTTTCGAGAGCCGTGCCCGCGGTTATGTGGCAGATGGGAATTTGTTAATATCCGGTTGTAGTAAACCTGAAGTAAACTCTTCTCAAATACACCAACCGTGTGCGTAACCATGAGTGTCTCTTTTCGGGGTTGATCGAGAGGAGAACACGGTTTCTAGGTTATGTCTGACGTAAGTAGGAGTTCAGGATCACTTCTTGATCATTACTAGTTGATGACCGCTTGCTTTGCTTCTCTTCTCGCTCTTATTTGCGTAAGTTAGCCACCATACATTGCTTAGTCACTGCTGCAACCTCACCACTTTTCCCCTGCCTTTCCCTTTAAGCTTTGCTAGTCTTGATACCCATGGTAATGGGATTGCTGAGTCCTCGTGGCTTACAGATTACTACACCAATAGTTGCAGGTTCAGGTTATGCGATGCCCTTGATGCGAGAGCGATGTTCACTTGTTTTGGAGTTCTTCTTCTGCTCCTTCTTCGATCAGGGGATAGGTTCCACGTCGGCAGCCTGGGCTAGCAGGGTGGATATTGTTTGAGTTTCTGTTTATGTTTCATCCGTAGTCGGATGTTGATCTTATGTATGATGTATCGTTGTATTCACGTGACATTGTATGTCTTGGTTGTATCCCCACTATTATGTAATGTTGATGTAATGATATCCACCTTGCAAAAGCGTCTTCGAGATGCGCTTCTACCCTTGGTGGGACCTTCGATTTCCTTTAGGATAGGGTCGCATCTTGGGAGTGACAACTTCATAGGGGGCAACAAATATTCCATTACTTGTTCCTTTATATAGTAAATGTAGCTAGGCCATGGATGTTATTGAGGCGTGCATGTATGCCTGCTCTCAACTCAACAGTTCAATTGCTTGTTTGTTTCAGGCATAGTTAAACTGCTTTTTCCAATTGCTTTATTTGTTCTCAGTTAATTAGATGTCCAAACAATGATGCCTAATGTTGCGTACTCCGTTAAATTACTTGTAGCTGCGTGTATAACTAGTAGTTGACATAATTAAAGGCCTTACCATTTAATTACTCTAGCGAAGTGTGCCTGAAACTTAGAAGTCTACTAACCAACTATTACTGTTTCGGGGTCACAATCTAGTTTATACGAGGCTAATGATTTCATAGTTTTGCTTGATGTAGTAGGTTTGTATGAATACCTCTGTTGTTCATTATGCTCCCTACGACTTTAATTGAGCTACAGAATGGCCATCTGCTTGCTTACTTATACGCAAGATATATATAATTGTTAGTAGCTATGTGTGGTCTAAATTTGTAACCTGTCTATTTTGGATTTGGCCCCAACATCCTGCTCCTCTAGTGAGCTAAGAGAGATTTATGTATGCCGCCTGCACAGACTACCATTTTTATAATTTTTAAAATAGCACCCGCTTATGCTTCATGACGTGTAACATTATTCTAGTCATGTTTTGCCATGTAAAAAATAGTCTCTCTTGCTTGCTTCACTGCTGTAATTATATGTTTTCCCTAGTCATGACTACTTACAGAAACATTACAAGATGAAGTGACATCAACACAAAGATCTGAGAGCAGTGCGGCATGCCATTACCAAATGATTATGGATTGGAATTGGAATGTGCTGATGTTCTCGAGCATCAACTAGAGGTGGCAAGACACCTTGTACATGATTCTCAACATGCAATCAACCTGTTGAGACTATAGTTGCATGTATTAGATGCAGGAGTCAAAAAATGAAACAAGACACTGAGGTAACCACAAAGGAATTGGAGTGTTTGAAGACTGAAATTCGTGCTATCTGAATCCGGTTAGTCTTATTTTCTGAAGAGATTATAGTTCAAATGGTAAGTTCTGTTGATGCGTGTCCATGATGTATGAGCTTTATTTGCCCAATGTATGTAATTTGCTATTTGTGTACGCTTTATTATCACTGGTGCCGAACTGTAATGCCGAATGGGTATAATCTGCTATAATCTATGCCTTTGTCTCTTTATTGTATAGTGTAGCTTTTTTAGAGGCGATAGTATAGAGTAGGATAATTCTTTGTATAAGCTATATAACTGAAACTAGGGCCAACACACCCAAACATTACCTAGACGCCATCCGAACAAACAAACATGTCAAAGCGGGCCTTAATTGGGCTGGTCAACTTAATATTTGGTGATTCCCAAATGATGTGGCCCACCGTAACAACGGCTCTTAGCAGGCCGTTAATAGGCTGAAAGATCGATAGGGACGTATAAATGGAAATGGCCCGCGGGCCTCTGCATACCGAAATATTTTTTAATTTTTTCTCGGCCCTTTTACATGACGGGATAGTAAGAGAAAAAAAGTGATTTGGCCCAGAAGAGGCCCAATTTACAAAATAGGCGTGTCACATCCCTAGTTCTGGTAATGCTTAGTGCTTGCATTAGAGTGCTGCATCATGTTTAAATTCTTTTGAATTTCAAATGGGGATTGATCAAACCCTAGCACCAGATCAAATCTAACAGGTTCAACACAAAAACATTTTCAATGAACCTGAAATGCCCTTCTAAAATGTTCATCACCTCTGCCTTGGTCTTAAACCACTGTCAAAAGTGATGCACAAATTTCTAGGTCACTCTAAGGTCACTGGATTAAATCTTTAGTTATCTGATTTTGGGCATTTAAATTATATAAAATATTTCAAATGCTCAGATAACCCCAAACTGAAATGTTCCATGCTGGATATATTCCAAGTAGTGGCCATGTGCAGTTTGGTGATTTTTGGAGTTGCCTAAGTATTTTTAGAAATGCAACAAACCTACAGAAATAAAAAAACAGAAACAAATGAAAAATCCTCTTACCTGGCCAAACCAATGCCCCGGCCCACCTGGCCGGCCCAGCACTGCGCTGGCCCACGCCAGCCAGCTGCTTCGTCCTCACCAGGCAGGCAAGTAGGTGACACCGGCGAGCACGAGCTCGCCACGGCGTCAGCTGCTTGCCGCCCACGCCCCTGGACACCTCGGCGAGCTCCACGTCGCCGCCCTGACCCCATGGACATCTCGCATTCCCCCTGCCTCTCTCTCTCGCTCTCCCTCCGCCATGGCCGACGCTGCTAAGCCCGCGCCACCGTGAAACCGCGTCTACCGTCGTCCCCGTACCGAGCCACTGTGTCCAACAACTCCGCCGTCGTCGACTCCGTCGAGCAGCCCGAGCCCCGAGCGCTCACGAGCCCTGCTTCGTCTTCTTCGAGCTCATCTTCACCGAGCACCGCCGCAGATCCCCTTCGTCGTCGCCGCCGCATCACCTCGTCCCCGACCGCGCCGTCTGCTCCTACGTGACCACCGTGAGCTCAGCTACCTCTCCATCCCTCCCGTTTTTGCTCTAGAGCCCTGCATCGACTGCATGAAGCTCACCCGCACGCGCCGCCGCGGAGGTCGTCGCCGACGTGACTCCGGCCACCCACAGGCCTCACCACCTTGTCCATTAACCCCACCGCACCCCCACGAGTCAAATGCAACACTTCACATGCCTCGCCGTGCCCCGAAGCCTCGGGTTCGACCTCACCCGACTCCGGGGACCGCCAAGGTTGTCGCCGGCGACGTTCCCGGCCACCCCGAGCCCAACCACTGCCACAAAACGCCGTGGCTTGCTCCCAGCTACGCGTAGATGCCCTCCGCCGCTCATTTGGTCGCCGGAACACGTTAATGCACTCTCACCACCGCGTCTGGCCTTGCCGGCGGCTAAACACCGGCGAGTTTGACCCGTTGAACTTGACTGGGTGGGCCCAGATTGACTCCCCTGAGTCTATGACAAGTGGGACCCCCCTCTGCTAATTAACTTAGATTAGAACTAACTAAATTTAGTTAGTTTAAATAACTGCTGACACGCGGGACCCACTGGTCAGGTTGACCTGGACGTCCCCTTTGACCACTGACGTCACCCTGACGCACTGCTGACACAATAACTAATTCCTGGATTTATTTTTTATATAGAAATTCTAGAAATAGCCAAAACTTCTAAAATTCATAGAAATTCAACCATAACTCCAAATGAAACAAATTATATATGAAAAATGATCAGAAAAATCCAATCTATCCATATGTACCATTTTCATGCATGTTAGAACAACTTAAAGCTACTGTATACAAAAATTTGAATTAATGGCATTTAAACTCTCACATATGGAGTTTGAATTTGAACCTAGTGTTCAAACCAACCCCATTTAACTTGTTGCTAGTTGCATTAGGCCAATCAACAGCATATTGCCATGTCACCTTCATGCATCATATTGTTGCATGGCATTGATTGTGTTTCTCCTTTGTTTGTCGGTGGTTGTTCCCTCTCGATAGACGTGTTCCGACGACGTGATCAATGACACCGACGAAGAACTATACTATCTTCGAAGTGTCGTGCAAGCAAAACCCCTTGTTCATTCCGATACAATCCCACTCTCATGCTATTGCTCTCTTTTACTGCATTAGGACAACAACGATTCATATGTTACTTGCTGCGGTAGTTGAACCCCTTTATCCTCTGCATGACATGTCATTGCCACAGTAAATAGATGAAACCCACTAGCATGAGTAGGAGTTGTTTGAGCCCTGATGTGTCTACTCATTCATGCTTGTTTTTCATGCCTGCTACTGCCTAGAGTTGAGTCGGGTATGATTCATCGGGAATGAATTGGAATTGTGTGAACATGTCCTACTGTTGAGAGCTAAGTGTGTGAACACGATTTGGTAAAGGTAGCGGTTAGAGGCCATGCAGGAGTACATGGCGGGTTGTCTCATTGCAGCCGTCCTCAGGAACTGAGTTCTGTGTTTTTTATCTATGAAACAGTTACTACCACGCATTGGGCCCGAAACAATGGACCCTCTCGACTTATTAACTGCCCTTGCCCTCTGTCCAGGAGTTGCAACTAGTTTCTGGTGTTTGTAGGATATGTGTTGGAGGCCGTGCGCAGCGCTGACCCTAGGGGTGGGCTATGATGCGGTAGATACACCGTGGCCCGGTGTACCGAGCGCCAGTTTGGTGTCTCGGGAACCCTGCACACATCGTTTGGGGCTGTGAGCGAAACTCCGGCCGGATCTCCTTGCGGATGGAACCCGAATAGGCGATAAACCTGGACTAGAGACTTGTGTGGTTAGTCAGGTCGTGGTCGACTCCCTCTCCAGGCTTCCGCTTGAAGGTTGCGGAGATACACGACGTGTACATGGTGGTAAGTGGCGAGAGCGTGTGTGAAGAAGTACACCCCTGCAGGGTTAACATCATCTATTCGAATAGCCGTGTCCGCGGTATAGGACTTCTGGGTTGCCTATAACAGTTCATAGACAAGAGAAAGTGGATACCCTAAAATGCGCAAGATAAGCGTGAGTGCTATGGATGGCGTTCTCGTAGGGAGACGGGAGCGGATCCATAGTGGTGTATTGATATGGTGAATAAGTGGACTCGTGTGCGCTGCCTCAAAAGAGTTACTTGCAGTCGTAGTTTAGGTCCACCGAGTCAAAGCTGGCCTGCTGCAGTCAAACTCCACCACCCCCTTTGTTGATACCGATGCATATGTAGTTAGTTCTGATGTAAGTCTTCTTGGGTACATTTGTACTCACGTTTTCTTAATTTATGTTTTGCAGAGAGACTTCAGTCTCGCTAGTAGTTCCGCATGGACTTCGTTGTTTAGCTTGTTACCTTAGCTACGATCTTGTGCCCTCGGCAGGATCTGGTAGATAGTCAGGCTTCTAAGCCTTTTTCATTTGTAGATGTCTGTACTCAGACATGTTAAGCTTCCGCATGTGCTTTGATTTGTATGCTTTGAATGTTGGGTCATGAGACCAATGTTTGTAATATCTCGCTCCTCGGAGCCTAATGAATAAATACTTGAGTCGTAGAGTTATGTTGTGATGCCATGTTGTATTTACACATATCGAGCATTTTGTGTGTATGATTGAAATGCTTGGCATGTGTGGGATCCGACAACCTAGTTGTTTATCCTTGGTAGCCTCTCTTATGGGGAAATGTAGTCTTATACTTCCTTGAGCCATAGTAGTCCTCATGACCAGTTCACCGGAGTCACGCTAGTCCGGCACTCTTGCTCGGAACACTTGATCGGCCGGCATGTGATTCACTTCTGTTCCTCGTGGTTCCGCCTTCGGGAAATGTCGGTGGTGACATCCGAGTCCTGCCTAGCCTGCTACAGCCGGGTTCACTGGAGTCCTGTTAGCCTAGTGCTACAGCCGGATTCGCACGCTGGCGACCGACATGCTCGATGTTGATTCATGTATGCTCTGTCCCTATAAGTTAGTGCCACTTTGGGTTCCACGACTAGTCATGTCGGCCGGGTTCTCTGTCATATGGATGCTAGCGACACTATCATATACGTGAGCCAAAAGGCGCCATAAACGGTCCCGGGCCATGGTAAGGCGACACCCGTGGGAATACCGTGCGTGAGGCCGCAAAGTGATATGAGGTGTTACCGGCTAGATCGATGTGACTTGGAATCGGGGTCCTGACAGCTTTGGTATCAGAGCCTGACTGCCTGTAGGATTACCAAGCCAAAATGGTCGAAGTTGAGTCTAGAAATGCTTTAGTTATATAAGGGAATTGATTGTGGAAGGGAACGTAAGGCTCTTTTTACTCCTTTACCTTATGCCCTTCTGATCTGAGTCAACCTCTTCTCTTCTACGGGGATTAAGAACTAGGCCTTCTCATTTATCTATTAGGATCACGTGTTACTAATCCATAGACTTTTAAGATTGTTGGTTTTACGCCCCAGTTCAGTTTCTACTACTTCCGTGTGTTCATAGTTGGTCTTGGAACCTTGATTTTGTGCTTCTGAGTGGTTATGCCAGCATTTTTGCAGGATGTCTCAAATCATTTTGAGCATTTACAGCCGTTATGCTATCCGAGTCATCCCAGGTCTCTAAATAGTCTGATACATTTGCAAATCCTTTCTTTTCATTTCCGATGTCCTTTTTGGTCAGAATAAGCACACTAATCGGTGAGTTGAGGTACTTTGTTGCCTGGGCATATATGTTGGAGCTATTATTATGACCCTAGGTGTTTTAGGGAGTCACCTAGTAATCTAGCCATGTTTTGTGTTCCCGGTGTGATGATTCTGGCCACCATTCTCGAAAGCATCCCGTGATGCCAGTTAGTAGTAGGTATTCTATTCCTGGGTTCTTGAACCCGAGATTCACTCTACTTACCTCCTATTGATAGTGTTTGCTAGTTCCTTTATGATAGTAGTAACTTTGCGATAGTCCTCGAGGTCTGTGGTATTTCCTTCTTCCGAATACCATGAACTTCTTATGGCAGAAGTTCTTTGAACCAAAAGATCACAACAAGAGTGCTCTCGATGAGTTCCCCATTCTATATTGTGAATCTGCCAGTTCTACCCCTTTCCGCATGGGTTATCCGGAAGAAATGTTGAGCTTCACTCGACATACTAATCTATGCATCCACAACTCAGAAAAACATATGTTCCTTTGAGTTGTCCCTCTTTACTTGTATCCTGATCTCCGTCTATCAATTTGTAGTCAGGAGTAGTTGTGCACTCATGTTATTGATGCCTATTACTCTTGTGGTTCGTCAAGCCATTCTATTCCAGAATGACTAGGAGAAACAAACTCCAGTACCTCATCCATATCTAGAATTGGGTCAAAGCAGTTGTATTCCGCAGATCAAATGCCGATCCAGCTGTTGATTTTGTTCTACCCTGAAGTATTGCCCTCTTGATGTCAGGAATGTCATGATAATTGCAACAACTCTTATGAATTCATGATGCAGTGATACTTCTCGCCATCATCAGTCTCTCCTCGGTTCCGTGTTGTTGCAACCGGAATACCGACAAGTGAACCGTGATGTGTGAAATCAATACTCCTGGCAACTAGTTGCTTGGTAGTAAATGGACAATATTCTCATTCTTAGCGTGCTGGTTATTGAATCATCATTCTAAGATAGATTGTGCTACCTAGTCCTTATTTCTGGTGCACTCTTCGATCAATGAGTCAGGATTATTCAATCCCTTGCTTATTTGATCATATCGTCTTGCTCCGAAAAACAAGATTGTTCTCGAGCTTAGTAACATATCAGTGGTTCGTGATGTTCCGAATATCTTCTTAGAAGTATTACCAGGTTGTCACCTGATCACTATGTTGTGTTCGTGATCATGTTGGTTTTCCTCCAAACCACCCATTCTCCAAGAATCTGTGTTGGATACCCCTGAGCTAGTTGGTTAAGCTAAACAACAACTTGGAGAGTTGGAAGATAAAAGCTTTGCCGAATTTGGTTCTTTCTGAAGGGATATCTTTGTGTTTGTGTGTGTGTTGAAGAAAGATGATATCTTCACCAATTGGTCCTCGTGATCAGTTGTTGGATCTGTTGTCTTGTCAAAACTTTGACTTGAGTATGGGCTATCATCAAGTCATATCAGAACCAGCGATGTTCGTAATGTTGTCTTACTCGTGGTTGATCCCTCGAGGATACACCATTACATCTTTTGGTCTGAGCAATGCTATCACCATGTTCACATTATGGTGGAAGTCCAATGATATGGAAATTCCGATGAATTGCTGTTGAGCCCATCAGCAGCATTTTGTCTCCCCCAAGAT
This sequence comes from Aegilops bicornis, assembly GCA_021605145.1. NCBI lineage: Eukaryota > Viridiplantae > Streptophyta > Magnoliopsida > Poales > Poaceae > Aegilops > Aegilops bicornis. The sequence continues at coordinate 336,882,034 of CM038672.1, read as the reverse complement.
TCATGTTGAACATCCAGCTAGTGTTGGAAACTTGTGAGCAATGCTTTCATCATCCGTTCATGGAGCATATGTTCGGATGTAAGGAGTGACTTCCTCTAATTCACGTGCATATGATGTAAGTTTCTGCCGTGAATTTGAGAAAGCTTGTTTTGCTTCCCCTGGAGTCATCCCAAGTCAGTCATGCATACGCATGCGAATTCTCGTGGTCTCAAGACTTGCAACCTTCATTCTATATGTATTCTTAGCACACCAAGCCACTGATCGACTTGTTCAAGGAAGAGAAGTCTATGCTTGGGCTCTAATCCATGGACTTGCGTAAAGACTTCGATATCCTCGATGATGGTTCCCCACCTGAACTCGGTAGTGTTTTATTATAAGACTACTACGTGGTCATGCTTGTCTGGGACAGTGTGCTCACATGTGTGTAGCAGAACCGGTTCATGTTTTGGAGCTTGCTATCGTAGTTCATCTCCCGAGAATCTCGCAACGTCATCTCGTCGATTTGTGTTGCAACTCTTCTTTTCAGACATGTGAGTCTGAAGTATCCTGTTACTAACCAGATCTGAATCTCAACCAGATATGATGGTTGGAACATTCCAACATTTGCATTTTGTTCGCAGCTTGCACCCCATCGTGCCAATTTTCCATGGGCTATCCTTCCCAGCAGTTACTGTCCAGGATCATCTTCAAAAGTGGTCCTGTCATGGGTCCCATCCATTTCTGATGATAAGCAAAAATCATCCATTGCTTTGTCTTCAACAAGGTAGTCCACATCATCCATTCTAGTCGGAATATGCCATTCTTCTGAGCTCCTTCAAGTAATCAATTGCAAATTGCCTTGGGTTGGTATGAAGATTTTGAATGATCTCTGAATCAAAAGTAATTCTTTTTTCCACTTAAGGGAATATTTCTGTGAGTAATCTTCCTTAAGATGTCTCGTTATGGTATCATGGCAACTCAACTCCTCACTACGTTGACAACCGTTCACCACCTTCTTAAGTGTGGAATTGTGTCTACGTAGTGAACCTTCGACATCTATTACACTCCATCCCTCTGGATGTATGTTTCATGTCTCAGCTCGAGAAATGTTCAACGTCTCATTCCGTGAGTTGATCGTCAGTTGTCCGATCTTCGATAAGATTGATCCTTCTAGAGTTTTCCCTTTCCTCTCGTTGTCATGATAGCTGGAGTTCTCAGAGCAAGACGTCGAGACAAAGATGGTGATCGAATCAACGTTCTTATGAGATGCAACCTGGATGGTGAAGATTGTGTTAGTTTGCGTTCCCTTAAATCTTACCCTACGCTTGAATCTTGGGACGAGATTCTTGTTTAGTGGGGGTGAGTTGTCACATCCCTAGTTCTGGTAATGCTTAGTGCTTTCATTAGAGTGCTGCATCATGTTGAAATTCTTTTGAGTTTGAAATGGGGATTGATCAAACCCTAGCACCAGATCAAATCAAACAGGTTCAACATAAAAACATTTTCAATGAACATGAATTGCCCTTCTAAAATGTTCATCACCTCTGCCTTGGTCTTAAACCACTGTCAAAAGTGATGCACAAATTTCTAGGTCACTCTAAGGTCACTGGATTAAATCTTTAGTTATTTGAGTTTGGGCATTTAAATTATAAAAAATATTTCAAATGCTCAAATAACCCCAAACTAAAATGTTCCATTCTGGATATATTCCAAGTTGTGGCCATGTGCAGTTTGGTGATTTTTGGAGTTGCCTAAGTATTTTTATAAATGCAACAAACCTACAGAAATAAAAATAAAACAGAAACAAATGAAAAATTCTCTTACCTGGCCAAACCCATGCCCCGGCCCACCTAGCCGGCCCAAAGACCTGTGGTTAGCCCACGCCAGCCAACTTTGGCCCTTGCTAGGCAGGCACAGAGAGGACGCCTTGGCACGAAGCTTCGCCACGACGTCGGCTGCTTGCCGCCCACGCCCCTGGACACCTGTCCGAGCTCCACGTCGCCTCCCGACCCCGTGGACATCTCGCATTCCCCCCTGCCTCTCTCTCTCGCTCTCCCTCCGCCATGGCCGACGCTGCTGCGCCCGCGCCACCGTGAAACCGCGTCCACCGTCGTCCCCGTACTGAGCCACCGTGTCCAACAACTCTGCCATCGTCGACTCCGTCGAGCAGCCCGAGCCCCGAGCGCTCACGAGCCCTACTTTGTCTTCTTCAAGCTCATCTTCACCGAGCACCGCCGCAGATCCCCTTCACCGTCGCAGCCGCATCAGCTCGTCCTCGACCGCGCCGTCTGCTCCTACGTGACCGCCGTGAGCTCAGCTACCTCTCCATCCCTCCCGTTCTCGCTCTCGAGCCCTGCATCGACTGCATGAAGCTCACTCGCACGCGCCGCCGCGGATCTCCTCGCCGACGTGACTCCGGCCACCCACAGGACTCACCACTTTGTCCACTGACCCCACCGCACCCCCACGAGTCCAACGCACCACTTCCCGTGCCTCGCCGTGCCCCGCAGCCTCGGGTTCGACCTCACCCGACTCCGGCGATCGCCAAGGTCGTCGCCGGCAACGTTCCCGGCCACCTCGAGCCAAACCACTGCCACCAAACGCCACGGCTTGCTCCCAGCTACGCGTAGATGCCCTCCGCCGCTCATTTTGTCGCCGGAACGTGTTAATGCACTCTCACTGCCGTGTCTGGCCTCGCCGGGGGCTAAACGCCGATGAGTTTGACCCGTTGACCTTGACTGGGTGGGCCCAGATTGACTCCCCTGAGTCTATGACAAGTGGGACCCCCCTCTGCTAATTAACTTAGGTTAGAACTAACTAAATTTAGTTAGTTTAAATAACTGCTGACACGCGGGACCCACTGGTCAGTTTGACCTGGACGTCCCCTTTGACCACTGACGTCACCCTGATGCACTGCTGACGCAATAACTAATTCCTGGATTTATTTTTTATATTGAAATTCCAGAAATAGCCAAAATTTCTAAAATTCATAGAAATTCAACCATAACTCGAAATGAAACAAATTATATATGAAAAATGATCAGAAAAATCCAATCTATCCATATGTACCATTTTCATGCATGTTAGAACAACTTAAAGCTGCTGTATACAACAATTTGAATTAATGGCATTTAAACTCTCACATATGGAGTTTGAATTCGAACCTAGTGTTCAAACCAACCCCATTTAAATTGTTGCTAGTTGCATTAGGCCAATCAACAACATATTGCCATGTCACCTTCATGCATCATATTGTTGCATGGCATTGATTGTGTTTCTCCTTTTTTTGTCGGTGGTTGTTCCCTCTCGATAGACGTGTTCCGACGACGTGATCAATGACACTGATGAAGAACTATACTATCTTCAGAAGTGCCAGGCAAGCAAAATCCCCTTGTTCATTCCGATACAATCCCACTCTCTCGCTCCTGCTCTCTTTTACTACATTAGGACAACAACGATTCATATGTTACTTGCTGCGGTAGTTGAACCCCTTTATCCTCTGCATGACATGTCATTGCCACAGTAAATAGATGAAACCCACTAGCATGAGTAGGAGTTGTTTGAGCCCTGATGTGTCTACTCATTCATGCTTGTTTGTCATGCCTGCTAAGTTGTTTGAGCCCTAGAGTTGAGTCGGGTCGGATTCATCGGGAATGAATTGGAATTGTGTCAACATGTCCACTGTTGAGAGCTAAGTGTGTGAACACGATTTGGTAAAGGTAGCGGTGAGAGGCCATGTAGGAGTTCATGGTGGGTTGTCTCATTGCAGCCGTCCTCAGGAACTGAGTTCTGTGTTTGTGATCCATTAAACAGTTACTACCACGCATTGGGCCCGAAACCAATGGACCCTCTCGACTTATTAACTGCCCTTGCCCTCTGTCCAGGAGTTGCTACTAGTTTCTGGTGTTTGTAGGATATGTGTTGGAGGCCGTGCGTAGCGCTGACCCTAGTGGTGGGCTATGATGCGGTAGATACACCGTGGCCCGGTGTACCGAGCGCCCATTTGGTGTCTCGGGAACCCTGCACACATCGTTTGGGGTTGTGAGCGAAACTCCGGCCGGATCTCCTCGCGGATGGAACCCGAATAGGCGATAAACCTAGACTAGAGACTTGTGTGGTTAGTCAGGTCGTGGCCGACTCCTCGCCAAAGCTTCCGCTTGAAGGTTGCCGAGATACACGACGTGTACATGGTGGTAAGTGGCGAGACCGTGTGTGAAGAAGTACACCCCTGCAGGGTTAACATCATCTATTCGAATAGCCGTGTCCGCGGTATAGGACTTCTGGGTTGCCTATAACAGTTCATAGACAAGAGAAAGTGGATACCCTAAAATGCGCAAGATAAGCGTGAGTGCTATGAATGGCGTTCTCGTAAGGAGACGGGAGCGGATCCATAGTGGTGTATTGATATGGTGAATATGTGGACTCGTGTGCGCCACCTCAAAAGATTTACTTGCAGTCGTAGTTTAGGATAGCCACCGAGTCAAAGCTGGCTTGCTGCAGTCAAACTCCACCACCCCCTTTGTTGATACCGATGCATATGTAGTTAGTTCTGACGTCAGTCTTGCTGGGTACTTTTGTACTCACATTTGCTTAATTTGTGTTTTGCAGAGAGACATCAGACTCGCTTGTAGTTCCGCGTGGACTTCGACGTTTAGCTTGTTACCTCAGCTACGATCTTGTGCCCTCGGCAGGATCTGGTAGATAGTCAGGCTTCTAAGCCTTTTTCATTTGTAGATGTCTGTACTCAGACATGTTAAGCTTCCGCATGTTCTTTGATTTGTATGCTCTGAATGTTTGGTCATGAGACCCATGTTTGTAATATCTCGCTCCTCGGAGCCTAATGAATAAATACTTGAGTCGTAGAGTTATGTTGTGATGCCATGTTGTATTTACACATATCGAGCATATTGCGTGTATGATTGAAATTCTTGGCGCGTGTGGGATCCAACAACCTAGTTATTTATCCTTGGTAGCCTCTCTTATGGGGAAATGTAGTCTTGTACTTCCTTGAGCCATAGTAGTCCGCTACAACCCGGTTCACCGGAGTCCTGCTAGCCCAGCACTACTGCTCCGGAACACGTGACTGGCCGGCATGTGATTCACTTCATTCCTGTGTCTGTCCCTTCAGGGAAATGTCACGCGGTGACATCCAGTCCTGCCTAGCCTGCTACAGCCCGGGTTACTGGAGTCTTGTTAGCCAAGTGCTACAGCCTGGATTCGCACGCTGCTGACCGACATGCTTGATGTTGATTCATGTATGCATGTCCCTATAAGTTAGTGCCACTTTGGGTTCACGACTAGTCATGTCGGCCCGGGTTCTCTATCATATGGATGCTAGCGACACTATCATATACGTGAGCCAAAAGGCGCAAACGGTCCCGGGCCATGGTAAGGCGACACCCGTGGGAATACCATGCGTGAGGCCGCAAAGTGATATGAGGTGTTACCGGCTAGATCGATGTGATTTGGAATCAGGGTCCTGACAAGGTGTTTAACAGGCCGAAAGTAGTGTCGGGCTGAAAGTTCGCCTTGTGGAATGTGGGCCGCTAATGGACCCAAAATCAGGTGGAAACCATCAAAGGCCCAACTATTGTGCGGGCCGTTAACAGGCCAAAAGACAAAATGGGCTAGGAATTGACCATTTACAGAATGGGCCGAGGAAAGGCAGAAAGTCACAACGGGCTAGAAGTTGGACCAAGTACAGAATGGGCCGGGAAATGGTCGCTAGACGTACCGGCGGCATATTGGTCCATATCTATAATGGGCTGTTAACAGACCGAAAGAAGGTCGGGCCGTAATTGGGCCCAAAGACGTAGCAGGCCGTTAACAGGCTGGAACTGACAATGGGCTAGAAATTGTGGATCTAGAATGGGCCTTTGATGGGCTGATTCTGCGTAACCTATTTGCGCCGTGCTTGTTAATTGGCCTGACTCAAGTAGGCCGCTAATGGGCCAGCCCGCTTATTTTGATAGGCTTGCCTTTTAACCTAAAAGGGCCACTGTTGGGCCGAGCCACGTGTCGACGTGCCATAGGCGCGTACCGTCCACTCGCTGGATGACACCTGTCCCAACACGGAGCTGACACGTGGATACCATGGCGACTCAGAATTTTACACGCGGAAAATTTGAAGGAAATATGCCCTAGAGGCCGGCCCATTAGCCTGTCCCAACACGGAACTGACACGTGGATACCATGACACCTGTCCCAACACGGAGCTGACACGTGGATACCATGGCGACACGTGGATAATAAAGTTGTTATTTATATTTCCTTATGTCATGATAAACGTTTATTATTCATGCTAGAATTGTATTAACCGGAAACTTAGTACATGTGCGAATACATAGACAAACAGATTGTCCCAAGTATGCCTCTACTTGACTAGCTCGTTAATCAAACATGGTTAAGTTTCCTAGCCATAGACATGTGTTGTCATTTGATGAATGGGGGCACCTCATTAGAGAATGATGTGATGGACAAGACCCATCCGTTAGCTTAGCATTAATGATCGTTTAGTTTTATTGCTATTGCTCTCATCATGACTTATACATGTTCCTCTGACTATGAGATTATGCAACTCCCGAATACCGCAGGAACACATTGTGTGCTATCAAACATCACAACATAATTGGGTGATTATAAAGATGCTCTACAGGTGTCTCTGATGGTGTTTGTTGAGTTGGCATAGATAAATATTAGGATTTGTCACTCCGTGTATCGGAGAGGTATCTCTGGGCCCTCTCGGTAATGTTCAACACTATAAGCCTTGCAAACAATGTGACTAATGAGTTAGCTGCGGGATGATGTATTACGGAACGAGTGAAGAGACTTGCCGGTAACGGGATTGAACTAGGTATGATGATACCGATGATCGAATCTCGGGCAAGTAACATACCGATGACAAAGGGAACAACGTATGTTGTTGTGCGGTTTGACCGATAAAGATCTTTGTAGAATATATAGGAACCAATATGAGCATCCAGGATCCGCTATTAGTTATTGACTGGAGATAGTTCTCAAACTTGTAGGGTCCGCACACTTAATGTTTGATGACGATTTGTATTATGAGTTATGTGATTTGATGAGCGAAGATTGTTCGGAGTCCTAGATAAGATCACGGACATGACGAGGAGTCTCTAAATGGTCGAGACATAAAGTTCCATATATTGCCAGGTTGCATTCGGACACCGGAATGGGTCGGATCGTTTCGGATGAGTTTCGAAGTACCGGGGTTACCGGAAACTCTCTGTGAAGTTTATGGGCCTTCATGGGACTTAGTGGAAAGGAGAGGACGGCCACAAGGGAGGCCACTCCCCCCCATGGCCAGTCCGAACTGGACTTGGGAGGGGGGCGGCGCCCCATCTTTCCTTCTCCCCTCTTCCTCCTTCCCTCCTTCTCCCTCTCTTGGATGGAAGGGGACTCCAACTAGGATCCCAATCCTAGTTGGAGTCCCCATGGCACGCGCCCCTTTAGGCCGGCCTCCTCCTCCTCCCCCCTTTATATACGTGGGAGGGGGCACCCCAAACGACACACAAGTTTCTCTCAGCCGTGTGCGGTGCCCGCCTCCACAGTTACACACCTCGGTCGTATCATCGTAGAGCTTAGGCAAAGCCCTGCACCGGTAACTTTATCATCACTGTCGCCACGCTGTCATGCTGACAAAACTCTCCCCCAGCCTCAACTAGATCAAGAGTTCGAGGGACGTCATCGAGATGAACGTTCGGTGCTTGGATTGGTTGGATCGCGAAGATGTTCGACTACATCAACCGCGTTACTAAATGCTTCCGCTTTCGGTCTACGAGGGTACGTGGACACACTCTCCCCGCTCATTGCTATGCTTCTCCTATATAGATCTTGCATGATTGTAGGAAAATTTCTTGAAATACTAGGTTCCCCAACAGTGGCATCCGAGCCAGGTCTATGCGTAGATGTTATATGCACGAGTAGAACACAAAGAGTTGTGGGTGATAGTAGTCATACTGCTTACCAGCAACGTCTTACTTAGATTCAACGGTATTGTTGGATGAAGCGACCCGGACCGACATTCCATGACCGCGTTCATGGGACTGGTTCTACCGACGTGCTTCACACACAGGTGGCTAGAAGGTGTCTGTTTCTCCAACTTTAGTTGAATCGAGTTTGACTATGTCCGGTCCTTGTTGAAGGTTAAAACAACACACTTGACAAAAAATCATTGTGGTTTTGATGCGTAGGTAAGAACGGTTCTTGCTAGAAGCCCGTAGCAGCCATGTAAAACTTGCAACAACAAAGTAGAGGACGCCTAACTTGTTTTTGCAGGGCTTTCTATGATGTGATATAGTCAAGACGTGATGATATATAAATTGTTGTATGAGATGATCATGTTTTGTAACAGTTATCGGCAACTTGCAGGAGCCATATGGTTGTCGCTTTTTTGTAAGAAATGCAATCGCCATGTAATTGCTTTACTTTATCACTAAGTGGTAGCTATATTCGTAGAAGCAATAGTTGGCGAGACGACAACGATGCTACTATGGAGATCAAGGTGTCAAGCCGGTGACGATGGTGATCATGATGGTGCGTTGGAGATGGAGATCAAACGCACAAGATGATGATGGCCATATGATATCACTTATTTTGATTGCATGTGATGTTTATCCTTTATGCTTAGTACGGTGGTAGCATTATAAGATGATCTCTCCCTAAATTTCAAGGTATAAGTGTTCTCCCTGAGTATGCATCGTTGCTACAGTTCGTCGTGCCGAGACACCACGTGATGTGATAAGCTCTACGTTCACATACAACGGGTGCAAGCCAGTTTTGCACACGCAAAATACTTGGATTAAACTTGACGAGCCTGGTATATACAGAGATGGCCTCGGAACACTAAGACCGAAAGGTCGAGCGTGAATCATATAGTAGATATGATCAACATAGTGATGTTCACCATTGAAAAATACTCCATATCACGTGATGAAAGGACATGGTTTAGTTGATTTGGATCATGTGATCATTTAGATGACTATAGCTAGGGAAGTCTATCTAAGTGGGAGTTCTTAAGTAATATGATTAATTGAACTTTAATTTATCATGAACTTAGTACCTGATAGTATTTTGCATGTCTATGTTGTTGTAGATAAATGGCCCGTGCTACTGTTCCTTTGAATTTTAATGCATTCCTAGAGAAAGCTAAGTTGAAAGAGGATGGTAGCAACTACACGGACTATGTCTGTAACTTGAGGATTGTCCTCATTGCTGCACAGAAGAATTAAATCCTGGATGCACCGCTAGATGCAACACCTGCTACATGAGCAACACTGGACGTTATGAACGCCTGGCAGAGCAAAGCTGATGACTACTCGATAGTTCAGTGTGCCATCCTTTACGGCTTAGAACCGGGACTTCAACGACGTTTTGAACGTCATGGAGCATATGAGATGTCCCAGGAGTTGAAGTTAATATTTCAAGCAAATGCCCGGACTGAGAGATATGAAGTCTCCAATAAGTTCTACAGCTACAAAATGGAGTAGAATAGTTCTGTTAGTAAACATATACTCAGAATGTCTGGGTACCACAACAACTTGACTCAACTGGGAGTTAATCTTCCTGTTGATAGTGTCATTTACAGAATTCTTCAATCACTGCCACCAAGCTACAAAAGCTTCGTGATGAACTATAATATGCAATGGATGGATAAGACAATTCCCGAGCTCTTCGCTATGCTAAAGGTTGCGGAGGTAGAAATCAAGAAGGAGCATCAAGTGTTGATGGTTAACAAGACCACTAGTTTCAAGAAAAAGGGCAAAGGAAAGAAGGGGAACTTCAAGAAGAACGGCAAGCAAGTTGCTGCTCAAGTGAATAAACCCAAGTCTGGACCTAAGCCTAAGACTGAGTGCTTCTACTACAAAGGGACTGGTCAGTGGAAGCGGAACTGCCCTAAGTATTTGGCGGATAAGAAGGATGACAAAGTGAAAGGTATATTTGATATACATGTTATTGATGTGTATGTCAGGGAAACGACACCTATGGGATCACTGGAATCCATTCTCCGATTGGCTGGCGCGGGGTTGTGAGAAGAGCAGGTTTAGGAGCTAGCACAAAGATCGTTTACCCAGGTTCGGGACGCGAGGATGCGTAATACCCTAGTCCTGTTTTGGTGTGTATTTCAGAGTGTTCTTGAGCTCTCGAACTAGCTGCGGTGGCTGCATAGCTCCAAAGAGCCAAATCCCTCTCCAGTATGCCTCGGGCCTCCTATTATAGTCGAAAAGGGGTTGCCACAGTGGCACACAGGAGGTGGAAAGGTGTACAGTGCGCGAGCTTATCGCCTGGCATTACGGGACAAAGCACATTAAATGTGCTACTTAGGTGTCCATTAGCTTTATTGGGGATGGGGACAAGGCCCGTCCCGTCCGTCGCCGCTCAACCTCGCTTCGACAGGCGCCCAGACCAGCGATGTGTGCAGCGCCATGTAGGCAGGGCGGCTGCTGAGGTGGCGCGGTGGAAGGGCCTTCACGAAGATCTGCATGCCACCACACAGGTGCTTGCGAGTTGGTCTGGAAGCCGCATGTTGCCATGCAGGTGCCTGCCCAGCTGGTTGGGCTGGCAGCTGCATGCGAACAGCGACGGAGTCTTGGTTGATGCGGGCCTAGCTGTGGACCCGCAGGCGTCCTCGGCAAGGGTCTTGCCGTGGTAGCATGGTTGTCCCTAGCAAGGATCTTGCCGGGGGTCTTGTGGATCTCCTCGGCAAGGATCTTGCCGAGGATCGTCGTCTTCTAGTCTTCATCGGAACTTGTGTATCTATGATCTTGACAAAGATCTGCATGCCACCATGGAGGCGCCTCCCGAGCCTTCGTCCCATTGTGGTTGGTTATGTTGGAAGCCATGGGCTCAAGGGTGGTGCGCCCCGCTGGTGTTGGGCGAGCTGCCCCGGCAAGGCTCTTGCCGTAGCTGCTGAGGCTGCCCCAGAAAGGGTCTTGCCGGGGGAACCTGCTTCTTCCCTCTGCTCTTTGGGGTCTTGGCATTGTTTTTGTTGGCCTTGTGCTTCGGCCTCCCTCCCTTGCCATGTTAGGTGTGGCCGTAGGCGCGGCTCTGACTGCCCGTGCACAAGTAAGGGGTACTAAGGAGAGCCCCTATCTTTGTACACCGACAGGAGCCCCCGGGCCTGGGCCACACATAAGGCGACACGTTGTTGGGCTGGGCTCAGAACGGTGCGCGGGTAGGTGGGGCTGAATCCTTCTTACTTTAGTAGCTTTTTCGCTTGTTGTTTTTCCCACACGACCCATGTTGAATGTGTGACGTGGGGGTCATGCGTTGGGCGATCATGGCCTGCTCGCGTCATCCCACGGGACAAACAGTAAAGAGGGTCACCACGCAGCTGGCCATCATGGGGATGCGAAATGTGAAGTACACCCCGGAGCGCAATGCGAGCCCCAACGCCAAGCTGACCCTGTTCTTCGAGGGTGTTCTCGGAGCCCTGGAGCATTTCTGCTCCACCAGGGCGACTTTCCTGGCCAATGAGGCCCGGAGGCTTCGCTGGCATGCCATGACAAAGGTTCTCACCAAGGTGGCATACTGGAATCCCAACCTCGACTTAGACGCTGCGCTGGAGAGCTTGCCGGAGGATGTGGACCTCGCGCCGCTCAAGGAGAGCGTGTCGAGCCGTCGGCACCGCATCGATGGAGTCCAGAGGGTAAAGGGCCAGCGCCGGGACTAGGCACCCCGTTTCTTATCGCTGCTGCAAGTTCATTACCAAGATAATTTTTTATCTATAGTTAGAACTGCGGCAACAAGTGATGTAATATAACTCTGCGGTACTTTTAAATTGACGCATACTATTTTCCTGTTCAATCTCTCTCTCTGTATGTCCACCCTACGTTTCCTTAGGTAGGCTAGCCGGCGCGTAAACCCAAGCCGCGACGCCTCGAGGACGTATCCTCGATAGCCTGCCGAGTGTGCTTGCTGCCAGGCAAACCACCTTACCACTCTCAACGCGGCCGCTCGAACTGTCGAGCTTGACTCGAGTCAAAATCGAGAGTGTTGCCAATTGCGGAAGGCTACCGTGCCATTCTCGACGCGGCCGCTTAAGCTATTGAGCGCACTCGAAACAGAGTAAGGGCATTGCAAATAGCGGAATGGCCTCATTGCGAGCAGGTTTTCCATACAAAGGACCAGATCTCCGAGGGGAATAACCTTATATAAAAAGGAAATATTAAAAGTTCGGCATGACTTAGCTTTCCTATCGCCGTACTGGCGCCCTTCGCGCTTGCAGGCGACGCCTTTCTTTTGGCCATCTTCTTTAGAATCCATGGCCACGAGGAACTGCTAAGCTAGCTGCTAAACCAGATTATCACAAGTGCGCCCCCCTACCTGGCGCGCCAAAGATGTCGGGGAAACGACACCTATGGTATCATTGGAATCCCTTCTACGGTTGGCGGGCGCGGGGTTGTGAGAAGAGTAGGTTTAGGAGCTAGCACAAAGATCGTTTACCCAGGTTCAGGTCGCGAGGATGCCTAATACCCTAGTCCTGCTTTGGTGTCTATTTCAGAGTGTTCTTGAGCTCTTGAACTAGCTACGGTGGCTTCATAGTTCCAAATAGTCGAATCCCTCTCCAGTATGCCTCGAGCCTCCTTTTATAGTCGAAAAGGGGTTGCCACAGTGGCACACAGGAGGTGGAAAGGTGTACGGTGCGCGACCTTATCGCCTGGCATTACGGGACAAAGCGCATTAAATGCGCTACTTAGGTGTCCATTAGCTTTATGGGGACGGGGACAAGGCCCGTCCCGTCCGTCGTCGTTCCGCCTCGCTTCGACACGCGCCCAGGACAGTGATGTGTGCAGTGCCATGTTGGCAGGCAGGCTGCTGAGGTGGCGCGGTGGCATGGCCTTCACGAAGATCAGCATGCCACCACGTAGGTGCTTGCTGAGTTGGTCTGGAAGCCGCATGTGGGCACGTAGCTGCCTGCCCAGCTGGTTGGGCTGGCAGCTGCACGCGAACGGCGGCGGAGTCTTGGTTGATGCGGGCCTAGCTATGGACCCGCGGGCGTCCTCAGCAAGGGTTTTGCCGGGGCCCTGGCAAGGGTCTTGCCGCGGTAGCATGGTTGTCCCCGGCAAGGATCTCGCCGGGGGTCTTGTGGATCTCCTCGGCAAGGATCTTGCCGAGGATTGTCGTCTTCTAGACCTCATCTAAACTTGTGTATCTATGATCTTGACAAAGATCTGCATGCCACCATGGAGGTGCCTCCCGAGCCTTCATCCCATCATGGTTGGTTATGTTGGAAGTCGTGGGCTCAAGGGTGGCGCGCCCCGCTGGTGTTGGGCGAGCTGCGCCGACAAGGCTCTTGCCGGGGCTGCTGAGGCTGCCCCGGCAAGGGTCTTTGTTGGCGTTCTAGGAATGGGGGTCCCCAGACTTGCCTGTCTGCGGCCCATGGCGTGGCTCTGCAAGCGGGCCCGTACGGCCCATCTTCATCAACAAGCATTCAAGACCCTCGCGAGGGGCCAAGCCTCGCGAGGCGGACGACACAAGACCTCCTCAGGGGCGGCCTCGCCAGGTTGGATCGTGAGGGACGGAGAGATCAAGGAAAGGAAAACCTCGTGAGGTTTTCTTGACGTGAGCCATGACGACTGAGACCAGGCAGGCGCCAACGCACACAGTGTCCTTGTTTCCTCTTTGGTGCTAAGGAAGCAAGCACAGGCGCGGAGTACCGAGGTGACAAGCAAAGGTTTTCATATCAGTGCAACGAGACCAAGATAAGAAGGACGACAAGACGGAGGTCACCATGGAGCCCAAGGCGGCGTCACCACCAGAGCCTTTGGCACGCAAAGACTACTTTTGTCCGGATAAGTTGTACTAGTTGTCCCCTTTTAAATTGGTCATTGTTGGCTCCCTTCCCGCTCAATATTTGGGGAGAGGACCAGGGCCTCTATAAATAGGACTAGCCACCAGCATAGAAGAGGACAGATTCATTGAGACCTCCCTAGCTCTCACCCACACATAGAGCACAAGAAGACCTCAACCTCAGGAGGCTGTTCTTCCCCTTGTAACTGTTCATCCTCAGCCCGAGAGGCAATCCACCACCACCACACTGGAGTAGGGTATTACACCACAATGGTGGCCCGAACCAGTATAAATCTGGCATTCTTTGTGTTGCGAGTTCGTCGAGTTAGCCTTTGAGATCTTAGCAAGGCTATGACGTGGATCGGTAGGGGGAGATCCTCGTGCGCACCCCAGAGATCGAACCTTAAGGGGTTTGCCGGAACCCGAGATCTGACATTTGGCGCGCCAGGTAGGGGTGCGCTAGAGCCTCTTTCCCATCAGTCGATCCACCGACGCTCCGCGGTTCCGATGTCCAGCGACCCGAGGGCTGACACCGACCGATGGGCAGCCTGGCCCGCCCAGGCGGCGCCTCCTGCCCAGGAAGACCTCAACCCCGCGCTCCAGGCGGCACGGGCACCACCTAACGCTGTTGGGTGTGGGTGGCGCGGCCAGGCACCGTCCACCCTTACTCCACGACAAGCGCGGGCTGCTGCAAGGGCCGCAAGCCACGCCGCGGCAATGGTGCCACACACCCGGCGGGAGTAGGTGAACATGCGGGCTGCTACACAGTGGCACGGGAGCTGCTGCGGTACCAACTGATGGAGAGCGGCCGGGATGCGCTCCTGGAACACGTCGCCGAGCTACTGGATGCAGCGGCCACGGCAACGCCGCCCTTCTGCTATCAGCTCACGCCTTAGGCAGCGGCTGGGTCCCACGGAGGGCCTCGCCACGCTCGCGTGCCCCCGGGTGTGCCCGGGGCCCTCGTCGACATCAACACGATCCACGATGGAGGGCGCCCTGTTGCGCCTGCACCACCCCAGATGGGTGCGGGCATGAGCGTTGCCGCATACGACCCTATCGGAGCACTGCCCTGCGGTCCTCAGGACGGCGTGACAGGCCGGGCGACATGGAGCATGGGGCACTTCGGCGAGGTCTTCGGGGCAGTGGCCTCGGATGCCTACGTGCCCCGCATGATGGACCAGGAGTACACACCGGAGGACGACCCCAGCTCTTTCCTCGGACCAGGATGGGAGGAGGAGGCGTTAGGAGCCTAAGCCTTCCAAGAGCGGCCAGAGAGCCCCACCAACCGCCCCGTCGACAACAGATACATGGTACCACTAATCCCTCAGGGGCAAGCTTACGCTAACCATGAGTCACAGGTGAACCAGGTCACAGCACCAGGTGATGGTTCCGGCATGGCGATGCCCGCCCCATCAGGAGATACCCACTGGGGGTTGCGCGGGAGGAGCCAGGAGCAAGGACCCTTCCCGCGTCGCACAGAGCAAGGTGTCACCCGGAGGTAGGCCCTCTGCCGGGGAGGCGGCGACGAGCGCTACCCCGACAGAGGACCTGTGGTTGCCATGGGTGCTGCTGGCATCCCCTTTGCCCCTTTGGTGGCGTCCTGGTTTCTGATCGCCCCCAACTGTGGCCGAGGGAGGTGCAAGGCGGGGCCATCATCTGCCGATATGAAGTAAGGCTCACGCCTGTGAAGATCGCCGCCCGTGACACTTCACGTAATAACGAGTGGGGCTGTACACGCCTCGGAGTCTCAGGAGTGCCGCCCTCGGGCCTCGAGGGCTCCCTCCCACATCCTAGTGGCAGCACTTAGCTCCGTGCTGGTGAGAAGACTCGAAGACAAGAAGACTAGGCTAGGTGCCGGACGCGACCATTTGCTTTGGATCCCTTTTCTGTATCCTTGCCTTCTGGATTTGGACTTAAGTCAAAGTTGAATTTTCATTGATGTGCGTGGGGGGTTCCTTTTCTCTTTCAAGCGATTTCTTGCTATCTGGTTCTTGCCTTATTCCGAAGCTCGCGCTCGCTGCTTCCCCCTCGCGCCCCCATGGCCGGGCTAGGCTGACACGCACCACGCGCACCGATCGACACTTGATCCTCGCAGGCCCTCTCGGGCGAATCATTAGAATCTTCAGGAGCTCCGCGGGAAATCATGACCTCACGATCCGGTCCGCGGCCTGCCTCAGGTAAGGTAAGCCGCAACAACAAAACATGCCACCAGACTCATGGATCCACAAACGCGCACACTCAGCTTGGCATAGAAGGATAAAAACTACGATTTGTTTACATGAGGGGCTCCGCCTCTCAAAATGCTCCTACAATCTTTAGGGGCCACGCCCAAGTTTTTGCATACATGGTAAAACAGCGGAGGAACATGGGATCAGCCAGATATGTCACTCGCCGCATCCCCCAGGTTGTCTTCAGACGCACCGCTGGCGGCGCTGTCACCGTAGCTGGCACCGCCTCCACCTTCGCCGGCCCTGGCATCACCGTCGTCAACCATGTCTCCTTCGTCTGCCACGACTACCACTGCGTCGTCCTCAGAAGCGAAGGCCCTGACCAACGCATCCACGTTGTCCTCCACCCACCGCACCAAGTCGCTCCAGATGGCCGTAGGTATGGGGGCAATGGCGGCGTCGAATTCGAAGTCGGGGAAGGTGTTCGGAAGATGGCTGAAGACGCGGGAGAACGCGCGCCCGAGCAGGCAACGACTCCTCTCTTCCACAAGCTGCCTAGCTCTATCAGATCAAGCTTCGAGACGCGTCACCACGTCGGAGAAGAAGCGAAGATGGCTGGCGTAGTCGTCCGTATGGGGACGAGGGGCATTCTCATCGCAGATATGGCCCAGAGCGGTGTTAGCCCTGTTCCTGAGGACCTGGAGCATGGGGGCGTGCTCGCGCTCCAATGTCCGCCCCTAAAGCACTTCCTCCCTGTTCTGCCGCGCAACGGCCTCGGTGTCATCAACCCGTTTCTGAACAGAGAGCAGCTCGGTGCGGGCGGAGGCCTACTCCGCCCGCGCCGTGACTAGGGCAGCCGCTGTGGCCTCCTCTCGACTCTATACCTCAGCTAGCCTGGGCCTAAGGGCAGCGGCCCTACCTGCAGCCTCCGTCTCTGCAAGCTGCAGCTTCAGGTCATGCCTACCCTCAAGACCCGCGCAAACCTCGGCCACCCGGCGATGGACATCCTCCTAAGCCTTGGCCTCGCGTGCACCAACGGCATCTTACGCTTGGGCAACTTGACGCTCCCTCGTCTCCAACCGCTCAAGCTCGAGGCTATGCTCCACGGCTTCCAGTGCCAACGCCTCCTCGTGCCTCTAGACCTCTTCTTCTTCGGCGGGCGTCCCCCTCAGTGACGCAAGGGCGGCTTTGCGCGTCTCCACCTGCTGCTCCAGGGATGCACTCCAGGCCTGGAGCTCCCACGTGTGCTTCTCCGCAGCTTCGTGACGGTGGTCAGCCTCGCGAGCCTCCTC
Organism: Aegilops bicornis; assembly: GCA_021605145.1. Classification (NCBI taxonomy): domain Eukaryota; kingdom Viridiplantae; phylum Streptophyta; class Magnoliopsida; order Poales; family Poaceae; genus Aegilops; species Aegilops bicornis. Next base: position 336,864,783 of record CM038672.1, on the reverse strand, counting down.
CAAAGCTCGGGAGCAAGCCTCACGAGAGACCTCAAGAGACGCCTCGGCCTTCGCATTGCCGAGATCGCACTGATGGCGGCCAAGGTTGATAGCCACCTTCAGCTTACGCCGTTCCTCCGCCAGCGGAAGACCCTCAGCCTTAAGGCGCGCGTCGACGTCAACGACTTCACTTCCGAGCCGGTTCATCCCGCCCATCGCCTCCTGGAAGAGCCCGTGCTCAAACTCAAGCGCACGGCCCGTCTCGTCCTCCACCATGGGGGCTGCGGGCGAGGCTTGAAGCATGCGCCCCCTTTCGGCAGGGGGCTGGCGCTGCCCCAGGCGCCACCCAGGCCTCGCGAGGGGCCCGAACTAGACAGGGCCCGCTGCTTGAAGAGGTGCCGAAGACTAAAGCCAACAAGCCACGTTCCATGACCAGAGGAGGGGTCTGGGACACGCCCGCCAAGCTCAAAGCGAGGCCACAAAGGAGGGGCGATGAGGCCGCGGGCTCAAGGCGCCATGGAGGCAAGCGCGCCTCTCCAACCAACCCCGCACCAGGGGCGGTGCGCGGGCTTGTGGCGCTCAAGGCCAGCGGGAGAGTCGAGTAGAGAGGAGGCTGCACCTCAGGAGATGTAGCGGCCTTGGCGGAAGGGACCCTGAAGGACCACCGTCAGGAGGGAAAGCGACACTCAGGAAACCACGAAGATGCGGTACTTACTCATAAATGGCGATGTACTTCCCCCGCTTTAAGGGCCCAGAGATGCCACCGCTGCCGCTCGGGGACCTCTCCCTCTTTCGGAGCTCCTCGAAGTCCATGCAGAGCCGACCAAAGCGTTGGATATGGCGGCCAGTGCGAGGTGTGGCAGGAGAAGCGTTTGAAAGGACAGCCTCAGGGGCGCCAAGCTAAGGAGAGCTGACGGGTGCCATGTCGCAGCAACCTGCCGAGGTCTCAGGAGCTTCGGCCTCAGGAGTCGCATGCTGCGTCGCCCCCGCAGCTGCCGCCCTAGGACATGAATCGCGGACTCCCGATGGCCACGCCTCGGGAGCCCCAGGTGGCATCAGCACCATGGTGCTAGGGCCACCAGCCTCGGACAGTGCTCGCCCCATTGCTTCCACACTCGGTGCAAGCCGGCGCCAGCAGCGAAGAGGGGAACCACGTTGATGGGGTTCTCGCGGAGCCCCACCAGACCGTCTGGGCGTAGCCCCCACTCATCAAAGGGAGGCATGTGCTCCACAAACTCCTCCTTGGTTGAGCAGGGATACAACCGACAACTCTTCCTAGGCATGTCGTCCGGACTCCTGAAGTCTCATATGGTCCTTGCTGTTGAGCAAGGCCCACATCGGCCGGGAATGGCGCTGAAGCAGGGCAACTCTGCGGCGGACAAACTCCTTCACCACCATAGGCGTCGTCATGCCACGGTCTTTCAGCCTCTTCAGCCTAAGCCAGACGGCGACAAGGCAGGGGCTCGTGAGCTTCTCCTGGCTCCAACTGGAGTTGGGGATGGCAGGTGCCAGCGAAGGGTGGAGCAGAGGGTTGAGCACTCCGACATCAAAAAACACCCACCGTGTCCGAAACCCGCTCGTGGATGGAGGAAGCTCGAAGTCGATCCCCGCGCCTGCCGTCACAGCCACGGCATGGAAGCTTAGGCATCCCGAGCTCTGTCGGGGGTCAATTAGATGCAACGTGAAGAAGGGCCACGGAAGGGGAAATGCCCACCATGGCCTCACACACAAAGGAGAAGACGACAAGAAGGGTCACGGATTGGGGGTCAAGATGCAGCATGTGGATCTGATAGTGTTCCAGTACTGCGTTGAAGAAGGCGGAGAAAGGAGGGACCAGACCGGCCCAAAGGGCGTCGATGAAGAACGGGACCTCGGTGGCTGCCTGGTCAATACAAGTGCGAGACGCAGGCCAAGCCACTATCTTCCCCCACTCATTGAAGCTGGTGGCGAGCATGGGACGCACCTTGCCCGTGGCCTCATCGTTGAGCACCAGCAATCGGCCAACTGCGGGCTCGACGGCCAGAGGCGCACTTGTCGAAGACAAATGCTTCTTCCCCTTGTCCGCTTGTTTCTGCGCCATGGCGATGGAGTGGGTAGAGCTCAGGTCAGATCGGAAGGAGGAGCGGAGTCCCGGGGAACCAGAGGAATTGGGGGAGTATGGAGTAGGGAATGGAAGAATAACTGTGTAGGTTGTGGTGGCCGCCTAGCCAGGCGGGTATGAAGGCACCGTGGGGAAGTGGATATGCCCACGTCCAATCAACCACCACGCGTCGACCGAGGCCGCAGGCCATTGGGGTCCGCGGCGCTCCGCACTTGACCTTTGGCTTCTCCTCGAAGCCAAGCGTGAGCGTGCCTTGGGCCCGGGGGCTACTGTCGGTGTTCTGGGAACGGGGGTCCCCAGACTTGCCTGCCTACAACCCACGGTGTGGCTCTGCAAGTAGGCCCGTACGGCCCATCTTCATCAACAAGCATTCAAGACCCTCACGAGGGGCCAAGCCTCGTGAGGTGGATGTCACAAGACCTCCTCAGGGGTGGCCTCACTAGGTTGGCTCGCGAGGGGAGGAGAGATCAAGGCAAGGCAAACCTCGCGAGGTTCTCGTGACATGAGCCATGATGACCGAGACCAGGCGGGCGCCAGCGCGCACAGTGTCCTTGTTTCCTCTTTGGTGCTAAGGAAGCAAGCGCAGGCGCGGAGTACCGAGGAGTCAAGCGATGGTTTCCTTATCCGTGCAACGAGACCAAGACCAGCAGGATGGCAAGACGGAGGTTAGCATGGAGCCCAAGGCAGCGTCACCACCAGAGCCTTTGGCAGGCGAAGACTACTTTTGTCAGGATAATATGTACTACCTGACCCCTTTCAAATTGGTCGTTGTTGGCTCCCTTCCCGCTCAATATTTGGGGAGAGGACCAGGGCCTCTATAAATAGGACTAGCCACCACCATAGAAGAGGACAGATGCATTGAGACCTCCCTAGCTCTCACCCACACACAGAGCACAAGAACACCTCAACCTAAGGAGGTTGTTCCTCCCCTTGTAACTGTTCATCCTTAGCCCAAGAGGCAATCCACCACCACCACACCGGAGTAGGGTATTACACCACAACGGTGGCCCGAACCAGTATAAATCTGTCGTTCTTTGTGTTGCGAGTTCGTCGAGTTAGAATTTGAGATCTTAGCAAGGCTAGGACGTGCATCGGTAGGGGGAGATCTTCGTGCGCACCCTAGAGTTTGAACTTAAGGGGTTTGCCGGAATCCGAGATCCGACAGTCTTGTCGGGGGAACCTGCTTCGTCCCTCTGCTCTTTGGGGTCTTGGCGTTGTTTTTGTTGGCCTTGTGCTTCCGCCTCCCTCCCTTGCCATGTTAGGTGTGGCCACAGGCGCGACTCTGACTACCCGTGCACAAGTAAGGGGTACAAAGGAGAGCCCCTATCATTGTACACTGATAGTGTACCTTACTAATGCTTGTAGTAGCGCCTGGGTATTTGATACTGATTTTGTTGCTCATATTTACAACTCGAAATAGGGGCTATGGACTAAACGAAGATTGGCTAAGGACGAGGTGATGATGCGCATGGGAAATGGTTGCAAAGTCGATGTGATCGCCGTCGGCACGCTACCTCTATATCTACCTTCGGGATTAGTTTTAGATCTGAATAATTGTTATTTGGTGCCAGTGTTAAGCATGAACATTATATCTGGATCTTGTTTGATGTAAGACGGTTATTCATTTAAATCAGAGAATAATGGTTGTTCTATTTATATGAGTAATATCTTTTATAGTCATGCACCCTTGATGAGTGGTCTATTTTTTTTGAATCTCGATAGTAGTGATACACCTATTCATAGTATTGAAGACAAAAGATATAAGTTTAATAATGATAGTGCAACGTATTTGTGGCACTGCTGTTTAGGTCATATTGGTGTAAAGCGCAAGAAGAAACTCCATGCTGATGGGCTTTTGGAATCACTTGATTATGAATCACTTGATGCTTGCGAACCATGCCTCATGGGCAAGATGACTAAGAATCCGTTCTCCAGAAAAATGGAGCGAGCAACAGACTTGTTGGAAATAATACATACTGATGTATGCGCTCCGATGAGTGTTGAGGCTCGCGGCGGGTATCGTTATTTTCTGACCTTCACAGATGACTTGAGCGGATATGATTATATCTACTTTATGAAACATAAGTCTGAAACATTTGAAAAGTTCAAAGAATTTCAGAGTGAAGTGGAAAATAATCGTAACAAGAAAATAAAGTTTCTACGATCTGATCGTGGAGGTGAATATTTGAGTTACGAGTTTGGTCTTCATTTGAAACAATGTGGAATAGTCTCGCAACTCACGCCGCCTGGAACACCATAGCGTAATGGTGTGTCCGAATATCGTAACGGCACTTTATTAGATATGGCGCGATCTATGATGTCTCTTACTGATTTACCGCTATCGTTTTGGGGTTATGCTTTAGAGATGACTGCATTCACATTGAATAGGGCACCATCTAAATCTGTTGAGATGACACCATATGAACTGTGGTTTGGCAAAAAACCAAAGTTATCGTTTCTTAAAGTTTGGGGCTGCAATGCTTATGTGAAAAAGCATCATCCTGATAAGCTCGAACACAAATCAGAGAAATGTGTCTTCATAGGATACCCAAAGGAAACTGTTGGGTACACCTTCTATCACAGATCCGAAGGCAAGATATTCGTTGCTAAGAATGGATCCTTTGTAGAGAAGGAGTTTCTCTCAAAAAAAGTGAGTGGGAGGAAAGTAGAACTTGATGAGGTAATTGTACCTTCTCCTGAATTGGAAAGTAGTCCATCACAGAAATTAGTTCCAGTGATTCCTACACCAATTAGTGGGGAAGCTAATGATGATGATCATGAAACTTTTGATCGAGTTACTACCGAACCTCGTAGGTCAACCAGAGTAAGATCCACACCAGAGTGGTACAGTAATCTTGTTCTGGAGGTCATGTTACTTGACCATTACGAACCTACGAACTATGAGGAAGCGATGATGAGCCCAGGTTCCGCGAAATGGCTTGAGGCAATGAAATCTGAGATGGGATCCATGTATGAGAACAAAGTGTGGACTTTGGTTGACTTGCCCGATGATCGGCAAGCCATAGAGAATAAATGGATCTTCAAGAACAAGACTGACGCTGACGTTAATGACACTGTCTACAATGCTCTACTTGTTGCAAAAGGTTTCCGAAAAGTTCAAGGAGTTGACTACAATGAGACCTTCTCACCCGTAGCGATGCTTGAGTCTGTCTGAATCATGTTAGGAATTGCCGCATTTTATGATTATGAAATTTGGCAAATGGATGTCAAAACTGCATTCCTTAATGGATATCTTAAATAAGTGTTGTATATGATACAACTAGAAGGTTTTGTCGATCCAAAAGGTGCTAACAAAGTGTGCAAGCTCCAGCGATCCATTTATGGACTGGTGCAAGCCTCTAAGAGTTGGAATATATGCTTTGATAGTGTGATCAAAGCATATGGTTTTATACAGTCTTTTGGGGAAGCCTGTATTTACAAGAAAGTGAGTGGGAGCTCTATAGCATTTCTGATATTTTATGTAGATGACATATTGTTGATCGGAAATGATACTAAATTTCTGGATAGCATAAATGGTTTCTTGAATAAGAATTTTTCAATGAAAGACCTCGGTGAAGCTGCTTATATATTGGGCATCAATATCTATAGAGATAGATCAAGACGCTTACACTACTAGGAAAAGGGCTATAGCTAATATGGACATTAATGGTGCACCATGTATGTGGTGCGCCACTGCTATATAAGAGTGGCGCACTGCATACAAAAGTGCGCCATTATGTTTATATTACTAATGGCGCACTGTGTGGTGCGCCATTAGAAGTTTTGAAAAAAAATATAAAAATTTGTTAGCATTGGCGCACTGTGATAGTGCGCCATTAATAGTTTACATAGTAAGGGCGCACCACACCCACCGGGCGCCATTTGTAGTTTTGAAAAAAATAAAAAAAAATTGTTAGTAGGGGCGCACCAATGGACAGTGCGCCATTACTAGTTTTAACTAGTAATGGCGCACTACCCCGTGGTGCGCCACTACTAACAATTTTTTTATTTTTTTCTTCAAAACTACTAATGGCGCACTTCACACCAGGTGCGCCATTAGTAACCCTGGTGCTAAATGCACCACCCCACCGTGGACCGCCTTTTCAGTTTAAAAAAATGCCACTAACAATTTTTTTTAATTTTTTTCTTCAAAACTACTAATGGCGCACCACACACCAGGTGCGCCATTAGTAACCCTGGTGCTAAATGCACCCCCCCTTGTGGACCGCCTTTTCAGTTTAAAAAAAATAAAAGAAAATGATGGAAATGTCAAAAAATAAAATAAAATAAGTTTCCCATGTGATATGTGGTCTAGTTGTTGGGAAAATTTACAAATATGATTTTTGACTTTATTTGCAAAATTTCTCTAGAGTTTAGTAAAATGGGCATAACATTTGCATACGAACTCGGATTAAAAAGTTTTTTATATGAAAAATCATCTACTCGAAAAGTTACATCGGAATTCAACTGGGGGAACCCTGTTGAACATCTTCAAAATCCCCAAAAACCTAACAGAATGAAAGATACGGGGCTTTTAAGATCTAGAAGGGGGAAAAATGAAAAAAAAATTCAAACTTCCTAGTGGCGCACCATTTGCTAGGTGCGCCACTAGTAACAGAAAAAAAAAATTGGTTTAAATTTTTTTTGGGAATTTTTTTCAATATATGATACGTAATATGACCGGGAAGTTTGAAATATTTTTTCAAAATTTCATCACACTCATGAACATGAACAAAGTCTATGACATCAACAAGATTTAACAGGATTGATATGATAGATATATCAACAAGTGCCTTTGAAGTCAGCTGGTGCTGGTGTTGGATAGAACTGCAAAGTTAAGCGTGCTCGGGCTGGAGTAGTGTGAGGATGGGTGACCTTCCGGGAAGTTTGACCACCGAGTGCGATTTGACCCGAGATTAAGAATATTGACCTGAGATTAATAAAAAAATGAAAAAAATTTGAAAAAAAATTCTAAAAACAATATGGCGCACCATGTGGTGCACCATTACTAATTCAGATAGTAATGGCGCACATAATAGGCATAGTAATGGCGCACTATAGGTGCGCCATTACTATTTATTACTAATGGCGTGATAATTGTGGCGCACCTATAGTGCGCCATTAATGGCCAAAATAGGTGCGCCACTAATTAGCCTTTTCCTAGTAGTGTTAATTGGACTTTCACAAAGCACATACCTTGATAAAGTTTTGAAGAAAGTTCAAAATGGATCAGTCAAAGAAAGGGTTCTTGCATGTGTTGCAAGGTTTGAAGTTGAGTCAGACTCAATGCCCGACCACTACAGAAGATAGAAAGAAAATGAAAGTCATTCCCTATGCCTCAGCCATAGGTTCTATCACGTATGCAATGTTGTGTACCAGACCTGATGAGTGCCTTGCTATTAGTTTAACAGGGAGGTACCAAAGTAATTCAGGAGTGGATCACTGGATAGCGGTCAAGAACATCCTCAAATATCTGAAAAGGACTAAGGATATGTTTCTCCTTTATGGAGGTGAAAAAGAGCTCATCATAAATGGTTACGTCGATGCAAGCTTTGACACTGATCCGGATGACTCTAAGTCACAAACCGGATACGTATTTATATAGAATGGTGGAGCTATTAGTTGGTGCAGTTCCAAGCAGAGCGTCATGGCAGGATCTATGTGTGAAGCGGAGTACATAGCTGCTTTAGAAGCAGCAAATGAAGGAGTCTGGATGAAGTAGTTCATATCTGATATAGGTGTCATACCTAGTGCATCGGGTCCAATGAAAATCTTTTGTGACAATACTGGAGCAATTGCCTTGGGGAAGGAATCCAAATTTCACAAGAGAACCAAACACATCAAGAGACGCTTCAATTCCGTCCGCGATCAAGTCAAGGAGGGAGACATAGAGATTTGTAAGATACATACGGATCTGAATGTTGCAGACCCATTGACTAAGCCTCTCTCACAAATAAAACATGATCAGCACCAAGACTCCATGGGTGTTAGAATCATTACTTTGTAATCTAGATTATTGACTCTAGTGCAAGTGGGAGACTGAAGGAAATATGTCCTACAGGAAATAATAAAGTTGTTATTTATATTTCCTTATATCATGGTAAATGTTTATTGTTCATGCTAGAATTGTATTAACCGGAAACTTAGTATATGTGTGAATACATTGACAAACAGAGTCTCCCTAGTATGCCTCTACTTGACTAGCTCATTAATCAAAGATGGTTAAGTTTCCTAGCCATAGACATGTGTTGTCATTTGGTGAACGGGGTCACACCATTAGATAATGATGTGATGGATAAGACCCGTCCGTTAGCTTAGAATTAATGATCGTTTAGTTTTATTGCTATTGCTTTCATCATGACTTACACATGTTCCTCTGACTATGAGATTATGCAACTCCCGAATACCGGAGGAACACCTTGTGTGCTATCAAACGTCACAACATAATTGGGTGATTATAAAGATGCTCTACAGTTGTCTCCGATGGTGTTTGTTGATTTGGCATAGATCAAGACTAGGATTTGTCACTCCGTGTATCGGAGAGGTATCTTTGGGCCCTCTCGGTAATGCTCATCACTATAAGCCTTGCAAGCAATGTGACTAATGAGTTAGTTGCGGGATGATGCATTATGGAACGAGTAAAGAGACTTGCCAGTAATGAGATTGAACTAGGTATGATGATACCGACGATTGAATCTCGGCCAAGTAACATACCGATGACAAAGGGAACAACGTATCTTGTTGTGCAGTTTGACCGATAAAGATATTCATAGAATATGTAGGAGCCAATATGAGCATCCAGGTTCCGCTATTGGTTATTGACCGGAGATGTATCTCGGTCATGTCTACATAGTTCTCGGTCATGTCTACAATGTTAACATTCGATGATGATTTGTATTGTTATTTATTTGATTTGATGACCAAAGATTATTCGGAGTCCCGGATGAGATCATGGACATGACGAGGAGTCTCGAAATGGTCAAAACATTAAGATTCATATGATGGAAGGTTGCATTCTGACACCGGAATGGTTCGGGTCGTTTCGAAAGAGTTTTGGAGTACTAGGGTTACTGGAACCCCCTCTTTCCTTCTCCCCTCTTCCTCCTTCCCTCGTTCTCCCTCTCTTGGATGGAAGGGGATTCCAACTAGGATTGGGAATCCTAGTTGGACTCCCCATGGCACGCGCCCCTTCAGGCCGGCCTCCTCCTCCTCATGGGCATCGTTGGGGTAGGCCCTAACAAATGCATAGGTGGGCACCTCGACCATGCAACGGTGGGATCAATGTCTTCTTCGATATCTTCATTGCTTATTCATTAACCTGGGATGGAATCAGCTCCTGGGTTTCCCATGAGAAGTGTGGGTTACCCATGTAATGATCTGTGGGCCACCCACATTCACGGGGAGGTAACTGCCATTTTACTCATCCCATTACCTATGTCGTTTCCGCCATGTATGCCGCATGCATTGCTCAAGGTTGGTGGTGGAGGCGCAGGGCGCGGGAGTCAGTGCCATGGCAGAAAGCTTGACATTGTTGATTAGGCACAGGAGGTACGTCGGCAATTTCGAACGTTGCCAATGATTCAGACGGACTGGATTGGTCGACCATGGCGGTTACCACGGGGTAGTGAGGAGCCAGCCCTGCTGTGCTCCGCTATAAAAGGGAGCGCGGAGTTGGGCAAAGGGACTCACCCACACATCTCCTCCTCCTTCTTGCGCTCCTCTTCCATCATGGTGAGGGGGAGAGGGCACGGTGTGTTCTGGCGACGGGGAGGAGGGTCTCTTCTTGGCAACGCATGCGGGGGCAGAATCCAGTGTGCAAGGTGGCGCTGCGGGGCATGGACGTGGTCGGCGAGGCCCTCGGGGCCGGGGAGGATGCCGTGGCGCTCTGGTCGCTCCTCCCCCAGCCGCCCAGGGGCCAATGGAGTGCCATGTCGGGGACACACCACTGGAGTTCATCGTCAGGCTGCGCGGGCCCTGAGCAGTCGTCTTCAGCTTCCTACCCCCTTTGTGTGGGTAATGGAGCTTGAATAGCCATGTGGGCCGAAGTTGCACATGAGGGGTTGCTGTAATGGCAACATGGGAGCGGATGTTGAATTCCCCGCGCCTCATGTGATGCTGCTCCGCCGCGGTTGGAAAACTTTTGCATGTGCCCATAGCTTGGCGGAGGGGAACGCCCTCCATTTTAAGTTAACGGATGCAGACCTGCTCTCCATCAAGATCTTCGGGCATTCGGGTGCTCGCTTAGGGTGCTGCAAGGAAAAGCTCGGCCAAAGACGAAAGCTCCACTTCGAGCGACAGCGACGAAGGGGACACTGATGGCGAAGACGGCATCGCTGAGAGGGAGGACGGCGGCTCGGACTCCAGCCGAGCACCGGACGCACCGTCATCATCAGCCAGGTGGCGGCAGCACCATCATTTGCACCTAATCTTCTCCCCAATAGAGAGATTTGCCGGGGGGTTGGGTGTTGATGGCTTCGCCTCCTCCAGCTAGACTCTGGCTTCGTCTTCCCTATCGGTGTACCTCCTGCCGCATTCCCTGGTCCTGGCGATGGTGACCAAGGCATCGCCTAGCCGCTCCTTCCGCCCTTCCGGCTTTGGCCCTACCCTCCAGATCTTGTCAGGCTGCATCCCGCAGGCCCTGATGGGGTCCGCCTAGGCTTCTGCCCAGGCACTCCTTTTTCCCTCTTCACCTCCCACTATAGCTCCTAGGAGGAGGGGGACAAGAAAGGAATTACGGGGCACTTATCCTTTTTCAGTTTAAAACATGTAGGCATCTGCCAAACTTTAGTTTAAACAAAGTGACCTATAAAGTTTGTACTTGTTTATCTGCGTATTAATAAAAAAGGATGTGCTTGCCGTGCATTTGTGCATGTATCACGTCCATGTGGAGGAATGACTCCTCACTACTTCCAAGTAAACAAGGTTCTCCCCCAAGACACCTTGCTGGTCCCTTCTGTTGCCGTCGTAGAGCTTGGCGTGACGGGTTAGGAGCGTGGAAAGGAATCGACCCCTCATCAACCCTTTTCCAAATGCTACTACAACCACCCTTATTGAAGTGATTCTAGGAATCAAAAGGGTGGGAGCACAGATTTTGAGGGTGACAAGGTTCTTCTACGCACATGCTTTTTATGCAGGGTATACCATTGATGGTTAGGTGGACTTATCTGCCTTGTGCTGCCAGGGATCGATGTGCAAACTTGTTCTCACTTCTTCCCTTCGGGGAGTTTATCCGCGACAGGGGCCCTGTTGTTAGTACAGGGGAAAAGCAGTGGCATATGATCCCACCTATATGCCTTAATGACAATAGAAAAACATGCATGCAAGTTTTAGGCACCAGTTCTTCGTTTTATTATCTTTGCACAGGGACTGCGCCTGACTATGTACAAAGGGTTACGTGCACATCGGCAAGGCTTGTACAAAAGGTGGATGCTGGGAACTGAGCCCAGTATCCATGCCTTATGGGGAGAACTTGCAAATATGCTGAAGATTCCATGAGTTTTGCATTTTGATGCCATCTTCGATCTCTAGAAGGACTGCGCCAGGTCTGGTGACTCGTACTACCCGGTAAGGGCCTTCCCACTTTGGCGTCAATTTGTTGGAACCCTTTGCGGACTGAACACGCTTAGGACAAGGTCGCCTTCCTCAAGGCTCTAAGCATCAATCCTATGGCTAGGATAGCGGCACAGGGCTTGCTGGTAGCATGGAGCACACATAGCGGCCTAGAGACAATATTCCTCAAGGAGCACGACATCGCCATGCTGGCTTCACACTTGGTGACGTGCTCAGTCGCATCCTAGAGAGCTGTGGGCCAGTAGAAACCCTACCAGAAGACTTTTCCAACCAGGGCACTTGATCCGATGTGAGAGCCACACATACCCCCATGTATCTCTGCCAACACCTTCAGCCCATCTTCTCGGCAGATGCATTTAAGTTTCACCTCAGTACATACAGGATCGTCGGGCTACTTTTTCAGTTTCTTCTTGCCCTTCGGGAAGTTCTCCTAATTGAAGGAATCAAACTATGTGTTGCACCCAAATTGGAGCCCGCGGCTCGACAACAAGGACTAAGGAACCTCTTCATTCGTGGGAGCACTCCCTTCCACCGCGAGTACTTGTGGTTCTGCAGGAGGGTGCGGCTCACCAACTGAAGCAGGGTTACCCCCGCCAGCCTCTCTACCGGCGGCTTCAGGGAGTCCTGCCTTGAAATGCTTCTCAGGGTTCAACTTTCTTCTTCTTGTGGCCATCGTTGAAGGCAATATTGATGGTTCAGTAAGCTGGAGAACAAAAGTCCCTAGTTCCACGGAGAGCTTTTGTGCGACGCACTTCGACAAGTGTTCAACGATGCCATTTTCAGCTCGCAGCATGTGCTTTGCTTGCAATCCATCAAAGTGCCCTTCCAACTTTCTCACCTCCTCCACATATGCCTCCATCAACGGGCTTTGATAATATTTGTTCACTTGCCTCACTACTAGTTGAGAATCTCTGCGAATGATCAGATTCTTTATTTCCATATCCACTTCAATTCTATGTCCGGCAAGGAGCCCCTCATACTCAGCAGTGTTGTTAGTGGCCATCTCCTAGGGATAGTACATTTGTACCACATATTTGAGGTGCAGGCCGGTTGGAGCGACAAGAAGCACGCTGGCTCCGACGCCCTGCAACGAGAAAGCACCATCAAAATACATGATCCACTCTTGAGGTGCTTCTTTGCCGGGGAGAACTGTCTCTGGTACTTCTTCGTCTGGAGTGGGGGTCAATTCTACAATGAACTCCGCTAATGCCCTGCTCTGGATAGTTTAAGTGCTTTCATATTTTAAGCCAAAGCTTGACAATTTGAGTGCCCACTCAACTATTCTCCCTGTGGCTACGGGGTTCCTCAATATGTGTTGTGGCAAAAAAACGGGTGATAATTGTGATCTCGTGGGCTTGGAAGTAGTGGCGCAGTTTTCTCGAGGCCTTGATAAGGCCGAAGATCAGCTTTTGTACCCGAGAGCCCCTGCAAAAGAGAGCTAACAAAGTACACTGGCCACTGCACCACTTTCTTCCTTGCCGTAGGGAACGCCAAATACACACTTCTTAGGGTTTAGCTTCAAATTGATCTTGCGCAAATTTGCAAAGGTCTCTTCCAAATCTTGAATTAATGTTGATCTGCCATTAGTCTTGACCACTATATCATCAATGCAAGCTTCTACATTCCTGTGTAGCTGGGGTTCAAAACCAATTTGCAGTGCCCTTGCAATAGTGGATCCAATGCTCTTTAACCCGAAAGGCATCCGTACAAAGCAGTACGTGCCACATGAAGTTATAAACGCGGTCTTCTCATCATCTTATTTAGCCATAAATATCTGATGGTACCCATAGTATGCATCCAAGAAGGATAGAAAATCACATTCATAAGTGGAATCAACAATTTAATCAATGTGCGGCAGGGGGAAACGATATTTTGGACAAGCTTTGATCAAGTCCGTGAAATCAATGCAGAGCCTCCATTTCCCGTTTTCCTTGCGCACTACCACTGGATTTGCTAACCAAGTTGGATGCAATACCCCTATGACCAAACCAGCTGCTTCAAGTTTCTTGATTTCCTCGGCAATAAACAACGGCTGCTCCAAAGCTTGCTTTCTGACCTTCTGCTTAACGGGTCGAGCATGAGGACAGACAGCAAGGTGGTGCTCGATTGCCTCCATCAGAACATCAAGGATGTTAGATGGCTGCCAAGCACACACATCGACATTCTCCCTTAGGAAGGCAACGAGCGCGCTTTCCAATTTGTCACAATGGGTGGCCCTGATGGTGAATGTACCGCTAGTGCCATCCTACCTTGTCGGAGCCTTCTTCACAGTAGGGGAAGCAACCTTTTGTTTCTTGCTAGTGTAACTCTCTGGCAGGTCAACAACAGGCGCAGCGCACTTCGGAGAGGCCCATTTGCCGGAGTCCTTTCCGCCATCTCCGCTAGCCTTCTTCCCCTTCTTTTGTGTTCCTTGGTGGGAGCTGGGGCGTCAACTGCCTCAGCTGCTACCGCGTCTCGATACATCTTGTCTACACACATGATCGCATCTTTCTTATCTGACAGGATGGAAATGATGCCCATCGGCCCTGGCATCTTAAATATATTCTATGCATAGTGGGATGCCGCAATGAATTTTTCCAGAGCTAGACAACTAACAATCCCATTGTAAGGCAAAGGAAGCTAAACAATGTCAAACATGACCCTCTCGGTCTAGTAGTTCAATTCCCCGCCAAATGTCACAGGCAAAGTGGTCTTCCCTTTGGGCCGGCTCCTGCCGAGGTTGATTCCTTGAAATGTACCCGTGGCCTTGAGTTCTTCATCAGGGATCTGTAGCTTGCCAACAACCTTAGGGGAAATCAAGTTCAGCCCAGCCCCGCTGTCAACTACATCTTTTTTACCTTGAGGTTGTGGATCGTTGGGGAGACCAACAACGGCAAGTACCCTACCGCGATGGTGCGGTCAGGGTGATCCTCTTCGTCAAAGATGATAGGCGTGCGGGAACATTTAAGTGGCCTTTGGGAATCCACAATTGGGTCCATGACATTGACTTCACATGCCCATTGCTTGAGCTGCCGATGAAAGGAGTGCGAGGACGCATCACCGTCAATGCAAATGGCTTTTTAGTTGCCTTCAGGAATTCTTGCTGACTGGTTTCTTCTTCCTCCTCTTCATCAATCTCATCATCTCCTTCTTTCTTCTCGCGGCCTCTAGCGGGCTTTTCCTTCTGCTGCGGGGACTTGCCATAGTGGCCTCCTCTACTACCACGGCCCTTCCCGCCAGCACACTCTTGGCTCTCTCCCTGTCACATTTCTAATATTCAGCCTTTTGCTTCTTAACAAGCTGCTCAACTTGATGGCACTCTTGGAGAGTATGGCCCTTGGTGAAGTGGATCTTGCAGTATGGCCCATCGGACTGTCTCGTTTTCTCTGCTGCTGCGGCCTCCCGACAATCAGCGCACATGGCAGCTCCCTTGCCTGGGGCCTCGCTCTTGGTCTTCTTGCCGACACGAGGGTCGCCAAAGCTCTCAACGGGCAAGACTGCCTTCTCCTTGCGCTTCCTATCGCGCCTCCAGTTCCTCCCCTTTGGGTTGGCGGCACCATCATCGCCATCTGAATTGATTTCAATGACAACCTCCTCTTCGGGGAGTCGCCTCCCTTCCTCAGCTCGATCACACCTATCCACCAAGGTGTTCAGCTCGTTGACGGTCTTGGGCAACCGTACATTCATCTTGGCCCGCATCCTTCTGTTGCGTACGTTCAAGTGGAACGTAGAAGTCACGGCTACAGGGTGTATCTCCGGAATGTTACGGTGCACTCAACTGAATCTCTATATATAGTTACGCAGATCCTCCCCTTCCTTCTGTCGAAGGACCTGCAAATCACTGGGCTGTCTAGGCTCTTGGTGGCCACCTGTGAAGGCGCCAAGAAACTCATTTCACAAGTCAGCCCATGATGAAATGGAGTTTTTCGGCAGGTGCATCAACCACGATCTGACATTTGGCTTAAGTGCCAAAGGGAAATAGTTGGCGAATACCTTCTCATCTCTGCCTCTGACGGCCTGAATAGCAATTGTATAAATGCTCAAGAACTCTGTTGGGTTCAACTTTCCGTCGTATTTTTCTGGTAGTTCTGACTTGAAGACTCGGGCAGATGGCCAGTGGACCTGCCATAGCTCACGAGTGAAGGCAGGGCACCCAACCACGAGAGGCAAATACCCGCCAACACCCGGCGCGGGCTCGCCATCATCTGCGCCATTGCCCCTATCAGATTGACGACGTTCCTCTCGGCGTCGCTCTATTATGACGTGTGCATATTCCTTCCACCGGTCTTCTAGAACTCGCCGCTGATCATGATGGGTTTGTGGGTCAGATGAAGCCATTGATGTATCGTCAGGCTCGTCGACTCATCGGGCTTGCTGACGTTGTCGTTCGGCCTATTGTCACGGAGGGGATTCCATCATTGGTGTAACCCCCTGAACACGGCGAATGTCTTTGGCTTCCGTCGCTGTTCACCGGGGTCGCAAGGCTCTGCATGTTGAGATTTTCCAGCCTCAGTAAAGCCAATCAAACTCTGGATGGTGGCCCTCCACTCAGCCATCTTATCAGTTGTTGGTGGAAAGTTCAACAGGCGTTGCGCTCGCGTCATCGCTTCTGCGGGTGTGCTTGGCATGGCCAGTGAGGCAGACCGCAATGTCGCTCGACTCCTGGTAGAACCAACAGGAGTGTCGACGCGTTCTTGCCTTCATGGGCCAGTCGCCAAGGCAGTTTTGTGGTGAGTGGGACGTGCTTGCAGGTCGACGGCCCCAGTCGACGCCCCGCCTTGCCTGTCTTGCTCTAGGCAAGGTGTGTGTCTCGTAGTTGCACCCGTAAGGGCGGACTGGAGGGTTGTGGCTTGCACCGGAGCGGGTGTCGCTATGGCAACTGTGTCTACTAGTGCGGCCGGGAGGTGGAGACTAGTCGTTCCCTCCCCCCACAGCTTTTGGATCAAGCTCGCCAGGATGCTGCTGATGCTGCCCGCCCCTGGCGTTTCCTACCTCAGCTTCGTGTCGCATGCCGCGCCCGCCTCACCAAACGCTGCCGTGGTGCCTACGGTTTCTGTGGCTCCGTGTGAGGGAGCCTTCGAAGTGGATGGATGTGCTGTCGCGCTGGGTTTCTTCTTGGGTGCCATGGATCAAGAAGATGATGACGAAGAAGACGCTAATGAAGATCGACGCACTGTTCACAACTTCTGGTTCGTACTAGCACTCCGCCCCTACCTGGCACGCCAAACATGTCGTGGGTGAACACGATCACCTATAGGGCCATGATCCCCTTGTGGTTCAGCAAGGGGGAGGTCACGTTGCACAAAGAGCGAAAGTCATGAGGCAGCACGACGATGACACTTGTGGTTTTTACCCAGCTTCGGGCCACTGAGAATCGTAAAACCCTACTCCTGCTTTTGGTGGATTGGATGAAGGTATCACAACAACACGCAACGTTGGAGACTGGCAAGGTGACCTCAGGAGAGCAGCTATGCGCATACAAGTGTGAGGAGGTCCGAATCCCTCTCTAGGTTGCCTTGGGCCTCCTTTTATAGCTCAAGGGGTAACCACAGTGGCAAAACAAACATTATCTTACGATTAGACAGCTAATAGTGCTATCGTACCTAACTATGTCATTTAGGACAAAATGTCATAAATGCTTTCTTAGGTCGTGTGCGGGGGTGTATCCCGGCAAGCTTATGCCCCCGCTTAGCCAGCTTTGCTTACCATCTTGACACGCCTTTAGACAGGTGTCAACTGATCATGATCTGCCTTCCATCATAATCCCACGTGCTTAGTGAGAACCACTTAGTTGCTTGGGGGCTCGACACTTAATTTACAAGTGATTGGCTTTGTTATGTGGTGGAGTGGTGGCAATCTGATATGCGCCTGCCCGGAAAAGGGCTTCCCGAGTCTTCTTAGAGCAGATGCGCGCTTCGGCCTCCGATCGCCACGGAGGAACGTCTAGTACGGTTTGGCTTTGTTCTTGTTTATGGTATCGGCATTGCCTAGCTTGCCTGGGCCGCAAGAGATATTGTTATTGGAATCTTGACTTGTATACTTGGCTTGGCCTTCTTGATCTGCTCCTTGATCTCACGAAGAGCGGTTTCTCTTGCTTAGCCTTGCGTTGTGCATTAGTGCCGAATGCATGATTATCAGCACGCCTCTGCATGATCTCGGTGAACAAACGTGCATCTTCACTGCACCGACACACCTGCCGGAGTATTCCATTTCCTCGTGGGCAGACCTGTGCAATGAATTCGTTGGCGCCTTCACAGGTAGTCACCAGGAGTCAGGACGACCCAGTGACCTGCAACCCCTTGTGCAAAAAGAAGGGGAGAGTTTGCACAAGTATTTGCAAAGGTTCAGCCGAGTGCACCACACATCTAGCAGCTGTTATTGACGCATTCCACACGAATGTGCGCAATCGCAGGATGTGAGCTAAGATGAATGTTCAGTTGCGCAAGACTGTCAATGAACTTTACACCTTAGTAGACAAGTGTGCTCCTTCAGAAGACGGGAGAAGACTTCCAGGAGAGGAGGCGGGTGTCGAAGCCAATTCGGAAGACGACGATGACGCTGCCACCCCCCGGAATAAGAACATGAAATGCAACAAGAAACATGAGGAGAAAATAGTGATGGCCATTGAGAGCTCCGGTGATCTCAGCACCGACAAGAAAGCAAAGATTGAGACACCCGGTATGGAAGCTGCTACTTGGGCTCCCTGCCGAGCAGCAGCGGCAGCTGAGAAAACTGGCAAATCCGATGGGCTATCCTATAAGATCCATAGGACCAAGGGTCACGATCTCCAAGATTTCAAGCAAGTTGAGCAGCTAGTTGACAAGCAGAAGGCTGAATATGAAAGGCGTGACAAGGAGAGAGGCCAGAATGGTGCTAGCGGGAATGGTCGTGGTGGCCACAATGGTCATCGCGGCAAATTGGATCAGTAGAAGGAAAAGCTCACCAGAGGCCGCAACAAAAAGGAAACTGAAGATGAAAGTGAAGAGGTAGATGATGAGACCAGTGAGCAGGAGTTTCAGAGGGCTACTAAGGCAATGTGCATTGACAGGGGCACATCATTACACTCCTCTTACCGCCATCTCAAGTAGTGGGCGCGTGAAGTTAATGTGGCAGAACCAGTAGCAAGCGCTCAAGAACCAATTAAGTGGTCCAACATGCCCATCATCTTTGACATTGAGGATCACCCAGATCGCACTACTGTAGTTGGATGCTTGTCGTTATTGGTTTCACCAACAATCCGCAACGTCAAGGTCACTAAGATATTGGTTGACAGCGGCCAGGGTTGAATTTGATTTCCCCGGATGTTCTTAAGAAGCTCAAATTCCTGATGAGGATCTAAAGAAGACTGACACTTTCTAGGGGATCAACTGTCAGGACCCCGATCCTAAGTCACTCCAATCTAGCATGTAACACATCATATCACTTTGCGGCCTCACGCATGGTATTCCCATGGGTGCCAACTTACCTGGCCCGAGACCGTTTGCGCCTTTTGGCTCACGTATATGATAGTGTCGCTAGCATCCATATGACAAGGAACCCGCGCCAACATGACTAGTCGTGAACCCAAAGTGGCACTAACTTACGGGGAGAGGCATACATGACCCAGCCTTGAACGTGTCAGTCATCAGCGTGTGAATCCGGGCTGTAGCAACTGGGCTAACAGGACTCCGGGAACCCGGGCTATAGCAGGCTAGCAGGACTTCGGAAGTCACCGTCTGACATTTCCCCGAAGGGACAGACACAGGAACAAAGTGGGACACATGCCGGCCAGTCTAGGTGTTTCGGAGCAGTAGTAACTGGGCTAGCAGGACTCCTGTAAACCGGGCTGTAGCAGACTACCATGGCTCAGTGGAAGCACCAGACTACATTTCCCCATTAGAGAGGATACCAAGGATAGACAAGTAGGTTGTCGGATCCCACACATACCAAGCATTTCAATTATACACACAATATGCTCGATATGTGCAAATACACCATGGCATCACAACAAGGCTCTACGACTCAGAGTATTTATTCATTAGGCTCCGAGGAGCCAAGTATTACAAACATGGGTCTCATGACCCAGCATACAGAGCATACAAGCAACAAGCACATGCGGAAGCTTAACTTGTATGAGTACAGATAACTACAAATGAAAAGACTGAGAAGCCTGACTATCTACAAGACCCTGCCGAGGGCACAAGATCGTAGCTGAGGTAACAAGCTAAACGTCGAAGTCCACGCGGAACAACTAGTGAGACTGAAGTCTCTCCGCGAAAACATAAATTAAGCAAACGTGAGTACAAATGTACCCAGCAAGACTTACATCAGAACTAGCTACATATGCATCGGTATCAATAAAGGGGGTGGTGGAGTTTAACTGTAGCAAGCCAGTTTTGACTCAGTGGCTATCCTGAACTACGACTGCAAGTAACTCTTTTGAGGTGGCGCACACGAGTCCACATATTCTCCATTCAATACACCACTATGGATCTGCTCCCGTCTACCTACGAGAACGCCATCCATAGCACTCATGCTTGTCTTGCACATTTTAGAGTATCCACTTTCAGTTGTCTATGAACTGTACAGGCAACCCAGAAGTCCTTTACCACGGACACGGCTATTCGAATAGATCATTTATAACCCTGCAGGGGTGTACTTCTTCACACACGCTCTCACCACTTACCACCATCTACACGTCGTGTATCTAGCAACCTTCAAGCGGAAGCCTAGCGAGGGAGTCGGCCACGACCTGACTAACCACACAAGTCTCTAATCCAGGTTTATCTCCTATTCGCGTTCCATCCGTGAGGAGATCCGGCCGGGGTTTCGCTCACAGCCCCAAACGATGTGTGCAAGGTTCCCGAGACACCAAACGGGCGCCCGGTACACCGGGCCACGGTGTATCTACCGCATCATAGCCCACCCCTTGGGTCAACGCTACGCACAACCTCCAACACATATCCTATAAACACCAGAAACTAGTTGCAACACCTGGACAGAGATCAAGGCGATTAATAAGTCGAGAGGGTCCATTGGTTTCGGGCCCAACGCGTGGTAGTATCTGTTCATGGATCACAAACACAGAACTCAGTTCCTGAGCACGGTTTCAATGAGACAACCCACCATGTACTCCTACATGGCCTCTCACCGCTACCTTTACCAAATCATGTTCACACACTTAGCTCTCGATAGTAGGACATGTTCACACACCTCCAATTCATCCTCGATGAACCAGACCTGACTCAACTCTAAGCAGTAGCAGGCATGACAAACAAGCATGAATGAGTAGGCACATCAGGGCACCAACAGTCCTACTCATGCTAGTTGGTTTCATCTATTTACCGTGGCAATGACATGTTATGCAGAGGAGAGGGGTTCAACTACCGCAACATGAAACAGTTGAATCGTTGTTGTCCTAATGCAGTAAAAGAGAGCAGGAGCGAGAGAGTGGGATTGTATCAGAATGAAAAAGGGGGTTTGCTTGCCTAGCACTTCTGAAGATAATATAGTTCTTCATCGGTCTCATCGAACTCATCGTCGGAACCACGTCTACTGACACTAGTGCAAAACCGGCCTTTAGTGCCGGTTCGTGACGGCCCTTAGTGCCGGTTCGCCAACCGGCACTAAAGAGTGGGGACTAAAGGTCCCCCCCTTTAGTACCGGTTCGTCACGAACCGGCGCTAAAGTGCAAACACGTGGCACGAGCCAGGCCCGTGTGCGCGTAGGTCTTTAGTACCGGTTGGTAATACCAACCAGTACTAAATGTTTGGGTGTTTTTTTTATTCTTGCTTTAATTTTGTGTTTTCAATTTGGCTTTATTTTCCATTTAATTCTTTTTTGTTTGCTGGTATTTCATGATACTACAAATTGTACACGTTATGCATGTATAAATAGATTTTCTCGTACGTAGAACCGCATATATATATAATATATATCATCGAATGTCTCACAGCCAACACCATTAACTATTCACACATACACATGTATATACATATACAATTTCTCCTACATGTTGCCTTGGTGCCTTCTTGAGCATGCACGATGACAAGTGGTTCATGGAGGCGGTAGCGGGTAATAGTATTCTCCTTTGGGATCTATGACCTGGTCGAGCAAAAATCCGGCTATTTCCTCTTGAAGTGCTAGTATGCGCTCCTCGGGTAGGAGCTTATCCCGCACCTCTCTGAACTATTAAGAAGGAGATCAATATGCATGTGTATTAGTTGTGTTACAAGATATCAATAAAAATGGTGTGAATAGAGTTCTGACAACGTA
The DNA here is from genome assembly GCA_021605145.1 of Aegilops bicornis. Classification (NCBI taxonomy): domain Eukaryota; kingdom Viridiplantae; phylum Streptophyta; class Magnoliopsida; order Poales; family Poaceae; genus Aegilops; species Aegilops bicornis. The sequence goes on along the minus strand of CM038672.1, from coordinate 336,842,900 downwards.
CCCATTCCTGTCTTTGAGATCTGCTCCTTTCGGACGCCATCATGTGAATGTTCTCGCAAACATAGAATGCACACAGATCATTCTCCGGCGCCTGCTTCAGGGCCTTTACGAGAATGGAATTGAATCAGATAATGATTAATCAAGCATGATAATTAATTAATGGTATTGAAACAAGAATTAAAGAGATGGCTAGCTAGCTAGTACTACTTAATTACTTACCATTGGTCGATGCCAAAAAAACTTTTTGGCCAATTGCCTTGAGTCATTCGATGAACTTTGCCCAAGCCCCGCTCACCGGCAAAGAAAAATCAATATAGGGGTTATTAAATAGTTAATTTGATGATATGACGAACTAATAATAGGACGAGATATAGATAATAATGATTGAAATTACCTTTTGACTATCCCATTCTTGATGGTCTAGTCTTTATCTTCTTTAAGTAGCGGTCGAGTACTTCTACCGTTGCTTTGTCAACTTTAATGACTAACAAGATCCAAGGAAACTGCATGCTATTAATGTTTGCATGTCTTAATTAAGGTGCATGTGCATAAAATTAATCAACTATATATCGTAAACTGTATACACTTAGTTATTAACATCTAGCTAGCTAGTAAGCAAAAACAGAATTTGTATTAACTCACGTGAAGTTGTAAGGAAGTAGTATATCTTCATTGGTATTGAGGCACTTCAAGAACTCTAGCATGCTTTCCTCTACACCTGCTTTAGAAGTTGCAAGATTCCATGTGTACTCATTAATGGTATTTGGGTCAATGAACCCAATGCCATAGCGTCCAGATTTTTTATTTCATACATCTTCATCCTGCATATAATACTACAGAAAAGAATATATAGTGAGGATAATTACATGTAATGATTGATCAAAAATTACAGAAAGAAATCACTTACAAACAATAGCAACTGATGAGAGATTTGTCGAGAGCGTCTTGATTGTATAACTGATATAGTTTTGAATACTCAACGCACAGAGCTTTCTCATGGTAGTAATGCTCCTTCTTGATATTCACCATGAGGGACTCTCGATTGGAAATCTTGGTAATGTTCATGTACCATTGATGCAATTCATACATTCTCGTTGGGAGGTTCTTGACCTTGTCCTGGTGGACCAAAGGTTTGCCCCGCATATTTCCATTTTATTTCCTCCTCTCTAAGCGGAGACATGGGCTCAATTTCGAGGAGTTGTCCAACAGAGATCTTGAGCATTTCAGCCTACATTATATTCTCATCCGTTATTACCACATCGCCTAGCTGGGGAACTTTAACGGTTTGCCCACAATAATATTGGGCCATGTGGCCTCCTCTCATGTGTTGTTGTTGGCACAACAAGCGGGGATCGATTGTGCCGCCTGCTCTCCCACTGGGAACGGTTTTCCGCATTTTTCTCACGTGCTTGTTGGCTCGAGCTCAAGCTCGCTTCCTTCTTTAGCCGTTCTCGATGTAGTTTCCTGATTTGGCGCTCATAGTCCGAGTCAATGTGCTTGGGAGCTGGTTCTCTAGCCATATGAATGAAGTGGTCAATTACTTTCTCACGCACTTTCTCCTTTGGCGGCGATGCCTGTTTCGGTCCAAAATGGGCGTCCACTTGGGCCTGCACTATGGCTGCGTTTTGCTCCTTAGTCATGTCGTAAGGCCTCTGAGGAAGAGGAGCGAGGCTTGGACCATATTTATATTGCTTGTCTCCGCCTGTACTTCATGAACCACCTCGACTCGTACCGCTACGCACCATAGCTGCGGCATGTCTCTTCTGCGATTGCTGAGACGGTGGAGACGCCTGATGTGGCTGAGTTGGACCAGGAGAAGTGGCCTGATGATGTGCCGGACTTGAAGCAGGAGGTGTGGCCTGACACGGTGCCGGACTTGAAACCGGAGAAGTGGCATGACGCTGTGCCGGACTTGAAACCGGAGGAGTCAGCTCACGCGTTCGGGGACTTGGAGGAGGCGGCGGACTTTGAGGAGGAGTCGGCTCACGCGTTCGTGGACTTGGAGGAGCGGGAGTCTGCTGACTCGGTGGCGGAGTCGGCAGACGGCGGTGTCGGTGGACTTCGAAAGATGATGCAATCCTTTCTCCATAGGATGATATGATGTATGGCCTCTCCCAGTGTGCACTCGTCTTCACCTCCAGGAATGTCAAGCTGTAGTCCCGAATATGGGTCCACCACTTCATCAACCATGACATGAGCATAGCCCTCTGGAATCAGGATGCAATGGAAGGTTGCTTCGGGGGTAACTGGAAAAGCAACGCCGTCCGCCACCTTCATGGATATGTTCTTCATTTTGGAGTGTAGCTCACGCTAGTGTTCTCTATGATGTCATCCACAGGTATGTACCCAGCAAGCAGTGTCGCCTGGGCGTAACCAACGCTGCTTCTTGGCATGGATGGGACGGTGGTATCCAATGCTGGACGATCATCCGCTTGTTGCTGCCGCTGCCGAGACCCCTTTCCTGGCTAAGTGAGTCGATCTGCTGCCGCTGCTGGAATTTCAAAGGTTGTGTCCACGTGCCTTGCTTCTAGGCCTTGAAGGCGTTCAAGGCCCCGCTTCCTCCGCCTCCTCCTCCAGCTTCCTTTTGTTCTCCTCCTCCATCTTCCTTCTTGCACGGGTCCTGTAGTCCTCGTTCCATTCTGAAAAGCCCTCATACAAGGGAATAACGCCCTTGCCTCGTGTTCTTCCCGGGTGTTCAGGATTTCCCAGGGCGCGCGTAAGCTCATCGTTCTCTCTGTGATAAAAATCATGTTAACATTTCAGCCCAATCGGAGTTACAGATCTTCGGGAATTTAAGAAACGGTGAAAGGACAGAAAACAAGAGTGCAGACACAGAAGGAAACAGAGAGAGAGATCCAATCTCGGAGGGGCTCTCGCCCCTCCATCGCCATGGAGACCATGGACCATAGGGGAAACCCTACTCCCATTTATGGGGGAGTCCAAGGAAGAATAGGAAGGAGGGGACTCTCTCTCCCTCTCTCTCGGTGGCATCGGAATGTCGCCGGGGCCATCATCGTGACGGCGATCTACACCAACTACTTTGCCGTTGTCATCACCATCTCTCACCCCCTCTATGCAGCGGTGTAACATCTCTTTTATCCGCTATAATCTCTACTTAAACATCATGCTCAATGCTATATATTATTTCCCTATGATGTATGGGTATCCTATGATGTTTGAGTAGATCCGTTTTGTCCGGTGAGTTGATTGATGATCATGATTGGTTTGAGTTGTATGTTTTATTATTGGTGTTGTCCTATGGTGCTCTCCGTGTCGCGCAAGAGGGATCCCTGCTATAGGGTTTGCAATATGTTCATGATTCGCTTATGGTGGGTGGCGTGAGTGACAGAAGCACAAACTCAGGTAAGTAGGTTGTTTCCGTACGGGATTAAAGAGGACTTGATACCTTAATGCAATGATTGGGTTTCAACTTAATGATCTTTAGTAGTTGAGGATGCTTGCTAGAGTTCAAATCATAAGTGCATATGCTCCAAGTTGAGAAAGTATGTTAGCTTATGCCTCTCCCTCATATAAAATTGCAGTAATGATTACTGGTCTAGTTGTCGATTTCCTAGGGACAAATAACTTTCTTGTGACAAAAAGCTCTCTATTAATACTAACTTAGTTGTTTCCTTATCTAAACAGCCACCATCTTTTATTTATGTGTTCTTTAGTATCTTGCAAACCTATCATATCACACCTACAAAGTACTTCTAGTTCATACATGTTATAGGTAAAGGGTCGGTGTACAAAAGTAGGGGTCTTTCTATACCCCTCTACATGTTCGCGCGCAGTCGTAGACTCACCTGCGACCATGCTTGGCGGGGCAGAGGAAGGGAAGGTACGAGACTGCCAAGACAACACTCGAACCAGAGGCATGAAGAGCGAAGGGGCAAGATAGGCTTCCCCCGACAACATCTTTGCCGGGGTGGCCTACATAGCCAAGGCAAGAGCCTTGCCGGGGCGGCCTACATAGCCCCGGCAAGAGCCTCAAGCGAGGCCGCAACCCTTGAGCCTGAGAGCTCTCACACCATCGACAACGTCAAGACCAAGGCTCAGGGGAGACCGCATGGTGGCATGCAAATATTTGTGAAGACCAAAAGCCTGCGAGTCTAGATAGAAACCAGAAGATGAAAATCCCCGGCAAGATTCTTGCCGGGGACAGACGAAGACCCTCGGCAAGATCTTTTCTGGGGACGCCTACGAGACCCCAGAAAGACCCTTGCTGGGGACATCTGCGAGGCCACGGCTAGGCCCGCAGTGCCAACGCTTCGCTTCCCCGCGGCCGTGCCGACGCGGCAACCAGACTGCCAACTAGGCAAGTGCTTGTGTGGCAGCGTGCAGCTTCTAGGCCAACTAGTCAAGCGCTTGTGTGGCAGCATGCAGCTTCTAGGCCAACTAGTCAAGAACCTGCGTGGTGGCATGCAGATCTTCGTGAAGACCCTGTCACCGCACCAGCTGTCGGATTTCGGGTTCCGGCAGACCCTTGAGGTTCGAACTCTGGGGTGCACACGGATATCTTTCCCCTACCAACTAACGCATTAATCATTTGCAAGGGATCTAAAACTAGGAACGATGAACAGCATAAGAGACACAAGATTTATACTGGTTCGGGCCACCGTTGTGGTGTAATACCCTACTCCAGTGTGTGGTGTGGTGGATTGCCTCTGGGGCTGATGAAGAACAGTACAAGGGAAGAACAGCCTTGCGAGCGGCTATTCTTGAGCTGGTGCGATGGACTGCTTGGGTGAGTCTAGTCGCTTCTCTCTCTCTCTGGTAGGTTCGACCCCCTTTTTCTTTGTGGTGGCTAGTCCTATTTATAGAGGGAGGCCCTGGGTCTCTTCCCAAATAATGAGCGGGAAGGGCGCCAACAATTGGCCATTTGAAGGGGAACATCTAGTACACTTATCCTGACTAAAGTTGGTCTTCGCTACCAAAGGCTCGATGGTGATGCCACAGGCTCCACGATGACCTCCGTCCTGCCGCTCTGCTGGTCTTGGTCTTGTTGCACCGAAGCGGTAACCTTTGCTTGATGCCTTGGCATGTGCTTGCCTCCTTTGCACCAAAGGGGAAACGAGGACACTACGCAGGCTGACGCCCGCCTGGCGCCCGCCTGATCTCGATCGTCATGGCTTGCATCATGGGGCACCCTCATGAGGTACCCTGCCTTGATCTCTCCGCCTCCTCGTGAGCCTGCCTGATGAGGCTGCTCCTGAGGAAGGTTCTTGTCGTCCGCCCCGCGAGGCTTGGCCCCTCGCGAGGGTCTTGAGCTTGAGCTGATGAAGCTGGGCCGCGCTGGGCCCCCACTTGAGCCACGCCGCAGGCCGCAGGCAGGCAAGTGTGGGGACCCCCATTCCTAGAACGCCGACAGTAGCCACCGGGCCCAGGGCGCGCCCAATCTTGGATTAGCAGAGAAGCGAAGGGGAAAGTGCGAAGCGCAGCCGGCCCCAACAGCCTGCGGCCTTGGGCGCCGCGTGGTGATTGATTGGTCGTGGGCGTCTCTGCTTCCCCATGACGCCTCGGGAACCGTCCTTCTGACAAAAAGGAGGCCCGGGACAGACTTGGTGCTCGTTCTTGCTCGCCTTGCTCCAGATCCCCTTTCTCGCCCTTTTCCTCCTTGCTTCTAAAATCCTCCAGATCAGTCCCAATCCTTCCCGTCCTGCAAGCCATGGAGCCTCGCAAGACCCCGCCTGAGGCCTGGTACCTCCCGGCTCTGGATCCTCCGACTGTGTCGGATAAGAATCTCGTCCTTGTGCGCCGGAGGACGATGGCGCAGGGCAACAAAGGAGCGACTGTGCTCAAGGCCGGCTCCGATCCGCCTGAAGGCAAGGGGAGCACCTTCTACCCGTTCTTTGTGAGCGCCATCATCGCCGGTCTGGTCCCTCCTTTTTCCGAGTTCTTAATTGTTGTTCTCCGCCAATACAACTTGCAAGCTCTGCATCTCCACCCCAACTATGTTCTTCTCCTGGCGATTTTCGCCTACTATTGTGAGGCTCACGTTGGGATAAAGCCCTCGGTGGCTTTGCTGCGCCATTACTATTACCTCTGGGTCTCTCGTAGCCCTATTACTGCATGCACGAGCTTTATCGCATATTCCAGCTCCAACTCCATCTCCAAGCCCGGGAAGAGGATCGAAGGCTTCAGGAGCAAGTGGGTCCTGGTGGATATCGGGCGCATCCACCCCCGACTGGCGCCGCCATCGGGGCAGCCCAAGACCGTTGATACGTGGTCTCGGGCGGAGCTCGTCGACCCTCGTGCGAAGATGGTGCCGAAGAGGATAGTGATACGTCTCCAACGTATCTATAATTTTTTATTGTTCCATGCTATTATATTACCCCTTTTGGATGTTTATGGGCTTTATTTTACACATTTAAATCAATTTTGGGACTAACCTACTAACCGGAGGCCCAGCCATATTGCTGTTTTTTTGCCTATTTCAGTATTTCGAAGAAAAGGAATATCAAACGGAGTCCAAACGGAATGAAACCTTTGGGAGCGTGATTTTTGGAACAAACGTGATCCAGAGGACTTGGATGCACACCCACTAGTTTTCTTTTGTTGAGCATTTATTTATAGCTCTAGTGCATCCGTTGCATGGCAATCCCTACTCCTCATGTTGACATCAATTGATGGGCATCTCCATAGCCCGCTGATTATCCTCGTCAATGTGAGACTTTCTCCTTTTTTTGTCTTCTCCACACAATCCCCATCATCATATTCTATTCCACCCATAGTGCTATATCAATGGCTCACGCTCATGTATTGCGCGAAGGTTGTAAAAGTTTGAGATTATTTAAGTATGAAACAAATGCTTGGCTTGTCATCGGGGTATAGAAGTTGGGAACATCTTTGTGTGACGAAAATGAAGCATAGCCTAACTATATGATTTTGTAGCGATGAACTTTCTTTTGCCATGCTATTTTGAGAAGACATGATTACTTTCATTAGTATGCTTGAAGTATTACTATTTCTTTTATCAATATGAATTTTTATTTTGTATTCATTTGGATCTGAACATTCATGCCACAATAAATAAAATTACATTATGAATTATGCCAGGTAGAATTCCACATAAAAAATTCTCTTTTTATCATTTACCTACTCGAGGACGAGCAGGAATTAAGCTTGGGGATGCTTGATAGTCTCCAACGTATCTATAAATTTTGATTGTTCCATGATATTATATTACCCCTTTTGGATGTTTATGGGCTTTATTTTACACATTTATATCATTTTTGGGACTAACCTACTAACCGGAGGCCCAGCCCATATTGCTGTTTTTTTGCCTATTTCAGTATTTCGAAGAAAAGGAATATCAACCAGAGTGCAAACGGAATGAAACCTTCAGGAACGTGATTTTTGGAACAAACGTGATCCAGAGGACTTGGAGTGCAAGTCAAGAAGCAGAAGAGGCCTCTACGAGATAGGAGGGCGCCCCCCCCACTATAAGGCGCGTGCCCCTGTCTCGTGGGCACCTCGGGCGGCCACCGACATACTTCTTACTCCTATATATAGCTACGTACCCCGAAAACATCTAGGGGCACCACGAAACACAATTTCCACCGCCGTAACCTTCTGTATCCGCGAGATCTCATCTTGGAGCCTTCACCGGCACTCTGCCGGAGGGGGAATCAACCACGGAGGGCCTCTACATCAACATCCTTTCCCCTCCGATGAGTTGTGAGTAGTTTACCAAAGACCTACGGGTCCATAGTTATTAGCTAGATGGCTTCTTCTCTCTTTTTGGATCTCAATACAATGTTCTCCCCTCTCTTGTGGAGATCTATTCGATGTAAACTCTTTTTGCGGTGTGTTTGTCGAGATCCGATGAATTGTGGGTTTATGATCAAGTTTATCTATGAATAATATTTTAATCTTCTTTGAATTCTTTTATGTATGATTGAGTTATCTTTGCAAGTCTCTTCGAATTATCAGTTTAGTTTGGCCTACTAGATTGGTCTTTCTTGCCATGGGAGAAGTGCTTAGCTTTGGGTTCAATCTTGCGGTGTCCTTACCAAAGGATGTAAAGGGTTGCAAGGCACGTATTGTATTGTTGCCATCGAGGATAACAAGATGGGGTTTATATCATATTGCATGAGTTTATCCCTCTACATCATGTCATCTTGCTTAATAAGTTACTCTGTTCTTATGAACTTAATACTCTAGATGCATGCTGGATATAGGTCGATGTGTGGAGTAATACCAAGAGATGCGTGTGAGTCGGTCTACTTGTTATGGATGTGATGCCTATATACATGATCATGCCTAGATAATCTCATAACTATGCGCTTTTTTATCAATTGCTCGACAGTAATTTTTTCACCCACCGTAATACTTATGCTATCTTGAGAGTAGCCACTAGTGAAACCTATGGCCCCCGGGTCTATCTCTTATCATATTTGCTCCCAATCTACTTTTATTTGCATCTTTACTTTGTGCATCTATATTATAAAATACCAAAAATATATTTATCTTATCATACTATCTTTATTAGATCTCACTTTCACAAGTGGCCGTGAAGGGATTGGCAACCCCTTTATTGCGTTGGTTGCGAGTTCTCAGTTTGTTTGTGTAGGTGCGTGGGACTTTTAGGAGCCTCCTACTGGAATGATACCTTGGTTCTCAAAACTGAGGGAAATACTTACGCTACACTTGCTGCATCACCCTCTCCTCTTCGAGGAAAACCAACACAAGCTCAAGACGTAGCAAGAAGGATTTCTGGCGCCGTTGCCTCTCGTTTTCCTCTCCCCCACTTCACCCTTGCCGTTTTATTCGCCCTCTCTTTCCCGGTCTCCTCCTCTCCTTTCCATTTGCCTTCTCGTTGCCATGGCCGAATCAAAAAGAACTAAGGGCCCTTTCCTAGGTTCTAGTACCTTGGATAACCCCTCTATCCTCTCTAAGCTCAGGAATAATGATGCTACAGAATGAGAGCTTGAATAATTTTGATGAGGATGACTCTGGAATTTTGATGAGGATGACTCTGGAATTTTTGGCTATTTACTTGATGAGTCTTTAAAAGATGCTTGGGATAGGTTATTAAGGATTCGGGCTAGCTATGTGCCACAATATCAAATTCAAGATTACTTAAATAGTTTCTATGTTGGCTTGCCCGTTTATTTTAAACAAGTTTTAGATTATATTTTTGAAGGAGGTTTTCTTGAAGGGGATGCTATAGACACTTATGAAAAAATGAAAATTATACTTGGGCACCCTATGAATCATAAGGTTAAATCAACTACTCTTTTGTGCTTTTATCAGAATGAAATTATTAAAGAGATGAAGTCTAGTTTAGAGGCAAACTTTCGTAACATGGTTAATCTTACTTCTTCCATTAATGGACATGTGCTTAACTTAAATAGAAGAATCAATGCCATAGAAAGGAGATCCTCCTCTCCGAGTGTCAAAGATGGCACTACTTAGATCTATCCTTGCTTCTATGCCTAGCTAGGGGCGTTAAACGATAGCGCTAGTTGAGAGGCAACCCAATTTTCTTTCTGTTTTTTGTTTTTGTTTCTATTTAGGAATAAATAATCCATATACCTTCTGTTTAGATGTGGTTTTATCTTTTAATTAGTGTTTGTGCCAAGTTAAACCTATAGGATCTTCTTGGATGATAGTTATTTGATCTTGCTGTAATTTCCAGAAACTTTTGGTTCACGAAAACAATTGTTAAAAATCACCAGAACGTGATAAAATAGTGATTCCAATTGCTTCTGACCAATAAACAAGTTTCCTAGGTCTTACTATTTTTTCTGAATTTTTTGAGTTCCATAAGTTTGCGTTAGTTACAGATTAGTACAGACTGTTCTGTTTTTGACAGATTCTGTTTTTCGTGTGTTGTTTGCTTATTTTGATGAATCTATGGCAAATAAAATAGTTTATAATCCATAGAGAAGTTGGAATACAGTAGGTTTAACACAAAATTAAATAAAGAATGAGTTCATTGCAGTACCTTATGTGGTGGTTTTGTTTTCTTTCACTAACGGGGCTTATAAGATTTCCTGTTGAGTTTTGTGTTGTGAAGTTTTCAAGTTTTTGAGTAAAGCTTTTATGGACTATGGAATAAAGGGTGGCAAGAGCCTAAGCTTGGGTATGCCAAAGGCACCCCAAGATATTCAAGAATAGGCGAAAGCCTAAGCTTGGGGATGCCCCGGGAAGGCATCCCCTCTTTCGTCTTCGTTCATTGGTAACTTTACTTGGAGCTATATTTTTATTCACCACATGATAAGTGTTTTGCTTGGAGCGTCGTGTATTATATTAGTCTTTGCTTTTTAGTTTACCACAATCATATTTGCTGTACACACCTTTTGGGAGAAGCCTATTTGATTAGAATTTGCTAGAATACTCCATGTGCTTCACTTATATCTTTTGAGCTTGATAGTTTTTGCTCTTGTGCTTCACTTATATCTTTTAGAGCACGGTGGTGTCTTAATTTTGAAGAAATTGCTAGTCTCTCATGCTTCACTTATATTATTTTGAGAGTCTTTTAGAACAGCATGGTATTTGCTATGGTCATAAAATTGGTCCTAGAATGGTAGGCATCCAAGTTGGGTATAATAAAACTATCATAGGAAGTGAATTGGATGCTATGATCAACTTGATACTTGATAATTGTTTTGAGATATGGAGGTAGTGATATTAAAGTCATGCTAGTTGGGTGATTATGAATTTAAAGAATGCTTGTGTTGAAGTTAGCAAGTCCGTAGCATGCACGTATGGTTAAACTTATGTAACAAATTTGAAACATGAAGTGTACGGCTTGTGCATCCTTATGAGTGGCGGTCGGGGATGAGCGATGGTCTTTTCCTACCAATCTATCCCCTAGGAGCATGCGCGTAGTACTTGATTTTGATGACTTCTAAATTTTTGCAATAAGTATATAAGTTCTTTTGACTAATGTTGAGTCCATGGATTATAATGCACTTTTTATCTTTCCGCCTTTGCTAGCCTCTTGATGCCGTGCATTGCCCTTTCTCACCTTGAGAGTTGGTGCAAACTTCACGGTGCATCCAAACCCCGTGATACAATACGCTCTATCACACATAAACCTCCCTGTATCTTCCTCAAAACAGCCACCATACCTACCTATTATGGCATTTCCATAGCCATTCCGAGATATATTGCCATGCAACTTTCCACCGTTCCATTCATCATCATCATGACATACTTTACTTTTGTCATATTGCCATAGCATGATCATGTAGTTGACATCGTATTTGTGGCAAAGCCACCATGCATTATTTTTCATACATGTCACTCTTGATTCATTGCACCATCCTGGTACACCGCCGGAGGCATTCATATAGAGTCATATCTTGTTTCGAGTTGTAACCCTTATGTTGTAATCAATAGAAGTGTGATGATCATCATTATTAGAGCATTGCCCAATCAAAAAAATAAAAAAATAAAAAGGGCAATGTTACTATCTCTTTTTGCACACTTGTGCTTCAAAGTAGCACCTTGTTCTTCATGTAGTGAGTCTCATATATTGTGCTTCAAAGTAGCACCATGTTTTTCATATAGTGAGTCTCATAAGTTGTCTTTTTAATACTAGTGGGAATTTTTCATTATAGAACTTGGCTTGTATATTCCTACGATGGGCTTCCTCAAATGCCCTAGGTCTTCGTGAGCAAGCAAGTTGGATGCACACCCACTAGTTTTCTTTTGTTGAGCATTTATTTATAGCTCTAGTGCATCCGTTGCATGGCAATCCCTACTCCTCATGTTGACATCAATTGATGGGCATCTCCATAGCCCGTTGATTATCCTCGTCAATGTGAGACTTTCTCCTTTTTTGTCTTCCCCACACAATCCCCATCATCATATTCTATTCCACCCATAGTGGTATATCCATGGCTCACGCTCATGTATTGTGTGAAGGTTGAAAAAGTTTGAGATTATTTAAGTATGAAACAATTGCTTGGCTTGTCATCGGGGGTATAGAAGTTGGGAACATCTTTGTGTGACGAAAATGAAGCATAGCCTAACTATATGATTTTGTAGCGATGAACTTTCTTTTGCCATGCTATTTTGAGAAGACATGATTACTTTGATTAGTATGCTTGAAGTATTACTATTTCTTTTATCAATATGAATTTTTATTTTGTATTCATTTGGATCTGAACATTCATGCCACAATAAATAAAATTACATTATGAATTATGCAAGGTAGCATTCCACATCAAAAATTCTCTTTTTATCATTTACCTACTCGAGGACGAGCAGGAATTAAGCTTGGGGATGCTTGATACGTCTCCAACGTATCTATAATTTTTTATTGTTCCATGCTATTATATTACCCCTTTTGTATGTTTATGGGCTTTATTTTACACATTTATATCATTTTTGGGACTAACCTACTAATCGGAGGCCCAGCCCATATTGCTGTTTTTTTGCCTATTTCGGTATTTCGAAGAAAGGGAATATCAAACGGAGTCCAAACGGAATGAAACCTTCGGGAGCGTGATTTTTGGAACAAACGTGATCCAAAGGACTTGGAGTGCAAGTCAAGAAGCAGATGAGGCCTCCACGAGATAGGAGGGCGCCCCCCCTATAGGGCGCGCCCCCTGTCTCGTGGGCACCTCGGGCGGCCACCGACGTACTTCTAACTCCTATATATACCTACGTACCCCGAAAACATCCAGGGGCACCACGAAACACAATTTCCACCACCGTAACCTTCTGTATCCGCGAGATCTCATCTTGGAGCCTTCGCCGGCACTCTGCCGGAGGGGGAATAAACCACAGAGGGCCTCTACATCAACATCCTTGCCCCTCCAATGAGTTGTGAGTAGTTTACCAAAGACCTACGGGTCCATAGTTATTATCTTGATGGCTTCTTCTCTCTTTTTGGATCTCAATACAATGTTCTCCCCCTCTCTTGTGGAGATCTATTCGATGTAAACTCTTTTTGCGGTGTGTTTGTCGAGATCCGATGAATTTTGGGTTTATGATCAAGTTTATCTATGAATAATATTTGAATCTTCTTTGAATTTTTTGATGTATGATTGAGTTATCTTTGCAAGTCTCTTCGAATTATCAATTTAGTTTGGCCTACTAGATTGGACTTTCTTGCCATGGGAGAAGTGCTTATCTTTGGGTTCAATCTTGCGGTGTCCTTACCCAGTGATAGAAAGGGTTGCAAGCCACGTATTGTATTGTTGCCATCGAGGATAACAAGATGGGGTTTATATCATATTGCATGAGTTTATCCCTCTACATCATGTCATCTTGCTTAATGCGTTACTCTGTTCTTATGAACTTAATACTCTAGATGCATGCTGGATAGCGGTCGATGTGTGGAGTAATAGTAGTAGATGCAAAGGTGAGTCGGTCTACTTGTTATGGACGTGATGCCTATATGCATGATCATGCCTTGATAATCTCATAACTATGCACTTTTCTGTCAATTGCTCGACAGTAATTTGTTCACCCACCGTGATACTTATGCTATGTTGAGAGAAGCCACTAGTGAAACCTATGGCCCCCGGGTCTATCTCTTATCATATTTGCTCCCAATCTACTTTTATTTGCATATTTACTTTTTGCATCTATATTATAAAATACCAAAAATATATTTATCTTATCATACTATCTTTATTAGATCTCACTTTCGCAAGTGGCTGTGAAGGGATTGACAACCCCTTTATTGCGTTGGTTGCGAGTTCTCAGTTTGTTTGTGTAGGTGCGTGGGACTTTTGAGGAGCCTCCTACTAGATTGATACCTTGGTTCTCAAAACTGAGGGAAATACTTATGCTACAGTTGCTGCATCACCCTCTCCTCTTCATGGAAAACCAACGCAAGCTCACGATGTAGCAGATAGACGCGGACCTGAGGCCAGACAGCTTGGGGGCAGCGAAGCTGACCGGGGCCCCGCTCCTGAGGGAGTTCCTGGAACACCGGGTGGCTCCGATCCAGGAGCATTCGCTCCCGTTGTGGAGGCTTGGGGAGGCAGGCGACGCCCTTCGCCTGAGCTCCGAGGTCCTCTCCGATGAAGATCTAGTCGCGACTCTCCATTCCTTGGTCGGGGGAGACATGGCGAGGCCAGAGGGTGCTCCCATCCCCCTGTTCCTCCGCGACGACTGGGAGCAAGAGGTGAACGTTTCATCCAGCAACTCCAGCGGGAGTGGGGAGGAAGAAGAGGAGGTGGAGGAAGAAGGTTCTTACTTTGAGGCGACTGGCGAGGAGTCTGGGGATTCCTTCCCTCGGCGCAGGTCCCACGCCCTTCGCTCCATGCCGGACGACGACGAGGCCGGTGCCAGGCGAGGAGGGGAGGATTCTCCCCTGGTTTCGAGGAAGGGCAGGTCGGGGCTGGTTCTCCCAGGATCCGTTCTGGCTCTGGGGCGGTCTGAGGCCAGCTCCGGCCTTCCTGACGCGCCTACTGCTTCCGGCCCTCCCAAGGCTGACCCTAGCTGCAGGCTTTCAGGCTTCAAGTTCGGCTGGAGGCTGCTTGAGTCCGTGGACGACGACCAGTAAGTGTTCGATCTGTGTCTTGCTTTGCTTCTACCCCCGAGGCTTGACGTCTGTATTCTCTTGGCTAGGTCAGCACCTCATCAAAAATGCCGAAGGGGGCTTCTGCGGCCCTGCTTGAGGCGGGTTCGCCTGCTGGGGCTGCGGCTCCATCTATGGGGAAAGGAGGCAGCGAAGCTCGCGCCTCCCCTGCCCGGTCATCCTCGCAAGCCCAGCAGGGGCACTCTGGCAGTGAGTCAGCCCCCGTGGCCCCGCTGACTCTGGAGGTGCCTGCGCTTGACATTGTCGCTGAGGTGCCCAAGGCCCAGGGGGATCCTCCTTCCCAGGCCACGATCATGCTGTCGTCTTCTTCACCTGCTCCACCGGCTCTAGTCCCTTCTGATCCCTCGGCCATCCTGGACCAGGCTGCCAGCGAACTAAGCCGACTGCAAGATTATCTCTAGAATGCTGACCCCCGTCTGGTGGCCGGGCGCCTGGAGCTAGCTTCTGGCTGGGCCTGCTCTGCCGCCTCCGTCCGTGCGGCGCTGAACCAAGCCGCGTTGGCCTCCGATGGGGAGAAACAAGCCGCCTGCCAGGCCAGGGCCGCTCGCGATGCTGCCCAGGGCGGCGCCGCGGACGCTCGGGACCGCTACAAGGCGCTGGAGGTCGAGCTGCAAGGCCTGCGCGACGAGCTGGCCAAGGAGGTCCGCGACCGCCAGGAGAAGGAGAAGGAGATGGAGGCTCGGGAAGCCGCCGTCAGGGACCGGGACGCCGAGCTTGATGACTGCCGTGGCCGATTGGAGACGCTAGAATAGTCGCTGAAAGCGGAGAGGATCGAGCTAGACAGGAAGGCAAAGATCCTGGCTGAGGATCGGGTGGCCTTCGCCAGGTTAGAGGAGAAGTCTCGCGCCGCGTTGAAGACGCTCTACGAGGGTGGCTTGGAGAAGCCGTTGGCTGGTGCAGAGGATGGTCTCGCGGAGCTGCTTCCTTTCTTGGTCCGTGCACTTGAAGATGTCACGGACGGCCTTGGCCCCACGACTAAGGCCGAGGCGCATGCCCTGTCTTCTGCAGCGCTGACGCGTGTCCTCAGCCACGTCTACCTCCGCGACCCCAGCGTCGTCCTTGACGGCCTGCTGGAGCCTGTGAGCGGCGACCTTGCCGCCGCTGCTGCTGAGGCCGTGAAAGGCCGAGCCGAGGCCCTGCTAGGGAGGTTCCGCACCTTCAGCACCTTGCCTGGGCTTGGTACCGCTAGCTCCGCAGCCTCGGGAGGTGGAGGCGTCACAGGAAAAGTGATCCCTTCGCAGCTTCCGCTCTGTTTTAATTCCTGCAACATGCACCATGCCTCGTGGAGGCGTTTAAACTTGTGTTTGGCCTTGTGAAACGACTTATGGCTTGTAATATTTGCTTTGTATTCACATTCTTCCCTCCTACTCGCGTGTGTTCTACGTCGGCAGGGCCCGACCCCACGCATACCTCAGCCGCCGTTAGCCCCGACCGAAAACCAGGACGGGACCATGGAGTGAGGGGCTACGTGGCAAGTTAGGCTCCTGAGTCGCGATTCTCAGGAGTCCCCCTTGACGCGCGAACAGCAAGTAGGGACGGGAGGCATAGGAGTGGATTGGTCGTTCTACGTTGGCAGGGCCCAGCCCCGCGCATACGTCAGCCGCCGTTAGCCCCGACCAGAGACAAGGACGGGACTAAGGAGTGAGGGGCTACGTGACCAGTTAGGCTCCTGAATCGCGATGCTCAGGAGTCCCCCTTGACGCTCAAACGAATTTTCATACCTTGGCTCCGCTCGGGGAGGCGCGCGATGACCAGGTCCGAGGGACCTGGCTGGGTGGCGTACATTCGGGCGTGGCTCGGGCGCAGCCCCCGTGTCCAGCCCCCTCGCACGGCACTCCCGAGGGGAGGCGTTGCGATGGCACCAGACACTGAGCTCTGGGCTCCCTGAGGTTGATACAGTTGTGAGCCGCCCTCAGTTGTTTATCACTAGCACGGAGCATAGCGCTTCCGTACGTGTACGGGCATAGCCACTCCTCGGCGTTGTCGCCAGCCAACATGAGCGTGGTGCTTCCACCGGAAATGCGTGGGAGGGGCTCCATACGACACGTGGCCGGCACGGTAGGGCTAGGAGAGGTGTATCTGGGCACCCGTGAGCCAGCGCGGGACTCACGAGGCCCTACCTCGAGGTGGGTTGCGCCTGGCTCTGGGCCTTTATCAATGGTGTATTCCTGCAGGGTTAGAATGCAAATGCTCTACGTCGTCAGGTCCCGGCCCTCGAGCGAGCTCAGCCGCCGCTGGTATGACAGGTCGCGATGCCGTGGGTCAAGGCCAGGGGGTGAGGGCTGGAGAGCCAGTAAGAGCCCGTGAGTCGCGATGCTCAGGTACCCCCATTTTTAACATGCAAGCGCTTTGCATTAGAGCGGAGAGGTCCGCGACAGGTAGTAGGCAATAATTACGTGAATCAGGTTAAGCGCGAAGGAGCAAATCCATCTAGATAGGTGCGGAGAAAGCACGCACCACTGGGTCTGGCCCGAGCAGCTTGGGGATAATGCAGCCCGAGGGGCGCCCCCAACAAGGTAAGTAAAGAACATAAGCAAAATAGATACATGCCGCAGGGATGGACCCACGCGGCCTTGGAATGATGCATCGCGAGGGGCGCTCCCAGCTGAAAAAGGAACTTGGAAAGGTGTCACCTGATATGGTCGGAGATGGTGGGATGTTGAGGTAGCGGATGACACGTGATGAGGAAGCCGACCCTCACGAGCCCTCCGGACCTGGAGCCTCGGGAGGCTCCGGGGGCACGGGGGGTTCCTCGAGAGCCATCTCCATCTCTGCCAAGACCGCGCGCTGCTTGACCTCCTGAGCCTCCAGAGCGCACCTCAGCAGGCGCTGATGGGCGGCGACCGCGTTCGGCAGGCCGAAAGGCATGCGAACGTAGCTGTGAGGTGGACCCTCGCAATGCCCCACGCGTGAGGGCCAGAGGCGCTCCTGAGACGCGGCCCGGTTGAGCTCTGGTATGTCGATGCAGACTCGCAGCCCAGCATCCTCGCCTGGATGTGGGGCCACGGCGGGCAAGCGGTGCCAGCCGCGCATGACTCTCGACTCCTGTAGCTCCTGGATGTTCCTCGTGATGAACTCCTGAGGGTTTGGCCCTCCTTGCCTCATACCTTCCTGAGGGAAACGTGCCTTGATGGTGCCCGAGCGCCTCCCTCGTGACCCCGGCTAAGTCGGTGGCTCGCCATGAAGGAGCCCCCGAGCCCCGCCTGAGGAGGGTGCCGGGCGCGCCTTCCTATGCGACAGAGGGCGGCGCCCCTTGAACGGGCGCGGGTCCTGTTGCCACGCCTCCGGAGGTGCCTACCCCATGAGGGCTTGGACCAGGCGAAGCCTTCTTCTTCTTAGGGATCGCCTTGGGAAGTCTCCCGCTCCTGTGATCTGGGTCTTCGATTGCTGCGGCTTGGAAGGCACGCTCAAGAGAGCATAGTGCATCCCTTTCCTCACAAGGCACTGTGATGACTCCTCTGCTTCCTGGCATCTTGAGGACATTGTAGCCATGGTGAGTCACTGCCATGAACTTGGCCAAAGCTGGGTACCCGAGGATGGCATTGTATGGCAGGCGAATGTGGGCGACGTCGAAGTTGATGAGCTCGGTGCGGTAGTTGTTGCGCTGTCCGAAGGTGACTTGAAGGCGAACTTGCCCTATCGGGGCGGTGGAGCCATCGGTGACTCCTGAGAAAGGCTTGGTCGGCTGAAGCTGATCGTATGGCACTTGGAGATCGTTGAATGTCTCGACAAATAGGACGTTGAGTCCTGCTCCGCCGTCGATGAGGGTCCTGGTGACTTGCACGTTGCTGATGACTGGTGAGCAAAGCATGGGGAGGACTCCGGCCATTGCCGCACACTTGAGCTGATCCGCTGAGCTAAACGTGATAGCGCACGACGACCACCTGAGAGGGCGTGTGGCCTCTGGCTTGGGGAGGACTGCATTCACCTCGCGAGCAAACTGCTTGAAGATGCGCTGAGAGGCTGGGGCCTGAGCGCCACCCAGGATGCAAGCGATTGCGCGCGGCTCCTGGAAGCCCCCAGCCCCCTCGTCCTGATGATGATCTTTGTACCTCCTTGTCGGCTGCAGCAGAGGTGGGAGCCCTGCGTTGCCTTGAGGGCGGTCCTCACGAGGGTGGTCCCTCCAGCCTCCCTCGCGAGGATGGTCCTGCCAGCGGTCCTCGCGAGGTCTGTCACGCCATCATTGGAGAGGGCCATGGTCTTCCCAGCGTCCTGCGCCTCTTCCTCCTCCTCGGTCGTAGCCCCGATCATTGCGCTCGGGGCGTCGGCCGATACACCCTTCTCGCACGGCCCTGAGCTCCTGGCATTCGTTGGTGTTGTGGGTGTGGAGGTCGTGGTATACGCAGTACCGGCTGCCTTTGGATGGCTCGGGCTGATCCCTGCCTTGCTTGGTGTCTGGTTCTGCCGCGAGCATGACAGCCCCCTTGCGCTTCACGTCCTTGACCTTGGGCTTCTTCTCTTCTGGATCGGCAGCTGGAAGCTCGAGGAGGGACAGGCGCCCTTCCTCAGCCCTGGCGCATTTGGTTGCCATGTTGAACAGCTCCAGTGATGTGCACAGGTCTTCATGCATTACTAGCTCCTCCTTCAGGTTCAGGAGCCAGGTTCGGGCTCCGTCCTTGAGCGCCATGGGGAACCAATTCGCCATGACCTTTTCGTCCCCGTTGGCGGCTTCGATGCCCAGCTCGTAGAGCTGAAGGAACTCCGTGGGGTCGGCAGTGCCGTCGTAGCAAGGAGGCAGGTCTGGCTTGAACTTGTCGGGCCATGCGACGCTACGTAGCTCGGCGGTGAAGGCGCGGCAGCCTGCAGTGGCCACCGGGGCTCTCTGCTGATGTGGAGCTTGCTCTTGTGGATTCCAGCGCACCACTGCCTGGAGCAGCGCGGGGTCTTGACGCGGTGGCGCTAGAGCGGGATCACGGCGCTCCGGTGTCGGGAGCACGCGAGCACCTTCTTGGGGACGAGGGATCTCCTGGCAGCTCCTTTCTTGTTGCACGGGCGCCGGACACGGAGGGTCCCGGCCCGAGGCCATGCGCCTTGGAGCCAGGGCGCCTTCTTGGGGAGGAGGTGGCGGGGGCACCTCCGGCTCCCTGCCTCCCGCGCGGGGTGAAGGGCGAGGCAACAAGAGGGACATCACGGTGGTGCCCCCTGTGGTGCGGACGAGCTCGGCGACGCGGTCGAGCCACTCCTCGTAGACGTTGTCGACAAGGCGGTAGAGCAGGAGCTCGTTTGCCGCGATGAGCGCGGCTCGAGCCTCCATGGGAGCGCGGTGCGCGCGGGACGAAGAACCAGCACGGGCGAGCGAAAGAGTAGCGGTGCGGCCTTCTCGCCTCACCGATGGATGCAGGGAGGAGGCCTGCTGCTCATTCCCCGTCGGGCCGGTGGCGGCGTTGGCGGCAGGCGACGGGGAATTAAGGGGTGCCACGACGGAGCCGTCGAAGCGACTTCGGCGGCGAGCAGCCCGACGCTCGGCGCGGGCTCGGCGAGCGTCAGCCATGGACACGATGGAAGATCACACGCGACCAGCAGAAGAAAGATTCCGGCGCACCCCTACCTGGCGCGCCAAATGTCGGATTTCGGGTTCCGGCAGACCCTTGAGGTTCGAACTCTGGGTGCGCACGGAGATCTTTCCCCTACCAGGTCACGCGTTAATGGTTTGCAAGGGTTCTAAAACTAGGAACGATGAACAGCACAAGAGACACAATATTTCTACTGCTTCGGGCCACCGTTGTGGTGTAATACCCTACTCCAGTGTGTGGTGTGGTGAATTGCCTCTGGGGCTAATGAAGAATAGTACAAGGGAAGAACAGCCGCGCGAGGGGCTGTTCTTGAGCTGGTGCGATGGACTGCTTGCTGCTTGGGTGAGTCCAGTCGCTTCTCTCTCTCTCTGGTAGGTACAACCCCCTTTTTCTCTGTGGTGGCTAGTCCTATTTATAGAGGGAGGCCCTGGGCCCCTTCCCAAATAATGAGTGGGAAGGGCGCCAATAATTGGCCATTTTGAAGGGGAACATCTAGTACACTTATCCTGACTAAAGTTGGTCTTCGGTTGCCAAAGGCTCTGACGGTGACGCCTCCCTGGGCTCCACGATGACCTCCGTCCTGCCGCTCTGCTGGTCTTGGTCTTGTTGCAATCAAGCGGTAACCTTTGCTCGATGCCTTGGCCTGTGCTTGCCTCCTTTGCACCAAAGGGGAAACAAGGACATCATGAGTCGGCGCCACCGATCTCCATCGTCATGGCTTGCGTCATGGGTCACCCTCGTGAGGTACCCTGCCTTGATCTCTCCGCCTCCTCGTGAGCCTTCCTGACGAGGCTGCTCCTGAGGAAGGTTCCTATCGTCCGCCCCGCGAGGCTTGGCCCCTCGCGAGGGTCTTGAGCTTGAGATGATGAAGCTGGGCCGAGCTGGGGCCCCACTTGAGCCACGCCGCAGGCCGCAGGCAGGCAAGTCTAGGGACCCCCGTTCCCAGAACACCGACACCAGCACAGCAACCAGCCAGCCAGCATGGCGCTGTATGCCTCGTCAGCTTGGACGCGCGTCGAAACAAGGCGAGGCGCCGATGGACGGGACGAGCTCTGTTGACGCCCCTGATAAAGCAAGAGGGCATGTAGGCAGCGCATTAAATTTGTTTGTCCTACGATGCCAGGCAATAAACTTGTACACTATAGATACTTTCCACCTCCTGTGTGCCACTTTGGCGACCCCTTTGACATGTAAAAGGATACACGAGGCGTATTGTGGAAGGATTCAGACTTTTTGGACTAGGCACGCATAATAGCTAGTCCAAGAACTGAAGAACACAAGATAAACACAAACAAGCAGGATTAGGTTTTTACACATCATTTGCGGCACGAACCTGGGTAAAAATCCCCTCGCGCTGATCGCTAGACCTGCTCTTTGCACAGCCCCACGCCCCACCAACCGTAGAAGGGATTCCCCGGGATCCCATAGTTGTCGTTTCCCCGACATCTTTGGCGTGCCAGGTAGGGGGAAAATCTGGTTTCAAAGTTAGTGCATCGACTCCTTCATCGCGATGGTTCCAAACAAGAGAGCAACATCAACCAGCCACACTCCTGTGCCATCGGCCAGGCGAGCGGTGTTGTCACGTGGTGACGGAAAAGCTAAGTCACGCAAAACCTTGAGCAATTTACTTTTTTATATAGGGTTATCTTCCTCGAAGGATTTTGCTCCTTGTATGGAAAACCTGCACGCAAGGGAACCGTTCCGCTATTGGCAACGCCCTTGTTCTGTTTCGAGTCTGCTCAACAGTTCAAGCGGCTGCGCTGAGAATGGCAAGGTGGCTTGTCCGGCAGCAAGCGCGCCTAGCAAGCTACTAGGGATCCGTTCCTCAAAGCGCCACAACCCGGGTTTATGCACCGGCAAACCTATCCAACTAAGCGTAGGGTCTATATATACAAACAAAGATCAAACAGGAAGGTAGCATGCACCATTTCAAAATACTGCAAAGTTATATTACATCAGCGGTTGCCGTGTTTCTAACTTAAGATAAAATTTTCTTGGTCATGAACTCGCAGTGGCAATGAGAAACGGGGTGGCTAGTCCCGGCGCTGGCCTTCCACCCTCTTGACTCCGTCAACGCAGCTGATGATGGGCTCGATACGCTCTTAAGTGCCTCGAGGTCCGCATCCTTCGGCAAACTCTCAAGCGCGTTAGCGAAGTTGACACTGGTGTTCCAGAACGCCACCTTGGTCAGGGCGCCTCGACAAAGCTTCCGAGCCTCATTGGCCAGATAAGTCGCTCGACTGGAGTGGAGCTGTTCCAGGGCATCGAGGACGCCCTCGAAGAACAAGGTCAGCTTGGCACTGGGGCTTACGTTCGCCTCCTGGGAGTACCTGAAGTTTGGCATGTCCATGACGGCTAGCTGCGTGGTGAGCCTCTCTTCAAAGTCATTGAGGCGGCCGGTCCAGAGATTTATGCTGCCCACATATAGTCCTTGTAGGCGGCGGTGTCATTCAGCCGCAGCAGCCTCTCCCCCTCAAGCGCCTTGTTCAGGGTCTCCTCACGGGCCCTGACCTCCGAAAGCGTCCCTTCCAAGGTGTCCAGTTTCAGCTACAGATTGCCAATGGAGTCGTTGGCCTCGGGGAGCAGCTTGGTCTTGTCTGAGATGGCGACCTGCAAATCCGCCATAGTGCGGTTAGCCGTGTCCCTGTCCTCCGTCAGCTTTAAGATCTCCTTCTTCAGCTCCTCCTGCTCTAGCTCCAGCTTCTCCACCTTAGCCGGCTTGGTCCAGGGCCAGAGCATCAAGTGCATCCTTGTGCTTCCGCTCCAGCTCCTAGGTCCGCTGCGCGACGATCTTCTCGATTTCCTCGTCCTTGCCGCGGAGCGTTGCGGCAAGCACCTGTTCACGAGCAATCAGGTCTTCCTCCTGGGTGTCCAGCAAAGATTGTTGCTGCCGCTGGTCAGCTTCGTCCGTGGCGGCCTGTTACTTTGCCGCCTCTTGGGCCTTCTTGATGTCGGCCTACTTCAGGAGGAGCTCCCGCTTGCGCTCATCCAGCTCATTGTGGGCAGTCCTCAGTTCCTGCCTGGCCACGCCGAACCAGACTTGCGTTTGAGCGACGCGCTCCTGAAAATCTGCTTCCGCCTTGTCCACAGCCGCCATCCTAGAGTTCACCTTATCCTGGTGGGCGCGATGGAGTGACCGAAGCTTCTGGAAATTGGCAGGCCTGGAGGAGCTGCTCCTCTTGGGAACCACCACCGCTGGCGCTTGGTTCATCAACAACCTGGAACCCGGCAGTGGCGAGCGCTTCGTCGTTGAAAACCTCCCCTTCGGTTGGCGCTCTGGTGCTTGCCGTCCCTGGGAGGTGTATGAATAGATCATCGCCCACCCTGAAGTACTTACCCGGGGCGGGGGCTGCAAGGGAGGAAGGTTTGTCTTCGGCCACCCCCTCCCTGGCAGGCGCCTTGGCAGCCTCCTCGGCAGTAGCCTTATCGGCCTCCGCGGCAGCAACCTTGCCGGCCTCACCAGCAGCAGCCTTGCCGCCCTCCTCGGCAGCCGCCTCGCCGGTCTCCTCGCCGGACCTTGGCGCCTTCTCCAGCCGCGATCTTTGTGGCCTCAGCTTCGGCATCCTTGGCGACCTCCTCCATGACAGTGTCAATGCCTTCCTGGTCCATCGAGGGAGGGTCTGGAAACTAGGAAGGAGAATGAAGCGAGGCCAAAATCATAGTTCAGAACAAAGAAAAGAAAGAACATCGCATGTCAGAGATAGCAAGGGACGGGAGGCAGGCGACTTACTCGTGCAGAATTGGGAGGAAGTGGTTCCCTCCCCGCCAATGTTCGTTGTCGGGACGGAGCCACCAGCGTCGAAGCTTGCCTCCTCCTCTTCCATGCGCGTGGGCTCGGTGGTAGATGCCCTTGCCGGTGATACCCCTCTGGGCGGCGTGGTTGACAGGGGCGGCGTGTCAGGGGTGGCCCTCAGCGGCTCCTCCTCTTGCCGCTCTCCTTCTGCGAACCCGGCTAGGTTAGAACCAAGGATACACACCCTAACGCCCGTTGATGGGGAGTGAATAATGAATTCACGCTGGGGGCTGAAGCGGGGGCTGCGTCGAAGGCTGTTGTCCTGGCTGATCACCACCAACGCCGGCGTGCGTGAAGCGGTCGCCGGGGGCTCATTGCCCGTCGAAGCTTTGGCCCTCGTCGCAACCCTTTGGGCTAGTGTCTCCGTGTCACTGTGAAGATAAGATCAAGTTAGGGAAACATGGCATGGGTGGAGAATCGAGAAATGATGAGGGGCAAGGTTCTTACTCGTCCTCCTCCGCTGGCCTCTTCTGCCTCTTCGGGCTGAAGGACCCGAGATCAAAGTCGGCCTCCGAGGCGGCGTCCGCGAGGGGAGGAGAAGGGGATGGCGTCCTGGGCCGCTTGAACAAAGAGGAGGCGGCGGCCGCAGCCTTCTTTGCTGCCGCAGCCCTCGTCTAGCGCACGGGCGGCGCCTGGGCCTGTTGCCATTGCGCAGTCTTGCCGGGCCGCACTGGCTCGCCGGAACTAGCCCGCCGCAGGACGCGTTTCCTCCCAGGGGCTGAGGAGTCATCCGCATCGGTCTGTTCTTCGACCGACTCCTCGACCGCTTCTTCAACAAGGGGGACCCCAGCGCCGGCGCTGCTGGGTTCCCCGGCAGACCCCGTCCACTCGGCAAACTCCCTCTCTTCTGTGGCCACGAGGCCTCATCCTCCAGAGTGCTGAGGCTGCCGGCCTCCTCGGCAAGTGCTGCCTCCTCCGCCCTGGTGGCGATGTACGCTAGCTCTTCCTCATTGGTGTCGCGGATGAGCTGCATCTCATCACGAACATATCTCTCCGACAAGTTTTCGAAGAATGCCTGCACCAGCTCTGCTTTTGGCTTGATCTAGGTCGGATCGAGGCGGTGCACGTTGAAAACTGGCATCATGGCAATGATGGCGGTCAGGAAAGAGTTGTTTCTCAATGGAACAACCCTCGTCGGCAACCCGAATAAGCTGTCAGACTTGCCGACCTTGCTGGTCCACTCGACCGTGCCGACCTCATCAACCTTGAGCTGGAAAAGCCTCTGGCAAAGGTGGGCATGCTGCAGCACCGTGAAGTTGTGGTTCAGGCCGGGGCAGAGCCTCATGATACAAGCCGCATTCCTGAAATACCAGGCCGACCTGCTCTTATTGTGCAGTGGGGCAATCAGGCGGCGGATGAAGTTAGCCCCGATCATCTCGAGAGTGAGCCTGGCCGAGGTGAGCCGATGGATCCTGGTGGTGGCAACCGTGAGCTTCTTCTCGTCAGCGTCGACATCGCCCCAGTCCTTGCTGCGGACTGGCGGCCTCCGATGGACCCGCAGAACTCCTACGGATCTGCCTCCTCAATCCAGCATCACCGGCCCCGCCACTTGTCCAACCTCTCCTTATAGGCACCCTCCGAGTACGTGCCCCTGCTCTGGGTCCTCGGGATCCAAGTGATGCAACCAGATATGGCGCCCCCCGGCTTGATGCGAGGGTGAAGTAATGACGGAAGACCGCGGTGCTGGGGAGCACTCCGGCGAAACCCTCGCAAAGATGGGCAAAGAAGGCCATGCACGCTATGGCGTTCGGCGTAAGGTCCATAAGGTGGAAGCCGTAGGTGTGCATGATGTCACTGAAGAAATCTGAGAAAGGGGGCAGATCCCGCAGGAGAAGTAGTCGACAAAGAAAGGATATGGATTTGGGCCGACCTTGGCAAAGGAGGCGGGGACGATACGCATGGCGGGATGCCCCGACGTCTCCCTCCCCCACAGGGGCCTGAACTTCTCCTTGACGGTGAGAGAGTCAACCGTCGAGGTGAAGAGGGCGTACTGCATCCGCAGCTCCACCAGCTCGCACTCCGGCGCCTCCTTCCCCCCGGCGGCCTTGGCCGCTCCCTTGCTCTTGCTTGTCTTGGGCGGCATTGCAGCTGAGAGGAGGTGAGGGATCAAGGACAATGGGGGCATGGCGGCGGAGAGCAGAGGCGAAAGCTTCGATTTGCACTTGAAGAAGAAGAGGGGAATGATGGTCCCAAGATTGGAAAAGGCGTGGGGGGTAAATGAGCAGCGCCCTTGCGGTTTCCTCTTTTTTATGGGGAAGACACGACCCGTCTCTTTACTATTCACCGCAGGGTGACGCAAGTAGGCTGCAACCGTTCCACGCACGACCCCCACGTCATGCACTCAATGCGGGTCGTGGGGAAGTGCATCTGGCAAAGAAGTTACCGCGGTTAAAACTCTGCCACGCATACCCGCGCACCATTCTGGGCCTGGCCCAACAATGCTTCACGCTTATGTGTGGCCCAGGCCCGGGGGCTCCTGTCAGTATACAAAAGTAGGGGTCTTTCTGTACCCCTTTACTTGTGCGCGGGCAGTCGTAGCCTCACCTGTGACCATGCTTGGCGAGGCAGAGGAAGGAAAGGTACGAGACTGCCAAGACAACAGTCGAACCAGAGGCATGAAGAGCGAAGGGGCAACATAGGCTTCCCTCGGCAACATCCTTGTCGGGGCGGCCTACATAGCCCCGGCATGAGCCTTGCCGAGGCGACTTGCCCCACACCAGCGAGGCCGCCACCCTTGAGCCTGAGAGCTCGGACACCATCGACAACGTCAAGACCAAGGCTCAGGGACGCCCGCGTGGTGGCATGCAGATCTTTGTGAAGACCAAAAGACTGCGAGTCTAGGTAGAAACCAGAAGATGAAGACCCCCGGAAAGATTCATGCCGGGGACAGACGTAGACGCCTGGCAAGATCCTTGCCGTAGACGCCTGCGAGACCCTAGCAAGAACCATGCCGGGGACATCTGTGGGGCCACGGCTAGGCCCACACCCGCCAATGTTTCGCTGCCCCGCGTAACGTGCCGATGCGGCAACCAGCCCACCAACTAAGGCAAGTGCTTGCGTGGCAGCATGCAGCTTCTAGGCCAACTAGTCAAGCGCTTGCGTGGCAGCATGCAGCTTCTAGGCCAAATAGTCAAGCACCTGCGTGGTGGCATGGAGATCTTCGTGGAGACCCTGTCACCACACCGGCATAGCAACCAGCCAGCCAACATGGCATTGCATGCCTCGTCAGCTTGGACGTGCGTCGAAGCAAGGCGAGGCGGCGACGGACGGGACAAGCTTTGTTGCCCCCGATAAAGCAAGAGGGCACATAGGCGGTGCATTAAATGCGTTTGTCCTATGGTGCCAGGCGATAAACTTGAACACTATAGATACATTCCACCTCCTATGTGCCACTATGGCGACCCCTTTGACATATAAAAGGAGGCCCGAGGCGTACTTTGGAAGGATTCAAACTTTTTGGACTGGCCACAAGAACTGAAGAACACAAGATAAACACAGACAAGCAGGATTTGGGTTTTACGCTTCATTTGTGGCCTGAAACTGGGTAAAAATCCCCTCATGCTGATCTCTAGACCTGCACTTTGCGCAGCCCCATGCACCGCCAACCGTAGAAAGGATTCCCCGGGATCCCATAGGTGTCATTTCCCGACATAAAGCAAACGTTAAGCATGCATAGATTTGTATCGATAGTCGATAGAACTTGAGGGAATATTTGTTCTACCTTTAGCTCCTCGTTGGGTTCGACTCTCTTCCTTTATGAGAAAGGCTACAATCGATCTCCTATAATTGTGGGTTATCAGGGCCCTATGGGAATCATCTCCATTCCATCAGATAAGAAGGATGCAGTTATCTACGTCGACAAGATGTATAGAGGTGCTATCGCAGCAGAGGCTTTCAAGGCCTCAGCTCCCGCCAAGGAGCATAACACACTTCAGAAAGCCGGGAAGGACAATGACAAAGACCCCGAGGAGCGCAAGTCTTCGGAGGGCACCGCGCCCGCCTGCGAGTTGCCGGAAGTTCGGCTAGCAAAAGATCCAAGGCTGCTCCTCCCGCAACAAAGAAAGTTCTGGCAAGGCACGATGGCACTAATGGTACTTTCACAATTAGTTCCAGCCTTGACAACAAATAGGAAAGCACGCTCATTGCCTTCCCGCGGGCGAATATCGATGTGTTTGCATGGCAACGATCTGACATCCCCGGTGTTCCCAAGGAGGTAGTCGAGCACCACCTTGTTGTCTATCCTCATGCCCGTCCCGTTAAGTAGAAGGTTAGAAATCAAGCCTTGGAGCAGCAAAAATTCATTGCCGAGGAGATTAACAAACTTGAAGCAACAGGCTTGGTCGAATGAATACTGGACCAAACTTGGTTAGCAAATCCAGTGGTGGTACGCAAGCAAAACGGGAAGTGGATTCTTTGTATTGACTTCAGTGACTTGAACCAAGCATGCCTGAAAGATCCCTTCCCATTGTCGTGCATTGATCAGATCGCCGACTCCACCTCAGGATCGGATTTTCTCTCCTACCTTGATGCATACTCAGGTTACCATCAGATCTCCATGGCCAAGGAAGACGAAGAGAAGACCGTGTTTATTACCCCATGTGGCACGTACTACTTTGTACGTATGCCTTTCGGGCTAAAGAGTGTTGGTTCAATGTTTGTGAGGGCTGTGCATATTGGTTTTGAGACTTAGCAACACAGAAACATAGAAGCCTATATGGATTATATAGTGGTAAAAACCAAGCAAAAGTCTACACTCGTTGACTATTTGGAAGAAACCTTTGTGAACCTGCGAAAGATCAACTTGAAGCTCAACCTAGAGAAATGTGTATTTAGCATTCCATCCAGCAAGCTCCTTGGGTTCTTTGTGTCTCAGTGAGGGATAGAAGCCAACCCCAACAAGATCAAGGCAATAGAGCAGATCCAAGTCCCAAAACTGACAAATATGTGAGACGTCTGGCTAGCTATGTTGCCACGCCAAGTAGGTTCATTTAGAAATCTGCTGAGCATGCCCTGTCATTCTTCACAATCTGGGAGAAGGTTGGTCTAATGAAACGGACTCCAGAGGTAGAGGCTGCCCTGCAGGATTTGAAAACCTACCTTTCCTCCGCACCAACCTTGGTCGCACCTAAACCACAAGAGCTGCAGCTGCTCTATCTAGCAGCAATGAATCAAGTGGTTAGTGTTGCCTTGGTGGCGTAGAGAGAAGTGCATAGCAAAGGAACTATTGCGGTAGAGCCACCCAGTGATGAACCAACCCTATCCCCGGCAAGGCCTGATGGTGACAGCGAAGGGGAGCCGCAAACATGTGTTGGTAAATGCAAGGTGTTAGCAAGGAAGAAGATGGTGCAGCGACCGGTTTTCTTTGTTAGCTCACTCCTACAGGGGCTAGGTCAAGGTACTTTGGGTGCAAAAAATTGATCGTCTGCCTTCTCATGGCCTCAAGGAAGTTGTGCCATTACTTCCAAGCTCACGAGATCATAGTTGTGACTCGCTTTCTATTGCAGCATATTTTGAGAAACACAAAGCTACCAGCAAGGTAGTAGAATGGGCACTAGAACAATCAAGTTTTGCTTTGAAGTTTGCAAGCACGTCAACTATCCAACGTAGAGCATTGGCAGAATTCATAGCAGAATGGACACCAACGCCCGATGAAGAAGTTGTGGAAATAGTCCTACCCGGCAAGGAGGCCCCCAAGCAATGGGTCATGTACTTTGACGGTGCTTTCTCGCTCAAGGTGCTGGGACAGGAGTGTTACTTGTTACACCCACTGTAGAACACCTCAAGTACGTCATCCAGATGCACATTCCTAGGGAAGACGCCACTAATAACACCGCAGAGTATGAAGGACTCCTGGCCAGGCTCATAACTACAACGGAGCTGGGGATAAAGAAGCTGGTCATACGTAGAGATTCTCAACTCGTTGTGAAGCAAGTAAATAAGGATTACCATAGTCCACTGATGGAGGCGTATGTGGAGGAGGTGAGAAAGCTAGAAGAACACTTTGACGGGCTGCAAACAGAGCACATACCCCGTGCGGAAAAAAAATTGCTGACCACCTATCAAAGTGTGCTGCGCAGAAGCTCCCTGTGGAACCGGGAACTTTTGTACTCCACCTAACTCAACCATCAGTCTCTCCGTCAATATTGGCCAGAAAAGAAGAAGACTCAACACCAGGAAGCATTTCCTGGCAAAGCTCCCTGGATCCGCTTGTGAGAAGGTTACGGGGGAGACCCTATGCTAGTTGGCGAGCTGCATTCTCCAGCAGAGCCTTGAGTTCTTGCTGTTGAGGCTAGCGCTCCTACGGCTAATGAGATGCCTTTAGTTCTCATCGTTGAGACCCAGGCTCCGGCATGGGCGCATTACATAGTCCAATTCTTGCAGACTAGAGAACTTCTCGGTGAATCAGAGGAATCTGAAAAAGTGGCCCAGCAATCAAGTATGTATCAGTTTGTGGACAACATTCTGTGCAGAAAGAGGCCGAACAACATTATGTTGAAGTGCACTAGCCAGGATGGTGGACTATCGTTGTTGGCAGAGATACTTGGAGGTGTATGTGGCTCACACCTAGGGTCAAGAGCACTTCTCGAAAAGCTCTCCGGCAGGGGTTCTACTGACCCACAGCCCTCCAGGACGCAACTCAGGTCCTCACCATGTGTGAAGCATGCCAGTTCCACTCCAAGAATATTCATCAACCAACACAAGCCCTTCAAATCATCCCTTTATCCTGGCCTTTCACGGTCTGGGGGCTCGACATCTTGCGCCCCTTTCTCCGTGCCACCGGGGGCTTTGAATTCTTGTATGTGGCAATTGACAAGTTTACAAAGTGGCCTGAAGTAGAGCCGGTGAGGAAGGTGACGACGCAAGCAGCTATCAAGTCCTTTAAGGGATTGGTGTGTTGTTTTGGAGTACCCAACATGGTGCTAACCAACAACGACACCCAATTCACAAGCCGCACCTTCATGCAGTACATCCAGAGCCTTCGAAGCAAGGTCTCCTTCACGTCTGTTGCGAATCCAAGGAGCAACAGATAGGCTGAAAGGATGAATGCTGAAGTGCTGCGAGGATTTAAGACAAGAACCTTTGATAAGTTGCGAAAGTGCGACAAGCGCTGGATTGATGAATTGCCAACGGTTGTTTAGTTAATCAGGACGACACCAAATTGATATACTGGCCAAACTCCATTCTCCCTTGTAGATGGTGCAGAAGCAGTGCTCCCCACAAAACTCATATACAGGTCACCTAGGGTACATCCCCATAATGAAGTAGGGAAAGAGCGGCTACGACATGACGATGCCACGCTCCTCGAGAAAGATCGTCTCCGAGCCGCTGTACATGTTGCACGATACCAGCAGGCCCTGCCCTGGTCATGTTCAGTCCACAAGGGTGTATATAAGTTGACACCAAAGTGGGAAGGCCCTTACCGGGTAGTACGTGTCACCAGACCTGGCGTAGTCCGTCTGGAGACCGAAGATGGCATCCCTATGCAAAACTCATTTAATATTGAGCATCTTCATAAGTTCTACCTGTAAGGCAGGGTTGACGGGCCCTGCCCTGGAAACCTTTTTTATATAAGCATCATCCCCGGGACTTGTAACCCTCTATACAAAGCCAGGCATAGACACTGTGCATAGTTGAATAAAACGAAGCGCTTTCTTAAAAACTTGCATGCATGTTTACTTGTTTTCTTAATTATGATTCTATTATGATTACAATAGTCCAAAGATAAGATAACTAACTTATTGTGAAGGGCCACATGTTGTTATCTCTCCTCTTTTCCTTTTGGTGATAACAGAAAAGTTTCCATCACGGATAGTTCCCGGAGAAGAAGGATGAGTACGAGCCCATGCACTGGTCCCTCACAACCCCTCCTTATAAAAAATGATAAGAAGGATAGCAAACAAAGATAAGTTCATCCCATCACTCCATGTTATATTCACGTATGAACAACTTGTACGTAGGGAAATCTCGTTGCCTATGTCGTTCGTGGTCCCATCTTTGATTCGAGTCCACTCGACAAGATTGGTTGTAGGCACATTCAGAGAGTTTAATGAGAGGCTAGCCTTCATCTATGCTCCTAACCTATTTTTGAGCTCATTAAACGAGGCTTAGTAGTATCTGCGATGAAGGCCGGCAAGATGTCTTGCGGGAAAACTTTGTTTACCTATAAGTATTGAAGGTTCGTGCTTCAGCAAGTTTGATGCATGCACAAGTATCCGGCAAGCGCTTTTTCCATTAATATGTAGATAAACAAGTACAGATCATACCAAGTACAAACATGGATGAAGGATGACATAGTTTTAATTAAAATTTGGCAAGTGCCTACATCTTTTGATTTGAGAAAAGATAAGTGCCCCATAATGCCTTTCTTATCCCTCCCCTCTTAATTAGGAGCTGCATTGGGAAGGACGGAGGAAAAAAGGAGCACATGGGAAGAAGCCCAACCCGACCCCGTCAGAACCAGTAGGACGCAGCCTGACAAGATCGAGAGGGCACCACCCCGGAAAGGAAGAAGAGGCCGGGACGGGGAGAGCGACTAGGCGATGCTCTGGTTACCCCTGCCGGGACCAAAGGAATGCGGCTTGGCAGGGACACTGATAGGGAAGACGAAGCCAGAGTCCATGAGGAATCCTGCTAGGGTCCAACTAGAGGAAGCAGTGTTGTCCAGGCCAAGGTCCCCCGGCAAATTGCTCTGTCGAGTACTACTTCTTGAGCTTGCGTTAATTTTTCCCTTGAAGATCAAAGGTTGATGCAACGAAGTAGAATAAGTATTTCTCTTAGTTAAGAACCAAGGTATCAATCCAGTAGGAGGCACAAGCAAGTCCCTAATATATGCACCTGCACAAAGTAACAAACACTTGCACTCAACGCGAAAAAGGGGTTGTCAATCCCTTCACGCTCACTTGTAAGAGTGAGATCTAATAGAGATAGATATAAAAGATAAGTAAAAGGCTAAATAAAGGAAATATAAATAAATTGCAGCAAGTTATTTCTAGTTTTTGGTTTTATATATCTGAAATATTTGATGGAAAATAGACCCCGGGGACATATGTTTCACTAGAGGCTTCTCTCTTGAAGAAGGTATAAGGTGGGTAAACAAATTACAGTTGAGCAATTGATAGAAAAGCAAAGTTATGATGATATCTAAGGCAATGATCATGAATATAGGCATCACGTCCGTGACACTTAGACCTACTCCTCCATGCATCTACTACTATTACTCCACACATCGACCGCTATCCAGCATGCATCTAGAGTACTAAGTTCATAAGAACGGATTAACGCCTAAAGTAAGAGGACATGATGTAGAGGATTTATCTAATCAATATGGTAAAACCCCCATCTTTTTAACTTTAATGGAAACAATACAATATGTGCCTCGCTACCCCTACTGTCACTGGGTGAGGACACCACAAGATTGAACCCATTGATGACCCACAATTATAGGGTATCAATCGTAGTCCTTTCGATAAGTAAGAGTGACGAACCCAACGAGGAGTAGAAGGAAATGACAAGTAGTTTTCAGCAAGGTATTCTCTGCAAGCACTAAAATTATAAAGTAACGAGTAGTTTCATAGCAAGATAATTTGTAACGAGCAAGTAACGGTAATGGTAACAAAAGTGCAGCAAGGTGGCCCAATCCTTTTGAGGCAAAGGACATGCCAAAACGGTCTCTTATGATAAGCAAAGCATTCTTGAGGGTACATGGGAATTTCATCTAGTCACTTTCATCATGTTAGTTTGATTTGTGTTCGCTACTTTGATAATTTGATATGTGGGTGGACCGGTGCTTAGGTGATGTTCTTACTTAACAAGCCTCGTACTTATGATTTACCCCCTCGCAAGCATCCACAACTACGAGAAAGGTATTAAGATAAAATCTAACCATAGCATTAAACTTTTTGATCCAAATCAGTCCCTTATGGAATAGCGCATAAACTAGGGTTTAAGCTTCTGTCATTCTCGCTGTCGGCATTCTGGGAACGGGGATCCCCAGACTTGCCTGCATGCGGCCCATGTCGTGGCTCCACTAGCAGCCTAGTACGGCCCATCTTCACCAGCAAACCCTCAAGAACCTCGTGAGGGGCCAAGCCTCGCGAGGCGGACGACACAAGACCTCCTCAGGGGCAGCCTCCCTAGGCTGGATCGCGAGGAGCGGAGAGATCAAGGCGAGGGGCACCTCGCGAGGTTCCCATGACTTGAGCCATGACGACCAAGGCTTGGCGGGCGCCAGTGGGCTCAAAGTACTAGTTTCCACTTTGGTGCTAAAGGAGTAGGTGCAGGCGAGGGATCCCGAGGCATCAGGCAAATGTTTCCATATCGGTGCAACGAGACTAAGACCAGTAGGATGGCAGGACGGGGGTCACCGCGAAGCCCACGACGGCGGCACCACCAGATCCTTTGGTAGGCGAAGACCACCTTTTGTCAGGATAGCTTGTACTAGTTGTCCCTCTTCAAATTGGCCATTGTGGAATCCCTTGGCGCCTAATATTTGGGAAGAGGATCCGGGCCTCTACAAATAGGACTAGCCACCGCCCTATTAAGGGGACGGATCATTCAGATCATCCTCAACCACAGAAGCTCACCGAGCTCAAGGACACCTCTCCTCGGGAGGTAGTTCTCCCCTTGTACTTGTTCATCCCTGCCTACGAGGCAATCCACCACACCAAACTTAAGTAGGGTATTACACCACATTGGTGGCCAGAACTAGTATATACTTTTGTGTCCCTTGTTCTTTGGGTTTGGCGAGCTAAGCTTTGAGATTGTGGTGAGAGCGTGAGCTAGGGGGAGAAAGATCTTCGTGTGCACCCCAGAGTTCGAACCTCAAGGGTTTTGCCGCAACCCGCATTCCCACATTTGGCGCGCTAGGTAGGGGGCACTGAAGCTTTCCTTCCATTGATCAACGCTCCACCGCTCCACCGCATTCATGGCAGACGCGCGTCGAGCGCCAGGCCACCCTCGCTGCCCGTGTCGCTTAGACAGCTCCTGTCAGCGGGCCTTCCCATCGTTCTCCATCACCCGCCACCAACGCCGCCACCGGCCCGGCAGGAAACGAGCAGCAGGCATCTTCGCTGCACCCCTCTGTGCGGCGGGATGGCCGCACTGCCACCCCATCGCTGTATCCGGACGGCTCATCATCCCACGCTTGTCGCGCACCCACGGATGCGCAGGCCGCGCTGCTTATCACACACGAGCTCCTGCGCTACCACTCGGCCGACGAACTCTATGAGGACTAGCTGGACCGCATCGCCGAGCTCGTCAGCGCCGCTGGGGGCTCCCCTGCACCGTGCCTCTTGCTGCCTGGCCCTCCTCCAGCTGCGGGTGATGTAGCGCACGGAGCGCCTCCGCCACCTTTGCACCAAGACAACGCGGCCCCTAGGCGGAGGTTCCCCGACTGCGAGAAGATGCTCCCGCGCTCCGGCGCCATCACGTCAAGACCGCGTGCCGCCCGCGGCAGCGGTGCGTGTGCATCAAGACCAAGCTCCGCCCCCGTGATGGGCCTCGGTGGCCACAACAGGATGTCGCGCCTTCACTCTAGAGCTTTGTAGCATCGTTTGGCTGGGCAAGTTCAAGCCAGACCTGCCTCCGTGCAACGATGGCACCTCCGACCGTGCGAAGTCCTTGCAGCTCCACGAACTGAGCATCAAGGCGGCCAACAGCGACGAAAAAGTCATGGCGAACTGGTTTCCCATGGCTCTCAAAGATGGTGCTCGCTCGTGGCTCCTGAATCTGCCCCCGGGTTCGATCTCCTCTTGGGGTGAGATGCGCGACCGCTTCGTCGCCAACTTCGAGGGCATTGGCGACCGCCCGTCGGCCGTGGGTGACCTACGCTGCATCAAGCAGCAGCCGGGAGAGACCCTGCAGAAGTACATCCATCGCTTCAACAACGTTCGCCTCAAGATCCACAAGGTGACGGACGAAGCCATCTTTTCAGCATTCTCTGATGGCGTCCGCGACGTCAACATGAAGGAGGAGCTCGCCATCCACGAGGAGCTATGCACGGCTCTGGAGATGTTCAACATGGCGACCAAGTGTGCAAGAGCTGAGGAGGGGCGCATGTCCCTCCTCGAGTTCCATAATGCTGACCTAGAAGAGAAGAAAGCCGATGCCAAGGACGTGAAGTGCAAGGGGGTAGCCGTGCTCGTGGCGGAGCCAGACATGAAGCGCGGTCAGGACTGCCCCGAGTCATCCAAGAGCAGCCATCCGTTCTATGACTTCCACAACGTACACAGCCACAACACCAATGACTGCCAAAGAGCTCAGGGCATACGAGATGGACGCTTGGGTCGACGCCCCGAGTGCAACGACCGTGGCTACAACCGAGGAGGAGGAAGAAGTGGAGGACGCTGGGATGACCGCGGCCCCCGTCAGGAGTGGCGCGATTGGCCCCGCGAGGACCCCTGGCAGGACCAGCCTCGTGAGTCGCCTCGAGGGACCAACCTCGTGAGGACCGTCCTCAGGGCAATCCTGGCCTCCCTCCGCTTCCGCCACCACCAAGAAGGCATGATAACCACCATCAGGATGTGGAGGCTGGGGGCTTCCAGGAGCCACGCGCTATCGCTTGCATCTTGGGCGGTGCTTAGGCTGCAGCTTCCCGGCGCATCTTCAAGCAGTTTGCTCTCTAAGTGAACGCGGTTGAGGGAGTCCTGGATTAAGGGGTCCTCGGATGTTCGACCTGCTGGACATGGGCCAGACTGATGGGCCGTGAAGATACAAGACAGAAGACTCTCTCCCGTGTCCGGGTGGGACTCTCTTTGGCGTGGATGGCAAGCTTGGCGTTCCCCTCCGGTAACCGACTTTGTAACCGACTTTGTACAACCCTAGTCCCCTCCGGTATCTATATAAACCGGAAGGTTTAGTTCATAGGAACAATCATAATCGTACAGGCTAGACTTCTAGGGTTTTAGCCATTATGATCTCGCGGTAGATCAACTCTTGTAATAGTCATATTCATCAAGATCAATCAAGCAGGAAGTAGGGTATTACCTCCATAGAGAGGGCCCGAACCTGGATAAACATCGTGTCCCCTGTCTCCTGTTACCATCGGTCTTAGACGCATAGGTCAGGACCCCCTACCCGAGATCCGCTGGTTTTGACACCGACATTGGTGCTTTCATTGAGAGTTCCTGCATCGTCTTCAAGAGGTTCAATGGTTCTGTCAATCATCTACAACAACGCTGTCCAGGGGGATGTTTTGCTCCCTGGCCAGATCTTTGTATTCGGCGGCTTCGCACTGCAGGCCAACTCGCTTGGCCATCTAGAGCAGATCGATAGCTACGCGCCTAGCCATCAAGTCAGATTTGGAAGCTTGAACTACATTTTTGATACCCGCGGAGACTTGATCTTCGACGGATTCGAGCCCACGGCAGCCGCTCCCTGCCATCGCGATGATCGTGACCTAAATCTGTCATCGGACCATACTCAGGAGATAGCACCTGTAAGTGCTCCGGCCCTAGATCCGGAGCAGACTACGCCGTTCAAGGACAGGAAGCTCAACCCCGCCACGGGAGCCGCAGACTCAGCAGCGTTGGAGCCGCACACAAACCCAACCTCGTGCGGGACCTGCATCACCGGAACCTCGGATTCGTCTCCGGCCACAGGTTTCGAACCACGCGCATTCACGTCCGTCGAGCCCGATCAGGCGCCGGTCGTCAAATTCAACGCCGCGGACATCTTCCGGCACTCACCTTTAGAAAATGTGCTAAACTCATTATAAACCCTCTCCTTAGCAGGGGACTCACAGCCGAATTATATCCAGTTTCAACCGGGGGTTGCTGACGGGGAATTTCGCTTCCCACCCACCCCCCACTTCATAGCCACTTTCAAGGACTTAACTGACATGCTCGATTACGGCTCCGAAGACATCAAGGGTATGGACGACGATGCCAGAGAAGAGTAGGCCCAAAACCAGCCGTTTACCGGACGCTGGACGGCCACATCCTTGTATGACGTGCACATGGTGGACACACCCAAAGAGAATAATGGCGATGGCAAAGAAGACCCAGTCGAGGATAAACCTCGTGAGATACAGTCAAAGCACCAACGAGAGCGCGATGAGTCACACCATGGAAAGGACAGCAATACCGGCATAGGAGAAAAAAATACTCTAGACGATGCCGAAGACAATGATCATACCATTGAGCCTACTTTCAAACAGGACGAACGGGAAGATGGGCAAGTCAGACCTGATGAACATGCTGTAAACGAAGACTCGGAGGACAATAATTATCTTCCGCTCTCCGAGGATGAGGTGAGGCTCGGCAACGAGGATTTTGTCGTGCCTGAGGAACCTCTCGAGCAGGAGCGCTTTAAGCGCCAGCTAATGGCCACTGCAAGGAGCCTGAAAAAGAAGCAGTAGATGCTTCAAGCTAATCAAGACCTGCTCAATGATAGGTGGACTCATATCCCGGCAGCCAAGGAATATGGCCTCGAGCGCCCAACAAAAATTTACCCGAAGCGAAAATTACGATCTCAGTTCGATGACGAGGCACTTGAGCCTGTACCATGAATGCGTAATGCGGCTGACCGACCACCACGTGGCTGGGATAAAGCGGCCACTCAAGCCGAACACCAGCCAATACTACCCCGCCGTAAAGGCAAAGAGATAACTGCTCGGGGTTATACATACGGATCACGGGGGCGTTCCCCAACATGGGACGATGGCTATCTAGCCTGGCACAACAAGCATAATCACGCCCGTGCCGAGAACCGCAGACGGACTCCATCCGAGCTACATCGCGACATGGCCCGATATAGAGGTGCCGCACACCCTCTTTGCTTCACTGACGAAGTAATGGAGCACGAATTCCCAGAAGGGTTTAAACCCGTAAATATCGAATCATATAATGGGACAACATACCCCATGGTATGGATCGAGGAT
This sequence comes from Aegilops bicornis, assembly GCA_021605145.1. Classification (NCBI taxonomy): domain Eukaryota; kingdom Viridiplantae; phylum Streptophyta; class Magnoliopsida; order Poales; family Poaceae; genus Aegilops; species Aegilops bicornis. The sequence continues at coordinate 336,804,204 of CM038672.1, read as the reverse complement.
TTTCTTCTCCATATTCATATGGCCCGCAGCGATGATCTCCATGCCGTCAAATACCTCCCACTAAAACTCAAGGGACCAGCTCGGCACTGGTTGAACAGTCTGCCTGAAAACTCCATTGGCAGCTGGGAAGACTTGGAAGAAGCCTTCCTCGACAACTTGCAAGGCACATATGTCCGACCTCCGGATGCCGACGACTCATAATTCAACATCCCGGAGAGTCAGCCAGGAAATTCCGGATTAGGTTCCTAACCAAAAAGAACCAGATCGTCTACTGTCCAGACGCCGAAGCCCTAGCGGCCTTTAAACATAGCATCTGGGACGAATGGCTCGCCCGACACCTCGGCCAAGAAAAGTCGAAGTCCATGGCAGCCCTCACATCGCTTATGACCCGCTTTTGCGCGGGCGAACATTGCTGGCTAGCCCATAGCAATAACAATGCAAGCGAACCTGGCACTTCGGAAGCCAGAAATAGCAACGGCAAGCCCCAACGCAATAGACACAAGCGTCGAAGCAACGGTGATAATACTGACGACACGGCGGTCAACGCCAGATTCTGTGGCTCCAAGTCCGACCAGTGGAAGAAGCCGTTCAAAAGGAACTATTCGGGCTCATCCAGCCTAGACCGCATTCTCGATCGTCCATGTCACATACATGGCAACCCCGATAAACCAGCCAATCATACCAACAAAAGCTATTGGGTCTTTAAGTAGGCCAGCAAGATAATTGTCGAAAACAAGGATAAGGGGTTGCAAAGTGAGGACGATGACGAGGAACCCCGTCCACCGAACACAGGGGGACAGAAGAAGTTTCCCCCTCAGGTCAAAATGGTGAACAGTATATACGCCACCCATATCTCCAAGAGGGAGCGCAAGCGCGCGCTCAGGGACGTCTATGCGATAGAGCCAGTCGCCCAAAAATTCAACTCATGCTCATCCTGCCCGATCACCTTCGATCGCAGGGACCATCCGACCAGTATCCGCCACGGCGGTTCAGCCGCACGAGTCCTTGACCCAATAATTGATGGATTCCACCTCACGCGAGTCCTCATGGACGGGGGCAGCAGCCTTAACCTGCTCTATTAGGATATAGTGCGCAAAATGGGCATCGATCCATCAAGGATCAAGCTCAGTAAAACTACCTTTAAAGGAGTCATACCATGTGTAGAGGCCAGTTGTACGGGCTCAATCACACTGGAAGTTGTCTTCGTATCCCCGGACAACTTCAGAAGCGAAGAGTTGATATTCGACATTGTCCCCTTCTGCAGTGGCTATCACAAACTTCTCGGACGAACCGCATTCGCTCGATTTAATGCGGTGCCAAACTATGCTTATCTCAAGTTTAAGATGCCCGGACCACGTGGGGTCATAACAGTCAGTGGAAACACGGAGCGCTCCCTCCATACTGAAGAACACACCGCAGCCCTGGCAGGGGAATTACAGAGCGGCTTTTTAAGGCAGAATTTTAATTCAGCGGCCAAGCTCCCGGACACTGTCAAACGAGTCCGGACTACTCCGCAGCTTGACAGTCCGGCTCGTCAGGAGTTAGACTAGCAATTCGGCCTCAATCTCAGTCCTGACTGAATGGCGGCATATGTACCGTGCGGACATAACTACGCAGTCAAAATACCATGAGCAGAGATGGAGGCATAACCAGACTGTGGTCCACAATACGGCTCGACCTTCCCCGGACACACATACTTTCACTTTTCTTTTTATCCTTTTCAGTTTTCTTTTCCACAGGCCCCTCGCGGCGGCCCGCTCATCGGTCCTTTCAAAGGACGGATACACCAAGGAGGCAAGTAGCACAGATCTGTGTGGGGATTTCCAGACGTTTTTCTCGACGAACATCCTACCTGTTTTCAGGACCCACACGTAAGCTCCCCCCTTGATCTTGGAGGGTCAAATAGCCCGGTTGCTTATCGCGCTGGTTGTACGCTTTGACGTATAAATCTAATTATAATGTAAACAGTTTGCGGCCTAACTTACGCGACATTGGCTTACTACTTCATTTTTTCGCTACTCTTATTGATTGCACCCGGACACCTTGGTATGTTTTAAATTCGCCAGGGGCTTCACTGTGCTCCGTACTTCGGCAACAAAGGCCAAACACTTTTACAGTACAGTTCGGCACCCTAAATTTTAGCATTATATGCATTGGCTCCGAATCATGTCTTTGGTCAATACTTGGGTTGCTCGGCTCCTGTGCTTGCTACCTTACGTTCAGCTCTATCGGCTAAGGTAGTAAAGGGAGAAATACTGCGATTGTGTTTCTGGTTTACCCAAGCAAACACCTCAGTAGAGAAAGCCTAAAACTGACTGTCATGATCTGGCGAGAGCTGGTTAGCTATTAAGAGGTTACAAATCTTTTGCGATTTTTTCCGCATTACGCGGCGGATCTGCCTCAGTTCGATCAGGTGTTTACAGCACCCTAGTCTGGATTAAATGCCAACTAGGGGCTGCGCCTACATTTTTATCAAAACTCCTATGGCTAAGTGAGGGTGATAAAGCCACATAGTCTGACTGCCTGGTTCATTGTGCTAAACACCTTCTTCAAGGACCAAAATTTTGGATCAATAGTGTTTAGATTCATCCCGAACACCACCGTACTACCTACATGGGGGCTGAATCCGACGACTGGCCAACTCTCAGTTTTAAGTACACGGTAGCACATGATGTAAAATCTTAAAATAACAAGCATTATATTATATAACGGCTCTTTTTCATAATACGGGAAGGGACAATATGAATGACTTCATTCAAAGATAATGTCTTTTGAACATTGCCCTTCTACAATATGGGATCCCTTCAGGACATCTTAAAAATACTGCTCGGGCGTGCGGTTCTCCTTGCCCGCGGGCGGTCCCTCGGTCGCGAGCTTGATGGCGTCCATCTTCGCCCTTTGTATCTTGACACGGGCGAAGGCCATCCGAGCACCTTTGATGCAGACCGATCGCTTGATGATGTCAAGCGGGGGGCAGGCATTTACCATCCGCTTCACGAGCCCAAAGTAGCTGCCGGGTATAGCTTCGGCATGCCACAACCGAATTATTAAATCCTTCATAGCTAGTTCGGCCACCCTATGGATTTCGACCAGCTCTTTTAGTTGGTCGCTAAAGGGCACCGGATGTTCTGGCGCAAGGTATTGCGACCAGAACAACTTCTCCGTCGAGCTCCCCTCTTCGGCTCGGAAGAACTTCGCAGCGTTGGCAACACTGCGCGGCTAATCCGCAAACGCTCCCGGAGAACTCCAAATCCGGCTTAGTAAGAGATACCTCTTCTTCACATATTTTCTCTACATAATGAAGGCCTTACCCGCCACGATCTTCTTGGCCTCTTAAATCTCCTGGAGAGCGCCCTGGGCTTAAACCCGGGCATCTTATGCGCTTTGGCGAGCCTTGGCGAGTTCGGTCTCTTGATCCGCAATATTGCGCTCCAAGGACTTGCATTTCTTCACGGCGTCCTGGAGCTCTTGCTGGGCCTCACCGCCCCTGGCCTCGTGCTTTTCGCGGGCGGCTTGTTCCTTGGCCGCTCTCTCCTCGGCCTCGGCTAGCGCCTTCTTGAGGGTCTCCACCTCGGTCACCGTTCCTACAGATATCATGGCACTCTGATTAACACAAACAACTCATATCTCTCTATATATCTGAGCAGGTCACTAAAATACCTTACTTATCCTCCAACTGCTTTCTTGCTTGGCCGAGCTCGTCCCCGGACCGCTCCAGCCTCTCCTTTTGTCTCGAGACTTCGGTAGCATGAGAGGTCGCAGCTAGCAACGACGCCTGCTTATTTTACATAGACATGTGTGATTAGTCTCCTGCAGAAATCGTTTTATCCTTAGTCCGGCTTTTCTTTCCGAACGCTGGACAGAGTATCAGGGGCTACTGTCTACACTGTGACATTCTTCTTACACAATTACGCCACTTACCTCAAAGCATGTCAGCAGGCTGGTGCAGGCGTTGGTTAGTCCGCTCTTAACGGACTGAACCTTCTCAACCACCGTACACATAAGGATACAGTGTTCCTCAACAATGAAAGCGCCTCGTAGCGCTTCCAGCAGATTATCCAGTGGCTCTAGATGGACAGAGGTCACCGGCGGAATAGGCGCACCTCCTCCTTTCGAAGAAGGCTGCTTGCCTGATTCCGGAGCCGTGTTGGTCTCCGGAATGGTATTCGGCGGAGGGCCTATATGATATGGCCCCCATCGCTAGTCTCCATGGGGATTTTCTCCCCCATGTGTCCGGCGGCCGAGGGATCACCCTCTGGTGCCACTCTGACGGCCTCCTGAACCTCTCCCTGGCCTGGGAAGGTCCTTTGGGACAGCACCTCGTTGTCACCCTTGGCCTTGGGAGAATAAGCCGCCGTCGGCGACTCGCTGGCCATCGCCTTTGAATCCAGCGAACCCCCCGATGAGGATCGCTGGGACCTGTCGTGGGCCGGGCTGCAGTGCATTATTTAACATGTTAAAACCAAGGAATAAAGGAGCTGGATATATGTGTGCATCTTTGAGTACTTATGATTCGGCCAGGGGCTTATCCCTGGGGCGCCACTCGGAGCTGCTGTCTGTGTGCCCCGGTGGGGTTATCCGCGAGGAAAACCTTCCCCTTCTTGGACGCCTCTGCCTCCAGATGCGCCGAGGCCATCCTTTTCTTCCTTCCCCCCTTAGGGGGAGAATTGCTTTCCTCCTCCTCCTCATCTTCATCGACGGGGAGGAGTGGGTTTCGGCATCTTTCGACGTTGCGTCCGAATTACCTCTACGACGGAGACCGCTTTTGGTCTCCTTGGTCTACTTGGCCTTCTTCTCTAGCACCTGATAGGGCGCCAGAACTAGCATCTTCATTAGAAGTGGGATGGTTGGGTTTTCGGGCAGTGGAGCCGGACACTGAATCTGCTCCGCCTTCCTTGTCCAGCCCTGAAAGAACAAATAGGGAGGATTAGATATCTTCCTTGAGTATTCCAGTAAAGGGGCAACCTTAAAACACGAAAAACATACCGGACTAGCGGGATGGGCCAGGTCGTGCCCACGGTCCTCGTTCGTCTTCGGCCACGACTAGTTGGACTTGAAAAGCACCTTCTAGATGTCTTCGTGCATAGTGCCGAAGAACTGTAGCAACGTCTGGTGCTTGACCAAATCGAACTCCCACAAATGGCAAGTCCAGCTTTGGCATGGAAGGATCCGGCGAACTAGCATCACCTAGATCACTTTGACAAGCTTGATGTTCTTGTCTACCTTACTCCGGATGCCTGTCTGGAGCGCTGTCAGCTCGTTCGACGAAAACCAGTCCAAACCCTTCTCTAGCCAGGAGGTGAGCCGCATCGAGGCACCAGACTGGAATTCGGGAGCCGGGACCCAGGTGGCTTCGCGAGGCTCTGTGACGTAGAACCACTGTTTTTTCCAACCTTCCACGGTCTCCACGAAGGTACCTTTGGGCCATGTGACGTTGGGCCTCTTGCTCACCATGGCGCCTCCGCACTCTGCATGCTGGCTAGCCACCACCTTCGGCTTCACATAGAAGATTTTTAGCCACAATCCGAAGTGGGGTGGGATGCGGAGGAAGGCCTCGCACACGACAATAAATGCCGAGATGGTAAGGAAGGATTTGGGGGCCAGATCGTGGAAATCCACCCCATAGTAGAACATGAGTCCGTGGACGAATGGGTGGAGATTTAATCCCAATCGGGGACGAAGTGAGGGACAAATACCACCCTCTCATGGGACTCATGGCTGGGGATGAACTTCCCCTGGGGTGGAAGCCGATGGGCGATTTCTGGGGCTAAGTACCCGGCCTCCCGGAGCTTTGCGATTTCCTTCTCCTTGACGGGGGAAACCATCTACTTGCCCTGCGCTCCAGATCTAGACATGGCTGAGGGCTTTCTTGAGGCGGAAAAAGAATAAGAACTTGGGCATTGGAGCTCGAGAATAGGTAGGCAGAGAGAGAAAAGGCGTGGGTGAAAGGGGGTGACTCCTTATCTCCTTATAAAGGCAGCGAATATCAAGCGCCTCCCTACTCACCTTAAAACTCGCCTATTCCCCAAGGGTCGTATAGATGGCACGGTAGGATTACCCACGCCCGTATCGATGGGAATCCCGTAATAAGGGGAGACGATCTCCGCTTTGACAAGACATGCCAGTGAAACCGCATCTCAAAACATGGAGCGGCAGGCCGAATTTTTTTTTGAAATAATGACCGGGTAGTGACATGGCGTCACGCTACGAAAGTTGTCAGTGGATTGGACTCATGAGATATTATACTATCTACGGTTGTGTGTGGTACTTATTTTGCAGAGCCGGACACGTTCTTTTTGTTCGAAGTCTGTTTTGGAGTATTCGGAGAAGAAACCCGCCTTGCAATATCGAAGACAATCTGCGCGCCGGACACCTCGTCATTGAAGCCTGGTTCAGGGGCTACTTAGGAAGTCCTGGATTAAGGGGTCCTCAGACGTTCGGCCTACTGGACATGGGCCAGACTGATGGGCCGTGAATATACAAGACATAAGACTCTCTCCCATATCCGGATGGGACTCTCTTTGGCGTGGATGGCAAGCTTGGCGTTCGGATATGAAGATTCCTATCTCTGTAACCGACTTTGTACAACCCTAGTCCCCTCCCGTATCTATATAAAACTGAGGGTTTAGTTCATAGGAACAATCATAATCATACAGGCTAGACTTCTAAGGTTTTAGCCATTACGATCTCGTGGTAGATCAACTCTTGTAATACTCATATTCATCAAGATAAATCAAGCAGGAAGTAGGGTATTACCTCCATAGAGAGCGCCCGAACCTCGGTAAACATCGTGTCCCCTGTCTCCTGTTACCATCAACCTTAGACGCATAGTTCGGGACCCCCTACCCGAGATCTGCCGGTTTTGACACCGACAGCGGCCCTTCCCAGGCTCGAGGCCACACGCCCGCTCAGGTGGTCCAAGTGTGCCATCACCTTCAGCTGGTCGGAACAGCTCAAGTGTGCGGCTACTACCGACGCCCTCCCGAAGCTTTGCTCACCCGTCATCAGCAATGTCCAAGTCACCAAGACCCTCATCGACGGCAGCGCAGGGCTCAATGCCCTGTCCGTCGAGATGTTCAATAGCCTCCAAGTGCCATACGAGGCCTTTCTCAGGAGTGACCAACGGCTCCACCACCCTGATAGGGCAGGTCTGCCTCCCTATCACCTTCGGCCAGCGCGACAACTACCACACCGACCTCATTGACTTCGACGTCGCCCACATCCGTCTATCGTACAACGCAATCCTTGGGTATCCAGCATTGGCCAAGTTCATGGCGGAGACCCACCACGGTTACAACGTCCTCAAGAGGCCAGGGAGTGGCGGCATCATCATGGTTCCGTGTGAAGAAAGAGATGCGGTGTGCTCCCTTGAGCGCGCCTTCCAAGCCACAGCAATCGAAGACCCCGATAACAAAGGCACACTGTACCCCCCTAAGGCCATCCCCAAGAAGAAGCAGCAGCTACTCCACCCAGCGCCTCAGGGAAGCGCTGTCTCCAGTGGCACCACCTCAGGATCTGTGCCCGCAGCTGGGGCGCCTCCCTCCCTCGCATAGGAAGGCCCACTTGGCGCCATCCCCGGGCAAGGCTCGGGGGCTCTCTTCTGGAGGGCCTCAGATCTAGCCAACATTAGGAGGGAGGTGCTCGGGCACCACATGGAGGCGTGCTTCGCTGCACGTTTCCATCAAGAGGGCACAAGGCGCGCCTGGTGCTCAGGAGTTCATTACCAAGGCGATCCAGGAGCTTCAGGAACCAAGGACCATACGCGGCGACCGCCACCCACCACTCGGCGCAGCTCCCCATCCTAGCGAGGACGGCGGCCTGCACGTCTGCGTCGACATTCCAGGGCTCAACAGGGCAGCATCTCAGGAGCATTTCTGGCCCTCGCGCGTTGGCCGGTGCGAGGGTCCACCTCACAGCTATGTTCGCATGCCGTTTGTCCTGTCGAACATGGCTGTCACCTACCAGCATCATCTGCAGAGCATCCTGATAGCTCAGGAGGCCAGGCATCACGTAGTCCTGGCGGATATGGCGACGGTCCTCGAGGAGCGACTCCTTCAGCGTGCACCTTCAGCTACCTCAACACTCCTTCGACAACGGAACCAGGTGACATTTTCATGTTTACTCACATGGGAGCGCCCCTCGGGCTGCATCATTCCCGGGTCGCACGGGCCCATCCCTGCAACATGTCTCTTTTTGCATCTTTAGCCTAGTCTGTTGGGGGTGCCCCTCGGGCTGCATCATCCCCAGGCCGCTCAGGTCCGTCCCAGTGGCATGTATCGTTCTCACATCTATCTAAGCTAGCTTGTCTCTTCATTTGAGTTATTCTATGGCTATCACCTGCTTGATTGTTACCCATCGCGACCGCCCGTGTTGCCGATCGGCCCCTTGCTCATCCCGCAACAGGGGCTACTCATGCTGGCACGGCGCTTGTGCTCGGATCTGTCCCTACAATGCTGATAAATCTGAGCGGTCGAGCTCTGGCTCGCGGCGCGCCCCGCGTACGTCACCTCATCGGGCCCTCAGTGCCTTCATCTTCTTGCGTAACGACCAGTGGCAGACCAGCAAGTGTGGTTGCAATCTTTATCCCTACTCATCTAACCTGCAGGAACCTCCCGAGGATAACAACGGGTGGTACCGCGGGCTCCCTCTATTCCCATGCAATTTGCTTGTGCGTTAAAGGGGGGCTCCTGACCATCATGACTCAGGAGTTCTTACTGGCTCTCCAGCCCTCACCCCCTGTCCTTGACCAGGGCATCGCAACCTGGCATACTAGCGGCAGCTGAGCTCGCTCGAGGGCCGGGACCCTAGGATGTAGAGCACACGAAAGAGCGTGAAAAAGAGGGGGAAGCTTGCACGGGCCTAACCCGGCTACGCTATGGCCGTTGACGCACGAATCTGGCGCTGCACAAGGAATCGACTCTGGACCGCTAAGATAAGTTTTGCACTCGGGTCGGCCAAGCGCTGCGGCATAGGAGTCCCATCTCTTGCAGCCTAGCTACGGCGATGCCGCCTTCCTTTCCTACCTTGAGGTAGCTGCTTGCACGCTAAAGGGGACCTCTTGAGTATCGCACCTCAGGACCTCTTACTGGACCTCGGGCCGCTCACCTCCTGGCCTTGAACACGGCATCGCGACCTGGCATACCAGCGACGGCTGCAGCCTGCATGGGGACCGGGACCTGTCGGCATAGAGCACCAAGCTACCGCGAGGTTGGAAAGGGGAGACTGAGCCAAAGCAGGACATGCAATCGTAAATCTTCATAATAAGGACAATATTAACAAAAGCCACTACATATCCTTCACACGCGCCATGGGGTTTGTCTCAATTCCTCGTAGGGAACAAAAGAAGAAGGATTCGAGGAACCCTATCTACAAGCATCGACGACACAGACGCTATCATCAACAGTGGGCCATGGGAGGCCGACGCCAACCCCATCCAGATCAATGACGGCGGCTGGGCGGACGCCGCTGCCGCGCTCCGGGCACGGCGAGAGCTCGGGGGCACGTAGCTGTCGTCGCTCGTCTTTGTAGTCTCATAGGGCTCAGGAGAGTCGTTGGACTCCCAAGCGCCCTCAGTGCTGTTGGAGGAACCACTGGCGGGGCCAGTGGCTAGCCTGGCTCCTGCCGCTGTGTCGTCCCGACGACCCCCTCCAGGGCAGCACTCCAGGAGGTGGCCTTCCCCGTCGAAGATCTTGAAGAACATCGTGGAGGCGCCATCGTATTCAAAGTGGACGGTGAGGACGCCCTCCGTGCGGCAAACTCGGGCGACCTCACCCCATCTGTGGGTCATGAAGATCTTGTCCGGGGAGACGACCTCAACCTCCGCCCCCGTCGCCGGGGCATCACACTCAGCATGCTGCAGCCACAGCTCGAGGGTACCCCTCGGCGGCATCTCGGCGGAGAAGAACTGCGGGAAGCGAATCCAGGAGCGCAGGGGCGTCGCCGCCCACACCACCAGTTCGCACGAGGAGCCCTCAACGTGGGTTCCTGGGGCGACGATGCACACCATTGCGGAGCGGCCATCACGGCGGTGGCGCGGTCGGCGTTGATTGCCGCCCCCTCCTCCGGAGCCCTCTACCTGGGCGTAAAAAGGCAGCGGATATCCGGGAGGAGGCCGTTTGTACCAAGGCCTTGTCACCTCCAGCCTCACGACGACATCGCGGGAGCGGGCCAGCCTCTTCTTCGGCGGGAGTGGCCCTGGCTCTTCGCGGGGGGCTTATCCCTTCTCGGCGGACGAGATTCTCCGTATCAGCGCCATGGGAGTCACTGCTAGCAGTGAAACGAGGAGCAAGGAAGAAGAAGTGAGCGGAACGGAGGAATCGATGGGCGATGGGGGCTCCGCCCCCTCCCCATTTATAGCAGGAGGAGGCCAACCGCCGGCCTCCACGATCGCAGGTAATGATGGCTTTTCTACATGCACCAGGGACTCATCAAGTCAGGCAGTTACCAAGGCAGCGTGGGGAAGCGAAGGCGCCCACGTCCCGTCAGTCGCCACGTTAATTAAGGCCGCAGGCGGTTGGGGCCACGGCGCTCCGCACTTGCTCCTTGGTTTTGCCTCGTCCGAGCGCGCCTTGGGCCCGGGGGCTACTTTCGACATTCGGGGAAAGGGGGTCGCCAGACATGCCTGCCTGCGGCCCACGGCGTGGCTCCACTAGCGGCCTGGTACGGCCCATCTTCACCAGCAAACACTCAAGACCCTCGCGAGGGGCCAAGCCTCGCGAGGCAGACGACACAAGACCTCCTCAGGAGCAGCCTCACTAGGCTGGCTCGCGAGGAGCGGAGAGATCAAGGCGAAGGGCACCTCGTGAGGTTCTCGTGACATGAGCCATGACGACCAAGGCCAGGAGGGCGACAGTGGGCGCAGAGTACTGGTTTCCTCTTTGGTCCTAAAGGAGCAGGTGCAGGCGAGGAGTCCCGAGGCATCAGGCAAAGGTTTCCGTATCGGTGCAACGAGACCAAGACCAGCAGGACGGCAAGACGGAGGTCACCGTAGAGCCCATGATGGTGTCACCACCAGAGCCTTTGGCAGGCGAAGACCATCTTTTGTCAGGATAGCTTGTACTAGTTGTCCCCCTTCAAATTGGCCGTTGTGGGATCCCTTCCCGCCTAATATTTGGGAAGAGGACCCGGGTCTCTATAAATAGGACTAGCCACCACCCTAGCAAGGGGACAGATCATTCAGATCATCCTCAACCACACAAGCTCACCGAGCTCAAGGACACCTCTCCTCAGGAGGTAGTTCTCCCCTTGTACTTGTTCATCCCAGCCTACGAGGCAATCCACCACACCACACTAGAGTAGGGTATTACACCACATTGCTAGCCCGAACCAGTATAAACTCTTGTGTCCCTTGTTCTTCGGGTTCGGCAAGCTAAGCTTTGAGATAGTGGTGAGAGAGTGAGCTAGGGGGAGAGAGATCTTCGTGCGCACCCCAGAGTTCGAACCTCAAGGGTTTTGCCGGAACCCGCAATCCGACACTCGCAACCCGTCTTCTAATAACTACTCCACAATGCATTCCCTTAGGCCCAAATATGGTGAAGTGCCATGGTGTCGACGTTCACATGACTCCACTATGGGAATCACAACATACATACGATCAAAATATCGAACACATATCAAGTTCACATGATTACTTGCAACCAGATTTCTCTCATGACCTCAAGAACAAAAGTAAGTACTCAGAAACGATAATTATTCTCAAGATCAGTGGGGTATTAAATAGAATATTGGATCTGAACATATAATCTTCCACCAAATAAACCATATAGTAATCAACTACAAGATGTAATCAACACTACTAGTCACCCACAAGTACCAATCTATAGTTCCGGTTCAAAGATTGAACACAAGAGATAAACTAGGGTTTGAGAGGAGATGGTGTTGTTAAAGATATTGATGGAGATTGCCCTCCCCAAGATGGGAGAGTTGTTGGTGATGATGATGATGACGATGATTTTCCCCTCCGGGTGGGAAGTTCCCCCGGCGGAATCGCTCCGTCGGAGGGCAAAAGTGCTCCTGCCCAAGTTCCGCCTCGAGACAGCGGCGCTTCGTCCCGAAAGTCATGTCCTTATTTTTTCTAGGTCAAAATGACTTATACACCAGAAAAGGGGCACCGGAGGTGGGCCGAGGAGGGCACAACTAACCAGGGTGCGCCTCGGCTCCCTGACGCGCCCAAGTGGGTTGTGCTCACCTGGTGGCCCCCCTCTGGTACTTATTGGCTCCAATATTTCTTATGTATTCCATAAAAAATATTCGTAAAGTTTCAGCTCATTTGGAGTTGTGCATAATAGGTAGCCTGACGTAGCTTTTTCATGTCCAGATTTCTAGCTGTCGGAATTCTCCCTCTTTGTGTGAACCTTGCATATTATGAGAGAAAAGTCATTCAATTACTCCAAAAGGCATTATTATACATAAAAAAAGTAACAGTAGGAAAACATGATGCAAAATGGACGTATCACCCATCACAAAGGACCTCCCCCATTGCAAGAAAAACTAATCTAGTAGGCCAAACCAAATCGATAGATTGGAGATAAATATAAAGCTATCTTAATCATGCATAAATTTTTTCAGAAAAGACTCAAATAATATTCATAGATAATCTGATCATAAATCCACAATTCATTTAATCTCAACAAAGGCACCACAAAAGAAGATTACATCAAATAGATCTCCAAGAACATCAAGGAGCACATTATATGGAAGATCAGAGAAAGGGAAGAAGCCATCTAGCTACTAGCTATGGACCCTGAGGTCCATGGTAAACTACTCACTCGTCATCAGAAGGGCGAGAAGGTTGGTGTAGAGTCCCTCAATGATCGAATCCCCCTCTGACGGAGCGCCAGAAAAGGCCCCAAGATGGGATCTCACAAGAACAGAAGCTTGCGGGGGCAGAAAAGTATTTTTGGTGTGCCCTTTGACGTAAGGGGAATATTTGTTAATTTCTAGTGCTCGAGTTAAGCTTAGAAGAGCTTCACCCCCTAGGCTTGTGGGCTCCTCGTGGTTCTTCTGGCTTCCTCCTGAAGCTTCGTAGGTGTCTTGATGTCCAAGAAAAATCATCAAAAAGTTTCGTTCCGTTTGGACTCTGTTTGGTATTGATTTTCTGTAGAAGACAAAAACAAGGAAAAAACAACAACTGGCAATGGTCACTAGGTTAATAGGTTAGTTCCAAAAATAATATAAAATAGTATACTAATGTACATAAAACATCCAAAACAGATAATATAACAGCATGGAACAATAAAAAATTATAGATACATTGGAGACGTATCAAGCATCTCCAAAGCTTAATTCCTGCTCGTACTTGAGTAGGTAAATGATAAAAACTGAGTTTTTTATTAGGAATGCTACCTAACATATTTATCAATGTAACTTTTCTTATTGTGGCATGAATGTTCAGATCCATTAGATTCAAAACAAAAGTTTAACATTGACATAAAAACAATAACACTTCAAGCATACTTATAAAGAAATCGTGTCTTCTCAAGCATGGCTAAACAAAGTTATCCCTACGAAATCATATAATCTTGTCATGCTCTATCTTCATCACACAAAGTATTTATCATGCACAAGCCGATGACAAGCCAAGCAATTGTTTCCTACTTTTAATGTTCTCAAGCTTTTTCAACTTTCATGCAATACATGAGCGTGAGCCATGGATATAGCAATATAGGTGGAATAAAATATGGCAGAGGTTGTGAGGAGAAACCAAAAAGGGAGAAAGTCTCACATCAACTAGGAAATTAATGGGCTATGGAGATGCCCATAAATTGATATCAATGCAAGTGAGCAGGGATTTCCAAGCAACGGATGAATTAGGGCTATAAGTGTATGAAATCTGAAAAGAGAACTAAGTGGGTGTGCATCCAACATCCTTGCCCACGAAGACCTAGGGCAATTTGAGGAAGCCCGTCATTGGAATATACAAGCCAAGTTCTATAATGAAAAAATCTCACTAGTGTATGAAAGTGATAAAATAGGAGACTCTCTATCACGAAGGCCATGGTGCTTTTTTGAAGCACAATTGTGGGAATGTATAGTAACATTGTCCCTTCTCTCATTTTTCTCTCATAACTTTTTTCTTTATTTTCTTTTGGGCTCTTTGGCCTCTCTTTTTTATTGTGCTCTTTGGCCTCTTTTTTTATTGTAAGTCCGGAGTCTCATCTCGCCTTCTGGGAGAATCATAGCCTCCACCATCCTTTCCTCACATGGGAAAATGCTCTAATAATGATGATCGTCACACTTTTATTTACTTACAACTCAAGAATTAAAACTTGATACTAGAACAAAAATATGTATCTTTGTGAATGCCTCCAGCGGTGTCCCGGGATGTGCAATGATCTAGCGTGACATATATAAAAAATATGAATGGTTGCCAAGCCACAAATATTATGCCAACTACACGATCGTGCAAAGCAATATGACAATGATGGCATGTGTCATAATGAATGGGACGATGTAAATATCTCAGAATGGCTATGGAAATGCCAACAAGAAAGATGCGCTGATTTGCGCTGACCAACTATACCAGCAAGCGGTTGCAGCAGCTGCCGCCACTAGGGCACTTGCTCCTGCCGCTGGGACCCCGGGAGGGAAGAAGAAGAAGAAGACCGGTGAGACCTCGGACACCCACTCCGGCAAGTGCACCTCTTCGGAGTGTAGCGTTGCCGTCGAGGGGCGTGCGAGAGAGCTCCACCGGTGGAAACAAGAAGCCCGAGGCCATCCCGCCGGGAACCAAGAAGATTTCTGTCAATGAGGACGGCACGGGAGGAGCTTTTACCATAAGCTCCACCCTTGACGACAAATAGGAAGACCCGCTCGTCACCTTCCTGCGGGCGAATGTCGATGTGTTTGCATGGCAAGCTTTTGACATCCCCGGTGTTCCCTGGGAGGTGATTGAGCACCACCTTGCTGTCTGCCCTCATGCGCGACCCGTCAAGCAGAAGGTCAGAAAGCAAGCTTTGGAACGACAAGAGTTCATCACAGAAGAGATCCGGAAACTGGAAGCAGCGGTTTTGGTAAGAGGAGTGCTCCATCCAACGTGGTTGGCCAATCCGGTCGTAGTGTGCAAGGCAAATGGGAAGTGGAGACTGTGTATTGATTACAGATATCAATAAGGCTTGCCCTAAAGACCCCTTCCCGTTGCCGCGCATCGACCAGATTGTTGACTCCACGGCTGGGTGTGATCTGTTGTCATTCCTCGACGCCTACTCCGGCTACCACCAGATCTTCATGACAAGAGAAGACGAAGCGAAAACAACATTCATCACCCCATGCGGTACCTATTGTTTCATGCGGATGCCTTTCGGGTTGAAGAGTGCTGGTTCGACGTTTGCAAGGGCGGTCCAGATTGGTTTTGAACCCGGCTCCATAGAAATATGGAAGCTTATATGGATGACATAGAGGTCAAAACCAAGGACAGGGCAACCCTCATACCAGATTTGCAAGAAACATTTGCAAACCTGTGCAAGATCAATCTCAAGCTGAACCCTGAGAAGTGCGTCTTTGGCGTCCCGTCCGGCAAGCTTCTCGGGTTCTTGGTGTCACAACGTGGGATAGAGGCCAATCCGGACAAAATCAAAGCTATAGAGCAGATTGAAGCACCCAAGCAAATCAAGGATGTGCGTCGGCTAGCTGGTTGCGTCGCCGCCATGGGCAGGTTCATTTCCGAATGCGCGGCCGCCCTTCCCTTTTTCAAGATCCTGAAAAAGGCGGGCCCGATGGAGTGGACGCCAGAAGCCGAAGAAGCATTCCAAGGTTTGAAGAAGTAACTCTCCTCCGTGCCAATACTAGTTGCACCCAGGCCACAGGAGCTGTTGCTGCTATACCTGGCAGCAACGGACTAGGTAGTCAGCGCCGCACTAGTGGCGCAGAGAGAGGTTGACGATGAGGTAATGGCAGTGGCAGAGCCCGACAGCACCAATGCAGAGACGACACAGCTAGTTGAAGTGCCGCCGAAGAAGAAAATGATGCAGCACCCGGTCTACTTTGTTAGTTCCCTCTTGCAGGGTGCTAGATCAAGGTACTCCGGCGTGCAGAAACTGCTCTTCGGCCTTCTTATGGCCTCGAGGAAGCTGCGTCACTACTTCCAGGCACACGAGATCACTGTCATCACTCGCCTCCCTCTGCAACGGATATTGCACAATCCGGATGCAATGGGAAGAATTGTGGAATGGGCACTGGAGCTGTCCAGCTTTGGCCTCAAGTTTGAAAGTACTTCGACGATTCAGAGCCGAGTCCTAGCGGAGTTCATTGCAGAATGGACCGCAACGCCTGACGAAGAAGCCCAAGATACTTCTCTCCCTGGCAAGGAGGCAAGTTGTGATTGGATCATGTACTTTGATGGAGCTTTCTCCTTGCAAGGCGCCGGGGCTGGCGTACTGCTTGTCGCGCCCGCCGGAGAGCACCTCAAGTACGTGATCCAGTTGCACTTCCCGTGGAGGTGTCAACAAACAATACGGCAGAGTACGAAGGGCTGCTTGCCGGTCTTAGGATCGCGGCGGACCTCGGAATCAAGAAACTCATCGTCAGAGGAGACTCGCAGCTTGTCGTCAAGCAAGTCAACAAGGATTACAAGAGCCCGTTGATGAAGGCCTACGTCGATGAAGTGAGAAAGCTGGAAGAGCATTTTGACGGTATACAGGCTGAACACATTCCCCGAGCGGAGAACGATATCGCTGATTACCTGTCAAAACGCGTTGCCCTCAAGCTACCTGTGGAACCAGGTACCTTTGTGCTTCAGCTAACTCAGCCATCCGTTGATCCATCAATAGAGCAGAATAAGAGGAGGAAATCAGGGCCCGACATGTACTTTCCTGCCGAGCTCCTCGGAGCCGCCGGCAAGGATGTTGCCAGGGATACTGAGCCCGCCATAGGACGACTGGCTCTGGCGGAGCGTCAAGCTCTTGCCGTCGAGACAACCGCTCCTATAGCGGAGGAAATGCCTGTAGTTCTCGCCGTCGAGCCACAGCCTCCAGCGTGGGCACAGCATACCGTCCGATTCCTCCAAACAGGGGAACTTCCTGAGGAGCAGGAGGAAGCAGAAAAAGTAGCCCGTCGCTCTCCCATGTACCAGTTCATCGATGACGTCCTGTACAGAAAGAGGCCGAACGGTGTGAAATTGAAGTGTATCCCTCGAGAGGAAGGACTGGAGCTATTGGCGGAGATACACGGAGGCATATGTGGATCCCACATTGGGTCAAGGGCCCTTGACGGCAAGGCATTTCGGCAAGGCTTCTTATGGCCCACCGTCCTCCAGGATGTGACGACACTAGTCACCAGGTGTGAAGCGTGCCAGTTCCATTCAAAGAAGCTTCATCAGCCAGCTCAAGCCCTTCAAACCATTCCTCTCTCCCGGCCCTTCTCGGTGCAGGGCTTGACATCTTGGGCCCTTTCCCCTGTCTTTGTCAGGGGCTTTGAGTACTTGTACGTTGCAATCGACAAGTTCACAAAGTGGCCGGAGGTGGAGGCAGTGAGGAAGGTCACAGCTCAGTCAGCCGTCAAGTTCTTCAAGGGACTAGTGTGCCGTTTTGGCGTACCCAACAGGGTTATTACCGATAACGGCACACAGTTCACAAGACGCACCTTCATGCAATATACCCAAGACCTCGGTAGCAAAGTCTGTTTCGCTTCCGTTGCTCACCCGCGAAGCAATGGTCAAGCTGAGAGGGCAAATGCTGAAATCATGCGAGGCTTAAGGACCAAGACCTTTGACAGGCTGCACAAGAGTGGAAGGCGCTGGATTGATGAGTTGCGGCGGTTCTTTGGTCGATCAGACGACGCCAAATCGAGCCACCAGCCGGACACCTTTTGCCCTAGTATCACGGGGCGAAGCAGTTCTCCCACTGAACTCATATCACGGGTCACCTCGGTGATCGCTATGACGAAGCTTGAGCAAGAGCAATCTGCGGCAAGATGACGCAATGCTCCTTGAGGAAGATCGTCTTGAGCGGCTGTGAGAGCAAGACGCTACCAAAGAAGCCTTGCGCCGCTACCATAGCCGCAAGGTTCATGCCCGAAGCCTTGAGGAAGGTGACCTTGTCCTTCGGCGCGTTCAATCGGCCAAGAATTCCAACAAGTTGAGGCCAAAGTGGGAAGGCCCTTATCAGGTAATACGAGTCACCAGGCCCGGCGCAGTCTGCAGAGATCGAGATGCTGCCGTTCCGGTGAGTAACTCCTGGAACATTGAGCATCTTCGCAAGTTTTACCCGTGAGGCGCGGCTTCCCGGGCCCCCCTGGAAGCCACCTTTTGTACAAGCATTTCCGATGATGCATGTAACCGTTTGTACAAAGCCAGCCGCAGACCCTGAGCATAAATAAATGAAGCGCTGGCGCCCTAAGTTATAGCATGCATGCTAGGTCGAGTCTCGTCCTTGGTTAGGGTTGATAGTGCTCAGCGGCGACTAACCCCTAGCTTAGAGGTCGAGTGTGCGTCCCTTTGCCGTTATTTTGTCTTTTTTGGTTCGCAGGGCTCACAGATGTCCTTGCCGGAGCACTTGAGGAGGAAAAAGAGAAGAGGGACAGACCGACATCTAGACCCCGGCAAGCCAGTATTGGAGGGGGCTGCAAGTGCCAAGATACACCCACGGCAAACCAGAGTTGCCGGGGGCTACAGCTTCAGATAAGTTCTTCATCCCTTAACATGCATTCCCTTATGGACTGAGGTATGTGAAACCTCATTTTTTCCCAAAGCTACCGTGCTCCCCTAAAACTCTAGGCCCTAGGGCTCGTTCCTGGGGCCAGGTTTGGTCGTAGTCGCGGCAGCAGAAGGGTTAAACGAGGAGCCTGAACCCACCTCATCCCTGGCTCCGCCAAAAGCGCGAGAAAGGTCGAGCGAAGTGGGAAGACGGCAGGGCCTGTTGCCGGGCAAGGAAATGTTTATCTTAGGGATATCAAGGATTTACTCCTTGTCGTGGGTTCTACCCGCAAACAAATGACCCGGGAAGCATCCCTTTTTCATTAAAAACATTCGACTCAGGTAAAGCCCATGGGGAATGAAAAACATGAATGATGGGATTACAAGTTTTAGATTCAGTCAAGGGCCAAAGGCTTACAAGCTAAAAAGAGATAAGGTGCCCGTAATCCCTTTCTTGTCCCTCTCCTCAGGAGGCAGGTTAAGGAGGCGAAAAGGGCAGAAGGGGCGCCTAGGCGAGCTACGGGTGGCAGGAGACACCAAGAAAACATCTCGGTGGCCGTCCGAAGGCTGGATGGTGATGGCAGCGCCGGAAGTAGAGCTCAAAGATGAGGTGACAGGACGTCAGCACACGTCGAAGGCATCGGTGCCCACGTACTCCGATTTGACGGCCTTGCCGCCCGCCCTCTTCCTCTTCTGCAGCCTCCCAACGCCAGCCGCCCAAGGAGACGACCCCGAGAAGTTCAGGAAACCGGCGACATGGATGATGGGGTCGCCGGTGCCGCACGGAGCGGCGCGCAACACCTAGTCAGACCCGTCATCCTGCCGCCCGCTACCCTCGTCGTCGCTGCCGCTGTCCTCCTCGCCACTCCCGCCCGAGGAGGAGTCTTCGCTATCAGAAGATCTCTCCACGCAGCACCTTGCCTGGGTCCCGAAGAGCCCGAAGACCTTGACAGAGAGGAGGCCGCCCTCCATCAGCTTGAAATAGAGAGTGAGCCCCTCCGTCAAGTGGTGGATATGAGCGAACGTCTTCCATCCCCGATGAAGATACATCACGTGAGGGGCTGGGAAGTCAAAGCGAGCTCGCGTACCGCTGATCCCACAGCCCCTCATGTGCAGCCGCAATGACTCCGGCGGATCCAGCTCCATCTCCCGCACGAATGGAGTCGGGAGACGAAGGCGACGGCGAGGCGGCCGGCGTAGCCTGACGAAGAACTCAAGGGTCATCCCCAACATGGCCCTCCATGGGGGGAGGAACTCTTTGGCGGAGGCGAGACCGGCGCGCCCGCCCGTCCTCCTCTTCCCCGGCGCCTCGGCCTCGCCCCTCCCCTTCCCTTGCGGGCTGGCTCTGCCACCACAGGTGCAGGAGAAGGAAGGACGCGTTGTCGAGCGGCGACCCTCGCCGCCACCGTTGAAGGGCCAGGATTCCCTCTCTCCATGGCGGATGGAGGGGGGAGTAGAAGCTGAAGGAAGCAGGAGATGGAAGAATGCGGGACGCCACCCCCCCCCTCTCGCTCTTTATAAAGGAACGGGGTGGGGGCTCGGCCGCCCCGCTCAGCCAATCAAGACACAGAAGGCGCAGGGAACTGGGACGAACCCGCTGCCCCAGCCCGCGACGGCCCGGTTTCCCGCCTCCACTGTTCGCCACCCCAAGCACATGAGAACCACGTGGCAGGCGTGCGGGACCAAGGCGACGGGTGAGGCGACCTCTCCCCACCCCATGATCGTGGGGAGTGGACGCCTTGAAAACCACGCCTCGGCCCCGTTCAATAAATGGGCCGCGCCTCCACGCCTCCCTACGACATCTTCCCATTACTACGACGTGACGCATGCGTGCAGAGCACAGCCCCACGCATGCCGCCCACGTCACGCACGCCTCCCCACGCCGAGCCACGCGCGGGAGGCATGGGAAGCGCAGCGCGCGAAGAGACTTACCGCGGTAAAAACTACCCCGCCTGCCCGCGCACCGTTTTTGGGCCTAGCCCAACGACGCGATTGCGCTTACGTGTGGCCTAGGCCCGGGGGATCTTGTCGGTGTACAAAAAGAGGGGTACACTTTTTGTACCCCTATAACTGTGCACGGGTAGTCTGAGCCGCGGGCACCACCGCACTAAGCAAGGCAAGGGAGGTAAGCCAAGGTTAGGCCGAAGCTCAAAAGGAGTAGAACGACGCCAAGACCAAGACCACAAAGAGCAAAGGGGACGAAGCGGACTCCCCAGGCAAGATCCTTGCCGGGAGGCGGTTTTAGCAAACCTGGCAAGACCCTTGCCATGGCAGCTCGCCCCACACCTACGGAGTGAATCACCCTTGAGTCCACTGCCCCCATGGGGCAAGGATTCGGGAGACATCCCCGTGGTGTCATGCAGATCTTTGTGAAGACATTCAAGATCATATACACCCTATAGAAGATGACGACCCTTGGCGGGATCCCAGCCAAGGAGGACCACAAGGCCGAGCCTTGCCGGGGATGACAGCAGGCACCATGGCAAGACCCTTGCCGGGGCTATGGCGAGGCCCTTGCCAAGAACACCCGTAGGGCCACCATCAGGCCCACGCCAATCAAACCTTCATCACCGTTCGCATGCAGCTGCCGACCCAACTAGTTGGGCAGGCACTTGCGTGGCGGCTAGCCGATCTTCGTGGAGACCCACCACTGCGCCACCTCAGCTGCCTGCCTGCCTACATGGCACCGCAGGCACCGCTGGCCAGGGCGCGTGTCGACACGAAAGGGAGCGGCGACGGACGGGATAGGGCTCTCCCCCGTCCCCGATAAAGCAAGGACACCTAAGCAAGACACATTAAAGGCGCCTTGTCATGTAACGTGAGGGATAAACTCGCATCACTGTACCGTTTCCACCTCCTGTGTGCCACTGTGGAAACCCCTTTCCCTATAAAAGGAGGCCCAAGGCGACCAGGAGGAGGATTCGGCTTTTTGGAGCTCCTCACGCCCCATTGTGTAACACCCCGGATGTAATTTTCCATATTTGTAACTCCAACTCTTGCCATTTTCGGCATTGTGATATGATATTCCCTCCGTGGTTGGGTTTTTCTTCATTTTGCATTTTGTCCGTGTCATGCATCTCATATCATGTCATCATGTGCATCGCATTTGCATACGTGTTCGTCTCATGATTCCGAGCATTTTTCCCGTTGTCCGTTTTGCAATCCGGCACTCCTATGTCCCCTAGCGTCCCCTTTTACGTTTTTCCGTGAGCGGGTACTAAACGTTCTCGGAATTGGCTGAGGTTTGTCAAGTGGCCTTGGTATACCACCGGTAGACCACCGGTCAGGTTTCAGGTCATTTGGAGCTCGTTTGGTACTCCAACGATTAACCGCACTCTCGCAAAGGCCTCTTTTAAGTTGCAGCCCAACATCCTTTCAAAACAGCCCAATAACCCATCTAAGTCACTTCCATGCTCTCCGTCGTTCGATCACGATCGTGTGGGCGAAAACTACACCTCATTTGGACTCTCCTAGCTCCCTCTATGCCTATTTAAACACCTCCCCCGTCCAAATCCGGGTCCAAACCCTAGCCATCTTCATCCCCGCCACCGGACTAAAACCCAGACGTACGGACGCGTCCGCCCCGCCCGCGCCGCCGCCGCCCGGCGAACCAGGGCGTGACACGTGGCACCCGGCCACTGCGCCGCCCGACCCGAGCCATGGCGAGCCCATGACCCGTCGCCGCCAGCGCCGCGCTCCGCCTCCCGGCCAGCGTCGCCCGCTCCGCACCGGCCGCCGCGCTCCGGACCTCTCCGCGCCACGGGCCCGGCCGCCCGCCGCCGCCGCCTTGCCGGCCCGGCCCGTCTCCGGCGCCCGGCCGCCCCTCGCCGCCTCCCGCCCGGCTGGCCGGGCGCCTCCTCCCGTCGGCCCGGGCCCGTCTCCCTCCTCCGTCGCCGTCCCCGGCGAGCCGCGCCGTCGTCCTCGCCCTCGATCGGGCCGGATCCCGATCCGGATCTGGGTTGACTTTCTTCCCCCCAAATCGTCCAAGTTTTTATTCCGTTGTTTATTTAGTGGCATTTTCAACGCATCATAACTTTGCTTCCGTATCTCCATTTTGTGCGTGTAATATGTCAAAATGTTCGCCCCGAAGAGTAGATCATTTCGTCTCATTGGATTAGTTTCATTTGAGCTCATCTTGATGCCCGAAATGCTGTTAGAAGAGGGCTATGTGATGTTAGTTTCTGTTTCTTAACAGAACATGCACTTTTTTTATTTTTGCTATGATTGATGTGTGCACCCTATGAATTTGAGTCCTACATGTGTTTTGTAATATGCCATGACATCTTTCCAGGGTTGTATGCCATGTATTTTTGTGATCTATGTGGTGACTAGCACAAACATGCAAACTAGGCTTCATGATGTTGCTGATTTCAGCCCCAGTTTCGCTGATATTTTGATGCCATGTTAACTTGATGCTACTGAGAGATCCATGCATATTTTGAGATACTTCAGTAAGGATGTTGTGGACATATGGTTATGCTATATCCATCCATTCCCTTTTTTGCAATTATGGAGTGCCTTAGCTTGAGCCAATCGAGCTCTACTTTTGCTATAAAATGTTTCCGGCAGATTGTTTACATGTTATTCAATTTTGCCAAGGTTGTTGTGGTTGATCCGTGTATGCTATGATATTGTACTTGCCATGTATGTATTCTATGCCATGTCTTATTTATGTAGGGATGCTTAGTTTATCATGAAAGTCTCTGTAGCGAGTGCATCGAGCTTTTAAACATGCCTACTTGTTATCTGTTTTTGTCATGCCCTGTTGCTGAATCTGTTAACGAAACTTGCTATGTTTACATGAGTGTTACTATATTTTCTGATCCTTTTTGGATTATGGTCAGTAAGGGACTTTTGTTCTATCCTTTGATTGTATTCATACCATGCCTTGTTTTTCTATTATAAGTTCCTTTAGCATGTAGTTTTCTTGCTCTGAACATTGCTACCTGATGCTGTTTTTGCCATGTTCAGTAATTTCACCAAGTCTGTGAAGCTGACATGTTTTGCACTTTTTCCATGCTTGTTTGAACCTGTTATGGTGTGATTTAGCCGTAGCTCAGTGTTCATCTTTTGTCAAGCATCTTGAGTAGATCACTGCCATATACTTTGTTGGTACGTTTGGGTGCAGTAGCTTAATTTCTTGTTGCTTGCTAAGTGGCATCATGCTGTTAATGGCAGATTTGTGTCATTCTTGTTTTGCTTGTCATTTGCAAACCGTGCATCCGATTACTGTGATATTTATATCGATTTCAACCGAAATCATCTCATCTCTCCAGCGGCATACTTGGTTTGCCAAGTTGATGCGTGGTTCATCATTTTCCTTCCGAGCACGCATACGCATTGCATATCACATCTCGCATATCATGTCATGTTTTGCATCATGTTGCTTGTGCATTGCACCGTGATTTATTGTGGTTCCTTTGTTTGTGTTCTTGCTTTGGGTAGAGCCGGAGAGGCGAGTACGTGAACGAGGAACCTGTTGAGAACGCTTACGAGGATCAAGCTTTCGACAACTCTGAGAACTTTGCAGGCAAGATGACCATACCCTCGAAATCACTTCTATCTTTGCTATGCTAGATGCTCGCTCTTTTGCTATGCCCATGCTACGATGCCTATCACTTGCTTATCATGCCACCCATATTGCCATGTCAGCCCCTAACCATCCTTTTCCTAGCAAACCGTTGATTGGCTATGTTACCGCTTTGCTCGGCCCTCTTATAGCATTGCTAGTTGCAGGTGAAGATGAAGTTTGTTCCCTGTTGGAACATGGAGATGTTGTTCCTTATTGGAACATGTTTACTTGTTGGGGATATCACAATATATCTGCTATAATTAATGCATCTATACACTTGGTAAAGGGTGGAAGGCTCGGCCTTATGCCTGGTGTTTTGTTCCACTCTTGCCGCCCTAGTTTCCGTCATACCGGTGTTATGTTCCTTGATTTCGCGTTCCTTACGGTTGTGTGATTTATGGGACCCCCTTGACAGTTCGCTTTGAATAAGACTGCTCCAGCAAGGCCCAACATTGGTTTTACCATTTGCCACCTAAGCCTTTTTCCCCCGGGTTTTCGCGAGCCCGAGGGTCATCTTTATTTTTAACCCCCGGACCGGTGCTCCTTGAGTGCTGGCCAACGAAACAGATCAAGGGCCACCACGGGAAACTTCGAGGTTTGGTTTTACTCGTAGGATGTCTCATCTGGATGTGCCCCGAGAAGCGAGATATGTGCAGCTCCTATCGGGATTTGTCGGCACAATCGGGCTGCTTTGCTGGTCTTGTTTTATTCTTTGTCGAAATGTCTTGTAGTCCGGGATTCCGAGATTGATCGGGTCTTCCCGGTAGAAGGAATATCCTTCGTTGACCGTGAGAGCTTATAATGGGCTAAGTTGGGACACCCCTGCAGGGTATTATCTTTCGAAAGCCGTGGCCGCGGTTATGAGGCAGATGGGAATTTGTTAATGTCCGGTTGTAGAAAACCCGAAGTTGACCTCAATTAAAAAACATATCAACCGCGTGCGTAACCGTGATGGTCTCTTCTCGGCGGAGTCCGGGAAGTGAACACGGTGTTGGAGTTATGTTTGACGTAAGTAGTTCAGGATCACTTCTTGATCGCTACTAGCTTCACGATCGTGCTTTGCTCCTCTTCTCGCTCTCTTTTGCGAATGTAGCCACCATATATGCTAGTCGCTTGCTGCAGCTCCACCTTACTACTCTGTCCTTCCTATAAGCTTAAATAGTCTTGATCTCGCGGGTGTGAGATTGCTGAGTCCCCGTGACTCACAGATTCTACCAAAACAGTTGCAGGTGCCGACGATGCCAGTGCAGGTGACGCATCCGAGCTCAAGTGGGAGTTCGATGAGGAACGTGGTCGTTACTATGTGTCTTTTCCTGATGATCAGTAGTGGAGCCCAGTTGGGACGATCGGGGATCTGTGTAGCATTTGGGGCATCTTCTTTTATTTTGGTTCCGTAGTCGGACCTTGAGTGTATTCTTGATGATGGATGTTTATTTATGTATTGTGTGAAGTGGCATTTGTAAGCCAACTATGTATCTCTTTCCTTATGTATTACATGGGTTGTGTGAAGATTACCTCACTTGCGACATTGCTTTCAATGCGGTTATGCCTCTAAGTCGTGCTTCGACACGTGGGAGATATAGCCGCATCGAGGCGTTACAAGTTGGTAATCGAGCCTTCCCCGACTTAGGAGCCCCCTACTTGATTGTTTGCTGGCGTTGTTGAGTCTAGAACGGAAAAATGTTTTGAGTCTTAGGATTATATATATCGGAGAGTAGGATTCTTTTTACTCCCCAGTCCCTTCGTCGCTCTGTGAGGTCTCCTGACGTAGAAGTTTTGACTCTCCTCTCCTCAAATTTCACTAAAAATTTTTTTTAGGATCACGTGGGTATCTTGGGATCGTTCCGATGGTTTTGTGACGAGAACATTGTTCTTGGTGCCTCCTGACATTTAGGGGTTGTGGCAGTGTCCCGGGGAGTTGAGCTCCGAGGTGTTGTCGTCACAATTTTATCGTTGCAGATCTCGAATACCTGAGATTTGCCGACATCGAAATCTCTTTTGTGCAGTTGTTGGTGAGATAACCCCGATAACTTGATCTTTGAGGCGAGCTCGAGTATTGCCATGACTCGTATAACGGATGCTTTTCAAGGTCGAGGTACACGATTTCGAAGGTTTCTTGGTTATGTGTTGACGGATGGATACAACTGGCTCTAGGTATTGTTAGTTTGGGTGATATATTTTGTGTCCCTGTATCCCCAACACCAGATTGCATAACCAGGAAGTTTCGGGAGTTTATAGGTGGGAATTCTAGTAGCTTACAAGATATCTTTCCGACAGATGTATGATTTGAGATTGGGGTCCAACGTCTAGTGGTCCGCCCATTCACGGTCGATTTACAGTGGTCGCGAGGCGTCTTAAAGAATCCTTGGCTATGCTGATTCGGGGACGTCTTGTTTGTCATTCTTGACGGTCATATACGTCGTGTCCGTGTGGGCCCCACCACGAACACTTTGGGCGAAATCTCTATCATGTGTTTGTTCCGGCTTATTCTAGAAGCCAATCTTTTGTTTTGAGTTGTGATATTCGAATTGTTTCAAAGGCAGATGATGATTACATACCTTTATCTAAGTGGCTTCTCACCTTAATGGACGTGTGATGTTAACCTTGGAATTCATTCGTTCATCCTTGCTCGAATGTTTATTGTGAAGACTATATGTTGCAATTTCTATCCGTTGATTCAACTTGTCTATCTGTCTATCAAAGTGCTAACGGATGTCACCCTCTTCAGATGGCTCCGCCATGCAGCGTCTGAATCCGGATCGCAATGATGAGAATCAGTCGAACCCTCCACCTCCACCTCCGCCTCCGGAGGCCTGGCAAGCTATCATGGCAGCCACCAATGCCAATGCTCAGATGATTTTGCAGCTCTTACAAGAGCGTACCCAAGGGCAAGGCAATCAAGGCAATCAAGGTCAAGGCAACAACCAGCCGCATTTTGCTACCCTCAACCAGTTCCTCGCTAATCAGCCGAAGTCTTTCAGTTTCTGTGTCGAGGCCACAGACACCGACGATTGGCTTGTTGACATCTGCAAACATTTTGAATGTAGCAATGTCGACCTGAGGACTTTGTCAAGTTTGCTTCGTTTCAACTCAAGGACCAAGCTGCTTTGAGTGGTTCCAGAATACAAAGATTCCGGAGGAGGTCGTGTCATTACACAGGATGAGTTCCGTAGAGACTTGAGCTCACCACATTCCGAAAAGTGTTGTTGAGAGCAAGCGTGAGGAGTTCCGCAATCTCAAGCAAGGCAACATGTCATCTACCAATACAATATCCAGTTCGAGAAACTTCGCTCGTTTTGCTAAGCAAGACGTGCACTGATGAAAAGAGTATGATCTATCAATTCAGAGGTGGTCTCGGAGAAGATCTGCAATTAGCTCTTGTGATTTTTTAGCCGATAAGTATGATGAATTCTACAACATGGCATCAAGCAAGAAGCTGCCCAGCTCAAATGTGAGGCTTCTAAGAAGAGAATCGGGGATGCAGTTCAGTCTTCTTCTTCCTCTCAAGTGGCAGCTAAGCAGCGAAGTTCTATCTTCCTCCTCCTCCGTTCCGTCGGCCTTATCGCCAGAAGAACTCGGTGGTCGTGGATCTTCCCACCCGCCCAACCTGTGCTATCGAGAACTAGTCTAATTCTCAAGCTCCAAGGTCAAATGCTCCTTATCACCGTCCGCTCTCAGAGGTGACTTGCAACAAATGTCGGCAAAAGGTCACTATCCGAACAAATGCTTCAACCGAGGCGCCTTCCGCCTCCTCCTCCCGTGGAAATCTTCCGGCAATGCAAAGGTCAAGCATAATCCCAAGTCTGCAAAGGTGAATATGATGAATGCAGCTCAAGCAGAGGATTCTTCTGATGTGATAATGGGTAATCTCTCAGTTAATGAGATTCCTGCAAAAGTCTTATTTGATACTGGTGCATCACATTCTTTCATGTCATATCCTTTTGCATCGAAGCACAATGTTGACACAGAGATTTTGTCCAAAGTTATGCAAGTTGTTTCTCCCGGAAAGCTTATGACTTCTAGTTTGTTTGCTCCCGATGTCACTATCAAGATGGGCAACTATAGATTTCTGGCTAAACCAATTGTTCTTGGTGACTCGGATATTGATCTTATTCTCGGGATGGATCGGCTTTCTCAGCACAAAGCTCAGCTTGATTGTGCTGCCAGGAAATTCAATTGACTCACTCTTCTAATGATGTGATCATCTATGCCGCTCGTGATGAAACCATTCGGTTGTTTTCTCTCAATGAGAAGGGCGAATTGGATGCTATCTCTCGATTCCAACGTTTGTGAGTACCAAGATGTCTTTCCGTAAGAGCTTCCAGAATGCCTCCTCATCGGCCGCTTGAGTTCGTTATCGATCTTGAGCCGGGCACTGAACCCGTTTACGGCGTCCATATAAGCTTGGACCTAATGAGCTGAAGGAATTGAAGAAGCATTTCGATGAACAAGAGCGTCTTGGTTTGATCAGACCGAGTTCATCTCCTTGGGGTTGTGGTGTTCTTTTTGTCCAGAAAAAGGATGGCACGGACCGACTTTGCGTCGATTACCGTCCATTGAATAAGAAGACTATCAAGAACAAGTTTCCACTGCCCAACATCAATGAGCTTTTCGAGCAACTCAAAGGTGCTAAAGTGTTCTCCAAGCTTGACCTTCGTATGGGTTATCATCAGATTCACATTCGTGAACAAGATATTCCCAAGACAGCATTCAGAACAAGCTTTGGTTCTTATGAATATACTGTCATGTCTTTCGGCCTTGTCAATGCTCCTCCAGCATTCTCTCGAATGATGAACTTCATTTTCAATCCCTACACCAATGAATTCGTCTTGGTCTATCTTGATGATATTTTGGTCTTCTCCAAGAATAAGAAGGATCATGCCAAACATTTGCGATTGGTGCTAGACAAGCTCAGAGAGTATCAATTCTATGCGAAGTTCTCCAAATGTGAATTTTGGCTTGATGAAGTTCTTTACCTTGGTCACATCATCTCCGCCAAGGGCATCACTGTTAACCCCGAGAAGGTGTCCGCAGTTGTGAATTGGGAACCTCCTCAGAATGTCAAACAGCTCCATGATTTTCTTGGTCTTGCAAGCTATTGCGAAGATTCGTTGAGAACTTCTCCAAGATTGCAAAGCCTCTTTCCAACCTCCTCGTAAGCATGTGAAGTATGTCTGGTCTCCGAGTGTGACGTTGCTTTCAATACTCTCAAAGAGAAACTCGTCACAGCTCTGTCTTGACTCCTCTGATGAATCCAAGCCATTCAAGTTTTTCTGTGATGCTTCTCTTCAAGGTCTCGGTCTTTGTGTTAATGCAAGAGAAGAGAGTTGTGGCCTATACCTCTCGCCAGTTGAAGCCCAACGAAAAGAACTACCCCACTCACGATCTTGAGTTGGCGGCAGTTATCCATGCATTGATAACATGGAGACATCTCTTGTTGGGAAGGAAAGTGGACATTTTCACCGATCACAAGAGCCTCATGTATATCTTCACTCAGCCCAACCTCAACCTCAGGCAGACTCGATGGGTCGAAATGATTCAAGAGTACAACCCAAGTATTGAATATACTCCGGGCAAGGCCAATGTCATTGCAGATGCTTTGAGCAGGAAGGCTTATTGCAACAGTTTAATCCTCAAGCCCTTCCAACCGGATCTTTGTGAAGCTTTCCGCAAGCTGAATCTTCAAGTTGTTCCTCAAGGCTTTCTTGCCAACCTCATAGTCTCTCCTACTTTGGAAGATCAAATTCGTGAGGCTCAACTCCTGGATACCATGGTGAAAAAGGTGAAGCGTGGTATCGACAAGGGCATTTCAAGTACAAGTGCTTCCACATTGATGACAAAGTTACTCTTTTCTTCGAGGACCGGATTGTGGTTCCAAAGGGTGATCTACGTAAAGTCATTATGAACGAGGCTCACAATTCCCTTCTATCCATTCATCCTGGAAGTACGAAGATGTACCATGACCTCAAGCAGTCATATTGGTGGACTCGAATGAAGCGAGAAATTGCTCAATTCGTGAATGAGTGTGATGTCTGCAGAAGAGTGAAAGCGAACACCAAAGACCAGCTGGTCTCCTCCAACCTCTTGCTATTCCGAATGGAAGTTTGATCATATTGAAATGGACTTCGTGACTGGATTTCCAAAGTCCAAGCGTGGAAATGATGCTATCTTCGTTGTCATTGACAAGCTTACTAAAGTGGCTCATTTTCTTCCTATCAAAGAATCTATCACAGCCGCTCAGTTGGCAATACACCTCCAGGATTGTCTCCTTGCACGGCATTCCACAAGTGATCTCTTCAGACCGTGGCAGCATCTTTACCTCCAAGTTTTGGGATTCTTTTCAGAAGGCCATGGGCACCAACATTTGTTTCAGCACAACTTTCCATCCTCAAACAAGTGGCCAAGTTGAGCGAGTTAATCAAATCCTTGAAGATATGCTCAGGGTTGTGTCATTTCTTTCGGTATGAAGTGGGAAGATTGTCTTCCATATGCCGAGTTCTCCTATAACAACAGCTTCCAAGCGAGTTCGGGCAAGGCCCCATTCGAAATTCTCTATGGCGTAAAGTTTCAGACTCCTCTCAATTGGTCCGAGACAATTGAACGACAACTTCTTGGCAACGACTTGATCCACGAAGCGAAGATATGTGCAAAGTCATTCGTGAGAATCTCAAAGCCGCGCAATCGCGCTAGAAGAGCTATTATGATGACAAGCACCGTGATGTGGCTTTTGAAATAGGAGACCATGTCTACCTCCGCGTCTCCCCAATGAAAGGCACTCGTCGCTTCGGTATCAAAGGGAAGCTTGCCCCTAGATACGTGGGTCCTTTCAAGATCATTGGCAAAAGAGGCGATCTCGCCTATCAACTTGAGCTTCCTCCAACCGCCAAATGTGCACGATGTGTTTCACGTGTCACAGCCTTCGCAAGTGCTTCAAGACTCTGAACGCACTATCAACTTCGAAGAAATTGACCTTCAAGAAGATCTCTCTTATCATGAGCACCCTGTTGCTATTCTTGAAGAAACCGAGCGCAAGACTCGCAACAAGTCAATCAAATTCCTGAAAGTGAAGTGGTCACACCATTCCGACCGAAGCCACACAGGGCGCGAGGATCACCTCCGTTCCGAATATCCGGAGTTCTTTCAGTCCTAGATCTCGGGACAAGATCCTCTTGTAGTGGTGGAGTGTTGTAACACCCCGGATGTAATTTTCCATATTTGTAACTCCAACTCTTGCCATTTTTGGCATTGTGATATGATATTCCCTCCGTGGTTGGGTTTTTCTTCATTTTGCATTTTGTCCGTGTCATGCATCTCATATCATGTCATCATGTGCATCGCATTTGCATACACGTCTCATGATTCCGAGCATTTTCCCCGTTGTCCGTTTTGCAATCCGGCACTCCTATGTCCCCCGGCGTCCCCTTTTACGTTTTTCCGTGAGCGGGTACTAAACGTTCTCGGAATGGACTGAGGTTTGTCAAGTGGCCTTGGTATACCACCGGTAGACCACCGGTCAAGTTTCAGGTCATTTGGAGCTCGTTTGGTACTCCAACGGTTAACCGCACTCTCGCAAAGGCCTCTTTTAAGTTGCAGCCCAACATCCTTTCAAAACAGTCCAATAACCCATCTAAGTCACTTCCATGCTCTCCGTCGTTCGATCACGATCGTCTGGGCGAAAACTACACCTCATTTGGACTCTCCTAGCTCCCTCTATGCCTATTTAAACACCTCCCCCGTCCAAATCCGGGTCCAAACCCTAGCCATCTTCATCCCCGCGCCACCGGACTAAAACCCAGACGTACGGACGCGTCCGCCCCGCCCGCGCCGCCGCCGCAAGGCGAACGAGCGCCACACGTGGCACCCGGCCACCTTGCGCTGCCCGGCCGAAACCCAGCGAGCCTCATGACCATGACCCGTCGCCGCGCCGCGCTCCGCCTCCCGGCCCGCGTCGCCCGCTCCCACCGGCCGCCGCCCGGCGCCGGACCTCGCCGCCGCCACGGGCCCAGCCCGCCGCGCCCGCCCGCCGGCCCGTCTCCGGCGCCCGGCCGCCTCGCCGCCTGGCGATGCGCCGTCGGCGCCCCTCCTCCGTCGGCCCGGGCCGTCTCCCTCCTCCGTCGCCGTCCCCGGCGAGCCGCGCCGTCGTCCTCGCCCTCGATCGGGCCGGATCCCGATCCGGATCTGGGTTGACTTTCTTCCCCCCCAAATCGTCTAAGTTTTTATTCTGTTGTTTATTTTGTGGCATTTTCAACGCATCATAACTTCGCACCCATAGCACCATTTCGTGCGTGTAATATGTCAAAATGTTCGCCTCGAAGAGTAGATCAATTCATCTCATTGCATCATTTTCATTTGAGCTCAACTCGATGCCCGTAATGCTGTTGGAAGAGGGCTATGTGATGTTAGTTTCTGTTTCTTAACAGAACATGCACTTTTGTTATTTTTGCTATGATTGATGTGTGCAACCTATGAATTTGAGTCCTACATGTGTTTTGTAATATGCCATGCCATCTTTCAGGGGTTTATGCCATGTATTTTTTTGATCTATGTGGTGACTAGCACAAACATGCAAACTAGGCTTCATGATGTTGCTGATTTCAGCTCCAGTTTCGCTGATATTTTGATACCATGTTAACTTGATGCTACCGAGAGATCCATGCATATTTTCAGATATTTCAGTAAGGATGTTTTGGACATATGGTTATGCTATATCCATCCATGCCCTTGTTTGCAATTATGGAGTGCCTTAGCTTGAGTCAATCGAGTTCTACTTTTGCTATAAAATGTTTCCTGGCAGATTGTTTACATGTTATTCAATTTTGCCAACGTTGTTGTGGTTGATCCGTGTATGCTATGATATTGTTCTTGCCATGTATGTATTCTATGCCATGTCTTATTTATGTAGGGATGCTTAGTTTATCATGAAAGGCTCTGTAGCGAGTGCATCGAGCTTTTAAACATGCCTACTTGTTATCTGTTTTTGTCATGCCCTGTTGCTGAATCTGTTAACGAAACTTGCTAAGTTTACATGGATATTACTATGTTTTCTGATCCTTTTTGGATTATAGTCAGTAAGGGACTTTTTTTCTATGCTTTGAGTAGATTTACGCCATGCCCTGTTTTTCTATTATAAGTTCCTGTAGCATGTAGTTTTCTTGCTCTGAACATTGCTACCTGATGCTGTTTTTGCCATGTTCAGTAATTTCACCAAGTCTGTGAAGCTGACATGTTTTGCACTTTTGCCATGCTTGTTTGAACCTGTTATGGTGTGATTTAGCCATAGCTCAGTGTTCATCTTTTGTCAAGCATCTTGAGTAGTTCACTGCCATATACTTTGTTGGTACGTTTGTGTGCAGTAGCTTAATTTCTTGTTGCTTGCTAAGTGGCATCATGCTGTTAATGGCAGATTTGTGCCATTCTTGTTTTGCTTGTCATTTGCAAACCGTGCATCCGATTCGGTGACCTTTATATCGATTTCAACGAAATCATCTCATCTTTCCAGCGGCATACTTGGTTTGCCAAGTTGATGCCTGGTTCATCATTTTCCTTCTGGAGCACGCATACGCATTGCATATCACATCTCGCATATCATGGCATGTTTTGCATCATGTTGCTTGTGCATTGCACCGTGATTTATTGTGGTTCCTTTGTTTGTGTCCTTGCTTTGGGTAGAGCCGGGAGACGAGTACGTGAACGAGGAACCTGTTGAGAACGCTTACGAGGATCAAGCTTTCGACAACTCTGAGAACTTTGCAGGCAAGATGACCATACCCTCGAAATCACTTCTATCTTTGCTATGCTAGATGCTCGCTCTTTTGCTATGCCCATGCTACGATGCCTATCACTTGCTTATCATGCCACCCATATTGCCATGTCAGCCCCTAACCATCCTTTTCCTAGCAAACCGTTGATTGCCTATGTTACCGCTTTGCTCAGCCCCTCTTATAGCATTGCTAGTTGTAGGTGAAGATGAAGTTTGTTCCTTGTTGGAACATGGAGATGTTGTTCCTTATTGGAACATGTTTACTTGTTGGGGATATCACAATATATCTGCTATAATTAATGCATCTATATACTTGGTAAAGGGTGGAAGGCTCGGCCTTATGCCTGGTGTTTTGTTCCACTCTTGCCGCCCTAGTTTCCGTCATACCGGTGTTATGTTCCTTGATTTCGTGTTCCTTACACGGTTGGGTGATTTATGGGACCCCCTTGACAGTTCGCTTTGAATAAGACTCCTCCAGCAAGGCCCAACATTGGTTTTACCATTTGCCACCTAAGCCTTTTTCCCCCGGGTTTTCGCGAGCCCGAGGGTCATCTTTATTTTAACCCCCCCCCCCGGACCAGTGCTCCTTCGAGTGCTGGCCTGAAACGAAAGGCATCGCGGGGCCACCACGGGAAACTTCGAGGTTTGGTTTTACTCGTAGGATGTCTCATCCGGATGTGCCACGAGAACGAGATATGTGCAGCTCCTATCGGGATTTGTCGGCACAATCGGGCGGCTTTGCTGGTCTTGTTTTATTCTTTGTCGAAATGTCTTGTAGTCAGGATTCCGAGATTGATCGGGTCTTCCCAAAGATAAGGAATATCCTCCGTTGACCGTGAGAGCTTATAATGGGCTAAGTTGGGACACCCTGCAGGGTATTATCTTTCGAAAGCCGTGCATGGTTATGAGGCAGATGGGAATTTGTTAATGTCCGGTTGTAGAAAACCCGAAGTTGACCTCAATTAAAATACACATCAATCGCGTGTGTAACCGTGATGGTCTCTTCTCGGTGAGTCTGGGAAGTGAACACGGTGTTGGAGTTATGTCTGACGTAAGTAGTTCAGGATCACTTCTTGATCGCTACTAGCTTCACGACCGTGCTTTGCTCCTCTTCTCGCTCTCTTTTGCGAATGTAGCCACCATATATGCTAGTAAACTTGCTGCAGCTCCACCTTACAACTCTGTCCTTCCTATAAGCTTAAATAGTCTTGATCTCGCTGGTGTGAGATTGCTGAGTCCCGTGATTCACAGATTCTACCAAAACAGTTGCGAGTGCCGACGATGCCGGTCAGGTGGCGCATCCGAGCTCAAGTGGGAGTTCGATGAGGAACATGGTCGTTACTATGTGTCTTTTCCTCGATGATCAGTAGTGGAGCCAGTTGGGACGATCGGGGATCCGTGTAGCATTTGGGGTATCTTCTTTTATTTTGGTTCCGTGGTCGGACCTTGATTGTATTCTGGATGATGGATGTTTATTTATGTATTGTGTGAAGTGGCGATCGTAAGCCAACTATGTATCTCTTTCCCTTATGTATTACATGGGTTGTGTGAAGATTACCTCACTTGCGACATTGCTTTCAATGCGGTTATGCCTATAAGTCGTGCTTCGACACGTGGGAGATATAGCCGCATCGAGGGCGTTACACATTGCTAGTTCAAGAACACAGATAAACAAACCACCAAAGCAGGAGTAGGGTTTTACGCTTCCTCGCGGCCCGAACCTGGATAAAGAAACCGTGTGCTATCTGTTTGATCCGCTCTTCTCACGACCCCGCGCCTCGCGACCGTAGTAGGGATACTTGTGATCCCATAGGTGTCGTTCTCACCGACAATTTGCAAATCCATTATTTCCGTTCCCGTTGTCCCTTTGGGCCAGATTAATCACACTAACCAGTGTGTTGAGGAAATCCATTGCCTCGATATATATGTTGAAGCTATTATTATGACCCTAGGTGTCTTAGAGAACCACCCAGTAATCTAGCAATGTTTTGTATCCCAAGTGTGATGATTCTGGTCATTATTCTCGAAAGCATATCGTGGTGCCATTTAGTTAGTAGGCATTCTATTTCTGGGTTCTTGAGCCCAAGATTCACTCTGCCTACCTCGTGTTGGTAGTGTTTTCTCGTTCCTTTAGGATATTAGGAACTTTTGTGATAGTCCTCGAGGTTCGTGGTATATCGTTCTTCCAAAACCATGAATTGCATATGGCAGAAGTTCGTTGAACCAAAAGATCACAATAAGAGTGCTCTTGACGAGTTCTCCATTCAAATTGTGAATCTGCAAGTCCTTCTTCTTCTGCATGGGTTTTCCGGAAGAAATATGTTGAACTTGTTCGACATACTAATCCATGCGTCCATAACTCAGAAAGATATATGTTCCTTTGAGTTGCCCCTCTCTCTAGTTGTATCCTGATCTCCGTCTATCATTTGATAGTAAAGAGCATGTCGTGCACTCATGCTCATCGATATCTCATATTCTTGTGGTCTGTCAAGCCATTATATTCCAGAATGACTAGGATAAACAGACTCCAGTACCTCATCCATATCCAGGATTGGGTCAAAGTAGCTGTATTTCGCAGATCAAAATGCCAATCTAGTTTTTGTTCTGTTCTACCTCGGAGTATTACCCTCTTTATGTTAGGATTGTCATGAGAATTGCACCATCACTCATGAATTTCTAATGCAGTGATACTTCTTGCCATCATTTTTCATTCCTCGGCCCCGTGTTGTCACAACCGGAATGGCTACAAGTGAACCATGATGTGTGAAATCAATACTCCTAGCAACCGTGTTGCTTGGTAGTTAATGGACATTAATATCATTCTTAGCGTGCTGGTTATCGAATCACTCTACAAGGATTGATCGTGCTACCTTGTTCTTATTTCTCGTGCACTCTTTGATCTTTGAGTTAGGATTGAATCCCTTGCTCTTATGATCGTGTCGTCTTGCCTTGAAAAGCAAGATTGTTCTCGAGCTTAGGGACATATGGTGGTTCGTGATTTTCCGAATATCTTCTCAGAGGTATCACCAGGTTGTCACCTGATCGCTATGTTGAGTTCGTGATCAAGTTGGTTTCTTGTAGCCACCCTTTTCTCCAAGAATCTGTGTTGGATACCCCTGAGCTAGTTGATTAAGCTTAACAACAACTTGGAGAGTTGGAAGATAAAAGCTTGTCTAACTTAGCTCATTTCCAAAAGGGATATCTTGTGTTTGTGTGTTTGTTGTAGAAGGATGATTTCTTCATCGAAGTGTCCTCGAGGTCAGTTGTTGAACCTATCGTCTTGCCCAAACCATGACTTGAGTATGGGCTATCGTCAAGTCAAATCAGAACCAACGATGTTCGTAATGTTGTCTTACTCGTGGCTGATCCCTCGAGCATACACCATTACATCTTTTGGTCTGACCAATACTATCACCATGTTCACATAATGTTGGAAGTCCAGTGATATGGAAATTCCGATAAGTTGCTGTTGAGCCCATCAGCAGCATCTTGTCTCCTCCATGATTCATGTTGAACATCCAGCTAGTGTTGGAAACTTGTGTAAGCATTTTCTTCATGCCCCGTTCATGAAGTATATGTTTGGATGAAAGAAGTGACTTCCTATCATTCATGTGCATTCGATGCAAGTTGCCGCCGTGAATTTGAGAAAGTTAGTTTTGCTTCCTTTGGAATCGTCCCAAATCAGTCATGCATGTGCAAAGTATACTATGGTTTGGTAGATTTATTACCTCCACTCCATATGAATTTCGTAGCACACCAAGCCACTGATTGACTTGTTCTAGGTAAAGAAGTCTAATTTCAGTGCACAAGACTTCGATATCCTTGATGATGGTTCCCCACCTGAACTCCGTAGTATTTTATTATAAGATTACTATGTGGTCATGTTGTCTGGGACAACTGTTCACATGCGAGTAGCAGAACCCGCTCATGTCTTGGAGCTTGCTATCGTAGTTCATCTCCCGAGAATCTCGCAACATCATCTCGTTGATTTGTGTTGCAACTCTTCTTTTCAGACATGTTGAGTCTGAAGTATCCTGTTTCTAACCAGATCTGAATCTCACACAGATATGATGGTTGGAACATTCCCACCATTTGCATTTTGTTCCCAGCTTGCACCGCCATTGTGCCAATTCCCATGGGCTGCCCTTCTCAGCAGTTGCTGTCCAAGATCATCTTCAAAAGTGGACTTACCATGGGTCCCATCCATTTCCGATGATAAGCAAAAATCACTCATTGCGTTGTCTTCAACAAGGTAGTCCACATCATCCATTCTGGTCTGAGTATGTCATTCTTTCGAACTCCTTGAAATGATCATTTGTGATTGCCTTAGGCTGGTATAAAGAGTTCCAATGATCTCAGCATCAAAAGCAATTCTTTTGCCACTTAAGGAAATAATTCTACGAGTCACCTCTTCTAAGGTGTCCCGTTATGGAATCATCGCAATTCTGTCCTCGCTACATTGAAATGCATCCACCATCTACTTTAGTGTGGAATTGTTGCCTACCAAAAAAACTTCATCATCTGTTACTATCCATCCCTCTTGATGTATATTTTATGTTCCAATTCAAGAGATGCCTCAGTGTCTCACTCCATGAGTTGATCTTGACTGCTCGATCTTCGAGGAGATCGTTTTCTGTAGAGTTCCCTTATGTAGTCATCATGTTGGATCAAGATCTCGAAAGCAAAGATGTCAAGATCAATATGAAGCAATGGATCATGAAGACTATGTCAGTTCCGTGCCCCCTCTGTCTTCTTACCTCACGTCTTGAATCTCGGGACGAGATTCTTGTTTAGTGGGGGCGAGTTGTCACATCCCTAGCTTCTGGTGCTGCCTAGTGTTTGCATCTTGCTTGCATCATGCTTAAATTTTTGAAACTTGCATTGAGGAAATTTGGAAGCCTCAAATTTTAATTCAAGAAGGGCAAAGAATCCTGGAAAATTGCATTCAATGTTTCTCAAAATGTTCTTATTAACTGTTTGATATTTTTGGCAAGGCTTTTGCACCAATGCAAAAATAATGAACATTTGTAGGAATATTTTGGGCACTGAATTTAAATCATTATTGTATTTGAATTTGGAATTATATTCATAATATATAGAATCTATTTACAAATAACTTTGAAATGTTTTATGTGCTTTCGGAAAAGTCCATCTAGCAACATAAAATTGTTCACAGGATTTTTGGCACTGGTTTGAAACTGTTGGAATTTGAAACAGTGGCAAGATTAAAATCAAAACAGAGAAACAAAATAGAAAAAGAGAAAAGGAGAAAGGAACCTACCTGGCCCACTTACCTGTAGCCAACCCAGCTTGACCAGCCCAGCCCACCTACCTCGTCGCTTGTCATCTTCCTCTGCCAGTACGCAGAGGCGAAGACGCACACGCGCGCTGGGAGGCCTCCACCTCCTGCTTCGTGCTAGCAGCGTCCCCGCTAGTCCAGCTGCTTGCCTGGAGACGCCCAGCACCCCCCTGCACTATTCCCTCTCCCCCTGGACCTCTTCCCCTCCTCTGCTCTCTCCACGCGGCACCACCGAACACACCTGCCGCCGCCGACGAGCACCATCACGGCCATCGGCCCCCACACGCCTCTCTGACAAGCCAAGAAGATCCGCCGTATACCTCCACGTCGTATCCACCGATCCACGCGACGGGAAGAGCCCCGGAGCACCGTCCCGGACGTCTTCTTCCTCCTCGGGTCACCGAGATCATCGGCGACCGTGCTCCCGCTCCGACGCGTCCCCGAGCCCTCCAAGTCCTCCATTTGAATCCCAGTGAGCTCCTCCGTATTTCCCCTCACCCCCGTGCTCTAATTTGCGCACTAGCCACCGCCCCGCGAGTCTCGAGCACCGCCGTCCGCTACGGCCGATGAGGTCCTCGCTCCTAAGCACCTCCGCTCGGTCCAGTGGCACCAGCGTGCTCATAGAGCTCCCAGGAGTCCGCCCCGCTGCTTAGCTCGCTCGTCAGCCAAGCGTAGCGCCTCGCCCGCGCTAAGCCGAACTTCAGCCGCCGCATCACTTGACGCCGTGCTCAACTCCGGCCACCCCTGCCTCCGTTGTTTGCTCCATCAGATGCGCGTCACTCCCCAGAGCACGCAGGTGCAAGCTGCTCTTCAAATCGGGCCCTGTAGCGAAAGTCCGACGCCCTCCGCCGCGGATTTGGTCGGCGGCGTTGACACGCTGGTGGTGATGACGTGGCACGGTCATTAGGGCTTAATCACGTTTTTTAATAACACTAGCAGCTGACATTAGGGCCCCACCAGCTAAATAACCACGGGTTATTTTTTGATTAGATTTAGTTCAACCAGGCGAGACCCACGCGTTAGAGTTGACTTTGCTGGCGTGGCGTTTGACCGGTCCCACCTGTCTGCGACCCTAACCAGCCTTTATTACTGACCAGCAGGCCCCACTGGTCAGGTTTGACCTGGGCGGCGCCTGTTGACCTGCTGAGGTCAGCATGACGCAATGCAGACGCTGTAGCTCAGAATGAAATAATTTTCAGAAATTTGCCTAAACTTATAAAATTCATAGAAAATCAACCGTAGCTCAGAATGAAATAATTTATATATGAAAAATTATCAGAAAAATCCAATCTATCCATCCGTACCATGTTCATGCCTGTTGGAACAACTTATAGTTGCTAAATAGGGAAAATCATATGTTTGGCATTTGAATAATCACATATGGAGTTTGAATTTGAACCTTTGGTTCAAACCAACTTCATTTAACTTTGTTGCTAGTTGCATTAGCTCAAAATACCAGC
Organism: Aegilops bicornis; assembly: GCA_021605145.1. Classification (NCBI taxonomy): domain Eukaryota; kingdom Viridiplantae; phylum Streptophyta; class Magnoliopsida; order Poales; family Poaceae; genus Aegilops; species Aegilops bicornis. Next base: position 336,763,485 of record CM038672.1, on the reverse strand, counting down.
ATGTTGCCATGTCATGATCATGCATCATATTTTTGCATTGCATTGATTGTGTTTCCTCTCTGTTGCCGGTAATTGTTCCCGCTCAGTAGATGCGGTTCCGACGATGAGATCGATGACACCGATGAAGAGCTATATTATCTTCGAAGTGCAGCAAGCAAAACCCCTTGTTCATTCTGATACAATCCCACTCTCTCGCTCCCGCTCTCTTTTATTGCATTAGGACAACAACAGTTTAACTGCTTGTTTGTCATGATAGCTGAACCCCTTTCCTCCGCATGACCTGTCATTGCCACAGTAAATAGATGAAACCCACTAGCATGAGTAGGAGTTGTTTGAGCCCTGATATGCCTACTCATTCATGCTTGTTTGTCATGCCTGCTACTGCTTAGAGTTGAGTCAGGTCTGATTCATCGGGGGTGAATTGGAATGTGGTGAACATGTCCTACTGTTGAGAGCTAAGTGTGTGAACACAATTTGGTAAAGGTAGCGGTGAGAGGCCATGTAGGAGTACATGGTGGGTTGTCTCATTGCAGCCGTCCTCCAGAACTGAGTTATGTGTCTGTGATCCATGAACAGCTACTACCACGCATTGGAATGCTTAAGTGCCCCTCGACTTATTAATCAACCCGATCTCTGTCCGTGAGTTGCAACTAGTTTACGGTGTTTGTAGGTAGTGTTAGTGGTCTACCAAGTGGCACTCGGTACAGGTGGGCTTGGGACAGACTAGGCACAGTGGCACGGTGTACCAAGTGGCACCCGGATGGTGGGCTTCGGAACAGTGCTCACATCGTTTGGGGCCGTGAGCGATACCCAGGCCGGATCTCCTTGCGGATGGAACCCGAATATGCGATAAACCTGGACTAGAGACTTGTGTGGTTAGTCAGGTCGTGGCCGACTCCCTCGCCAGGCTTCCGCTTGAAGGTTGCCGAGATACACGATGTGTACATGGTGGTAAGTGGCGAGAGCGTGTGTGAAGAAGTACACCCCTGCAGGGTTAACATCATCTATTCGAATAGCCGTGTGCGTGGTAAAGGACTTCTGGGTTGCCTGTACAGTTCATAGACAAGTGAAAGTGGATACTCTAAAATGAGCAAGATAAGCGTGAGTGCTATGGATGGCGTTCTCGTGGGGAGACGGGAGTGGATCCATAGTGGAGTATTGTTATGTGAATATGTGGACTAGTGTGCGCCACCCCAAAATAGATACTTGCAGTCGTAGTTCAGGTTAGCCACCGAGTCAAAGCTGGCTTGCTGCAGTCAAACTCCACCACCCCCTTTATTGATACCGATGCATATGTAGCTATTTCTGATGTAAGTCTTGCTGGGTACATTTGTCCTCACGTTTGCTTAATTTATGTTTTGCAGAGACACTTCAGTCTCACTAGTAGTTCCGCGTGGACTTCAATGTTTAGCTTGTTACCTCAGCTACGATCTTGTACCCTTGGAAGGGTCTTGTAGATAGTCAGGCTTCTCAGCCTTCTTCATTTGTAGTTGTCTGTACTCGGACAAGTTAAGCTTCCGCATGTGCTTGTTGCTTGTATGATCTGTATGTTGGGTCATGATACCCATGTTTGTAATACTTGGCTCCTCGGAGCCTAATGAATAAATACTCTGAGTCGTAGAGTCTTGTTGTGATGCCATGTTGTATTTGCACATATCGGGCATATTGTGTGTATGATTGAAATGCTTGGTATGTGTGGGATCCGACAACCTAGTTGTTTATCCTTGGTAGCCTCTCTGATGGGGAAATGTAGTCTTGTGCATCCATGGGCCATAGTAGTCCACCATCGTCCCAGCTTCACCGAGTCCTGCTAGCCCAAAGACTCTCGCTTCGGAACACTTGATCGGCCGGGCATGTGATTCACTTCTGCTCGCGTCGTCCTTCGAGGAAATGTCACGCGATGACATCCAGAGTCCTGCCAAGCTGCTACAGCCGGTTCACCGGAGTCCGGTTAGCCCAAAGGTTACAGCCCGGATTCGCAGACGTCAATCGACATGCTCGATGTTGATTCATGTATGCCTGTCCTCGTAAGTTAGTGCCACTTTGGGTTCACGACTAGTCATGTCGGCCCGGGTTATCTGTCATATGGATGCTAGCGACGCTATCATATACGTGAGCCAAAAGGCGCAAATGGTCCCGGGCCATGGTAAGGCGACACCCGTGGGAATACCGTGCGTGAGGCGGCAAAGTGATATGAGGTGTTACCGGCTAGATCGATGTGACTTGGAATCAGGGTCCTGACACCAAGGAGCGCTCGGACTTGGCTTCCAGGCAAATCCAAGGGGCAAGTGCGGAGCGCCGCAGGCCCCAACAGCCTGCGGCCTCGGTTGACGCGTTGTGATTGATGGGAGATGGGCGTCTCCGCTTCCCTACGCTGCCTCGGCTACTGCCCGACTTGACGAGTCCCTGATGCATGCAGAGAAAATCACCATTACCTGTGATCATGGGGGTCGCCAGTTGGCCTTCTCCTGCTATAAATGAGAAACGGGGGCAGAGCACCCGTCTCCCATCTCTTCCTGCTCCGCTCGCCTCTTCTTCCTTGCTTCATAGCTAGCAGCGACACCCATGGCGCCGATACGGAGATTCTCGGCCACAGAGAAAGGAAAGGCCCCCCTGCGACAAGCCGAGGCCGTTTCGCTGTAGAAGAGGCTGGCCCACCGCCACGACATAGTCGTGAGGCCGTAGGTGTTGAGGCCTTGGTATGAGCAGCCTCCCCCTGGGTATCCGCTGCCTTTGTACGCCCAGGACGAGGGCTCCGGAAGAAGAGGCGGTGACCAGCGCCGTCAACGCTGCTGCCGTGGTCGCCGCGCCATGGTGTCGCGCACCGTTGCCCCAGGAACCCACCCCGCGGGCTCCCCGCACATACTCGTGATGTAGGCGGCGATGCCTCCGCGCACTTGGATTCGCATCCCGTAGTTCTTCTCCGTCGAGATTCCGCTGAGGGGTCCCCTCGAGCTATGGTTGCAGCATGCCGAGTGCGATGCCCCGGCGTTAGGGGTGGAGGTTGAGGTCGTCTCCCTGGGCAAGATCTTCATGATTCGCAGCTGGGGTGAGGTCGCCCGAGTTTGCCATACGGAGGGCGCTCTTGCCATCCACTTCGAGTACGACGGCGCCTCCACGATGTTCTTTCAAGGTATTCGACGAGGAAGGCCGTCGCCTGGAGTGCTGCCCTGGAGGGGGTCATCGGGACAGTGCAGCGGCAGGAGCCAGGCCTGCCGCTGGCCTTGCCGGCGGTTCGTCCAGCAGTTGCGGTGACGCTTGGGAGTCCAGTGACTCTCCTGAGCCCTACGAGACTCCGGAGACGAGCGACGACAGCTACGTGCCCTCGAGTTCTCGCCGTGCCGGAGCGCTGCAGCGACGTGTGCCTGCCGTCGCTGTTGATCTGGATGGGGTTGGCGCCGGCCTCCCGTGGCCCACTATTGATGATGGCGTCGGCGGCTTTGGCACGTGTAGATAGGGCTCCTAGAAACTTTCTTCTTTTTTTCCATGCGAGGAATCGAGACAAACCCTGTGGGGGGCGTGTAAAGGGTCTGTAATGCCTTTTGTTGATATCATCCTTACTATAAAGATTTACAAATGCATGTCCTGCTTCAGCTCGGTCTCCCCTTTCAACCTTTGCGGTAGCTTGGTGCTCTATGCCGACAGGTCCTGGTCCCCAGGCAGGCTACAGCCGTCGCTGGTATGCCAGGACGCGATGCCATGGTCAAGGCCAGGAGGTGAGCGGCGCGAGGTCCAGTAAGAGCTCCTGAGGCGCGATGCTCAACAGGTCCCCTTTAGCGTGCAAGCAGCTACCTGAAGGTTGGGAAGGGAGGCGACGTCGCCGTAGCAGGGCTGCAAGAGATGGGAATCCTATGCCGCAGCAGTCGGCTGACCCGGGTGCGAAACTTATCTTAGCGGTCCAGAGTCGATTCCTTGTGCTGCGCCAGACTCCTTGTGCGTTGACGGCCATAGTGTAGCCAGTTTAGGCCCGCGCGAGTCTCCCCCTCTTTTCCACACTCTTGCTTGTGCTCTACGTCCTCGGGTCCCGTCCCTCGAGCGAGCTCAGCCGCCGCTGGTATGCCCGGTCGCGATGCCGTGGTCAAGGCCAGGGGATGAGGGTTGGAGAGCCAGTAAGAGCTCCTGAGTCGCGATGCTCAGGAGCCCCCCCTTTAACGCGCAAGCGAATTGCATGGGAAAAGAGGGAGCCCGCGGTACCGCCTGCTGTCGCCCTCGGGAGGTTCCTGCAGGTTAGCGCGAGGAGGTGTACAAATTGCAACCACGCCATCTGGTCTGCCACTGGTCGTTCCGCAAGAAGCTGAAGGCACTGAGGGCCTGGTGAGGTGATGTGCGCGGGTGTGCCGCGAGCCAGAGCTTGACCGCTCAGATTTGTCAGCGTTGCAGGGACGGACCTGAGCACAAGCGCCGTGCCAGCATGAGTAGCCCCCGTTGCGGGATGAGCAAGAGGCCGATCGGCGATGCGGGCAGCCGCTGTGAGTGACAATCAAGCAGGTGATTACTATAAATAACTCATGCATGTGAACCAGCTAGCTTAGATAGATACGAGAACGGTACATGCCACTGGGATGGACCTGAGTGGCCTGGGGATGATGCAGTCCGATGTGCTCCCCCAATAGAGTAATCTAAAGACACAAAAAGGATCCATGCCGCAGGGACAGGCCCATGCAGCTTGGGAATGATGCAGCCCGAGGGGCGCTCCCAGCTGAATGAACTTGCGAAATGTCACTTGGTTCCATTGTCGAAGGATTGTTGGGGTAGCTGAAGACGCGTGATGTAGGAGCCGCTCCTCATGAGCCACCAGGGCCCCGAGCCTCTGGGGGCTCTGGGGGCTCGGGTGGTTCCTTGAGGACCGTCTCCATCTCTGCCAGGACTATGTGATGCATGGCCTCCTGAGCTGCCAGGATGCTCTGCAGGTTGCGCTGGAAGCTGGCTGCCACGCACGGCAGGCCAAATGGCATGCGGACATAGCTATGAGGTGGGCCCTCGCAGCGGCCGACGCGTGAAGGCCAGAAGCGCTCCTGAGACGCGGCTCTGTTGAGCCCTGGAAAGTCGATGCAGACGCGCAGCCTGCCATCCTCGTCGGGATGGGGAGCTGCGCTAGGTGGGCGGCGGTCGCCGCGCATGGCCCTTGCTTCTTGAAGCTCCTGGGTGGCCTTGACGATGATCTCCTGGGCATCGGGCGCTCCTTGCCTAGTGCCCTCCTGAGGGAAACATGCCGCGAAGCATGCGTCCACGTGGTGCCCAAGCACCTCATGTCGGTTTACAAAAGAGGGGGCGCACCTTTGTACCCCTTTACATGTGCACGGACAGTGGAAGCCGCGCCCGCGGCCACACCAAGCAGAACAGGGGAGGTGAACTAAGGTAAAACCGAAGCCCAAGACAGCCAAGGCAACGCCAAGGCCAAGAACACAAAGAAGCAGAGAGGTGAAGCAGGTTCCCCCGGCAAGTCCATTGCCGGGGCGGCTCGCCCACACTGGAGTGAGCCACCCTCGAGCCCACGAGTTCCAACACAACCAACCATGTTGGAACTAGGGCTCGGGAGGCACCTCCATGGTGGCATGCAGATCTTTGTCAAGACCAAGGAATCCTCAAGATTAGATGAGGATTAAAAGACAACGGTCCTCGGCACGATCCTTGCCGAGGAGAGCCACAAGAGCCCCGGCAAGATCCTTGCCGGGGACGACAGCGCGCAACAGCAAGACCCTTGCCGGGCCACCCTGCAAGGCCCTCACTGAGGGTGCTAGCAGGGCCACTGCCAGGCCCGCACCAACCAAATCTCCACCGCAGTTCGCATGTAGCTGCCAGCCCAACCAGCTGGGCAGGCACCTGCGTGGCAACATGCAGCTTCCAGGCCAACTCAGCAAGCGCCTGCGTGGCGGCATGCAGCTTCAAGGCCAACTCAGCAAGCGCCACCTCAGCTGCCTGCCTGCCTAGATGGCGCCGCACGCATCGCTGGCCAGGGCGCGTGTCAAAGCGAGGGGGGGTCCGGCGAGGGACAGGACGTGCCTCGCCCCCGTCCCTGATAAAGCTAGGGGACACCTCAGCGACACATTAGATGTGTCTTGTCCTGTAATAGGAGCGATAAGCTCGTAGCACTGTACGCCTTTCCACCTCATGTGTGCCACTATGGCAGCCCCTTTCGACTATAAAAGGTGGCCCAATGCATACAGGGAAATGATTCAGCTCTTTGGAATAGCGCAGCCACCGCAGCTTGTTCAGGAGCTCAAGAACACACAATACAGCCACCAAAGCAGGACTAGGGTTTTACGCATCCTCGCGGCTCGAACCTGGGTAAACGATCCTTGTGCTGATCACTAATCATGTTCTTCTTGCAACCTTGCGGCTGTCGGCGTTCTGGGAATGGGGGTCCCCAGACTTGCCTGCCTGCGGCCTGCGGCATGGCTCAAAGGAGGCCCAGGACAGCCCATCTTCATCAACACAAGCTCAAGACCCTCGCGAGGGGCCAAGCCTTGCGGGGCGGACGACAAGGAGCTTCCTCAGGCACGGCCTCGTCAGGCTGGCTCATGAGGAGGCAGAGATTTCAAGGCAGGGTACCTTGCGAGGTGCCCATGACGCAAGCCATGACGACCAAGGGCGCCAGCCCGCGCAGTGTCCTCCTTTCCTCTTTGGTGCAAAGGGAGCAAGCGCAGGCGAGAGCATCAAGCAGAGGCATCCATTTTGGTGCAACAAGACCAAGACCAGCCCAACGGCTGGAAGGGAGTCATTGTGGAGCCCAAGCAGGCGTCATCGCCAGAGCCTTTGGCAGGCGAGGACCAACTTTAGTAAGGATAAGTCTACCCGCTGTTCCCCTTCAAAATGGCCAATTGTTGGCGCCCTTCCCGCTCAATATTTGGGAAGAGGCCCAGGGCCTTCGCCTATATAGGACTAGCCACCCACAGGGTAGGGGAACATTCAGAAAGATAGCAAGAGAACAAACGAGAGAGATAGAGAGAGGCGACTGAACACCACCTAGCAGTTCATCGCACCCGCCAAGAACAGACCCTCGCGAGGCTGTTCTTCCTTGTATTGTTCCTCATCAGCCCAACAGGCAATCCACCACACCACACACTGGAGTAGGGTATTACACCACAATGGTGGCTTGAACTAGTATAAATCTTGTGTCGCTTGTGCTGTTCTGTTTAGTAGTTTAGGCCCCAGCGATTCGGCGAGGTGCGAGATGGTGGAAGATTGGATCTCCGCGCGCACCCCAGTGTTCGAACCTCAAGGGTCCTGCTGAACCCGAAATCCGACATTTGGCGCGCTAGGTAGGGGTGCGCCGGAATCCACCTTTTGTCGCCTCGTGTTCTGTCGCATCGTCATCACCATGTCCGGCGACCAAGCGGGCAACCCAGATCCTTGGGCGGCGTGGCCCGCCCACGCAGAGCCGCTCGCCTCGGGCGACCCCGTGCCCCAGGCAGCTCGCGGTCCGCAGGGTGCTGCAGGCCGCGGGCGGCGCGGACAGGCTTCGACGGCTCTCACGCTGCGGCAGGTGCGGTTGGCAGCAAGAGCCTCCAATCACGCCGCGACCACATCCCATACACCCGCCGGGAGCAGGCGAACTCGAGGGCCGCGCTCACAGTGGCCCGAGAGCTACTACAGTGTAGGCTGCTGGAGAGCGGCCGCGACGTGTTGCTGGAGCGAGTGGCAGAGCTCCTGGGCTTCGCCGCCTCGGGGGCTCACCCCTTCTACACCCAGCTTCCATCTCAGGCCCAGGGCGGCCCGCACGGGGGCTCCGCGCGTGCCCGCGGGCTCCAAAGCTACTCCAACACCGGCGAAGCTGTCAGCACCGGGCCGGCGGTGGGGTTGCCCCTTCCCCCGGCCCGCGGAGAAGGACTCGACGTAACCCATGGCCCAGGTGGACTGCCGCGCCACCACCCCACGGTGGGCGCATCAAGCAGAGCCGCATGGCACGCTCAGACTACGGCGTGGCCTTCGGGATGACGGCGCCAGAAGAATATGTGCCCCACATGATGGACCAAGGGCACCCGCATGAGGGAGAACAAGGCTCGGTCCTCAGCCCGAGCTGGGGAGATGAGGCGCTGGAAGCCGAGCTCTTCCAGGAGCCTCGAGACGGTCCCACTGGTCACGCCGGGGGCGACGATTATCGGGTACCGCTACTTCCTCAAGAGCAAACATACGCTAACCATAGATCGCAGGAGGTACAGGTCGCCACGACGAGCGGCTGCCCCGCTCCCGCAGTCTCCTACCCCTCGGGAGGAGGGCGCAGGGGGCTGCCGGAGAGGGGCAGAGATCCGACATCACCACCACGGCGTTCGGAGCAAGGTGTTCTCAGGAGGTAGGCCCTCTGCTGGGGAGGTGCGTCAGGGCCTGCCCCTGGCGGAGGACCCGTGGTCGTCGGGGAACCGCTGGCGACTGCTCTACCCCATCGGCGGCGTCCTGGTTTCTGGTCGTCGTCGATGGCAATAGAGTGTGGCGCAAGGCGGGGACCTCGTCTGGCTATATGAAGCAAGGCCGGTACCTGTGAAGAAGGCCCAGTGCCTGTGAAGCTCGCCGCCCCGTGACACTCTCACGTAATAATGAGTGGGGCTGTACACGCCCCGGAGTCTCAGGGGTGCCGGCCTCAGGCCCTGGGGCTCCCTCCCACGCCCAGTGGCAGCACTTAGCTCCGCGCTGGTGAGAAGACGTCCAATACTAGACTAGGTGCCGGACATGGCTTTTCTTCTGCTTTCTTCGCCTTTCCATTTGGTTGTCGCTTTCCCCCGCTGGATTTAAGTTGGATTCGAATTTGAGATTTGCGTGTGTTCGGGGAAGGGGTGCTTAGTCTCATTCGAGCAAATCTCTCGCCGTTTGCTGCCAATTCCGCCTCAGCTGCCTCCCCTCGTGAGCCCCTCGCGAGCCGGGCCAGGCCTAGCTTGCGCGCAGCCCAGCCTGCCACCGCCGCATCCTCTCCGGAGTGTTTTTACTGCAGATCCTACAGATTCGATTAGGAGACACGCGGGTCACCGTAGCCTCCCACAGGCTATCTCAGGGCTCGTACGAAACAAAGGTAAATCAGCCAACCAGCACGTCGCTTGGCCAACCACTTGGCGCGGGCGTATGGGCGATGTAACACCTGCTAATACGATGAACACAAGTTTTACATGAGGGGCTCCCCCTCCCAAAATGCTCTCACATCCATCAGGCCAAAGCCTGAGTTCTATTCATGCAGGGTAATGGAACAGGGACAATGCACAATCAGTCGGATAAATCCCCCAATGCATCCTCAGGAGCACCTCCCGATCCATTGTCGGGCGTCGGCCTTGGCCTCGCCACGTTCTTGTCTGCGCGTGGCCATCGGCGGCGTCAGGGCCGTTCACCACGCCGCCCTCATCGGCAGCCACGATCACGCCGTCGTTGTCCGAAGCAAAGGCCCTGACGAGAGCATCCACATTGTCTTCCACCCAGTGCGCCAGGTCGCCCCGGACGGCCTGGGGAACTGGGGCGATGGCTGCGTCAAAGTCGAAGTGGGGGTCCATGTCCTGGAGATGGCTGAAGACACGAGAAAAGGCGCGCCCAAGCAGCGCGCGGCTCCTCTCCTCCACCAACCTATTGGCCCTGACCGACCGTACCTCCAGCCGCGTCACCACATCAGTGAAGAATTGGAGGTTGCCGGCGTAGTTAATCGCGTGCGGCTCGCCAACAGCCGCCTCGCAGATGTTACCCAAGGCTGTGTTGGCTCTTTCCCGGAGCGTGGTGAGCATGGAGCCGTGCTCATGCTCCAAGATTCGTCGCTGACGTATCTCGTCCGCATTCTGGCGCGCGACGGCCTCGGCCTCCTCCACCCGTCGGCGAAGAAGCAGCACCTCGGCATGAGAGGTGGTTGATTCCCCCTGCGCCACCTCGAGGGCGGCCCGAAGAGCATCGGCTCGCCGCGTCGCCTCCTCCAGCTTGGCCCTCAAGGCAGCAGTCCTGCCTTCAGCCTCGGCCCTGATCAACCCCAGCCTCTCCTCGAACTCGCGCTCGAGGTTCATGCGCGCCATCGCCACTCGGCGTCCGACCCCCTCCAGGACGCGGGCTTCCCGTGCAGCGACCTCATCCTCCGCCCGCGTCACCAAGCGCTCCCTCGTCTCCAAGCGCTCGTACTTTCATGGCGTTAGCGGCTTCAAGCGTCAACGCCTCCTCACGCTTCTGGAGCTCCGCCGGGTCGCCGGAGGCCACCTTCATCGACGTGAGGGCTGCCTCGCGCAGCTCCACTTGCTCCTCCAGTGAGTGACACCAGGCCAGGAGTTCCCGTGCCCGCTCCTCCGCCGCCTCTTGCCGCCTGTTAGCTTCCCGGGCCTCCTCGACGGCCCGAGAACAGGCCTCCCGAGAGGCTGCCAGCGACGCCTTGGCCTCTTCATCATCAAGATCGCGCTGGTGGCGCGCAAGGGCGACAGCGCCCTCCAGCTCACACCTCTCTGCGGCCAGGCGCAGGCCCTCGGCCTCAAGGCGCGCATCTTCATCAGCGAGCTCTTCACCAAGAAGGGTCACCGCATCAGCCGCCCTTTGAAGAAATCCTTGGTGAAGGGCGCGGTGTTCCCGGGCACGCTCGTGCACGTCCTCCACACCATCAACCGCCCCAAGCGGGCGCCGGGAGCCACGAATCAACACTCCCCCTCCGGGCAGGGGGCTGGGGGCTGGCACCCTCGCGACAGCCGGGCACGTCGCGCCAGAAGCCCGGCCTGGAGCCAACCCACCCCCAGATGAAGGGTGCAGGAAGCACCTCAGCTAATCGCCGTCCACGACCAGGCGAGAAGCCCACGGCAGGCTAGCTATGCCACGAGAAGGCTCGCGAAGAAGGGTCGCGAGGCGCGCAGGGCCTCGGTGCGCCTCGGGACGGTTTGCCTCCCCGGTCGCTCTCACCACAAGGGCTCCACTGCACGGAGCGCTCAAGAACGGGAAAGAGGGCGAAGCCAAGGGGGACGGCTCTTCACCCGTCTCCATGAGCTCGGCAGGAAGGGGCCTGCAGGGCAAGGATCAGTACAAGCAGCAGAAGGATCAAGAGCTGGAGAAGGAGGAGGCTTACTCATGAGTGGCGAAGTACTTCCTGCGCTTCAGCAGGCGACAAGGGTAATCATCGCCCAGGGCCTCCCTTCTCTTCCGGAGGGCCTCGAAGTCCATGCGGAAGCGACCCAAGATTTGAGCGCAGGGGTCAGCCTGCGACGAGGGAGAAGCATCAAGGCGACCTGCGTCAGGGGCGTCCACCTGGCGCACGCTGCTGGTCGCCTCACCAAGAGAAGTGGCTGGGGCCTCGGGAGCCTCAGCCGCAGGCGCTGCGGGCAGCTGCCTGCCGCCCTCAGCCACGGTGGCGCGGGCCTCGGGAGATGCTCCCTCATGAGCGTCGCCCGGCGCTGTCACCCCGACGGGGGTCCCTTCGGCCTCTGGCGGCTCGTGCCTCCCTGCTCCGCCACTTAAGGAGGAGCCGCCTTGGCCGACTGGAAGGGCTGTCACCATCACTGGATTCTCGCGAGGCCCCTGGAGACCAGCGGGGCGCGGCCCCCATTCATCGAAGATAGGCATCTGGTTCACAAAATCACCCCTGTTCTGGCAAAGGTACATCAAGGCCCCTCCATGCCGGATGCCACCGGGGTTGGGGTCGCCGCGCTCGTGTCTTCTTCCTGGAGCCTCATACGATCACCAGGCCCGCTGAAGGCCCACATCCGGTGGGAATGGCGTTGGAGAGGAGCAACGCGGCACATCAGGAACTCCTTCACCACCTTGGGTGCCGCCACGAAGCGACCTCGAAACGCCAAGCGGTGCTGCATAAAGATGAGCCGAGGGCTTGAAAGCGCCTCCTGGCCCCACTGAATTGGGGACAGCAGCGAGGTTGGCTCCGATAGCAGGGGCTGGGCACCCCACATCCACGCATAACCACCTCTCGCGGAACTCAGCCAAGGGCGGAGGGAGGCTGAAGTCAATCCTCGAGGCCGCTGTCTGCGCGCGACGAAGCTCACGCCGCCGAGAATTTGGTGGGGTCGACAAGGCGTAGAGAAGAAGTGGCGCAGCAAGGCAACCGAAGGAAGGATGCCCATCATTGCTTCACAAACGGCGGCGCAGACCGAGAGGAGAGTGATGGACTCAGACCCGGATGCATCATGTGGATCTGATAGTGGGAAAGCACGGCATTGAAGAAATCGTAAAAGGGGAACCAGCCCGCCTACGTGGCGCCAAAGAAAATACCGGACCTCGGTGACTATCCTGTTGATGGAGAAGTGGGACGCGGGCCATGCCGCCGTCGTCCTCCGCATTCGATTGAAGGTGGTGGCCAGAGCCGAACTAACCTTGCCCAAGCCCTCTAGATTGAGTATGATCGACGGGTCGACGGGCGGAGGCCGGCGGCGGCGAAGCGAGGCGGAGGCACTGTTTCTTCCCTTTCCCTTCTTCGTTGAGCCCTGGCGATTGACCGGGGGGGGGGAGATTCGAGATTGGATTGAAAATCGAAGCTGGAGTTCGAGAGGGGGAAGGACAGGGGCGCATGAGCAGCAGAGAGGGGAACGGATGTGTACAGCAGCGTGTCCGCCTAGCAAGGCACGAAATAAGGACGCGTGGGGGAACAGTGCCGCCCACGTCCAGTCAACCGCCATGCGGCGCCCAAGGCCGCAGGCTGTTAGGGACCGTGATGCTTCGCACTTGCCCTTTCGCCTCTCTACTCGGCCAAGTTCGGGCGCGCCGTGGGACCGGAGGCTATCAAGCCGGGCGTTCGGGAACGGGGTCCCCTGACTTGCTCGCTCATGCCTGCGGCGTGGCTCAAAGGAGGCCAAGGACAGCCCATCTTCATCAACGCAAGCTCAAGACCCTCGCGAGATGCCAAGCCTCGCGTGGCGGACAACAAGGAGCTTCCTCAGGCATGGCCTCGTTAGGCAGGCTCATGAAGAGGCGGAGAGTTCAAGGCAGGGTACCTCGCGAGGTGCCCATGACGCAAGCCATGACGACCAAGGGCGCCAGCCGGCGCCCGACCAGCGATGTCCTCCTTTCCTCTTTGGTGCAAAGGGAGCAAGCGCAGCGAGAGCATCAAGCAAAGGCATCCATTTCGATTGGCAACAATACCAAGACCAGCCCAACGGCCGGAAGGGAGTCATTGTGGAGCCTAAGCAGGCGCCATCGCCAGAGCCTTTGGCAAAGCGAGGACCAACTTTAGTCAGGATAAGTGTACCCGCTGTTCCCCTTCAAAATGGCCAATTGTTGGCGCCCTTCCCGCTCAATATTTGGGAAGAGGCCCAGGGCCTTCGCCTATATATAGGACTAGCCACCCACAGGGTAGGGGGAACATTCAGAAAGATAGCAAGAGAACAAACGAGAGAGATAGAGAGAGGCGATCAACACCACCTAGCAGTTCATCTCACTCCGCCAAGAACAGACCCTCGCGAGGCTGTTCTTCCTTGTATTGTTCCTCACCAGCCCAAGAGGCAATCCACCACACCACACACTGGAGTAGGGTATTACACCACAATGGTGGCCTGAACCAGTATAAATCTTGTGTCTCTTGTGCTGTTCTGTTTAGTAGTTTAGGCCCCAGCGATTCGGCGAGGTGCGAGACGGTGGAAGGTTGGATCTCCGCGCACACCCCAATGTTCAAACCTCAAGGGTCTGCCGGAACCCGAAATCCGACAGTGCCCCAGCAACCGTAGGAGGGATTTTTGTGATACCATAGATGTCGTTCCACACCGACATCTTTGGCGCGCCAGGTAGGGGGCGCAATTGTGAGAATCTAGTCTAGTAGTTGGCCTAGCAGTTCTTCATCGCCATGGCTCCCAAGAATAAGACGGCCACGGCGATCGGCTCGTTGGGAGCCGAACGTCCCTTGCCAGTGCGGATGAGCAGCGGGCTGGTCGCGGACAGGGCCCGGGCCGTGGTCCGCGAGCACCAACATCGCCCTGGCAGTCAAAGCCTGGCGAGCGGTGTCGTTCGCGTGCCAGACGATCAGCCGCACGTCGCCAGATCCAAAGACGGAGTTGGGCCCCCTGCAGGTTGCGCGGGGCCCTCCAGGAGTGTCGTTGTGCCACCCCTGGGTAGTGCAGCAACCTCCAGGACGCCCACGCTAGCGCCCACAGCGTGCTCTTTCCAGGGTGCGCGCAACGAGCAGCGTCATCACGCTGAAGACCCTGGACACCGCAGTGAGAAGAGCCATGTGCATCGTCCGCGAGACGGAGTTCAGCATGCCCGCCGAAGTGCTGGCAAAAATGGCGCGCAGCCGTTGGGTCCTGAAAGAGCTCCTTCTAACGTGGTTAGAAGTCAAAGCGCGCCACGGGCCACGCAGCTGTAACCGCCACCCATGCATGCAGAAGCTTTGGCGTGCGTGCAGCTGCTCCTCGACTTTCCTCCTGCTGTGGAGAAGCTCAACGAGTGGAGGGCCACCATCCGGAGCCTCATCGCCGTCGCCAACAAGGATGATCTGTGACCGGCAGGACCCTCGGCCCAGTGCCCCACCGAGCTACCACATGCCAGCGCTGGGAGGACCGGGGGTGCTACGGTTTACGGCGCACTCTCCTCCTCCTCGCCAGCTGCTGCGGGCGTCGGCCCGTCATGACGACGCTTGTGATAACATCTCCATAGCATCGTCCGACCCGCGGACCCGCCGCGACCAGCGCCAAGTTCTTCGAGAACGAGCTCACGAAGATGCTCGAACCACTATCGAGCGTCGGCGTGATACACGCCACCAGTTGGACAAGCGGGAGGGACTCGCTATGGACCGCCCAGCGCCGGGGGGCTCCGGCGGCCTACCTTACGAGGTGGGCTGCCCGGCCTTTACCCGTGAGCTATGGCAGTTCCAGTGGCCGTCCCACCGCATGTTCAAGCCCGAGGTCGCCGAGAAGTATACTGGCAAGACCCATCCATCTGAGTTCCTCAGCATCTACACCATCGCGATGCAGGCTGCCGGAGCTCGCGATGACAAGGTGCTTGCCAATTACTTCCCGTTGGCACTAAAGCCCAATGTTATGTCTTGGTTGATGCACTTGCCGGCGGATTCCATTTCTTCTTGGTCGGATCTGTGCCATGAGTTCGTTGGCACCTTCACTGGGGCCACCAAGCTCATGGCCAGGCCAGTGATCTGCATATCATTCCCCAGAAGGAAGGGGAAACCCTACGCAAGTACATCTAGAGATTCAGCCGAGTGCAGTATGACATCCCCAACATTCATCCCGCCGCTGTGATCAGCGTGTTCCATTAGAACGTGTGCAACCGTAAGATGCGCGAAGAGCTGGCCATGATCGAGGTTAAGGATGTGGCAAAACTCTATGTTCTGGCCGACAGGTGTGCCCGGGCTGAAGAGGGAAGGAAGTACCCCGTTGAGGAAGCCGGCACGGAAACCGACTCTACTGATGAAGGCACCGCCGCCCCGACGAAGAAGGGCCGGCGTCGCAACAGGAAATGCAAGGGTAAGACTGTGCTTGCCCTTGAAGGCTCTGACGAAACCGGCGCTGCCAAGAAGGTGAAGGCAGATAACCCCGAAAAGGAGATTGTCGGGTGTGTCGTCTGCCGGGCCTTAGTAGCTGCCGACAAGCAAGGGGGCTCGGGCAAGCAGTACTGCAAGATCCACCGCACCAAAGGCCACGACCGCTAGAACTGCCGGCAAGTCGAGTTGCTGGCTGAAAAGCAAAAGGCCGAGTATGAGAGGCGGGACAAGGATAAGGGCAAGGGATCCAGCAAGAAGCATGGCAGCCAAGGAGGCCGCCGCGACAAGAACAACCAGCAAGAGAGGCCCGCCCGATGCCGTGACAAGAAGCAAGAAGACGATGATCATGACGAGGATGGCGAGTCCGGCGAGCAAGAGTTCCAGAAGGCTGCAGAGGCCACGTGCATCGACGGTGGCGCCTCGTTGCATACTTCTCACCACAAGCTCAAGCAGTGGGCCCGTGAGATTACAGCATCGGAGCCATCGTTCGACGCTCAGAAGCCGCTAAAGTGGTCCAGCACGCCCCTCATCTTCGACGCCGAGGACCACCCTGACCGCACAACCGCGGTTGGGTGTTTGCCATTGTTAGTCTCCCCAATGATACGCAACCTCAAGGTGAACAAGATGTTGTTCGACGGTGGGGCCGGCCTGAACTTGATCTCGCCCATCGTGATCAAAAGGCTGCAAATCCCTGATGGATACCTCGAGGTAACGAGCATGTTTCAAGGGGTCAATCTGGGGAGGAGCCAGCCGAAGGGGAAGGTCACGCTGCCCGTGGCGTTTGGAGGGGAGTTGAACCACATGACGGAGAGGATCGTCTTCGACGTGGCCGAGATCCCCTTGCCCTACAACGGGATCCTCGGCTGCCCGGCACTAGCCAAGTTCATAGAGGCGTCGCCTCCGATAAGAAGGACGCGCTAATTTGCGCCGACCAACTCTACCGGGAAGCAGTTGCAGCAGCTGCCGCCAAGGCACTTGCTCCTGCCGCTGAAGCCCCGGGAGGGAAGAAGTAGCCCGGCAAGACCTCTCGCACCCACTCTGGCAAGCGCACCTCCTCGGAGTGTTGTGCAACCGTCGAGGACATGCCAGAGAGCTCTACCGGCAAGAGCAAGAAATCTAGAGCTGAGCCACCGCAGACCAAGAAGGTGTCCGTCAGGGAGGATGGCACGGGAGGGGCTTTCACCATAGGCTCCACCCTTGACAGCAAATAGGAAGGCGCGCTCATCACCTTCCTGCGGGCGAATGTCGACGTGTTTGCGTGGCAAGCATCCGACATCCCCAGTGTTCCCAGGGAGGTCATTGAGCACCACCTAGCTGTTTGTCCCCATGCGCGGCCCGTCAAGCAGAAGGTCAAAAAGCAGGCTCTGGAGAGGCAGGAGTTCATCACAGAGGAGATCAGGAAGTTGGAAGCAGCGGGTCTGGTGAGAGGAGTGCTCCATCCGACGTGGTTGGCCAATCCGGTAGTGGTGCGCAAGGCTAATGGGAAGCGGAGGCTGTGTATTGATTACACAGACATCAATAAGGATTGTCCTAAGGACCCCTTCCCGTTGTCGCGCATCGACCAGATTGTCGACTCCATAGCCGGGTGTGATCTGCTGTCATTCCTCGACGCCTACTCAGGCTACCACCAAATCTTCATGTCGAGAGAGGACGAAGAGAAGACATCATTCATCACCCATGTGGTACATATTGCTTTTTACGGATGCCTTTCGGGTTGAAGAGTGGTGGCTTGACGTTTGCAAGAGCAGTCCAAATTGGTTTTGAACCCCGGCTCCATAGAAATATGGAGGCATACATGGATCACATAGTGGTCAAAACCAAGGACGGGGCAAGTCTTCTGCAAGATCTAGAAGAGACGTTTGCCAACCTACGCAAGATCAACCTTAAGCTGAATCCTGAGAAGTGTGTCTTCAGCGTTCCGTCCGGCAAGCTTCTCGGATTCTTTGTGTCGCAGAGCGGGATCGAGGCAAACCCAGACAAAATCAAGGCTATTGAATAGATTGAGGCGCCCAAGCGGATCAAGGATGTGCGTCGGCTCACCGGCTGCGTCGCCGCCATGAGCCGATTCATCTCCAAGTCCGCCGAGCGCGCCCTCCCCTTACTAAAGATCTTGAAGAAGGCAGGTCCGTTGGAGTGGACCCCAGAAGCCGAGGCGGCGTTGCGGGATCTGAAGAAATACCTTTCCTCCATGCCAATACTGGTTGCGCCTAAGCCACAAGAACCGTTGCTATTGTACCTCGCGGCAACGAATCAAGTGGCCATCGCCGCACTGGTGGCACAGAGGGAGGTCGACAAGGAGGCAGTGGCGACGGCAGAACCAGTGGACGGGGAGCCAAAGATTCCCCCTGCAGGACCTGGTGCCAACAAGGCAAGGCCGCCTGCAGAGTCTGGCGCCGTCTGGGCAACACCCGGACAGTCAAGCGAAGTGGTGCAGAAGAAGAAGATGATGCAGCATCCAGTTTACTTTGTCAGCTCCTCTTGCAGGGGGATCGGTCGAGGTACTCCGGTGTGTAGAAATTGCTCTTCGGCCTCCTTATGGCCTCGAGGAAGCTGCATCATTACTTCCAAGCCCACGAGATCACTGTCGTCACCCGCCTCCCGCTACAATGGATACTGCACAACCCAGATGCAACCAGAAGGATTGTGGAATGGGCCTTGGAGTTTTCGAGCTTTGGGTTGAAGTTCAAAAGTACCTCAACAATCCAGAGCAGAATCTTGGCAGAGTTCATTGCGGAATGGACCCCAAAACCTGACGAAGAAATCCAAGAGACCGTTCTCCCCGACAAGGAAGTGGGCCGCGACTGGATCATGTACTTTGATGGGGCCTTCTCGCTACAAGGCGCCGGTGCCGGTGTGCTGCTTGTCGCACCCGCCGGAGAGCACCTCAAGTACATGATCCAGATGCACTTTCCCATGCAGATGTCCACAAACACCTCTACTGAGTACGAGGGGCTGCTTGCCTATCTTAGGATCGCGGCAGACCTCGAGGTGAAGAAGCTCATTGTTAGGGGTGACTCGCAGCTTGTCGTCAGACAAGTCAACAAGGATTACCAGAGCCCGTTGATGGAGGCCTACGTAGATGAAGTGAGGAAGCTGGAGGAGCGCTTTGACGGTATCCAAGAGGAGCACGTTCCCCGAGTGGAGAACAACATCGCCGATTACCTATCGAAGTGTGCTTCATTCAAGCTACACTATTGGAAACTGGGAATTTGCCATCAGCCAGCTCTTTGCCATCTGCCAGCTGATGGCAAAGAACCTCTTTGCCATCTGTTTTTTATAAGCAGATGGCAAAGAACTGACAGATGACAAAGAACATGGTTGCCATCAGCCAATTCTTTGCCATCTGCTAGTGGATGGAAAATAATCTTTGCCATCTGCCAGATGGCAAAGAGGTGGGTAGGGTCCAAAGGTCTTTGCAACGGCCTGTCAACTCATTTCTTTGCCATCTGCTAGCAGATGGCAAAGAATCTTTTCCATCTGTTGGCAGATGGCAAAGAAGTGGGTGGAGCCCAATGGGTAACGGTGTTATAACGGCCAAGAGCTCCCACCTCTTTGCCATCTCGCCGGATGGCAAAGGCCCATATCTTGCCATCACCGGTCAGGCAGATGGCAAAGAGGTCGAACTATATCCCCCTCTTTTCTAAAAAAATTCCCTCCCTCTCTCCCAGCCCGGCCCCTCCCTCTCTCTCTCTCTCTTCCAGCCCGGCCCCACCCTCTCTCTCTCTCCCCACCTCACCCTCCCACTGCACCCATCACAAGGCCCACGGGACGACCACAGATCACGCCTGGCCCGCCTTCCTCACATCAAGACCGCCTCCCCTGCCCCTCCTGCCCCTCCCCGCCCCTCCCCGCCTCCCTCGCCCTCCCGCCCCTCCCGCCCCTCCCGGCCACGGCGGCGTGTCTCAAGGCCCGCCTCTCCCGGCCACCGTGGCGCCTCCCGGCCCCTCCCGCCCTCCCGGCCCCTCCCCGGCCCCTCCCGCCCCTTCCCGCCCCTCCCGCCTCCTCCCATGCCATGGCGTGCCCATGACCCGCCCCTCCCGGCCACCAAGGCGTGCCCATGCCCGCCCCTCCACCGAGCCAGCCACGGCGCCGCCCCCTTCTCGCGGCCCTCCCCGCCACGGCGCCATCGAACTAGCTCACCATTCTGGTATTTTGATGGTTCTAACTAATTTCTTCTCCTTTCTGGTATTTTGTCAAATCATGCATTCTTGATTTTTCTAATTTGCAGTTGGTCTATAAGATGTTCTTGATTCTAGTACTTTGGAAACTCATGTCAAGAAATAGTATGCTTGTCATTGTCAGGAAATTTTATAGTTTCCTACGATAACAAAATAAACTAAGCTTCTAGGATAAAAGGCGTTAGGAGCTGCAATGTATTATGTTTTGAAATCATGAATATCAAGATATGCACGTTCAGGGAAATTTTAGTAAGTAAAAACAAAGCGTCGTGCAAGGTGAAACTTAGGTAATTTTCAAGAACGTGGAGGATCAAACACGTAAGGGTGGCATTTGGTATCTGCAACAACATGCAGCAAGGTAGCTTGAGATGCATAAGTAAAGAATCCTTACAATTGCCTTAAGCCCTTAACAATCCATAAAACTGCCTCAACACTTCACAGGACCAGACCACCACAACAAAGCATCCTATAATAAGGCTTAAATGATAACAGCTCCTCGCTAATGATGTACCGTTAAAATAACCGAGTAGAAGTTGGGTGTTACCTGCTCAAGAAAATCATAGTGATGTGAATGAACTCCCTAGTCGATTGAGCACCATAAGCGGCAAATGCATTGGACCTCATTTTTGTATTCCTTGAGATCTAAAGCGGAGAAGTTACATAGTAGGTCACATCCTTAGGCTGGCTTTACCGTCATAATCTGAAAATTACAGAAACAAACACGCATGAGTGGAAAGGGAGATGGTCTAAAACAATCTCGTATGTAATAAAGCTCAGCAACAAAAAGTAGTTCACAACCATTTTCTCTTGACCTTATTAGTGAACATAGATCTTATTTTTAGACTGCTGCTAAAAGTAGTTCACAACCATCAGCCACCGCAACATGTAGAGATTTCTTTTATGATGAATCGCATAAAAATTTAAATCCAATCACCACCGTAGGAAAGATAATAAAAAAAATCATGAAAACAAAATGCCAAGGAAATCACCACCATTTTCTCTTGAGTCAGGCTGTGTGTGCCCTAACATTGTATGGAGTAAGTTAGCGGCTGGTTTAACAATACAAATATGTCATCTGCAAGGAAACATTGTTCGATAAACAAAAGTAAGCACATACATATTCTGTTTTTATAATATGAGCATGAACAATTTTATCAAACAGAAAATTAGAATAAACAGCCACAACACAAACTCTTCGCTTAAAATTTCGTACTGTATGTTTTGTTCCAGTTTTGCATGAAGTCGCAGGCCTTGCTTTCTCGAGGAAGAGACCTCCTGCTGCCTCATGAAGATTGTTGTTTTCATAAACTACAGTATACATTGTCGTTGGTATAAAAACTGTAGTATCGGAATACTAAGGGTGCGTTTGAGTCGTTTTGGATCAAAAAATACCGCAGTTCAACAAACCGTGGTATCTCTAAAACTGTGGTATTTTTGTTGTATATAAAAAGAGGCCCTGACCTCTTTTTCTAAAACCGAGAAAGCGTTGGCTGGTTGGTCTCTCTTGTGTCTAACTTCTGGCCATCAACGGATGTGATGCATAAATCGATAGCTAGCCCATCGATATGTCCGGCTAGAGGCGCATTTACACGCACACGAAGCTGAAAACGCCGACCTTCAAAGGTATGTGTTAACTACCTTGGTCTTTGATTGATTACAAGAGATAACTCTACTACAGATCTTAGCAGCTAGGAGAACATGCTCCTGCAAGGCTGAATGCATATGGTGGCAATTAGTACAAGCTGATCGCTGAGTGTAGCTGAATATGCATGCAGCAACGTAACGATCAATGCAAACCGAAGAAAACTGAGAAAACTGCCACTTGCCAAACACCTTGGCAGTTTTACCAAAACCGAGAAAACTATGCTTTTAGAAACTGAAGTATTTATTGCCCATGTATTGTAATACTTAGGTTTTGGAATACCATGGTTTTGAGAAAACGTTGTTGCCAAACTAGGCCTAAGGTTTTATAAAACATTACTTCCAAACGGAGCCTAATTTTTGAGCCAGACACTTCAAAGTATTTAATACCAAAGTTTTTCTTAAAACCACAGTATTTAATACCAAAGTTTTTCTTAAATACCACAATTTTTCTCTCTGTTTTAAAAAAGAACCCTGCACCTCTTTTAAAAAACTGAGCACGCTAGAAAAACAACTCCATGCACAATCCTCTATTTATTTGTCGAAATGTGAATGATACCGAATTGGATAACAATCAAGTACTAAATAGGCACTCCCTATTTATTTGTGAATTATGAGTTAGGTCATATATTTTCCAATTTTGTTATGAAAAACATCATATATATTTGCGTTGATCGGGTGGATTTAAATGTGCAGTTGTTTCATCGCTGTGAGGGTCTGGTGTTCAACAATCTCCCCGTGCGTTCGACGAGCTCCGCCCCTGCGTTCGTGGGTGAGCACAAATGTAATCTCCTCCTCTCCCCCTTCATTTGCTCTGTTCCGGTCTTCGTGCCGATGAAACTTGCTAGCTATAGGTGTATTCAATCATCAGTATGCGTGACCACTATGCGTCTCCCGTTCGAAAGGGTTACATCTATAAATATGCATTCATTTGCATATTTATAACTGTAATTCTTTCGAATTGTCCAACGTTATCCATGGACAGCCCGAGTATGTGTAGATTGGGTTCGTTTTCCCATATGCTCTGCTCCGGATCTAATGCAGAATTTCGTCAGTGCCTCTATGTTGTTCTCCGGGTACACATCCTCTCTGCTTATTGCCGAGACGTGTATCAGGAGAACAGCGGGAGGTGTCAGCCGAAATTTTGTGTCGGACCCGGAGCTGAGCATGGGAAAACGAACCCAATCTACACATACCCGGGTGGGATTAGGACCTATCTTTACCTATTAGCGTCTAGGTTGCATGAACGTAATAAAACTGAGAAACTTTATTAACTGATGAATATGGTTTGCTGAGTTATGTGTGTATTAGATAAATCATGCACGCAATGTTCCTTTCATTAGTAACTAATATGACTGACTCGTCAAAACCAAATGTGCAGTCCATGTGCGAGAAGAACGGCTGCACCCCTCCGCCGATGCGGTCATTGCTCCGGGCACGGTGAGTTTCATTTGAACGGTCATTAGTTACTAGTCTTCACATTTGAGTTGCATCATACTAACGATACATTGGAAATAATCTTTGGTGCAGCGTAACTCCCGACAAGCATCGACCGATCCTTCTCCGTCTGCCACTGGCGCGACCGGTCCTACACCTACACCTACACGTACACCTCCGTGATGATGGTAAGTGTCCCAAGTGTTTTGCTTAATAGAGTTTTGTTGTGATGCCATGTTGTATATATCTAGACATATCATGCATAATGTGTGTATGTTTGAAATGCATTGTATGTGTGGGATTCGACACCTAGTCGTGTTCCTTTGGTATCCGTCCATATAGGGAAATGACTCCTAGTGCTTCCATCGAGCCATGGTAGTTCGCCATCGCTCCGGAACACATGGATTGACCGGCATGTGTCCTTCTTTGCTCCTCGTATGCATCCCTACGGGAAATGTCACGCTTGTATCACCGAAGTCCTTGTAGCTTGCTACGACTTGGTTGCACTCGCCGATGACCGACACGTGCATTGCTTTGGGTCATGTATGCCTGTCCTCAGACGTTTGTGCCACCTTGGTTCTATGACTAGTCATGTCGGCCGGGTTCTCTGCCATATGGATACTAGCGACATAATCATATACTTAGCATTTTTTCCTCCAAAATGACTCAATATGCTTAACTAGCTCAAAAATGACTTAATATGCTTAGCTAGCATAAAAATGACCTATACTTAGCATTTTTCCTCCAAAATGACTTAATATGCTTAGCTAGTTCTAAAATGACATAGTATGCTTAAGAAATGACATATTTTAGGTCCTAAATGACTTCATATGCTTAGGTAGCTCCAAAATGACATAATAACCTTACTTAGCTTCAAAATGACCTATTCAACCTAGGCTAGCTCTAAAATGAACTATACTTAGCATTTTTTCCTCCAAAATGACTTAATATGCTTAGCTAGTTCAAAATTACATAATAAGCTTAATTAGCTCCAAAATGACCTATTTAACCTATGATAGCTCTAAAATGACATATACTTAGAATTGTTTCCTTCAAAATCACTTAATATGCTTAGCTAGCATAAAATGACCTATTTAACCTAGGATAGCTCTAAAATGACCTATACTTAGCATCTTTTCCTCAAAAAGACTTAATATGCTTAGCTAGCTCTAAAATGATATAGTATGCTTAAGAAATGACATATTTTAGGTCCTAAATGACTTCATATGCGTAGGTAGCTCCAAAATGACATAATAACCTTACTTAGCTTCAAAATGACCTATTCAACCTAGGCTAGCTCTAAAATGAACTATACTTAGCATTTTTTCCTCCAAAGTGACTTAATATGCTTAGCTAGTTCAAAATTACATAATAAGCTTAATTAGCTCCAAAATGACCTATTTAACCTAGGATAGCTCTAAAATGACCTATACTTAGCATCTTTTCCTCAAAAAAGACTTAATATGCTTAGCTAGCTCTAAAATGATATAGTATGCTTAAGAAATGACATATTTTAGGTCCTAAATGACTTCATATGCGTAGGTAGCTCCAAAATGACATAATAACCTTACTTAGCTTCAAAATGATCTATTCAACCTAGGCTAGCTCTAAAATGAACTATACTTAGCATTTTTTCCTCCAAAATGACTTAATATGCTTAGCTAGTTCAAAATTACATAATAAGCTTAATTAGCTCCAAAATGACCTATTTAACCTAGGATAATCTTCACATTTTAGTTGCATCATAATAATCTTCTTCTTCTAACTTTCTTCTTTCCCATTTTACGATTTGCTTAAGATCATGGAAGCTTGGGTTGATGGAGTGCTTGTATTTAGTTTTTGTTTTGACCTTGTGAAACTTGCTACCTATGGATGAAACTGTGTAATATTGATGAAACTATGTATTTGTACGGATGAAACTTGCTACTATTGGTAACATGTGTTGGATACATATGTGTTCATGACTATTGGTAATATGTGTTGAATATGCTATATTGGTCATATAAATATATTTGTGTATGATTTATGTGAAAATGAATTGATATAAGAAAAACAAAATTAAATGGGGCAAAATAGTCACTTTGCCATCTGCTGGCAGATGGCAAAGAGCGTTGCCATCTGCTGGCTGATGGCAAAGAGCCTGCAACCTTTGCCATCTGCGGGCAGATGGCAAAGAGCCTGCAGCCTTTGCCATCTGCGGGCTGATGGCAAAGAGCCTGCAGCCTTTGCCCTCTGCTGGCTGATGGCAAAGAGCCTGCAGCCTTTGCCATCTATTTGGTCGATGGCAAAGAGCTCGCAGCCTTGCCATCTGGCCGGCTGATGGCAAAGAGCTCGCAGCCTTTGCCATCGGTGGTCGATGGCAAAGAGCTCGCGACCTTTGCCATCGGTGGTGATGGCAAAGAGTCGCAGCCTTTGCCATCTCACGGCCGATGGCAAAGTATGCCGTTAACCTCCGACGGAGCTAACCCGTTAAGAGGCTTTGCCATCTGCTAGCGGATGGCAAAGCCGAAGGCTCTTGCCATCGACCAAATAGATGGCAAAGTTATTAGCTCTTTGCCATCAGCCAGCAGATGGCAAAGAAGCCTTTACCGGCAGGGTTTCGGACGACCTGTTTACCATCTGCTGGCTGATGGCAAAGCCTTTGCCATCCGCCGAACATGCCTTTGCCATCTGCCATGGCAGATGGCAAAGTGCCAGATTCCAGTAGTGCTACCTGTGAAACCAGGTACCTTTTTGCTCCGATTAATTCAGCCATCCCTCGAACCATCAACGTAGCGGAACAATTGAAGGAAATCAGGTCCCGGCGAGTACTTTCCTACCGAGCCCCCTGGGGCTCCCGGCAAGGGTGCTGCCATGGACGTTGAGCCTGCCAAAGAGCAACTGGCTCCGGCAGGGCGTCAAGCCCTGGCCATGGAGACAACCGCTCCCATGGCAGAGGAAATGCCTTTGGTCCTTGCAGTTGATCCCTAGGCTCCGGCGTGGGTGCAGCATACTGTCTGATTCCTCCAAACATGGGAACTTCCTGAGGAGCTGGAAGAAGCGAAAAAAGTAACCCATCGGTCTGCCCTGTACCTGTTCGTCGATGACGTCCTGTACAGGAGAAGGCCGAACGGTGTGAAATTGAAGTGCATCCCCCTGGAGGAAGGACTGGAGCGGTTGGCAGAGATACATGGAGGCATATGTGGGTCCCACATAGGGTCGAGGGCCCTTGCCGGCAAGGCGTTCCGGCAAGGTTTCTTCTGGCCCACCGCCCTCCAAGATGCGACGACACTAGTAACCAAGTGTGAAGCGTGTCAGTTCCATTCAAAGAAGCTTCATCAACCAGTTCAAGCCCTTCAAACGATCCCTCTCTCTTGGCCATTCTCGGTTTGGGGGCTCGACATACTGGGCATTTTCCCCTGTGCTGTCGGGGGCTTTAAGTACTTGTAAGTCGCAATCAACAAGTTCACAAAGTGGCCAGAGGTGGAACCAGTGAGGACGGTGATAGCACAGTCAGCCGTCAAGTTCTTCAAGGGACTAGTCTGCCGTTTTGATGTGCCAAACAGAGTCATCACCGACAACGGCGCGCAGTTCACAAGCAACACCTTCATGCAGTACATTCAAGACCTCGGCAGCAAGGTCTGTTTTGCTTCCATGGCACACCCCTGGAGCAACGGCCAAGCAGAGAGGGCGAATGTTAAAGTGTTGCGAGGCCTGAGAACGAAGACCTTTGCGGAACGTGCTGGATTGATGAGTTGCCGGTAGTTCTTTGGTCGATCAGGACGACGCCAAATCGAGCCACCGGTTAGACACCCTTTGCCCTAGTATATGGGGCGGAGGCAGTTCTCCCCACGGAACATATATATGGGTCACCTTGAGTGCTCGCTTATGATGAGCTTGAGAAAGAGAAGTTGCGGCAAGATGACGCGACGCTCCTTAAGGAAGATCGTCTTCGGGCGGCAGTGAGAGCAGCACGCTACCAGCAAGCCTTGCCCCGCTACCATAGCCGCAAGGTTCATGCCCGAAGCTTTGAGGAAGGCAACCTTGTTCTTCGGCGCGTTCAGTCGGCCAAGATTTCCAAAAAGTTGACGCCAAAGTGGGAAGGCCCTTATCGGGTAATACGAGTCACCAGGCCTGGTGCAGTCCGCCTGGAGACCGAAGATGTCGTTCCAGTGAGCAACTCCTGGAACATTGAGTATCTTCGCAAGTTTTACCCATAAGGCGTGGCTTGCCGCGCCCCTGATAAGCCACCTTTTGTACAAGCCTTGCCGGCAAGGTATGTAACCCTTTGTACAAAGCCAGGCGCAGACCCTGGGCACAAATAAATGAAGCGCTGGCGCCCTAAGTTATAGCATGCATGCTAGGTCGAGTCTCTTCCTTGGTTAGGGTTGATAGTGCTTAGCGATGACTAACCCCTAGCCTAGAGGTCGAGTACGCATCTGTGTGTTCTTTTCTGTCCTCCTTTGGTTCGCATGGCACATGAGCACTTCTGCTGAGCTACTTGCAAGAAAGGGAACGGACCGGCGTCCCGACCCCGGCAAACCAGAGTTGCCGGGGGCTCCAAGTACAAGGATCCAACCTCGGCAAGACATGGTTGCCGGCGGCTACAGATCCAGATAAGTCTTTCATCCTCTGTCATCAATTTCTGAACAGGACTAGGCCATGTGAAACCTAGTTTTATCTCCAGGCTACCGTGCTCCCCTTTTTCCTATACCTAACGATTATCTCCCGGGTCCGGATTTGGTTGTAGCCGCGGCGGCAAGGAGATAGAACGAGGAGGCTAAGCCCACTTCATCCCTGCCTCCGCCAAGAGCGCAAGAATGGTCGAGCGAAGTGAGGGGGACGGCAAGGCCTGTTGCCGGGCGAAAAACGTTTATCTTAAATAGTAACAAGGATTCGCTCCTTGTCGCGGGGTCTACCCGCGAACGAAAAACCCGGCAAACATCCCTTTTTCATTAAAAACATCCCATACAGGTACAGTTCATACGGAATGAAAAACATGAGCAAGGGGATTACAAGTTCTAAATTTAACGAAGGCCCGGAGGCTTACAAACTAAAAAAGAGATGAGATGCCCGTAATCCCTTTCTTGTCCCTCTCCTCAGGAGGCAGGTCAAGAAGGCAAAAGGGCAAAATGGGCGCCTAGGCGAGCTACGAGTAGCAGAAAGCACCAAGAGAACACCTCGGTGGCGACCCAAGGGTGGGCCGGTGATGACGGTGCCGGGAAAGGAGCTGGAAGACGAGGCGGCAGGACGTCGGACACACGATGAAGGCGTCGATGTCCGCGTACTCCAAGTTGACGGCCTTGCCGCCCGCCCTCTTCCTCTTCCGCAGCCTCCCGACGCCAGCCACCCAAGGAGATGGCCCCGAGAAGTTCAAGGAGTTGGCCTATCCCCCGGCAAAACTCCGCCGTAGGAGTGGCCAGGTCCAGATGTTGCTGCTGCCAGACCCGCCCAGGCGCGGGGCGTCCGACGCCTAGTCGGACTCGTCCCCGTCATCTGCCCCGCTGTCCTCCTCGTCACTCTCACTCGAGGAAGAGCTTCCATCGTTGGAGTCTCCGTTGGAGGAGCTCTCCACGCAGCACTTCAGGCGAGTTCCAAACTCTCCCTATACCTTGAAGTAGAGGACGAGCCCCGCCGTCAGGCTGTGGATGCGAGCGAACGTCTTCCATCCAGGGCGGAGGTACATGACCCGAGGAGGCGGGAAGTCGACGTCGACCCGCGTGCCCCCATTCCCATAGCCCCACATGTGCAACCTGAGGGTCTGGGGCGGGTCACGCTCCATCACCCGAGCAAACGGGGCGGGGAGACGAAGGCGACGATGCGGAGGCCGGCGCAGCCTGATGAAGAACTCACAGGGCTGGTCTCCAACATGGCCCTCAGTCGGGAAAGGCATCATTGGCGGGGGCGAGGCCGGCGCGCCGCCCCGTCCTCCTCTTCCCCGAGCACCACGACCTCTGCTACAACCTCCGCCACCAAAGGCTCAGGAGGAGGGGGGACGCGTTGTCGAGCGGCGACCCTCGCCGCCACCGTCGAAGGGCCGGGATTCCCTTTCTCCATGGCGGATGAGAGAAAGAAGCAGAAGCAGGAGGAGATAGAAGATAGAAGAATGCGGTATGCCTCCCCCTTCCCTCTCCTTATAAAGGGGCAGGGTCGGGACTCGGCCGCCCCGCTCGACCAATCCAGACACCAGAGGCGCAGGGAATCGAGACCGACCCGCTGCCCCAACCAGCGATGGCCCGGTTTCCCGCCTCTACCGCTCGCCACCCCAAGTGCATGCGGGACGCGTGGCGAACGTGCATAACCGAGGGGACGGGTGAAGCGACCTCTCCCCACCCCGTGATCGTGGGGTGTGGACGCCCTCCCTCTTTTTATGGGGAAGGGGCGAGCCGCCTGTTTACCACTATCAGCGTTCTGGGAACGTGGATCCCTAGACTTGCCTGCCTGCGGCCCACGGCGTGGCCAGGCCAGCGGGCGGTACGACCCATCTTCATCGACAAGACATCCAAGACCCTCGCGAGGTGCCAAGCTTCGCGAGGCGGACGATGCAAGATCTCCTCAGGAGTGGCCTAGTCAGGCAGGCTAACGAGGAGCGGAGATATAAAGGCGGGGCGAACCTCACGAGGCTCTCGTGACGTGAGTCATGACGATCGGCACGAGGCGGGCGCCAGCGCGCGCAACGTCTTTGTTTCCTCTTTGGTGCTAAGGAGGCCAGTGCAGGCAAGGAGTACCGAGGCATCACGTAAAGGATGCCTTATCGGTGCAATGAGACCAAGACCAGGAGGACGGCATGACGGAGGTCATCGTGGAGCCCAAGACAGCGTCACCACTAGAGCCTTTTGTAGGCGAAGACCGCTTTTTTCAGGATAGCTTGTACTAGCTGTCCCCCTCCAAATTCGCCCACTGTTGTTCGCTCCCTTCCCGCTCAATATTTGGGGACAGGGCCAGAGCCTATATAAGTAGAGCTAGCCACCACAGTAGGGGCATCGAGCAGTTCACCCAGCTCTCGCCCGCTAAGTTCATCAAGCACAAGAACACCTCAACCTCAGGAGGCTGTTCTTCCCCTTGTACTATTCTTCATCAGCTCAAGAGGCAATCCACCACCACCACACTGGAGTAGGGTATTACACCACAACGGTGGCCCGAACTAGTATAAATCTCGTGTCTTTCTGTGTTGCGAGTTCGTCGAGTTCATCCGCGAGATCTTAGCGAGCTAGGGCGTAGATCGGTAGGAGGGAAAGACTTCGCGCGCACCCCAGAGTTTGAACCTTAAGGGTTTGCCGGAACCCCACATCCGACATTTGACGCGCCAGGTAAGGGTGCGCCGTAGCTCCTCTCCACCAGCCTACACCCCATGCCGCCGCACTTCGCCTCCATGGCAGGTGCCCCGCATCCACCTCCGCGGCCGACATCGACAGCGGAGCATCTGGGTACCGAGCCCGGGCACCCGTCCTATGGCGGGTACGATGGTCGACCAAGTTCAAGCCAGAGATGCCGCCGCATTACGATGGTTCGGCAGACCCATCGCCATTCCTGATGGCGTACGAGGAGGCTGTCCTCGAGGCCGGAGGCGACGACAAGATCATGGCCAACTGGTTCCCCATGGCCCTCGCCGGTGAGCCGCGCGCCTGGCTGCTCAACCTCCCGGGATCCATGGTGGCCTCCTGGGGGGAACTCCGCGACCTCTTCACCGCTCGCTACGCGGTGCTGGCGCACCAGGCAGTCGCGGCCCTGCTGGGGGCCACCTCCAAGCGCCCGTGGGCTCCGCCGGGTTGGGCCGCGCCAGAGGCCGACCTCACCTTCGGCTCGGAAGACCACCCCGACTCCACCTCTGGCTCTGGCATGCTCCCAATGCTCTGCATGCCCACCATCTACAACGTGGCCGTTACCAAGACCCTCATCGAAGATGGTGCTGGCCTCAGATTGCTCTTCGTAGAAGCCTTCAGCCTTCTTCACGTGCCGCTCGAGCGGCTCAGCCTCAGCAAGCCCTTCTCGGGAGTGGGTGGTGGAGCTGCCCACTCTCTGGGGCAGATCCGCCTCCCTGTCACCTTCGGCACCCACGACAACTACCACACCGAGCTGGTGGACTTCGACATCGCCCGCATCAGCCTCCCGTACAACGCCATCCTCGGGTACCCAGCTCTCTCTCACTTCATGGCGGCGACTCACTCGGCCTACAACCTCATGAAGATGCCAGGGAGCAAGGGCATCCTCACCATCAAGGGGGACACTAAGGAGGCCGTGACGGCACTTAGGCTCGCCTTCAAGACTGCGGGAGCAGCAAAGCTTGCCGACGCCGGTACCCCCGAGGCCAAGGAGGCCGCGCCTACCAAGAAGAAGCAGCTATTCACCCAAGACAAGGCGGAAACCAAGAAGGTGTCGGTCAACGAGGACGGGTCTTCAAGAGCCACCTTTACCACAGGAGCCGGCCTTGACCCGGGACAAGAAGAAGTCTTGGTGAGGTTCTTGCGTGCGAACAAGGAGATATTCGCGTGGGAGCCCAATCAGCTGGTTGGGGTCCCGAGGGAGGTGATTTAGCATCATCTGAGGGTATGCCCCAACGTACGCCCCGTGAAGCTGCGAGCGAGACGGCAGTCCACTGAGAAGCAGGCCTTCATCGTCCAGGAGTCACGCAAGCTGGAGGCGGCAGGTGCCATTCGCGAAGTTCGATATCCCGAATTGCTGGCGAACCCCGTCGTAGTGCCGACGAAAGGCGGGAAGGAACGGATGTGCGTTGATTTCACCAACCTTAACAAAGCCTGCCCCCAAGATCCGTTCCCGCTCCCGCGCATCGACCAGATTGTCGACTCCACCGCCGAGTGTGACCTGCTATGCTTCCTGGATGCATTCTCAGGGTATCATCAGATCAAGATGGCGGTGGAAGATGTGGAGAAGACAGCCTTCCTGACACCATGTGGGGTGTACTGCTACACCTGCATGCCCTTTGGGCTGTGCAACGCGGGCGTGACCTTTCAGCGGCTGATGCACATCGCCCTGGGGCGGCAGCTCGGGAGAAACACAGAGGCCTATGTCGACGACATAGTGGTGAAGTCTCGTGAGGCGAGAACATTGATTCAAGACTTGGAAGAGACCTTCGAGAGCCTGCGCCAAGTAAACTTGAGGCTTAACCCGGAGAAGTGCGTGTTCAGCGTCCCCTCCGGCAAGCTATTGGGATTCCTCGTATCCCAAAGAGGGATTGAGGCAAACCCGGAAAAAATCAAGGCCATCGAGGACATGAGCCCACCACAGACCCTCAAAGAGATGCAGATGCTAGCAGGGTGGGTGACCGCATTAGGGCGTTTCATCTCCATACTGGGAGAGCGCGCCTTACCCTTCTTCAAGCTCATGAAGAAGAAGGGCCCGTTCGAGTGGACCCCAGAGGTCGACCAGTCCTTCCAAGACCTCAAGAAATACCTTACCAGCCCTCCGGTGATGGTGGCACCACGGCCTGTCGAGCCCCTCGTACTCTACCTTGCCGCCACCACGTACTCCGCCAGCGCGGCGCTGGTGGCGGTTTGGGAGGAGCGCCAAGCCAAGGGCACGCTGCGCCAAGCCGGAGACAAAGTGGTGCATGGTCAGGAAGGCGCAGCAAAGGCCTCAGCGGCAGAAGACCAAGCTCAGCAGGATAACGTCGCAGAAACTCCTGAGGGCGGTCATGTCTCAGGAACCCCTCCCCCTCAGGAGATGCCCCAATCTCCGCAGGACCCGGACCTTGACAGTGTGCCACCTCTCGTAGAACACCCGGTGTACTTCGTCGGCACCATGCTGCGGGACGTGAGGGCACGCTACCCCATGCCTCAGAAGCTCCTGCTCACACTCTTGGTGGCCTCACGTAAGCTGCGACACTACTTCCAGGGCCACCCCATCAAGGTCGTCTCAGCCTACCCGTTGGAGAGGGTGCTCAGGAGCCCTAACTCAGCTGGAAGGGTCGATGAGTGGAACATCGAGCTGCAAGCATTCCAGTTGGAGTTCAGCACTACCAGGGTCATTGAAGGGGCCACCCTCGCTGATTTTGTGGTAGAATGGACAGATGCCCCGACGCTTGTAGAAGGCGAAGAACGATCCACTTCATCAGGGAGCGGGGCTCCAGACGGCTGGGTAATGTATTTCGATGGTGCCTTCACGCACCAGGGCGCGGGAACTGGAGCAGTGCTCATTTCGCCCACTCAGAACAAGCTTTACTACGTCGTGCAACTCTACTTCCAGCACGGCGAGAAGGTCTCCAACAATATCGCAGAATACGAAGGGCTCATAGCTAGCCTGAAGGCTGCGGCGGCTCTAGGGGTGAAGCGCCTTACCGTCAGAGGCGACTCGCAACTCCTCGTCAACTTCTCCAACAAGGTATACGAGCCAAAGGACGAGCACATGGAGGTGTACCTCGCGGAGATGTGTAAGATATGGGTAACCCAATCGTGCCTGTTGGTATGACTCCTCAATTTTAGGCAAGTTCCAAACGGCCATGTGGAGGACGCTTGATATTCACCCTCTTTATAAAGAGGCCAAGGCCTGTCCTTTTCTTCTCGCGATCAATCGAATCCTTCCCCCGCCCCGAGTTCCAACACCCAAGGCTCTGGCTAGGTGTTTCGGACCTTCAATTATGTCTGGATCCAACCTTCAAGGTCGGTGGATGCCCTCTTCTGTCACAGAGGAGGACATCAAGAAGCTTAGAGAAGCCAGGTATCTGACCGCCGAAATCTCGCACAGGCTGCCTGCTCGAGGGCAGGTCATCCCCACTCCCGAACCCGGCGAGAGTGTCATATTCGTCTCGCACATCCTCCGAGGGCTAGGCCATAGTATAGATCCCTTTGTTAGAGGGCTCATGTTTTATTACGGGCTTGATTTCCATGATCTCGCCCCGTATTCCATCCTTCACATCTCATCATTCATCGTCGTGTGTGAGGCCTTCCTCCACGTCACCCCACACGTTGGCTTATGGCTCAAGACCTTTAATGTGAAGCCGAAGATGATTAGTGGGCGACACGCAAAATGCAGAGGTGCCGTAATAAGCAAAGGCGCCAATGTTCCATGGCCAAAGGGTTTCTTCCTGGAGGTGTCTAGCCTATGGAAACGGGAGTGGTTTTACATCACAGCTCCCCGAGGTACTAAGTGGGTAGCTGCCCCTGCCTTCCGCTCGGGCCCCCCGCCACAACTGGCGTCATGGATCAACAAGGGGCTGGACTGGGGGCTAGTAAATGATGTGCCGATATTGCACAGTCGCATCCGAGATCTCCTCGAGAGACATGTCAGCCTGGTCACGGTAATGCAAGTCATGCTAGTTCGTCGAATCCTGCCTTGCAAACGTCGACCTCTCCGTATGTGGGAGTTCAACCCGGAAGGACCACGAGCTATTCAGCACTTCTTTGGCGTGACGCTCGAAGAGATGTACAGATTGTTCTTCGGATCACAAATAAAGTGTCCGGACACCATCGAGGATGCGGGTCTGAGCTGCAATCGTCCAGATACCCAAGTAAGTAGTTCTTCGACCGAACATGTTGTGTATTTATCACAACATCGTTCTGAAAAGTCGCTCTTTGACCAGGACTGGGTAAAAAAGGCGAAGATGATCAGGTGTTCGGCCCCCCTTCCCGAAGGCTCAGCAGATCCAGTGCTGGCCAGAATGATTGAGCTCGCGCCTTATCAAGCGCCCTCAGGGGAAGATAAAGCGGGCCTCACTCATTATTCGTCCAGACCGGGGGAGTTAGTGCCTCCGCGAAGGAGGATAACTGTAACACCCCAAAATTCTTAACCTTGTTTATTTAATTAAAATATTGCCAGGAAATTAATTTTTTATTTTTCTGGATTTAATCTTAATTTCAGAGCCTCTCTTTTCCCTAAGTTGTGGAGTTTTCACCCCCTAGTAAAAACTTTTCACATATGTTATTGGACTTGTTTATCCTCTCAAGAAAAATCCTTTCTTTTCATCACAGGAATTCATTATATAATAATCTCCATGATCTTTAATTTTCTTGAAAAATGGTTTCCCATGGTTTTAGGTCCTTTTTGAACTACAACCCTTTTATAATTTCTTTCAAAAATTCCACCAAAATTTGGGGATGTCCTATGATGTCACCAAACCACTTTTATGCAAAAAGATATTTCATTCCCTAGATATTTTGAGTTCTACACCCAATTTTCTTCTCTCGATCCAAAGTGGGAAATTTTGCACTACAACCTATTTATATACTTCTTTCTAGCCTCCACCAAAATTATGGGATGTTAGTAGAAGCCTATGATTTAACTTTATGCAAAAACCTAGTGTTGTTATTTGAAAATTTTGAGTGAATCTACCTTATCTTCATTCTGGTCCAACATGATGGTTTGTACAGCATCCATATTATTGCTTGCTCTTTAGCCCTTGATTCTTTCCCCTGCTTGTAGACCACCCTACTAAACCCCTAAGTCCAGGAGCATGCACCCGTTGGATCATTTTTGGTTCAAGAAGTGATGCCTTTTGTCTCCTGTCCAGATTTGAGTTTTTGCAAAACTTGCACTAACTAGTTTCTGTATTTGGCCACCTAACGTCACCACCCTTTTATTCACCTAATGAGACCACCATCTGGAGTTTTTGACCACTCCAAGACCTGCCTAGACGCCTCTGGCATTTTGTCAAACACCCTGTGAGCATGAATAGATTTGGCATGATTATAAGTTTGTGTTGTGAACTTGAGCCCTGGCCTATCCACCATGTCCCTTGATCCCTTGCCAACCCTAAACTAGCCTCACATTTCGCCAGCCCGCTCAAGCATGCTAGGCTACCTCGGCATTTCATCGAACACGCCCCGGCGTGCTGGGCGCACCTGAAGGCGTGCTTGGGCGCACCAGAAGGCAGGCTTGGCTCGCACGCAGTGCCCGAGCCGCCGCGTCTAGCCCCGCACCCGTTCCAGCCCTTGGCCAGCAACAACTAGCACGCCACGTACCCCCTTGCACCGCCACGCCACCCCGACCGCCCTGGCACACTACAGCTCCGCCGTCAGGGCGCTCTTGGCGGCACGCTGGCGTCCGCAGTGGCTCCTGCCCCGGTCGGCGCCGCCCGAGCCACCCCGGCTCGCCACCTGCCCCTGGGTGCCGCGCAAGCTTATCCCCTCGCTCGTCGGCTAGCTCTCGTCGCCTCCACGTCGACCTGCAAACTACAGAGAGGCGGTTCACCGCATCCTCATCCACCGCCATGAACCAACCTCGTCAAGGCTTATAACAGGAGGCCCCGAACCCATCCGAGCGCACAAGCGACCTCAGGCCACCCCTTGGCACCCCCCACAGCCCGCAATCGTCGGGGGGAAACCGTCTTCCCCGACTCCGGCCAGTTTGGCCACCGCCGCCTCCCGGCTCCATTCAGCGCAACCAGTGCCTCCCCTTCTCCATTCTCTCCACCAGAAGCTCCCTCTCCCTCCCGTGAACCAGTCCCCCTGCTCAATTTTGGTCGGGGACCACCGCCGCCCCAAAACCACTTTGATCCCGAAACCTCCTCCGCCGCGAAGCTCACCGCCGACAACTCTTTCCACCACCGCCGACCCAACGACCACCAGGAGGACCGGCCCGGTCTTTCGGATCCATCCCGACACTCTGGCGCCCGCGGGGAGCCGCTGTTCGCCGGCGTTGATCGCCGTTGCCTCACCGCCGTTCGGGCAGATAAAGAGGAGGGAGATATGGACCGGTCAAACCTGACCAGTGGGCCCTTGGACCCACTGTCAGTGACCCCGCTCCTATCCACGTGGTTAAGTGAAAGCGTATTTCCGAAGTACGTGTTCGACGTGTTCAATTCGAGCGTTTTTCTTTTTCTGTTTTATTTTAAAAACCAGTATATTGACTAAACTTTGACCGGCTATAACTTTTTAAATATAACTCCAAATGAATTGATTCTTTTTCCTACATCTCTCAAATTCTGTCTAGTTTATTTTAAGATTTATCTGAAAATTTTACATACTACTTTTTTGTGCTGTTTTGGTAATGAGTGTTGATTCAAAAATATTTTCAAATAGGATTTTGAAGAGAGAGGAGCAAACTTTCAAAGTATTGGAATGCACACTGACTTTCCACACCTTGAAGGCAAGCATTCTGAACCCGGCATAATATTTTTGGTGTGTTCAAGGACACACTTATAACACCACCTCATTTCGGGATACTTGTTATTTCATGTGATATGATCATTTGCATGAATGCCTATTTGTGATTCTCCTTGCTGTTGGAAATGATTATACTTGTGATGGTAATCATCTTCATGTGCCTTACATGCATACCGGAAAGGAATTCGGGAAGGCCTCTGCCTTGGGTAGGCGTGAGCTTGTCGCCGGTCTCTGTTGGGACGGTTATGGCCGGTATGGCATGGTAAGGTATAGTGAGTGGTGACTTTGTTGGTTGAAATATTCTTGTTATGCTAATCATGCAGAGAATGCTTAAAACTCCTCAGTCGACCATAGATCGAGTCTTGTTCCAGTAACCCCCATACTTGTTTCGTACTACCACTTGTCTCTACAACAAGTAGGGTACGGTTCAGACAGTTGTCAAGGCCATGATGGAAGATACCGGAGGCATCCGGTAGGCATGCCATCTGACCCGGGGGCATGGGTGTTTCGGTTGTAGCCGAGGGTAGCTCCCCTAGTTTATGCGCAGTATAAATTCTTCTGATCCCATGCTACGTCGAGGTTGTAGCCTCCCACTTAGAGGTTTGCTTGACAGGTGTCGTGGGTGATTCCGCATAACCGTGAGTTAAGCCGGTGTGTGCAAGTTAGGTGTGTTTTCAACAAAAAGGCCGTAGACGGAATTAGTCCCGATGGACTAATGAAATCCGTTACTCGTGGGTAAAGAGTACACTCTCTGCAGAGATATTAAACCTATTCGAATAGCCGTGTCCATGGTTAGGACTACAGTCTGGGTCAGGTCAAGTGTCGGTCTTAGTGTCGGTCTTCGGAGGAGAAACTGCTAAACCAGAACGTGGATCATGATTTGTGAATTGTGTTGATTATGATGATTATGATTATTTTTATCATGGACTAACCATTGCCGTTACTTGATTTATTGAGTATCCCTGGGACGGTTCTACCTCCTGGATGTTCACTATGAATGAAATTGCATTATAAGCCCTTTATGTGGTGTCGCCGACGCCTCGATCGTGGCATTACTTGTTATCTATTTCCTTATAAGCCCTTTATGTGGTGTCGCCAGACGCCTTGGATCGTGGCATTACTCGTTATTTTTTTCCCTTTTACTCCCTTTATGTGGTGTCGCTCAGACGCCCGACTGTGGCATTACTTGTCATTTATCTCCATTATAAGCCCTTTATGTGGTGTCGCTCAGACACCCGACTGTGGCATTACTTGTCATTTATCTCCATTATCAGCCCTTTATGTGGTGTCGCCAGACGCCTCGATCGTGGCATTACTGGTTATCTATTTCCCTTATAAGCCCTTTATGTGGTGTCGCTCAGACGCCCGACTGTGGCATTACTCTTTATTTATTTCCCTTATAAGCCCTTTATGTGGTGTCGCTCAAACGCCCGACTGTGGCATTACTCGTTATTTATTTCCCTTATAAGCCCTTTATGTGGCGTCGCTTAGACGCCCGACTAAGGCATGCTTGTTATTTACCGTCATTTCGAGACGTCGCTTCAGACATCCGAAGGGTGCATTTTATTTCCTACTCTGTCATTTCATATTCTTGTTACATATAAATAACCTGTTTGCATGCATCAGAGATTTTATTTTAAGACTGACAGTGTGATCATAGAATATTTCCGGGCATGATCATCATTTATATTATACCCGTGTTCCTAATGTTTGCGAGTACATTCAAAGTACTCATTGGCTTGTCCCTGGCTATTGTCTTGGCCAGATTTCTTGCTTGGAGAGGAGCGCCACGACGACAACCCCGGAACTCAAGAATGGTGATAGCAGCCTCGCGAAGATAGGAGTTAACCTGGTCAGCTGTTCCTGTGGGAAATGGAGTCCCATAGACACTGATGATCCACAAACCGCTTCCGCCATCGAGCACTAGAAACCATTTGTTGTACTCGTAGGCCAGAATGGTCTTGTACTACATATCCTGTATTTTTGCTTGGTTTTTCTGTACCAAG
Organism: Aegilops bicornis; assembly: GCA_021605145.1. Classification (NCBI taxonomy): domain Eukaryota; kingdom Viridiplantae; phylum Streptophyta; class Magnoliopsida; order Poales; family Poaceae; genus Aegilops; species Aegilops bicornis. The sequence goes on along the minus strand of CM038672.1, from coordinate 336,724,817 downwards.
TTGAAGCCTCATCAGCTAACAGTAATCCTGGGGCTGGTGAGCACGATGGCCATTTTCTGGAATTTATTAACCGGAAAACCGGTCGCCACAGACTTGGTATCAGAGCCAGGCTGACCATTGGCTAATCCTATCTTAGCCGAGTCAATAAACCTAGGTAAGCCAACCCAACAGACCATATCCGAACCCCAGCCAAGCTTCCCGTGCAAGATAGCCACACGGTGACCCCGACACTTTTGGCAGTCGGTGCCCAACCTATCAACCTAGCCTGTCGATCACGCGCCAGTGACCGACGCCTATAATGTCTCATTCACAAGTGTGCGAAGGAAGACTCCGTCCTTTTTCATATAAAAAGGGCACGCTCGCCTCAACCCAGCCCAGCACAGCCGCTACCCCAAACCAAGCCACAATGCCCGGTCCCGTCATGCACAAGGAGACCACAACAACCAACCTTGGAGGTTTTGTGACCATACTCGCAAACCTCACCCATCGTGCCTATGCGTTAGAAGAGCCCCTAGAATATGTTGTGTACCAAGGGTCCATGAGCGGCGAGAGCCATCAATTCTGGGCCACTGTGCACATCTACGGTAGGGGTCTGTCGCCAGAACGCCCCTACAGGTTCACCGAAAGGACAACTTCCTTTGAGCCACAAGCCATCCAACTAGCTGCTCGAGAGGCTATAGTTCATCTCGTGCACTGTCGCCTGTAGTTAATCGTCGCCGCTCCACTACTACCCCAGGCGTGAAGGGTATGGTAGACCACCCCAAGTTGCCAACGGAGATCACGAGATGGATCCTGCATTGCTGCACCTAGTGCGCTATGTAGGTGCACTGGAGAAACTATTCGATCAAATCACCATTGATCTGATCGCAGCTCGTGGAGAGCTGGTTCGTCGGGCCCCGGCAAGAGAAGAGAATGAGCCCAACGCTGACAACCCAGTCATGCTGTTCGGACACCTGATCGAGACCCTGAGGTCAGCCCCAGCCGTCAGCCAAGGTGCTTTGATGACCCCAGAAGTGCTTCGTCGCCTTTTGGGAGCACACTCCAACGGGGTTGTGGTCAACAATCCCCGCGATGGTCATCATCACCACCCCGAGCCTGCAGCCCCTCAACCCTCTCCAGCTAATTCCGATGGTGAGAACCGTGGAGAAGCCTCGACATCCACAATGCACGCCCGCTTGGATGTAAACAAAGTAGACTAAGTCACCCAAGTGGTGTCGAGTCCCAGTGTATCCACGCATTGTAATCGTGTGACCATGTAATAGACGCCGCCTGTCGTCGTGCCTCTGTTTTAAATAGTAGCCGCGCATGGATGTATTAGCATGCAGTGTGATTTTTTCTATTCCAGGCACAGCTACCAAAACCACCCCGACAAACACCACAGTGATGTGTCACTTTGGTGAGATATGTATCCGTGGCTTTTGACCCCGTCCCTCGGAGCGGAGCTGGCAAATTCATTACCTTTCACCACGATAAAAAGACCCAGTCCTGGCCAACCTCGTCCCGTACGTCATCGCTCAAGAGAGTTTAACCCAACGCGTGATGGGTTATCTCCAGAGTCTCGCAGATTTAAAACCTCAGATCGCCATCGGCAGATCACTGAGGCCCGACCAGGAGAGGCACATTCATCGACTGGTCAATCCACTTCCTCCGATAAAAGAGGAGTGTATCCCAGTACCAGAGACATTTTCTCGGGACCCCGTCCGGTTACCGTTTCCATTTTAGACGACACCGATGTATTTATTGCTGTGTCTTTTATTTATGTGTTGTAACTTATGCGTGGTACCCCAAGTTTGTGCGGCAAGTTAATTATTTAGTCTCTATTAATGGGAGTAGTTCTGTTGCGGTTTGACTCTAATGCATTACTGTTTTCTCTCGCGAGAAATCCTGGAGTGGAATTTCTTTTCCCTGAGTTGCTACATCATATATCATGTCACGACATGGATTATTTTTATTCACGCAACACCACCACCACTCGAACACATACACTGCTTGGGAAATCTCGTAACCGTGGAGTGTTTGTGTTTTCAAACTAGTTTTAGCAAATCTCGAGGACTAGATTTTTTCTTACGGGGGGTAGTGTTGTAACACCCCAAAATTCTTAACCTTGTTTATTTAATTAAAATTTTGCCAGGAAATTAAATTTTTATTTTTCTGGATTTAATCTTGATTTCAGAGCCTCTCTTTTCCCTAAGTTGTGGAGTTTTCACCCCCTAGTAAAAACTTTTCACATATGTTATTGGACTTGTTTATCCTCTCAAGAAAAATCCTTTCTTTTCATCAGAGGAATTAATTATATAATAATCTCCATGATCTTTAATTTTCTTGAAAAATGGTTTCCATGGTTTTATGGTCCTTTTGAACTACAACCCTTTTATAATTTCTTTCAAAAATTCCACCAAAATTTGGGGATGTCCTATGATGTCACCAAACCACTTTTATGCAAAAAGATATTTCATTCCCTAGATATTTTGAGTTCTACACCCAATTTTCTTCTATGGTCTAGTGGGCAATCTTGCACTACAACCTATTTATATACTTCTTTCTAGCCTCCACAAAAATTATGGGATGTTAGTAGAAGCCTATGATTTAACTTTATGCAAAAACCTAGTGTTGTTATTTGAAAATTTTGAGTGAATCTACCTCATCTTCATTCTGGTCCAACATGATGGTTTGTACAACATCCATATTATTGCCTGCTCTTTAGCCCTTGATTCTTTCCCCTGCTTGTAGACCACCCTACTAAACCCCTATGTCCAGGAGCATGCACCCATTGGATCATTTTTCGTTCAAGAAGTGATGCCTTTTGTCTCCTGTCCAGATTTGAGTTTTTGCAAAACTTGCACTAACTAGTTTCTGTATTTGGCCACCTAACCTCACCACCCTTTAATTCACCTAATGAGACCACCATCTGGAGTTTTTGACCACTCCAAGACCTGCCTAGATGCCTCTGGCATTTTGTCAAACACCCTGTGAGCATGAACATATTTGGCATGATTATAAGTTTGTGTTGTGAACATGAGCCCCTGGCCTATCCACCATGTCCCTTGATCCCCTTGCCAACCCTAAACTAGCCCTGTTACTTGCCAGCCCTGCTCAAGCACGCTAGGCTACCCTGGCATTTCATCGAACACGTCTCCGTGTGTTTCATGCGCGCCCAACAAGATGCTATTCAAGACGGCGCTCGAGCCGCCACTGCCTCAAGACCTGCTCCAGCCCTTGGCCAGCAGCAGCTAGCACGCCACGCACTTTGCACCGCCACGCCACCCGATCACCTAGCACACTACAGCTCCGCCGTCAGGCGCTTCTTGGCGGCACGCCGCGTCTGCAGTGGCTCTGCCCGGTCGGCGCCGCCCGAGCCACCCCTGCTCGCCACCTGCCCCGGTGCCGCACAAGCTTATCCCTCGCTCGTCGGCTAGCTCTCGTCAGCCTTCCACGCCGACCTGCAAACTCTGAGGCGGTTCGCCGGCATCCTCATACACCGCCGCGGAACCGACCTCGTCGCGCTATAACAAGAGGCCCCGAACCCATCCGAACGCACAGGCGACCTCAGGCCACCCCTTGGCACCCCCCACAGCCCGCAATCGTCAGGGGGAAGCCGTCTTCCCCGACTCCGGCCAGTTCGGCCACCACCGCCTCCCTGCTCCGTTCAGCGCAACCAGTGCCTCCCCTTCTCCATTCGCTCCACCAGAAGCTCCCTCTCCCTCCCGTGAACCAGTCCCCCTGCTCAATTTTGGTCGGGGACCACCGCCGCCCCAAAACTACTTTGCTCCCGAAACCTCCTCCGCCGCGAAGCTCACCGCCGACAACTCTTTCCTCCACCGTCGACCCAACGACCACCGGGAGGACCGCCCGATCTTCGGATCCATCCCGACCCTCTGGCGCCATGGGAGCCGCTGCTCACGGGCGTTGATCGCCATTGCCTCACCGCCGTTCGGGCAGAGAAAGAGGAGGGAGATATGGACCGGTCAAACCTGACCAGTGGGCCCTTGGACCCACTGTCAGTGACCGCGCTCCTGTCCACGTGGTTAAGTGAAAGCGTATTTCCGAAGTACGTGTTCGACGTGTTCAATTCGAGCGCTTTTCTTTTTCTGTTTTATTTTAAAAACCAGAATATTGACTAAATTTTGACCGGCTATAACTTTTTAAATATAACTCCAAATGAATTGATTATTTTGCCTACATCTCTCAAATTCTGTCTAGTTTATTTTAAGATTTATTTGAAAATTATACAGACTACTTTTTTTCTGCTTTTTTGGAAATGTGTGTTGATTCAAAAATATTTTCAAATAGGATTTTGAAGAGAGAGGAGCAAACTTTCAAAGTATTGGAATGCACACTGACTTTCCACACCTTGAAGGCAAGCATTCTGAACCCAACATAATATTTTTGGTGTGTTCGTTGACACGCTTATAACACCACCTCATTTCAGGATACTTGTTATTTCATGTGATATGATCATTTGCATGAATGCCTATTTGTGATTCTCCTTGCTGCTGGAAATGATTATACTTGTGATGGTAATCATCTTCATGTGCCTTACATGCATACCAGAAAGGAATCCGGGAAGGCCTCTGCCTTGGGTAGGCGTGAGCTTGTCACCGGTCTCCGTTGGGACGGTTATGGCCGGTATGGCATGGTAAGGTATAGTGAGTGGTGACTTTGTTGGTTGAAATATTTTTGTTATGCTAATCATGCATAGAATGCTTAAACCTCCTGAGTCGACCATAGATCGAGTCTTGTTCCAAAGAAACCCCATACTTGTTTCAGACTACCACTTGTCTCTACAACAAGTAGGGTACGGTTCAAGAAGTTGTCAACCCCTTTCCTAGCACACACCGTCTGTAGAGGCCATGATGGAAGATACCGGAGGCATCCGTAGGCATGCCATCCACCCGGGGCATGGGTGTTTCGTTGTAGCCAAGGGGTAGCTCCCCTAGTTTGCTGCTGTATAAATTTTGTGATCCCATGCTACGTCGAGGTTGTAGCCTCCCCACTTAGAGTTTTGCTTGACAGTGTCGTGGGTGATTCCGCATAACCGTGAGTTAAGCTGGTGTGTGCACGTTAGGTGTGTTTTCAACAAAAAGGCCGTAGACGGAATTAGTCCCGATGGACTAATGAAATCCATTACTCGTGGGTAAAGAGTACACCCTTTGCAGAGATATAAAACCTATTCGAATAGCCCTGTCCATGGTTAGGACTACAGTCTGGGTCAGGTCAAGTGTCGGTCTTAGTGTCGGTCTTCGGAGGAGAAACTGCTAAACAAGAATGTGGATCATGATTTGTGAATTGTATTGATTATGATGATTATGATTATTTTTATCATGGACTAACCATTGCCGTTACTTGATTTATTGAGTATCCCTGGGACGGTTCTACCTCCTAGATGTTCACTATGAATGAAATTGCATTATAAGCCCTTTATGTGGTGTCGCTCAGACGCCCGACTGTGGCATTACTTGTTATCTATTTCCCTTATAAGCCCTTTATGTGGTGTCGCTCGACGCCTTATCGTGGCATTACTCGTTATTTATTTCCCTTATAAGCCCTTTATGTGGTGTCGCCAGACGCCTGACTGCATGCTACTTGTCATTTATCTCCATTATAAGCCCTTTATGTGGTGTTGCTCAGACGCCCGACTGTGGCATTACTTGTCATTTATCTCCATTATAAGCCCTTTATGTGGTGTCGCTTAGACGCCTGACTGTGGCATTACTTGTTATCTATTTCCCTTATAAGCCCTTTATGTGGTGTCGCTCAGATGCCCGACTGTGGCATTACTCGTTATTTATTTCCCTTATAAGCCCTTTATGTGGTGTCGCTCAGACGCCCGACTGTGGAATTACTCGTTATTTATTTCCCTTATAAGCCCTTTATGTGGCGTCGCTCAGACGCCCGACTGAGGCATGCTTGTTATTTACCATCATTTCGAGACGTCGCTTCAGACATCCGAAGGGTGCATTTTATTTCCTACTCTGTCATTTCATATTCTTGTTACATATAAATAACCTGTTTGCATGCATCAGAGATTTTATTTTAAGACCGATTGTGATCATAGAATATTTCCGGGCATGATCATCATTTATATTATACCCGTGTTCCTAATGTTTGCGAGTACATTCAAAGTACTCATTGGCTTGTCCCTGGCTATTGTCTTGGCCAGATTTCTTGCTTGGAGAGGAGCGTCACGACGACAACCCCGGAACCTGCGCAATGGTGATAGCAGCCTCCGAAGATAGGAGTTAACCTGGTCAGCTGTTCCTGTGGGAAATGGAGTCCCATAGACACTGTTTATCCACAAACCGCTTCCGCCATCCACCACTAGAAACCATTTGTTGTACTCGTAGCCCAGAATGGTCTTGTACTACATATCCTGTATTTTTGCTTGGTTTTTCTGTACCAAGTTGATGCCTCATCAGCTAACAGTAATTCTGGGGCTGGTGAGCACGACGGCCATTTTCTGGAATTTATTAACCGGAAAACCGGTCGCCACAATAACCTAGGAGAAGAATCTAAAATTCCCTCTCCCCAGGGAAGGAAGAGGACCGCCTCTGAAGACTTGGAAACAATGGTTTCCAAATGAGGAAAGAAATCCTCGCGAGAGGGTCCTACCTCGGAGGGTATCCTTACCGCACAATGCCCGCAAGGGGATCAGACCCCCACCGAGCTGTAAGTAAACAAGAGTACTTTATAGTAAACATATCCTATGTTATTTCTGAGGACAATAACTGAGACATATGTCCTGCAGTTCGTATCGTAGCCCTTCTCGACAGAGTTCATCTTTGGGGGATCTTCTTTCGGCGATGATGGAGAGCGAAACACTCCCCATGCTTCCCCGCCTAATGAGGCGGGCGACCCTGAGGTGTCGTCACGAAGGGTTTCTCCTGATCCGCCAAGGCCGTAAGGTAACCCTTCGGCCACCCGGAGTCCGGAGTATTCGGCTCCTAAGGGGAGCAGCAAAAAGAGTCCGGAACTGTCCGGTGTGCGACCAGACGTACTACGGAATCTTCTGGAGCAAGAAGCTATCTCAGAAGCACACTGTACGTTAATGGGTCCGGTGGTTGAGAAGATTTCATCCGCCGAAAGCGGGTTGCATGAAGCTTTTATGAGCCTGCTGAGAGGCTTTGAGGTACGCAAAGTAATATGTATATTTTTGACGGTACCGCACACACCAGGTGTGCCCTATGTAGATAGTAGCCCCTGAGACTCTGGTTGCTGTCGAAAAAGGCGGCAAACAGAGGATCATAGTCCCAGGTAATAATAATGCCGCCTTCATGTGCAGGTGGCTGAAGGTCCGGTGGCTAGCCGTACTGGTGAGTTTGCAGAACTGAAGCGGCAACTTGATGCGGCAGACGCTGACATCGTGCTTGTAAACAGGCGGCTTGACGAGGCACAGGGTATGTATTCTCCGGTGGTCAACATATATTAAGAGGAGCATAATGCTAGTATCTATAATAAGCTGTGTCTGCAGATGGAGCTGCCGCCGTGGAGACCCTTTGAGCGGAACTTGCCCGAGCCAAGGAACAAGCCAGGAGGAGTGATGCAGCCACCCTAAAGGCGGTCGAAGAGTTAAAAGCCGAACATGCTGCGCATTGCGAGAGCAAAGAGAAAATAGCCAAGATGGCTATTGAGCTGAAAGACGCCGCCGACCGTTATGAGCTTCTCGAAAGGGAAAGTCAAACAAAGACGGCGGACCTGGAGAAGCCATGGTAGCAGCTAAGGAAACCCGCTCTAAAATTAGAGCGGCGAAGGAGGAGCTACGTCAAGCTGGAAATATCACGGATGGGAAGCCCTTTTGGTTGCGGACAAAGTTCAAAGATCCTAAGTATGCCCTTCTGGATCAATTTTGGAGTTCTGCGGACGCGTACCTGGATTTGGCAGCGAGTGCTGCTGATGCGACTAAGTTTTTTGAAGATCAAAAAGATCACGAAGTGGAAAAGTTGTTCTGGTCGCAGTCCATGCTCCGTCGTGTCCGCTGCTGTTAAATGAGAAAATGGCCGAGTGGGCGGAGCTCCATAGGTTGTCCGGGCATGCCATGAGGTTTGTCGTGGATCGTCTCTGGCCGGAAGGACCAAGGCCGCATAGTTATTTTGGTCTTGTGCAACAGTTCCTTGGTGTCGTGCCGCATATTGACGCGGTAAAGAGGTCGGCATGCATAGTGGGTGCGCGGATGGCTCTTGCCCATGTCAAGACATACTAGGTGGAGATTCAGGCCACCGCGATTGCAACCCAGAATCCGGCCATAGGCCAGGTTTTTGCCGAGCACTATTTTGAAGAAGTCCTGGAAGGTGCTCGTTTAATAGAGGCTCAGTGCTCGAAGTATGTCATGTTCGATTGACATGTATTTAGATTGTAATAACAATGCTATTTGAATTATAAAGGTTGTGTTTATACTTTTGCCTGAAAGTATTATGGTGCCTCCTTTGCGGCCGTTTATGTATATATGTATATAACCTGAAAGTTTGCAGTCGTCGGCTTCAGCCCCCACGCACATAATGTGGGGGTGTTCGCAAAAGTGTGTGTTCACACTTGATCCAACGTCTTGGTCCATTAAGGAGGTGATAGCACGGCGAATGAGGCAATCAGACTATATTGCTTTAACACTTTCACTTAACCATAGGAGTTTGACAGTGGGGCTACTATATAGCCCCTGGTACTTCCGCGCTCATCCGAATACGGGGCGCGTACGTACATGACAGGGAAAACCGGCCCTTCGTTAATGCGGAGGAATCCCGAAGATTCCGCTAAGTCATTGAGTGGTTGACCCGTCTCGTGCTTTATCATGACAGTAAGTTTTCGGCTTTCTCTACTGTCCGGATGAACCAGGGCACAATCGCAGTAGTTCTCCTGGTGCCACCTTAGCCGATAGAGCGGGACGTAAGGTAACAAAACGCGGGAGCCGAGCAAACCCAAGATTTCACCAAAGACATGATTCGGAGCTGATGCATATAAGGCCAAACTCGCGACGCCGAACACTCCCTAAGGTATTCGGTCTTTACAACATATACCGGGCTGGGTAACGCCCTTGATAATGAACCCTTGTGTCTAGGTACGTGCATTATTCTGACGTGGTGAAATGCCAATAACGTCAGCATCCCTCTCAGTTATACTGAGTATCCGGAGGATGTGAAGCAACAAGAGACAGTAAAAAAGGTTTACACATGGTCTTAATCTAAAAAAAATCTTTGAGCAGGGCCCTGCTGCATGTCTACGCCTGTGTCTCCATTGTGCCGTATCCCGGAAAGGTGTAGCACGATTATCATCTGTAAGAGAGAAGAAATTAGTCGAAAGTTGTCATGCAGAAAATTGGTTATTCTCAATAAACCATTAAAATTCAAGATGAGTAGGGTCGAGCCGAACTGTAGTCCTTTTTACATGCGGGAAGCCCCTGGTACCGCCTATAGGGGTATAACCATCAAACCAATCTCAGGTTTATCTAAGCTGTTACAGCTAGTGATGCGCCGGACTCGTCTGGCCGTGTCCGGGGTCTTGACGACCGATCATTTATTCTGGTTGGAGAGGCTGTTTAGTGTTCGGCTGCTAAAGCCGCCACACGTTCTTCCGAGCGTAAGGAACGCTCAATATTTCCGCTAACTGTGATGATGCCCCGTGGACCGGGCATCATAAGCTTAAGAGAAGCGTAATGCGGTGCTGCATTAAAACGAGCGAAAGCTGTTCTTCCGAGTAGTGCTTGATAGCCGCTTCGGAATGGAGCGATGTCGAAGGTTAATGTTTCAATTTGGAAGTTGTTGGGTGAACTGAATACAACCTCTAGTACTAGAGAGCCCATACAGCGGGCCTCTGGGCTTGGCATTACTCCTTTAAAGGTAGTATTGCTTTGGCTGATTCTTGTCGGGTCTATCCCCATTTTGCGGACTGTGTCTTGATATATCAGATTAAGACTACTGCCACCGTCCTTGAGGACCTGGGTGAGATGGTATCCGTCGATAATTGGGACTAACACCAAGGCAGCCAGTCCTCCGTGCCGGATACTCATCAGGTGATCCCTGCGATCAAAAGTGATCGGGCAGGCCGACCAAGGGTTGAACTTAGGGGTGACGGGCTCTATGGTGCATATGTCTTGGAGTGCATGTTTGCTCCTTATTTTTGTTACGTGAATCATGTTCACTATTTTGACCTCTGGTGGGATTTTTTTTTGTCCCCCAGTGCTTTGCTGGCGAGGCTCATCCTCGTCTTCACTTGGTGTTCCCCTCCCCTTGTGTTCGGCATTTAACTTACCGGCCTGCTTGAAGACCCAGCATTCTCTGTGGGTGTGATATGTAGGTTTATCGAAGGTGCCATGAATCTGATATAATTTGTCTCGAATCTTGTTTAGGCTGGACGGTCCATCTCTGCTGCATTTGAAAGGCTTTTTCTGCTGACCGTGTCAAGAGCCCCTAAATCCGGCGTTTACCGCTGTGTTGTCTAGGTTGTCTTCGTTATTTCGACGCTTGCTTCTGCATCGTGGTTTTCCATTGCCATCCCTGACTTCAGATGTGCCTGGGTCGCTGGTGCTACTACGGGCCAGCCAGCTATTTTCGCCCGCGCAAAAGCGGGTCATGAGGCTTGTTAGGGCTTCCATTGTCCTTGGCTTTTCTTGGCTGAGGTGTCTGGTGAGCTATTCGTCTCGGACGCTGTGTTTGAAAGCTGCTAAGGCTTCGGCGTCCGGGCAATCGAATATTTGATCCTTAGTGAGAAATCTATTCCAAAGCTTTCGGGCTGACTCTCCGGGCTGTTGAATTATATGACCTAAATCGTCTGCATTCGGAGGTCGGACAAAGGTCCCTTGAAATTTAGCCCTAAAAGCATCCTCAAGCTCCTCCCAACTTCCAATGGAATTTTCGTGGAGGCTCTTCAGCCAGTGCCAAGCTGGTCCTTTCAACTTGAGGGGAAAGTATTTGATGGCGTGGAGATCGTCTCCACGAGCCATATGGATATGGAGGATGAAGTCCTCAATCCAGACCCCAGGGTCTGTCGTTCCATCGTATGCCTCTACGTTCACGGGTTTGAATCTGGGAATTCATGATCCAGTACCTCGTTGGTGAAGCATAGGGGGTGTGCGGCACCCCTGTATTTGGATGTATCGTGGCGTTCTGACGGTTGTAGTGTTCGGTTTTGATTCTGCGCTGGAGCGCGCTTACTAGATCCGTAGATGGATCTGGTAATGCCATATTTTTGATGCAAGTCCTCGCGTAAATCGTGTGCTGACTTATGTGTAGCCTCGTTAGCCGCCCTATCGCGGCCACGAGGTAGTCGATCCGACCGATCAGCCGTTTTATTTTTCGGCTGTGTAGGTTCTAAGGCCTCGTCATCGAATTCAGGCAGCAGCTTGCGCTTTGGGTAACTCTTTGTGTGGCGACTGCCACCGTAATTTACCGCAGTGTCCAGCTCTTTGTTCCATCTACTGATGAGTGTATTTTGCGCGGCCTTAATCCTTTGTTTCTGCTTCTTGAGACTCCTCGCGGTGGCAATAAGCCTTCTGTGGAGGTTCTCTTGTTCCAAGTTCCTTTCCGGGATGATATGTACATCGTCATCTGGACTATTCTCCTCTCCGGAGACAGGATGATAATTTCTACCCCCGGCGTCACCGTGATCGGACAGTGGCTCCGTACTATGTTTGTCGCCCGCTGGCTCGTCCTGCTCTATTGCATTGGGGTCGACCAGGGTCTCGTTCTTTCTTGCGCTGTTATCGCTATTTTTGCCGAGGCGGGATTTGGAGCGGCGTCTGTGTTGTCGCTTTGGTTGCTTCTCGAGGGGGTTATCCTTCGTTGCATCCTCCCGTTCCTCATTATTGTCTTCTTTGGGTGTATCCACCATGTATATATCATGTGATGAAGTGGCTGTCCAGCGCCCTGTGGGCGATGGTTCTTGTTCGTCTCCTGCATCGTCGTCCATACCGTCGATGTCTTCGGAGCCGAAATCGAGCATGTCGGTTAAATCGTCGATAGTGGCTACTAAGTGGTTGGTGGGTGGGGAGCGAATTTATTCGCCGTCCGCATCCCATTCTAGCCGGACATACTTCAGCCAAGGGTCTCCTGACAGAGAGAGAGACCTCAACGAGTTTAGCACGTCACCAAAGGGCGAGTGCTGAAAGATAACCGCAGATGTAAACTCCATGATCGGTGCCCAAGCGGATTCGATAGGCATGGACGCAGGCGACTCAGATCCCGTGACCGGGGATGAATCCAACGGTTCGTCAACACAGGTCTCGTAGGAGGTGAAGTCAGTATTCGACTCTGTCGCCACTGAGAGTTTGGCCTCCGTGGCGGTGTCCATCCACCTGTTGTCAGATGGCATGATTTGTTCAGGATTGAGGGCCGGAGTAGTTGGAGGTGCGATCTCCCAAACACTATTCGACGGCAGAGCTAAGTCATGCTCGTCGTGACTGTGTGGTGCACTTGACATGGGCTCGAATCCGTAGAAGATCAAGTCTCCGCGGATGTCGGCGGTATAGTTCAAGTTTCCAAACCTGACCTGATGGCCAGGGGCGTAGCTCTCGAAGCCACCAAATACGAAGATCTGTCCGGGGAGGAAAACCTCACCCTGGATCGCATCGTTGTCGATGATCGAAGGAGCCATCAATCCTTACGGTGACGGCACAGTGGAACTCTCAATGAAGCACCTATGTCGGTGTCAAAACGCGGATCTTGGGTAGGGGGTCCCGAACTGTGCGTCTAAGGCGGATGGTAACAGGAGGTGGGGGACACGATGTTTACCCAGGTTCGGGCCCTCTCGATGGAGGTAATACCCTACTTTCTGGTGATTGATCTTGATGATATGAGTATTACAAGAGTTGATCTACCATGAGATCGTAGAGGCTAAACCCTAGAAGCTAACCTATGGTATGATTGTTGTTATCCTACGGACTAAACCCTCCAGTTTATATAGACACCGGAGGGGGCTAGGGTTACACAGAGTAGGTTACAAGGGAGGAAATCTACATATCCGTATTTTCCAAGCTTGCCTTCCACGCCAAGGTGAGTCCCATCCGGACACGGGCGAAGTCTTCAATCTTGTATCTTCATAGTCCAACAGTCCGGCTAAGGTATATAGTCCGGCTATCCGAGGACCCCCTAATATAGGACTCCCTCAATCCCTGGTGTAGAGGCCTGTTGCACGGGCTCAATCACACTGCAAGTGGTCTTCGGATCTCCAGGAAACTTCCGAAGCGAGGAGTTAATCTTTGATATCGTCCCCTTTCACAGCGGCTATCACGCACTACTCGGACGAACCGCATTTGCCAGATTCAATGCGGTACCGCATTATGTATACCTCAAACTCAAAATGCCAGGACCACGCGGGGTTATAACAGCTAATGGAAACAAAGAGCGTTCGCTCCGCACGGAGGAGCACACTGCGGCCCTTGCAGCAGAAGCGCAAAGCAGCCTTATTAGGCAATCCGCCAATTCGGCGAAAAAGACCCCAGACACCTTCAAGCGAGTCCGGAGTACCCCGCAGGAGGACCACGAGGCACGTTTTGAGCTTGCCTAGCAATTCGGCCTCCGTCCTAGTCCCAGTCAAGCGGCAAAATTTGCACCACGCGTACATAACTACGCACTCAAGATACCATGGGCATAGGCGGAGGCACGGCTATGACACGTCCCACAATGCGGCGTAACCGCCCCAGGGGCCGTATACCTTTATAATTTTCTCTCTTTCAGGACCTTACTCTCTTGAAGCCCTTTCCGGCAGTCTGATTGTTGGACCCATCGCGGGAAGGAAATACCAAGGAAGCAAGATGCTCGGCGCATAAGGAATCCCTGTGGTCTGACAACGATCGATATACCTGTTTTACATACCCATACGCAGCTTGCCCTTGGATAGGACATGTCAAATAGTCCTATTTTTTTCTTATTGCACTACTTGTATCCGTACGCTTTGACGTATTATTTAATAACAATGCATAGCGCTAGACTATTATTGCATTTCCTTTTTTCCCTTGTCTGCTTATTTATGACAAATTGCACCCGTACATTGTGGTACGACCAGTGCGCCAGGGGCTTCAGTGTACCCCATATCAGGGCGTGAAAAGTCCGAACACTTTCAACAATGCGACACCCCAAACTTATAGCATTATATGCATCAGCTCCGAATCATGTCTTGGGTCAATAGTTGGGTTTTCCCGGCTCCCATGTTTGGTACCTTATGTTCTGCTATATCGGCTAAGGTAGCACTAGGAGAACTACTGCGATTGTGTCACGGTTCTTCCGGACGAGCACCTCAGTAGAGAAAGCCGAAAACTGACTGTCATGATGCGGCGAGAGCTGGTCGCTGTTCGAGAGGTTTCAAATCCTCAAAGATTTTTTCCGCTTCGGGCGAGGAGTCGGCTTTGCGCGATTTAGGCGTACATAGCGCCCCAAGTTCGGCCTTCCGAATACTAGGGGCTTCGCCAAAATTTAAAATTGTAAACTTCTATGGCTAAGTGGTAGTGATAAAGCCTTATAGGTCGATTGCCTGGTTCGTTGTGCTGAACACGTCCTTTGAAGGACCCAAAACTGGGATAAAGAGTGATCAGGTTTATCCCGAACACCCCAGTACTAGTTACATGGGGGCAGAAGCCGACGACTGGCCAACTCTTTTACTTTGTAAACGGCCTCACAGAAGGTAATATTTTAAATTAATAAAGCGTTACATAGCACACATGAACTCATTTCATATTACAGGATCACATGAGTACATTCATTGAAATATTACATCCTTAGCACATTCCTCCGCCACAAGGCAATTACCCTTCAGGACACTGTCATAATACTTTTCGGGGTGGCGATGCTCCTTGCCCTCTGACAGCTCCTCCTTCACAAGCTTTTCGTTGTCCAGCTTCGCCTAGTGCACTTTCGCCCGGGCAAAAGCCCTGCCCGCACCTTCAATGCAGACAGACTGCTTTATGACTTCAAACCGGGGGTAGGCATTCACAAGCAGCCTCACCAGGCTGAAGTAGCTGCCAGGCAGGGGCTCGCCAGACCACATCCGGACTATGAGACCCCTCATGGCCAGTTCGGCCGCCTTGTGCAGCTCGACCAGTTGCTTCATCTGGTCGCTCAGGGGCACCGGATGTTCGGTCCCAGTATACTAAGACCAGAACAAATTCTCCGTCGAGCTCCCCTCCTCGGTCCGGTAGAACTCCGCGGCATCCGACACACTGCAGGGTAGATCTGCAAACGCTCCTGGAGAGCTCCGAACTCGGGTAAGTAATAGGAAAGTTTCCTTCACATGCTTGATTTGCATAATGAATGCCTTACCCGCCGCTATCTTCTTAACCACCTGAATATCCTAGAGGGCCTTTTGGGCTTCGGCCTTGGCATGTTGTGTGTTTTCGAGGGCCTTCACAAGCTCAGACCCTTGCGTCTTATAGTCACGCTCCAAGGACTCGTGTTTCTTGACGAGAGCCTGGAGCTCTTGCTGCACCTTGCCGACTCGGGCCTCTTGCTTCTCTCGCTCGATGCGCTCCTTGGCCGCTTTGTCTTCGGCCTCGAACAACGCCTTCTTCAGGGACGCCACTTCGGTCGTGGCCCCTAGCAAAATTCATGACGATCCTGTTATTCAAAAACCACATTTTCCTTTATCAATATACAGACGGGGTATCACTTACCTTTGTTCTCTTCGAGCTGCCTCTTGGTAAGGACGAGCTCTTCCTTGGACCTCTCAAGGTCCCGCTTCAGTGCGGCGACCTCAGCAGTACGAGCGGCAGCGGCCAGCAGTGAAGCCTGCTTATTCACATAGACACATTCAGATTAGACTCCTGCGGTTATTATTTGATCCTCTATTCAGCCTTTCTTCGCGAACGCCAAACAGAGCATCAGGGGCTACTGTCTATGCTGTAACATTTTCTTATAATTTGACTACTTACCTCAAAGCCTGTTAGGTGGCTGGCATAGCCTTCAGTCAGTCCGCTTTTGGCGGACTGAACCTTCTTGACCACCGCACTCATAACAGTGCGGTCCTCTTCGTCGATGGAAGCGTCGTGAAGCGCTTCCAGCAAGTTGTTCGATGCCTCTGGATGGACAGAGGCCATCGGCACGGACGGCTCGCCCCCCTTGGCGAGGGGTTGCCTGACAGAATCTGGAACCACTGGAGGTTCCGGCGCAGTATTCGGCTGGGGGCTAGGCTTGCTGCCCGGCGTTAGGCCCGGGAGTCTTGCCCTCAGGCGCCAAGCGCTGAAATGTCGCCTTAGGCGCCCGGAACCGTCTCCCCTTGGTTCAGTGCCCTTTGAGACAACACCTCGGCATCGTCCGTAGGGCGGGGGGAGGAGGCGATCGGGAGCGAATCGCTGTTCATATCCGACGGGCCCAAAGAATCATCCAAAGAAGATACGTTGATATGGGCTCGGGATGGACCGCATAATCATGTTCGACATGATAAGAAGCAATAAAATAAAACATACCAAGAACTATTATGGTGTCTGGATACTTACGACTTCGCCAGGTGCTAGTCCCTGGGCAACCACTCATCATCGCTAAAAGAGGCTGTTGTGGAGCAGTCCGGAAGGAGGGTCCTTCCCTTCTTGGACCCTTCGGCCTCCCCATAGGGGGCGACCTTCCTTTTCCTCGGCTGGGGGGGGGGGGGGAGAACTCTCCTCTTCCTCCTCCTCATTTTCGTGGGAGGAGTGTGCCTCGGTGTTTTCGGACGATGAGTCCGATATAACCTTGCGCCGGAGACCTTTCCTGGTCCCCATGGCCTTCTTCTTGGCCTTCTTCTCCGGCGCCTCATAAGGCACCGGAACCAGCATCTCCGTTAGGAGAGCATCTGCTGGATCTTCGGGCAGGGGGTTGGACAATCGATCTTCTCCACTGTCGCTACCCAGTCCTGTTAAAAGGCATGGAGACTCAGATCCCTCACACGGTTATACTGGGGAAAAGAACATCTTATGATATATAAAAGACTTACCGGATTGGCAGGGCGCTTTGTGCTGAGTCCGCGATCCTCGGTAAGAGGAGGAGGTACCTCGTCACCCTTAAACAGCACCTTCTAGATGTCTCTGTGTGTCGTGTCGAAGAGCTCTCGCAGCGTCTGGTGCTCAGCCGAGTTGAACTCCCACAAATTGAATTCCCGACTTTGACACGGGAGGATCCGGCGGAAGAGCATGACCTGGACCACGTTGACAAGCTTGATTTTCTTGCTTACCATATTCTTGATACATTTCTATAGTCCGGTCAACTCCACCAATGAACCCCAGGACAGGCCCTTCTCTTTCCAGGAGGTGAGCCGCATGGGGACGCCGGATCGAAATTCGGGGGCCGCCACCCAGTTGGTGTCGCACGGCTCGGTGATGTAGAACCACCCCAATTGCCACCCCTTCACGGTCTCCACGTAGGAGCCTTCGAGCCAGGTGACGTTGGGCATTTTGCCCACCATGGTGCCTCCGCACTCCGCCTGCTGACCGACTACCACCTTTGGCTTCACGTTGAAGGTCTTCAGCCATAGGCCGAAGTGGGGCTTGATGCAAAGGAAGGCCTCGCATACGACGATAAATGCCGAGATGTTGAGGATGAAGTTAGGGGCCAAATCATGGAAGTCCAGCCCATAGTAAAACATAAGCCCGCAGACAAATGGATGGAGGGGAAATCCCAGTCCGCGGATGAAGTGGGTAAGAAATACTACCCTCTCATGGGGTTCTGGAGTAGGGACGATCTGCCATGCTTCTGGGAGCCGGTGCGCGATGTCTGCGGCTAGGTATCCGGCTCCCCGGAGCTTCATAATGTCCTCCTCCGTAACGAAGGAGACCATCCACTTGCCCCCCGCTCCAGACATGCTTGGAATGGCTTTGCAGAGAGGATGAAAACTTGGGCACTGGAGCTCGAGTGCGTATGAGTGGGCAGGAGAATAGGAAGGCGTGGGTGAAAAAGATAAATCCTTGTCCCTTTATAAGGGCGGAAAAAACTATGCGCCTCCCCACCTGCCTAGTAAACTCGCTTATTCCCCAAGCTCTATAATTGATGGCGTGGTTGGCTTACCCACACCCGTATTGATGAGAATCCCGTGATAAGGGGAAACGATCTCTGCTTCGACAAGACGTGCCAAGAAAACAGCCTCGCAATATGTGCAGTAGCTGGTTGAGAAAAATGGTTCGAATAATGACCGAGCGGTGACGTGATGTCATGCTGCGAAATGTGTCAGCAGATTAGATTTTTGGAATATTATGCTCTCTACGGTGGTCTGTGGAATTTATTTTGCAGAGCCGGACACTATCCTTGTGTTCAAAATCTTCTACGGACTATTCGGAGGAGGAACCTGCCTTGCAATGCCGAAGACAATCTGCGCCGGACTCATCGTCATTGAAGCCTGGTTCAGGTGCTACTGAGGGAGTCCTGGATTAGGGGGTCCACGGACTGCCGGACTATATACTTTGGCCGGACTGTTGGACTATGAAGATACAAGATTGAAGACTTCGTTCCGTGTCCGGATGGAACTCTCCTTTACGTGGAAGGCAAGCTTGGCAATTCGGATATGTAGATCTCCTCCCTTGTAACCGACAATATGTAATCCTAGCCCCCTCCGGTGTCTATATAAACTAGAGGGTTTAGTCCGTAGGACGACAACAATCATAATCATAGGCTAGCTTCTAGAGTTTAGCCTATACGATCTCGTGGTAGATCAACTCTTGTAATACTCATATCATCATGATCAATCAAGTAGGAAGTAGGATACTACCTCCATCGAGAGGGCCCGAACCTAGGTAAACATTGTGTCCCCGCCTCCTATTACCATCCGCCTTAGACGCACGGTTCGGGACTCCCTACCCGAGATCCGCCGGTTTTGACACCGACATCAGGTGCCCTCGTGAGCATTTTCCCATCTCTGCCTTCTCGCGAGCCACCCTCGTTCGAGCCCAAAAGCTGGCGCACCTCTCCTAATCCGTGCCCCTTGGGTACCGCGATACAAAGTGCCAGGTCAAGGCCTGGCTGAACGGCAAACCTTTTAACGCACTTCCTAACCAATTTTTGCAGTTCCTGAATGAATGCATGCCACCAAGGCAAGATGGACACAAGGAGCAGACTAAGGCATAGCCTAGTGGTGGGAAGGGGTTGATACCTTCCCACCCACCCAGGTTCAAGGCATGGTACATG
This sequence comes from Aegilops bicornis, assembly GCA_021605145.1. Taxonomy (NCBI): domain Eukaryota; kingdom Viridiplantae; phylum Streptophyta; class Magnoliopsida; order Poales; family Poaceae; genus Aegilops; species Aegilops bicornis. Next base: position 336,705,756 of record CM038672.1, on the reverse strand, counting down.
CAAGTTTGGTTTGTTGCATCAATTATACTGTAGGGGGTTCTGAGGGAGTCCAGGATTAGGGGGTATCCGGACAGCCGGACTGTGTACAACGTCCGGACTATTGAAGCGTGAAGATACAAGACTCAAGACTTTGGCCCATGTCCGGATGGGACTTTCCTTGGTGTGGAAGGCAAGCTTGGCGATCCGGATATTATATTTCCTTCCTTGTAACCGACTCCATGTAAACCCTAGCCCTCTCCGGTGCCTATATAAACCGGAGAGGTTGGTCCTTAGAAGGCCGATCACAATTAAAATCATACCATCATAGGCTAGCTCTTACGGTTTAGCATCTACGATCTCGTGGTAGATCTACTCTTGTACTACCCATATCATCAATATTAATCAAGCAGGAAGTAGGGTTTTACCTCCATCGAGAGGGCCCGAACCTGGGTAAACATCTGTGTCCCTCGCTTCCTGTTACCATCAGCCTTGACGCACATATCGGGACCCCCTACCCGAGATCCGCCGGTTTTGACACTGACATTGGTGCTCTCATTGAGAGTTCCTCTGTGTCGTCGCTGTCAGGCTCGATGGATCCTTCAACCACCGTCAACAAGGCCGTCCCGGGTGAGACTTTTCTCCCCGGGCAGATCTTCGTGTCCGGCAGCTCCGCCCTGCGGGCCAATTCGCTTGGCCATCTGGAGCAGATCAATAGCCACGCCCTTAGCCACCAGATCAGGGGCAGAAACCTGAACTGCACGGCGGACACCCGCGGAGACTGGATCTTCGACGGATTTGGGACTATGCGAGGAGCACCGGACAGTAACGACGAACCTGGCTTAGACCGGTTGTCGAACAAAGCTCGGGGTTTCAACCCCGCAGTTGCCTCAGACTTAAATCCGGAGCAGGCTGCGCTACCCAAGGACGGGGGGCTGGACCCCGCCCCGTAGTTCACACACTCATCGGCGGTAGAGCCGAACACGGGCCTTACCCCTGCGGTTGTCTGTGAATCCGGATCCCAGGATTCGTACCCGGACGTTGGTTCTGGTCCGCGCACTCCCGACCCAGTCGAGCCAGGTTGGGCTCCGGTAATGGAGTTCACCGCTGCGGATATCTTCCAGCACTCGCCCTTCGGCGACATGCTGAACTCATTAAAGTCTCTCTCGTCGTCGGGAGGCTCTTGGCCGAACTATGTCCGACTCGAATGGGAAGCAAACGATGAAGGAATGCTTCGCCCACCCACCACCCACTTCATTGCCACGGTCGATGATTTAACCAATGTGATTGACTTTGACTCCGAAGACATCGATGGTATGAACAACGATGCTGGAGAATCACAGGAGCTACCGCTCACTGGGCGGTGTATAGCCGCCTATCCCCATGACATACACATGGCGGATACTCCGAAAGAAACCAATGGCGATGAGGCAGCAAAGGATAATCCCCCAGGGGGAAAAGTAAAGCATGGGCGTCGTCGGCGCCGCTCCAAGCCCCGTCACAGGGATACCGGCCCAGAAGTCGAAAACAATCCGGATGGCGCCAAAGATGAATATAACCCGATCGGCTTGTTTTCGGAAGGCCGAATCAGCCCTTTGTGGGATACTTGGAGAGGGATAACTATACGCCCCCCTCCAAGGACGAGGCAAGCCTCGGCAACGACGAATTTGGCGTGCCTTAAGATCCAGTGGAACAAGCTCGCTTCGAGCGATGGCTCATGGCCACGGCAAAGAGCCTGCAAAGGAAGCAACAGCAGCTTAAAGCTGACCAAGACTCGCTGGTGGACAGATGGACCAAGGTCCTGGCAACTAAAAGATACGGACCCGACCGCCCCGACAAAGGGCACACAGGGCACAACCGGCCGCTCCAACCTAAGCAGGAGAACTCAAGGCACACGCTGCGACTTCAACACACCGCTACTGTCCAAAACAATACGAAGGACAAAAGAAGAAGCATCCTCAAGCCTCGGCGCAATTGTCACAAGCGTCAAAGCAAGAAGGCTAGTGTTAATTCCAGCAACTCCCAGTCCGGTCAGCGGACAAAGAACAGCTAATACCTATCCGGCCCGAGCCACACACTCGATCAGCCATGTGATATCCATGGTACTCCTAGAAGGACGGCAAAGCATACCAATAGAGAATGTCGGATCCTCAAAACAAAGCGGCTGGTTGCGTGCCGGAAAAAATGATGGGAGGCATCTGTTCAAGAGCCCCCCCCATAGCATAAGAGTACGGCCGATCGCCCCCGACCGCACTAATCAAAGCAACTCAATTGCAGTACCTCTGGACATAGCAATACGGGGGCCCCATAACACATAAAATCCCCGTAGGTGTGAAACCGCAAAAAGCATCTCTCAAATGATGCTAGGGGCAAAGGCCGAATTCTTCAGGCCCATCATTCTAAATGGTTGTCTTAAGATCACCAAACAATACTTCGCCAAAGAATAAATCTTCGGCACCTCCCTACCATGCGGTAATTTACCGTATGCTAACGGGACGAACCATGTTGACTAGATTCCACGTGGTAAATCACTCAGGCCAACACCATGTAATACAATCACACGGCCGAACCCCGCCTTCAGGGCGGAAATAATACAGCTACCGGAGTAGCGAGTTGCGCATGCCTATCAAAATTTTGATATGACAACCAACTATTCGGACACCAATTGAGGAGTCTGCGCTACCCAACGGTATAAGGACTGTGTTTACCAGGGACCGATCAGGAGCCCTCGGACCAACCACAAGAGGACGCTTGGCTACCCCCGAGTATTTGCCTTACAAACTAACTTTAACGCAGGACAAGATTGGTGACGTGGAATCGGCCCGGACACACAAGGAGCCCTCCCCCCTAAATGAAGGCAGCTCGGATTCACTCTTGATCCACCGACAACTCCCACCAGTCCAGCCATCACAGGTTCGGCCAAAAAAACACCTCTTTTCATAATCATACATCATACTCGTATGCCTAGACATATCATTCTAGTACAATGCGTAGACCTAAATAACACTTACCGGCCGTCGCTTTTCATCAACACCTCGTGTTACGCCCGACTAGGCCAGCGGCTTCATAATACGGCAATAAACTCCGACCACCTTCTCGGTCGTTCGGCACCCCGAACTTATAGAACTATATGCATCAACTCCGAATCATGTCTTGGGTCATTGGTTGGGTTTGCCCGGCTCCCTTGTTTTGGTACCTTACGTTCCGTTATATCGGCTAAGGTAGCGCAGGGCGAACTACTGCGATTGTGTCCCGGATCTACCGGACGAGCACCTCAGTAGAGAAAGCCGAAAACCAACTGTCATGATATAGCGAGAGCTGGTCAGCTGTTCGAGAGGTTGTAAAATCCTTAAAGATTTATTCTGCACAACGCCATTATAAATGCAGAGTGCGATGGATCGGTCTTCCGATCAGGCACCAATAGAGCCCCTAGTTCGGTCTTCCGAACACTAAGGGCTGCGTCGACCATACTCGAATTCCTATGGCCAAGTGAGAGTAATAAAGCCTTATAGTCCGATTGCCTGGTTCATGGAGAGAAACGCCTCCGCAAAAGGACCCAACTATGGGATAAAGAGCGTTCAGATATATCCCGAACACCCCCATATTCTTTCTATGTGGGGGCAGAAGCCGACGACTGGCCAACTCTCAGGATTCACATACAATAAACAGCCACACAGGAAGTACACATGTTCAAACAAAATAGGCAATATATAATAAAAATGCCATTATACCATATTACAAAAAGCGGCACGAATGCCCTCAGGGAAATATAATGTCTTTGGTACATTTATCCGCCGCAAGGCGGGCTCCCTTTAGTACACCTTCATAGTACAGTTCGGGCTTGCGATGCTCCTTACCCTATGGCGGCCCCTCAGTCATCAGCTTCTCCGTGTCAAGCTTCCCCCAATGCACTTTTGCATAGGAGAATGCCATACGTGCACCCTCTATGCAGACCGATCGCTTAATAGCATCAAGCCGAGGGCAAGCGCCCATAATCCGCTTCACGAGCCCGAAGTAACTGCTCGGAATTGGCTCCGCCGGCCACAGATGGACAATCAAGTCCTTCATGGCTAGTTCGGCCGCCTGGTGTAGTTCGACCAGCTGCTTCAGCTGATCGATAAAGGGCACCAGATAGTTCGGTGCCACACACTGCGACCAGAAATCCCTCTCCGCAGACTTCTTTTCCTCGGATCGGTAGAATTGGGCGGCGTCTGATATGCCGCGAGGAAGATCCGCAAACACCCCTGAAAAAATAAGAATTCAGCTCGCCGCTTAGAATTCTTCCCATTATCATAAACAAATGGCTAAGAATACAGAAGGCCTTACCAGCCGCAACTTTCCGGGCGTCCTGAATGTCCCGTACAGCACCTCGGGCTCCTTCCCGAGCATCTTCATGACTTGGAGCGCTTGGGCGAGTTCGGATTCTTTCCCTATTAGACTCTGCTCCAAGCCCTCGCTTTTCTTCACAGCCTCATGAAGCTCCCGCTCAGCCGCGACAACCCTGGCCTCGTGTTTTTCACGAAGTGCCTGTTCGGCGGCAGCCTTCTCGTTGGCATCATCCACAGCCTTTTTCAGTGCCTCATATTCGGCACTCGCTCCTAGGGCACAAATACTTTTCAATAAGCACAATTACTTATTTGTGCCTAATGCAAGACAATGTTCTATCATACCTTGTTTCTCTTCTAATTGCTTCCTCATGCGGCCAAGTTCTTCTTCGGCCTGTTCCAGGCTCCGTTTCAGTTCGGACACTTCCGCATTATGAGCGGTCATCTTCTCCGCAGACTCCTGTGTTCAAACAAAGAGGTACACGTCGTTAACATAAGTTCCCACGACAAATAAGGATTTGATCCCCTGCCCAGCTCCCTCTCTTTCGCCGGACAGTGTATCAGGGGCAACTACTCATATTATGACGATTCCTCAAAGGTTTCTCAGGAAACATACCTCAAAGGCCTTTATAAGGCCAAGGTAGGACTGATTCAGCCTGCTCTCGGCGGACTGAATATATTCAACCACTCCACCCATAAGGGTCCGATGTTCATCGACGATAGACGCGTTCTTTAACGCTGTCGATAGACTGCCTGGCAGTTCTGCACGAATAGAGGTTGCCGGTGGAATAGGCAGGCCGCCCACCGTTGAAGGTGGCTGCTCGCCTGATCCGGCAGCCTTAAAGGTCTCCCGGACCGGTCCGGCTGTTGGCCAGACCCAAGATCGCCCCCGCTGATGGCACACTCCGGGGCCATCGCTCCCATGTGTCCGGCTCCAGTGATATGCCCCCCTGGTTCGAGCCCCGCTGAGGCGACACCTCGGTGTTGCGTCAGGACTTTGGGGAGGGGGCCTCTGGAGGCGTCTCGCTCGCCAAGGCGTCTGAGCTCAGCAAATCCTCGGATGAGGACTGGCCGGCACGAGACCTCGCCGGACTGTGCAAAACATAGCAGCAGTTAAAATTACCATACCCGAAAACAATCCCGGACGCGTATGCGTGTTCGGATCTTGTACACTTACAACTTCCCCAGGGGCTGGGCCCTGGGATCCCACTCCGGGCTGCTATCGGCAGCCGTGGTGGATGCCTCTGGGAGGGAACCTTTTCTCCTCTTGGGCGATTCGGCCTCCAGGGACGAGGGAGCTACACGCTTCTTCCCACCTCCAGAGGGAGGCTCGTCCTCCTCTGCTTCTTCCTCTTTGTCTTCCGAAGAGGGAGCATCGCTTGAGTCTTCGGAATTTGCGTCCGAACCATCGCGGTGACGGAGGCCACTCCCGGTCTTATTAACCTTCTTGGAAGCCTCCTTCTTTGGCGCCTCGTAGGGCGCGGGGACCAGCTTCTTCGTTAGAAGAGGTCCGGCCGGTTCCTCCGGCAACGGGGCCGGACAATGTATCCGCACCACTTTCTTTATCCATCCCTGAGGTCACGATGAAACACGATTAGGATGTCTCCCTCATGACATGCCAGCTGAAGCATGAATAGACAGAGCTTGACTGTGACTTACCGAGCTTGGAGAATGGGATGACTGATACCCACGGTCCTCGGTGGGGCCCGGCCATGATTTGCCGGGCTTAAAGAGCACCTTCCAGATATCCTTGTGAGAGGAATCATAAAGCTCCCGAAGTGTGTGGTGCTCGACTGGGTCGAACTCCCACAGAGTACAAGCTCGGCGCTGACAGGGGAGAACCAGGTGAACTAGCATCACATGGACTACAACCACAAGTTTGACGTCCCTATCGACCACACCTTGAAGGCGCGTTTGGAGCAGTGACAGCTCATCGGACGAACACTAGTTCGGGCCCTTCTTGGGCCAGGACGTGAGCCGCAGCGGAGCTTCTGATCTAAACTCTGGAGCCGCCGCCCACTTTTTGCCGCTTGGTTCAGTGATATAGAACCACTACTGCTGCCACTCCTTGACGGAGTCGTTGAAAGCGCCCTTCGGCCAAACGGCCTTGGCCATCTTGCTCACCATAGCGCCGCCGCACTCAGCGTGTTCGCCGCTCACCACCATGGGCTTTACATTAAAAATCTTCAGCCACAAGCCGAAGTGAGTTGAGATCCGAAGAAAAGCCTCGCACACAACGATGAACGTCGAGATATTGAGGAAGGAGTTGGGGGAAAGATCATGAAAATCGATCCCGTAGTAATACATGATTCCGCAATCAAATGGGTGCAGGGGAAACCCGAGCCCGTGGACAAAATGGGGAAGGAACACGACTCTCTCGTGAGGTTCCGGAGTGGGGACGACCTGTCCCGCCGGGGGGAGACGGTGGCCGATCTTCCGAGCCAGATACCCGACGTCCCTGAGCTTCTTAATATCCTAATCCCGGACAGTAGAGGCCATCCATCTGCCTCCTACTCCGGATCCGGACATCTTTGGAAAGCCTCTCTTTGGTGGAAAGGAAGAGTTCTTGGGCGTTAGGGCTCGAAAAGAGGGGAATGAGCAAGCGGAAGGAGAAAGGCGTGGTTAAAGAGAAAGAGGCCTTGCCTCTTTATAGGGGCGGTAAGTGCTTTTTGCGCCTCCCCACTGGCCTGGTTGAGCCCGTTTGCCTCCCGCTCGGCGCGATTAGCGGTACGGTTGGATTACCCATACCTGTATTGATGAGAATCCCTTGATAAGGGGGCACAATCTCTGCTTTGACAAGACGTGTCAAGGAAGCTGCCTCGCAATATGCGCTGTGGCTATTGTGGGAAGACGGTTTGAATAATGACCCGACCGTAATGACACGTCGCGTTGCTTGAAAAAGTTGTCGACTAGATTGCATTTATGTAAACATAATTCTCTCTATGGTGGCATACAAAGATCATCTTGTGGATCTAGATACGGTTTGAGTGTTCGATAATTACCTTGGGTTATTCGGAGGAGGAACCTGCCCTGCAGTGCCGAAGACAATACTGTGCGCCGGACTCATCGTATTGAAGCCTGGTTCAGGGGCTACTGAGGGAGTCCTGGATTAGGGGGTATCCGGACAGCCGGACTGTGTACAACGTCCGGACTATTGAAGCGTGAAGATACAAGACTCAAGACTTCGGCCCGTGTCCGGATGGCACTTTCCTTGGCGTGGAAGGCAAGCTTGGCGATCCGGGTATTATATTTCCTTCCTTGTAACCGACTCCATGTAAACCCTAGCCCTCTCCGGTGCCTATATAAACCAGAGAGGTTGGTCCTTAGAAGGCCGATCACAATTACAATCATACCATCATAGGCTAGCTCTTAGGGTTTAGCCTCTACGATCTCGTGGTAGATCTACTCTTGTACTACCCATATCATCAATATTAATCAAGCAGGAAGTAGGGTTTTACCTCCATCGAGAGGGCCCGAACCTGGGTAAACATCTGTGTCCCTCGCTTCCTGTTACCATCAGCCTTGATGCACAGATTGGGACCCCAACCCGAGATCCGCCGGTTTTGACACCGACAGGTTCCCTTGTAGTCTTTCTATCAAAAAAAGATGGACACGAGGAAACAAACACCTCGTGAGGAAGAGGGCGTCCTGAATATACCAGGTTAAGTTATCTTTGCGCAAAATAACGACACGGCACGGAAACAACACGCATAGTGGAATAACCAAGGAACCATAGTTCGGTACACGCCCCCCTGGGCCCATACTAGTTTCATTCTTGATGCAGGAAAAAGAGTAAAACAAAAGTGGCATTGCAGCGACCCACGGGGGCAGGTCCCTAGCACCACCCCGAGCCTAGCCGGACCCTTGCTCGCGCTTCATGGAGGCGCGGCGACGAGGTGACCCGCTGCCGCCTTCAAAGCGGGCGCGGCGGCTGGTCGTAGCCGCCACTGCTGGAGCTATCATCGGAGGAAGAGCCTCCGTAACTGGATGAGACACGGTCGCCGCAAAGGGCAGGCTCACCCTCATCCTCGTCGCGACCTTCACCAAGGCTGAGCACCTCCTCGCCGTCATTCGCCTCGGGGTAGCACCCGGCGCGGCGACCATATTCCCCAAACATCCTCACATAGAGGGTCGATCCACCATCGTACTTGAAGTGGAGGGTGCACTGCCTGCCCAGGCCGCGCGCGCGGTCGAACGTCTGCCAGCCACGGGCCAGGTCTATGTTGCCCGTGGCGGAAGTCTTGACCGCGACCCAAGAGGCCTTGCTGCAGCAACCATCTGCCTGCAACCAGAGTCCGCCTAGACCAGAGGCCGGCAGTTCGCCGACGAAGAACCGCGGAAGTTCGAGCCAGTTGCCGGCCGGGTTCTCCGACCAGACGACAAACTCCGGCGACACCTCTGCAAAGTGGAAGCGCAGGCTGGGGTGGGGGGTGGGGGCGCACCACCATAGCACGCGCCTCCCCTGTCAACTGGACTGCCATGGCTGGGACGACCCCTCCGCGTGCAGCAGCGCCGCGCCCTGACAGTGGGCCCGCAGCGGGTCGCGGCGTGCTTGCGCGGACGGCCACGCCCGTGCCTGGGCGCCGGGGAGCCGGGTCCCTCGCGAGGGGCCTTTCCCTTCTTGACGGCAGAGAACTTCCTTCGTGGCGCCATTGGTCGCACTGCAAGCAATGGAGCAAGGAGGAAGAAGCAAGAGAGCAAGGAAGAGATGGGCGACGGGGTCCCGCCCGCCTCCCCATTTATAGCGGCAGAAGGCCAACCGGCGCCCCCCACGATCACATGTAATGATGGTTTTACTTTCATATCGCAGGGACTTGTCAAGTCGAACAGTTGCCGAGGCAGCGTGGGGAAGTGGAGACGCCCACGTCCAATCAACGCCACGCGTCAACCGAGGCCGTATGCTTTTGGCACCCGCGGCGCTCCGTACTTGACCCTTGGCTTCACCGCGAAGCCTAGCCCGAGCGCACCTTGGACCCCGAGGCTATTGTCGGCGTTCTGGGAACGGGGGTCCCCAGACTTGCCTGCATGCGGCCCACGGCGTGGCCAGGCCAGCGGGCAGTACGGCCCATCTTCATCGACAAGACATCCAAGACCCTCGCGAGGGGCCAAGCTTCGCGTGCCGGACGACGCAAGACCTCCTCAGGAGTGGCCTAGTCAGGTAGGCTCACGAGGAGCAAAGATATCAAGGCGGGGCAAACCTCACGAGGCTATCGTGACGTGAGCCATGACGATCGGCACTGTGCAGCGCCCGGCCGCGCCGTCCTTGTTTCCTCTTTGGTGCTAAGGAGGCCAGCGCAGGCAAAGAGTACCGAGGCATCAGGAAAAGGTTGCCTTATCGGTGCAACGAGAACAAGACTAGGAGGATGGCAAGACGGAGGTCATTGTGGAGCACAAGACGGCGTCACCACCAGAGCCTTTTGCAGGCAAAGACCGCTTTTGTCAGGATAGCTTGTACTAGTTGTCCCCCTTCAAATTTGCCCGCCGTTGTTGGCTCCCTTCCCGCTCAATATTTGGGGAGAGGGCCAGGGCCTATAGAAGTAGAGCTAGCCACCACAGTAGAGGCATCGAGAAGTTCGCCCAGCTCTCGCCCGCTAAGTTCATCAATCACAAGAACACCTCAACCTCAGGAGGCTGTACTTCCCCTTGTACTGTTCTTCATCAGCCCAAAAGGCAATCCACCACCATCACACTGGAGCAGTGTATTACACCACAACGGTGGCCCGAACCAGTATAAATATCGTGTCTTTCTGTGTTGCGAGTTCGTCGAGTTCGTCCACGACATCTTAGCGAGCTAGGGCGTAGATCGGTAGGAGGGAAAGACTTCGTGCGCACCCCAGAGTTTGAACCTTAAGGGTTTGCTGGAACCCCACATCCGACAACCACGACATGACGCATGCATGCGGAAACCACCCCACGCATGCCGCCCACGTCACGCGCACCCCTCCACATCGTGCATTCAACGCGGGTTGTGGGAAGCGTAGCGCGCGAAAAGTTTTACCGCGGTAAAAACCGCCCCACCTGCCCAACAACGTGTCACACTTATGTGTGGCCTAGGCCTTTGGGCTCCTGTCGGTGTACCAAATAGGGGGAGCACCTTTGTACCCCTTTACATGTGCACGGACAGTCGGAGCCGCGCCCGCAGCCACACTAAGTAGAACAGGGGAGGTGAACCAAGGTAAAACCGAAGCCCAAGACAGCCAAGGCAACGCCAAGGCCAAGAACACAAAGAAGGTAGAGGCGGCGAGATCCGCTGGGCAGCCTCAGCGGCCCCGACAAGACCCTTGCCAGGGCGGCTCGCCCACACCAGCGGAGTGAGCCACCCTCGAGCCCACGGGTTCCAACTCAACCAACCACGTTGGAACTAGGGCTCGGGAGGCACCTCCATGGTGGCATGCAGATCTTTGTCAAGACCAAGGAATGCTCAAGATCAGATGAGGATTAAAAGACAACGGTCCTCGGCAAGATCCTTGACGAGGAGAGCCACAAGATCCCCGGCAAGATCCTTGCCGGGGACGACAGCGCGCGACGGCACGACCCTTGCCGGGCCACCCGACAAGGCCCTCACCGTTGGCGCCAGTAGGGCCACTGCCAAGCCCGCACCAACCAAATCTCCATCGCTGCTGTTAGCATGCATTGCCCAACCAGTTTGGGCAGCACTGCGTGGCAACATGCAGCTTCCAGGCCAACTCAGCAAGCGCCCGTGCGGAGTAGTTCACTACAAGAAAAAGACACATCCGTGACATTTTGGGCAGGCACCTGCGTTTCGACCGTAGGAGGTCCATTTCCTCTGTTTTGTTGTACGCTAGACCCCTCCCGATGAACAGGATCCCGTTTCGACCATGGCCGGTCGAACACAAGGCCGTTTCCTCCGCTTCATGCGATGCCAGGCCTCGTTTACATCGGCTGTTCCGTCCAAGCCGGTTGGCTCCCACGTGTTCCGTTGCCTCCCGATGAACACGACGCATTCCGTTGCCTCCCCATGAACACGACGACAATGCAGTTTCTTCGTTCCGACCCAGCCATGTACACAAGCCCTGGCCATACGTATGCACGAGTAGGCGTTCGAGACCCTACCCGTATGTACGTATGTGGCCGTATTTTCTTTCTTGCACACTGGTCGTTGTACGTACGTGTAGATGCTACGTGCGTGCCTCTACTACGACACGTGCGCACCTCTACATCGACCAGAATGACAACGCTATGTACGCTTCGACCAGGTGGGTCCCGACTGTCAGGCACTTCCTTGCCTGCGAAGATGTAGCTGGTGGGTCCCAGCAGTCAGGGGGCGAATCGTTTTTTTCCCGGATGCACTTCCTTGCGTGCGAATATTTAGCTGGTGGATCCCAGCAGTCAGGGGGAAATGTTTTTTCACGAAATACGGTGGCCCGTCCGGTGGGTCCCCGCTGTCAGGTGGAGGAATAATTATTTTGCACGTAACAAGGAGGCACTTCCTTGCTGTGGCCGTGGACCCTGTCGATGTTCTGGGAACGGGGGTCCCCAGACTTGCCTGCCTGCGGCCTGCTGCGTGGCTCAAGGGGAGGCCCAGCAAGGCCCATCTTCATCAACACAAGCTCAAGACCCTCGCGTGGGGCAAAGCCTCGCAGGGCGGACGACAGGGAGATTCCTCAGGCACGGCCTCATCAGGCTGGCTCGCGAGGAGGCGGAGAGATCAAGGCGGGGTACCTCACGAGGTGCCCATGACGCAAGCCATGACGACCAAGGGCGCCAGGCGGGCACCAGCCAGCTGCAGTGTCCTCCTTTCCTCTTTGGTGCAAAGGAGCAAGCATGTGCAAGAGTATCAAGCAAAGGCATCCGTTTGATTGCTACAAGACCAAAGGCCGTCGCCAACGGCAGGAAGGAAGTCATTGTGGAGCCCAAGCCAAGGCGTCACCACTAGAGCCTTTGACGGCGAGTACCAACATTAGTCAGGATAAGTGTACTAGATGTTCCCATTCAAAATGGCCAATTGTTGGCGCCCTTCCTGCTCAATATTTGGGAAGAGGCATAGGGCCTTTGCCTATAAATAGGACTAGCCACCCGCAAGGTAGAGGCATTGAGAAAGAGGATCCAGCATCTGGGATCAGCAGAGAGAGAGCAATTGAACTCCCCCTAGCAGTTCATCACACCAGCCAAGAACAGACCCTCGCAAGGCTATTCTTCCTTGTATTGTTCATCATTGGCCCAAGAGGCAATCCACCACACCACAAACTAGAGTAGGGAATTACACCACAATGGTGGCCCGAACTAGTATAAACCCTGTGTCTCTTGTGTTGTTCCTTTCATAGCTTAGATCTTAGCGAGGCGGTAGGTAGAGGGTGAAATCTCCGCACGCACCCCAGTGTTCGAACCTAAAGGGTCTGTCGGAACCCAAAATTCGACATTTGGCGTGCCAGGTAGGGGTGCGCCAGAATCCGCCTTCTGCCGCTTCGCGCCCCGTCGCATCATCATCATCATGTCCGGCGACCAGGCGGGCAACCCTGATCCCTGGGCGGCACAGCCCGCCCAGGCTCGCTTCGCCCAGGCGACCCTATGCCCAAAGCAGCTCATGGTCCAGGCGTCAGAGGCTGTGGGTGATCTGACGAGGCAATCGGCGACAGCTCTCACGCCACGGGCAGCGCGGTCGACGGCGAGGGCCTCCAACCACGCCCACGGCCACGACAGACACCACGGGAGCAGGCGAACTCAAGGGCCGCACTCACGGTGGCCCGAGAGTTACTGCAAATGCAGGCTGCTAGAGGGCGGCCGCGACATGCTGCTGGAATGGGTGGCAGAGCTCCTGGGCTTCGCCGCATCGGGGGCTCACCCCTTCTGCACCCAACTCCCACCTCAGGTCCAGGGTGGCCCGCGCGGAGGCTCCACGCACGCCCGCGCAGCTCCAAGCGGACTCCAAGGCCACCACAACGCCACCAGCCGGGCCGTCGGGCCAAAGCGGCGCTGCCTCCGCCTCCGGCCCGGCCGAAGAAGGACTCGCCACGCCCACGGCCCCGATGGGCCACCAGCCACTGCGTCCCCAGGTGGGCGCCTGAAGTAGAACTGTGTGGCACACGAAGCACTACGGAGCAGCCTTCGGGATGGCGGCCCCAGAAGAGTACGTGCCCCACATGATGGACCAAGGGCACGCACATGAGGACGAACAAGGCTCGCTCCTCAGCCCATGCTGGGGGGACGAGGCACAAGAGGCTGAGCTCTTCCAGGAGCCCCTGGATGGCCCCGTCGGCCATGCTGGAAGTGACGATTATCGGGTACCGCTAATTCCTCAGGAGCAGGCATATGCTAACCATGGATCGCAGGAGGTGCAGGTCGCTCCAGCAGTTTCCTACCCCTCAGGAGGAGGGCGCCGGGGGCTGCAGGAGAGGGGCCGAGATTCGGCATCACCACCGCAACGTTCGGAGCAAGGCATCCTTAGGAGGTAGGCCCTCTGCTGGGGAGGTGCCTCAGGGCCTGCACCTGGCGGAGGACCCGTGGTCGTCGGGGGAACCACTGGCGACCGCTCTACCCCATCGGCGGCGTCCTGGTTTCCGGTCGTCATCGGTGGCACTAGAGTGTGGCGCAAGGCGGGGCCCTCGTCTGGCGATATGAAGCAAGGCCGATACCTGTGAAGAAGGCCCAGGGCCTGTGAAGCTCGCCGCCCCGTGACACTCTCACGTAATGATGAGTGGAGATGTACACGCCCCGAAGTCTCAGGGGTGCCGGCCTTAGGCCCTGGGGATCCCTCCCGTGCCCAGTGGCAGCACTTAGCTCCGCGCTGGTGAGAAGACGTCCAAGACTAGACTAGTTGCCGGACGCGGCCTTTTTCTGCTTTCATTGCTTTTTCCCTTGGCTGTCATTTTCTCCCGTTGGATTTAAGTTGGATTTGAGCTCGAGATTTGCGTGTGTTCGGGGAAGGGGTGTTTAGTCTCGTTCGAGCAATCTCTCGCGTTCTGGTTACCACATTGTCTCAGCTGCCTCCCCTCGTGAGCCCCTCGCGAGCCGGGTCAGGCCTAGCTTGCGTGCAGCCTAGACTGCCGTCACCGCGCCCTCTCAGGAGGTTTTTATTACAGGTCCTATGGGCTTGATCAGGAGACACTCGAGACACCGCAGCCCTCCGCAGGCTATCTCAGGGCCCACACGGGTCGAAGGTAAACTAGCCAGCCAGCTCGTCGCAAAGCTATCCACTTGGCGCAGGCGTACGGGGGATATCACATCTACTAATACGCTGAATGCAAGTTTTTACATGATGGGCTCCCCATCCCAAAATGCTCTTACAACCTTCACGGCAAAGCCCGAACTCTATGCGCAGGGTAAGGAAGCAGGGACGGCACACGGTCAGTCGGATAAATCCCCCAATGCATCCTCAGGGGCACCTCCTGAATCGTCGCTGCCTCGCCATCGCTCTCTGCGTTGCCGTCAGCGGCGCCAGGGCCGTTCACCAGGCCGCCTTCATCAGCAGCCACGACCACACCGTCGTTATCAGAAGCGAAGGCCCTGACGAGGGCATCCACGTTGTCTTCCACCCAGTGCACTAGGTCGTCCCGGACGGCCTGAGGTACTGGGGCAATGGCGGCGTCAAAGTCGAAGTTGGGGTCCATGTTTCGGAGATGGCTGAAGACACGAGAAAAGGCGCACCCGAGCAGGGCGCGGCTCCTCTCCTCCACCAACCTGTAGGCCCCGACCGACCGCACCTCCACCAAGGCCACCACGTCGATAAGAAGCGAAGGTTGCGGTGTAGTTGATCGTGGGGCTCGCCAACGGCCGCCTCGCATATGTTACCCAAGGCCGTGTTGGCTCTCTCCCGGAGCGTGGTGAGCATGGGGCTGTGCTCATGCTCCAGGATCCGCCGCTGGCGTATCTTGTCCTCGTTCTGCCATGCAACGGCCTCAGCCTCGTCCACCCGTTGGCGGAGAAGAAGCGCCTCAGCGCGGGAGGCAGTCCGCTCCTCCTGCGCCACACCAAGGGCGACCCGGGAAGCATCAGCCCGCCGCGTCACTTCATCCAGCTTGGCCCTCAGGGCGGCAGTCCTGCCTTCAGCTTCGGCCCGAATCAACCCCAGCCTCTCCTCGAACTCGCGCTCAAGGTTCAAGCGCGCCGTCGCCACCCGACGTCCGACCTCTTCCAAGACGCGGGCTTCCCGCGCAGCGACGTCATACTCCGCCTGTGTCACCAAGCGCTCCCTCGTCTCCAAACGCTCAAGATCGCGTGCGCGTTCGGCAGCTTCCAACGTCAGCGCCTCCTCACGCCTCTGGAGCTCTGCCTGGTCGACCGAAGCCACCTTCATCGATGCAAGAGCCATCTCACGCAGCTCCACCTGATGCTCCAGGGAATGGCACCGGGCCTGGAGTCCCCGCTCCCGCTCCTCCGCCGCCGCATGCCGCCGGTCAGCCTCTCGGGCCTCCTCAACGACCCGGGAACTGGTCTCCCGAGAGGCCGCCCGCGACACCTAGGCTTCCTCATTGTCGAAGTCACGCTGGTGGCGCACGAGGGCAACAGCCGCCTTCCGCTTGCGCCTCTCTTCAGCCAGGCGCAGGCCCTCAGCCTCAAGGCGCGCGTCTTCGTCAGCGAGCTCTTCACCAAGAAGGCTCACCGCGTCAGCCGCCCTCCGAAGAAACCCTTGGCAAAGAGCGCGATGCTCCCGAGCGCGCTCGAGCACGACTTCTGCGCTGTCATCCGCCCCAAGTAAGCGCGTAGGGCCACGAACCAGCGCTCCTCCTGCAGGCGGGGCTGGGGGCTGCGCCCTTGCGATGGCGGCACGCCGCCGAAGCCGGCCCAGAGCCAGCCCATCCCCAAATGAAGAGAGCAGGGCTGACCTCAGCCAATCGCCATCTATGACCAAATGAGAAGCCCAGGCAGGCTGGCTATGCCCCGAGAAGGCTCACGGAAGGAGGGTCGCGAGCGCCTTGAGCCGCGATGCGCCACAGGATGGCTCACCTCTCCGACCGGCCTCACCACAAGGGGCTCGCTTGAGCTCGGGCGCTCGAAAGGCGGTGGAGAGGGCGGCTGGGGATGGATCCTCAGCCATCTCCGTGAGCTCGGCAGGAAGGGGCCTGCAGAGCAAGGATCAGCCAAAGCAACAGGAGGATCAGGAGCTAGGAAAGGGGAAGGCTTACTCATCAATGGCGAAATACTTCCTGCGCTTCGGCAGGAAGGGGCCTGCAGATCAAGGATCAGCCAAAGCAACAGGAGGATCAGGAGCTAGGAAAGGGGAAGGCTTACTCATCAATGGCGAAATACTTCCTGCACTTCGGCAGGCGGCAAGGGTAATCGTCACCCAAGGCCTCCCTTCTCTTCCGGAGAGCCTCGAAGTCCACACGGAAGCGGCCCAGGAGTTGGGCGCAGGGGTCAGCCTGTGACGAGGAAGAAGCATCTAGGTTACCAGCGTCAGGGGCCTCGTCCTGATGCACGCCGACGGTCGCCTCACCAGGAAGGGTAGCTGGGGCCTCAGTGGCCTCAACCACGGGCGCCACGGGCAGCGGCTCAACGCCTTCAGCCGCAGCAGTACGGGCCTCAGGAGCTGCCCCCTCAGGAGTGCTGCCTGGCGTCGTCATCTCGGTGGGGGCCCCTCAGCCTCCAGCGGCCCACGCCTCCCTGCTCCACCACTCGAGGAAGGACCACCATGGGCGACTGGAAGGGCAGTCACCACCAGTGGGTTCTCGCGAGGCCCTAGGAGGCCAGCGGGGCGCAGCCCCATTCGTCGAAGCTGGGCATCTGATTCACAAAGTCGCCCCTGTTCGAGCAAAAGTACAGCAAAGCCCCCCTTGTCGGATGCTGTCGGGGGTGGGGTCCCCAGTCAAGACCAAGAGCACCTTCCTCGATGCTTGAGCGTCAGTCCTCCTCCGGAGCCTCATCGATCCTCATGCCCTTGAAGGTCCACATCCGTGGGAGTGACTGGAGAGGCAATGCGGCATAACAGGAACTCCTTCACCACCTTGGGCGCCATCACGTCGAGCACCCTCAGGAACGCGAAGCGACGCCAGACGAAGATGAGCCGGGGGCTCGTGACCGTCTCCTGGCCCCAGCCTGAATTGGGGACAGCGGGAGGTGTTGGCTCCGAAACCAGGGGGCTGGGCACCCCGACATCCACGTATAGCCACCGCTCGCGGAACCCTGGTGCGGGCTGAGGAAGACTGAAATCAATCCCTGAAGCCGCTGTTTCTGGTGCGGCAATGAAGCTCACACACCCCGAGCATTGGGTGGGGTCAATGAGGCATAGAGAGAAGAAGTGATGCAGCAAGGCAACTGAAGGAAGGATGCCCATCATCGCCTCACAGACAAAGGCGAAGACGGCAAGAAGAGTAATGGATTCAGGACCCAAATGCATCACATAGATCTGGTAATGGGAAAGCACAGCGTTGAAGAAATCGGAAAAGGGGGGAACCAGTCCCACCCAAATGGCATCGGCAAAATACCGGACCTCAGTGACTATTCTGTCAATGGAGCAGTGAGACGCGGGCCAGGCCGTTGTCCTCTCGCACTCGTTGAAGATGGTGGCCAAAGCAGAGCTGACCTTGCCCAAGCCTTCTAGGTTGAGTATGATCGACCGATCGACGGTAGGGGCCGCCGACGACGGCGAGCGAGGCGGAGGCACGGGTTTCTTCCCTTTCCCCTTCTTCGTCGGAGCCATAGCGACGGAAGGGGGGAGGATTCGAGATTGGATTGGAAGCGGAGACTGGAGCTCGAGAGGAGGAAGAGCAGGGGACGGTCGAGCAACGAAAAGGGGAACGACTGTGTGCAACCGTGGGTCCGCCTAGCCGGGCACAAAATAAGGAGGCGTGGGGGAACAGTGCCACCCACGTCCAATCAACCGCCACGCGGTGCCCGAGTCCGCACGCTGTTAGGGCCCGCAGCTCTTCGCCCTTGCCCCTTCACTACTCTGCTCAGCCAAGTCCAGGCGCGCCTTGGGCCCCGGGGCTACTGTCGGCGTTCTGGGAACGGGGGTCCCCAGACTTGCCTGCCTGCGGCCTGCGGCGTGGCTCAAGGGGTGGCCCAGCAAGGCCCATCTTCATCAGCACAAGCTCAAGACCCTCGCGAGGGGCCAAGCCTCGCGGGGCGGATGACAGGGAGCTTCCTCAGGCACGGCCTCGTCAGGCTGGCTCGCGAGGAGGCGGAGAGATCAAGGCGGGGTACCTCACGAGGTGCCCATGACGCAAGCCATGACGACCAAGGGCGCCAGGCGGGCGCCAGCCCGCGCAGTGTCCTCCTTTCCTCTTTGGTGCAAAGGAAGGAAGCACAGGCAAGAGTATCAAGCAAAGGCATCCATTTCAATGCAACAAGACCAAGACCGTCACAACGGCAGGAAGGAAGTCATTGTGGAGCCCAAGCCAGCGTCACCACCAGAGCCTTTAACAGGCGAGGACCAACTTTAGTCCGGATAAGTGTACTTGATGTTCCCCTTCAAAATGGCCAATTGTTGGCGCCCTTCCCGCTCAATATTTGGGAAGAGGCCCAGGGCCTTTGCCTATAAATAGGACTAGCCACCCGCAAGGTAGAGGCACCGAGAAAGAGGATCCAGCATCTGGGATCAGCAGAGAGAGAGAGCGACTGAACTCCCCCTAGCAGTTCATCGCACCAGCCAAGAACAGACCCTCGCGAGGCTGTTCTTCCTTGTACTGTTCATCATCAGGCCAAGAGGCAATCCACCACACCACAAACTAGAGTAGGGTATTACACCACAATGGTGGCCCGGACTAGTATAAACCCTGTGTCTCTTGTGTTCTTCCTTTCATAGCTTAGATCTTAGCGAGGCGGCGAGGTGCAGGTAGGTAGAGGGTGAAATCTCCGCGCGCACCCCAGTGTTCGAATCTAAAGGGTCTGCCGGAACCCGAAATCCGACAGACCCAGCTGTCAGCCTCTCCACATACAGTCCACGTCCGATGGAAGCCATTCATTGACCATGTTGACCACGCCGCGCCGAGAGCACCAGGGCAGTGGACGACGGCGAGGCCTAGGAAGGGGACGACGCGGAGCCGGGGAAGACGCGGTAGTGGAAGCCCGCGCGGAGAGGAGTACGAGGGTTCACTGGTTCGGCTGCGGTGTGAGGCTGCCGTTGCCGCAGAATAACAGGGGGTGTGGGTGAGTAGAGGGATGGCCTGGCCAGCGGTGGGAGTAGTAGGCGGTGAGGCCTCTTCAAGGCCAAGACACCGCCACAGGAGGCAGGAGCACGAGGCACGACCGCGCCGGGTTTGGGCAATTGCACAAGAAGACTAGAGGTCAAGAAGCACTACGGCCGTTGGATGGACATTGTACGGTCATCAAGCTAGAATCGTGCATATTCACTAAGTTGACAAAGCCCTCCATCCTGTCAACTTAGTAGGCCCACAAGTCAGCCTGCCACTATCTTGGGTCCCAAATAATGTGGGGAGTATTCATTTTTTTGTGTAATAATGAGGCACTTCCTTGCGTGCGAAGATATAGCTGGTGGGTCTGAGCTGTCAGCGGCGGTTACATTTTTTCACGAAATACAGAGGCCCTTTCGGTGGATCCCAAATGTCGGGTGGAGGAATCATTTTTTTGCGCATAATAAGGAGGCATTTCCTTGCCTGCGTCATGACCAGTTGTCGGCCTCTCCATGTACAGATCCACTTCAGATGCATGTTGGTCGTTGACCATGTCGACCAAAGCGCCGAGAGCGCCAGGGCGGTGGACGACGGCGAGGCCTAGGAAGGGAACGACATGGAGGCAGGGAAGACTCGGCAGTTGTTTCCCACGCGGAGGGGAGTACGACTGTATGAGGGTTTATTAGTTCATCTACCGTCGCCAGAGAATAACAACAGGTGTGGGTGAGTAGAGGGATGGCTAGGCCAGCGATGGTAGTGCGGTGGGGCGGTGAGGCCTACGCGGCAGCACAGCCGGCCGCGGGGAGGAGAGTCCCACGGCTCTTGTATTCGCGGCTGGAGCAGGAAGAGCAGAGACTGAAGAAGCACGACGCCTGTTGGATGGACATCCAACAGTCACTGCTAGTGTGTCAACCTTTTTTTAGGAAAGCCTCAAATCTGTGGAAAACATCATGCAGCCCATCTGCATTATTTCTAATAATTTACAGCCCGTGTGCTAATTCTTAAGGTTTTTTTGGAGCCCATATTCTTTTTGTTAGCATTACGGCCCATATTGTGGTCACGGTTAAAAAATTATACGAAATTTTGCATATTTCGGTGCGGTCCGAACTATTTTTAATCCCGAAATTTCGAGTCACATTCAAACTGTTTTAAAAATAAATGTATATCAGTATAAAATCAAACAAATTGTCCACGCATAAAAATCAATGCAATTTAAAATATCGAAATGAGAAAAAGAAATTTGAAACTAATTGCCGGTTTGATGTGTTTTAAAAATGTACATCCCATTTTTCATTACTGATAGGCAATTTTCTCGGCCAGCCGAATGAAGCTCTCCTCGTCTTGAAAGATTTGCAGCCCAATAGGCCTGACAAAGCGACTTACTTGGCAAATCACTAAAAAACTGGGCTGTGGCCATGGACCCAGCTGTCAGCCTCTCCACGTACAGTACTCTTCTGATGGAAGTCGGTCGTTGACCACATTGACCATGCCGCACCGAGAGCACCAAGGCAGTGGACGACGACGAGGCCTAAGAAGGGGACGACGCGGAGCCGGGGAAGACGTGGAAGTGGATGCCCACGCGGAGAGGAGTACGAGGGTTCACTGGTTCGGCTGCGGTGTGAGGCTGCCATCACCGCAGAATAACAGGGGGTGTGGATGAGTGGAGGGATGGCCTGGCCAGCGGTGGGAGTAGTATGGGGGCGGTGAGGCCTCCGCGGCAGCATAGCCGGCCACGGGAGGTAGGAGCAGGCGACACAATTGGCGCTGCTTTGGGTGGCTGGAGCAAGAAGACCATAGGTTGAAGAAGCACTATGGCCGTTGGATGGACATCGTACGGTCACTGGAGCTAGAATCGTTCATATTGACTAAGTTGACAAAGCCCTCTCTCCCCGTCAACTTAGTAGGCCCACAAGTAAGCCACCCACTATGGTGGGTCCCAGCTAGCAGGGGGTATTTATTTTTTTGTGCATCATAAGGAGGCACTTCCTTGCGTGCGAAGATATAGCTGGTGGGTCCGACCTGTCAGCGGGGGGAGCTTTTTTTTCTGAAATACAGAAGCCCTTCCCGTGGGTCCTAGCTCTTAGGTGGAGTTATCATTATTTTGCACGTAATAAGGAGGCATTTCCTTGCGTGCGGCCGTGGACCCAGCTGTCAGCCTCTCCACGTACAGTCCACTTCCGATGGATGTCGTTCATTAACCACGTTGACCAGGCCGTGCCGAGAGCACCAGGGCGGTGGACGACGGCGAGGCCTAGGAAGGGAACGACACGGAGGCACGGAAGACTCGGTAGTTGTTTCCCACGCGGAGGGGAATACGACTGTACAAGGGTTTACTGGTTCATCTGCCGTCGCCGGAGAATAACAGCAGGTGTGGGTGAGTAGAGGGATGGCTAGGCCGGTGATAGGAGTACGGTGGGGCAGTGAGGCCTGCGCGGCAGCATAGCCGGCCGCGGGAGGAGGGAGCAGGCAGTCCCACTGATGCTTGTTTGAGCGGCTGGAGCAGGAAAAGAAGATATTGAAGAAGCACGACTACTGTTGGATGGACATCCAATAGTCACTGCTCTCGTGTGAATTATTTCTAATAATGTACAGCCCATTTGCTAATTCTTAAATATTTTTTTGGAGCCCATCTTCTTTTTGTTAGCATTACACCCCATATTGTTGCCACGGTTAAAAAGTATATGAATTTTTTGCATATTTCAAAAGGTCAACTGCTTTGTAATCCTGAAATATCGATTCACATTCAAACTATTTTGAAAAATAATTTATATAAATATAAAATCCAAATAATTGTCCACGCATAAAAATTAATGGAATTTAAAATCTTGTAATGAAAAAAAATTGAAACTAATTCCCGGTTTGATGTGTTTTAAAAATGTACAGCCCATTTCTGGGCAAACCGGACTCTCCTCGTCTTGAAAGATTTGCATCCCAGCAAGGCTGATAAAGCAAGTAGGCCTCGTTTGGGTATTTCTTTAAAAAAATAGAACTGGGCTAGCCGTTTTCAGCAAGAAAAAAACACAACTGGGCTAATGATGTGGTAAACATAAATAAAACCCTGGATAGACGGGCCACAGACCCCGCATAGCCCCGTTGTTACCCTGATCCGTCGCTAAAACTAGTATAAATAACAACAGCTTGTTCCTCAAAAAAACTGCACGACCTGTTGGGTCCCTGGTGCCAGCCGCTCGTAGTGTAATTCTCTCGTTTATTGACTACGTTGACAATGGCGTGAGCCCCAGATGCCCAACCATTAGGAGGAACCATATGTTTGGGCTTGTAATATAGAGGCACTTGCTTGCGTACTGCCATGACGCTGGTGGGTCCCTACTGTCATCCTCTCCATGTATAGTCATCTCCTTGTTCCTCTCGGTTGTTGACGACGTTGACAATGCAAGAGGGCAGCGCACCACGCACGGCGAGCAAACCAAGGCCGCAAGGCGGAGGACGACGGCGAGGCCTCGAACGGAACAAAAAGGAGCCATGGAAGATGCGCCGGTCCAGTCGCAGGCGGAGGGGAGTACGAGGGTTGACTGGTTCGGGTGCGGGTGCGTGTTTGGACTGACGTCGCCAGAGAATAACATGGCGTGTAGGGGAATAGAGGGAGGGACTGGTCTACGTTGGAGGGTACGTACGGTAGGGCGGCGGAGGTGCAGCTAGCCATGGGAGGCGGGAGCAGGAGGAGCCGACGGGGTGGTTTGGTTTGGGTGGCTGGAGGAAGAAGAAGACAAGAGATAGAAGATACACGACAGATGTTGGATGTCAATCCAATGGCTGGTAGGCAGAATCATTTGTTGACTGACTAGTAAGTCGACACCACCTTGGATACGCTATTTCCTCGCGGGTCCCTAATGTCAGAATCCAAATCTGTCACGGTCATGCAGCCTTTCCTATGAAAATTTACAGCCCATTTGATGTGCTAGTTCGAAATAAGTTTGTGGGTGCAGGTAGGGGCTAATCACTTGGCTTCTGTAATGCACAGTGAGCTCAAGCAGCCGTCGAGAGTGATGTTATTTCCCTTGGTTGGGATTTGTTAGTTGTTACAATATTTCACTCTAAGTTAAAGGACTGGCAAGCCATTCATCTTAGAAACTGTACAAAAGCACGAGGGTTAGTTGTTCATCACGTTTACAAAAAAACCCAGGTTGAAAAGGGAAACAACATCTAACTCCGGCCTTTGTTTTCGGCGATCCACGGTCAAATGGATTGGTCAGGTCCATAGAATGAACATCCTGGGTCGTATAATTTACTGGATTATGACCACAATATGTTGTAAATAGACGCCCAGCACGTTCAGAAGCTCTTTTCCCACCTGAAACTCCTTTTTTTGCTCTTCCACATACCCATCCGTCAAAACCATGCTGCTGATAAACTTAAGCCGGATGGACAATAGTAACCTCACATTCAGCAGGAAGAATGTGACAAATCTAGTGTTTGCACGGTTGGCTACATATCGTTCTAGCGTTATTGTCTTCAATCGAATCTCATGAGAAGTGACAAAATCCCGATGCTTACGAGTCCACCGATTGGTTATAACTTTCTTACCCTGTCCTGTTGCATAAATAGACATGAAGATTGAAAATAGTTAAGGTCTAAAAAAGAGTGTCGAAGAGCAACAAATTTGAACGGTTAATTCTAGTACACTATATGCGGGCTTCCAATGTGCGTAAAATTATCACCTTTATATACAACTTCTCCACACATGGAAAGCATTGCAGCAAGCCAATAATCTTGTTCAGATCAAAACTATTCATTTGGATATATAAGATCTTGACAGAATCCAGCACCATTGATAGGCCATCCATGGAGAAACTCTTCATTGAGCATAGAACATAATATTAGTACAAAATGTGTACTCCAAGATGACATATAACTTATGCGCGGAAATTTAAAATGCAGCTTATGGTTACAAGTGTAGATGATAATGTATAGTACCTGAAGAACTGTGGAGCCAAACACCATATTGAATTGAGCACATAGATCATGTATTACACCCAAGGTCTCCAGTTTAGGCGCGGAAAGGACGGATATTTGCAACAGTGAATAACTAGAATCAAGGGTCAACCTTTGAAGTGAAGGGGCATCATGGATGATGAGCTGCCTTCCGTGAAAACAAATTCCAATTCTTACAAGGTTAGGCGACTTTATTTGGATACAACCGATTCTAACTGTGAAAACAAGCACCAAGCACTCCAGGGTAGGGCAACTGGAGTGGATGATGTTGTGCAATGAGGCCTCCGATATACGAACTCGCACAAGTGAAAGTTTATTGAGAAATGGGAGTCGAAGGTTTAGTACTAGATTGTCCGGTAGGTCGCACAGCGCAAAGGTGGCAGTGTGGAGAGAGGAGGAAAACGCGAGATGGACATCGGTGCTGAGGGCACAAGTAGATGGTGTTCGGTATCTGGTAGGTTATTTCCAAGGGAATAGTAGAACTCAAGCAACTGTAGTTCTGTGAATTCAGGGGATTTCAGCCAGGCGTCCACCATGCAGGGCATGGTATGCTTGCTCAGCTAGCATGACGGGATGCAGAGGCTTTGAACGGAGCCGTGGTGGGAGGAGATGATAGCTCTGGGGATTTCAAAATCATTGAAGAGAGATAGCTAAGGACAGTCGAGATTAAGGGGCACAGCGCGCCATAGAGGGCACCACCGAATTGAGAGGACTTGGGTGCGGCAGCAATCCTTGGTGGGGAGAAGCGAGATGATCTCCCCAAGGACGGCGTCCGGGAGATCGCTGATGCGGTCCACCCGAGATTCTATGGGTTCCCTGGATCTGGTGGGGGCGGGGTCGCCGCTTCTCCCCGCGCTGCCGGGTGCGGGATGTACAACAGGCGTCACCGCTGGCGGGAGCCTCATCTTCTTTGCGCTGGGTTCAGCCGACTCCATTTTCCTCGAGGGCGTCACGTCGCACTCACGGATTTGAGCAGAGTAACAAATGACGAGCCTAGTTGTAGTGCGAGTAAAGAAGAAAGGGAGCTGGGGTTTTTCTGTAGTAGTGAGGAAGAAGGAGAGCTGGGGTTTTCTGTAGGAGTGAGGTGAGGAATTTGGGGGTACGAGTGGAGCGAGCTAACGTGAGGTGGGTGGGAGTGAGGAGGAAGAAGAACACCCAGGTTTTTTTTGGGGGGCGGTGTGCTGGGTGTGGGTAGCGCCTCTCATTCAGTAAATATATGGACTTTTGAATTGATTTTACTATTTTTTACTAGGGTGGATGCGCTGTTTTGTCTTGGGCCCAGAGAAACAATTACTACTAGTACAGTGGAGACACTCTACAGCTACCCAGAAAAACAATTACTACTAGTACAGTGGATACAATACCGCTTGGCTCCTCCAAGGTCATCGAACGTCTCCCTCTCATGAATGCCGTTATACTTTTGTTCACCGACATGCGGGCCATGCAGCGCGCGGGCCCAAATGCCATCCACCGAATTAGAAGGTGGTATGCAGGCGAAGAGTCACCCCGGTCGTAACGTGGCAATAACGAGTCGTCGTATCACAAAACCCCACCTCCCCGCAGTGTAAGTTTGACGGACGAAGCAACCATCATCTCACTCTTCGCTGAATCCCCTTCTCCCTCACCGTCTTCAAGAAAGGCAACACTCACATCTGCCAATGTTCTTCTCCCCCAACGAAGGGAAGGTTAGCGGATCTGACATGTTGGTAAATTTTCGTTCAGAGAAAAAAAAGAACTTTTGCAAAGCAGTAACCGATCCTCACTCTCTTTTTGGTTTAATTGTCATTGTGATTGTGTTTTCCTTTCAGTGGTCTCCTAGTATTCGTCAGTTTCATGATGGACCAAGGAGAACCAGTCAAAGATCTACCTATATTAGAGCAGACGCGGGAGGCTGATCCCCACGAGACAGAGAGCTCCAAGAAGATGGAGGCAGCCACCAAGCCGATACCAGATACGCTCACGGCCACTACTGAGATGGTCAATGCCCCGTTTGAGGTTACATCCCCCATGGCACTGGAGGAGCAGTTTTCCCCCTTCGAGGATGTGTCCCCCCCCCACCCCCCGCTGAGCTGCCCAAGGTGATTTTCTTCTTTGTCGATATCGATTGTGGTTTTTCATCTAAGTATGTGGTGATGAATAATGCAAAATTTTATTAGCTTTGATGCCATGCTATACATAGTGGCTTAAATAACTTGTGTTTCTTATACTGGAAAGTAATTCAGAATTTGTTTCTGTTTCAATTAGAGCCCTGATGCAAGCAAGGATTGTGTGGTTGTACATGTCACTCGCTATGAGGAGGATGACCTGAATATACGCACCAGGAAAACATAATTTTTAGGCTGTTGGATCCTGGAAGCCATTTGCGCTTATACCAATGAAGAGTTGTATTCCAGCCTCACTGTTGTCAGGCGTGTTGTCCAGGGTGTACTGAAGCACAAGAAGTTCAAAGCTACTCCTTCGTTTGTGAGGCATACTGTTCTTGTCAAGCTTACGCAGGAAGATGACGTGGCATGCCTCCACAAACAAGTTTATCAGTGGCAAGGCCACAAGGTTGTCTTCATGAAGGTTCACAGGAATGAGCTGCTGCCGGATGTCCTCAATGATGTTCATGGCAAGGTCCGTCTTGTGTTTATCCCAAATTATATCGAGGCATGAAATACTTGCCCCAACTAGTGTTTAATAGTAGTTTGGATTCTGTCTAATAATCCGAACCTTGCCTATTATCAAACTCTCTGGGGCTAGTACTCTGTTTGAGTCCGTATATGGGAACTGCTGCTACTTTTGTGTGCCCGTGAATCATCGTAATTGTTGCCGAAATAGATGCGTCCTCACTAGTTTTATCATACGAGCAGTGTGTGTTTTGATGAATATAGACTACTCATTTAAGAACTGTGCGCTGACGTATACATAAGTACTTGTAAACACTGTTGGTGCTACCACACTTGTAAGAACTTATGCAAAACACAACACATTGGCTCATCTTGCTTCAACACTAGGCTATCGACCAGCTAACAATCAACAATCTGCTGTCTGACATATAAGCAACTATGTATCTTGTTACAGTGGTTCATGCAGTTAACTGAGGCCACAATGTAAATTCCAAACGTTCACACGCTAGTCCAGCGTTCATGTGGAGCACTCACATTAAACTCGGCTTCATAAAAAACTTGAAAAGCATAAGTTAAGCAATTTTATACATCTCAATGATTCATAGAACGTAACAAACATATACTAGTTCACAGCAAAAAACAAAGTTGTGAGAAGGTTTACAAATCAGGAAAAAACAAGCAAGGCTTCTCTAGGCAAAGGGCCTCCCGGCAGGCTTAAATTTCCTGGAGTTCACTCTGGTTTTTTCTTGTTGCCACCATCCAGGGTTACGTTCTCTCAGTCCAGAATAACCAATTATAATTGTGTTCTCAGCTGGAATGCTGAACTGAACCATGTTGTGTATTGACCAGCTGAAATTCTTGTGCATTCCACTAAATTTAAGCACCGCTATTTACAGAAATAAGCAGACCACAATGCCTCTTGTCCGTGCACATGTCCAAAAAACCGTCGTGCAGCCGTGCCAGCTAGTCCTCGGTCCATGGATGAACTGGTAGAAATTGCATTTTGGACTAGGATGCAGTTGTTTTCGCTCGTCCCTACACTGCAATCAGGAAGTAAAACGTACGAATCAACTTCTTTTATATTGTGTTGGTCATTCTACCTAGTAACTACCAATGTAGGAATACCTGGAAGACGGGTGGTTAGACGACGGCAACGAGGGATAGCCATCTCATTTTGTGCAGTTCTACTAAAACTGAGGTGTGTGCTTTTGATTGCGCAGATAGTGATACGGAGACAGACATCCAAAACGATATGGAGACAGACATCCCTGTTTGCGCAAATACAAAATACAGTTATTTAAACAGTGGCAGATATTTGCAGTGGCGTATGATTAATAGCATCATCTATTGTGTTATAATTGGCACTAGATTGACAGTATGAAAGTGTCCTTAAGTAAGTAGCATCACATCACGTCAACACTGCCACTAGATTAACATGCAGAACAATAGCATTAGTATTACTATCATGAGAGTAGCACATGGTCAGTAAATGTGCAATCAAATTTGTGCAGTTCCACTGGGATGAAGCAATGTTAGCGGTGTGAGATTTAAGTGTAACTGCAAAAACACAATTCATGGGAAATAAAGCAAGACAGAAGAACTTCATAAAATGGTGGTGGCATTGCTTCAATTTATCGACGGCACTAGACCATTACTTATAGTGACATTAGGTGGCATTGCTTAATGCTTCATGTGATTTTACATTAACGGTAGCGATATGGGCGTAGGGACAGCAGAGGCATAAAGTGGTGAGGCATATGTGGTTGCCGAGAGCGGCAAACACTTAGCATCATGTCTGCATTTGTCCTATGTGAGCACAGGAAATCTAGACCTGATCATTCTCATTTGTGTTGTCCCCCAACACCCGTCACTTTCTTTCCTTTTTCAACCAAGAGATAGGTCCACTTCCCCCCACCCTTCGCCATCCACCATGCTTTCTTCATATTTTCAACCAAGAGACCGGTTGGGTAGCCAGTATCTACTACTTTCCCCCATTTCCTCTTAGAACCAAGTCCTAGATTCATGCTACAACTTTCCCACTTTCTTCCCTGTTTGAACCAACTCTTAGAGTCGACTGTATGAACTAGCTTTACCTCTAATAATAGTAAAAGTCTAGGTGGCTTTGGAACAGCGGACGGAAGTAGAAAAAGATCCAGACGGCCAAGTGGGGAGCTGGGGCGATGAAACAAGGCAGGTTTCAAGGAATATATACTGAGGTTAAATGGACATGTGGCAAAGACGGCGTCGGGAGGCCGCATCTTGGCCACAATACTGCAGGGAGGAAGAAGGGGTCGGAGGCCCTCCGGAGCCGGCGCTTTCTCGGAGAGAACGGCATGGCTGCCGATCGGGACGCGCGGGCAACCGTTGGTCTCCTCCCTCGCCGCCGACGACAGCGTGAACGATGCACCTACACCCCTGCCCCGGTCGAGATTGTCCGACCGGATTTGTGACAAGCCGTGAGCTGAGAGAGAGTGTGGCCACCTATGTCTTGCTTAGATCTGGAAAGCATGAGAGAGTGAACAAGAGGAACCCTAGTAAAGCAAGCGCTAAGGGTCCTGCTTATATATATAGTGAAGTGATTTTGTTGTACCCGGCTTCAAAAAATGCGCCCTCGTGTACCATGAAAGTGGGTGTGAGAGAACTAATGCATGCATGCACCGCTTCTCTTCGTGAGAGTACAATATACTATGCCCAAAGAACGTTCACCACAAGAGTAATAGTATAAGTGTGTGACGTGTGAGCTAAAATAAAATGTGCGCGACGTATTTTATTTTTTAGAAGTTCTGAGAGTAGGGTGTGAAGAGCACATGTGTGTGTGACGTCTACCTGCAGATAGACGGTGGTGCGAGAGGACTCGGGAGGGTGCGTGTGCGTGAGAGAGAGAGGGGGCACGTATCAATGCAATGCATGTGTCCGTAAATGATTATCCGACAAACGTTCGCCACAAGCCTTTTCCTGACGAACGCCATAAGAACCGTTAGATCGCCATCCGACAGTGCTAGTTTTGCCATGTCATTTAACCGAACAGCCACGCCTCCTACACACAAATCTTCCACGTGAGTGTTAGCAACTGCCGTATGCTCCCTCTGTTCCAAAATGCAGTGCATATAGCATTATTGAAAATTCGAACCTCGCAAACTTTTACCGAGTTTTTGTGTACCAAATTCCACATTAGAATACCCTGTATATATCATTTCATTCATCTTCGAGAGGTAACTATAAAGATGGGGGAGGAGTCTACAAAGAAAGACCATCGTATCACCTGCAGCAATTTCAACCATCCTTTGGTGTGGAGGAATATCATAGGAACTCAATATGATATGATTTTTATAGGATTTTTTCCTTTAGAGCCAATTGGTTCATAGGAATAGATTCATATGCTCCACATTTCAAAGGAAATAAACATGATATCATTTCTATAGCTTTAGAGCCAATTGGTTCATATGAATGGATTCCTATACTCCCATAATTTCAAAGGAAAATAAACATTAGCGTATATTCAATAGAAAAGTTCCTATGATATGAACCAAATTACATCTCTTTTCTAATCCCTCCTCGTAGGAATTGACATACATGTCATCTCTAGATTCAATAGAAAAGTTCCTATGATGTCAACCAAATGACATCTCTTTTCTAATCCCTACTCATAGGAACTGAGATACTCCATGTCATCTCTTTCCCTGCAACTTCCATATATACATCTTCTATTCCTAAATAGCTAGTACAACCCACTAGTAGCTTTTTTCCAAGACATGCAACTATGGCACAAGGACTATATAGTGTGCGAACAACTTGAAAGATGGTCGCTGGATGAAGCTAATCCCACAGTGCAGAGATGGCAAATCCGAGCACTACTGGCCGTTGGATATCATCAACATTCCACCAGATCTGCCACATGTACAATTTAGAAGACTCCATGGTTGAACTTAAGCATAATGCACAAACCTCAAAACATAAGCACTTCTCCTTTGTTCTAGAATCTTCCATATCATAATTGATTTTTTTTCTAAATGAATTGCCATTATTTGTTTTTTACTTTATGCTTTACAATGCACAACCCCATGAATCTTATCATTTTTATAAAACTAATTGATTTTGAATGAGATGACCTATAAGAACTAAACAAACATCTACATCATGCATATATGACTCAAAGCTTTACATGCTATATTGTGTATTTATTCATAATTTGGTTTCGAAATCTCATGCGTTCAATGCATGTGTACTTTACTAGTTTTGAGTAGAGTAGCAAATTTCACGCGGCCCCGGGTATATCAAAATGCAGGGCCCATGCATCATTGCCTTTTGGTCGAACCTACGTCCACAATTTTTTGTACGTCATATATCTCCACTGGTCCCCGAACCCAAAATGCTGCCTCGTTCCCCTAAAACCATGCGGCCCACACATATTTAGGGCATTGACTCGAACTCAATCCCTCTCCCGTTTACTACGACGTGGCCCCGCACGCCCTAGTAGTACTCCTACAAACCCTACCGCCGCATGCATCATAGGTTTTCTTCAAGAGGACGAGGGAGAAGCCGATTTGTAGTGGGGGTGCTTTAAAAAATGATCTGTAGTGGAGACCCCTACCCTAGGGTGCCCTATGTAGCAGCCGCACGCATCATTGGTTTTCCTTTTATTTATGCTCTTGCGCCCTAGAGTGAAATGATGGTTGCTTCGTCTGTCTAGCTTAATGCGGGAAAGGTGGGGCTTTGTGATTTGACCCCTCATCGCTCATTTTCGACTACTATAGCTTAATGCGGGAAAGGTGGGGCTTTGTGATTTGACCCCTCATCGCTCATTTTCTACTACTGCGGCGCTACGACCGGGGTGCCTCCAATTCCAACCGCTGCTCCGAAATGAAATTTGGTGCATCGCACGTGGAACAAGATGGTGGATGAGCCACATGTCGGCCAAAGGGGTCCTGTTAAGTGTGTCACCATTTTGTGTGTGGACTGACCCTGCTTGAGTCGCTACGCCAACACGACAGGTGCAGCCTACCACTTGGTTTTGCTCCTTGGTGAATCCCGACTATATTGATCTAAAAAGATACGTACTGAACTATCCTCTCCGTCTCGTTCTTTTTTAGACGTCTCGGTTTATAGGGTGTGCACGTAGTTCTAGGTCATCCATTTGACTAACTAAATCCGAGTTACTATGTCACAAAAAGTATATCATTGGATTATTAAGCGGATGTAGTTTCTAAACATATACTGTTCATCACATATATAGCCAGTTAAATTCTCAACCTAGAACGACGTGCATGCCATGTAAACCGATACGGAGGAAGTATAGTAGTAAAATGAGGTCATTTTACCGAGCGATCGGCGGCGGAGCATGGCCTGTCATGTGGTCCCACGTGTCATGATGTACCAAGGCGATGCGTGTCCCTCTTGAGGCGTAAGCAATCATGCGTGGTTTGAGATGATGGCGAACCGAAGTGTGAAATAATGGTTGCTTCGTCCGTCTGCAGGAAGGTGCGGCATTGTGATTTGGCGTCTCATTGCTCATTACTACTACTCTTTGGGCGATGACGGTAGGGTGCGTCCTTGCTGTTCTGTATTTGTTATTTGGTGCTTGACATGTCGATCTCGTTGCTATATGTCCCACATGTCGGCGATAGAAGTACAGAATTCACGAAAGTGAGTGTCGACAGAGGATTACAAGACGCGGCTTGGGTTATTGCTGCTCCGCACGATCCATCGACACAAACCCAGACAAAAAAAGGCGAGGGCGGGTCTTTTCCCGCGCGGCAAGCAGGGGAGTTTGGCATAGTCTGTTCGAGGCAAGGAGGCGGGAAGGGAAACAAGCAAATAAAGGTTAAGCGACTTAGTTTTGGGAAAATCTGATTTATGGAGTACATACCCACTAGGGTTTATAGGGCTCATCTAAAAAACATTCGTTTTTCCGTGTTATAAGACTCAATTCTACTGCTAGTAGTAGTACCATCACATGTTGGATTTCGAGGTGCGTTAGATCACCCGATGCAAGCAGTGTCAAGATAAAACTCACCAATGCATGTAGAAGTTCATGGAAATTTAGTCGTTCATTCATTCGTTCTAATTAATGCCTCGGTAAACATAACTTCTTGAGAAAAACGAGTGTACTAATTACTTGTGCAAACTAGGAGTACGAAATTAATTCGACCACTCACCGTCTACCTTCATTGGAGAGATTTTGAAATTGATCCATAAACTGGAAAGGAGGGAGTAGTAACTTTTGTCTCGATTACTATTTGTGGCCTTGTATAGATGCAAAATGTATTTTTTTATAGTGGCCTTGTATAAGTAAATGGAGGGAGTACTAAAGGACATATATATTCCAAACAGTATGATAATCTCTCTAACCAAGGTAGTAGGGACGAGAAGTAAACGGAGGGAGTAGTAAAATTTTCTCCTTGTCCTGCGAGCCACCACGCGCGTGGGTGAGGGAGCGGGCGTAAGGCGTAGTAAGCAAGCTTCACCTCATCCTGCGAGCCACCGAGCCCGTGGGCGGGGGAGACGGTGTACTAAGCAAGCTTCTCCTCGCTCATGAGTTGACGGGACACATCAAAAGTACTCCAGTGTATAAAGCCTTGCCTCTAAGGTAGGCCCCACATGGTTTGCCTCTTTTTTAACATAACGCGTCAAGTCGCAATTTGTTTGTTCACCCGTGGTAGATGATCCTCCCTCCATCTAGTGGACAACCAGTACACATGTCAAGTTACCACGTGGGCTGCCTTTTCATACAGAAATGAGCTCCACCGTGTACCCACGCGGGGGTGGTTGGGAAAGAGACGGGAGTACGTGTGTCGTGCGTGCACCTCTTCTCTTCGTGCATGTCCCCCACCTACGTGGGTGTGTGTGAGGGGGACTATAGAGATACAAACCTAGACATAATGTGCCGTCCATCCCCATGCCTCCGCCCCAAACCACCACCACCAACACCACGCCCCACTCCTCCTCACCTTATCTCTCATATTTCTCCCTCCATTTTTATATACAAGGCCGCTATCAAAATTACAATTTGCAGATATACAAGGCCACTAACACTAATCGATGCAATATTAATGGTGTTTGCCTCGTAGTACTACTAGCAAAGGAGGACATTAATTATCCCTTGCATGCATGCGGGAGTGTGAGTATTGGCTTGATGTGCATGAAAGAGAAGAATACACATTGAGTTATATGCAACATTGAGTTACAATATGGGTTTGTGGCCTTGTATACAAAAATGGAGTCCGATAAAATTCTCGAGATACAATTTATCCGATAAAATTCTCGAGCAATCATTAGTTTTTACAAAATGGGATTAGTCCTGCATGGGTCAATCACAACAGGTGTTTTGTAAAAAAAATGCATCTTGATGTTCCGTGCAATGCAGGGGCATCTTGCTAATCCATGAAAAGAACACATGGCAAAATTCCACAGCGAACGAGGGAGTTGAATCTGTTGGGAGGGGTTGTCTGGATCTTGCCCGGGGTAGCCAAAATATTGGCGACCCTTTTGTCCACCGGTGCCTTTGCTACCGATGAATGAGGAATGGCTCGGGTTCTCATGCATCCTCCAGTGCGCACGTTGGAGACGAGCTCCCACGAGATGTGTACTTTTTGTCCCGCCACGCTGCCCGAGCCGCCCGCAGACCGACCGGCGACCCGCAAATTACGCCATCCAACCGTAGCCGCACACATTACGACAGCAAGTCAACCAATCGGACGAAATTCACGCAAACACGGCGACATTTCATATAAACAACGACGGAAATCATATAAGATATCATATTTTCATACGAACATGACGGATTTCATTACATTCAAATGAACTATGCGGTGCTAGTTCTAGACAGCACATGTATATAATACCTGGCCTAAATGATCGCCCGCCGATCGATTTGTGTTCCTCATCTCCGGCAACACGATCACCGGACCGCCGGGAGCCCCAGAGGTATATGCAGGGTTGACGAAGGTCCTCGCAACAAAAGGATCCAGCAAGACAGCTGCTGTGTACGCCGAAGTCGCCTCCGTGGTGGCCTTCATGTGACCCAAGCGGCGCCGGCCTCCTGTGTTCTACTTCTCCTCGATGATGGTGATGGACGCGGAAGCGCTGGCCACCGACTCGTCGCTCTCCGTGCACACGGCTACTGTCGCTGCTTGCATGGCGCGGCCGCCGGCATGGGAGTCTCGGCCACAGAAACGGGACACGCGGTACGAGGCAGCAGCGTGGACGGCAGCAATGACGCCCATGCGCCGCTCCTCGTCGAGCTGGCCTGGAGCGGTGAGTTGCTGAACCGCGCGCCGGCTTGGGGCGGCAACTGGCTCCGTCGAGCGAGGGGAGGGAGGTGGATCAGCGAGCTGCATAGCTCGTATCCGGCGGGCTTGGCGGGCCACCCAGCCGGCTTGGATGCGGAATAACTACTCTTCGTAAGCCATTGTAAGAGTGGACAAAATGGTGAAGGAGGAGATAGGGAGCGGCGGAGGTGTGCGATTCTTGGCCGGTGTTTGGCCTCGTTTAAATAGGAGATTAAATAGACGGCAGACGGGTGGTGTTGCGTTTAATGCCGGCCCGGTCATGAACGGACGTGTGTCCAGAGCGGGTTTCTCGGCTTCCACACGGGCGGGTTTCATGGAGGCGTTTGAATGCGGCAAGGAGGCGTGTTCATCCGGGCGTGCAGCGAGTGGCGCCCTCGACTCTGACGTAGGACAGCGCGCCGTTCTTCCACTGACGTGTGGGCTCTTTGGGTACATGGCCTGCATGTCAGTGACCCAACGCAGGCAGCGCACAACAGAGGAACCTTTGGTGGGCCAGGGCGGTCAGAAGCGGGCATTTCATAAACCGATGATTGTTCATTGAGTGTGACGTCATCCTTTTCATGTAGATAAGCCTACTATGTTGATATCCTGATCGATACGTTGTGATTCATAAAGACCGCTCCAAACATTAATGTTCTGCTTATCACAGATAAGATTGATTAATACCCGTAAGAATCCATGTCCTTAACAAAGGGTGCATGCACGTATAGGTTGAGCGTGTGTCTTGCGTTGTGTGTTGTGTGCATGCAGGCGTGCGAGTGTTGCGTGCGTGCAAGGGTACGTTTCAGTGTAGCATGCATGTGTGCATATGTGCATGTGTTCATGAGTGCATGTGTACGCGTCAGTGTTGCACGCCTGCATGCGTGCGTGTGTTTGTTATGTGTACGTGTCAGTGTTGCACGCATGCATGCGTGCGTGCATGTGTACGTGCGGGGTGAGGCTACACGTCAGTCGACTGACTTTTCATCTTTGGTCATTAGATTTTCCAGCCGTTGGATACAAAATCAAGGGCCTGCAGTTTATCGTCAAACTCCACCCCCCGAGCCGCGAGCCACCACCGGCCGAACCGCCGGCCTCAGCCGCCCGCGGCCGCCCGCCGCCACGCCGCCCCGCCCGCCCCGAAACCACTCCCCACCGCCGGTCCGCCGCCGCACCGGCCATCCCTCTAGGCCCCCCGCGCCGAGCTTTTTCTCCGGCGATCCCCACCCCACCGCCCAATCACTGCCCCTCCCACCGCCGGCGACTGCCAACCAGAAGTATCACGACTTCGAGTACCCACCGACCACTAAGTTATTACCATTTATGTCCTTTATATACGCGCTGACGAGTGAGACATATGGTAATGTGCACTGCTGAATGTGGACCTTTTGACTAGTCAATTGATCGTGTCATCAACAAATGACAGAGCTGTATGCTAGCCAGTGAACATATGATCACCCTAAAATGTATTTTATTAACACAGTATAGACTCAAACTACCATTTCTTTCTTTCTATACGGGCTGACAGGTGGCTCCCCCATGGAGTACAGCTACCGATGGTGCAACACTAGTTGCGCCACGTGGAACGTTCGACTGGTCAATTGATTGTGTCATCAACAAAATACGGAGTTGTACGGGTGAGTCAGTGACCGTATAATCATGACATGTATTTTTTAACATGGTACAGACGCAAGGGCTCATATATACGCGCAAGCACTCACCGCTATAAGCGCACACACGTAGACCCTACCCCTATGAGCACCTTCGAGAGAGTGGGCCAGCATATGATCTTGAGATTTTACGAAGTCACCATAGGTGCCTCATAGTCGAGTGGAACGTCTCCTCCCACTGAACGCACATCGCCGAAAAATACTGAATTAACCCAGGATAAATGCGAGCACCGGGACTTTAATCCTGGTGGGCTCGAGAAACCACTGTCCTCCTAACCATTCAACCACATGTTGGTTAGCACGACAAAATGTATGTGGTGACCGTGATGAGCTTATTCTGAAGTCCAGTGACCATATCATGCTTTCATTTCAAATACAATGACCATAAGTGTCGTCAACAAAATACGGAGCACGCATCAAATGCAAAGTCCGTCAGTGTCATCAAGAAAATACGGAGACGTATTGTGAGCTAGATACCATATGATCACCACGAGAAAGTATACGGTGACTGTAATGGGCATATTTTGAACTCCAGTGACCGTATAGTGCTTTAGCTTGAAATACAGTGACCGTCATGCGTGAATGTGTCGTGGGCATGCATACTTTTACAGGGCCGAGAGATAGTATGTGTGCGTACGTGAAAGTGGTGTAGAAAGAGGGGATGTCCGGTGGAGACAAGGAGAGATATGCCCTTCGTTTCTCTTTCCCATGACTAATATTTTAGGAGAATATATAAAACATTCACAATGCAGAACAAATATTTTTGGATGCACCATCCAATTAACTTTCATGTATAACATTGTACTATTGTATATGCTTATTTTCTTAGTGGTCGATTGCGTGTGTGGTGTGGTGGCCACATCATTTCTAGCTGTGGTGGGTCAAATGAGGACTTATGGGTCGGTTCCATCCTGCGCCACATAGGTTGGATCAAGACACGTTATACGAAATCCCATGTGGAGGACTCGGCGTACAACACGAAGCTAGCTACCAGAGTTGTGGAGGACTCTATCCCCACTCGTGATAAGCCGACTATATATGATTTGTAACCCTAGGCCCCCAGTATGTTATAGAACCTTGGGGGCTAGTTCGTCGATAGTATACACACACGCACAATGCATGGTATTCACGTGTACTTTGCACACACCCCTATCACTAAAATAAAGTACCAGGAGTAGGCTTTTTCCTCAACTGGGTAAAACTTTGCCTCAGACACCATCCAGCCTAACGATGGGATATCCTACCGAATGATATGATGGAATCATATCTGCCAACTACTAAGAGAGAGGTGTGTCTGGGGGGGCAATGTGTGCGAGAGAGGCCTAAAGATAATGTGTGTGCGGGAGACACGTAGGCACATATATGTGCGTATAGAGGGCTAGTAGAGACCGTGCGTGTGTATATATGCATGTGAGAGAAATAGTGTTTTCCAACTGAGATTAGTGAAAAGAGTGGTACATAGTAGTCAGAAAGATATATATATATATATATATATATATATATACACACACACACACACACATAGAAAGAGCATGTGCGTGAAACTCCCCGACACCCCGAGAGAGATTGTGAGCATGTGTGAAAGAGAAATGCCGATGCATATAAAGTGTGTGCACTTATGCGGTAGATAGAGAGATATATAGCGCGTTTGTGAGGACGGGCCGAGGCATAGTGTATCTACGTGTAAAAGGCGGTTCTACACATTAAATTAAAATATAAATGGCATTATTATTTTTGGATGAGATCATGAATTTTGCAAATTGTGTATGGACAAAAATCTGTCTATCAGACACCCATACTCTATTGAATTCTAGCATTTGCATGTGTTTATTTCATATTATCGATCCATAGAGTGAGAGCGGTTTGAAATACATGCAATGGATGCTTTTGCAATTCATATTAAACATTAATTAGTGCACTCCATGTTGTTAGTGTGAAGCACTTTATACATTTGTCACTTGCATGGATACATTCCAAATTGCTAGCTACGAAATAGAATACATGTCGAATTCAACATAAAGGGGGTTTCGAAGATTCGAATTCATAGGAAGTGCATTCATCTATTTGAACCTGAGATAATGGCATTTGTAAATCAGATGTAAAAGGGGGCATCAATCTTTGTTGTGCGTTTGAACATGCTATATATATATTCATACGCATGTCTAACTTTTTTTTGCAACCAAGGAGATTATATCTAGAACCATGCCTGAACTGAGGTAAGTTGCATATTTTTTAATATATACACGTGTACAATGTATATTCAAATGTACCACCTCCATTCCAAAAAAATCGTAGCTTTAGGATTTTCAAAAGTAAAGATTTGCGAAGTTTGACAAATCCTGAATGTTCAATACAAGAGAACCGAAAACGTTAATGCTTCTACTCCCAAATATTGAACGAAGCGCCAAAGAGTCCTCTGGTCACCCGAAACCACGCGAGACTAATGTTTGGTAGTAGGAAATTACTGTCCTAATTCTGGCCCGTGTAGCCTATCGGCCCGATGTCCAAAGGTCTAAACCGGGGTAGGTTTGTAACTTCACCAAGAAGCAAGTCTCAATCGCCTCCGAGAAGCATTCATATGCCATGGGAGCCTAAGCACCCATGCGATCGGCCGAAATCTATCCCTCCCACATTTGGGACACCTGAGATTACTGTCCTACCCCCAACCCGCAATATTTCCGAAATTTTAGATGGGGGCAAAGTTTGTAACTTTCCCCAAATTTCAAACAAGTGCATCCCAAACCGAAACATTGTTCCCCCTTAGTTCCCGCCTCCCTCCGTTTCCCCATTCATACTCCGTGGGTGCCAAAACGCCCTCTCCACCAGTCATGAAACCCTAGCCTCCTCCGTCCTCCACCCCATAGCGCCCAATCCACCGCCGCCCAACTCCATCACGCCGAGCTGCACTTCGACGTCGCCGTCTAACGTGAATCGCAGAATCGCAATGACCTCAAGGACATAGCAGCTGAAGCCGAGGTAGAGATGCCTCCACGACGCTAACACCAACGTGCGCCGTACCAGAACCACTCCGACCACGCCGTCTGCGGCCTCATCGCTGCCGCTTCCACCGCCGCAGAACCGTCCGAAGGTACCAGAGTTGTTCCCGCTACGCCGTCGTTCGTCGCCTCGGATCTGCTTCCCCGCCGCCGACAGACGGCCACCGCACCACACTCAACAACTTGGCCATGGGTTCGTCCAAGGCTGCACTGTCCTCCACAACTTCTCGTTTCCAGCGAACCACAAGAAGATCATTGGAAAAACAGAAGGAGGACACAACACTGCCAGCAGAAAGAGGTACTCCTCTTCCCTTATTCATGCAAACCTTACGTCTCTGCTCAAACCGTATTCATCCCACGAAAGAAACTAGTTGAGCGCTTCTTGCTACATCTTCTTCGTGATACTAAATGCACAAGGTTTCCTCCCTTTACTATTTCACCTTTGCTAGAGGTCAGTAGCCCACCTGGATTTCAATTCAGGGTCGGTCAAACCGCACTTAAAAGAAGCAACACCCGCTTAGGTGCGCAGAGCACCTAGTCCGCCTGTTCGTCGAGGAAGCGGCGCATCGGTGTATATCATAGGGGTGTGGGGCGCAGGAGCTGCTTGCGCCTGATCATGAGGTCGGCGGGGCTTGAATGGATTGCTGGAGGGCGGTGCCAAGCACGGCGGTGTGGTGAGGTCCAGGGGAGGGCGCAGTAGGGATCGGGCCGGTGGTCGCCGCTGCCGAGGAAGATCACAACACCGACCGGGCTGGAGGTAGATGAAGGCGATCTGCCCATTCTTTGTACATCGAACGGTGCAGAAAAAATGGACTGACATATTTGTTTTCAGTCGAATGCTATTTTCATAGAATCCTGTAGTAATTTAGTGCGCCATGCATGTTGTAGAGCTATCATATGTCTCCCGTCATTTATTTCTCACTGACCTGCTATCTGCTACCTTTACACTGTACTAATTGTGCACACACTTCACCCATACTCACACTACTGTTTTTTTATGCATGGGTATTTCAGACTCTAACGCAGTGTTGATGAATGCTGAAAAGAAAAGACAGAAGGCGCTCCCGTGTAATTCGAAGATAAGCACTAAGCGTTTCAACACTCTAAAGGATGCAGTGTCAGCAGTTGGAGACAGTAAATGTAGCTTTGCAGTTGATTATCTCAATTGCCACACAACCATCCCAGGTGCTTGCTTTAATTTCGCATTGTCAAATGTGGTTGCATGTTGCATATGGTGTCTAGCTTGTATTGCTTCCAATTTTGTTAAACTGCATCTGCTTACTTTACACATTATACCTTTGATAATGACATGCCTTCCTGTTTTTGATACATACTACATATGTCTATTAACCATGTTCGTACATCAAACTAATGCTCTTTTGTATCCCTTGTCAATCACTTATGATGAGACAGTCACCCGGGTGGGTTACTGTGAGACGCCATACTCATTTAAAGAGTGTAGTGTCATCGTCCCCACATGATTCTCAAGAAACAGCAAGGCTAAATGAAGATAGTCAACGTAGCTCTCTAGTTGATGACCACAATTCCCCCACACCACCATCACAGGTGCTTGCTCTAACTTCGCAGTGTGATATGTGGTTGCATGTTGCATACGGTGTCTAGCTTGTAAT
Source organism: Aegilops bicornis (assembly GCA_021605145.1). Taxonomy (NCBI): domain Eukaryota; kingdom Viridiplantae; phylum Streptophyta; class Magnoliopsida; order Poales; family Poaceae; genus Aegilops; species Aegilops bicornis. The sequence goes on along the minus strand of CM038672.1, from coordinate 336,664,300 downwards.
GCTTCTAATTAGGGTAAACTGCATCTGCTTAGTTTACACATTATACCTGTGAATATGACATGCCTTCCTATTTTTGGTTCACACTACATCTATGTGTTAACCTTGTTCTTACATGAAACTACCTCTCTTATGTATCCTGCATCAATCACTTACGATGAGTCACCTTTATTCGCTGCATATTGCATATTATTTCTAGCCTGTTGCCATGTATTGCTTCTAATTTGGTCAAATACATTTGTTAGGGCACCCTTTTAATTTGGCAGAGTGATATTGGTTTCATCTTTCATATGGTTTCTGGCTTGCATTGATTCTAACAATTCAAGCACCTTGTGCTTAGTTTACACTTTATACATCATACATGTCAATATGTTACGCTGTCCTGTTTTTCATACATATTCCATCCTCCTATCATGCGACTGCCTTACATGAAAGTAGTGTTCGTCAGTATCATGCATCAATGAGTTCTGAAGAGCAAATTTTATTCCTTTTTCTTGTGGGTTTGACTTGACAAGGCAAAATCAAGAAAGAGGAAGGAAAAGAGTAAGGAAGGCGATGATGGTGGTCCTCTGCAAGAACGTAAACGGAGCATCTGTACCGATTCTCCTTGTACTGAAAGTGCATTACAAGGTCCAAGTCTCCGCTCCCCTACTCCACCATCCAAGGAGCTTGCTCTGACTTGGCAGTGTGATATCTGGTTGCATGTTGCATATGGTGTCTAGCTTGTATTGCTCCTAATTAGTGTAAACTGCATCTGCTTAGCTTACACATGATACATGTGAATATGACACGCTTTCCTGTTTTTGCTACATGCTATATCTGTCTATCACACCATGTTCTTACATGAAACTACTCTTCTTGTGTATCCTACATCAGTCACTTATGATGGAACACCTTTAAGTTGGCAGTGTGATATTGGTTTGCGTCTTGAATATGATTTCTAGCATGTATTGCTTCTAGTTTGATGAACGCCACCTATGACGAGACAATTTTAAATTGGCAGAGTGATATTGATTGCACCTTTCATATGGTGTCTAGTTTGCAGTGCTTTTAATTTGTTGAAGTGCCTTCTGCTTAGTTACCAGATCATAGGTGTGAATATGTCAAGCCGTCCATTTTTTCGTACATATTCCATCCTCGTATCATGACTTTGCCTTTCATCAGAGTAGTGTTCATTAGTATCATGCATCAATGAGTTCTGAAGAGCAAATTTTATTCCTTTTTCTTGTGGATTTGACTTGACAAGGGAAAATCAAGAAAGCTGAAGGAAATTGGCAAGGCATTGGATGATGTTGGTCCTTCCGAGCAACTGAAACGGAGGTTCTCTACAGATTCTACTCGGCCATCCTCCCAACAAGATTCGCAAGACAACGCAAGGATAGACAGTCAACGTAGATGTGTAGATGATGAGCACATCTCCCCTACTCCACCATCACAGGTGGTTGCTCTAACTTGGAACTATTATATGTGGTTGCATGTTGTGTATGATGTCTAGCTTGTATTGCTTCTAACTTTGTTGAATTGCATCTTCTTACTTTACACATAATGCCTGTGAATATGACATGTGTTCCTGTTTCTAGAACAGACGTGTACATGATGAGCACATCTCCCCTACTCCACCATCACAGGTGCTTGCTTTAACTTGGAACTGTTATATGTGGTTGTGTTTTCCGTACGATGTCTAGTTTGTATTGCTTCTGATTATGTTGAATTGGATCTGCATAGCTTACAACTTATACCTGCAACGATCACTTAGCCATAAGACACATTTAACTTGGGACTATGATGTAGGTTGCATCTTGCATTGTCTTCTAGCTTGTACTGCTTCTAATTTCTTGAAATGGCACATACGACGAGACACTTTTTACCTGATAGAGTGATATTGGTTGCATGTTCATATGGTGCCTAGCTTGCATTTCTTCTAATTTTTTTGAAATGCCTTCCGCTTACTGTTTTTTCATACATATTCCATCCTCCTATTGTACGTGTGAATATGAAACGCTGTCTTTTTTTGTATATATTCCATCCTCCTATCCTGCGCTTTCCTTACATCAAAGTACTGTTCGTCTGTATCATGCATCAACCAGTTATGCAGATCTAATTTTATTCATCTTCTTGTGGTTTTGACTTCATAAGGCAATATCAGAAAATAGGAAGGAAAAGAGTAAGTTAGGGGATGTTGGTGGTCCTTCGCACGGACGCAAACAGAGACTCTAGATTTGCCACTGTTACTGCTAATGAAGTTGAAGTCCCAACTCTACATGATGAGTTCATCTCCCGTACTCCACCATGGTAGGTGCTTGCTCTAAGTTGATAGTGTGATAATTGGTTTCATGTTGCATATGTTGTCTAGCGTGTATTTCTTCTATTTTGATTAAATTGCACCTGCTGAGTTCATACGTTATACATGTGCATATGACGTGGCGTTCTGTGTGTAGAATACACTTCATCTATCTATCATACCATGTTCTTACATCAAAGTACTGCTGTTGTGTATCCCGCATCAGTCACTCATGATTGGACACTTTCAACATGGCAGTTTGATAGTGGTTGCATCTTACATTGATTTCTACATTGTACTGCTTCTAATTTTTCGAATTACCACTTGTGACAAGACACTTTTAACTTGGCAGAGTAATATTGGTTGCATATTTCATATGGTGTCTAGCTTGCATTACTTCTATTTTCTTGAAAATCCTTCTACTTAGTTTACACATCGTAGCTGTGAATATGTCATGTCGTCCTGTTTTTCTTGCATATTCCATCCTCATACGGTTGTCTTACATCAAAGTATTGCTTGTCTGTATCATGCATTAATGAGTTCTAAAGAGCGATTTTATTCTTTTGTGTTGTGGGTACGGCTTGACATAGCAAAGTCAAAAAAGAGTAAGGAAAATAATATAGTAGGGAGTGGTGTTACTCGTCGGGTGAAACGGAAAAGGATCATCGTCCAGATTATGCTTTGGTACTTATAGTGCGATGAAGGTCCAAGTCCACCGGCTAAATCTACAAACACAGTATCACCTGCTCCACCAGCTGCAGCATCCGCTTCAACTTTACCAGCATCTCAATGAGTTACTCGTTCGTTTGCTCCAGAACTGGCGAGTTCCCAAGCTGCCTTCACACCTAACACTACTTCCGAAGCACTGCTGACACAACAGGACTTGGCAAGATCAGATGAACCTCATGAGCATCAACACCAAGACGGTACCTGACCGAGTCAAGTTGCAGTTGCATGCTCCTTTATATGTACTCTCATAGTTTGATGTACACTAACACTTTCCATATTCATTATTGAACTAGCACCACGATGCAAGCGAAAACAGACATCAGGGATAATGCTTGACAGATTAACAAAATCTAAAGGAGGAAGAATGGTGATCCATTTTGAGGCAGGTTTAAAAAGGCCACGTGATGCTATAGAGTCAGCCAAGTTAGTATCAGAGGCAGCCGTTGCCATTAGCTGTCATGCACGTGTCCTCCCAACGTGGATCCAGTAATGGAATGAGAAAGACAATACCCAGTTTTACACCTTCCTTGACCATTTATCCGTAAGTAATGTTATTCATCGCAATTAATAATATTGTCTTGCTCTATCCCATACTTTCTAGCTTTCTCCTAATAAGACTCACATTCTTTTTTCAACAGATTAGGTTCAAGTTGGATCTGAAATATGATGCAACTAAACAAGCATGCACTCATGTTTTTCACCGCTTTCTGCTGACGATGTCGGTACCACCTTAGAAAATCTCACTTTGAAGGTAAGTCTAACAATGAAATCGCCCAAACATCTCCAAAGTGGAATATATTACAGATGAAGATCGACAGCCCTCGTTAAACACTGGTCTGGTCCAAAGTATCAGGTAGGCTATATGTATTTGATCAGACCACATATTGAACTTGTATTTATGTATGTGCCTTAGAAGTGTATCTTCTTCTAGGCTAACTATTTGAAGAACAAGACCAACCGTTCTAAAGTGAAATTCCAATAGACAATAGGATCTCGTAGCTAGATTGCACACTGCGAGGCTCTTATAAATAGCTGCTACTTCCTTCTTTTTTCTGTGCCATATTATCGTATCTATATTGACTTGTTCCAAATACAGAGGAAAGCCTGTGCAGACCAAAAAGAACCTGAACGGAATGCAGTTCAAATCTTCAAGGATTTCCACACCAACAAGATGAAGGGCATGAGCACACCAGTTCAAGCCACTGTTGTAAGTCCTTACTCCTCCTGCCTTTGAACTGATTGGTACTGTGATGTGTTCATTTAACCACTTGGTTTGCAGCCCATGTCATTTACTCTGTTCACTTTTATACAAAGTTGTCTTAACGTATCATTTCACCTTACATGGTTTAAAAGAGATGAAGGATATTCTTTTGGTCTTGATTTTTATTCTAGTTGTTACATTCACGTGTGCACATAATGATAAAATAGCATGTTTGTTTTATATCTGTTTGCCCATGATATGAATGATGTCATACTATGGTCATCCTACTTTAAACCATGTCTCTTTATCCTTAGATGTAAACGAATGTGAGGAAATAGACAATACAAGATGGGCATGCTACATGGACATATGTTCGAAAGTGATTTTATTATGTAGTTGGCACTACAATACATGCTAATGTATTACAGTAGTTCACCAAAATAAGTTATGTATAAATGTGTAACCTACTTTGTTTGTTTTTGTCTCATTAGTAACTTATCTGGTACACTAATCTACAAGTTCAAACTTTCAGGAAGCTATGGAAAAAATGATTGAACAGCCACAACCACCTAAAGGTGACGAGGCTACCACAGGCACAATGTCACCTCTTGCTGCAGTGTGTCATTATCTCTCCACTAACAGTGCAAAAAGCACCTTCATGCGTAATTCTGGGTTGGTTGTCAAGTTAACCTCGTCCAAATCGCCTACTGAACAAAATCTTTCTGCTAGACAGAGTGATATATCTGTGCTCCAGACACAAGTCCAACACCTAATGGACGTCGTTTTGGAAACAAGAATAGTGGTCGACAAATGTCGTCAAGATATGAATGGTTTTGAAACCAGACTATCGGACATTCGCTTCGTTGTTCAAGAGCAACGGCAGAAAAAAGGTGATGATCGTGCTGCTCCATCAGATTCTACAGCCTAAAACATTAGCTCTTAGGTCAAATGATATGTGCTTCTATACATCTGATGGTGCTTTTATCTGCAAGGATTGTAAACTTTATGCCAACACGCCTTTTGTTGTGATACAACATTTATGATGCTGCCAAAGGCTGCAATAATTACGATGCTATTTTTGTATAGTCTAGGTTTATCTTAGTAATGTATTCGGCCGAAAGCTTCATAGGAGCCCAACATGCCAACATTTCATCGGGCCCATTCCAATTGGGCTAAAAACGATTATGGACCAAAATTTGCATGTAGCCCACTAAAAATATCTGGGCCTAAATCAGCATAAGATTTCATATTTTTCTGGTAGGCCTGTGCCCATAGTGGGCCTTTAATAGGCCTAACATAATTTGGGCCCTTAGTAACAATAGGCCGTTTACAGGTGTAAATATCTCGAGCCCATAAAAAACATGGGCCTTTAAAAGACTGAAAGTGAGATTGGGGCCATTTACGATGCAGATCTTTCACAGGCCGAAATTCGGACTGGCCGTAAATGCGCCGACCTAATACACGGGCCTTTAACAGGCAGGAAGTTCGGTCGGGCTAGATTATCGTCATTTTATATGGGCCGTTAATGGGCCCGTTGTGACATTGGGCCACATATGGCCCATGGATTTTGTCCGACATTAACAGGCCGAAAATCACAACAGGCCAAAAGTGGCCCAAATCTATAGTGGGCCTCTAACAGGCCGAATGTCAGACATGGCCGAATATGACCCAAATCATTCACAGTCGTTTATGGGTCGAAAGTTTCGATGGCCTGTAAATGGGCCTCAATGAAGCAGGACCTTTAACAGGCCAGAAATACACCAGGCCGTTGTCGGTGTCAAAACCGGCGGATCTCGGGTAGGGGGTTCCGAACTATGCGTCTAAGGCTGATGGTAACAGGAGGCGGGGGACACAATGTTTACCTAGGTTCGGCCCTCTCGATGGAGGTAATACCCTACTTTCTTCTTGATTGATTTTGATGATATTAGTATTACAAGAGTTGATCTAGCACGAGATCGTAGAGGCTAAACCATAGAAGCTAGCCTATGATTATGATTGTCGTTGTCCTACGGACTAAACCCTCCGATTTATATAGACACCGGAGTGGGCTAGGGTTACACAGAGTCGGTTACAAGGGAGGAGATCTAGATATCCGAATTGCCAAGCTTGCCTTCCACGCAACGGAGAGTCCCACCCAGACACGGGACGAAGTCTTCAATCCTGTATCTTCATAGTCCAACATTCCGGCCAAAGTATATAGTCCAGATGTCTGAGGAGCCCCTAATCCAGGACTCCCTCAGTAGCCCCTGAACCAGGCTTCAATGACGATGAGTCCGGCGCGCAGATTGTCTTCGGCATTGCAAGGCGGGTTCCTCCTCCAAATACTTCATAGAAGATTTTGAACACAAGGATCATGTCTGGCTCTGCAAAACATATTCCACATACCCCCGTAGAGAGTACAATATTCCACTAATCCAATCCGCTGACAACTTTTCCTAACGTGACACCATGCCATGATCTGGTCTTTATTCGAACCGTTCTCCCTAACAAGCTACTGCGGATGTCGCGAGGTGGTTTTATGGGCATGTCGTATCCAAGCACAGATCGTGTCCCCCTATCTCGGGATTCTCATCAATACGGGTATGGGTAATTCAACTGCATCTTTAGCGCGACGCTTGTGGAATAAGCGAGTTTACCAGGCAAGTGGGGAGGTGCTGGAACCCTGCCACCTTTATAAGGAGATAAGAACTCCCCTTTTTCACCCATGCCTTCTCCTTCTGCTTAACAATTCCCCTCTGCTCGAGCCCCAGCGCCCAAGCATTCGTCCCCTCCAACTACGAAGGCCTTTGGAAAATGTCTGGATCTGGAGCAGGAGTCAAATGGATGGCCTCCACCGTCCAGGAGAAGGATATCAAAAAGCTTCGGGAGGCCGGGTACCTGGCCCAGAAAATCAGCCACCATCTCCCGACGGCAGGACAGATCGTCCCTACTCTGGAACCCCACGAGAGGGTTGTTTTCCTCCCTCATTTTGTCCGCGGGCTGGGGTTTCCCCTCCACCCATTCGTTCGCGGCATCATGTATTACTATGGGATCGATTTTCATGATCTATCCCCCAATTCCTTCCTCAACATCTCGACGTTCATCCTCGTGTGCGAGGCCTTTCTCCGCATCTCGCCACACTTCAGCTTATGGCTGAAGATCTTTAATGTGAAGCCCAAGGTAGTCGGCGGTGAGCACATCGAGTGTGGGGGCGACATGGTGAGCAAGATGCCCAATGTCACATGGCCAATAGGTACTTTCAATGATTCCGTCAAAGAGTGGCAGCAGCAGTGGTTTTACATCACTGAGCCGCGCGGTACGAAATGGGCCGCTGCTCCTGAATTGTGATCCGGAGCCCTCCTGCGGCTTATGTCCTGGCCCAAGAAGGGCCTGGATTGGTCTTCGTCTGACGAGTTGTCGGTCAAGAATATGGAAGACAAGGATATCAAACTTGTCAATGCAGACTAGGTGATGTTAACTCGCCGGATCCTTCCTTGTCAACACTGGGCTTGCAATTTATGGGATTTTAACCCGGCCAAGCACCAGACCCTGCGGGAGCTCTTTGGCTCCTCACATAAAGATATCTGGAAGGTGCTTTTTAATTCCGGCAAATCATGGCTGGACTCAGCCATGCATCAAGGGTACCAACCCCCCGCCCGCAAGTTCGGTAAGCCATTATAAGTTTTATTCGCATAACCCAAGGGAAACACTTAATGTGTTTTCCTCAACTCTCCTATGGCTGGACGAAGAAGGCGGGGCGGATCTACTATCCGACCCCGGTACCTGAAGAACCGGCCGGCCTGCTTCTAACGAAGATGTTGGTCCCGTGCCCTACAACGTGCCGAAGACAAAGGCCGAGAGAGAGGCCGAGAAGACCAGGGGCGGCCTCCATCATCGTGGTGCCTCGGACACGATATCCGAAGATTCCAATGCCCGTTCTTCCTTTGAAGAGGATGAGGAGGAGGAGGAAGACAAATCCCCAGAAGTGGGAAGAAAGAAAAGGACAGCCTCCGCATCGTTGAAGGCCAAGTCGCCTAAGAACGGAAAAACTCTTCTTCCAGCGGAGTCCACCGTCGATGATAGCTGCCCGGAGTGGGATCCCAGGGCTTAGTCCCTGGTGAACTCGTGGGTATATAAAATCCGAACACGTTTATGCGTCCGGACTTATCATGGCACAATATTTTGATCTGGGACATACTTTTTGCAGTCCGGCGAGCTCCCGCGCGGAGCAATCCTCGTCCGAGGATTTGCTAAGCTCGGACGCTATGGAGAGCGGGACACCCCTGAAGGTCCCTTCCCAGAAACATGTGAATGACACCAAGGCTTTGTCCCAGGAGGGCCCAGGCCAAGGAGGTGGGGGAAAGATTGCCAAGGTGGCGCCAGGAGGTCATACTTCAGGGGCCAGACACATGGGAGGGAAGGCTCCGATGGGCGTCGTCGGCGGGAGCCATCTTGAATTCGGCCCCCAGCCGGACGTAATTCCGGAGACCAATATGGTTCCAAAGTCAGGCAGGCGGTCTACCTCGGCTAGAGGGGGTGTACCTGTTCCACTGGCAACTTCTGTCCAACTAGAGGTGTTGGAAACTTTATTGGTGGCGCTGAAAAGCGCCTCCGTCGTTGATGAACACCGTGCCCTTGTGGGTGCAGTGATTGAGAAGATTCAATTTGCGGAGAGTGGGCTGAATGAAGCATGTATTAGACTTATAAGAGGCTTTGAGGTATGTTTTATGTTGTAACATCCCAAATTTTCAATTTGGAATGTTATACATTAGGTCATCATGCATATCATATTTTCTCGCATTTTCCGATCCTAGAAAATTTCATGCAACTCAAGGACCCTCGGAGAGAGTTGGAAGTTTCATTATTTTCATATTTGGGATTTCTCAAATCTTGAAAATAGGATCATTGGATTTATTTAATTATCTTCATAAAGCTTTTCCTATAAAAACTTAAGAGAGGGAATAATATGACTTTCCCAATATTTAGGAAAAATGAAGATATTATAAATAAATCAAAATTTTGGTTTTGAAAGATTTATTTTGCTTAGGCAAAAATGAGCATTTTAAAAAAATATGCATGTTTGCCGTTTTTATAGTTCATTTTGTTCGACTCATTTTTAGGAGTCGGGAAAATTTATTTTATTAAATTCGGAGTTCGTTTGGTATTTTTTTATTTCGTTTAGTTTTGTTTTAAAAACGCGCTACAGGGCCAAAGGCTCAGCCGGCCCCGCCAGCCAGGCCCGGCCCAACCGCCCGGCCCACCTCCTCTCCCTCCCGCGCCGGTCTCCCACGCCCGCCGCCTCACGCCCGAGTCCGCCTGACTCCAGCGCCCGTTGCCCCTTCCCAAGGCAACCGGACCCCCTCCTATTTAACCCGCCGCCTCCTCTCCCTCAACCCGCCTTCGCCGCCCTCCACCCGAGCACGGCCCGTCGCCCTCGCCCGCCCCTCGTGGCCGGACCCCGGGAGCCCTCGCCGCCCCTCCCGACCACGCCGCCCGTCGCCCGACCCATGACCCGCCCGGACTCCCGGAGCCCGCGGAGCCCCGCCGGCGAAGAGCCGCCGGAGGTAGCCGCCGCCCCGATCCGGTTTTTTTTTAATAAATGACCGATCCGGTTTTGCGATGTTCGGTTTTTTAAAAACCTAGATGGTTTTATTTTTTCGGTTTTCTTATTTAGTGAACGTTCACCGACCGTTTCGTTTCAATGAACGCGTTCATTGGATTAGTTCTGTTAATCGAACGAACGCGTTATTTAATCCGTTCGTCGTTTTCTTTTAAATCGGATTTAATCCATTATTTTTGATTCGATTTCCGATCCGATTTTCAAATCTGTTTTTTTCTTGCTCGTTTATCGGAATCAGGTGATTCAAGCGCACCGGAGTTTCGTTATGAAACCGCCGTTCCGACTAACCTACTTACACAGAGTTTTGCTACTATAAAATCTTGACTTAATTTCAGATTGCTGGAACCGAGTCGTTCTCTCTCGAGTTCCGACTTTCGATGCTTTATTTAATTCGATTCTTTTGCAACCAGGGTTCTTAAGTTGAACTATCTGGTTAGATCTTTTATTCGAGATTTCCCTGTGCATTAGATGAGTACTTATTGTATGCTTGTTGTTTGTCTGCGTTAGATCACCGAGTGCGCCCGCTTGTTACTTGAATCTCTAGGACTCGCGGATCATCAAGAAGGCAAGTAACACTTTGATCATACTTTTCTACTACCCAGTTTTATGCATTAGATCAACCCTCAAACACTTGCATGTTTAGGATCTAATTAAATTGTGGGATGGGAAGTAGATTGAGGTAGTACCTATTACCTGTTTTACTTATGAAACCTTGGGAGTTACTTCTACGTTTGCTTGATTATGCCATGCTATGCTAGTAGACGTGGATTGGGTGAGTGAATATCCATGATGTATGTGAGATTGTTAATTAATGGTTTATTTAGGGTGGCAACCTAAACACACATCCTGGGTGGATTGAGGCACCTGGTTTCTATCAGACTTGCCTCAGTATTTCTTCGGACCGCCACCTGTGCTCTAAGGGATCATAAGATTATTCAAACTGGAAACTTCCGTGCAGCCACAAGCCAATTATGGGCTCTGGCGTAGTTGACTAAGTTGTGCGAACTCTTACGGGTAGGCTAGCCGATGTAGGGGATGTAGGTTGGTACGGTCTACCCACATGTAAGGTGCTAAGCGCTCGAAGACTATGTCTCGGTCATCCGTCTCTCAAACACCGGTAGTGCGAGAACCAAACGGAGGCGATCGAGTCTTGTGGGGAAAAGTGCTAAACCTCTGCAGAGTGTAAAAAACTAATCATGATTAGCCGTGTCCCGGTTATGGACATCTTGAGTATCTAGTACTTGAATATCATGTGAATCTCAACATGTTACTTCTAATAATAAAGTTATTGGGTTTTAATGAGTACTTTTAATTGGGATTGAGGATGCTGTCAACCATTCTCAATGTTTAACAACCACCATGATAGTTAAATAAAATTATTCCTTTGAAGTAGGGAAAAACCAGCTTTATGCAAAAATGTAAATCAGAGAGCCTTACCACCAGCCATATATGCATGTAGTATAGGCTTGTTGCTTCATTGTTCTCTATGTGTTACATTGCCAAGCATATTCCATGTCTTTGACCCGTTTTGAAGGCTGCAACTTTTCACGCTATGCATTTTTCGCATTTACTTGTAAGGTGTTAGGTCGTGGTTCTATACTCGGTGATGCCGATGGAGTTGATGGACTCACTTGTCTTCCAAGCCTTCCTCGTTATTATTAGATGGCCTTAAGCCATATTATTGTATTAAGTTCCTTGTGGACAACGATGTAATAAGTGTGTGATTGCTACTCGCTATAAATCCTTCAAGTACTCAGGTGTCGACATCGATCCGAGGATGACACCGAAAGCAGAGCACTAGATCCATTCGGGTCTGGTCGCTACATATGTCGGGGGAAACGACACCTATGGGATCACAAGAATCCCTACTACGATTGCCTGGGCGCAGCGTTGCAAGAAGAGCAGGATCAATAGCCAGCACGAGGAGCGTTTACCCAGGTTCGGGCCACGAGGATGCGTAAAACCCTAGTCCTGCTTTGGTAGGTGTATTTCAGAGAGTTCTTGAGCTCTCGAACTAGCTGTGGTGAGTGCGTGGTTCGAAAGAGCCGAATCCCTCTCCAATATGCCATGGGCCTCCTTTTATAGTCGAAAGGGGCTGCCACAGTGGCACACAGGAGGCGGAAAGGAGCACAGTGCCCTGAGCTTATCACTCGTATAACAGGACAAGACGCATTTAATGCGTAGCTTAGGTGTCCCCCTGCTTTATCGGGGACGGGGGAGAGGCCCGTCCCGTCCGTCTCGGCTCCTCCTTGCTTCGACATGCGCCTTGGCCAGCGATGCATGCGACACCATGTAGGCAGGCAGGCAGCTGAGAGTGGCGCGGTGGTGGAGCCTTCATGAAGATCTGCATGCCGCCACACAGGCGCTCGATGAGTTGGCCTGGGGGCTGCATGTTCCCACGCAGGTGCCCGCCCAGCTGGTTGGCCTGGCAACTGCATGTGAACGTCTGTGGAAGCTTGGTTGGCGTGGGCCTGGGCGTCTTTGGTGAGGGCCTTGCCGGGTGACCCGGCAAGGGTCTTTGGTGAGGGCCTTGCCGGGTGACCCGGCAAGGGTCTTGCCGTGTGGCCCGGCAAGGTTCTTGCCGTGGCGCGTTGTCGTCCCCGGCAAGGGCCTTGCCGGGGGTCTGGTGGCCTTCCTCGGCAAGGGGATCTTGCCGAGGAATCGTCGTCTTCTAATCCTCATCTGATCTTGAATATGTCTTCACAAAGATCTGCATGCCACCACAGAGGTGCCTTCTCGGGCCCTGGCCCCACCTGGATGATGGTGTTGGGGACCGTGGGCTCAAGGGAGGATCGCTCTGTTGGTGTGGGGTGAGCTGCCCCGGCAAGGGTCTTGACGGGGCTGCTGAGGCTGCCCTGGCAAGGGTCTTGCCGGGGGAGCCTTCTTCGTCCCTCTGCTCCTTGTGGTCTCGGCCTTGGTGTTGCACTGATTATCTTGGGCTTCGGTCTTACCTTAGCTCACCCCCCCTGTTCAACTTGGTGTGACCGTGGGCGCGGCTCCGACTGCCCGTGCACAGGTAAAGGGGTACAAAAGCGTGCACCTCTTTTTGTACACCGACAGGAGCCCCCGGGCCTGGGCCACACATAAGCGCGACACGTTGTCGTGCCAGGCCCAAAACGGTGCGCGGGCAGGCGGGGCTGTTTTTACCGCGGTAAACTCTTCGCGTGCTTCGCTTCCCACGACCCGCGCGCGCGGCGCGGCGTGGAGGGGTGTGCGTGACGTGGGCGGCATGCGTGGGGCGGTTCCTGCACGCATGCGTCACATCGCAGTAAATGGGCAGCGCGACCCGCGGCTTCCCCATAAAAAGGGATAACCGCGGGCGCACTGTTCCTTTTACCCTTCGCGCAACCCCAATCTCGGAAACCTCCGCTTGCCTTCCTCTTCTTCTCCAAGCTTCGTTCCTGCTCTCCGCCATTGCGCCTCCGCCGCCCTCTGTCCTGCCCTCCTCCCCCATCCGCCATGGCGCCAAAATCCACCATGTCTGAGAGTGTGTTGGTGGTGCAGCGGACGCATTCCGCCTTCTTCCCCTCAACAGTTGACGTGTTCGAGCTTCGGGACTCCATCAGGCCCCTGTGGGGAGTGAAGACGGGGGGGGGGGGGGGATTTGGGGCATCCAACCATGCGTGTCATCCCCGCCAACTGCACCGAGGCTGCCCCAAATCGGTACCCCTTCTTTGTCGATTATTTTTCCCGGGCTCATTCTTCCTTCTCCGATTTCTTCAAAGGACGCCTATGCATACCTTCGCTTCCGCCTCCTGGATTTTACTCAATGCATGGCGTGCATGGCCCTTTTCGCGCATCTCTGCGAGGGCTTCGCCAGGGTGCACCCCAACACGACGCTCTTTCGCCATTACTTCTCCCCTCGGATCCAACTAGGGGGCGCCATCTCATGTTGCATCGCCTGGGTCTCAAGATCCAGGTGAGCGTATCCAGAGGGTGCCATCAAGGAGAGGTGGGAAGAATGGTGGGGCCGATGGTGCTGGATCGAGGAGAAGGACCCGCCGGCGTTCTGTGAAGTTCGTCGGGTGCCGCCGGTCCGCAGAAGCGATTGGAGCAACGTTGATGCTGACGACGAGAAGCTCATGGTTGCCACCAGTAGGATCCTCCGGCTCACCGAGGCCGGCCTCACCCTTAAGATGATCGGGGCGGACTTCATCCGCCGCCGGATCGCTCCGCTGCATAACAAGGGGAGGCCAGCCTGGCTCTTCACGAACCCCGCCGACATCATGCGGCTTCGTCCCGGCCTCGACCACAATTTCACAGTTATGGGGGCACGCCCATTTCTGCCAGTGGCTCTTCCAGCTTGACGTGGGCCGCGACGGCAAGCTCGAGCGGACCGGCAAGGTCGCGAGGACCGCCGCGAAGGCCGGCAAGGTCCTCAAGGGGCCTCTGTTCAAGCTGCCGACGAGGGTGCTCCCGCTGTTGAAAGTGCAACTATCCCTAGGTGGTTTTGGTAATTCATAACAACATATAGCTTATTGAGCTAATGCTATTCCAAGACTATTATTTCAGGAAAGCTCAATGAATGGCATGACATGGATGATGAAAGTGGATCCTCAAAATACTAAGGACAAAGGATTGGCTCAAGCTCAAAAGCTCAAGACTCTTCATTTTACATTTTAGTGATCCAAGATCACATTGAGTCTATAGGAAAAGCCAATACTATCAAGAAGGGATGAGGTGTTGCTTAATGAGCCTCTTGCTCCATGTGCTTAGCGATATGCTCCAAAACCCTCAACTACTTTCCCACATCCACAAATGACCTAAACCTAAAGCCAAAATCGGTCACACCTGTCGGATTTTGGGTTCCGGCAGACCCTTGAGGTTCGAACACTGGGGTGCGCACGGAGATCCAACCCTCCACCATCTCGCACCTCGCCGAATCGCTGGGACCTAAACTACTAAACGGAACAGCACAAGAGACACGAGATTTATACTGGTTCAGGCCACCATTGTGGTGTAATACCCTACTCTAGTGTGTGGTGTGGTGGATTGCCTCTTGGGCTGATGAGGGACAATAGAGGGAAGAACAGCCTCGTGAGGGTCTGTTCTTGGCGGGTGCGATGAGCTGCTAGGTGGTGCTGAGTCGCTCTAGCTACTGGTTTCTTGATGAGGATTCCGGATCTCTCTCCCTCTTCCAGATGCTCCTACTCTGGGTGTGGCTACTCCTATTTATAGGCGAAGGCCCTGGGCCTCTTCCCAAATATTGAGCGGGAAGGGCGCCAACAATTGGCCATTTTGAAGGGGAACAGCGGGTACACTTATCCTGACTAAAGTTGGTCCTCGCCTGCCAAAGGCTCCGGTGATGACGCCTGCTTGGGCTCCACATGACTCCCTTCCAGCCGTTGGGCTGGTCTTGGTCTTGTTGCACTGAAACGGATGCCTTTGCTTGATGCTCTCGCCTGCTCTTGCTCCCTTTGCACCAAAGAGGAAAGGAGGACGCCATGCTGGCTGGCGCCGACCGGGCGCCTTGGTCGTCATGGCTTATGCCATGGGCACCTCGCGAGGTACCCTACCTTGAACTCTCCGCCTCCTCATGAGCCAGCCTGACGAGGCCGTGCCTGAGGAAGCTCCTTGTCGTCCGCCCCACGAGGCTTCACCCCTCGCGAGGGTCTTGAGCTTGTGTTGATGAAGATAGGCCGTGCTGGGCCTCCTCCGAGCCACGCCGCAGGCCGCAGGCAGGCAAGTATGGGGACCCCCGTTCCCAGAACACCGACAGTAGCCCCTGGGCCCACGGCACGCCCGAACTTGGCCGAGCAGAGGCGAAGGGGCAGTGGCGTCATGGCCCTAACAGCTCATGGGTTTTGGGCGCCACAGGCGGTTGATTGGACGTATGCACTGTTCCCCACGCCTCCTTATTTCGTGCCTTGCTACGTGGACACGCTGTTGTACACATCCGCTCCCCTTCGCCGCTTGAGCGCCCTGTCCTTCCTTCTCTCGAACTCCAGCTCTTGCATCCACTCGATCTCGAACCTTCCCATCTCCTTCCCCGCCATGGCCTCGGCGAGAAGGGAAAAGGAAGAAACCCGTGCCGCCGTCATGCTGCCGACGGGCCCCGCCTCCGATTGGCCGATCATAGTCAACCGAGAGGGCCTGGGCAAGGTCCGCGCGGCCCAGGCCACCATCTTCAATGCGGGTGGGAGGACGACAGCCTGGCCGGTGTCTCGCTTCTCCGCTGACAGGATTCCCACCGAGGTCCGGCATTTCGCCGACGCCCTTTGGGTAGGACTGGTTCCCCTTCTCAGATTTCTTCAACGCCAAGTGCTTTCCCATTACCGGATCCATATGATGCATCCGGTCCTGAATCCATCACCCTTCTCGCGGTATTTGCATTCGTTTGTGAGGCAATGACGGGCATCATTCCTTCGCTGCCTTGCTGCGCCACTTCTTCTCTCTACGCCTCGTCGACCCCATTCAATGCTCGGGGTGCGTGAGCTTCATCGCTGCGCCCGAGACAGCGGCTTCCGGAATTGACTTCAGTCTTCCCCCGCCCTCGCCTGGGTTTCACGAGTGGTGGCTGTACATGGACGTTGGGGTGCCCAACCCTCTGCTGACGGAGCCATCCTCGCCTGCTGTCCCCAACTCTGGCTGGGGCCAAGTGACACTCGCGGGCCCCCGATTTGCCTTCGTCTGGCACCGCTTCCAGTTCCTGAGAAAGCTTGGCATGACGGCGCCCAAGGTGGTGAAGGAGTTCCTGCTATGCCGTATTGCTCCTCTCCAACGCCACTCCCACCGGATGTGGGCCTTCAGCAGGCTTGATGATCGTATGAGGCTCCAGAAAGAGGACTCGACGCTCAAGTGCCGAGGACAAAGGTTCTGGTCCCGATCGGTGACTCCTAACCCCGTGATCCCGAGACGGAGGGTTTTGCTGTACTTTCCGCTGTAACAGAGGCGACTTTGTGAACCAGATGCCTGTCTTGACGAATGGGGGCTGCCCACTGGACTCTGTGGCCTCGCGAGAATCCAGTGACGGTGACTGCCCTTCCAGTCGGCCAAGGCGGCTCCTCCTCAAGTGGCGGGGCAGGGAGGCCCGATCCGCCAGAGGCCGAAGGGAACCCCGCCGGGGTGACAGCGCAGGGCGACGCTCATGAGGGAGCAGCTCCTGAGGCTCATGCCGCCTTGGCTGAGGGCGGCAGCTGCCTGCAGCTTCATGGGTGAGGCCCCTGAGGCCCCTGCTGCTTCTCTTGGTGACGCGACCAGCAGCGCGCGTCAGGCGGATGCCCCTGACGCAGGTCGCCTTGATACTTCTCCCTCGTTGCAGGCTGACTCCTGCGCTCGAATCTTGGGTCGCTTTCGCGTGGACTTTGAGGCCCTCCGGAAGAGAAGGGAGGCCCTGGGCGATGATTACCCTTGTCGCCTGCTGAAGCTTAGGAAGTACTTCTCCATTGACGAGTAAGCCTTCTCCTTCTCCAGCTCCTGATCCTTCTGCTGCTTGTACTGAACCTTGCTCTGCAGGCCCCTTCCTACAATGCTCACGGAGACGGGTGAGGAACCGCCCCCTCGGCTTCGCCCCCTCCCCCGTCGTTGAGTGCTCCGAGCAGTGGAGCCCTTGTGGTGAGGGCGATCAGGGGGGCGAACCGCCCCGAGGGGCATCGAGGCCCTGCGCGCCTCGCGACCCTTCTTCACGAACCGTCTAGTGGCATAGCTAGCCTGACGTGGGCTTCTCGCCTGGTCGTGGATGGCGATTGGCTGAGGCGCTTCCTACGCTCTTTGTCTGGGGGTGGGCTGGCTCCAGGCCGGGCTTCTGGCGTGGCGTGCCCGGCCGTCGCGAGGGTGCCAGCCCCCAACCCCCTGCCCGGAGGGGGAGTGCTGATTCATGGCTCCCGGCGCCCGCTTGGGGCGGTCGATGGTGTGGAAGACGTGCGCGAGCGCGCCCGGGAGCGCCGCGCCCTTCGCCAAGGATTTCTTTGAAGGGCGGCTGACGCGGTGAGCCTTCTCGGTGAAGAGCTCGCTGATGAAGACGCGCGCCTTGAGGCCGAGGGCCTGCGCCTGGCCGCAGAGAGGCGTGAGCTGGAGGGCGCTGTCGCCCTTGCGCGCCATCAGTGCGATCTTGACGATGAGGAGGCCAAGGCGTCGCTGGCAGCCTCTCGGGAGGCCTGTTCCCTGGCCGTCGAGGAGGCCCGAGAAGCTAACAGGCGGCAAGAGGCGACGGAGGAGAGGGCACGGGAACTCCTGGCCCGGTGTCACTCACTGGAGAAGCAAGTAGAGCTGCGCGAGGCAGCCCTCGCGTCGATGAAGGTGGCCTCCGGCGACTCGGCGGAGCTCCAGAAGCGTGAGGAGGCGTTGACACTTGAAGCCGCCGAACGCTGCTGCCGAGTACGAAAGCGCTTGGAGACGAGGGAGCGCTTGGCGACGCGGGCGGAGGATGAGGTCGCTGCACGGGAAGCCCGCGTCCTGGAGGAGGTCGGACGCCGAGTGACGACGGCGCGCTTGAACCTCGGGCGCGAGTTCGAGGAGAGGCTAGGGTTGATCAAGGCCGAGGTCAAGGCGGGATCGCTGCCTTGAGGGCTAAGCCGAGGACGCGACGCGCGGGCTGATGCTCTTCGGGCCGCCCTCGAGGTGGTGCAGGGGAGTCAACCACCTCTCGTGCCGAGGCGCCTTCTTCGCCAACGGGTGGAGGAGGCCGAGGTCGCCCGCCGCCGTAACGCCGGACGAGATACGTCAGCGGCGAATCCTGGAGCATGAGCACGGCCCCATGCTCGCCACGCTCCGGGAAAGAGCCAACACAGCCTTGGGTAACATCTGCGAGGCGGCTGTTGGCGAGCCGCACGCGGTTAACTATGCCGGCAACCTTCAGTTCTTCACCGACGTGGTGGCGCGGCTGGAGGCGCGGTCGGTCAGGGCCAATAGGTTGGTCGACGAGGAGCTGCGCTGCTTGGGCGCCGCTTTTCTCGTGTCTTCAGCCATCTTCGGAACATGGACCCCCACTTGACTTTTGACGCAGTATCGCCCAGCCCCCAAGCCGTCCGGGCGACCTAAGCGACCGGTGGAAGACAATGTGGATGCTCTCGCCGTGGCCTTTGCTTCGACAATGATGGTGTGGTCGTGGCCGCCGGCGAGGGCGGCGCGTGGTGAACGGCCCCGACGCCGCTGATGGCCATGCAGACAAGTGACGGCGAGGCCAGACGCCAAAGAACGGCTCGGGAGGTGCTCCCGAGGACGCAGTGGGGATTTATCCGACCGATTATGTATTGTCCCTGTTCCATTACCTCGCATGAATAGAACTCAGGCTTTGGCCTGATGGCTGTGAGAGCATTTTGGGAGGGGGAGCCCCTCATGTAAAACTTGTGTTCATCGTATTAGCAGGTGCTACATCACCCATACGCGCGCGCCAAGTGGTTGGCTAAGCGACGTGCTCGTTGGCTGGTTTACCTCTGTTTCGTACGAGCCCTGAGATAGCCTGTGGGAGGCTGCGGTGACCTGAGTGTCTCCTGATCGAATCCGTAGGATCTGCAGTAAAAACCCTCCGGAGAGGACGTGGCGGCGGCAGGCTGGGCTGCGCGCAAGCTAGCCCTAGCCCGGCTCGCGAGGGGCTCGCGAGGGGAGGCATCTGAGGCAGAGTGGTAACCGAAATGCGAGAGATTTGCTCGAACGAGACTAAGCACCCCTTCCCCAAACACACGCAAATCTCAAATTCGAATCCAACTTAAATCCAGCGGGGGAAATCGACAACCAAATGGCAAGGCGAAGAAAGCAGAAGAAAAGCTGCGTCCGGCACCTAGTCTAGTCTTGGACGTCTTCTCACCAGCATGAGCTAAGTGCTGCCATCAAGGCGTGGGAGGGAGCCCGGGCCCGAGGCCGGCACCTCGAGACTCCGGGCGTGTACAGCCCCACTCATTATTACGTGAGAGTGTCACGGGCGGCGAGCTTCACAGCACCGGCCTTCTTCACAGTGTACCGCCTTGCTTCATATCGCCAGATGAGGGCCCCGCCTTACGCCACACTCTAGTGCCATCAACGACGACCGGAAACCAGGACGCCGCCGATGGGGTAGAGCGGTCGCCAGCATTTCCCCCGACGACCACGGGTCCTCCGCCAGGGGCAGGCCCTGAGGCACCTCCCCAGCAGAGGGCCTACCTCTTGAGAACGCCTTGCTCCAAACGCCGCGGTGGTGATGTTAGATCTCGGCCCCTCTCCTGCAGCTCCCTGCGCCCTCCTCCCGAGGGGTAGGAGACTGCAGGAGCGGGGCAGCTGCTCGCCGCGGCGACCTGCACCTCCTGCGACCCATGATTAGCGTATGCTTGCTCTTGAGGAAGTAGCGGTACCCGATAATAGTCACCGCCGGCGCGGCCAGTGGGACAATCCCGAGGCTCTTGGAAGAGCTCAGCTTCCGGTGCCTCATCCCCCCAGCTCGGGCTGAGGAGCGAGCCTTGCTCTCCCTCATGCGGGTGCCCTTGGTCCATCATGTGGGGCACGTATTCTTCTGGCGCCGTCATCCCGAAGGCCACGCCGTAGTGCTCAGCGTGCCATGCGCTCACCTTGATGCGCGCACCGTGGGGTGGTGGCGCGGCGGTCCACCTGGGCCGTGGGTTACGTCGAGTCCTTCTTCTCCGCGGGCCGGGGGCGGGGGCAACCCCGCCGCCGGCCCGGTGCTGACAGCTTCGCCGGTGTTGGAGTAGCTTTGGAGCCCGCGGGCACGCGTGGAGCCCCCGCGCGGGCCGCCCTTGGCCGGAGATGGAAGCTGGGTGCGAAGGGTGAGCCCCGAGGTGGCGAAGCCAGGAGCTCTGCCACTCGCTTCCAGCAAGAGCACGCCGCGCCGCTCTCCAGCAGCTCGCATCGCAGCAGCTCTCGGGCCACTGTGAGCGCGGCCCTCGAGTTCGCCTGCTCTCGGCGGGTGTACGGTCATGTAGTCGCGGCGTGATTGGAGGCCCTTGCTGCCGATCAAGCCGCCGCGCTTCTTCAGAGCCGCTGAAGCTCGTCCGCTGGCCATGCCCGCAGCGCGACCGCGGACCGTGAGCTGCCTGGGGAACGGAGTGGCCCGAGGCGAGTGGCTCTGCGCGGGCGGGCCACGCCGCCCAAGGATCTGGTTTGCCCGCTTGGTCGCCGGACATGGTGATGACGATGCGACGGGACACGAGGTGGCAGAAGGTGGATTCCGGTGCACCCCTACCTGGCGCGGCAAATGTCGGATTTCGGGTTCCGGCAGACCCTTGAGGTTCGAACACTGGGGTGCGCGCGGAGATCCAACCCTCCACCGTCTCGCACCTCGCCGAATCGCTGGGACCCAAACTACTAAACGGAACAGCACAAGAGACACGAGATTTATACTTGTTCAGGCTACCATTGTGGTGTAATACCCTACTCCAGTGTGTGGTGTGGTGGATTGCCTCTTGGGCTGATGAGGGACAATACAGGGAAGAACAGCCTCGTGAGGGTCTGTTCTTGGCGGGTGCGATGAGGTGCTAGGTGGTGCTCAGTCGCTCTAGCTACTGGTTTCTTGATGAGGATTCCGGATCTCTCTCCCTCTTCCAGATGCTCCTAGCTCTGGGTGTGGCTACTCCTATTTATAAGTGAAGGCCCTGGGCCTCTTCCCAAATATTGAGCGGGAAGGGCGCCAATAATTGGCCATTTTGAAGGGGAACAACGGGTACACTTATCCTGACTAAAGTTGGTCCTCGCCTGCCAAAGGCTCTGGTGATGACGCCTGCTTAGGCTCCACAATGGCTCCCTTCCAGCCGTTGGGCTAGTCTTGGTCTTGTTGCACTGAAACGGATGCCTTTGCTTGATCCTCTCGCCTGCGCTTGCTCCCTTTGCACCAAAGAGGAAAGGAGGACGCTGCGTGGGCTGGCGCCCGACTGGCGCCCTTGGTCGTCATGGCTTGCGTCATGGGCACATCGCGAGGTACCCTGCCTTCAACTCTCCGCCTCCTCATGAGCCAGCTCGACGAGGCCGTGCCTGAGGATGCTCCTTGTCGTCCGCCCCGCGAGGCTTCTCCCCTCGCGAGGGTCTTGAGCTTGTGTTGATGAAGATAGGCCGTGCTGGGCCTCCTCCAAGCCACGCCGCAGGCCGCAGGCAGGCAAGTCTGGGGACCCCCGTTCCCAGAACGCCGACAACACCGATTTTTTCTATCCGACGCCACTGATTCCAAAAGTCATAGCCACTACCAGAAACTCTAAGCAAATCGGTCTTACCGATAGGGATCTCGGTCTCACCGAGATGGGGTTGCAATCTCTCTGTTTCCCTTCGTAACGTTTCGGTCTAACCGAAGTGAGCGATCGGTCCCACCGAGATTGCAATGTAAACTCCATGTTTCCTTTTTGTAACATTTCGGTCTCACCGAAAAGAGCAAATCGGTCCCACCAAGTTTACTCCGACCAACTCTCCGAAAGCTTAGTACCAAAATCGGTCCCACCGAGTTTGTGTAATCGGTCTCACCGATATTACGTTATGCCCTAACCCTACCCATATCGGCCTCACCGAGATGCATGTCAGTCCCACCGAAAATCACTAACGGTCACTAGGTTTACTAATTCGGTCCGACCGAGTTTAACTATTCGGTCCCACCGAGTTTGGTAAATTGTGTGTAACGGTTAGATTTTGTGTGGAGGCTATATATACCCCTCCACCTCCTCTTCATTCGTGGAGAGAGCCATCAGAACGAACCTACACTTCCAACTTATCATTTCTGAGAGAGAACCACCTACTCATGTGTTGAGGCCAAGATATTCCATTCCTACCATATGAATCTTGATCTCTAGCCTTCCCCAAGTTTCTTTCCACTCAAACCCTCTTTCCACCAGATCCAAATCCTATGAGAGAGAGTTGAGTGTTGGGGACACTATCATTTGAAGCACAAGAGCAAGGAGTTCATCATCAACACACCATTTGTTACTTCTTGGAGAGTGGTGTCTCCTAGATTGGCTAGGTGTTACTTGGGAGCCTCGAGACAAGATTGTGGAGTTGAACCAAGGAGTTTGTAAGGGCAAGGAGATCGCCTACTTCGTGAAGATCTACCGCTAGTGAGGCAAGTCCTTCGTGGGCGGCGGCTATGGTGGGATGTACAAGGTTGCTTCTTCGTGGACCCTTCGTGGGTGGAGCCCTCCGTGCACTTTCATGGCAGCCGTTACCCTTCGTGGGTTGAAGTCTCCATCAACGTGGATGTACGATAGCACCACCTATCGGAACCACGACAAAAACATCCGTGTCTCCAATTGCGTTTGAATCCTCCAAACCCTTCCCCTTATATTCTTGCAAGTTGCATGCTTTATTTTCCGCTGCCTATATACTCTTTGCATGCTTGCTTGAATTATGTGATGATTGCTTGACTTGTCCTAAAATAGCTAAAATCTACCAAACTACAAAATTGGGAAAAGGTTAAGTTTTTATTGGTCAAGTAGTCTAATCACCCCCCCTTCTAGACATAGTTCAAGGTCCTACAAGTGGTATCAGAGCTTTGGTCTCCATTTGCTTTGATTTACATAGCTTTTGGTGGTCATAGCCTTGGTTTCACAACCTAGGAGAGTATGGCGTCTAGCGAGGGAAATTATCACTGTAGAGGTCCTTACTTTGATGGAACTAATTTTGCTAGTTGGAAGCATAAGATGAAAATGCATATTCTTGGACATAACCCCGCCGTTTGGGAAATTATTTATATTGGCTTGCAAGGTGAATTCTTTGATGGGAGAGAACCGAACCGTGAAGCTAATGCGGAAGAATTGAAGATGCTACAATACAACGCTCAAGCATGTGACATCATCTTCAACGGATTGTGCCCCGAAGAATTCAACAAAAGCAGCCGTCTTGAGAATGCAAAGGAAATTTGGGATACTTTGATTGATATGCATGAAGGTACCGAGTTCGTCAAGGAATCCAAGTTGGATGTGCTCCAAATTCAGCTTGACAAGTTCAAAATGAAGGATGGTGAAGGTGTCGCTGAAATGTACTCTAGGCTTGCTCTTATCACAAATGAGATTGTCGGCTTAGGGAGTGAAGAGATGACCGACAAATTCATCATCAAGAAAATCCTAAGAGCATTGGATGGAAAGTATGATACCGTGTGCACATTGATCCAAATGATGCCAAACTACAAAATTCCCAAGCCAACGGAAGTCATTGGAAGGATTGTTGCTCATGAGATGTCACTCAAGGATAAGGAGGAACTTCACAACAAGTCAAGTGGTGCTTACAAAGCCTCGTTTGAGTGGGTCCCCAAGACTACATCAAGTTCTACTTCATCAAGTACAACTACAACTCCAAGGATTCCCATCAAGATGATGTATATCCCGAAGAAGAAGAACTAGAGAGTTCTTGAGGGTGACTCCGCCAACATTCATCACTCATATCATTTTGGCAAGAACAAGTGCAATCAACTTTCACATCTTGCACTAGTTCAAGGAGTCACAAACCCTCATGTTGGTAAGGCAAGGGACAAGGTAACCTAATGTTTTCATGGACATCATATTGTGTGTGCATCACTCTATGTCTATGGATATTCTTGTTTGTTCCTTGTGGGACTAACCCATGTAGGTATTGAAAGTGCAACTCACTCCAAAGGATTGCTCCAAATGATCTACATCAACATTGATCATCCACATCTTCAACACCTACATGAAGTCATCATCGACAAAACCCAAGGTTAGTTCATCCCTCTAAGGGGGATCTCACATCTAGGGGGAGCTTAACTCTAAGAATTGAGTCAAAGCAACTCTAATGGTGTGAACACATTAATGCATTATGTAAAAGTGGTAACCCCACTTGAGCTTAAACAATGAGTATGACCTGTGATCAAATGTTCTCATTTGACTCCTAAGTAAAACTACTCATATATAGATGACCTAGTCATGGCCAATTGCTTGATAGTTGCTAAATTTGGTTGTGCATGCTTTGCCACATATTTCTATTGCCATCTTATTGTGTGAGCATGTTGGTGCATATTTTACTCATTCAAGGACATCCACTTGTTGTTTTGCTTGTTTGGTTTCTTTTCTTTGTGCCAAGTGGATGGACAAGAATGCCTAAGAACCTTCTTTAGCTATCTATGCTTTTCTCGTCTCAAACTTTATTCATGCTAAATCACAAAATTTGATCAAGTCAGATTCGAACCACTCTGTGTAAGGAGCACTCGGAGTCCCCGATTCGTCATAGACTTAAACTTCCAAAACCTCTTAATGATTCTCGGTCTGACCAATCCTTCCATTTCGGTCCTACCAAGATCATCAAGTTGATCTGAGTTTTCAATCTCGGTGCAACCGGTTTGAACTTTTCGGTCTCACCGATTTGCTATAACTGAACACAGTTATGCATCTCGGTGCCACCGAGTTGTTCCACTCGGTTACACCGGCGTGGTCGAGCTATATATAGCCACGGGCAAAATTTTGAAATTTCTCCGAAACCCTTCGCCTGCAACAGCTCGCTTCTACCATCGTGGTCTCCGGTCGCCTCCTCGCCGCCAGCAGCCTCCCTGTCAGGGTCTTCGCCACCGTCAACGGATTTCGTCCCCGCCGTTGCCGCCGTAGCAAGTCCACCGACAAGTTAGGGTATGGACTTAAACTTTGTGCTATCCACATCTGATTCCTGGCACATTGTCTTCATATTGATTCTTGCCACGATTGAAAATCTTCTATCCAGCCAAAGTAGTTCATAGATTAGATGTCATTCAAATTTTTAGGTTTAGGTTTCCGCCGAAACCATCTCGGACCCACCGAGTTGAAAAACTCGGTCTCACCGATTTGGCTTATGCCATTGCACTAGTGACTCTCGGTCTGACCGGGAATTACTAATCGGTGCAACCGATTTGAGAATTCTATGAAACCCTAGCAGTCTCGGTACCACCGAACTGAAACTCGGTCCAACCGAGATCATCGCTTAGGATCCAAAATCGCTTCGGTATCACCGAGTTTGAAAATCGGTGGATCCGAAATGCTTCTGTGGAAAACTAAGACGGAACTTTTGAGTCATTCTTTGCAAAAACCTCTGCATTTTGTGATGCTCATCTTTTCTATCTCATCTACAACTCTTCACGAGGGTCAGCAGCGACTTTTGCAAGATGTCCGAACAAAGCGACAGCCGAATAGGTCAAGAGCAGATGAACTTGAGTGAGGGCACTAGTCCCTCAACTTCGGATGAAGGGAGCGAAGTACTCCTAGCAACCTGCCTAAGGCTGCAACTAGGCAAAGGAGGAAAAGAACTTCAGATTCAGAGGATGAAGATTATAGAGCCGAGGAAGATGAAGCTATCTCCAAGAAAGTGGTGCTCAAGAAGGAATATGGCTCAAAGAAAGAATGCAAAGCCGTGCATGAAGATCAAAAGGCCTGCAGGAAGAAAACCAATGTCCAAAGCCAGAGTGTCTACACAAGCTTCTTTGGAAACCCAACCCAAAGAACCTGCTGCAGAAGGGAAGAAAAGAAAGGAAAGGGTCAAGATGACCATGGCCAGAGTTATTGGGAAGCCTTCCATGATGGAAGAAGAAGATGAAATTGTTACACCAGCTCCAAAGGCACCAAAGCTTATGGGTGATGCTATTAGATCAGGGGCTGCCACATCTAAGGCCAAGGAAGCACCCAAAGCTGCACCAAAGAGGAATACCAGGAGTATTCCAGCTGCTGAGAAGAACAAGGCCCCGGTGCCTGAGGATGCTGATGAGGAAGATGAAGAAGGACAAGTTCTGAGGAAGCTCAAGCCCAAGATACCAGACCACAATGATGCCCATCCTGTGGCTGAGGACATGAGAATCAGGAAGGATTCAGGGCTGAGGATATGGAGGATGGAAGATCCATATGCTTCAAGGAGAAGAACTGTTGTTGACTACAGGTTCCACACAAAGGAACAGCAGGACTTCTATGAAACAATTCTGTTGGACAAGAAGCCAATTGTCTGTGACATTAGATGGGTTGACTGGAATTTCATGAAGGAGAATGAACAGCACTATCCTGGAGTGCAAGATAGCTTTTTTGGTTGTGGAGTTGCAGATTTTGTTGGGAAAAAGCTCACAAATTGGAATGATGAACTTATCATCCAGTTCTACTCCACATCACATTTTTACCCAGATGGAAGAATTGTTTGGATGTCTGAAGGTACAAGGTACCAAATCCTTTGTTGAAGAATGGGCAAAGCTGATAAATGCCCCAGAAGAAAATGAGGATGACCTAGACATTTATGCAAAGAAGAAGATGGGTCACAATTCAATGGCTCACATGTACAAGGAGATTCCAGACAAGGCATTAGGAACTCACAAGTTTGGATCAGTTCACTTTCTGCTGTCAGGGTTGCCAACCATAAATTGGATTCTGAGGCACACTTTGTTGCCCAAGTCTGGTGACCACAACATGATCAGAGGGCATGCCATCAACATGTTGCATGTGTTTGATGTGCCACAGAAGTTCAAAGTCATGAGCCTGATCATTGAAACAATCAAGAGGACTGCAGCAGATCAGAAGAGGAGCTGTGGATATGCACCTCAGATTCAAGAATTGATAAACTCAAAGATGGGCACAGGAAAATATAAGTTGGATAAGGAACACTGTCCACTTTATCCAGATTTTGAGGACAATGAGGTTGTCATGAATGAAGATGATCCACAATCAGTTCAAGCTCAGGAGAAGAAGGATAAGGCAAAGAGGGAGAAAGCTGTCAAGATGCCAACTCAAGAGGAGGCATCTGACTACTTCTTGAAGAACAAACAGGAGCAGCTTGGTTACTTGATAGCATCAACCCTGAGGACAGAGAAGGGATTGGCCACCCTCACTCAAAATCAGGAGAGCTTGGAGAGAATCATAGAACAAAAGTTCTATAACTTAGATGTGAAAGTAACTGAGATTCAGTCTGCAGTGGAGGAACTACAAGATGACATGCAGGAGAGGAAGTGCAAAACAACAACTGATGCATTTGCTAGAGTGCCTAGAGCCCAGAGGTCATCTGCTGTGCGAGTGACTGACACAAGACCAACTTCATCTGCACCAGCTACAACCTTAGTGCCACCAGCTCCAGCATCTACATCAGCTCCAGCTCCATCTACTTCAACTGAAGCTTTCGTCCTCGGCGTTATCCGGACTCCACCACCAACTGAAGATCAAGCCTGAGAGTCGATCTAGCACTATGCATTTTCTATGAACTTTTTGGTAACTTGTTGCCAAAGGGGGAGAAAAATGTATAGATCATAGGCATCGAGAGAGAGTGTTGCTTTTGTTCTCTCTTGCTTTATTTGGTGGTTTTTCAAACTTTGTTTGCTTTTGGTTGAGATACTATGCTTGTGAGACATTGATGATCATGTGTTTGATCATAAGCTACAATTATGCATGCTTGATATTATCCTATCTATCTTATGTGATCACTCACTATGCTTGGTGATGAGTGCATGTATTCATTGTTTATTATTTTGAGCGCTCCACCAAGATGTATGTGACATGGAAGAGTAACCCATGAGCCTAATTCATTGTGCATTTGCAGTCCAAAGCAAATCTAAAACTATGCACAAATTTAGAGGGAGCTCTTGCTTATCACATACTTCTCAAAGCGATGATGTTATTTAAATTTTATTATCATTTGTCGAAGCTTTGATCTATATGTTGTCATCAATTACCAAAAAGGGGGAGATTGAAAGTGCAACTATCCCTAGGTGGTTTTTGTAATTCATAACAACATATAGCTCATTGAGCTAATGCTATTACAAGACTATTATTTCAGGAAAGCTCAATGAATGGCATGGCATGGATGAAGAAAGTGGATCCCTCAAAATACTAAGGACAAAGGATTGGCTCAAGCTCAAAAGCTCAAGACTCTTCATTTTACATTTTAGTGATCCAAGATCACATTGAGTCTACAGGAAAAGCCAATACTATCAAGAAGGGATGAGGTGTTGCTTAATGAGCCTCTTGCTCCATGTGCTTAGTGATATGCTCCAAAACCCTCAACTACTTTCCCACATCCACAAATGACCTAAACCTAAAGCCAAAATCGGTCACACCGATTTTTTCTATCCGGCGCCACCGATTCCAAAAGTCATAGCCACTGCCACAAACCCTAACCAAATCGGTCTTACCGATAGGGATCTCGGTCTCACCTGGATGGGGTTGCAATCTCTCTGTTTCCCTTCGTAACGTTTCGGTCTAACCGAAGTGAGCGATCGGTCCCACCGAGATTGCAATGTAAACTCTCTGTTTCCTTTTTGTAACATTCAGTCTCACTGAAAAGACCAAATCGGTCCCACC
The DNA here is from genome assembly GCA_021605145.1 of Aegilops bicornis. Classification (NCBI taxonomy): domain Eukaryota; kingdom Viridiplantae; phylum Streptophyta; class Magnoliopsida; order Poales; family Poaceae; genus Aegilops; species Aegilops bicornis. The sequence goes on along the minus strand of CM038672.1, from coordinate 336,635,348 downwards.
AAGTTTACCTAACCAACTCTCTGGAAAGCTTATTACCAAAATCGGTCCCACCGAGTTTGTGTAATCGGTCTCACCGAGATTATGTTATGCCCTAACCCTAACCATATCGGCCTCAACGAGATGCATGTCAGTCCCACCGAAAATCACTAACGGTCACTAGGTTTACTAATTCGGTCCGACCGAGTTTAACTATTTGGTCCCACCGAGTTTGGTAAATTGTGTGTAACGGTTAGATTTTGTGTGGAGGCTATATATACCCCTCCACCTCCTCTTCATTCGTGGAGAGAGCCATCAGAACGAACCTACACTTCCAACTTACCATTTGTGAGAGAGAACCACCTACTAATGTGTTGAGGCCCAGATATTCCATTCCTACCATATGAATCTTGATCTCAAGCCTTCCCCAAGTTGCTTTCCACTCAAACCCTCTTTCCACCAGATCCAAATCCTATGAGAGAGATTTGAGTGTTGGGGAGACTATCATTTGAAGCACAAGAGGAAGGAGTTCATCATCAACACACCATTTGTTACTTCTTGGAGAGTGGTTTCTCCTAGATTGGCTAGGTGTCACTTGGGAGCCTCCGACAAGATTGTGGAGTTGAACCAAGGAGTTTGTAAGGGCAAGGAGATCGCCTACTTCGTGAAGATCTACCGCTAGTGAGACAAGTCCTTCGTGGGCGACGGCCATGGTGGGATAGACAAGGTTGCTTCTTCGTGGACCCTTCGTGGGTGGAGCCCTCCGTGGACTCATGGCAATTGCTACCCTTCATGGGTTGAAGTCTCCATCAACGTGGATGTACGATAGCACCACCTATCGGAACCATGACAAAAACATCCGTGTCTCCAATTGCGTTTGAATCCTCCAAACCCTTCCCTTATATTCTTGCAAGTTGCATGCTTTATTTTCCGCTGCCTATATACTCTTTGCATGCTTGCTTGAATTGTGTGATGATTGCTTGACTTGTCCTAAAATAGCTAAAATCTGCCAAACTATAAAATTGGGAAAAGGTTAAATTTTTATTGGTCAAGTAGTCTAATAACCCCCCTCTAGACATACTTCATGGTCCTACAGCTGTGCAATAACTTGCCTCGGTCCGATATCATTGCCATGATGCCGGACTGCAACGCGCATGGCCCTTACCCAAGCTGGAAGGAGCCGGAGGACGCCAAGGTGCAGCAGTTCTTTGATACTCTGCACGAGGGGTACGTCAACACCGACGCAGAGCGGCTGCTTGTCAAGGACACCACCCAGGCGGAATTGGAATACATCGCCACTAGGGCGAGGGAGGCATAGCATGCCGAGGAGGCCGTCATCGCTGGCGGTGTGGAGGACAAGGCCGCGACGGCCGCGGAGGAGGAGGAGCTCGCCCGGTGGGCGGCGGCCGCCGGGGAATCCAGCAGCGCCGGCACCAAGGCTCCTGTGGTTGAAGATGTGGTCGGTGAGTCGTCGGAGGAGGAGGCCGAGACCGCCGGCCCGATGCCGGCTACGGGGAGAGGGTGAATCCTGCGGCAGGACAGTTCCGGCGAGACGGTCCGGCCCGGCAGGGCTACGCGGCCGTTGCTAACCTTGGAGGGGTCCAGGCTCCACACGAGGGCCGTGGCGGCAAAGAAGCCGGCGAAGGCCGCGATGAAGAAGAAGACAGCCGCCCCTTCTTCGTCCACGCGTGTCCAGACACCACCTCCTTCCGCCCCTCCGGCGGATGTTGATACGGAGGTTACTTTCGATTATGGATCCCTTAGCCCGAGGAGGAAGAGGAAAACAGCAGAGGAGGACGCGGACGACAAGTATCTGGTTCCTTTTCGTTATCTCTGCCCCTCAATATGTGTTGCTCGTCTTGACTTGTCTTCACCTTTGCAGGGATGTGGAGACGTTGGCCCAGAGAGTGAAGAGGGCCAAGGTCTTGGCGGGTGGCCAGCCCCCAGTTGGTACTTCAAGGGCGCCACTGGTGGTGTTGAGCAGCCCGGACAGCAGCCCCCGGCATAGCCCCCAGCGTAAGTCATCACTCTTTCCCCGTCGACATGTGTCAGGGGCACGACACTTTGGTGCTGACTTTGCCAGGTATGTAGGAGGAGAGCAGCAGCAAGAGGAGCCACAGAGGGCTACTCCCAACACGCCGCCCCCATCGACCACGCCGCCCCGAGGGGCGTCCCCAGCAAGGGCCCCAAGCACCGAGCCCACGCACATACAGGAGGAGGAGGAGAACTTGGGCGCCGACGGCTTTGCCTCGACGACAAATGTCGGCGGGGAGGGGACTTCCGTTTCCCAGCCTAGTACTGGCTCAGGTAAGTCATTCGCCATTCGTCCCTGTTTCTTTTTCTTTCTGGCTCTTGGTCCTGGCCTTGCCTCACCCCCCCTCTTCAGCGTCCAGATTCCTCCTCAGTTAACCTAGAGGACATGGACGCCGTCATCGAGGACGTCGCCAAGGCCGCCGAGGCGGACGCCGAAAAGATCGCCGCCGAGGAGGCCGCCAAGGGCGCTACCGAGGACGCCACCAAGGGGCCTACCGGGGAGGCCGGCAAGGCTTCCCTTGAGGAGACTGGCAAGGGGCCTGCCAGAGAGGCTGGCGGGGCCGCTGCCGAGGAGGAGGAGGAGGTGGCTGATGACCAGCCTTCCTCTTCTGCTGCTTCTGGCTTCGGCAAGTACCTGAGGGTGAGCGACGACTTGTTCGTCCACGTTCCAGGCGCGTGGAGCACCAGGACACCCATTGAGGGAGAGGTGTTCGACAACGAAGTGCTTGCCGCTGCCGGGCTTGAAATCGTCGACGAGCCGATCGTTGGTGGCGATGGTTCGCAGGAAGAGCGGCTCCTCCACGCCATGGGCGCCAGCTTCCGGAAGCTCCAGGCGCTCCACCGCGCCCGCCTGGACAAGGCTAAGACCAGGTCGGTGGTGGTGCAGAAGGCAGAGGCGGACCTCCAGAAGCGCGTTGCCGAGATGCAGGATTGGTTCCGCAAGGCCCACAAGGAGCTCAAGGCTGCTCAGGGCGAGTTGGCCAAGCGCGACGTGGAGCTCACCATCAAGCTCGCCGACGTCGAGAAAGCTCAAGAGATGGCGAGGAACTTGGCCGCGGCCGCCGAAGCCGCCCGGACCCAGCATGAGGCTGCGTGAACTCCCAGGAGGAGGACCTCACTGCATGCGAGGAGAAGCTTGCCGCCATGCTTCGTCTTGTAGTGGAGAAGCTTGTCTTGTAGTGGACGAGTGAGCTGGAGTAGAGGCAGAAAGAGGCACTCAATGCCCAGGCCCAGGTTCACGCTGGCAAGATGGAGGAGCTGGAGGCGGAGCGCGACGGGCTGAAGGAGCATGCCCTGAAGCTGTCCCAAGAGAAGGACACGCTTAACAGTGCCCTGAAAGAGGCGCAGGGCGCAGTCGTCAACAAGGCTGGGGAGCTCTCCGAGGCCAACAACTCCATCAAAGACCTCAAGATGAAGCTGGAGGGTCTCGAGAAGGTTCTGTCAGAGGCCAAAACCCGAGAGGAGACCCTGGACAAGGAGCTCGAGGCCAAGAAACAGTTGCAGAAGAATGAGGGCCTCAACTTCGCGGATCACGTGGAGGGCGAGAACCGTTGGCTCGATCACCTCGCCACTGTCGCCAACCAGGCCGCCGCGCAGCTGGCCATCTTGGGGATGCCGGACATGAGGTATGCCCCGGAGCGGAGCGTGAGCGCCAATTGCAGCCTGGCCATGTTCTTTGAGAAGGTCGTCGGCGCTCTGGAGCGGCTTCACGCCAACCGGGTGACCTCACTGGCCGAAGAGTCCCGGAGGCTTTGCCAGGGTGCCATGACCAAGGTTCTCACCAAGGTGGCGCACGGGTACCCTGAACTCGACTTCGACGCCGCGCTAGAGAGCTTGCCGGAGGGTACTGACCTTGCGCCGCTCAGGGAGCGCATCAAGCCCATCATCAGCCGACTCGTTGAAATTCAGAGGGTGGAGGGCCAACGCCGGGATTAGGCACCCCGTTCTTTATCGCCGCTGCAGGTTCACAACCAAGACAATCGCTATCCCTAGTTAGAACCGCAGCAACAATTCGATGTAATATAACTCTGCAGCAATTTCAGTATCATGGATGTTATTTTCCTGTTTGATTTTCCTTTGTATGTCCACCCAACGCTACCTGGGTAGATTTGCCGGCGCGTAAACCCAGGGCGGCATCTTGGGGACGTTTCCCCATTGGCCTACCGGGTGTGCTTGCTACCGGGCAAACCACCTTGCCGCCCTTAGCCCCCCAAACTGTCGAGCTTGAGTCGACTCAGAATCGAGAGCGTTTCCAGGTGCGGAAGGCCACCCCGCCAGTCTCGACGCGGCCGCTTGAGCTGTTGAGCAGACTCGAAACAGAACAAGGGCGTTGCCAATTGTGGGAGGGCCCCTTTGCGTCCAGGTCTCTCATACATAGGCAAAATCTCCGAGGACGATAACCTTATATATAGGAGGAAATAACTCAAAGCTCTGAATGACTTAGATTTTGTGTTGCCGCGCCGGCGTCATTCCTCCAGCCGCCTTCTTCTCAGGAGCCAAGGGCGATGAAGAACCGCTAGGTTAGCTACTAGGCCAGATTCTCACAATTGCGCCCCCTACCTTGCACGCCAAAGATGTCGGGGGAAACGACACCTATGGGATCACAAGAATCCCTACTACGGTTGCCGGGGCGCAGGGTTGCAAGAAGAGCAGGATCAGTAGCCAGCACGAGAAGCGTTTACCCAGGTTCGGGCCCCGAGGATGCGTAAAACCCTAGTCATGCTTTGGTGGGTGTATTTCAGAGAGTTCTTGAGCTCTCGAACTAGCTGTGGTGAGTGCGTGGTTTGAAAGAGCCGAATCCATCTCCAGTATGCCATGGGCCTCCTTTTATAGTCGAAAGGGGCTGCCACAGGAGGTGGAAAGGCGCACAGTGCCATGAGCTTATCTCTCGTATTACAGGACAATACGCATTTAATGCATAGCTTAGGTGTCCCCCCTGTTTATCGGGGACGTGGGCGAGGCCCGTCCCGTCCGTCGCTGCTCCTCCTTGCTTCGACACGCACCTTGGCCAGCGATGCGTGCGGCGCCATGTAGGCAGGCAGGCAGCTGAGGTGGCGCGGTGGTGGAGCCTTCACGAAGATCTGCATGCCGCCACGCAGGCGCTTGATGAGTTGGCCTGGGGGCTGCATGTTGCCACGCAGGTGCCCGCCCAGCTGGTTGGGCTGGCAGCAGCATGTGAACAGCGGTGGAAGCTTGGTTTGCGTGGGCCTGGCGGTGGCCCTGCTGGCATCTTTGGTGAGGGCCTTGTTGGTTGACCTGGCAAGGGTCTTGCCGTGTGGCTCGGCAAGCACTACAAAAAAATACACTTCCGTGATGATACGTGTTTGTCACAGTAGGTCGCGGTTTTTTGTCATGCATGTACATCCATGACAAATTTATGACAGAATCAACATAGTCATACCTGTGCTGTTGTAGAAGTGTTCCATGACATTACCAAAATTATCATCACAGAAGTGTCCGCTTCCATGACGATAAATCGCGCGTCATAGAAGTGCTTTCGTCAAGGGTGACCGACACGTGGCATCCACCGTAACGGAACACCGTTAAGCTATCGGGTCGGGTTTTGGATCCGATAATCCGTTAACAGCCCTGACCAATGGGGATATTCCACGTGTAAAATCATCATTGGCTGGAGGAAACACGTGTCGGCTCATTGTTGGGACAGATGTCATCCACTCATTGGACAAAAGGCGCCTTTGATACCTCGACACGTGGCACGGCCCAACAGAGGCCCATTCCTGTGAAAAGGCCGGCCCATTTGACTTGGTCAAAAGGTGATGGGCCGGCCCATGGAAAGCCTATTAACGGCCTGTTCGCATAAGCCCATTTACAGCCCGCTAACCCAAAGCCCGTTACGCCCTATCCGAATTAGGCCCAGTAGCGTCATCTGGGCCATCCAATATGATTCCAGCCCGTTTCACTTCTGGCCCATGTATGGCCCATGACGTCTTTCGGCCCGTATGAGGCCCTATGTAACTCTTGGCCTATTAACGGCCCGTGGTGAAACTGGCCCGCACTAAACAGTGTATCACTTTAGACCCATTAACGGCCCGTGGTGAAACTGGCCCGTAATGAATAGTGTATCACTTTATACCCATTAAGGGCCCGTTATTCAGTTGGGTCGTTTCTAGCCCATGTTATCTTTCGGCCCTCTCAGAGCCCATTTATTCTTGGGATCATTTCGAGCATTCTTTTACTTGCGGCCCGTTAGTGTCATTTTCTCCTTCTGGGCCAAATTCAGCCCGTGGTTACAGTCGGCCCATTTGTGGTCCGCTAATACATTTGGCCGTTTTCATAGCGTCATAAAATATAGCCTATTAACGATGGCCCGTTATAGTCGGCCCATGAACGGACGATTCCAACTCTAGCCCGTTTACAGCCATAATGCGGCCTGTTATTGGCCCATGTTTGGCCAATCGATCATACGGCCTGTATAAGGCCCATTGATGATACGGCCCGTAGAAGGCCCATTGTTTCTACGGCCCGTAGAAGGACTATTGTTTCTCTGGCCCATAGAAAGCCCACTTTTTCTATGGCCCGTAGGAGGCCCAGTGTCACTACAGTAAATATTAGCCCATGGTTATTGGGCCTAGTTTTAAAAAATAGGTTATTGCAGCCACTAGCAAACCGCGGAAAAAGAAGCTGACACGACTACAAGCAAACAAATAAACAAGACAACAAGGAAATAAATAAGGAAGCAACTTATGCTAGGCTATCACGGCTATTACACATATTACACACTGGGCATCAAAGTTCACCACCAGTGCAAATATAGGGAACACAGCAGCATATAAACGCCGAAGCAAAACAAGTCCAGAACTGAAACCACTTCAGAAGAGTTCAAGAAACAATATCCTTGGTACCCATAATGCTGGAAAGATGCTTAGCAAGCTTATTAACTTTCTCTTGTTTGGCGCTTAAATCCTCCAGCGTTTGTTGTTGCACAAGAAAGTACGCATCTGAATTCTGCAGGGACTTCCTCAGTCCTTCGGCCTCTTGCCGCAGCACATCTCGATCGATGCCTTTCAAACCTGCTGAGGACCAGAAGCCAAGTGATTCAGGCAGCGAGTTCGAAGAGCTTGTGCTCGAACACTACATCAACACAGGACTGTGGGGTTTTCTCATTGTCTACAAGATCGTTTTTATCACCTTTCTTGGAGACCAACAGGGTTGTCTCACTATCTTGAACCTTATCTGCATTACTTTCTCTACCATTGCATAGTGGGGTGCTCTTCTCCAATATTCTGTTTGCATACAACAAGAGAAACAAGCAGACACATCACTGGTTTAGCTTGTAGTATACCAAACTCGTTTTGGTAAACCGGTTCAGTAGTAAGGTGGACAGGATAACAGCATGAAACAAACATATATCTATGTACTATGGTCACTTTATTGTCCATATCATTCTAGTTTATGTTCCCTAATTAAGATAAAGACACAGTTCAACTCATATATTTTTAAGAGACAGCTGCATAGACAGAATATAAGTGTGAGAAACTACACAGCATTGGCAGCACTTGTAATGTGCATCACATGAGAACCTGACTGTTTATACAACTTAAACTGAAATCAACATAGAGCAAGAAGTTAGAACAGCAATCCAGTTAAAGAAATAGGTTTAAAACATACCTGTTGCGCCATCGGAGTTTCAATTGGATCCTTCAAATTCGAAAGTAGTTGGTATGAGTCAATACAGTGATGCAACAAAGAAAGGAGTATGGACCATAGCTACGGAATCGACACGAGAACAGTTGCTCTTACGCTTTAAACGTGGAGTTTGGGTTAGGCTGTGGTGGTCTTCGTGCTTTGGGCACTGCAGTAGCTTTACAAACTTCTCGTGTGGGGGTACTGTGGTGGACATGGTGCTTTGTCAACTATAAGTGGGTTACTATCCATTTGGGGTTGCGGTTAGATGGGTTGTAGCTGGTTCTCTGCCCAACGGTGTAAGTGTGCAATCTGGAAGAGTCTTGATTATGTGTGGTGGGGCTAGTTTGTGGGCCAGTACAACCATGGTTCTATCTGCATCTACGGGTAGCACTATCTTTTGTGAAGAATGGGTTTTTTCTCCCTTAGATACTGCCATCACCCCCTCCAATTCAAATGGTTGATAAACAAGAAAAGAAATTGAACGTACAGACATTGTATGATAGAAAGATGTGGTAATTCACATATATGGTGTCTAAGCAAACAGGACAGTATGACACAATTTCACATATATGATGCCTAACTAAACAGGATAGCATGACACAGTTTCAGATATATGATGGATAACTTAACAGGATATAATGGCATAATTCAACATATGATGAGTACCTAAACATGATGACATGACAAAACTATATGATGTCTTTCTAAAATAGGTTGGGATGAAATAATTCACATACATGTTGTCGAAGTATACAGGATGGCATGATATAATTGACATAATTGATTCATATACTAAGCAGCTGGCACTCGCATGTATGATCTCTAAACTAAGCAGATAGAATTCAATATTGGTCCATATGATGTCTAAACTAAGCAATGCAAGACACCATATGCATCATATGAGAAATATAAAAATTGCAACTTAGAGCATACACCTCAGGTGTGATATAGGACTGGTCATCTGTCTCTGAATCCTCATCTGAGGAGCTCCTTGTAACCATCTAGATATATGCTTCAACAGGTACCATTGCCTGCTCTGAAGACCTTGTTTTCACTCCAGATTTTTCCATAACCGGCTCACATGGCTGTTACACATGAAGAGTAGTTCAATATACACAGATTGTCGACAAATGGAATACGTAATGAAAAAAAAGATGGCATGAGATAATTCACATATATGATGCCTGGCTCCGTGGCGGTGCGTAATTCACATATATGATAACTGGCTGAAAAACATGGCATTGCATAATTCACATATCTGATATAGAAAGCAAACAGGAGGCATTCACACCAAGCATGTCTAATCTAAGCAGATGGCATGGCAATGCAAGACACCATATGCATGATATGAGCAATATAACCCAGCCAAGTTAGAGCATTCACCTCGGGGGGGGGGGGATACCACTGGTCATCTCTCTCTGAATCCTCCTCTGAGGAGCTATCTGTAACCAGCAAAAAATATGGCACAATACAATTCACATATACGATGACTAGCTAAACAGGATGGCATTGCATGATGCACGTATATGATGCCTGGCTAAAGAAGATGGCATTGCATAATTCCCATATACTCCCTCCGTTCCTAAATATTTGTCTTTTTAGAGATTTCAAATGGACTACCACATACGGATGTATATAGACATATTTTAGAGTGTAGATTCACTCATTTTGTTCCGTATGTAGTCACTTGTTGAAATCTCTAAAAAGTCAAATATTTAGGAATGGTGGGAGTATGATATAGAAACCAAACAGGTGGCATTCACACAAAGCAAATCTAATCTAAGCTAATGACATATAAGATGTATAATGTAAGCAATGAAAGGCTCCATTTGCATGATATGACCATCATCTGCATGACATGTTAGAGCAAACACCTTAGGTGGTAAACAGGCATGGTCGGCTCCTTCCGAATCTCCATCTCAAGCAGTTATCTTCCTCTGGAATACAACTGGAAATGCAGGAGAGGGGGGGCACTTACCACCATGGAGCAGCGTCTGCATGACATTATATTCGCACACAACGGTCTTCTCTTTTTCTCTACATGTTCAGTACGATTGTGTACAATATCTGACATGCATAATAAAAAAATAGTTAGATCAATGCTCACTGAACACATAGAAGCTGAATAACAAGAGTCTTACATCCATACATACCGTTTTACACATGTAGGACCATTATGATCAAGTCTTGAGTGTATCATCGCAGCGGAAACCTTCAATCACAACTTGGACCCATGCCATCTGCCTTAACCCTACGGGCATTCTGACTGGGAAGCGTCCTAGCTCGCATGTTCGTCACCGAAGTATTCTTCATCATATCCTGTTCTTTCATGCCTAGCCAATAAAATAACCAGTGGCAAGCCAATGATTACTTTGAATGTACTCGCAAGCAACCCATGTTTTGGTTCGAGATACAACAATGCATGATATAGGTAAATCTTTGCGTAAAGCTAGTTTTGAGTGCAATGACATGTTCAACAACTTGTAAGACATGCATCATGAGAATTCAAGTAACCATGAGGACAGGTTACAGATATCAACATAAATAGAGTGGGCACCAACCCAACTCAATCATGTCAAGTCCCTTCACTTGACCCAAGTAGTTATCCAAACACACACACCCGGTTTGTAAACCTGTGGACGTAGCCCAAGACTGGTTACCCAACTGTCCTTGACTGTGGACACGGCTATTCGAATAGTTTTACACTCTGCAGAGGTTGCACACTTTACCCACAAGATCCGGGGAACCTCCGTGTCATCCACGACCCGCGATACCTCAAGTACCCGGGGTAAGCACCCGATCACTATCTTTCCCTAGACGACACTAACAAGGAGTCCACTCGTTGTTCCGTATCCTCACGATGTACATCATACGAGACTCAATCGAGATCATAACATCTGAGAGAGGACACAACGGTGTATCCGGTGCCCTGTAAAAACAGTCATGGCCGCCCTACCTGGCACGACCCGTCCCGAGAGAGAGCACCAACTCTCCCCCGTCACTAGTAATGCGGGCTCCAAGCTAGTATCGGCCTAGGTAATCAATAATGCCCATTCCCATATAAGGGTAGAGTGGTTGCGCATGTAAGGTTGGAATAACGGTCGCAACTTAAACCAATCTGTTTTGGAAACAACACACACTTGCCTTGGTACACCACTTCGTCATCAAGTGGCTACCCAACTCATCATCTCCCTCGGGCATAAGTGGCACCCGATGGGGTTATCGAAAAGTCCTTTTTAAAATACTTTTGTCTCCATCTCTATGCATATTCCCGTCCCTTTTGTGTAGCACTACTTAGCATCCTATCTACTCCCACCGGCATAACCCTCATAAGAAGGTAGGGTCATGCACAATGCAAGTATCAATGAGGAAGAATGAAGGCAACCCACCAAAGTGGCTACCATCTCATCATGTTTCCAATGCAACAACAATATGGTGCTATATGGCATGCATAAAAAGGGTTTCATAGACATGGTCAAAGGGATGCTTGCCTGGCTCCTCAGAGTCTTCAATCCTTCTGGTCCATCTCCGAGTATTTCTTTTACTTCATCAACTAACGTCGGAAACAACACAATAAGCAACACAACAAGGCAGAAAATAAAAGTGCTCTAAAAATATTAATTTGACTTTTATTGGATACCTCTTGTCATATGAGGAATGACCAAAGTGATTTCATTGGAAGTGGATCAATGGATATTTCTAAACATTTCAGTATGATGGAATCAATGGATTTGATGGATCCACAAGTTGTACACAGAATGCCATTTTATAAAAATGAGTAAAAGTACCCATTAATTCAGGCATGATTTTAGAAACATTTAGAAATTGGTTTCACTGGATTTGGAGTTGAAATGAATATAATATGGATTTTTGAAGTGGACTTATGTGGATAAATGACCTTTTTAAAGGGTCCAGTGAAAACTAAGAACAACAAAAATGTCCATTGTGGCCCACTAAATAGAACATGATTTATGGAGTCAGTAGAAATTTGATTCATCGAATTTGGACACTATTTGAATAGTTAATGGATTCTTGAAGTTCTCTGGAAAATAAAAAGAACAAAATTCGGGTTATACCTAAATCAGGCATTGTATGATTCAAAGATCAAGAAGACACCTGGTCAGCCAATGCTCGGCCATGCGAGCGACGGGGCGACATCGAAGGCGGATTCGGCCGAGCCGTTTCCACTTAAACGGGCGGGCCCCGCCCTCTAGGTCGCTGATGCGTGGGGCCCAGCGGCAGGTCGCCTTCAACCTCCCGCGCGCGCTCCGGCCGCGGGGAGGAGCGGCTCCCGCCGGTGATTGCCGGGTCTACAGAGCATCTCCGGCGACGCTCTACCCACCACCGTGCTCAGGAGGCTGCGACACATCCGTCTAGGTGCTTCACGCACGCCGAGGATGGCCATAGTGGTGACGGCTTGGATGGTGACGGAGGAGGTCGTCGGCCATCCGCAGCTCTCGGCGTTCGTGCATCCCTGCGACGGTTCGAGGAGGTGGGGAGGGTCTCCGGACCACGGGGAGTCTTTGGGTGGAGGAAAGGGAGGGAGGTGAGCTCGGTGTTGCTCGAATTTGGTGAGCCAAGCGCGGCTGTGCGGTGGTAGGAGGAGAAGGAAGGCACGGAGGAGGGGGCTGCTGCTCGAGGAGGTCGCTGGGGGGAAGAGGGAGTGAACCGAGAGGGGAGAGGGTCCTGGAGTGGCTGTATAAGGCGGGGCCATGGCGCACCGTGGGCGGCATCCACGGCCGCGGCCAATGTACTGCCAGGGGCCGAACGGGCACCCCGTGCCTTGTCCAGGGCGTTTGTAGGCGTGGCCTAGGCCAAGGGAAAGGCAGAGGGAGAGCGGGGAGGTGCCAGAGGCTTCACGCGTGTGAGCTCGCCCATTGGAGCTCCCGGGCGGTCGGGGCGCGTGTGGAGGAGGCAGCAGGAGGGAGAAGGAGGAGGGGGCCAGGGGCGTGGCGTGTTGCGGACGCCGAGGCACCTCGTCGGGCGCGCTGGGGAGGCCCGAGGTGGCCGGAGGTGCTTGGCAGGGGGTGGCTACAGTGCGGGAGCGCACTGTAGCACGCTCCAGAGCATGCCTTTGGCTGCCATGGCATTGTTTAAAGGGCAGGTGCGTGCCCACTCATGTCTGGTAGCGCCAGGGAGAAGTAAACAAGTGGGGAGTAGCATTGGGTGCCCTAGAGAGCCACTAGATGAGAGGGGAGGTGGAGAGAGGTGAGCAGTGGCTGTCCAGAGGGGTAAATGAGGAGGTTTCACCCCTCAATTATTGAGTTGAGGCCAGGAAGAGTTCTTTGGAGCTGCAAGGGGACTCTAAGGGGCTGTGGTAAAAAGATGAGGTCATGGAGAAGAGTGGAAGTGGTCAAAATGATGATTTTGGAAAAATGGCAGAAGGTGTTTGTTGCTGGTTTGGGCAAGAAAATTAATTCCACTTGCCATGAGAATTAACAGGATGGAATGGCACATAAAAGTAGGGTGTTCCACCAAGATTTAGCTCATTTGGGCAAAGTAGCCAATGTAACTTTGGTAAACCTTAGAAATCAGCATAAATGGCTTTGCCAAGATTTAGTCATGCAAATCTATTCTCCTTGATGCACCACTTTGTGTAGTGTCATTATTGGAAGCTATGAACATGTCCACAAAAGTTGAGATCAAAAGGAGAAAGTTTCCAATGTAGAGTTGTTCAAATTTGGTTCTGGACAGGAAGGGTTTTGGGGCACTTTGATCAAGTTAACTTGTTCTCCAACTTGTGCCACTTGGTCTAGATGAATTATTAGACCATCTGAGCATGTTTACAAGGTTTGAGAACCTATGGACATGTTTGGCCGTGCAAAGTTGTTCAAACTCGAAAAAGGACATAAGTGGTTTTGAGAGGGTTTCATGGGGTTATACTTTTCTCCATGACATGATACTTGTCAAGATCATCAAACATGTCATATGTGACATGCTAGAATTTTCTTGGAATTTTTGGGGAATATTTCCTTTGTAAATATTTCAAAAGCTTGAAATATCCAGAAAGGGTTTTTGAGGGATTTGACCAATATTTTGAACATGACCATGTGTTGAAACTCTTATATATGGACAATATATGTCCACTGAGTTTCCCTAGTTTTTTCCCAAATATTTTTAAAGCATTAAAAATAATTTTAACCTATTAAAGAACATTTCTGGCCTAAAGAAAAAGCCTTTAAATAAAATAGGAAACTAACTTTTAAAATTATATTTTTATGGTTTATGGGTATCCTATATCTAATCGGAGTCAAATATATTAAGTACTTGCAGTGCAAATCTCAATTCAGGGGTTTTTGGAAAACTAATTTTTAAAAATATTATTTGGCAAAATTATTTTTGTAAGAAACTATTTTTATGTCCTATACACATGGCATGATCATTGGGAAAGTTTTTTGGATCAAGGGAAAGGAGTATAGGAGTTGGAGGATTTATTTGATTTTTAGAGCACTTGCCAACAGCAGACAAAAATGAAATCAAGCAAAGACCAAAACACACAAAAAAATTTGTCAAACCACGTTTTAGCATGATTTATTGACTTAAGTGTTGTGGCATGAAAATCAGGGTGTGACAGACCTACCCCCCTTACAAGAATCTCGTCCCCGAGATTCCCAAGCTAGGCGTGGAAAGGAATATGAAATCTAGATCCCGGTAGTCTTCAAGTCCTCATGTTGCTCCCTGCGTGTAGTACTCCATTGATCTTGAAGTACTTGATGGTGTGGCTTCGTGTATGGCACTCTTCTTGATCCAGGTTGCTAATGGGTAGCTCGCGGTAGGTTAGATTGGGCTTGGGGTCGATGGCTCGGTGGTTAATGTCCTTGTAGAGATCGGGTTGGTTAGGATGTTGGAAGCACTTACGAAGCTGTGACTCGTGGAAAATGTTGTGCACAGTGGGTGGCTCAGGTGGTAATTCTAGCTGGTAGCCGTCTATTCTTCGTCTTGCAATGATCTTAGAGGGGGTTGTTAAATCTTGGAGTGATCTCGAAGGGGGGTGATGAATCTTGGTGTGGGTCTCCTTGTCATGGAAATGCTTGGTTCCTTAGAGAGAAGTGGTTTGTAGATATGCCTGGTCTTTGATGCGGAGGTATACTTCTTGAAGATGGTGGTTGGCGTAGTTCTTCCTCCTAGGCATGACGATCTTCAGATGTTACTTGACCAGCTCAACGATTCTTCTTCCGTCTTCGGGTAGACAAGTATGTCATCAAAGAAAGATGACAACTAACTTGTCCAAGCACTCCATGAAGTCTATGGGGTACGTAAAGTGGGTTGAGGCATTGATGATGATCACAGTTGAGCATTGGACAAGGTCTTATCGATCTAGAGCCAAAGCCCAAGGTCAGGATCCGACCATGTTGAGGCTTGGTAGGGCTCAAGGGTTTCAAGGATTCTAGGGTGCGAGTGAACGTTTATCATCTTATCATTGAGCATAGTTTCTGAGATGCCAATTATCCTGTCTAGTCCTTTAAACAAATCACATCATATCACCGATAGCATCATTACGTATAGGTCAACTCCAACCATCACTCATGCTATTCATATCATCATGACTCCTGAGAGGAGGTCTAGCAAAGTCATATAGGTCTACGATCCCCAAAGTCATATGTATGGCTACCCCTAAAAATCCATGGGCATACAAGCTTCCAAGATGGAGTTAAACATGACAATCCAAGTGCTCACCCTATTCTTCCAAGGTCTAAGATAAAGCACCTCTATCCTAAGGAAACACGTCAGAAGCCACTCCAAGATCTTGTTTCCTTCCTATGAATCAACCAACAGCCCATTAACTTCCATCAATCACTACATAATCCATTTAATCCTACAAATCCAATGTTTATGATGTTCCACATGATCTCCTAAAGTCCATATAATCCCCAAACACTTGAAAGGGCTGTCTCTACTATAGTAAGTCCACCAATTCCATTATCAATAGTCAATAAACACCAAGGTGAAGCTTATATCAACTCCGAAAATTAATCCAATCTCCTAGTTTATTGTCCACCGAGAAACGTGGTATCACGATCAAGATTATCAATCTAAATCCAATTTACTCCGAACCATGTAGACTTACTCAACATCTATACTCAACCAGGATCACCTTTTTAAATCCAAATCTTGTGCCCAATGAGAATTTCTACACTTTCCCCCAAGTTATTTACGTAATAAGTATCTCCTATCATTACCCCTGCCCAAGTCAAATCCTTATACTTCCAAGAACTTTTAGCTTGCGATCATAATTGTCCCATTAATTACAATTTATCCAAGGGTAATGAAAGCTATGCTACTCTATATTAATGATCCCACCAAGTTCATCTGCCAATATGAAAGCCTCATAATCCACCAAATAGTCTCAGATGATCCCTCAAAGTCATTGATATAAACTCGTCAAGTCATTTGTCCTCTATTCCTATATCCTCAAACTGGTCTTCCCTATGGCATCGTCAGTCCTGGTGCTATATTAGGATGATAATGTGCTTGTTCACTATGTCCACTAATTCCATAATGAACCCAGTGTTGTGCAACGTTTACAGAGGCTTAACTGGTCTCTTGCAATTCTGTGGGTTAAGCACATGGTTAAGGACCGGGGTATCTCATGAAGTCTCGAAGGGTCTAGGAATGGGTTTCTAGTCTGGAGGGTTAAACATAACTCTACGGGGTTTCATTTGGTCGAGGAGGCTGCAACAAAAAGTCTTCAGTGCTAGTTGGTTGCCGAAGCAGATTCCTTGGTGCATCTTGTCTTGCTAGTCTTCAGTTGAGGAGAGAGATGAGAGAGATAAGTAGCATAAAAGGGGGATGCCTAAAGGGGTTTCTATAGTGCAGGTGCAAACAACAAGTGCCAAAAAGGCCAAACACAAACAACAAAATAAGGCAGGTGATATAGTTGTGTACTTGTTGCCTAGGGCAAAAAGGGCGACTGATATCAAAAACACAAACAAATAAAAACAAGCAACACACAATCATGGTTCTATTCGAACCATCATACGGACTCGATCACAAGATAGGGGGTACACGACTCATCCTACCCTAGGGGTTCTCGGACTAAGTAGTCGTGCTTTACTTCGTGCCCGTGCGATCTTACGAGCTTTCCTCCGGTGTTGCTACGTCTCTTGTAGTTGTTCGATGAAACGATCCAGGTTGAGCCTGAAGATTCTTCAACAACTTTTGCTCTTGAAGTGATGGGGTGAAGGTGGCTCCTCGTAGGCTGGCATTGACTTGGTCTCCTTTTGTCTTCTTAATCATGACGATCCCTCTTGCCTTCTAAGGCATCGAGTGTACCAGGTAGGCAACCCTTTATGTAGTGACACTAACAACGCATAATAGAGGTCCAACCTATCAGTTACATTGATGACAACATCGATACCAAGAGCGGGGGACGAAGAGAACCGTTTTCCTGCTCACTATAGTGAGGCGGACCGAATGGCTAGGTTCTCATCCACCGGTGGTTGCCGATACAACAACGGTAGTGACAGGGTTACGATTTTAGCGATGTATACCATGATCTTGCATATCCTATGCCATGATCGTCGTAGGCTAATGTTGCATCGTCTTGGGGCAGTGTCAAGGGTGTCACCATCTCCTGGGCCTTCAGGTCCTTATCCCTCGAGGATGTAACTTCTGTTGGTATCATCTTGTTGTGATGTCGTCAATCTTGTGTTCCGGTTTACCCTAACAAACGACCATGCTAACTAAGGCTTCCTACGGTCAGGATGGCTCTGATACCAGCTCTGTGGGGACCCCGACTCATAAGACATGATCACCGAATGCACGTGTACAGTGATCCCAGAGATCAATGCTCACTGAACACATGTAAGCTGAATAACAAGAGTCTTACATCCATACATACCGTTTTACACAAGTAGGACCATTATGGTCAAGTCTTGAGTGTATCATCGCAGCGGAAACCTTCAATCGCAACTTGGACCAATGCCATCTGCCTTAACCCTACAGGCATTCTGACTAGGAAGCGTCCTAGCTCGCACGTTCGTCACCGAAGTATTCTTCATCATATCCTGTTCTTTCATGCCTGGCCAATAAAATAACCAGTGGCAAGCCAATGAGTACTTTGAATGTACTCGCAAGGAACCCATGTTTTGGTTCGAGATACAACAATGCATGATATAGGTAAATTTTGCAGAAAGCTAGTTTTGAGTGCAATGACATGTTCAACAACTTGTAAGACATGCATCATGAGAATTCAAGTAACCATGAGGACAGGTTACGATATCAACATAAATAGAGTGGGCACCAACCCAACTCAATCATGTCAAGTCCCTTGACTTGACCCAAGTAGTTATCCAAACACACACACCCGGTTTGTAAACCTGTGGACGTAGCCCAAGAGCGGTTACCCAACTATCCTTGACCGTGGACACGGCTATTCGAATAGTTTTACACTCTGCATAGGCTGCACACTTTACCCACAAGGTCCGGGGAACTTCCGTGTCATACACGACCCGCGATACCTCAAGTACCCGGGGTAAGCACCCGATCACTATCTTTCCCTAGACGACACTAACAAGGAGTCCACTCGTTGTTCCGTATCCTCACGATGTACATCATATGAGACTCACTCGAGATCGTAACATCCGAGAGGGGACGCAACGGTGTATCCGGTGCCACTGTAAAAACAGTCATGGCCGCCCTACACAGAACGACCCGTCCCGAGAGAGAGCACCAACTCTCCCCCGTCACTAGTAATGCGGGCTCCAAGCTAGTATCGGCCTAGGTAATCAATAATGCCCTTTCCCATATAAGGGTAGAGTGGTTGTGCATGTAAGGTTGGAATAACGGTCACAACTTAAACCAATCCGTTTTGGAAACAACACACACTTGCCTCGGTACACCACTTCATCATCAAGTGGCTACCCAACTCATCATCTCCCTCGGCCATAAGTGGCACCCGACGGGGTTTTTGAAAAGTCCTTTTTAAAATACTTTTGTCTCCATCTCTATGCATATTCCCGTCCCTTTTGCGTAGCACTACTTAGCATCCTATCTACTCCCCACCGCATAACCCTCATAAGAAGGTAGGGTCATGCACAATGCAAGTATCAATTAGGAAGAATGAAGGCAACCCACCAAAGTGGCTACCATCTCATCATGTTTCTGATGCAACAACAATATGGTGCTATATGGCATGCATAAAAAGGGTTTCATAGACATGGTCAAAGGGCTGCTTGCCTGGCTCCTCAGAGTCTTCAATCCTTCTGGTCCATCTCCGAGTATTTCATTTACTTCATCAACTAACGTTGGAAACAACACAATAAGAAACACAACAAGGCAGAAAATAAAAGTGCTCTAAAAATATTAATTTGACTTTTATTGGATACCTCTGGTCATATGAGGAATGACCAAAGTGATTTCATTGGAAGTGGATCAATGGATATTTCTAAACAGTTCAGTATGATGGAATCAATGGATTTGATGGATCCACAAGTTGTACACAGAATGCCATTTTATAAAAATGAGTAAAAGTACCCATTAATTCAGGCATGATTTTAGAAACATTTAGAAATTGGTTTCACTGGATTTGGAGTTGAAATGAATATAATATGGATTTTTGAAGTGGACTTATGTGGATAAATGACCTTTTTAAAGGGTCCAGTGAAAACTAAGAACAACAAAAATGCCACTGTGGCCCACTAAATAGAACATGATTTATGGAGTCAGTAGAAATTTGATTCATCGAATTTGGACACTATTTGAATAGTTTATGGATTCTTGAAGTTCTCTGGAAAAGAAAAAGGACAAAATTCGGGTTATACCTAAACTGTGCACAGGGCGCAGTTCAGCACTGCAGCACACTGGGCCGGCCCAGCGGCTCGGCCACGCGGGCGACGGGGCGACGTCGAAGGCGGATTCGGCCGAGCCGTTTCCACTTAAACGGGCGGGCCCCATCCTCCGGGCCGACGCGTGGGGCCCAGCCGGGTGTCGCCTTCAACCTCCCCGCTCGGCCCACCGCTGGGAGGAGCTCCGGCCGGGCGATTGCCGGGCTCTGAGCATCTCCGGCGACGCTCTACCCACCAGCGTGCTCAGGAGGCTGCGACGCATCCGTCTAGGTGCTTCACGCACGCCGAGGATGGCCATAGTGGTGACGGCTTGGATGGTGGCGGAGGAGGTCATCGGCCATCCGCAGCTCTCGGCGTTCGTGCAACCCTGCGACGGTTCGAGGAGGTGGGGAGGGTCTCCGGACCACGGGGAGTCTTTGGGTGGAGGAAAGGGAGAGAGGTGAGCTCGGTGTTGCTCGAATTTGAGCGAGCCGAAGCAGCGGCTGTGCGGTGGTAGGAGGAGAAGGAAGGCACGGGAGGAGGGGGCTGCTGCTCGAGGAGGTCGCTGGGGGCAAGTGGGAGTGAACCGAGAGGGGAGAGGGTCTTGGAGTGGTTGTATAAGGCGGGGCCATGGTGCACCGTGGGCGGCATCCACGGCCGCGGCCAATGCAGTGCCAGGGGCCGAACTGGCACCCCGTGCCTTGTCCAGGGCGTTTGTAGGCGTGGCCTAGGCCAAGGGAAAGGCAGAGGGAGAGCGGGGAGGTGCCAGAGGCTTCACGCGTGTGAGCTCGCCCATTGGAGCTCTCGGGCGGTCGGGGCGCGTGTGGAGGAGGCAGCAGGAGGGAGAAGGAGGAGGGGGCCAGGGGCGTGGCGTGTTGCGAACGCCGAGCCACCTCGTCGGGCGCGCTGGGGAGGCCCGAGGTCGCCGGAGGTGCTTGGCAGGGGGTGGCTACAAGCAGGGAGCGCCATCAGAAGGCCTCAGAGCATGCCTTTGGCTGCCATGGCATTGTTTAAAGGGCAGGGCGTGCCCACTCATGTCCTGTAGCGCCAGGAGAAGTAAACAAGTGGGGAGTAGCATTGGGTGCCCTAGAGAGCCACTAGATGAGAGGGAGGTGGAGAGAGAGGTGAGCAGTGGCTGTCCAGAGGGGTAAATGAGGAGGTTTCACCCTCAATCATTGAGTTGAGGCCAGGGAAGAGTTACCTGGAGGTGCAAGGGGACTCGAGGGGCTGTGGTAAAAAGTTGAGGTCATGGAGAAGAGTGGAAGTGGTCAAAATGATGATTTTGGAAAAATGGCAGAAGGTGTTTGTTGCTGGTTTGGGCAAGAAAATTAATTCCACTTGCCATGAGAATTAACAGGATGGAATGGCACATAGACGTAGGGTGTTCCACCAAGTTTTAGCTCATTTGGGCAAAGTAGCCAATGTAACTTTGGTAAACCCTAGAAATCAGCGTAAATGGCTTTGCCAAGATTTAGTCATGCAAATCTATTCTCCTTGATGCACCACTTGGTGTAGTGTCATTATTGGAAGTTATGAACATGTCCACAAAAGTTGAGATCAAAAGGAGAAAGTTTCCAATGTAGAGTTGTTCAAATTTGGTTCTGGACAGGAAGGGTTTTGGGGCACTTTGATCAAGTTAACTTGTTCTCCAACTTGTGCCACTTGGTCTAGATGAATTATTAGACCATATGAGCATGTTCACAAGGTTTGAGAACCTTTGGACATGTTTGGCAGTGCAAAGTTGTTCAAACTTGAAAAAGGACAGAAGTGGTTTTGAGAGGGTTTCATGGGGTTATACCGTTCTCCATGACATGATACTTGTCAAGATCATCAAACATGTCATATATGACATGCTAGAATTTTTATTGGAATTTTTGGGGAATATTTCCTTTGTAAATATTTCAAAAGCTTGAAATATCCAGAAAGGGTTTTGAGGGATTTGACCAATATTTTTAACATGACCATGTGTTGAAACTCTTATATATGGACAATATATGTCCACTGAGTTTCCCTAGTTTTTTCCCAAATATTTTTAAAGCATTAAAAATAATTTTAACCTATTAAAGACCATTTCTGGCCTAAAGAAAAAGCCTTTAAATAAAATAGGAAAATAACTTCTAAAATTATATTTTTATGGTTTCTGGGTATCCTATATCTAATAGGAGTCAAATATATTTTTGGAAAGATTTTTACTGCCCTTAATTAAGTACTTGCAGTGCAAATTTCAATTCAGGGGTTTTTGGAAAACTAATTTTTAAAAATATTATTTGGCCAAATTATTTTTGTAAGAAACTATTTTTATGTCCTATACAAATGGCATGATCATTGGGAAAGGTTTTTGGATCAAGGGAAAGGAGTATAGGAGTTGGAGGATTTATTTGATTTTTAGAGCACTTGCCAACAGCAGACAAAAATCAAATCAAGCAAAGACCAAAACACACAAAAGTTTTTGTCAAACCACATTTTAGCATGATTTATTGACTTAAGTGTTGTGGCATGAAAATCAGGGTGTGACACTAAGGGTTGCATGCAAAAATCAAGACTGATGGTAGCAAACGAGTGGATGGATCCAAAACTAATGATAGCAGGTAGATTATAGCTTTAGTTTAAAAAGATAGACAATGGATCATCTATTGTTTGTTGCCCACCCAACATGAATCGCATAGAAGACCCCAGATGAACCAGATAGTAGACATATACTATTCGTTGATGGCTCTATATGAAACCCATGGGCAGTTCAAAACTCAAGATTGAATGATAAAGTAGCAGCTAATAATAACCGATGTATAACGTAAGCAAACACGAAAGACTGCGACCTCTCTTCCGGAACTGTCTAGTCCTCAGGTTCATCTGCTCAGTCGATGATGGTAATGCGATTGGCGTGGCTGCCGCAATGGGGAAGATGATCCGAGGCGGCCAAAGAAAGTCTGCAGGGGATCTCTGCTGAAGTGAACGCTTACATCCATGGTGCACCTCAGGTGGGGTGGATGACGGCACGGCAGGAGCAGGACATAACACACAGAGTTTTCTTTGACGCCAATCTGAAAATGAAGTAAATCTGTAAGGGCTCCTTAGAATTGGAGGATATAAACGCAGGGACAGGAAAAACACAGGAATAGGATAGGAATGCACGTGCAAAAAAGAGCCTTTGGAAACATAGGATTTCAACAACCCGGTGTTTGGCTCACATGAATTGGAAGAACAGAGGAATGGAGAAACAAAGTGATGCGATGATTGTACAACCTATTTGGCATAGCCTTGTGGACCTCAGCATCATTGGGTTGGATGTGGAGGATGGTGATGATGCTGGTGTGACTGTCGAAGGCGGGGAAGAAGATCTGAAGCCTCTGGAAACGGCGTCGAGGGTACTGCTCCGCTGTGATGGACGGTTCCGTTGTTGGAGCAGCTCCGCTAAGGTGTACGGCGATGAGGCTGAAGCATGACAAGACAGACAACTTTAATCTGAAGTGGGACCCTAATATCATCTGCAATAGATGATGTAAAATATATCACCAAAAAGTGCTATATGTAAAACGCATCAGCCGCACCATGGCCGCTCCGACAGATGCTGTAAGTATTGTTCACTCTGAACTTAACTGAAGAAAATGAACTTCACAGTCGAAACTGAATTTTACTGTTGAAACTGATTGAACTAGTAACAGAGCATTGCAATAGATGTTTAGGGCATTCGAGCACTAGTAGCAGAGAAGCAGTGATCTAAATCAGCAGACGCTCGAGCAGGGAACACACTAGCAGAGAGCAAGTCATGCGAGAGCACCACGAAGCGAGTGCTAAAGAAGCAACTCCTGTAGCCGCCCGAGGTCGTGCAGCAGCAGCAGCAGCGCAAGCGAGAGCAAGAGCAGAGCAGCAGCATGAACGAAAGCAGGAGCAGTGCAGCAGCACGACCGACAGCAAGAACAGAGCCGCAGCGCGAGCGAGAGCTGGAGCAGCTGCAGCTAGTGCCGTTGTGGAAGTCGCCGCCGAGGAAGCAACGACATGGGGGAGAGACGCCGTGGATGATGTGGCCGGCGACGGCGCCGTCGATGGAGACGCCATGTATGCTTGGTATAGAGCACCGGCAGCCCCGTGAGATCGAATAAAAGATAAAATGCAGCGGTGAGTGCAGAACCTCCTTGGTGGCACCGAGTTGGCCTCGGCTTCATCGGAGGAATTGGTGAGGGTGCTGCGGTTCTAGTGGGGCAGGTCAAGACGATGCTGTGGGGATTGAGGTGGCGCGATAGACGAGGCGAACATCGGGGCAGCTCCTTGGAGCTGGAGAACGGGGCGGCTGATCCGGCGGGATGACGAGATCGACAATGGATCCTCATCCGGTGCAGTGGATGAGGGACGACGAGCTGTTGCGGTGGACGACATAGTCGGGGAAGAGTCTCCGGCTTGGCGGCGGTCGGGAGGCCGATGGAGGAGCGTCGGGTTTCACGGGTTTTGGCGGCCTCCGTGTATGAATTGGGGGCGAAGGGGGAGGGGGGAGCCAAGCTTAGGGACGCGCTTGTTTGAAATGTAGGGTAAGTTACCAGCGTACCCCCACCGGTTTTGACACCGCGATGTGGAGCTTCATTTCCGGCTGAGGGGTAGAAGGGGGATTTTGCGTGTCTAGGCTGCGGGAGCAACTTCGGATGAGGAGGGAGTTCTCGCGCGCGTCCAAATTTCGGGATAACAAGGCGCGGCGCGGGTTGAAGAAGCGGGAGTTTCAAAGCAGGTGAGACAAAAGATACTCGAGCTTGAAAATTTCGGGATAACAAGGTGCGGATTCCTTGTTCGGTAATCTAACTTAATGTGTAAAAAATCATACAAGACACAAGAGAGTCATGTCCCCTTTTACTATATTGCTATAGATGCCATTGAAAAACTACAAGAAAAATGTAAAAAAATCGGAGAACAAGATTACCCTGCACATTACCAAATTGATTCGCTTCCCTCAACAACAACAAAAAACAAATCAATTCCGACCAAAGAAAGAGTAATGTCCCTTTTTATATGACTACAGATGCCATGATCTCGAATTTCAATTTTTGAATCCATGTTATGTTGAATTTGAATATATCATTAGGTGACCTTGCGGTTTATAATTGATGTAGTCGTACATTTTGATCTTCCATCATATATGAACATTTTACTCCACCATGTGAACATATATATTATCGTCTACCATATGGACTAAATTTGAATCGATTTTCCTTATTTGAATACGATTGTTGTCAAGTTATAAAATAATTTAAATATTATCTTGATAACAAAAAGACATGCATATAGCAGTAATCATATTTCACTATGAACTACATGTACCATACGCTCTCCAATTCAAATATCTCAGATCCATTTTATGTTGAATTCAAATCATAGTACATTATTGGTCTAGGTAGCGAGATGTTCGGGATAATCTAAACCCTATTTTCATACGTATAATTTTTGGCTGAATTGGGACAAGTTTTGGTATAAGCCTCTTGCAAAACCGGAGATTCACTCAACAAGCCTCGTGGTTCCGAGAGGGAATGTGTCACCTTTGTGTGCGAAACGATATACGCTGCCTCCCCTCTGATTTTATTTACAGAGGCAACATAGAACTATATGAGTGCCCTGTTAAATTTTGGAATTATTTCGGGTTCATTTGGCCTTTTTATACATTAATTGAGTTTTTGGACTTTTAATGTGCATAATCTAAATATGAACTGCATGCACATGCTCCGATGCACCAAAGTGGGTTGAAAAATCACATGTGAGTCCTTTGTTGAATTTCTAGGTCTCATGGAAGAAATGAGAATGAAATTCAAACATCTGGGCGTCATGACTCTACCGAGAACATCGAAAAACTTAGATTTTAAATTCATGTAAATCCAAAACTCGGCTGGAAATCATGAAACTTGGCATGGTGTCATGTCATGGCACTAACATTGTGGTAAAAAATGGGCCGATTTGGAAGCTCGTGGTTCTAAGAGGGAACGTGCCACCTTTGAGTGTGAAACGATATACGCTGCCCCCTTGAGTTTCTTAACA
The DNA here is from genome assembly GCA_021605145.1 of Aegilops bicornis. Taxonomy (NCBI): domain Eukaryota; kingdom Viridiplantae; phylum Streptophyta; class Magnoliopsida; order Poales; family Poaceae; genus Aegilops; species Aegilops bicornis. The sequence continues at coordinate 336,609,915 of CM038672.1, read as the reverse complement.
AAGGCAACATAGAACTACATTAGTGCCATGTTAAATTTTGGAATTATTCCGGGTTCGTTTGTCGTTTTTTATACATTAATTGAGTTTCTGGTCATTTAATGAGCATAAGTCAAATTTGAACTACAAGCACATGCTCTCGGCACCAAAGTTGGTTGAAAAATCACATTTGTGTCCTCGGGTGAATTTCTAGGTCCCATGCAAGAAATGAGAATAAAATTAAAACATCTGGGCATCGTGGCTCGGCCGAGAACATTGAGAAACTTGGTTTTAAAATTCTTGTAAATCCAAAACACGTCTGAAAATCATGAAACTTGGCATGGATGTCATGTCATGGTACTACCATGTTGTGGTAAGACAAATGGCCGAATAGGAACAGATTTTGGTATAAGCTTCTTGCAAACCGAAGCTTCTCTCAAGAAGGCTCGTGGTTCTGAGAGGGAGCGTGTTACCTTTGAGTGCGAAACGATATACGTTGTCCCCCTTGAGTTTATTTACAAAGGCAACATAGAACTACATGAGTGCCCTGTAAAATTTTGGAATTATTCCGGCTTCGTTTGGCCTTATTTACACATTAATTGAGTTTTTGGTCATTTAATGTGCATAATTCAAATTTGAACTACAAGCACGTGCTCCCGTGCACCAAAGTTGGTTGAAAATCACATTTGTGTCCTCGGTGAATTTCTACTCCCATGCAAAAATGAGAATAAGATTCAAACATCCGGGCATCGTGGCTCGGTCGAGAACATTGAGAAACTTGGTTTTAAAATCATGAAACTTGGCATGGTGTCATGTCATGGTAGTACCATGCCGTGGTAAAAAAAATTGGCCGAATAGGAACAAATTTTGGTATAAGCTTCGTGCAAATCGGAGCTTCTCTCAAGAAGGTTCGTGGTTCTGGGAGGGAACGTGTCACCTTTGTGTGCATAATTCAAATTTCAAATACAAGCACATGTTCCAGTGCACCAAAGTTGCTTGAAAAATCACATGTGTGTCCTCGGGTAAATTTCTAGGTTCCATGCAAGAAATGGAAATGAAATTCAAAATTCTAGGCATCGTGGCTGGGTTGGAAACATTGAGAAACTTAGTTTTTTAATTCCTGTAAATCCAAAACACGCATGAAAATAATGAAACTTGGCTTGGTGCCATGACATGGCACCAACATGCTGTGGTAAATTTGCAGTCCGATTTGTGAAGGCGCACACATTAACAATCAACAAAGTCATTTTGGAACAAGTGCTGTCACGTTACAATCGGAAACACAAGTATTATTGAAATCGTGGGCGTTCAACTTACTAGTACCGTTTACGTGCCGCCGCGCGTCCCCATTTTTTATTAGCTAGGAGGTGCCGTGCAGGGTAGCTATTTGAGTACGAGAGGCGTGCGATCAGACCCCTGCGCGTGCTTCTCGGGAGGAGAGCCCTTTGACCTCCATCTGCCATCCACCTCTCTCCCAAGGTCTCCGTTAATGGCGCCTGAGCCTCTATTTAATGGTGTGGCTATGTCTCACTCGACTGAGATTTAAGAGAGAAAGAAGAAAATCTGAAAGCACGGATCTTGATGTAAGATCCGACGGACCTATATAGCATCTACTGCAACTTATAGCAAGACAGATGAATATATACGGACGATTTTTATTTTTTTTTGATCAAAGAAGGGCTTGCCCCTTCCGATTTTCATTACTGAAAACCACCACAATTCACAAGAAGTTCAGCACAACTCCAGCCTAACACGAAGGACTAAAAGCTACTCCCTCCGTCCCATAATATAAGACGCTTTTTGACACTAGTATAGTGTCAAAAAACGTCTTACATTATGAGACGGAGGGAGTACCAGATTGAAATCTCAACATCCCAAGAGGCCATCAAAGGCCAAACATCCGCGCTAGAACCCAACATTTCACAACCGATGACACAATCCACATCCTAAACCAATTATTACATCAAAAGAAACCAGGAAACTGAAGGAAGCCCAACAAAGAATTAGAAGAACAAGAACGCCCGGTGTCGCCACAAGAAGAGTTTGCTTCATTCCAGCTCATAACATTGATCTTCCATAGGAAGATAAGGACGGTTAATTGTCTTACATAATTAGAAAGATAATTAAAAGCCACATGCGGCTACGCTCAAATACACAAGGGCAAAAGAAGAAGGAAGACAAGGATCTGGCTCGCTGATCTCTACTTTCTTGATGCGTTGCTGCAGGCTGCGGGAACTAGTCTCCGCGGCGAGCGGCGATGAGCTCTTTCGTGTCCTCAAGAAGCTGCTTGAGAACATCCATGGATTCCTCCACCAGCCATTGGCGCTCGTTGCGGTGCATGTCATTCTCTTCCATAAGTTTCTTGACGATGATGCCGGTCCTCTTCAACAAGGCACTGGTCTCCTCCTACTGGTCTGCACTTCGGACGATCTTCTCCCTCAGCAGGTCGCACTCAGCCCGGAGCCTCTCATTGCCCTCCCTTAGTTGCCGGATGATGCCGGTAGCCTGTTCAAACGAGGCTTTCACGTCGTCCTGCAACCTCGCCAAGGCGGAGATCTGATCCATCTGGCTATGGACGATCTCATTCATTCGCCTGTAACAGTCGTCGCCTACCCACGAGAAATTTTCCCAGGCCGCCGCGGCGCGGCAGGACATCTCTGCTGCTTCCGCGGCGCGGCCGGACCAGTCTGCTGCATCGACGGTGTGGCGGGACCTCCGTGTTGCTTCAGCGGCGCGGCGGGACCTCTATGCTGCTACTTCCGTGCGGCAGGACATGTCGGCTGCTATCGCAGCGAGGCGGGACATCTCTCGTTCTTCCGCTTCCATGCTAGCCTCTCCCTGATGGCAATCTCTCGACCCAGAACTCACGCTGGCCATGGCAGACGCAAGGGAAGGATGCTGAATGACTTGTTTGTTTTAGTGGATGAGGAGTTGAGGAGGAATGTGCAGTCATCTTGGCATACTAGTATTTATAACCGAGTACTAATACACTCCTAAGTGGGAAACCGTTTAGGTTGTGATCGGTGTGAACAGGTTTGAAATTCAATATAGCGTGGTACTAATACGCTCCTAAGTGGGAAACCATTTAGGTTGTGATCGGTGTGAACAGGTTTGCAATTCAATATAGCGTGGAGTAATTTGGAATGTGACGAGATGCAAGCTCAAAATTTATTGACGGTTCTAGTTTCGAAGTGCGGCACTATTCTCGGATGGAGTACTTCTTTTTCTACTCCCTCCTTTCCGGTTTTATAGGGCTTATCTCAAAATTTAAGTTTTTCCATGTTATAAGGCTCAATTTGGTTGTTCCACAACACATGTTCCGATTCCAAGGTGCATTAAATCATTGCATGAAAGTATTAAGAGAAAATTGACCAATGCATGTACTTTATGCATGCATGTATTGCAATTAATGCATTGATAAACATAATTTTTTGAGAAAAACAAGAGCATTAATTAGGTGCTTTTGCAAACTACAAAAAATATTCCATCACTCACCATAAACTGGAAAGGAGGGAGTACTGCTGTGTACGTGCAATAACTGGCACCGTCGTATACATATCTTACGGTTAATGGGGCGTTAAAGCGAGGAATAGCCGCGTGGTGAGCTCTAGGCTAGTCCTTTTTTCAAACGCATTAAACCTATCTCTCGGGACTTCTCGCACGCACCATCGTGCCACCCACAAAAACTTGTACTCTGAGTTTAGTAGTACTCCCTCCGTCCAAAAATAAGTGTCTCAACTTTGTACTAGCTCTAGTACAAATTTGTACTAAGCTCAAGACACTTATTTTGGGACGGAGGGAGTATGTTATACAGGAAGAGAAGAGGTGCACGCACGCACTCGTCCTCTCACACACGCGTCTATTTTTTCTCGAAAAGGAGGATGATGACCCCCGGGCTCTACATCTGGGAGTCACACACGCATCTGTAGCTACGAATTGTAGTGTTCTCAACCATCCGATTGGCTCTATCATGGATGTATCTATATACTAAAACATGTCTAGATACATCTATATTTTGAAAAACGGAAGGCATGTATTGTGGAGCGGAGAGTGCTTGTCATCAAAATGGATAAAAGGACGTATCTAGAACTAAAATACGTCTACATACATCTCCTTTTATCCATTTTGATGACAAGTAGTACTTCTTACCCAAAGGAACTTTATATCCAATGCACACAAAATATCCGTTCGATCGTTGGAAATTACTGATCGATGTCAAGTAATTGCTGCATCGCCACCAAAACCCACCATTTCTTAAGCTAAAGTAGACCAAGGTAATCCCTATATTAGCATATTACTAAGATAAACATAAGGCACTGTCAAAACATTTAGGACGTGAGCTTGTCAATCTGAATGTGGAGGGACACAAGCTTAGCCTAGGCCAGTAGCTTGGGCGGAATTGTCAAGAAGGTCAGCTCCTGCACGTCGACGTCGCCGGGATCCTTGCTGCTTGTCACCTCCATTTCCACCTTGACGGTGTCGGACGTGCCTTTGGGCTCCCTCGGCGTGCCGTTCGCCCACAGCTTGGCCAAGTAGTGCGGCAGTGGGGACGTCCCCGCTCTGATGCAGACGGCCGACACGGCGATAGGTGCACCGATGTCGAGCACGCTGCCGACCAAGAAAAACGTGCGGCGGTCCTCCTCCGCGAACAACAAGAGCCGTGGCTCTGACAGTGGCACTTGCAGCTGGAGCACCTTGCCGTACTGGATCCTGTGCACGGGCATGGGATGCGCGGTGCTGATGTGGTGGTAGAGCGTCGGCGGCGGGCCTTCGTAGCTGCAGACGGGCATGGGGCATTTGCAGGGCGCGAGCGGACACACGCTCTGGTGATCGGCGAGCTTGTGGTAAGTGACGTAGAGCCCACAGCCTTCGTGCGGGCACTCCACCCTCACCGACGAAAGGACGGAGTCCACCGCCGTGTTTCGCACGTCGAAGCCACCGCCGCGCTCGCACTTCTGGCACTGCCGCTGGTTCCCGGGGCGCTCGACGCGGCAGTCCGCGCAGGCCAGGTGCCCTCCCTTGCACTGTAGAAATCAATCCAATAGCACATCAATCAAGAAACCTGCACCTTGCTCAATCAGCCGAACGGACGAGGTGTATTCGAACCTCATACACTGGAGGCGTCAAGGGGGGAGGCACAAGGGACAGTGGAGCACGGTGAGGTCCATCGAGACCTTAGAGAGCTCCATTGTCGGGTCTTGTTCCTGTTCGGTCTGCATGATCTCGCCCTCCTCGTGCATAACCATCTCTCGACTTGGGCCGGGGTATTACAAAGCTTACCGTCACATATTTTATACTCCCTCCGTTCCTAAATGTACTCCCTCCGTTCGGAATTACTTGTCTCAGAAATGGATGTGTCTAGAACTAAAATACGTCTAGATACATCTATTTTCGTGACAAGTAAGGATGGCCATAGTGGGAGTAACATAAGTAGTATCATGCACTTGGGACTCGCAAACATGCTTATGTGGCAGGCAATTAAAGAAGAGAAAGATGGTTATAGTAACATAGGTAGATACCGTAACATAATAAATATGGTGCTACTATGTGTCATGCATGGCAATAAATGGGACCATCTATGATACTACTAATCTATGATACTATGCACTATAGAGGTAGTAACATAGACTAGTAACGTATGCATGTTACTAGTCTAAGTTACTCCCCACTATGACCAGCCTAATTCCGAACGGAGGGAGTAAGTATTTATAGAGATTTCACTAGGTGGACTACATATGGAGCAAAATGCATGAATCCACACTTAAAATGCATCTATATACATTCGTATGTAATTCATAATGGAATCCCTACAAAGACTTATAATTTAGGAACGGAGGGAGTACTACTTCAAGGAGCATTAAATCAACACATGCAAGTACTATCAAAAGAAGAGTCACGGCATGCATGCATGCGTTGTAATTAATGCATCGGTAAACGCAAATTATTGAAATATATCGAGTGCAGTGCTTTGATGTGTCGCGTCAACTCATACATCAACGAGAAGTTTGATTGTCCTCTCCCTCGCGGACTTAACTGCACCTGCCTTTGGTTGTATGACAGGTTGGCCACACACCTGTCGGGCCCACCTATCATACACACAAAGACAGGAGCGTCCCTCCCTCGCCCATGAACGTGGTGGCTGGCAAAAATAGGGGAAGCTTTCGCTACACGCTCTCCCTCCCGCACGCGGTGGACATGCAATAGTTCAATCGGTGTCAGATGGCCAGAAGCGTACTGTAGTACTCCTCCAGTGCAGTAGTACACCATCATTGTTCGACTTCCCGAAGAGGCGAAGAGCCAAGCGCAGCCCGGACGCTCTTGTGGCAGTTTCATGTGTAGAGTAGTCTAGATAGCGTGTACCATGCCTGTAAGCTTAAAATCGTTGGGGTCGGCTCCATGCTATGTGGCTGTCTCGAAGTTTTTTTTTAATTAAAATAGTCTTCTGGCCCTACCTGTCACCCTGGTGATTGTAGTTTGCACGCTCATCTGGTCAAGACAGGAATATATATTTTAATTTGTTTTTTACGAAAAGGGGGGACTCCCCGGCCTCTGCATCAGAACGGTGCATACGGTCACATATATTTTAATTTGTGGTGGGTAAATGTTAGAGGTTGCAGCAAATATATTGTAAACTGCGGGTCTTTCAGCCAAGTTTAGAGGCAAGCATGTGAGGCCAGTGCTATGATGTGTCGCATCAACTCGTCGAACGAGGAGAAGCTTGATTTTACTACACGCCTTCTCCCTCGCCCATGCGCGCTGTTGCTCGCAAACGAGGACAGGCTTTTGCTTAGTAGTACTCCTACAACAAGCTATCCGTCCCGCTCGCGGTGGACGGACATGCAGAAGTGGATTCGACATTGTAGAAGCAGTAGTAGTAAAATCATTGTTCGTCTTCTCGAAGAGGCAAAGAGTCAAGCGCAAACCGAACGTTGTAGTTGCGAACATTGGAGCACGCATATAGCCAGTCTCTTGCATGAGACAAAATTGCTATGTGAGCCCACTATTGTACTAGTACGTACAACTACTTGCTAGTATAGCCCTGTAAACCAGAAAGGAGTATTTACCCTTAAAGAGATTTCAACAAGTGAGTAGACTACACCGAGACGGAGTGCATATGGAGCAAAATGAGTGAATCTGCACCATAAATAAATACGTACTAGTTCTATCGTTTTCCTCTCCGAGTTGCACAATATTGAGTATACTTACTAGTCTCTTTTTGACACGCATTTACGTTTTTTTTTGACACAGTACAGACGCAAGCGCTCATATACACGCGCATACACTCACCCCTATGAACGCACACACGCACGGCACTATCATCTTGAAACTTATAAAAAGCAGAGTTGGTGATGATGGTGTGCCTGCCATCCTGCAATATAGGCCGTCCGATCTATATCTAACGGATAGGAAGGAAACTATGACAATTTACCCGCACTCCTCTCCACATTTGCAGATAAGGCCTTCCCTCGTTCATCCTTTTCTCCCCAAGATAAACTACTCATACAACTGCATCTTCATGTTCCGTGCAATGCACGGGCATCTTGCTAGTCATCTTGAAATTTACGAAGTCACCATAGGCACCTCGTCGTCGACGGGTCCATAGGTGCTTGAATGCCAAGGAGGAAGAGGGTAGCGGTTCTCAAGACGTTGAACGGTCAATGATGCATCCTCAATTACATGCGAGAGGAATTAATTGGAGAAGCAGACTAGAGCCAAAGACGATGTGAATGCAACAGAATTTGGACTCTCATATAATAAAGGCGCCCCACCACTCCAATCCATCTACTCCCAAGTCTCTACGCAACACTGCTCACTCCAATCCATGACCAAGTGACCAGAAGCCACAAGCACCTATGGAGGCGATGGACGCGAGCGGCTGTTGGCTGTGCCAAATCATCCAAGGCGCCGGCCTGCGGCCCTGCACCGTGCAGTGTTTCCAGACGACGCTGGAGACCGGAGGCATCGTAGCCCTTGCCGACGCCGGCTTCGCCTCTCACATGGACGACATGATGGTCAACTCCATCCCCAAGTTCACCGCCGTCAAGAAGGGCGCAGACGACCTTGTCGTACTGCTCCAGCCCACACGCCCAGGCTCCTCATTGCCTGCCACCCTCATCGGCCTACATGGTGACGAACTCTTTCAAGCCCTGGTGGCCTTGCGGGTGCCGGAGGTAGCGATGAAGAATGTGCACCTCGAGGCCGCGGTCGCCGCGCAACGCCTCGCCATGCAATAAACCGTCGACCTGCACATCCACGTCTACGAGGAAATCGTCTACATAGGCCACAACAAGGCAATAGAGGACAGAAAGACGTTGGCCTTCTTCCGGTAATTTGGAATCTTTAGACGCCATTGTTCGTAAGCACGTCGACTGGCCACGAAAGTCGCGCTAATTAGGCGCCGTTCGGTGGGCGGCATACTGAGTCGAGGAGGTGGGCGTCGTCGATGGATGCATCTCTTCTTCTTGCCTCCTGTAACCAGCACTGCATTGCCTCGTGGCCTTAACAATGTTTTATTAGTATAGTACTCCCTTCGTTCCCAAATATAAGTCTTTCTAAAGATTCCAGCAAGTGACTACTACATACGGAGCAAAATGAGTGAATCTACACTCTAAACTATGTCTTCATACATCTGTATGATGTATTCCATTTGAACTAGTATCTAAAAAGGCTTATATTTATGAGCGGAGGGAGTATATGGCATTTTTATTCCAACGTAACATTTTCACCGTGAGGTGGGGTCATGATTGAGCAAACCCACCCCACCCACCGGGCGTCGGCCGAGTTTAGAATTAGAAGAGAGAAACGAGGGAGGAGAGCTAGCTATAGCACGGACGCTGTTGTCAGATGGGACTCATGTTTATAGAATAGGAGTACTGAGCACGCGTGCCTCTTTTTTTTGAGGGAAAAATTAGTCGTATGTCTAGTACCACTAGTTGGGTGCATGCGACCTATAGCTATCATCACTTTAGTCTCCTTTTCGAACCGCGGCTACGCTTCACAACACATATTTTTTCACGCATTTATCCTCCTATATGTACTCCTAGGCTATTTCCACGTGCTCCCATTCGCCGACATGTGGGACATAGAGCATCTGGGTCAGAGTGCATGCACGACTCGGAGCATATGCCGGGGTACTTTACATTTCAGACCTCACGAATTACATGCAAACCCCCCGCAGAAGAATAAATAAATCAATGAATTACTACATGAAACCGGATTATTTTCGTGGAAACCGGAGCACGTTCATTAAATTTTGGACATCACGTTTATAAAAAATGACCGGACCTAAACCAGTCTAAGGGCCTCTTTGATTTTTCCCGAAAAAAGGCCTCTTTGATTCGCAGGATACTGAAAACACAGGAATGGGGAAAGTATGATGGCGATGAACCGAGACGAGGAGAACTCTAACTCAGTTAGAGGTTAGAGTTAGATTCTAACCCTGAACTAACTCTAAACCAAAGAGGTGTATGGATGGCAGGGTTGGATTGACAATAAATGCTTTATCTCAATCATTTGACTACTTTGGACCCTATTTTTAGTCAGACTAAAATAAGTCCCTTGGACCCAAGCACCCTCTTGGTGTGGCCGGCTCTTCTGTGGCCTCCTCCCGCTCACAATTGACATAAAACGAACCATCTATACAAATCAAGCATGCAAAACATGATAATTTTTACTTTGTCCATACAAATGAGATATCCCACTTAAACATACAAGTCGTCAATCAAGTTTCACAAAATAAAAAAAACACTTCATGAAACGAAGAATGAGCTAACTCATCACGGAAGTCGTTCACGATAGGGAGGGAGCCCGGAGCCCCTCACGCACCGAGGGAGGAGCTCGCCATTGTCACTCTAGAGGAAGGCTCTGTAGAGCCCAAGCCCTGGGAACCCCTCTGATGCCGGCACTTGTGAGTTGACGTCGACACCGGCATGGGTAGCAGGGCCGCTTGCCGCCGACTGGGAACTTAATCTTTGGGCCTCTAGAAATAATGCAAGCACAGAACTAAAATACCTATAAAGGTGAACTGAATCTTTGGGCCTCTAGAAATAATGCAAGCCTAAAACTGAAATACCTAGAAAGGTGAACTGAATCTTTGGGCCTCTAGAAATAAAGCAAGCCTGAAACTTAAATACCTAGAAAGGTGAACTGAATCTTTGGGCCTCTAGAAATAATGCAAGCCTGAAACTGAAATACCTAGAAAGGTGAACTGAATCTTTGGGCCTCTAGAAATAGTGCAAGCCTGAAACTTAAATACCTAGAAAGGTGAACTGAATCTTTGGGCCTCTAGAAATAATGCAAGCCTAAAACTGAAATACCTAGAAAGGTGAACTGAATCTTTGGGCCTCTAGAAATAATGCAAGCCTGAAACTGAAATACCTAGAAAGGTGAACTAAATCTTTGGGCCTCTAGAAATAATGCAAGCCTGAAACTCAAATACCTAGAAAGGTGAACTGAATCTTTGGGCCTCTAGAAACAATGCAAGCCTGAAATTGAAATACCTAGAAAGGTGAACTGAATCTTTGGGCCTGAAATACCTAGAAAGGTGAACTGAATCTTTGGGCCTCTACAAATAATGCAAGCCTGAAATTGAAATACCTAGAAAGGTGACCTGAATCTTTGGGCCTCTAGAAAGATTTATTACCTCCTCAAGCAACATCAAACAGTTCCATGCGTGCACCACAAATCTATAGCAAGTTTGATCAGGATCGACTTTTCCAAATCAGAATTAGCGCTAGAGCAAGCAAGATCAATGATATGGCCGTGAGACAGAGAAGGAAAGAACAAACTCACCCCTCTCACGACCTCCCACAGTAGATGCGCCCGCCAAGGCACGCTGTGAGGGAGAAAAATGACTGGTGAAGGGGGAGCGGGGCGACCTTCGAAGGTCGGAGGGAGAGGGTGGCCGGAGTAGGGCGGCGGAGGCCGGAAGGAGAGGGCGGCCAGAGAAGAGAGAGAGGGCGAGCGGCGCTTGGGTGGGCGGCCATATGGGGAACAGAGAGGAGTCATGCGAGATGGGAGGGAGCGATCTGGTGCGGGCAGGTGAGATTTTTTTAGTTCTCTTTTAGTGGGCCCGCGGATAACTAACCCAATTAGAACCTCTCCACCGGGCTAATTTTTTTAGCTAGGTTAAAGCAAACTAGCTCAAACTAACCCCTCTTGTTTCGATAATTTGAGGCTATTTCAACCCAAACTAGCTCTAACTCAGGGATCCAAACAAAGAGGAGTGTACATGCTAAAGTGTGGACCGTAGCACATTGTTTTTTATGGCCATATCACCACATTGTTTTCTACTGCTGGTTCACTGGGCTACCGTGGTTCGCACGGCTGGTTCACTAGGCTGCCGTGGTTCTCACTCCTCTGACCTGAGTAGTACTCCCTTCGTTCCTAAATATATGTCTTCGTAGATATTTCACTGTGGACCACATACGGATGTATATAGATGCATTTTATGTGTAGATTCACTCATTTTTCTCCGTATGTGGCCCATAGTGAAATCTCTCCAAAGACTTATATTTAGGAACGGAGGGAGTAGTATACACCAGTACTTCTTCAGTATGTTTATTCACCCGTGGGGTTGTTCAATGAATGGAGGGGCGGGGAGCACAAGTGAACAATACTACCTCTATCCGGGTTTATTGGTCCCCATTGTATCTCGTGCCAAATTTTGACCATAGATTAAACTAAGAAAATGTTCACGCATGTCACCAACATTATATTTTTCAAAACTATGTTCAAATACGAATCCAATGAGATAATTTTTCTTGACATGCATTAACATTTTGTTAGTTAAATCTTTAGTCAAAATTTGGCACAAACTATAAAAGGGACCTATAAACCAGGACGGAGGTAGTACTATAGTAGTAAGTAGGAGTCGTAGATTAGTCACCTTAAATAGAGAGTTTCTTTTCTTTAATGCCTCGTACACAAATTGAAACGCTTGTTGTGGAGAGAAAAAATATAATCACTCCACTATATATGGACGCAGGGGCCTGAGCGCTTGCTTTACTAGGGTTGCTCTCTTCATTCTCTCATCCTCTCCATATATAAACAAGACAGCGGTAGCACATTTACTCTCTACTTTCCGCTGGTCACAGATCCGGCCGGATCCCTTCGGCCGGTGCGTGTAGAGGACTAAAAGGGGCATCATTCACGCGGTCATCGCCGCCAAGAGAGGAAACCCACAGCTGCCGGAGGGGCCCGATCCTCTGCCTGTGTCGTTCTCTCCGACACAGTGTCGGCTCGGGAGGTCCTCCGACCCTTCTTCCTCCCTGCCTTATTGTCCGCAGATCCGACCTGCCGCCGCCGACATCCCGGCGACCCTCAGGTATAAGTTCTTCGAAAGCGGCCTTGCTCTACTGCCCCAGCTCCCCACGTGTCTGCATGTGCATCTTTTTATACTCCCATCAGCTCTTCCAAAGCCACCTAAATTTTTAGTATTATTAGAGGTAAAGCTACTTCATGCATTCGAATCTATGGCTTTGTTCAAACAACGAAGAAAGGGGGGAATGTTGTAGCATGAATCTAGGACTTGATTCAAAGAGGAAATAATATGGTGAAAGTAGTAGAGACCGGATACCCAACCGGTCTCTTGGTTGAAAAGGGAAATAATGGGAAAATGCAGTACAAACAGGATAAGGAACAGATCTATTATTGGTTGAAAAAATGATAGAAAGTGGCGGATGGTGGACAAGTCAACAGAGTATGTCCAGGATTAGATTTGCTGCCATCACATAGTAAAAGGTCTCCAGGATTAGATTTGCTCACATAGTAAAAGGTCTCAGGATTAGATTTGCTGCCCTCACATAGTAAAAGGTCTCAGGATTAGATTTGCTGCCCTCACATAGTAAAAGGTCTCAGGATTAGATTTGCTGCCCTCACATAGCAAAAGGTCTACAGGGTTAAATTTGCTGCCCTCACATAGTAAAAGGTCTCCAGGATTAGGTTTGCTGCCCTCACATAGCGTGAACAAGCTCGGCATCACCACTTTATGCCTCCTTGTAGGTACATTGTCTTTGATGCGTCCACTGTCGCATGTCCTTATACCAACCTTTTGCCCTTGTTAATGTAAGGGCGCATGTAAAATTAAGCGATCACACGGTTACCTTAGGGACATGTTTAACCAGTGTTATTGTTAATCTAATGCCTCCAGTGATAAGATGCAATTAAACTGTGTTACAAATGGCACTCCTGCTGTTTTCCCCAGTATGATAAGTAAGTTGCTCCTTTATGTCTTTGAGTGTCCTGGCGTCCCCACGGTCCCATGCCCTTAAACCAACTCTTTAGCTATTGTTCATTTATCAGGTATGCGGTAAACAAGCAATGCCACCATTAAAGTAATCCCATATCTGAGGAATCTCATTGTTGATCGTAATGCTTCTGGTAACATGAAGAATTGCTGACGTTTTAAAATTTCTACTATCCTTGCGTGATTGCCATGAACATAATTAAGATGGTTCTTTTCATTTGTTATACGTTTCATATATTCTTATTGACCAGTAACTATTTACTTTCTATCATTCTGTGCAGATAGGGATATCCATTTCACCTTGTTGCTATTGTGACCTTTTTGTGAACTGCACAAAACACTTTTTTTGGAATGAGTGTCTTGTGCAGTTCAACTAAAATGTCACGTGGCAACATCTCTCAATTTTGGTGGAACTGCACAAAATGGTGATTGGAGTTTCAAAATCTCCGTCAAGTTCTTTGGTAATCTCGTGCAACATTTTATTAGCCTTTGCAAGATGGAGCCGCCACTGTCACCACAATGGCACTTTATTTTAGTGGAACTGCACAAAAGGATAAGAAAATTATAGTTGCACCTTACATGAGCCGGACAGCCAACCTTAATGTTCCTCAATTTTAGTGCAACTACTAAAGAAGAACCTGCCAGCTCACAAGAGCAAGTACTTCTTGCTAGCTGAATGATGCAATCTTTGCTTCATTTCAGGTGAATCGTAGAAAAAGGCGAATGAATTGAATCATGGAACTCGAGGCAGACCTCATCCTAGTGGAGCTGGAGGTTGAGTTCAAGGAGGCCGCTATTAAAGTGAAATCATGCTCTCCTATCTCCTTGTTTGTGTTGTGCAAACATGCTGTGCAAACGGGAATACTCAACTACAGATGTTGTGACAGTCAAGAGCATTCGGCAAGTTCTTCGATTGTATGACATGGCTAGCCAAGATGGATTTAATCCTGATATTCACTTTATCAAAAGGCTCTAATGGGTTGGTTCTGAATCTTGCAAGCTGGGAATCAATGAGATGTGTAGGCATCTTTGTTGTACTTATTATTTGAATCTTATTTGTTGGTTATGAATCTTGCAAGCTGGGAATCAATGAGATGTGTAGGCATCTTTGTTGTACTTATTATTTGGATCTTTTTTGTTGGTTCTGAATCTTGCAAGCTGGGAATCAATGAGATGTGTAGGCATCTTTGTTGTACTTATTATTTGGATCTTAATTGTTGGTTCTGAATCTTGCAAGCTGGGAAACACGGCATGATGATGTAGAGGACAGCAACCATAACAAACAGTTCAAACTTGGTAGTATTATCTTTGTGAAAGTGCGACAAATGTGCTGATCGTAAAGGCCCCGAGAATAATAATTCTAATTGTTGTGCATGTTGCCGTGGCACTGATAGAACGAGCCAATGCATTGCTTGTTTTAAGTATAAATTTCTATTAAAGCTAATTAAATTTAAGTAAAGTGACCACTAACTCCTGTTATTACAGTACCAATACAGACCCGCTCGTGAACCGACGTGTGGCCGGAGTAGGTTTCTTAATGGAGGCGTTTGAATGCACCGAGGGTGCATCTTCTGCCGGGCGTGCAGCGGACGAGGGAGGGGTAGTAACTGTTGTCGCCTGTACACACTCAGCTTACTGTTGAATCCACTTCCCCAAGAGCTGAAAAACGAACTGTTGTCGCCGCCTACACACTCGTTCACTCGAAGAGACTCCAATGGCGATCCGAGGGGTAAGGAGTTAGTTCGCCGTTCAGTCCTATGGCTGCACCAAGTTGAATGTGATGTACACCAACGATACGGACTCGGTGAAGCTCTGCCTCGCCTCAGTCCTATGGCTGCACCAGGTTCTGGAGCATTCGCCCGTTTCATCGGCGGCGCGCCATCGCACCTTCGCTACGGTGGAGAGAAGGAAGAACGCGACGATTCGCCGTCTGGTGCAACAAGCTTGTCGACATCCGTAAGCAATACAAGATCATCAAAGAACGGGCAGGAGAAGGACTCCGTGGTTGACCTCGCTGAGACCATCATCGACCCCTGATACGCCAACATGAAAGAAGACGACCTGAACACATGGGAGGTACCTCTGAATCTAGCCTACATAACCTATGCGGCCAAGGACGCAAACGCATGCTACGACATGTACAGGCAGATCTTGGACGTGAGGGCGTGTCTGTTTCCCGTAACCGGTGAGTACACGGACAGCCGCAGCGTCATGATCAAGCGTGCTAGGAAGGTCTAGATGTTGTACTTTATCTGTTTATAAGCACCTTTATCATCTGAGTGTTTCATGCATTAGTCTATGTGTCGTAATTATCTGTTTTGTCCGAAATATTTCTTTTAAGAACCCATTAACCTGATTGCTTTTTTAGTGGCTATTTGCTTATGTATGTAAACTAGTTCACTTGTCCGTGAAAAAACTAGTTCACTGGTTGCCGTGCTTTGAATCTCCTTCCTCCCAACATATTCCTCTCCTCAGGTGGACCCAGCACATCTCTGAATTTTCTTCCACTTTCTTTTTCAATGTAAATTGAGTTTTCTCCCAGTACTTTCCCCTAGAACCAACTCAACTGTCCCACCTCTAGCCTAAAAAATAATAATACCCCACGTACTATTAACTCATCAAATTAAAATGATATTTTATTTCGTAAGTTGAAATTTCTTACAAAATAATAATAATAATTGTTTATATATAACTTGCCAAGTTAACTCCTAGTGATTGCGTACATAAGCTTGCAAAGATTTTACTGACGTGCAATCATGTGTTTATGTTTTTATAACATTTCTCCGTCTAGCCCAACATGATATTTTCACCCAGCCCAGCAAGTCCGTGGATTTCGAGAAAAATGCAAATGGGATTTAAACGGGCTGCATAGATGCTACATCATTGTTTCACCCAGCCCATCAAGTGGACTAAAAAAACAAATGGAATGGTTGACATGTGGTCCAGTAGGTCGAAGCCTAAGAAGGTGTTGGATTTACATCCAACGGCCGGCATTCTTCTTCAATCTCTCGTCTTCTTCCCCAACGCTGCGAACACTTTGCTCCGACCTTGGCGTCCAGCGGCGTTGTTTTTGCGCTCCTCGATTAACGCTACCACCCGACAGCCGGGCCATCCCTCCACTCCGCACCTCCTGTTATTATCTGCCAAGTGTAGGCCCACCCCTTTTGAACCAGTCAAGTTTCCCACTCCTCTCCATCTGCGACTCCTTTGCCGCGTCTTCCCCATCTCCGGGTCGCTCCGATGCAGGGCCTTGCCGTCGTCCACCGCCTCGGTGCGCTTTCGTCATGGCGTCGTCAACATCTGAGAGTCATCGAAGAGGACTGTCACAAGGAAGGTTCCTCCTTATTACGCCTTTGTCGTGCCTTTATGCGTGGGAAGGGCTTCGTATTTTTGCGAAAAAACGTCCCCCGGCGAGTCGGACCCACCAGCTATATCTTCGCACGCAAGGAAGTGCCACCTTATTACGCACCAAAAAATGAATACCCCCTGCTAGCTGGGACCCACCATAGTGGGTAGCTGACTTGTGGGCCTACTATGTTGATGAGGACGGAGGGCTTTGTCAACTTAGTCAATATGAACGATTCTAGCTCCAGTGACCGTACGATGTCCATCCAACAGCCATAGTGCTTCTTCAACCTCTGGTCTTCTTGCTCTAGCCGCCCAAAGCAGCGCCGGTCGTGCCGTGTGCTCCTTCCTCTCGTGGCCGGCTGTGATGCCGCAGAGTCCTCACCGCCCCTTCTACTCCCATCGCTGGCCCAGGGTATCCCTCTACTCACCCACACCCCCTGTTATTCTGCGGCGACAGCAGCCTCACGCCGCAGCCGAACCAGTGAACCCTCGTACTCCTCTCCGCATGGGCACCCACTGCCGCGTCTTCCCCGGCTCCGTGTCGTCCCCTTCCTAGGCCTCGCCGTAGTCCACCACCTTGGTGCTCTCGGCGCGGTGTGGTCAATGTGGTCAACGACCGACTTCCATCGGAAGAAATCTTGTCACGTGGAGAGGTGGCGGTGGGTCCAAGGCCACAACCCAGTTTTTTGTGATTTCCCAAGTAAGTCGCTTTGTCAGGCCTGTTGAGCTGCAAATCTTTCAAGACGAGGAGAGCTTCATTCGGCTGGCCGAGAAAATGGCCTATCAGTAATGAGAAATGGGCTGTACATTTTTAAAACACATCAAACCGGCAATTAGTTTTAAATATCTTTTTTTCATTTCAAGATTTTAAATTACATTCATTTTTATGCGTGGAGAATTTGTTGGATTTTATATTGATATACATTTATTTTTAAAATCATTTTGAATGTGAGTCAAAATTTCGGGATTAAAAACAGTTCGGTCCGCACTGAAATATGCAAAATTTTGTATAATTTTTTAACCGTGGCCACAATATGGGCTGTAATGCTAACAAAAAGAATATGGGCTCCAAAAAAACCTTAAGAATTAGCAAATGGGCTATAAATTATTAGAAATAATGGCAAATGGGTTGTATGCTGTTTTCCACAGATTTGAGGCTTTCCTAAAAAAAGGTTGACGCACAAGTAGTGACTATTGGAAGTCCATCCAACGGCCGTCATGCTTCTTCAATCTCTGCTCTTCCTGCTCCAGCCGCTCAAACAAGCGCCGGCGGGACTGCCTGCTCCCTCCTCCCCGTGGCCGGCTGTGCTGCCGCGCAGGCCTCACCGCCCCATCGTACTCCCATCACTGGCCTAGCCATCCCTCTACTCACCCACACCTGCTGTTATTCTCCGGCGACGGCAGACGAACCAGTAAACCCTCGTACAGTCGTACTCCCTCCGCGTGGGAAACAACTGCCGAGTCTTCCCTGCATCCGTGTCGTTCCCTTCCTAGGCCTCGCCATCGTCCACCGCCCTGGTGCTCTCGGCGCGGCCTGGTCAACATGGTCAACGACCGACATGCATCTGAAGTGGACTGTACGTGGAGAGGCCGACAGCTGGGTCCACGGCCGCACGCAAGGAAATGCCTCCTTATTACACGCAAAATAATGATTCCTCCACCTGACATCGGGGACCCACCGAAAGGGCCTCAGTATTTCGCGAAAAAAACGTTATCATTACCGACAGCTCGGACCCACCAGCTATATCTTCGCACGCAAGGAAGTGCCTCCTTATTGCGCAAAAAAATGAATACTCCCCCTGTTAGCTGGGACCCAGTATAGTGGCAGGCTTACTTGAGGGTCTACTAAGTTGACGGGGACGGTGGGCTTTGTCAACTTAGTCAATATGCACGATTATAGCTCAAGTGACCATACGATGTCCATCCAACGGCCGTAGTGCTTCTTCAACCTCTGGTCTTCTTGCTCCAGCCGCCCAAACCAGCGCCGGTCCTGCCTCGTGCTCCTGCCTCCCGTGGCCGGCTGCGATGCGGCGGAGTCCTCACCGCCCCTACTACTCCCAACACTGGCGAGCCATCCCTCTACTCACCCACACCCCTGTTATTCTGCGGCGGCAGCCTCACACTGCAGCCGAACCAGTGAACCCTCGTACCTCTCTACGCGTGGGCATCCACTGCCTCGTCTTCCCCGGCTCCGCGTCGTCCCCTTCCTAGGCCTCGCCGTCGTCCATCGCCATGGTGCTCTCGGCGCGGCGTGGTCAATGTGGTCAAGGAATGGCTTCCATCGGACGTGGACTGTACGTGGAGAGGCTGACAACTGGGTCCATGGCCGCAGCAAGGAAATGCCTCCTTATTACGTGCAAAATAATTATTCCTCCACCTAACAGCGGGGACCCACCGGACGGGCCACCGTATTTCGTGAAGAAAACATTTCCCCCTGACTGGTGGGACCCACCAGCTACATCTTCGCACGCAAGGAAGTGCGACTGGGCAAAAAAAATGATTCGCCCCCCTGATTGCTGGGACCCACCAGCTACATCTTCACAGGCAAGGAAGTGCCTGACAGTCGGGACCCACCTGGTCGAAGCGTACGTAGGGTTGTCATTCTGGTCGCGAAGGTGTACGTACATACTGGTTGTTGTAGAGGCGCGCACGTGTCGTAGTAGAGGCGCGCACGTAGCATGTACACGTACGTACATCGGCGAGGGTGCAAGAAAGAAAATACAGCCACGTACGTACATACGGGCAGGGTCTCGAACGTCTACTCGCGCATACGTACATGGCTGGGTTGGAACGGAGAAACAGCGTCGTCGTCATGTACATGGGGAGCCAACCGGCTGGGTCCGAACGGAATGCGTGATCGTGTTCATCGGGAGGGCTTGCACGGAACAGGCGATGGAAACGAGGCCTGGCGTACCGCACAACGGAGGAAACGGACCTCCTACATTCGGAATGGGGTCCTGTTGATCGGGAGGGGTGTGGCGTACCGCAAAACGGAGGAAACGGACCTCCTACGGTCGAAACGGGGGTCCTGTTGATCGGGAGGGGTGTGGCGTACCGCAAAACGGACGAAATGGACCTCCTACGGTCGAAACGGGGGTCCTGTTCATTGGGAGGGGTGTGGCGTACCGCAAAACGGACGAAATAGACTTGTGTTGGAGCCGCCACGGTCAAAGCAGGGGTCCTGTTCATCGGGAGGGTGTGGCGTACCGCAAAACGGGACTCCACGGGATACTGTTCATCTCCACCGTCGACCTCCTCCAGCCTCCACGGGCTACCGTCGACCTCCTCCAGCCTCCACGGGCTCCTGTTCATCCAGCCTCCACCGGCTACTGTTCAACCACCCCTCCACGGGCACTCCTCCACCGTCTACTGTTTATCCAGCCCTCCACACCACGGGGTCATGTTCAACCACCCCTCCACGGCCACCCCTCCACCGTCTACTGTTCATCCAGCCCTCCACACCACCGGGTCCTGTTCATCCAGAGGCAACGCCACCGCTCACTGTTCATCCAACCCCCCCGCAATGCTCACTGTTCATCCAATCGATCGGCTTCAGTTAGCAGCAGTAGCGAAGGAACCGCTCCATCGGGTTCAGTTAACAACCATCGATCGATCGCTCGGGTTCAGTAACGCGTAGCCTGCAGTGCCGTCGCTTGGGTTCAGTTAGAGCCCAACGCCTCGCTCGGGTTCAGTTAGAGCCAACGCCTCGCACGTGTATGAGAGAAATGCGCATCGCTCGGCCCCCGACCTCCCACCATAACCGGCAACTCCCCGAAATTTTCCTCCCCTCGCTTCTACCACGGTTTTTTCTATCATGGACGGCCCAAATAATGTCATGCAGTTGCATCTCCGGCCCGCCCAGGACAAAAAGCCCATTTTCTGTCATGATTTTTTGTCATAGAAGTAGGAGCCCACCACATCTATGATGATACCGGGTTTTGTCACAATTATCGTCATAGAAGTGTCATATGTATGTGAGAAAAAAAATTCGTTCGCCCAAAATGTCACGGATGTGTCTTTTTTGTAGTGAAGGGTCTGCCGTAGCTGCTTTGTAAATCCCGGCAAGGGCCTTGCCGAAGTGCAGTGGCCTTCCTCGGCAAGGATCTTGCCAAGGATCATCGTCTTCTAATCCTCATCTGATCTTGAATATGTCTTCACAAAGATCTGAATGCCACCTTAGAGGTGCCTTCCCGAGCCCTGGCCCCACATGGATGATGGCGTTGGGGACCGTGGGCTCAAGGGTCGCTCGCTCTGTTGGTGTGGGGCGAGCTGCCCCGGCAAGGGTCTTGCCGAGGCTGCTGAGGCTGCCGTGGCAAGGGTCTTGCCGGGGGAGCCTGCTACGTCCCTCTGCTCCTTGTGCTCGGCCTTGGCGTTGCTCTCATTATCTTGGGCTTCGGTCTTACCTTGGCTCACCTCCCCTGTTCTGTTTGGTGTGACCGTGGGCGCGGCTCCGACTACCCGTGCACAGGTAAATGGGTACAAAAGCGTGCCCCTCTTTTGGTACACTGACATTTTATGAAGTTTCGAAGAGTGTCACAGTATAGATAGTAGCCCCTGATACACTGTTCGGTGAGAGACAGAACCGGACAGAGGATCAAATCTATGTTCGCAAGAGACTCACTTGGTGACATTTACCTCTCTTTTGGTATAAACAGGCATCTGTTGTGACTGCCACCTCTCGTACTGCGGAGGTCTCCGGACTAAATCAAAGTCTGGAGCGGGCCATAGAAGAATTGGGCGCCAGAAAAAAGGTCTTGATAACCCACAAGTATAGGGGATCGCAACAGCTTTCGAGGGTAGAGTAATCAACCCAAATTTATTGATTCGACACAAGGGGAGCCAAAGAATATTCTCTACTATTAGCAACTGAGTTGTCAATTCAGCCACACCTGGAAACTTAATATCTGGAGCAAAGTGTTTAGGAGCAAAGTAGTATGATAGTGGTGGTAGCGGTAACAAAAGTAACGGAAGCAAAAGTAATATTTTTGGTATTTTGTAGTGATTGTAACAGTAGCAACGGGAAAGTAAATAAGCGTACACCAATATATGGAAAGCTCGTAGGCGTTGGACCGGTGATGGATAATTATGCTGGATGCGGTTCATCATGTAACAGTCATAGCATAGGGTGACGCAGAACTAGCTCCAATTCATCAATGTAATGTAGGCATGTATTTTGAATATAGTCATACATGCTTATGGGAAAGAACTTGCATGACATCTTTTGTCCTACCCTCCCGTGGCAGCAGGGTCCTAATGGAAACTAAGGGATATTAAGGCCACCTTTTAATAGAGAACTGAAACAAAGCATTAGCACCTAGTGAATACATGAACTCCTCAAACTATGGTCATCATCAAGAAGTATCCCGATTATTGTCACTTCGGGGTTGTCGGATCATAACACATAATAGGTGACTATAGACTTGTAAGATAGGATCAAGAACACACATATATTCATGAAAACATAATAGGTTCAGATCTGAAATCATGGCACTCGGGCCCTTGTGACAAGCATTAAGCATAGCAAAGTCATAGCAACATCAATCTCAGAACATAGTGGATACTAGGGATCAAAACCTAACAAAACTAACTCGATTACATGATAGATCTCATCCAACCCATCACCGTCCAGCAAGCCTACGATGGAATTACTCATGCACGGCGGTGAGCATCATGAAATTGGTGATGGAGGATGGTTGATGATGACGATGGCGACGAATCCCCCTCTCCGGAGCCCTGAATGGACTCCAGATCAGCCCTCCCGAGATGTTTTAGGGCATGGCGGCGGCTCCGTATCGTAAAATGCGATGATTTCTTCTCCTTGATTTTTTCTCCCCGAAAGCCAATATATAGAGTTGGAGTTGGCGTTGGAAGGTCTCCAGGGGGCCCATGAGGTAGGGGGCGCGCCTAGGAGGGGGGGCGCGCCCCCACCCTCGTGGACAGGGTGCGGGCCCCCTGGTCTTCATCTTTGGCGAGGAATTTTTATTATTTTTTCTAAGATGTTCCGTGGAGTTTCAGGTCATTCCGAGAACTTTTGTTTTCTGCACATAAAACAACATCATGGCAATTCTGCTGAAAACAACGTCAGTCCGGGTTAGTTTCATTCAAATCATGCAAGTTAGAGTCCAAAACAAGGGCCAAAGTCTTTGGATAAGTAGATACGACGGAGACGTATCAACTCCCCCAAGCTTAAACCCTTTCTTGCCCTCAAGCAATTCAATTGACAAACTGAAAGAGAAAAAGAAAAACTTTTACAAACTTTGTTTTCTCTTGTTGTTGTAAATATGTCAAGCCAGCATTCATGTTTCCAGCAAAGATTATAACTAACCACATTTGCAATAATTCTCAGGTCTCATGTTTACTCATATCAATGGCATAATCAACTAGGGAGCCATAATAATAAATCTCGGATGACAACACTTTCTCAAAACAATCATAATATGATATAACAAGATGGTATATCGCTAGCCCTTTCTGAGACCGCAAAACTTAAATGCAGAGAACCTTTAAATATCAAGGACTGACTAGACATTGTAATTCATGGTAAAAGTGTCGGGGTACTGGAGTAGGGTACCCTAGTATCCCGTACTCGTGCACGGACAATTATAGCACCCCGCGGCAGGGTTTGCCTCGTCACCGCCAAGATCCTCCGTGGTTCCTTTGGAGCCATTCAAGAACAAAGTATTTGATTAAGAAGACAAGGCCCCGGCAAGAGAAGCTTGCCGGGAAGGCCACTCAAGGCATGCAGAAGACAAGGCCCCGTCAAGAGGAGCTTGCCGGGAAGGCTCGGAGCGCGACAAGCCTCCGGACGTGACAAGGATTCGGCCGCGGCAAGGCGCTTGCCGCGGCATGCAACCTCTCTCCATCTCCGCTCCAGCTCATCCAGCGACGTGTCGCCATGGGACCGTTCCATGCGCGCGTGTCGAGAGGCTGTGCAGCCAGCAGAGAGCAGCGATAAGCGGCGCTGACAAGCTTGCCATCGTGGCGAGCGGAGGCGCACCTGACGGTCTCTGTTGCACTGTTTGGGCGACACTGACGGGCATTTATTGGTTTTGTCCCTTGCCGTCAGAGTTAGGTATTTTGCACTGTACACTATTCGAGTAGGTGTACCAACTCCTGTTTTTACATTTGTACCCTCATCTATGTTGCCACCTGTCGGAGACCCCTTGAGCATATAAAAGGAGGCCCATGTGCAATGTAGAGGGGGTTCGGTTCATTCGACTCACTCGAGACCAGATACACCCATGCTAGGTTTTGTAGCTCTCATCGCTCCCTAGCAAGAACACAATACATCAGACAAGCTGCAGTAGGAGTTTTATCTCTCCGGAGAGCTCCGAAGCTGGGTAAACTGCTCGTGTGCCTCGCCTCGATCCGCTCTTCGTGCGGTCTCCGCCCCCCCCCCCTCCAAACCACAAAGGGGCCTGGTCCGCCGGCCCCATAGGTGTTCGTGGGTACGATCAGCCTCCCCGACATCTTTGGCGCGCCAGGTAGGGGGCGTCGAGGCTGTGTGAATCTGATCCGGCGTTCACACGAGCAGCGTCGTCAACATCTCCCTCAACATGCCACCGAAGAAGAAGGCTTCGGCGGTAGCAGAGCCGTCCGCGTCGTACCCACCCTCACCGCAGCAAACGGGTGGTGGAGCAGACGCCGGCGGAGGAACGGGCGCCGACGAAGGTGTTCGCGACGTTGCCAAGTCCAAGGACAAGGCCCCGCAAACCTCGGCATCCGCGCATCCCCCGCGCCCATCTCAGGAGACGCGGGACCAACAACGTCATGGCTTTCACAATGCCATACGTTCGTTGGATCGAGACCCTCAAGACCAGCATGCGCGTCAACATGCTGGCACGAGTGAGATACGGTCGCCTGGACGGGGTGCTGCTCCTTCTAACGTAGTTAGAAGTCCGAGCACATCCGCTCCTCGCACCGTTCGCCAATGCCACCCACTACTCCAGCAGAAGCTATGGCGAGAGCTCAGCTGCTCCTCGACTACCCTCCAATGGCCGACAAGGTCGATGAGTGGAGGGCCACTATCCAGAGCCTCATCGGCTTTGCCAACAGCGATGCTCCGCGGCAACCAACGCCATCTTTGCCGCGGCGAGACGACAAGGCACGAGCCGGTGGCGACGAGACTGTCGGAGGTGCAACCACCGTGCACTCTCCGCCACGAAGGCCAAGATCGCCGACTAACCGGATCCACCTCGACAGCGACTCCACCGCGTCGCCGGATCCGCGAGCTTCGCCGCGATCAGCGCCAAGTTCTTCATGGCGACAACAAGAGGACGCCGAACTCGTATCGAGCACCGGAGAGAAGCGTGGCGTCGATCCGACAAGCGCGGCCTTCGTTGACATGCGCGCCCGGAGGAGCCAGCGACTTCTTTGTCTGTGATAGGTTGCCCTGCGTTCACTCGTGAGCTGCGGCGTGCCGGGAAGTATGATGGCAGGACGCATCCGTCGGAGTTCCTCAGCATCTACACCATCGCGGTGCAGGCAGCGGGGGGATGGGACGACAAGATCCTCGCCAACTACTTCCCGCTCGTATTCAAGCCCAACGTCAGATCTTGGCTCATGCACTTGCCGGACAGCTCCATATGGGCAGATCTGTGCCATCAGTTTGTTGGCACCTTCACAGGTGGCCACAAGCCTCATGGCCAAGATACTGACCTTCATCTGCTCGCCCAGAAGGAAGGAGAGTCCCTGCGCAAGTTCATTCAGAGATTCAGCCGTGTGCACTACAAAGATCCCGATCGTCCGACTGCCGCGGTGATCGGCGCATCTCATCGTAACGTCGCGGAACCGCAGGATGAGGAGGAGATGGCGATGTGCAAAGTCAAGGATGTCGGTGAGCTGTACGCCTTGGCCGACAAGTGTCTTGTGGCTGAGGAAGGGAGGAGACTCCCGGGAGAGAATGCGGAAGCAGGATCGGCGATGATAAGGACACCGCCCCGGCAAAGAAGGGCCGCCGACGAGGCAACAGGAAGAAGAAAGGTAGAGAAGTGCTAGCTGTTGAGCAGTCCGGCAATGGAGGTGGCGACAAGAACGCCAAGGCTGGTGGCTCCGGCAAGGAGGTCGTCACTGACGCCAACCACCAGTCGGTGGCGGCCGCCGACAAGCAGGACAGCTCCGGCAAGCGATCTTGCAAGATCCACCGCACCAAGGGCCACGACCTCCGTGAGCTGCAAGAAAGTCGAGCAGCTTGTCGAACAGCAGAGCTGAGCACGATTGGCGCGACAAGGAGAAGGCCCAGGAAGGTGCTGGGGAGCAAGCAAGAAGCGTCCCGGCGGGGAGGGCGCTGGCAAGGCCAAGCAGCGGCAAGGAGATCGACCTCCCAGCGGCTGCGACAAGGATGAAGATGATGACGACGATGAAGATATGGAAGGCAGCGGCGCTGATGAGCAGGAGTTTCAGAAAGCCACCGAGGTCCTCTGCGTTGACGGAGGTGCTTCCCTGCATACCTCCCACCGCCAACTCAAGCAATGGATGCGGGAGGTCAATGCAGCGGAACCATTCGTGGAGTCACGCAGGCCTCTCAAGTGGTCCAGCACGCATATCATTTTTGATTTTGAGGACCACGCTGATCGCGCATAACTGCGGTCGGGTGCTTGCCGATGTTGGTCTCACCAACCATCCGCAACCTCAAGGTCACCAAAATGCTAGTTGACGGTGGGGCGGCTTGAATCTGATCTCCTCCGCGGTGCTCCGAAGCTTCAAATCCTGACGGCGAGCTCGAAGAGACCGCACTTTCCAAGGAATCAATCCGGGAAGGAGCAAGCGAAGGGAAGATTACGTTGCGGTAACATTTGGCAGCGAGCTGAATTTTAGGACCGAGAGGGTCACATTCGACGTTGCCGATTTCCCATTGCCTTACAATGGGATACTTGGTCGCCCAAAGACTCGCCAAGTTCATGGCAGCCTCTCACTACGCCTACAACTTACTCAAGATGCCAGGCCCGATAAGCGTCATCTCTGTCCATGGCGACAAGAAGGATGCCCTTATCTGTGCCGATAAGATCTACCGGATGCAGCAGCGCGACAGTTGCCAAACACTTGCATTTGAAGCTCCGGGGAAGAAGACAAAGTCCAAGTCCGGCAAGAGCTCGATGCTCACTCCGCCAAGCGCACCTCTTCGGAGTGCTGCGCTACTGCCGAGGACGCACCATCGAGCTCCACCGCAAGTGCAAGAAGATGGTGGCTCCGCCAAAGACCAAGAAGGTGCCGCCAAGGAGGACGGCACTGGTGGTACCTTTACCATCGCTGCCTCTCTCGACCCTAAATAGGAAGGCGCTCGTTGCTTTCACAGGCGAATGTCGGCGTGTTTGCATGGCAACCGTCGACATCCCAGTGTTCCTGTGAAAGTGATTGAGCACCGCTGGCCGTTTGTCCTCATCTTGCGCGGCCCGTCAAGCAAAAAGTCGAAGCAAGCGGTGGAGCGCCAAGAATTCATAGCGAAGAGATCAAGAAACCGAAGCAGCAGGCCTTGTCGGAGGAGTGCTCCATCCCTACGTGGTTGGCCAATCCTGTAGTCGGCGCCAAAGCAAATGGAAAATGGAGACTTTGTATTGACTTCACGGATGTTAATAAAGCTTGTCCCAAAGATCCATTTCCCTTGCCGCGCATTGACCAGATTGTCGACTCCACGGCTGGATGTGATTTGCTTTCGTTTCTTGATGCATACTCAGGATATCATCAGATCTTCATGGCTGAAGAAGATGAGGAGAAGACCGCATTCATCACACCATGTGGCACATCTTTGTTTCATATGGATGCCTTTCGGTTTGAAGAATGCTGGTTCAACATTTGCAAGGGTAGTCCATGACGCTTTTGAGCCGCAAATGCACAGAAATGTAGAAGCCTACATTGATGACATAGTGGTCAAGAGCAAGGACAAAGCAACTCTGGTTCAAGATTTGGACGAGACCTTTGCGAATCTACGCAAGATCAACCTCAAGCTCAACCACGAGAAGTGCGTGTTTGGAGTCCCTTCCGGCAAGCTTCTCGGGTTCTTCGTGTCTCAACGAGGGATTGAAGCTAATCCCGACAAGATCAAGGCCATTGAGCAGATTGAAGCACCAAAGCGCGTCAAGGATGTACGAAGGCTTGCCGGTTGCGTAGCTGCTCTCAGCAGGTTTATTTCTAGGTCTGCTGAGCGCGCCCTGCCATTTTTCAAGATTTTGAAAAAGGCAGGTCCAATGAAATGGACTCCGAAGCGGAGGCTGTGCTGCAGGACTTGAAGAGATACCTGTCCTCCACTCCAACACTTGTCGCACCTAAGCCACAAGAGAAGTTGCTGCTATATATAGCAGCAACCAATCAAGTGGTTAGTGATGCGTTAGTAGCGGAGAGGGAGGCGGATGACGAGCCAGCAACCACGGCAACCACATCCAGCGACAAGCAAGGGGCTTCGCCGACAAGCTCTGGTCCCGACAAGGACGAATCCGCACAGACGCATGACCAAATGCAGAAAAGGATGGTGCAGCGCCCAGTCTACTTTGTCAGTTCCCTCCTGCAGGGGGCTAGGTCGAGGTACTCTGGTGTGCAGAAATTGCTTTTCGGCCTCCTCATGGCCTCGAGAAAGCTGCGCCATTACTTCCAAGCACATGAGATCACAGTTGTCACTCGCTTTCCGCTGAAGAGGATACTGCGGAATCCAGAAGCAACGGGCAGGATTGTCGAGTGGACATTGGAACTGTCAAGCTTTGGTCTCAAGTTTGAAAGCACATCAACTATCCAAAGCGAGGCGTTGGCAGAATTCATAGCAGAATGGGCGCCAACACCGGATGAAGAGATTCGGAGGACGAGCATTCCCGTCAAAGAAGCAAGCAAAGAGTGGGTGATGTACTTTGATGGTGCCTTCTCGCTGCAAGGCGCCCGGTGCGGCGTCGCTTATCGCACCCACCGGGAGCACCTCAAGTACGTAGTCCGGATGCACTTTCCCAAGGAGCAAGCGACAAACAATACTACTGCAGTATGAAGGTTTGCTTGCCGGTCTCGAGGATCGCGATGGACCTTGGGATCAAAAAGCTTATTGTCGTGGGTGACTCGCAACTTGTCGTCCGCCAAGTGAACAAAGATTACCAGAGTCCGTTGATGGAAGCCTACGTCGATGAAGTGAGGAAGCTAGAAGAGCACTTTGACGGCCTGCAAATGGAACATGTTCCAAGATCTCAGAATGATATTGCTGACGGCCTGTCAAAGTGCGCTGCACTTAAGTTGCCTGTGGAACCAGGGATTTTCATGCTCAAGCTGACTCAACCAACCGTAACACCGTCAACTGGACAAAGCAAGAAGAGGAAGTTGATCTCTGGTGACTACTTGCGGCGGAGCTTCCGAAGCCGTCGTTGCGAAGGTCCCCAAGATCAACACCAGCAGTCTTGAGGAAGCGATGCTGCTCCGTGCCCTGTGGTTTGTTTCGTTGAAGCGGGCGCTCCCGACAAGTCTTGCTCCGGCAAGCTTGTCGGGAGCATCAAGCTCGGCAGAGCCGCAGGTTCTTGCCGTAGAAGCTGATGTTCCTGCAGCAGATGTGCCTTTGGTCCTTGTTGTCGAGCCCTAAGCTCCGATGGGCGCAGCAGATTGTCCATTTCCTTGAGACAGAGAACTTCCGAAGAGCAAGAAGAAGCGGAAAGAGTAGCACGGCAGTCAAGTATGTACCAGTTTGTCGACAAGATACTTTGTCTGAAGAAGACTCAACGGTGTGAAATTGAAGTGTATTCCTGTGGAAGATGGGCGAAGCTGTTGGCGAGAGATACATGGAGGCATATGTGGTCACCACATTGGCGCAAGAGCACTTGCCGGCAAAGCTTTCCGGCAAGGTTTCTTCGGCCGACAGCCCTCCGTGATGCAACTGCGCACAAGTAACCAAGTGTGAAGCGTGCGATTCCATCCAAACAGATACACCAGCCAGCTCAAGCTCTCCGGGCGATCCCTTTATCCTGGCCATTTTCGGTCAGGGGCTCGACATCCTCGGCCCCTTCCCCGAGCTGTCGGGGCTTTGAATACTTATGCGTCGCCATCGACAAGTTCACAAAGTGGCGGAAGTGGAAGTAGTGAGGAAGGTGGCCGGCACGGTCGGCAATCAAGTTCTTCAGTCGATTGTTTGCCGTTTGGAATCCCTAACGGGATCATCACCGACAACGGCACACAATTCTGAGTCGCACCTTCATGCAAGACGTCCAAGATCTTGGCGCCAAGGTCTGCTTTGCTTCCGTTGCTCACCCAAGAAGCAACGGTCAGCGAAGAAGGGCAAATGCTTTGAAGTGCTTGCGGGCTCAAGACCAGAACTTTCAACGGGCTGCACAAGTGCGGAAGAAACTGGATCGAGGAGCTGCCGGTGGTTCTTTGGTCGATCAGGACGACGCCAAATCGAGCCACCGGCCAGACACCCTTTGCTCTAGTCTATGGAGCAGAGGAAGTTCTCCCCACGGAACTCGTATACGGATCGCCTCGAGTGCTCGCTTATGATGAGCTTGAGCAAGAGCAGCTGCGACAAGATGACGCGCTGCTCCTTGAGGAGGATCGTCTTCAGGCCGCTGTGCGAGCTGCTCGCTACCAGCAAGCTTTGCGTCGCTACCATAGCCGCAGAGTTAGTGCCGAAGTCTCGAGGAAGGCGACCTTGTTCTTTGGCGCGTTCGATCCGCCAAGAATTCAAACAAGTTGACGCCAAAGTGGGAAGGCCCTTATCGGGTGAAAGCGAGTCACTAGGCACAGCGCTGTCCATGCCTTGAGACCGAAGATGGCATTCCGGTGAGCAACTCCTGGAACATTGAGCATCTTCGTAAGTTTTACCCATAGGCGCGGTTGCGGAACCCGTTCCGGCAACCACCTTTAATACAAGTCTTGCCGCTGCTGCATGTAATCCTTTGTACAAAGCCGGTATGAGACCCGTGCATCAGTAAAGCTCATGTGTTGCGCACAACTTATCAAATTCATGCTTTCATCATTTTATTGCATGTTTTGACTAACACTTTGTGCAGCAACCACACCCGGTAAGCTAAATCAAGCCGCTAGGCTCCATAACTTTATTTCCTCTTCTTTCTCTTTTCTCAAAGAAAGGAAGGCTCCCTCGCGCACAAGTTAGCCAGGGGGGGAGGAGGAGATAATACTATGGACCAGGCATCGCTCGAGGAAGTTTCGCCTCATCGGGAAGCAAGAGACAGAAAAGCTAAGTTGCCAAAGTTTGAGCAATCAATTTTTAAATTTTTAAGTTATCTTCCTCGAACGATAGTACTTTGTATGGAAAACCTGTGCGCAGAGGAACCAACTCACGGCTAGTCGCGCCCTTAGTTTGTTTCGAGTCCGCTCAACAACTTAAGTGAGCTGTAGCTAGTCGCGACAAGGTTGCTTGTCGGTAACCTTGTCGGCGAGCTCTTGACGTTCACTTTTCGAGCTTCATGACAAAAGTGCCCGCACCGACAATTCCCGCAAATGCGTAAGGCAGACACGTACGAAGGAAGGAATCAAGTAGAGGAAATAACGTTGCATTGATCGCCTAAGATAGAGTATATTACAAAATAACTTGTCGCTGATCTAACAAAGTGTTCTAAAACATGATCGGCGACAAGGGAAAGATAAAGTTAGCGGCCTAGTCTACGCGGTCGCCCTCAATCCGCTTGATCTTGTTCACCTTGTCCACAATGGGTGCGACAAGCGCTTTGAAGCTCCTCCACGTTGGCATCTGGCGGCAAGGATCTCGAGGGCGCCATTAAGGTTGAGGCCCGGATTGCGGAAGGCCACCTTTATCAACACCTTCTCGAGGGCTCCTGCACGCAGATCTGGCGTGATTCCTCGGCCAGCTGCTTTGGGACCTCTTCCGGAGTCGGCTGGAGACCCGTCCTACGCCTTTGAAGAATAAACTGAGTTTGGCGCTGGGTTGGAGATGCTCGTCGGAGGAGTATGCAAGGTCCGCCATCCCCAGCTCCATCAGCTCGTTGTGGATGTCGTGGCGGTGTCCACAAGACCTTGATCCAGTGCTCCACGCTCTCCCTCAAGGTGCTCGATGGAGGTAGCATTCGCCAGCAGCTCCTCCTTGGCCTTGATCGCCTCCAACAAACCCACCTCCCTCTCTCTGGCGCCGTCCAACGTAGCGTGTCGAGTGGTCACTCAGCTCAAGATCCGCCTTGGAATCCTTGGCGGCGTCGAGCTCCTTGCCTCTATCAGCGAGACGACTCTGCAGCTCGCCAAGAGTGTAAGCGTCCTTCTCGCGCTCACGCTTGAGCACGGCAAGCTCTTCGCCGCTCTTCTTGAGGCTGGCCTCCAGCTGTGCCACCTTCGCCTTCAGCTCTTCCTTGGCGGCCTCGGCGGCTGCGGCACGCCAAGTGACTCCTCGCGCGCGGCAAGGTCTTCTTCGTGGCTGTCCAGGTTGACCTTCCGATGCGCCAGCTCGCTTTCCTGCGCGGCGAGCTTCTCGGCAGCCAGCCGCTGCTCCTCCTCAGCCGCGGCCTTCTCAAGGATGAAGGCCGTGCACTCTTCTGCAAGTTGCCCCCGCGCTTCTGCTACGTCGTGGAGAGCTTCTTGGTTGGCGCTCCGAAGCTCTTCTGCGCGCTTCTCCATGTCCGCTCCTGCCCTCGCGACAAGTGCTTCCCGGGTCTCCAACTTGGCCTACCGGGCGCGGTAGAGCGACAATGCTTCTTCGGCTGCTCCTCCTCGAACTTCGCCGCTGCTGCTGCTTGGCGCGTCCACCAGCGTCGGCCAATGGAGGCGAGTAGCTCGCCGTCGAAGGTCTCTCCTCGACCGGCGCCCGGGGCTCGGTTCCTGGGGAGCTTGATGAAGACGCCGCCGGCCTTGGTAGGCGCCGGCTGGGGCTCCTCGAACTGGCCTTGCCCAGCGGCGGGGAGTCGGCTGTCGGTGTGGCGCTTGGCGCTCCCTGCGGCCTCAAGGCGGTCGGTCACGATCGCCCGACCCTCGCCGGCCTCTGCGTCGGCAGCCTCGGTGGCATCCTCGCCAACAGGCTCGTCGGCGACGGCCTCTTCTTCCACATCAACGACCTCTTCTTCCTCGACGGCGGCCTCGTCGGTGTTGCTGCGCGCTTCCTCCTTGCCGGCGGCCTCGATCTCCATCGGCTCTGCGTCAGACGAAGAAAGAGCAGTCAAGCAAATGTTCAAAAAGAGAAACAAAAGAAAGCAAGCCCAAGGAAAATTTTCGTGTAAGGAAATTACACCAGCAGGATCCGCAGCCATGGCCTCGACCACCTGGAGGGTCACCGGCGCTGTCCCTTGCCGGGTAGCCTCCCTTGCCGGAGTGGCCTCCCTTGTCGGGCGCTCCCTTGTGAGAATCCTCCCTTGGCGGCGTAGTGGCAGCCAGGATCTCGGGGCCGGCTTGAGCCCTCGATGAGGCTGCTCTGCTCCTACACAAGCACACACGGTCGGTATCAACGAAAAGGAGCACCCCTGCACCGAATAGTAAAGAGAAAACTGCGCACTTACTGCAGGGGCTGTGCTGGGGCTGCTCACGAGGAGGGTCGCCGGGTCCGGCAAGGGGTCTCGGACGCGTCCCCTGTTGCCCGCAGGAGAATCGTCCTCAACGACGACCGTCGGGATCTTAGCCCTCTTCGATGCTCTCGGGCCAGCGTCACGAAAAGGAAAGAGTCGAGCGAAGCAAATCAGATTCAAGATGAAGCAATAAAATTGAAGAAATACAAGCACAAATATCAAGAGCTTACTCTTCGCCTTCCTCCTCGGAGCTGGCGCGGAGAAGTCAAACTCGGCTCGCCTCCGGTGCGACGAGGCGGGGAGTGGGCTCTCTTGGCCGCTGGCGGAGGCGTCGGCGGTGGCCGAGAATATCCCGCCCGGTTATCGCATGGCGGTGCGAGGCGCTCAGCGGCAACCTCGCTTGCTGTAGAGCGCGTCGCACGGCGCCTTCGCTTGTGGGCAGTCTGCCGCCCGACTCGTCTCCAGCCTTGCGGAGACGCCTCTTCGGCGGAGCCTCGGCTCAGCGGCAAGTCGCTGGGTGGTGGAGAAGAAGCGCCCTCGGCGGGTCCACTCGACCCGGCCTCGGGCTCGACAAGCTCGTCCTCGCCAACGACCTCCCCTCGCTTGGCAAGGCTTTCCGCCTTCGCAGCGTCCGCCTCCTCCACGGTGAACCCGAAGGCTCCAGCGGCAGCGGCTGCTGCCGCCTCCTCCACCCTGGTGGCAATCCGCGCCATCTCCTCGTCGGTGGTGTCGCGGGTGAGCCTTTCTGCTCGCCGGGCGGATCGGCACTTCTTCCAAGTCGTCGAAGAACTGCTGCACGACCTCGTCGGGGCTCCTGCCAGTTGGAGCGATCCCATGGGAATCGCTGGCGGCATCATGGCGCGGATGCGGTCGGCGCCGAGTTGTTGCACAATGGGGCGACCCCAGCGGCAACCTAAACCACTCGGGGTGGTCGGGTCGTTCTTGAACAGCTCGAGCAGCATCGCATCCAGCTCCAAGACGGTGAAGTTCCGATTCGGACCGGGCGCAACCTCATGATGTCTGCGCGTTACGGAACTCCCAAGCAGGCCTCCTCCTCTCCTGCAAGGGAGCGATGCAGCGGCGAAGGAAATCTGCGCCAACTGCGCCTACGGTTAACCCGGCAAGCCTGAGGCGCAAGATCCGGGTCGCGGCTATCTTCAACTTCGCATCCTCCGGCGCCAAGTTACTCCAATCTCTGCCGCGCACTATTGGGGTTTGGCGCCGCAGCGATCGAAAGGGCTGCGGGTTCTCCTCTACGACCCAACACCAATTGGCTCTCCACTCCTCCCACTTGTTGCGGAACTCTCCTTCCAGGTAGGCTTCTTTCTTGCCGATCCTGGAGACCCAAGCTATCCCTCCGGCAAGTGGCTCTCCTCTGTCGACGCGGGGCACAAAGAAATGGCGGAAGAGTGCCACATTTGGGTGGACTCCGACAAAGTTTTCGCAAAGATGCGCGAAAACTGCCATGGTCAAGACGGCGTTGGGGGTGAAATCAAGGAGGCGGAGGCCAAACGTGTTCATGATGACGCAGAAGAACTTGCAAAAGGGCGGGCAAAGCCCGCAATAGAAGAAAAGGGCGAAAAAGGGGTACCCTGTTGGTGCCAAATCAGAGGCGGAGGCGGGAGTACCCTCGTCTTGGCGGATGCGCACGCGTCTCCATCGACCAAAGAGGTAGAAGATGTCCCGCAGCTCCCTTGCGCCCGAGCTGCGGGGAAGATGGCTCGCTCCTTGCGCAACGCCGCGAGCCGCTGCGCCGACCGACTTGACGCCCTTCTCCTTGTCGGCTTTGAGCCATGGCGAGGGCGGCGGAGGAGGCCGACGGCGGTGAGCGCGCTGGGCGAAGGGGCGGGCGCTGCTTTCTTCGCACCGGAGAAGAAGAGGGAGCGGCGGTGGTTTTCTTGACAAGACAGCGATGGCGAGTGGACGGCCTGCCCCTGTTTCCTCCGCTTATAAAGAGGGGGAGGGGGCGGACGTTCCGCTTTTCCTAATAAAGAAACCCGCACGACCACGCCCACGATCTCTCGCACGGCGCCACGTCCGGTGCGTGCCGTTAGTGGGGATCGTGGTGGGTCCGGGCGAGTGCGGCGTGGTCGAGGCGCGTGTGCCGATCGCTTTATTTTGGGCCTGGCCCGACAAAGCACTCGGCACCGTGTACGGCCCAGCCCGGGGGCTCTGTCGGGTACTAGAGTAGGGTACCCTAGTATCCCGTGCTAGATGCCTGCAGACGATTGTAGCACCCCGCGGCAGGGTTTGCCTCGTCACCGCCAAGATCCCCCATGGTTCCTTTGGAGCCATTCAAGAACAAAGTATTTGATTAAGAAGACAAGGCCCCGGCAAGAGAAGCTTGCCGGGAAGGCCACTCAAGGCATGCAGAAGACAAGGCCCCGGCAAGAGGAGCTACCGGGAAGGCTCGGAGCGCGACAAGCCTCCGGACGCGACAAGGATTCGGCCGCGGCAAGGCGCTTGCCGCGGCATGCAACCTCTCTCCATCTCCGCTCCAGCCCATCCAGCGACGTGTCGCCATGGGACCGTTCCATGCGCGCGGGTCGAGAGGCTGTGCAGCCAGCGGAGAGCAGCGATAAGCGGCGCTGACAAGCTTGCCATCGTGGCGAGCGGAGGCGCAGCTGACGGTCTCTCTCTGTAATCGTTTGGGTGACACTGATGGGCATTTATTGCTTTTGTCCCTTGCCGTCGAGTTAGGTATTTTGCATAATACCTTTGTTCGAGTAGGTGTACCAACTCCTGTTTTACATTTGTACCCTCATCTATGTTGCCACCGTCGGAGACCCTTGAGCATATAAAAGGAGGCCCATGTGCAACGTGAGGGGTTCGGTTCATTCGACTCACTCGAGACCAGATACACCCACGCTAGGTTTTGTAGCTCTCATCGGCTCCCTAGCAAGAACACAATACATCGGATAAGCAGCGGTAGGAGTTTTATCTCTCCGGAGAGCTCCGAGCAGGGTAAACTGCTCGTGTGCCTCGCCTCGATCCGCTCTTCGTGCGATCTCCGCCCCCCCTCCGAACCACAAAGGGGCCTGGTCCGCCGGCCCCATAGGTGTTCGTGGGTACGATCAGCCTCCCCGACAAAAAGAGATCCAGTCATAATCATACCCAATATAAATTAACAGTAATGAATGCAAATGACAACTGCAGTCTCCATCTAGTGCTTTTAATAAGAGGGTGATGACTCAACATAAAAGTAAATAGATAGGCCCTTCGCAGAGGGAAGCGGGGATTTGTAGAGGTGCCAGAGCTCGATTTTGAAATAGAGATAAATAATATTTTGAGCGGCATACTTTCATTGTCAACATAACAACTAAGAGATGGCGATATCTTCCATGCTACACACATTATAGGCGGTTCCCAAATAGAATGGTAAAGTTTATACTCCCCTCCACCAATAAGCATCAATCCACGGCTTGCTCGAAACAACGAGTGCCTCCAACATACATCAGGTCCCGAGGGGAGTTACATTTGCAATTATTTTGATTTAGTTTGCATAAAGCATGGGACTGGGCATCCCGGTGACCAGCCATGTTCTCGTTAGTGAGGAGTGGAGTCCACTCCTCTTGAGAATAACCCGCCTAACAAGGAAGATAAGGACAGCCATAGTTGATACATGAGCTATTCGAGCATACAAAACAGAATGTTTATTTGAAGGTTTAGAGTTTGGCACATACAAATTTACTTGGAACGGCAGGTAGATACCGTATATAGGAAGGTATAGTGGACTCATATGGAATAAATTTGGGGTTTAAGGGATTGGATGCACAAGCAGTGCTCCCGCTTAGTACAAGTGAAGGCTAGCAAAAGACTGGGAAGCGACAAACTAGAGAGCGACAACAGACATGAACATGCATTAAAATTAATAAACCTTGGATACAAGCATGAGTAGGATATAATCCATCATGAACATAAATATCGTGAAGGCTATGTTGATTTGTTTCAACTACATGTGTGAACATGTGCCAAGTCAAGTCACTTAAATCATTCAAAGGAGGATACCACCCCATCATACCACATCACAACCACTTTAATAGCATGTTGGCACGCAAGGTAAACCATTATAACTCATAGCTAATCAAGCATGGAATAAGCAACAAAGATCTCTAATTGTCATTGCAAACATGTTTATTCATAATAAGCTGAATTAGGAACGATGAACTCATCATATTTACAAAAACAAGAGAGGTCGAGTTCATACCAGCCTTTCTCATCTCAGGCAGTCCATCATATATCATCATAATTGCCTTTCACTTGCACGACCAAACGATGTGAATAATAAGAGTGCACGTGCATTGGACTAAGCTGGAATCTGCGAGCATTCAACAAATAGGAGAAGACAAGGCAATATGGGCTCTTTGGTTAAATCAACAATAAAGCATATAAGAGCCACTTCAACAATTTAATCATGGTCTTCTCCTATCGACCCCCAAAGAAAAGAAAAGGAATAAAACTATTTACACGGGAAAGCTCCGAACAAGCAAAAGAAGAACGGGAAATATTTTTGGGTTTTCTTTTTAATTATTACTAATACAGCAGGAAAAATAAACTACTACTAATTTTTTTTGTTTTCTTAAAGTTTATTAAACACACAAGAAGAAAGCAGGAAAAACAAAATAAACTAGCATGGATATTACAGTGAAATAGTATGAGCACCAACATCTAGCAATGAGTGTGTGTGAACATAAATGTAATGTCGGTGAGAAATACGTACTCCCCCAAGCTTAGGCTTTTGGCCTAAGTTGGTTCATTGCTAGGGATGGCCTGGCGGATATCCATAGTTGTAGCTGGGGTCGTACTGCAATGAAGAGGACTCTGACTGCTATTGGCTGGCAGCCACGTCCGGATCCCAAGAATAAACAGACTGGCGTGGAGGCTCATATTGTGGTTCCGGCTCCGGGGCTGGTGCAGGATTCCGATAGGCTTGAACGGCCGCCCACGGAACGAGGTAAGGACCTGCAGACAAGTTAAACAAAGAAGGAGCAGGCAAAGTAATAGTCTCAGGGTGATGTTTATCAAAGTACAATTTATATTTGAGCTCCCCTTCACGACTCTTAACAATAAAATCATGTGCTAGCATACTCTTATAATCTAGATAAGCACTAGGCAGCAATTTTTCTTCTTTCTCAAAATGCCTAATAGGTATGCCAAAATATTCAGCTAGGCGTGAAGCATAAATGCCTCCAAAGATGGGGCCCTTACTACGGTTCAGACTTAACCGTCTAGCAACAATTCGACCCATACTAACAGAGTTATTGCGGTATAAACCATTGAACAAAATGATAATATCAGGAACACTAAGGTTTCCACAGTTTCCACGACCAATCAAGCAACGACTAGCAAATAAGGCAAAGTAGCGTAAAACAGGAAAATGTATGCTAGTGATTCTTGCATCAGAAACCTTCCTGGTTTCTCTCACAATGATAGTGTTAATAAATGCTTCCACTTCATTACGGTGTGGTTCATCTAAGGTACCCTCAAAGGGTATTTTGCAAACCTCACAAAATTCAGCTAATGGCATCTTCTTAACAACGTCATATAAATGAAACTCTACTGATGGAGGTGATTCCTTAGGAAAATAGTAGAAGTTTTGCACAAAAGTATTTGTGAGTAAGAGATACTAATGACGTTGGTCGCGGAGGAAGTTGGTGAGGCCAGCATTCCCAATCAATAAATAAAAATCCTCATAAATTCCGGCTCTCCTCAAGAAGTCATCGGAAGGCCATACACACGGCCGTACCTCCACGGAGCAAGGCAAATTATATTTGGGCTTCTTCATTTTGTTTTTCCTTCGAGCTTCGGCTCGACGAGCCCCTCAAAAGTCTCTTCATTATTTTCTGAAATAATCTGAAATTTTTAGTAACTTCAAACAAAAGTGAACCAACTTCAATAAAATTGATAGCAACTACTCCTACAAGTGACTAGAGCCTATATCAAGCATTAGAACTACTTGGAACCATATAAATTTGACATGCAAGCTCAAGAACATGGTCACCTATGAAGCACAAATTTTCAATGAATAAAGCACTAGAGCAAAAACTAATTGGACCAATGGAGGAGTCACATACCAAGAATTAATCTCCCCAAGCAGTTTTGTGAGAGGTGCTTTGAGTAAGGAGATCGAAAATCACAGCAACGGTGGCTGGAACTCGTGTTTGAGCTGGTTATTCGTGTTTGTGGGAGGAAGAAGAAGGGGATGGGTGCAGGAATAAGTGGAGGAGGGCCACCGTGGGCCCACGAGGCAGGGGGCGCGCCTTGGGGGGTAGGGCGCGCCCTCCACCCTCGTGGCTAGGTGGCAACTCCCCATGATAATTTTTGCACAAGAATCCTCAAATATTCCCAAAAAAATCATATTAAATTGGCATGGCATTTTGAGGACTTTTATTTTTGGGATATTTTTATATTGCATGGATGAATCAGGAAACAGACAGAAAAATACTATTTTTAATTTATTTCAACTAAATAACAGAAAGTATAAAGACGGTACAGAAGGTTGTGCTTCTAGTTTCATCTGTCTCGTGCTCATCAAATGGAATCCACTAACAAGGTTGATCAAGTCTTGTTAATAAACTCGTTCCGACTAACATGGAACCGGAGAAATTTTGAATAACACTATGTTACCACAACGGGGATATGCACATCCCCTATAATAAGAATGTCATATTTCTTCTTGACAGTAGGAAGAGGAAATTCAAAACCTCCAAAAATAATCGATGGAACTTTTCCAATAGAATTGATACTATAAACTTGAGGTTGTTTCCTCGGAAAGTGTACCATGTGATCATTACCATTAACATGAAAAGTGACATTGCCTTTGTTGCAATCAATAACAGCCCCTTCAGTATTCAAAAAAGGTCTTCCAAGAATAATAGACATACTATCGTCCTCGAGAATATCAAGAATAACAAAGTCCGTTAAAATAGTAACGTTTGCAACCACAATAGGCACATCCTCACAAATACCGACAGGTATAGCAGTTGATTTATCAGTCATTTGCAAAGATATTTCAGTAGGTGTCAACTTATTCAAATCAAGTCTACGGTATAAAGAGAGAGGCATAACACTAACACGGGCTCCAAGATCACATAAAACAGTTTTAACATAATTTATTTTAATGGAGCATGGTATAGTGGGTACTCCTGGATCTCCATGTTTCTCTGGTATTCCACCCTTAAAAGTATAATTAGCAAGCATGGTGGAAATTTCAGCTTCTGGTATCTTTCTCTTATTGGTAATGATATCCTTCATATAGTTAGCATAAGGATTTGTTTTGAACACATCAGTTAATCGCATACGCAAAAAATAGGTCTAATCATTTCAGCAAAGCGCTCAAAATCATCATCATCCTATTTCTTGGATGGTTTGGGAGGAAAAGGCATGCTTTTCTGAACCCATGGTTCTCTTTCTTTACCATGTTTCCTAGCAACAAAGTCTCTCTTATCATAACGTTGATTCTTTGATTGTGGGTTATCAAGATCAACAGCGGGTTCAACTTCTACATCATTATCATTACTAGGTTGAGCATCATCATGAACATCATCATTAACATTTTCACTAGGTTCATGTTCATTACCAGATTGTGTTTCAGCATCAGAAATAGATATATCATTTGGATTCTCAGGTGGTTCAGCAATAGGTTCACTAGAAGTTTGCGAAGTTCTATCATTTTTCTTTTTCTTCCTTTTAGAAGAACTAGGCACATCAGTTTTATTTCTCTGACAATCTTGTTCAATTCTCTTAGGGTGGCCTTCAGGATACAAAGGTTCCTGAGTCACTCTACCAGTTCTAGTAGCCACTCTTACAGCATAATCATTTTTCTTACTATTCATTTCATTGGGCAAATCATTTTGAGCCTTAAGTACTTGTTCTACTTGAGTGGTAACCATAGAAGCATGTTTGGTAATGAGTTTAAGTTCACCTCTAACATTAGCCATATAATCACCCAAGTGTTTAACCATATCGGAATCATATTTCAACTATCTACCAAAATAAGCATTAAAATTTTCTTGTTTGACAATGAAATTATCAAACTCATCCAAGCATTGTCTAGCAGACTTATAGTGAGGAATATCACCTTCATCAAATCTATAGAGAGAATTTACCTTTACTACCTGTGTCGGGTTATCGGGGTCAGGAGGTTCTTCAATAGGTAATGGATCAAGATCATATGTTTCTTCAACAGGCGGTAGATTAAGGCCATGTATTTCTTCAATAGGAGGTAAATTCTTAACATCTTCAGCTTTAATACCTTTTTCTTTCATAGTTTCTTTGCCTCTTGCATATCTTCAGGACTGAGAAATAGAACACCTCGCTTCTTCGGAGTTGGTTTAGGAATAGGCTCAATAATTGGCTCAGGAGCTGGCTCAGGAGGTGACCAATTATTTTCATTTGTCAACATATTATTCAATAGAATTTCAGCTTCATCCGGTGTTCTTTCCCTGAAAAGAGAACCAGCACAACTATCCAGGTAATCTCTGGAAGCATCGGTTAGTCCATTATAAAACATATCAAGTATTTCATTTTTCTTAAGAGGATGATCAGGCAAAGCATTAAGTAACTTGAGAAGCCTCCCCCAAGCTTGTGGGAGACTCTCTTCTTCGATTTGCACAAAGTTGTATATTTCCTTTAAAGCAGCTTGTTTCTTATGAGCAGGGAAATTAGCAGAGAAGTAATAAATCATATCCTGGTGACTACGCACACAACCAGGATCAAGAGAATTAAACCACATCTTAGCATCACCCGTTAATGAGAAAGGAAATATTTTAAGGATATAAAAGTAGCGAGATCTCTCATCATAGTGAACAGGGTGGCTATATCATTTAATTTAGTAAGATGTGCCACAACAGTTTCAGATTCATAACCATGAAAAGGATCAGATTCAACCAAAGTAATTATATCAGGATCAACAGAGAATTCATAATCCTTATCGGGAACACAAATAGGTGAAGTAGCAAAAGCAGGGTCAGCTTTCATTCTATCTCTAAGAGATTCTTTACTCCATTTAACTAACAGCCTCTTAAGTTCGTATCTATCCTGGCAGGCAAAAATAGCTGCAGAAGATTCCATATCAAAGAGATAACCCTCAGGAATAGCAAGCATATCTTCATCATCACTTTCATCAACATACTCAAATTCAATAGTTTCTCTCTCTCTCTAGACCTAGAAATTTGTTCATCAAGAAATTCACCAAGGGGCACAGTAGTATCAAGCATAGAAGTAGTTTCATCATAAGTATCATGCATAGCAGAAGTGGCATCATCAATAACATGCGACATATCAGAACGAATAGCAGAAGCAGGCTTAGGTGTCGCAAGCTTACTCATAACAGAAGGTGAATCAAGTGCAGAGCTAGATGGCAGTTCCTTACCTCCCCTCGTAGTTGAGGGATAATTTTTTGTCTTAGCTTCTTTAAAGTTCTTCATAGTGTCCAGCAAATATAAGTCCCAAGTAACTCATAGAACAGAGCTAT
Source organism: Aegilops bicornis (assembly GCA_021605145.1). Taxonomy (NCBI): domain Eukaryota; kingdom Viridiplantae; phylum Streptophyta; class Magnoliopsida; order Poales; family Poaceae; genus Aegilops; species Aegilops bicornis. The sequence goes on along the minus strand of CM038672.1, from coordinate 336,567,452 downwards.
GCTCCCCGGCAACGGCGCCAGAAAAAGGTCTTGATAACCCACAAGTATAGGGGTCGCAACAGCTTTCCAGGGTAGAGTATTCAACCCAAATTTATTGATTCGACACAAGGGGAGCCAAAGAATATTCTCAAGTATTACATGGCGAGTTGTCAATTCAGCCACACCTGGAAACTTAATATCTGCAGCAAAGTGTTTAGTAGAAAAGTAGTATGATAGTGGTGATAGCGGTAACAAAAGTAACGGAAGCAAAAGTAATATTTTTGGTATTTTGTAGTCATTGTAACAATAGCAAAGGGAAAGTAAATAAGCGTAAACCAATATATGGAAAGCTCGTAGGTATTGGATCGGTGATGGATAATTATGCCGGATGCGGTTCATCATGTAACAGTCATAACATAGGGTGACACAGAACTAGCTCCAATTCATCAATGTAATGTAGGCATGTATTCCGAATATAGTCATACGTGCTTATGGACATGAACTTGCATACCATCTTTTGTCCTACCCTAACGTGGCAGCGGGGTCCTAATGGAAACTAAGGGATATTAAGGCCTCCTTTTAATAGAGAACCGGAACAAAGCATTAGCACATAGTGAATACATGAACTCCTCAAACTATGGTCATCACCGAGAAGTATCCCGATTATTGTCACTTCGGGGTTGTCGGATCATAACACATAATAGGTGACTATAGACTTGCAAGATAGGATCAAGAACACACATATATTCATGAAAACATAATAGGTTCAGATCTGAAATTATGGCACTCGGGCCCTAGTGACAAGCATTAAGCATAGCAAAGTCATAGCAACATCAATCTCAGAACATAGTGGATACTAGGGATCAAACACTAACAAAACTAACTCGATTACATGATAGATCTCATCCAACCCATCACCGTCCAGCAAGCCTACGATGGAATTACTCACGCACGACGGTGAGCATCATGAAATTGGTGATGGAGGATGGTTGATGATGATGACGACGACGACGAATCCCCTCTCCGGAGCCCCGAACGGACTCCAGATCAGCCCTCCCGAGAGGTTTTAGGGCTTGGCGGCGGCTCCGTATCATAAAACGCGATGATTTCTTCTCCTTGATTTTTTTCTCCCCAAAAGCCAATATATAGAGATGGAGTTGGCGTAGGAAGGTCTCCAAGGGGCCCAAGAGGTAGGGGGCACGCCCAGGAGGGGTGGGGGCGCGCCCCCCACCCTCATGGACAGGGTGTGGGCCCCCTGGTCTTCATCTTTGGCGAGGATTTTTTATTATTTTTTCTAAGATGTTCCGTGGAGTGTCAGGTCATTCCGAGAACTTTTGTTTTCTGCACATAAAACAACATCATGGCAATTCTGTTGAAAACAGCGTCAGTCCGGGTTAGTTTCATTCAATCATGCAAGTTAGACTCCAAAATAAGGGCAAAAGTGTTTGGAAAAGTAGATACGACGGAGACGTATCAGCAGGCGGTTCGGAGCCCGTGGCCGGGGACGAATCCAAGGGTCCGGCAACACAGGTCTCATAGGAGGTAAGGTCAGTATTCGTCTCTATCGCCGCTAAGTGTGCAGCCTCTATGGCGGGGTCCATCCGCCCGTCCTCGGACGGCGCGATCTGCTCCGGATTGAGGGACGAAGTAGCCACAGGTGCGATCTCCCGAACACTGTCAGACGGCAGAGCTAATTCATGCTCGTCGTGACTGTGCGGCGCACCTGACATGGGCTCGAATCCATCAAAGATAAAGTCTCCGCGGATGTCGGTAGTATAGTTCAAGCTTCCAAACCTGACCTGACGGCCAGGGGCGTAGCTCTCGATCTGCTCCAGATGGCCAAGCGAGTTGGCCCGCAGTACGAAGCCGCCGAATATGAAGATCTGTCCGGGGAGAAAAACCTCACCCTGGATCGCATCGTAGCCGATGATCGAAGGATCCATCTAGCCTATATCATGACGACACAGTGGAACTCTCAATGAAAGCACCAATGTCGGTGTCAAAACCGGTGGATCTCGGGTAGGCGGTCCTGATACGTCTCCAACGTATCTGTAATTTTTTATTGCTCCATGCTACTTTATCTACTGTTTTGGACTATATTGGGCTTTATTTTCCACTTATATATTATTTTTGGGACTAACCTATTAACCGGAGGCCCAGCCCAGAATTGCTATTTTTTGCCTATTTCAGTGTTTCGAAGAAACGGAATATAAAACGGAGTCCAAACGGAATGAAACCTTCGGGAACGTGATTATCCGTTTGGATCTCAATTTTGGATCTCAATACAATGTTCTCCCCCTCTCTCGTGGAGATCTATTCGATGTAATCTTCTTTTTGCAGTGTGTTTGTTGAGACCGATGAATTGTGGGTTTATAATCCAGATTATCTATGAATAATATTTGAATCTTCTCTGAATTCTTTTATGTATGATTGATTATCTTTTCAAGTCTCTTGAAATTATCCGTTTGGTTTGGCCAACTAGATTGGTAGTTCTTGCAATGGGAGAAGTGCTTAGCTTTGGGTTCAATCTTGCGGTGTCCTTTCCTAGTGACAGAAGGGGCAGCAAGGCACGTATTGTATTGTTGCCATCGAGGAAAACAAGATGAGATTTTTATCATATTGCATGAATTTATCCCTCTACATCGTGTCATATTGCTTAAGGCGTTACTCTGTTTTTAACTTAATACCCTAAATGCATGCTGGATAGCGGTCGATGAGTGGAGTAATAGTAGTAGATGCAAGCAGGAGTCGGTCTACTTGTCTCGGACGTGATGCCTATATACATGATAATACCTAGATATACTCATAACTATGCTCAATTCTGTCAATTGCTCAACAGTAATTTGTTCACCACCGTAGAATACTTATGCTCTTGAGAGAAGCCACTAGTGAAACCTATGGCCCCCGGGTCTATTCTCATCATATCAATCTCCATTACTTTAATACTTGCTTTGTTTTTACTTTTCCTTTTACTTTTCACTTTGCATCTCTATACCAAAAATACCAAAAATATTATTTATCATCTCTATCAGATCTCCCTCTCGTAAGTGACCGTGAAGGGATTGACAACCCCTAATCGCGTTGGTTGCGAGGAGCTATTGTTTTGTGCAGGTACGAGGGACTTGTGCGTGGCCTCCTACTGGGTTGATACCTTGGTTCTCAAAAACTGAGGGGAATACTTACGCTACTTTGCTGCATCATCCTCTCCTCTTCGGGGAAATCCAACGCAGTGCTCAAGAGGTAGCAAGAAGAATTTCTGGCGCCCGTTCTTGGAGGCTCACGCAAGAGCAAGTCAAGAAACATACCAAGTAACCATCACAATCCCTATCTCCCGCATTACATTATTTTCCATTTGCCTCTCGTTTTCCTCTCCCCCACTTCACCCTTGCCGTTTTATTCACCCTCTCTTTCCCAACCTCCTCCTCTTTTTCCCGTTTGCCTTTTTCTCGCTTGCCTTTTGTTTTCTCGTGTGTTGGATTGCTTGTTTGTCGCGATGGCTCAAGATACTACCAAATTGTGTGACTTCACCAATACCAATAATAATGATTTCCTTAGCACTCAGATTGCTCCTCTGGCCAATACTGAATCTTATGAAATCAATACTGCTTTGTTGAATCTTGTTATGAAAGATCAATTCGCCGACCTTCCTAGTGAAGATGCCGCTACTCATCTGAATAGCTTCATTGATTTATGTGATATGCAAAAGAAAAAAATGTCGATAATGATGTCGTTAAATTGAATCGATTTAATTTTTAGCTTTGAGATCGTGCTAAAGCGTGGTTTTCATCTCTGCCTAAAAATAGTATTGATTCTTGGAACAAGTGCAAAGATGCTTTTATCTCTAAGTATTTTCCGCCCGCTAAGATTATCTCTCTTAGGAACGATATTATGAATTTTAAGCAACTTGATCATGAACATGTTCCACAAGCTTGGGAGAGAATGAAATTAATGATACGTAATTTTCCTACTCATGGTTTGAACTTGTGGACGATTATACAAAACTTTTATGCCAAATTTAATTTTGCTTCTAGAAATCTTTTAGATTCGGCCGCGGGAGGCACTTTTATGGAAATCACTCTAGGAGATGCTACTAAACTTCTAGATAATATTATCGTTAATTATTCTCAATGGCATACCGAAAGATCTACTAACAAAAAAGTGCATGCGATAGAAGAAATTAATGTTTTGAATGGAAAGATGGATGAACTTATGAAATTATTTGCTACTAAGAGTGTTTCTTCTGATCCTAATGATATGCCTTTGTCTACTTTGATTGAGAATAATAATGAATCTATGGATGTCAATTTTGTTGGTAGGAATAATTTTGGTAACAACGCATTATAGAGGGAATTTTAATCCTAGGCCTTATCCTAGTAATCCTTCTAATAATTATGGAAATTCCTACAACAACTCTTATGGAAATTTTAATAAGATGCCCTCTGAATTTGAGAGTAGTGTTAAAGAGTTTATGAATTCACAAAAGAATTTTAATGCTTTTCTTGAGGAGAAATTGCTTAAAGCTGATGATTTGGCTAGGAACGTTGATAGAATTTCTCTTGAGGTTGATTATCTAAAGCTTATATATATTCCTCATAAGCATGATATCAATGAGTCTCTCAAAGCTATGAGAATTTCCATTGATGAGTGCAAAGAAAGAACCGTTGGGATGCGTGCTTCCAAAGATGCCTTTACTAAAGCGTGTTCTTCCAATTCCTATGAAAATCAAGATGAAGATCTAAAAGTTATTGATGTGTCCCCCATTAAATCTTTGTTTTGCAATATGAATCTTGATGAAACTGAATATGATCTCCCTTTACCTAGAAGGCGTTCTAAGAATTCGGAGTTTTTAGATCTTGATGATGAAATTGATAAATGTGGGATTGAAAGAAATAAAAACCTAGATGTTGCTAAACCCACTATATTGGATCTCAAGGAATTTAATTATGCAAATTGCTCTTTAATTGATTGTATTTACTTGTTGCAATCCGTGCTAAATTCTCCTCATGCTTATAGTAAAAAAAAGGCCTTTACCGAACACATTGTTGATGCCTTGATGCACTTTTATGAAGAAAAACTTGAGTTGAAAGTTTCTATCCCTAGAAAGCTCTATGATGAGTGGGAACCTACTATTAAAATTAAAATTAAAAATTATGAGTTTCATGCCTTGTGTGATTTGGGTGCTAGTGTCCCCACTATTCCCAAAACTTTGTGTGATTTGCTAGATTTCCGTCACTTTGATGATTGCTCTCTAAACTTGCATCTTGCGGATTCCACTCTTAAAAATCCTATGGGAAGAATTAATGATGTTCTTATTGTTGCAAATAGTAATTATGTGCCCGTAGATTTTATCGTGCTTGATATATATTGCAATCCTTCATGTCCTATTATTCTTGGTAGACCTTTCCTTAGAACGATTGGTGCAATTATTGATATGAAGGAAGGGAATATTAGATTACAATTTCCATTAAAGAAAGGCATGGAAAACTTTCCTAGAAATAAAATAAAATTACCATATGAATCTATCATGAGAGCCACTTATGGATTGCCTACCAAAGATGGCAATACCTAGATATATCCTTGCTTTTATGCCAAGCTAGGGGCGTTAAACGATAGCGCTTGTTGGGAGGCAACCCAATTTTATTTTTAGTTTTTTGATTTTGCTTCTGTTTAGGAATAAATAATCCATCTAGCCTTTGTTTAGATGTGGTTTTATGTTTTAATTAGTGTTTGTGCCAAGCTAGACCTATTGGATCTTCTTGGATGATAGTTATTTGATCTTGCTGTAATTTCCAGAAACTTTGCGCTCAGTGCCCGAATTATTGAAAATCATCAGAACGTGATAAAATACTGATTCAAATTGGTTCTGATCAATAAACAAATTGTTTAGGTCTTCTAATTTTGGTAGATTTTTGGAGTTCCATACGTTTGCGTTAGTTACAGATTACTACAGACTATTCTATTTTTGACAGATTCTGTTTATCGTGTGTTGTTTGTTTATTTTGATGAATCTATGGCTAGTAAAATAGTTTATAATACATAGAGAAGTTGGAATACAGTAGGTTTAACACCAATATAAATAAATAATTAGTTCATTACAGTACCTTAAATTAGTCTTTTGTTTTCTTTCTCTAACGGAGCTCACGAGATTTCTATTGAGTTTTGTGTTGTGAAGTTTTCAAGTTTTGGGTAAATTCTTTTGATGGATTATGGAACAAGGAGTGCCAAGAGCCTAAGCTTGGGGATGCCCATGGCACCCCCAAGATAATCCAAGGACACCAAAAAGTCAAAGCTTGGGGATGCCCCGGAAGGCATCCCCTCTTTAGTCTACTTCCATCGGTAATTTAGTTGGAGCTATATTTTTATTCACCACATGATATGTGTTTTGCTTGGAGCGTCTTGTATCATTTGCGTCTTTGATTGTTAGTCTACCACAATCATCCTTGTTGTACACACCTTTTGATAGAGCCATACATAAATTGGAATTTGATAGAATACTGTATGTGCTTCACTTATATCTTTTGAGCTTGATAGTTTTGCTCATAGTGCTTCACTTATATCTTTTGAGCGTGATAATTTTTGCTCTAGTGCTTCACTTAGATCTTATAGAGCACGGTGGTGGATTTGTTTTAAAGAAACTATTGATCTCTCATGCTTCACTTAGATTATTTTGAGAGTCGTTAATAGCATGGTAATTTGCTTAATATTAATATACTTGGTATTCATGATATGTGAAACTTTCTTTTGAGTGCGTTGAATACTAAGAAAAGTTTGATGCTTGATAATTGTTTTGAGATATGAAGATGGTGATATTAGAGTCATGCTAGTTGAGTAGTTGTGAATTTAAAGAATGCTTGTGTTGAAGTTAGCAAGTCCCATAGCATGCACGTATGGTTAAAGTTGTATAACAAATTTGAAACATGAAGTGTACCTGGCTTGTGCATCCTTATGAGTGGCGGTCGGGGACGAGCGATGGTCTTTTCCTACCAATCTACCCCCCTAGGAGCATGCGCGTAGTACTTGATTTTTGATGACTTCTAAATTTTTGCGATAAGTATATGAGTTCTTTTGACTAATGTTGAGTCCATGGATTATACGCACTTTTACTTTTCCGCCTTTGCTAGCCTCTTGATGCACTGCATTGCCCTTTCTCACCTTGAGAGTTGGTGCAAACTTTGCCGGTGCATCCAAACCCCGTGATATGATACGCTCTATCACACATAAACCTCCTTATATCTTCCTCAAGACAGCCACCATACCTACCTATTATGGCATGTCCATAGCCATTCCGAGATATATTGCCATGCAACTTTCCACCGTTCCGTTCATCATCATCATGACATACTTTACTTTTGTCATATTGCCATTGCATGATCATGTAGTTGACATCATATTTGTGGCAAAGCCACCATGCAATATTTTTCATACATGTCACTCTTGATTCATTGCACCATCCCGGTACACCGTCGGAGGCATTCATATAGAGTCATATCTTGTTCTAGTTTCGAGTTGTAATCCTTATGTTATAATCAATAGAAGTGTGATGATCATCATTATTAGAGCATTGCCCAAAAAAAAGGAGAAAGGCCAAAAATTAAAAAAGGAAAGGCCCAAAAAAAAAAAGGGCAATGTTACTATCTTTTTTTCCACACTTGTGCTTCAAAGTAGCACCTTGTTCTTCATGTAGTGAGTCTCATATATTGTGCTTCAAAGTAGCATCATGTTTTTCATATAGTGAGTCTCATAAGTTGTCTTTTTATACTAGTGGGAATTTTTCATTATATAACTTGGCTGTTATATTCCTACGATGGGCTTCCTCAAATGCCCTAGGTCTTCATGAGCAAGCAAGTTGGATGCACACCCACTAGTTTTCTTTTGTTGAGCATTCATAGCTCTAGTGCATCCGTTGCATGGCAATCCCTACTCCTCATGTTGACATCAATTGATGGGCATCTCCATAGCCCGTTCATTATCCTCGTCAATGTGAGACTTTCTCCTTTTTGTCTTCTCTCACAATCCCCATCATCATATTCTATTCCACCCATAGTGCTATATCCATGACTCACGCTCATGTATTGCGTGAAGGTTAAAAAAGATTGAGATTATTTAAGTATGAAACAATTGCTTGGCTTGTCATCGGGGGTATAGAAGTTGGGAACATCTTTGTGTGACGAAAATGAAGCATAGCCTAACTATATGATTTTGTAGGCATTGTCGGTGTACTAGAGTAGGGGTACCCTAGTATCCCGAACTTGTGCACGGGCAGTTGCAGCCCTCCGCGGCAAGGCTTACCGGGTGACCGCCAAGGTCCTCCGTGGTTCCTTTGGAGCCATTCAAGAACAAAGTATTAAAGCCAAGGAGACAAGGCCCCGGCAAGAGGAGCTTGCCGGGAAGGCCACCCAAGGCACCTAGGAGACAAGGCCCCGGCAAGAGGAGCTTGCCGGGACGGCCACCCAAGGCACCTAGGGAGGCGAGGCCCGGCAAGAGGAGCTTGCCGGGAAGGCCACCCTAGGCATCTAGGAGACAAGGCCCCGGCAAGAGGAGCTTGCCGGGAAGGCCCGGTGAGCGACAAGCTTCCGGACGCGACAAGACAACAACCGCGACAACCACTCTGTACCTGCGCTCCAGCACATCCACTAACGTGTCGACCTTTCCAGGCGCGCGTGGAAAGAGGTCGTGCAGCCAGCGGAGCGCGGTGGCAAGCGGCGTTGACAAGATTGCCATCGTGGCAAGCGGTGGCGCCCGACGGTCCCTTTCTGCCTTTGTTAGGGCGGCGTGAAGCGGGCATTTAATGCCTTTGTCCCCTGTCGTCAGGGTTAGGTATGATACACTGTACAAGTAGCTGTACCAACCACTCCTTTTCTATTTTTACCCTTGTCTACGTTGCCACCTGTCGGAGACCCCTTTAGCATATAAAAGGAGGCCCATGCGCAATGTAGAGGGGGGTTCGAGAGGTTCTAAGCCAAGAACACTCACGCTCGGTCTCGTTAGCAGCTTGTGTGTACTGTAGCACTCAGCGCTCCTGAGCAAGAACTCAATACACTCAGACATGCAGCAGTAGGAGTGTTATCTCTCCGGAGAGCTCCGAAGCTGGGTAAACTGCTCGTGTGCTTCGCCTCAATCTGCTCTTCGTGCGACCTCCGCCCCCCGCCGAACCGAAAGGGGCTCGGTCCGCCGGTCCCATAGGTGTTCGTGGGCCAGATCAGCCTCCCCGACATCTTTGGCACGCCAGGTAGGGGGCGTCGAGATTGTGTGAACCTGATCCGGCGTCCACACGAGCTAGATCTTCATCATCTTCATCGACATGCCACCGAAGAAGAAGGCTTCGGCAGATAACCCGTCTGCTGTTGAACCCACCACCACCGGAGCAAAGCGGGTGGTGGGGTAGACGCCGAGGAAGAATGGACGTCGGCAGAGCCCACGGTGCTGCCAAGTCCAAGGACAAGGCTGCGCAGACCTCGGCGTCCGTACATGCACCGCGCCCGTCTCGGGGGCGCGGGACCGACAACGCCATGGTATTCCTAACGCCATACGCTCGTTGGACCAAGATCGAGCTGGTGGATCTCGGGATGCTCAAGACCAGCATGCACGCCAACATGCCTTTGGCGCGAAGCGAAAGGCACGGTCGCTGGGCGGGATATCGCTCCTTCTAACATAGTTAGAAGTCCTAGCATATCCCGCCTCGCGCTGTTCGCCATCGCCACCCACCACTCCAGCCAGCTTTGGCGAGAGCTCAACTGCTCTGGATTACCCTTCAACAACCGACAAAGGTCGATGAATGGAGGGCCACCATTCGAGTCTCATCGGCTTTGCTAACGGCGACGCTCCGCTCAGCCGAAGCGCATCGCCGCCGCGCAGGACTGCTACACGAGCCGGTGGCGGCAAACCGGTGGGGTGCAACCACCATGCACTCTCTCCGCCCGAAGGCCAAGATCGTCGACTCGCGGATCCACCTCGATAGCGACTCCACCGCATCGCCGAATCCACGAGCTCGTCGCGATCAGCGCCAAGTTCTTCACGAACGACAGCAAGAAGACGCTCGAACTCGTGATCGAGCAATCAAGAGAAGCGCGGCGTCAATCCGACCAGCGCGCTGGGCCCTCTGTCGACATGCATGAGCCCGGGGAACCAGGCGACTTGCCGTACGTGGTAGGTTGCCCTGCGTTCACTCGTGAGCTGCGGCAAGTCCAGTGGCCAAGCAAGAAGAATTTCAAGCCAGACGTACCAGAGAAGTACGACGGCAAGACGCATCCATCGGAGTTCCTCAAAGCATCTACACCATCGCGGTGCAAGCTGCGGGGCGAGACGACAAGATCCTCGCCAACTACTTCCGGCTGGTGCTCAAGCCCAATGTCGAGATCCTGGCTCTTGCACTTGCCGGACAACTCCTTATCCTCTTGGGCAGATCTATGCCATCAGTTTGTCGGCGCCTTTACGGTGACCACAAGCCCCATGGCTAAGAAAGCGACCTTCATCTGCCGCCCGGAAGGAAGGAGAGCCCTGCGCAAGTACATTCGGAGATTCAGCCACAGACACAACATCCCAAATGTCCACCTGCCGCGGTAATCAGCGCGTTCCATCGAGCGTGCGAAACCGCGAGATCCGGGAGGAGATGGCGATGTGCAAGATCGAGAGCGTCGGTGAGCTATATGCCACAGGCGACAAGTGTGCGTCTTTGAGGAAGGGAGGAGACTCCCCGGAGAGAATACTGAAGCAGGAGGATCTGATAGTGAGGAGACCACCCCGGCAAAGAAAAACCGGCGGCGGAACAACAGGAAGAAGAAAGGCAAAGATGTGCTAGTTGTTGAGCAGTCCGGCAACGGAGGTGGCGCCAAGAAAGCCAAAGCTGGTAGCTCCGGCAAGGAGGTTGCCGCGGCACCAAGCTGCCAGCTGTGGCGGTCGCCGACAAGCAGGGGCGGCTCCAACAAGCGATCTGCAAGATCCACCGCACCAAAGGCCATGACCTCCGAGCTGCAAAAGTTCGAGCAGCTTGTCGAGCGGCGGCGAAGGCTGAACACGAGCAGCGACAAGGAGAAGTCCTGGGAAGGTGCTCGAGGAGCTAGCAAGAAACGTCCCGACCGAGGAGGACGCCGCGGCAAGGCCAAGCAGCGGCAAGGAGATTGACCCAGCGGCGCGACAAGGATGAAGACAACGGCGATGATGAAGACATGGATGATGGCCGAGACCGATGAGCAGGAGTTCGAGAAAGCCACGAGAGGTCACGTGCGTTGGCGGCGGTGCTTCTCTGCATACTTCACACCGCCAGCTCAAGCGGTGGATGCGGGAAGTCAATGCGGCGAGAACCATCCGTCGAGTCACGCAAGCCTACGAAATGGTCCGACACGCCTATCATCTTTGATATTGAGGACCACCCCGATCATGTAATGCGGTCGGGTGCTTGCCGATGTTGGTTTCACCAACTATCCGCAACCTCAAGGTCACTAAGATGCTAGTTGGCGGCGGGGCGGCTTGGACCTGATCTCCTCCGCGGTGCTCTAGAAACTCCGGATCCACGATGGCGAAGCTCGAAGAGACCGGCACATTCCAAGGAATCAATCCGGAAGGAGCAAGCGAAGGGAAAGATCACGTTGCCGGTGACATTTGGCGTGAAGTTGAACTTCAGGATCGAGAGGGTCACTTTTGGCGTTCTTTGACTTCCCATTGCCTTACAATGGGATACTTGGCCGTCCAAACACTCGTCAAATTCATGGCAGCCTCTCACTATGCATACAACATGCTGAAGATGCCAGCCCGATAAGTGTCATCTCTGTCCTGGCGACAAGAAGGATGCCCTTATCTGCGCCGACAAGATCTACCGGAAGCGGCAGCTACAGAGATTGCAAGCCACTTGCCGCCGAAGCTCCGGGCGAAGAAGAAGACCAAGTCCGGCAAGAGCTCGATGCCCACTCCGGCAAGCGCACCTCTTGGTGCTGCGCTACCGTCGAGGACGCACCATCAAGCTGCACCGGCAAGTGTAAGAAGACGATGGCAGCTCCACCGAGACCAAGAAGGTGTCCGCCAAGGAGGACGGCACCGGTGGTACCTTCACCATCGATTGCGATCTCGACCCTAAATAGGAAAAGGCGTGCTCGTTGCTTTCACGTGGGTGAACGTCGGCGTGTTTGTGTGGCAACCGTCGACATCCCGGTGTTCCTGTGAAAGTAATTGAGCACCATCTTGCCGCTTGTCCTCATGCGCGGCCCGTCAAGCGTAGAAGTCGTGAAGTAGGCAGTGGAGCGCCAAGAATTCATCGTAGAAGAAAGTAAGAAATTGGAAGCAGCAGGCCTTGTCAGAGGAGTGCTCCATCCTACGTGGTTGGCCAATCCTGTAGTTGTACGCAAGACAAACAGGAAATGGAGGCTTTGTATCGACTTTACCGATGTCAATAAATCTTGTCCCAAAGACCCATTTCCCTTGCCACGCATCGACTAGATTGTTGACTCCACGGCCGGATGTGATTTGCTTTCATTTCGGATGCATACTCGAGGATATCATCAGATCTTCATGGCGTAAGAGGATGAGGAGAAGACCGCATTCATCACCCCATGTGGCACATCTTTGTTTCGTCTGACGGATGCCTTTCAGATTAAAGAATGCGGTTCAACATTTGCAAGAGTAGTCCAAGATGCTTTTGAGCCGCAAATGCACGTAAATGTGGAAGCCTACATGGATGACATAGTGGTCAAAAGCAAGGACAAGGCGACTCGATTCAAGATTTAGACGAAACCTTTGCAAATCTGCGAGATCAACCTCAAGCTCAATCCTGAGAAGTGTGTGTTTGGAGTCCCTTCCGCAAGCTTCTCGGTTCTTCGTGTCTCAATGAGAATTGAAGCCAATCCCGACAAGATCAAGGCCATTGAGCAGATTGAAGCACCAAAGCGCATCAAGGATGTCACGAAGACTTGCCGGTTGCGTAGCTGCTCTCAAGAGTTTATCTCTAGGTCTCTTCGAAGGCCTGCCATTTTTCAAAATTTTGAAAAAGGCAGGCCCAATGAAATGGACTCCGGAAGCGGAGGCTGCGCTGCAGGACATGAAGAGATACCTGTCCTCCACTCCAACACTTGTCGCACCTAAGCCACAAGAGAAGTTGCTGCTATATATAGCGGCAACCAATCAAGTGGTTAGTGCTGCGTTAGTAGCGGAGAGGGAGGCGGATGATGAGCTAGCAACCATGGCGAGATGCATCCAAATGACCAGCAGGGGCTTCACCGGCAAGCTCGGGTCCCGACAAGGACAAATCTCTGCGCATGAGAAGATCACGAAAAAGAATGGTGCAGCGCCTAGTTTACTTTGTCGGTTCCCTTCAGAGGGGCTAGATCAAGGTACTACGGTGTGCAGAAATTGCTTTTCGGCCTCCTCATGGCCTCGAGAAAGCTGCGCCATTACTTCCAGCACATGAGATCACAGTCGTCACTGCTTTTCCACTCAAGAGGATCTTGCAAAATCCAGAGGCAACAGGCAGGATTGTCGAGTGGGCCTTTGGAACTGTCAAGCTTTGGCCTCAAGTTTGAGAGCACTTCAACTATCCAAGCAGAGCATTGGCGGAGTTCATAGCAGAATAGACGCCAACACAAGATGAAGAAATTCGAAACGAGCATCCCGTCAAGGAAGCAAGCAAAGAGTGGCTGATGTACTTTGATGGTGCCTTCTCGCTGCAAAGGCGCGGTCTTGGGCGTGCTACTTGTTGCACCCACCGGAGAGCACCTCAAGTACGTAGTACAGATGCACTTTCCCAAGGAGCAAGCAAAAAACAATACTGCAGAGTATGAAGATTTGCTTACCGGTCTCAGGATCGCAGTAGACCTTGGGATCAAGAAGCTCATTGTCAGGGTTGACTCACAGCTTGTCATCCGCCAAGTGAACAAGAGTTATCAGAGTCCGTTGATGGAAGCTTGTGTTGATGAAGTGAGAAAGCTAGAAGAGCACTTTGACGGCCTACAAATGGAACATGTTCCAAGAGCTCAGAACGACATTGCCGATGGCTTGTCGAAGTGCGCTGCACTTAAGTTACCTGTGGAACCAGGGATTTTTGTGCTCAAGCTGACTCAACCGTCTGTAACGCCATCAACCGGACAGAACAAGAAGAGGAAGTTGATCTCTGGTGACTATTTTCCGGCAGAGCTTCCCGAAGTCGCCATCAAGAAGGTCCTCAAGATCAACACCAAGGGTGCTAAGGAGCAGTCTGCTCCGGCAAGCCCTAGGGTTTGTTCCGTTGAAGCGCACGCCCGACAAGTTTTGCTCCGGCAAGCTTGCCGGAAGCGTCAAGCTTCGCTAAGCCGCAGGTTCTCGCCGTGGAAGCAGATGTTCCCGCAGCAGCGGATGTGCCTTTAGTCCTTGTTGTCGAGCGACAAGCTCCAAAGATGGGCACAGCAGATTGTCCGGTGCCATCAGACAGGAGAACTTCCCGAAAAGCAAGAAGAAGCGGAAAGAGTAACCCGATAGTCAAGTATGTACCAGTTTGTCGACAACACACTGTACAGAAGAAGACTCAACGGTGTGAAATTGAAGTGTATTCACCGGGAAGACGGACAAAAGCTGTTGGCAGAGATGCATGGAGGCTTATGTGGTCACCACATTGGCGCGAGCACTTGCCGCAAAGCGTTCCGCAAGGTTTCTTTTGGCCGACAACCCTCTAGGATGCAATCGCACAAGTAACCAAGTGTGAAGCGTGCCAGTTCCATTCCAAGCGAGATACACTAGCCAGCTCAAACTCTCCGCACGATCCCTTTATCCTGGCCATTTTCGGTCCGGGGCTCGACATCCTCGGCCCCTTTCCCGAGCTGTCGGGGCTTTGAGTACTTATGCGTTGCAATCAACAAGTTCACAAAGTGGCCGGAAGTGGAAGCGATGAGGAAGGTGACAAGACGATCGTGATCAAGTTCTTTAGGTCGATTGTTTGCCGTTTCGGAATCCCTAACGGGATCATCACCGACAACGGCACGCAATTCCACGAGCCGCACCTTCATGCAAGACGTCCAAGATCTTGGCGCCAAGGTTCCGCTTCGCTTCGTTGCTCATCCGAGAAGTAACGGTCAAGCGGAGAGGGCGAATCTTTGAAGTGCTGCAGCGGGCTCAAGACCAGAACTTTTGACAGGCTGCACAGTGCGGAAAGAAGCTGGATTGAGGAGCTGCCGGTGGTTCTTCTGGTCGATCAAGGCGATGCCAAATCGAGCCATCGCCGACACCTTTCGCTCTAGTCTATGGAGCAGAGGCAGTTCTCCCCACGAAACTCGTATACGGATCACCTCGAGTGCTCGCTTATGATGAGCTTGAGCAAGAGCAGCTGCGACAACATGACGCGCTGCTCCTTGAGGAGGATCGTCTTCAGGCTGCTGTACGAGCTGCTCGATACCAGCAAGCTTTGCGCCGCTACCATAGCCGCAAAGTTAATGCCAGAAGTCTCGAGGAAGGCGACCTTGTTCTTCGGCGCGTTCAGTCCGCCAAGAATTCTAACAAGTTGACGCCGAAGTGGGAAGGCCCTTACCGGGTGAAACGAATCACTAGGCCTGGGCTGTCCGCCTTGAGACCGAAGATGGCATTCCGGTGAGCAACTCCTGGAACATTGAGCATCTTCGTAAGTTTTACCCGTAGGGCGTGGTTGCCGGAACCTGTTCCGGCAACCACCTTTTGTACAAGTCTTGCCGATGTTGCATGTAATCCTTTGTACAAAGCCCGCAGACCCGTGCATAAGTGAAGCTAATGTGCTTCGCACATCTTGTCAATTTCATGCTTTCTACTTCTATTTTGCATGCGTTATCTGACACTTTGTGCAGCACCTGCCCCAGTAAGCAATAACGAGCCATAAGGCTCCATATCTTTATTTTCTCTTCTTTCTCTTTCTCAAAGAAAGGAAGGTTCCCTCGCCCACAAGTTTGCCGGGGGGAAAGGAGAAGATAATGGTGTGGACCAAGCGTCGCTCAAGGAAGTCTAGCCTTACCGGGAAGCAAACGACAGAAAAGCTAAGTTGCTAACGTTTGAGCAATCAGTTTTAAAATTTTTAAGTTATCTTCCTCGAACGACCGTACTTTGTATGGAAAACCTGTGCGCGGAGGAACCAACTCGTAGCTAGTTGCGCCTTACTTTGTTTCGAGTCCGCTCAACAACTTAAGTGAGCTGCGACTAGTTGCGACAAGGTTTCTTGTCGGTAGCAGCACCGCCAAAGAAGGCTGCTGAATTCCCTTTTCAGCGCTCATGACCCAGTGCCTGCGCCAACAAGTTCCCTAAAAGCGTAGGGCAAAAACATACAAAGGAAGGAATCAAGTAAAGGAAATAACTTAGCAATCACTACCCGAAATAGAGTTATATTACAAGATAGCTTGTCGCAACTCTAATAGGTTGTTCTCATAACATGACCAACAGCGGCAAGAAAAAGAGAAAGCGGGCGGCCTAATCTACGCGATCGCCCTCAACCCTCTTGATCCCGCTCACCCTATCCACGATGGGTGCGACAAGGGTCTTGAGCGCTTCCACATCAGCATCCGCCGGCAAGGACTTGAGGACGTTGGTGAGGTTGAGGCCTGGGTTGCGGAAGGCCACCTTCATCAAGACCTTTTGAAGAGCTCCCGCAGATCTGGCGCGACTCCTCGGCCAGCTGCTTTGGGATTTCTTCCCGAGTCGCTGGAGGGCCGCCACCACGCCTTGAAGAACAAGCTGAGCTTGGCGCTGGGTTGGAGGTGCTCATCGGAGGAATATCCAAGATCCTCCATCCCAGTGCGCCCACTCCACAGCCGATGGCTGCAGCAACATCCACGAGACCCTCGGTCCAGTGCTCCACATTCTCCCTAAAGGTATTCTGGGCGGCAGCAGCACTCGCCAGCAGCGCCTCGTCGGCCTTGATCTTCTCCTTCAAGGCCACCTCCTGCTCCCTGGCGCCGTCCAGCGCCTGAGTCAAGGTGGTCAACTTCAACTCAAGATCTGCGTTGGAGTCCTTGGCGGCGCTGAGCTCCTTGCTCCTCTCGGCGAGACGGCCCTGCAGCTCGCCAAGAGTGTAGGCGTCCTTCTCGCGCTCATGCTTGAGTGCAGCAAGCTCCTCGCCGCTCTCCTTGAGATTGGCCTCCAGCTGCATCACCTTCGTCTCCAGCTCCTTCTTGGCGGCCTCGGCAGCTGCGGCAACATCCTTTGCTTCCTTGAGAGCCCCGCCAAATGTTTGCTCGCGCGTGGCTAGATCCTCTTCATGGCTGTCAAGATTAACCTTCCTCCGCGCCAACTTGCCTTCCTGCGCAGATAGCTTCTCGGTGGCAAGCCGCTGTTGCTCCTCAGCTTCAGCCTTCTCGAGGAGGAAGGCTTTGCACTCCTCGGCGAGTCGCTCCCGCTCCTCTGCCAAGGACCGGAGAGCTTCCTAGTTGAGGCCCCGGAGCTCCTCCGCGCGCTTCTCGATGTCTGCTCCCGCCTTCGCGACAAGCGCTTCCAGGGATTTCAGCTTGGCTTGTCGGGCGCGGTAGAGCGACAACAGCTTCCGCAGCAGCTGCTCCTCCTCGAACTACGCCGCTGCTGTTTGGTGCGTCGACCAGCGTCGATCCAAGCGGAGGCGAGCAGCTCTTCATCAAAGTTTCTCCTTTGGCGACGCCTACAGAGCTCGGCGCCCATGGGAGCTTGATGAAGACGCCATCGCTGGCCTTCAAATAAGCGCCGGGTTGGGGCTCTTGAGCCAGCAGCTGCCAGCGGGCGGAGGGATCGGCGGTCGGCGTAGCGCCCGGGCGCTCCTGACCTCGGGGCTGTCGGTCACGATCGCGGACCCCTCGCCCGGCTTCTGCGGCGGCAGCTTTGGCGGCCTCTTCGCCGGCGGGCTCGTCGGCGCCAGCTTCTTTTCCGATGGCGGGCGTCGTCAATGTGCCTTGGCGTCCTCCTCGCCGCGGCCTCGGTCTCCATTGGCTCTGTGGCGGATGGATCCGGCGACCGGAAAATGAAGAAAAGTCAAGCAAATATTCAAAAAGAAAATCAGAAGAAGAAGAACACAAGGAAAGTTTTCAAGCAAGAGGATTACCTGTGCTAGGGTCTGCAGTCATGGTCTCCGCCGCCAGGGGATCGCTGGTGCTGTCCCTTGCCGGAGAGCTGTCCCTTGCCGGAGAACTGCCCCTTGCCGGAGAAGTCTCCCTTGCCGGAGAACGCTCCCTTGCCGGGGAATCCTCCCTTGGCGGTGTAGTCGAAGCGAAGGCATGTCGAGGCGGCTTGAGGCACACCTGGAAAGGCTACTCTGCTCCTACACAAATCAGCAGTCAGATATTAGCAAAGGAAGGGCACCCATGCACGCCTAACAGCAGGAAGTAAACCATATACTTACGCTGGGGGCTGCTTTGAGGAAGAGTTGCCGCGTCCGGCAAGGTGGTCTCGGACGCGCCTCCTGCTGTCGCGGTGGGTTCGTCCTCGATGACAATCACCGGGGCCTTGGCTCTCTTCGATGCTCTCTGGGCCAGCGTCCTGAAAAGGAATGGGTTCAGAGTGAAGCAAATCAGATACAAGACAAAGCAACAAGCCGAAGAACTACAAATGCTGCAAAGAATCTTACTCTTCTTCTTCCTCGTCGGAGCTGAAAGCGGAGAGATCAAATTCTGGCCCGCCTCCAGTACGACGAGGCGGAGGAGTAGGTTCCCTTGGCCGCTTGGCGGGAGCAGAAGCGGTGGTCTGCGAGGGCCCCGCTCCAGTTGCCGCAGTGGCGTGAGGTGCTCCCGCGGCAACAGTGCTTGCCGCGGTGGAGCGCGTCGCGCGGCGCGGCGGCTGTTGACCCGTCTGCCGCCCCGCTACGTCTCCGGCCTTGCGGAGACGCCTTCTTGGTGGAGCTGGGGGCTCCGCTCGCGGCAAGCTGTCTGAAGGAGGGGAGGAGGCGCCCTCAGCGGGCTCGCTCGACTCAGCTTCAGGCCCGACAAGCTCTTCCTCGCCGGCAAACTCCCCTCGCTCGACAAGGCTTGCCGCCTCTGCTGCCTCTGCCTCTTCCACGGTGAATCCGAACTCGCCTGCGGCAGCGGCTGCTGCCACCTCTTCCAGCCTGGTGGCGATGCACTGCATCTCATCATCGGTGGTGTCGTGGGTGAGGCTCTTCTGTTCATCGGGGCGGACCGACACTTCTACCAGGCTGTCAAAGAACACTCGCACGACGTCATCTGCAGGTTCTTGCCAGGTTGGAACGATTCCATGCGAGTCGCACAACGGCATCATTGCACGGATGCGGTCGAGCGAGGAGTTGTTGCACAGCGGGACGACATTCTTCGGCAACCTGAACGCTCCGGGATGCTCAGGATCGTGCTTGAACAGCTCCAAGAGCATCGCTTCCAGTTCCAGGACAGTGAAATTGAAGTTGAGGCCCGCGCGCAGCCTCATGATATCCGCCGCGTTACGGAACTCCCAGGCGGGTCTCCTCCTCTCCTGCAGGGGGGCGATGCGGCGATGAAGGAAATCTGCGCCAACGGCGCCTACAGTGAGTCGGCAAGCCTCAGGCGTAGGATCCGGATGACGGCAATCTTCAGCCTAAGCGCCTTCCGGGCCGACTGCTCCAATCGTTGCCGCGCACTCTGCGAGGTTTGGCGCTGGGCGATGGCAGCTGCGGGTTCTCCTCGACAATCCAAAGACTATCTGCTCTCCACTCATCCCATTTGCTGCGGAGCTCTCCCTCCGTGATAAGCTTCCTTCTTGCCGGTCCTCGAGATCCAAAGCGATCCCACCGAAAAGAGGCTCCCTCTCTCAACTCGGGGCATAAAGAAGTGGCGGAAAAGGGCTACGTTTGGATGGACTCCGACAAAGTTTTCGCAGAGATGTGCGAAAACTGCCATGGTCGTAACAGCATTGGGGGTGAAGTCAAGGAGGCGGAACCCGTGAGGTGTTCATGATATCACTGAAAAATTCAGAGAAAGGCGGGCAGAGCCCGCAGAGAAGAACAAATACAAGAAAGGGTACCCATTCGAGCCAGTTCAAGCAGCGGTAGGAGTACCTTCGTGTGCGGATGCGCTCGCGTCTCCGTTGACCAGAAGAGTTAGTAGTACTCCCTCAGCTCCCTCGCGGCGAGCTGGGGGGGAAAGATTGCCCGCTCCTTCCGCAACGCCGCAAGCCGCTGCGCCTCGGCCGACTTCACAGCCTTCCCCTTGTCGGCTTTCGGAGCCATGGCGGAGGTGGCCCATGCGCAATGTAGAGGGAGGTTCGAGAGGTTCTAAGCCAGAGAACACTCACGCTCGGTCTCGTTAGCAGCTTGTGTGTACTGTAGCACTCAGCGCTCCTGAGCAAGAACTCAATACACTCAGACATGCAGCAGTAGGAGTGTTATCTCTCCGGAGAGCTTCGAAGCTGGGTAAACCGCTCGTGTGCTTCGCCTCGATCTGCTCTTCGTGCGACCTCCGCCCCCCGCCGAACCGAAAGGGGCTCGGTCCGCCGGTCCCATAGGTGTTCGTGGGCCAGATCAGCCTCCCCAACATCTTTGTACTCCCTCAGCTCCCTCGCGGCGAGTTGGGGGGGGGGGGAGATTGCCCGCTCCTTCCGCGGCGCCGCAAGCCGCTGCGCCTCGGCCGACTTCACAGCCTTCCCCTTGTCGGCTGTCGGAGCCATGGCGGAGGTGGTGAGGGAGATCGACGGCGTTGGTGATGCTGGTGGCGATGGGGGGCGGAGCGCTGCTCTCTCTTCAGCCTTGGGAAGAAGGGGGAGGCAGCGGGGGTTTTTCGAGATTGGACAACAATTGGCGAGATGGGCAAACTACCCCTGTTTCCCCTGCTTATAAAGAGGGAGGGGGCGGACGTTCCGTCTTTCCGAATAAAAAAACCACCCACGATCTCTCACACGATGCCGCATTTTACGCGTGGCGTTCATGGAGGGCGTGGTGGGTCCGGGGTGAGTTACGTCGTAACCCAGGCCGCGCGTGCCCGTGCCCTGTTTTGGGCCTGGCCCAACAGCGCTCGACACCGTGTGTGGCCCAGGCCCGGGGGCTCCTGTCGGTGTACTAGAGTAGGTGTACCCTAGTATCCCGAACTTGTGCAGGCGGTTGCAGCCCTCCGCGGCAAGGCTTACGGGTGACCGCCAAGGTCCTCCGTGGTTCCTTTGGAGCCATTCAAGAACAAAGTATTCAAGCCAAGGAGACAAGGCCCCGGCAAGAGGAGCTTGCCGGGAAGGCCACCCAAGGCACCTAGGAGACAAGGCCCCGGCAAGAGGAGCTTGCCGGGAAGGCCACCCAAGGCACCTAGGAGACAAGGCCCCGGAAAGAGGAGCTTGCCGGGAAGGCCACCCTAGGCATCTAGGAGACAAGGCCCCGGCAAGAGGAGCTTGCCGGGAAGGCCCGGTGAGCGACAAGCTTCCGGACGCGACAAGACAACAACCGGCAAAGGCGCTTGTCGCGGCATCACCACTCAGACTGGCCTCCAAAGACATCCACTAACGTGTCGCCACAGGACCTTTCCAGTAGCCCAGCGTGGCAAGAGGCCGTGCAGCCAGCGGAGCGCCTTGGCAAGCGGCGCCGACAAGATTGCCATCGTGTGTAAGCGGTGGCGCCCACAGCGGTCCCTTTTCGCCTTTGTTAGGGCGGCGTGAGACGGGCATTTAATGCCTTTGTCCCCTGCCGTCGTGGTTGGGTATGATACAACTGTACAAGTAGCTGTACCAACCACTCCTTTTCCATTTTTACCCTTGTCTACGTTGCCACCTGTCGGAGACCCTTTAGCATATAAAAGGAGGCCCATGTTAACGTAGAGGGGGTTCGAGAGGTTCTAAGCCGAGAACACTCACGCTTTCGGTCTCAAGTTAGCAGCTTGTGTGTATCAGAGCACTCAGCGCTCTGAGCAAGAACTCAATACACTCGGACATGCAGCAGTAGGAGTGTTATCTCTTCGGAGAGCTCCGGCTGGGTAAACCGCCAGGTGCTTCGCCTCGATCTGCTCTTCGTGCGACCTCCGCCCCCCGCCGAACCGAAAGGGGCTCGGTCCGCCGGTCCCATAGGTGTTCGTGGGCCAGATCAGCCTCCCCGACAGGCATGAACTTTCTTTTGCCATGCTATTTTGAGAAGACATGATTACTTTGATGAGTATGCTTGAAGTATTACTATTTCTTTTATCAATATGAACTTCTATTTTGTATTCATTCGGATCTGAATATTCATACCACAATTAAGAAGATTAACATTGAAATTATGCCAAAGTATCACTCCGCATCAAAAATTCTCTTTTTATCATTTACCTACTCGAGGACGAGCAGGAATTAAGCTTAGATGCCTCGATACGTCTCCAACGTATCTATAATTTTTGATTGCTCCATGCTACTTTATCTACTGTTTTGGACTATATTGGGCTTTATTTTCCACTTTTACATTATTTTTGGGACTAACCTATTAACCGGAGGCCCAGCCCAGAATTGTTGTTTTTTTGCCTATTTTAGTGTTTCGAAGAAACGGAATACCAAATGGAGTCCAAACGTAATGAAACCTTTGGGAACGTGATTTTCTCACCGAACGTTATCCAGGAGACTGGGACCCTACTCCAAGGAACAAAAGAGGCGGTCACGAGGGTGGGGGCGCCCCACTGGGCGCGCCACTGCCTCGTGGGCCCCCTGTTGCTCCACCGACGTACTCCTTCCTCCTATATATACCTACGTACCCCCAAACGATCAGAACATGAGCCAAAAACCTAATTCCACCGCCGCAACTTCATGTATCCACGAGATCCCATCTTGGGGCCTGTTTCGGAGCTTCGCCGGAGGGGGCATCCATCACGGAGGGCTTCTACATCATCACCATAGCCCCTCCGATGAAGTGTGAGTAGTTCACTTCAGACCTCCAGGTCTATAGCTAGTAGCTAGATGGCTTCTTCTCTCTTTTTGGATCTCAATACAATGTTCTCCCCCTCTCTCGTGGAGATCTATTCGATGTAATCTTCTTTTTGTGGTGTGTTTGTTGAGATCGATGAATTGTGGGTTTATGATCCAGATTATCTATGAATAATATTTGAATCTTCTCTGAATACTTTTATGTATGATTGGTTATCTTTGCAAGTCTCTTCGAATTATCCGTTTGGTTTGGCCAACTAGATTGGTAGTTCTTGCAATGGGAGAAGTGCTTAGCTTTGGGTTCAATCTTATGTGTCCTTTCCGGATGGAAAGGGCAGCAAGGCACGTATTGTATTGTTGCCATCGAGGATAACAAGATGGGGTTTTTATCATATTGCATGAATTTATCCCTCTACATCATGTCATCCTGCTTAAGGTGTTACTCTATTTTTAACATAATACCCTAGATGCATGCTGGATAACGGTCGATGAGTGGAGTAATAGTAGTAGATGTAGGCAGGAGTCGGTCTACTTGTCTCGGACATGATGCCTATATACATGATCATACCTAGATATACTCATAATTATGCTCAATTCTGTCAATTGCTCAACAGTAATTTGTTCACCCACCGTAGAATACTTATGCTCTTGAGAGAAGCCATTAGTGAAACATATGGCCCCCGGGTCTATTCTCATCATATCAATCTCCGTTACTTTAATACTTGCTATGTTTTTTTACTTTGGTTTTTCTTTTCACTTTGTATCTCTATACCAAAAATACCAAAAATATTATTTATCATCTCTATCAGATCTCACTCTCGTAAGTGATCGTGAAGGGATTGACAACTCCTAATCGCGTTGGTTGCGAGGATCTATTGTTTTGTGCAGGTACGAGGGACTTGTGCGTGGCCTCCTACTGGATTGATACCTTGGTTCTCAAAAACTGAGGGAAATACTTACGCTACTTTGCTGCATCATCATCTCCTCTTCGGGGAAATCCAACGCAGTGCTCAAGAGGTAGCAGGTCCCGAGATGTGCGTCTAAGTCTGATAGTAACAGGAGGCACGGGACACAATGTTTACCTAGGTTCGGACCCTCTTGATGGAGGTAATACCCTACTTCCTGCTTCGTTGATCTTGATGATATGAGTATTACAAGAGTTGATTACCACGAGATCGTAGAGGCTAAACCCTAGAAGCTAGCCTATGATTATGATTGTTGTTATCCTACGGACTAAACCCTCTGATTTATATAGACACCAGAGGGGGCTAGGGTTACACAGAGTCGGTTACAAGGGAGGAGATCTACATATCCAAATTGCCAAGCTTGCCTTCCACACAAAGGAGAGTCCCACCCAGACACGGGACGAAGTCTTCAATCTTGTATCTTCATAGTCCAATAGTCCGGCCAAAGTATATAGTCCGGCTGTCCGAGGACCCCCTAATCCAGGACTCCCTCAGCCGTAATTCGGCCCATATACTTAGCAGACTGTTAACGGGCCAGAAGTGACCATGGGCCGCAACGATGACAAGTTTAGGACAGGCCGTTGACGGGCCGATTTGACACTAGCCGTGCGGGCATTAACTGAGAATGTTGGGCCTTTAGCTGGGCCGGCCCATTATGGTCCACAAAATTTTGTGGGCCTTTAGCTGGGCCGGCCCATTATGGCCCGCAAAATCTCATGGGCCTTTAGCTGGGCCGGCCCTTTATGATACGCAAAATCTCGTGGGTCTTTTGCTGGGTTGGCCCATTATGGACCGCAAAATCTTGTGGGCCTTTAGTTGGGCCGGCCCATTTAAACCTTATGGGCCACTTTTGGGCTGGTCCATGGGTCAACATATCATAGGCGCATCTCGCCCATTGGATGACTGCCACCTGTGCCAACGCGGAGCTGACATGTGTTTCCGTCAGCCAATCAGAATTTTACACGTGGAAAATCCCCATTGGTCCGGGCTGTTAACGGGTTATCGGATCCAAAACCGGACCCGATAGCTTAACGGCGTTTCGTTACGGTGGATGCCACATGTCGGTCACCCTTGACGAAAGCACTTCTGTGACGCGCGATTTATCGTCATGGAAGTGGACACTTCCGTGATGATAATTTTGGTAATGTCATGGAACACTTCTACGACAGCACATGTATGACTATCTTCATTCTGTCATAAATTTGTCATGGATGTACATGCGTGACAGAAAATGTGACCTACTGTGACAAACACATATCATCACGGAAGTGTATATTTTTGTAGTAGTTGCTTCTTCTTCTTGGGAATGGCCTCAAGAGGGTCCTGGACGCCCTCGCTGTCGGGGTCATTGGTCGCTGTGGCTTGGAAGGCGCGCTCCAGGGAGCACACCGCAACTCTTTCTTTGCAGGGGACTGTGATGATTTCGCCGCTTCCTGGCATCTTGAGGACATTGTATCCATGGTGGGTCATGATGACCCGCAAGTATACGGGATAGTTGTAGCCTCTTTTGATAAGTAAGAGTGTCGAACCCAACAAGGAGCTAAAGGTAGAACAAATACTCTCTCAAGTCCTATCGGCCACTGATACGACTCTACGCACACTTGACGTTCGCTTTACCTAGAACAAGTATGAAACTAGAAGTACTTTGTAGGTGTTGGTGGATAGGTTTGCAAGATAATAAAGAACACGTAAACATAAACTAGGGGCTGTTTAGATAAAGAAACAATAAAGTAAATATAGCGAGTGTGGAAAAGTGGTGGTAGGAGTTGCAGAATTGCCCCTAAGCAATTGACTATGTAACTAGACCGGTAATCACTATTGCAATTCTATTTGAGGGAGAGGCATAAGCTAACATATCATCCCTTACTTGGAATTCTATGCACTTATGATTGGAACTCTAGCAAACATCTGCAACTACTAAAGATTCATTAAGGTAAAACCCAACCATAGCATTAAAGCATCAAGTCCCCTTTTATCCCATACGCAAACAACCTACTTACTCGGGTTTGTGTTTCAGTCACTCACGCAACCCACCATAAGCAAATCATAAACATATTGCAAACCCTATAGTAGGAATCCCTCACGCTTGCGCGACATGGAGGGCACAATAGGCCAACACCAATAATAAAACATGCAACTCAAACCAATCATAGCAATTCATCAATCACCGATAGGTCAACGGAAATCTACTCAGACATCATAGGATGGCAACACATCATTGGATAATAATATGAAGCATAAAGCACCATGTTCAAGTAGAGGGTACAGCGGGTTGTGGGAGAGTGGACCGCTGTAGATAGAGGGGGGAAGGTGATGGATATGTTGGTGAAGATGACGGTGGTGTTGGTGAAGATCGCGGTGATGATGATGGCCCCGGCAGCGTTCCGGCGCCACCGGAGGAGAGGGGGAGAGGGGCCCCCTTCTTATTCTTCTTCCTTGACCTCCTCCCTAGATGGGAGAAGGGTTTCCCCTCTGGTCCTTGGATCCCATGGCTTGGGAGGGGCGAGAGCCCCTCCGAGATTGGATCTATCTCTCTCTTTCTGCGTTCTCGAATTCTGCCCTGGCACCGTTTCCTTTATATCTGGAGATCCGTAACTCCGATTGGATTGAAACTTTCGCCCAGATCTTTCTCCAAAAATTAGCTTTCTTGCGGCCAAAGAAGGGCATCAACCGCCTTACGGGTGGCCCACGAGAGTGGGGGCCGTGCCCTCTTTAAGTGGGCGTGGGCCCCTATCTCGTGGCCACCTCGGGCACCGTTTCACGTTGATTCTTCCTCTGAAAATTCCCAAATATTCCAAAATAATTCTCCGTCCGTTTTTATCCCGTTTGGATTCTGTTTGATATTGGGTTTCTGTGAAACATAAAACATGCAACAAACAAGAACTGGCACTGGGCACTGGATCAATATGTTAGTCCCAAAAAAAGTATAAAAAGTTGCCAAAAGTATATAAAAGTTGAATAATATTGGCATGGAACAACCAAAAATTATAGATACGACGGAGACGTATCAGCATCCCCAAGCTTAATTCCTGCTCGTCCTCGAGTAGGTAAATGATAAAAAGATATTTTTTGTTGTGGAATGCTACATAGCATAATCTTGATCATATGCCTAATCATGGCATGAATATTAAGACACGAGTGATTCAAAGCAATAGTCTATCATTTGATATAAAAACAATAATACTTCAAGCATACCAACCAAGCAATTATGTCTTATTAAAATAACATAGCCAAAGAAAGCTCATCCCTACAAAATCATATAGTCTGGCTATGCTCCATCTTCAGCACACAAAATATTCATATCACACACAACCCCGATGACAAGCCAAGCAATTGTTTCATACTTTTGACGTTTCTCAAACCTTTTTAACTTTCACGCAATACATGAGCGTGAGCCATGGACATAGCACTATAGGTGGAATAGAATATGGTGATGGGGGTTATGTGGAGAAGACAAAAAAAAGGAGGAAGTCTCACATCGACGCGGCTAATCAACGGGCTATGGAGATGCCCATCAATTGATGTCAATGTGAGGAGTAGGGATTGCCATGCAACGGATGCACTAGAGCTATAAGTGTATGAAAGCTCAAACTGAAACTAAGTGGGTGTGCATCCAACTTGCTTGCTCATGAAGACCTAGGGCATTTGAGGAAGCCCATCGTTGGAATATACAATCCAAGTTCTATAATGAAAATTCCCACTAGTATATGAAAGTGATAACTCAAGAGACTCTCTATATGAATAACATGGTGCTACTTTGAAGCACAAGTGTGGTAAAAGGATAGTTACATTGCCCCTTCTCTCTTTTTCTCTCATTTTTTTTGTTTTCCTTTTTTTTCATTTTTTGGGCCTTCTCTCTTTTTTGGCCTTTCTCTTTTTTTTTTATTATTTTTCGTCCGGAGTCCCATCCCGACTTGTGGGGGAATCATAGTCTCCATCATTATTTCCTCACTGGGGCAATGATCTAACAATGATGATCATCACACTTTTATTTACTTACAACTCAATATTACAACTCGATATCTAGAACAAAGATATGACTCTATATGAATGCCTCCGGCGGTGTACCAGGATGTGCAAGGATCTAGTGTAGCAATGACATCAAAAAACGGACAAGCCATGAAAACATCATGCTAGCTATCTTACGATCATGCAAAGCAATATGACAATAAATGCTCAAGTCATGTATATGATGATGATGGAGGTTGCATGGCAATATATCTCGGAATGGCTATGGAAATACCATGATAGGTAGGTATGGTGGCTGTTTTGAGGAAGATATAAGGAGGTTTATATGTGATAGAGCGCATCGTATCACGGGGTTTGGATGCACCGGTGAAGTTTTCACCAACTCTCGAGGTGAGAAAGGGCAATGCACGGTACCGAAGAGGCTAGCAATGATGGAAGGGTGAGAGTGCGTATAATCTATGGACTCAACATTAGTCATAAATAACTCACATACTTATTGCAAAAATCTAATAGTCATCAAAACAAAGTACTATGCGCATGCTCCTAGGGGGATAGATTGGTAGGAAAAGACCATCGCTCGTCCCCGACCGCCACTCATAAGGATGGCAATCAATAAACACCTCATGCTCCGACTTCGTTACATAACGGTTCACCATACGTGCATGATACGGGACTTGCAAACCTCAACACAAGTATTTCTCAATTTCTCAATTACTCAACTAGCACGACTCTAATATCACTACCTTTATATCGCAAAACTATTGCAAGGAATCAAACATATCATATTCAGCGATCTACAAGTTTATGTAGGATTTTATGACTAACCATGTGAATGACCAATTCCTGTCATCTCTCTAAATAGATATAAGTGAAGAAAGAGAGTTTAATTCTTTCTACAAAAGATATGCCCACGCTCTAACAAATATAAGTGAAGCAAAAGATCATTCTACAAATGGCGGTTGTCTATGTAAAGAGAAACAGGCAATCCAAACTTCAAATGATATAAGTGAAGCACATGAAGCATTCTATGAAGCCACACTCAAAAGATTTAACTGAAGTGCAATGAGCATCCTATAAATCAACCAAGGACTATCTCATACCAGCATGGTGCATAAAATAAAAGTGAAAACTAAATGCAAAAGACGCTCCAAGACTTGCGCATAATGCATGAATGAAACGAATTCGAAAACATACCGATACTTGTTGAAGAAAGAGGGGATGCCTTCCGGGGCATCCCCAAGCTTAGACACTTGAGTCTCCTTGAATATTTACTTGGGGTGCCTCTGGTATCCCCAAGATTGATCTCTTGCCTCTCTTCCTTTTCCTCATATCGAGAAATCCTCGATTAGACACTACATCCACACAAAACTTCAACAGAAAACTCTGTAAGATCCGTTAGTATAATAAAGCAAATCACCACTCTAATTACTGTTGCAAACCAATTCATATTTTGTTTTTGCATTGTGTATACTGTAATATAACTTTTTCATGGCTTAATCCACTGATATAAATTGATAGTTTCATCAAAACAAGCAAACTATGCATCAAAAACAGAATCTGTGAAAAACAGAACAGTCTGTAGCAATCTGAACATTCACCACACTTATTATACTTGAAAAATTCTGCCAAAATTAGAACAAATATAAGATTTGTGCAGAAAGACATTGCAAAAAGAATCAGGACCATTTTACCTTCCAGTAAAAAACTATAATTCGAGCACTACAGCCAAAGTTTCTGTCCTGCACCGTACAAACCAACACGCATTGTAAACATCCTAAAGGCAAACCTTAGCTCATTATTTTTATAATACAATGGAATTGTACAAGGGGATAATTATTTTTGTTGAAAAGTTTCTGTAATCAATATTCACAAAGTTGCCGTGAGCATGAGCAAAGTTCAAGGCTAGCTCCCACTTCAACAATGCTTGTCTTTCTCACTTTCACTTTCCTTTTTGAAAAGTTTTAGGGTTCCCCTCTTTATTTTTTTGTTTTTAAACTATATAAAAGCACTCAACAGAAATAAATGACTCTCTAAAACTTCCGGGTTGTCTCCTGGCAGCGCTTTCTTTAAAGCCATTAAGCTAGGCATTTAGTGCTCAAGTAATGAATCCACCCGGATCCCAAGGTATATCAAAGCCAATTTTAATTAACAATGATTTGTAATTTAGTAGTGATCACAAAGTAATAAATATCATGCAACAACGAAGTCTAACTCTCTTCCTATGCATCGGCATGTCATAAAAGAACAATTCATGCACACCAAGTAAAGGCCAATGCATAGTATAAGCAGTTTCTTGCAATTTCATCGTGTTGGAAACATAGAGAGGTGGAGAAATAGTTCCTCTCTCATAATAATTGCAAGTAGGAGCAGCAAGCACATTCATATTACATTCAGCAAAATCATCATGTGCAATGGTAAAAGGCAACCCATCAATATAATCCTTACTAAGCGCAAACTTCTCCGCTATAGTGTAGTGGGGAGAATTCAAAAAGATAATAGGACTATCATGCATGGGTGCAATAGCAACAATCTCATGTTTAACATAAGTAACTATAGCAAGTTCATCTCCATAAGCATAATTCATATTGGCATCTTGGCCACAAGCATAGCAAGCATCATCAAAAAGGGATATTTCAGACAAATTCAAAGGATCATAGCAATCATCATAGCAATCATCCTTCGGTAAGCACGAAGGGGAATTAAACAATGTATGAGTTGGAGGGTTACTCTCATTAGAAGGTGGGCACGGGTAGCTAATCCGCTCTTCCTCCTTTTGTTCTTCGCTCTCCTCATCATCTTTTTCATCCAATGAGCTCACAATTTCATCAATTTCTTCTTCCATAGCTTCCATAGAAAAAGGTCTTGATGACCCGCAAGTAAACAGGATAGTTGTAGGCTCTTTCTATAAGTAAGAGTGTCGAACCCAAAGAGGTGCTAAAGGTAGAACAAATACTCTCTCAAGTCCTATCGGCCACTGATACGACTCTACGCACACCTGACGTTCTCTTTACCTAGAACAAGTATGAAACTAGAAGTACTTTGTAGGTGTTGTTGGATAGGTTTGCAAGATAATAAAGAACACGTAAACATAAACTAGGGGCTGTTTAGATAAAGAAACAATAAAGTAAATATAGCAAGTGTGGA
This sequence comes from Aegilops bicornis, assembly GCA_021605145.1. Classification (NCBI taxonomy): domain Eukaryota; kingdom Viridiplantae; phylum Streptophyta; class Magnoliopsida; order Poales; family Poaceae; genus Aegilops; species Aegilops bicornis. The sequence continues at coordinate 336,536,670 of CM038672.1, read as the reverse complement.
AAAGTGGTGGTAGGAGTTGCGGAATTGCCCCTAAGCAATTGACTATGTTACTAGACCGGTAATCACTATTGCAATTCTATTTGAGGGAGAGGCATAACTAACATATCATCCTTTACTTGGAATTCTATGCACTTATGATTGGAACTCTAGCAAGCATCCGCAACTACTAAAGATTCATTAAGGTAAAACCCAACCATAGCATTAAAGCATCAAGTCCCCTTTTATCCCATACGCAAACAACCTACTTACTCGGGTTTGTGTTTCAGTCACTCACGCAACCCACCATAAGCAAATCATAAATATATTGCAAACCCTACAGCGGGAATCCCTCACGCATATGTGACACGGAGGGCACAATAGGACAGCACCAACAATAAAACATGCAACTCAAACCAATCATAGCAATTCATCAATCACCGATAGGACAACGAAAATCTACTTAGACATCATAGGATAATAATATGAAGCATAAAGCACCATGTTCAAGTAGAGGGTCCAACGGGTTGCGGGAGAGTGGACCGCTGTAGATAGAGGGGGGAAGGTGATGGAGATGTTGGTGAAGATGACGGTGGTTTTGGTGAAGATCGCGGTGATGATGATGGCCCCGGCAGCGTTCCGGCGCCACCGGAGGAGAGGGGGAGAGGGGCCCCCTTCTTCTTATTCTTCTTCCTTGACCTCCTCCCTAGATGGGAGAAGGGTTTCCCCTCTGTTCCTTGGCTCCCATGGCTTGGGAGGGGCGAGAGCCCCTCCGAGATTGGATCTATCTCTCTGTTTCTGCGTTCTCGAATTCTGCCCTGGCACTGTTTCCTTTATATCTGGAGATCCGTAACTCCGATTGGATTGAAACTTTCGCCCAGATCTTTTTCCAAAAATTAGCTTTCTTGCGGCCAAAGAAGGGCATCAACCGCCTTACGGGTGGCCCACGAGAGTGGGGGCCGCGCCCTCTTTAAGTGGGCGTGGGCCCCTATCTCGTGGCCACCTCGGGCACCATTTCGCGTTGATTCTTCCTCTGAAAAATCTCAAATATTCCAAAATAATTCTCTGTCCGTTTTTATCCCGTTTGGATTCCGTGGGTTTCTGTGAAACATAAAACTTGCAACAAACAGAGGCGGCACTTTGAGCCTTTGGATCAATATGTTAGTCCCAAAAAAAGTATAAAAAGTTGTCAAAAGTATATAAAAGTTGAATAATATTGGCATGGAACAATCAAAAATTATAGATACGAAAGAGACGTATCAGGTCACTACCATGAACTTTGCTAATGCCGAATACCCGAGGATGGTGTTATACGGCAGACGGATGTGGGCGACGTCGAAGTCGATGAGCTCGGTGCGGTAGTTGTCGCGCTGGCCGAAGGTGACAGGGAGGCGGACTTGCCCTATCGAGGTGGTGGAGCCGTTGGTCACTCCTGAGAAGAGCTTGCTAGGTTGTAGCTGATCGTATGGCACTTGGAGGCTGTCGAATGTCTTGACGGACAGGACGTTAAGCCCTGCACCACTGTCGATGAGGGTCTTGGTGACCTGGACGTTGCTGATGACGGGCGAGCAAAGCATCGGGAGGGCGCCGGCGGTCGCCGCGCACTTGAGCTGGTCCGATGAGCTGAAGATGATGGCGCACTTGGACCACCTGAGCAGGCACGTGGCCTCGAGCTTGGGAAGAGCCGCGTTCACCTCGCGAGCAAAATGCCTGAAGATGCGCTAGGATGCAGGGGCCTGAGCTCCGCCCAAGATGCAAGCGATAGCGCGTGGTTCCTGGAAGCCCCCCAGCCCCCTCGTCCTGATGATGGTCGTCTTTCCTTCTTGGTGGTGGCGGCAGTGGAGGGAGACCAGCATTGCCCTGAGGGCGGTCCTCGCGAGGCTGGTCCCTCCATGCGCCCTCATGAGGCTGGTCCTGCCAGCGGTCCTCACGAGGCCGGTCGCGCCACTCCTGGCGTGGGCCGCGGTCGTCCCAGCGTCCCCCACCTCGTCCTCCTCCTCGGCCGTAGCCCTGTTCGTTGCGCTCGGGGCGTCGACCAAAGCGTCCATCTGGAATGGCCCTGAGCTCTTGACAATCGTTGGTGTTGTGGATGTGTACGTTGTGGAAGGCGCAGAACGGACGGTTGCTCTTGGACGACTCGGGGTGGTCCCGGCAGTGCTTCGTGTCTGGCTCCGCCGCGAGCACGGCCACCCCTGTAACACCCCGGATGTAACTTTCCATATTTGTAACTCCAACTCTTGCCATTTTCGGCTTGTGATATGATATTCCCTCCGTGGTTGGGCTTTTCTTCATTTTTTCATTTTGACCATGTCATGCATTTTATATCATGTCATCATGTGCATCTCATTTGCATACGTGCTCGTCTCATGATTCCGAGCATTTTTCCCGTTGTCCGTTTTGTAATGTCCAAGCACTCCTATGTTCCCGGCGTCCCCTTTTACGTTTTCCGTGAGCGGGTATTAAACGTTCTCGGAATGGACCGAGGTTTGTCAAGTGGCCTTGGTATACCACCGGTAGACCACCTGTCAAGTTTCGGGTCATTTGGAGCTCGTTTGGTACTCCAACGGTTAACCGCACCTTCGCAAAGGCCTCTTTTAAGTTGCAGCCCAAGACCCCTTCAAAACAGCCCAATAACACATCTAAGTCACCTCCATGCTCTCGGTCGTCCGATCACGATCGCGTGTGCGAAAACTACACCTCATTTGGACTCTCCTAGCTCCCTCTATGCCTATTTATACACCCCCCCATTCCAAATCGCGGTACAAACCCTAGCTCCTTCCTCCTCCGTGACGGACATCGTCCACTCGCCGCCCGGGACGTGTCCGCCCGTCAACGCCGCCGCCCAGCGCCCAATCGCGTGCCACGTTGGCGACTTCGCGCCCACATCCCCGCCGGCCGCAGAACCGCGAAACCCTCCGCCTTGCTCCGGCCCGGTCGCGCCGCCTCCGGGCGCCCGCCGCCCGGCTTACCCCTTGCCGTCGCCGCCCGGCCGCCCGGCTCTTCGCCGCCCGGCCCCGGCTCCTCTCCCTCCTCCGGCCTCGTCCCGGCTCCGGCGAGCCGCCCGCCGCCGTCGCCTCGATCGGATCTGAGATCCATCCTTGAAGGGTTGACTTCTTCCCCCTCCAAAATCGTCTAAGTTTTATTTCGGTGATTAATTTGTGGTATTGTCAACGCATCATAACTTTGCATACGTAGCTCCGTTTCGTGCGTGTAATATGTCAAGTTGTTCGCCTCTAAGAGTAGATCATTTCATCTCATTGCATCATTTTAATTTGAGCTCATCTTAATGCACGAAATGCTATTAGAAGAGGGCTATGTGATGTTAGTTTCTGTTTCGTAACAGAACATGCCCTTTTGTCATTTTTGCCATGATTGATGTGTGCATCCTATGAATTTGAGTCCTACATGTGTTTTGTAATATGCCATGCCATCTTTTCAGGGGTGTATGCCATGTATTTTTGTGATCCCTTTGGTGACTAGCACAAGCATGCAAACTAGACTTCATGATGTTGCTGATTTTAGCCCCTGTTTTGCTGATATTTTTATGCCATGTTAACTTGATGCTATCGAGAGATCCATGCATATTTTGAGATACTTCAGGAAGGATGTTTTGAACATATGGTTATGCTCTATCCATCCATGCCCTTGTTTGCAATTATGGAGTGCCATAGCTTGAGTCAATCGAGCTCTACTTTTGCTATAAAATGTTTCCTGGCAGATTGTTTACATGTTATTCAATTTTGCCAAGGTTGTTGTGGTTGATCCGTGTATGTTATGATACTGTTATTGCCATGTGTAGCTTCTATGTCATGTCTTCTTGGTGGATGTATGTTTATTTTATCATGATATGCTCTGTAGTGAGTGCTTTGAGCTCTTAAACATGCCTACTTGTTATCTGTTTTTGACATGCCATGTTGCTGAATCTGTTAACGAAACTTACGATATTGACATGGATGTTACTATATTTTATGATCCTTTTTGGATTATGGTCACTAAGGGACTTTTGTTTTATGCTTTGAGTAGATTCATGCCATGCCTTGTTTTGCTATTATAAGTTCCCGTAGCATGTAGTTTTCTTGCTCTGAACATCCTGTGAAGCTGATATGTTTTGCACTTTTGCCATGCTTGTTTGAACCTGTTATGATGTTATTTAGCCGTAGCTCAGTGTTCATCTTTTGTCAAGCATCTTGAGTAGATCACTTCCATATGCTTTTCTGGTACGTTTGAGTGCAGTAGCTTAATTTCTTGTTGCTTGCTTTGTGGCATCATCTTTGTTAATGGCGATTTGTGCCAATCTTGTTTTGCTTGTCTTTTGCAAACCGTGCATCCGATTCCGGTGATCTTTATATCGATTTCAAACGAATTCATCTCATCTTTCCAGCGGCATACTTGGTTTGCCAAGTTGATGCCTGGTTCATCTTTTTCCTTCCGGAGCGCGCATACGCATTGCATATCACATCTCGCATATCATGTCATGTTTTGCATCATGTTGCTTGTGCATTGCATCGTGATTTATTGTGGTTCCTTTGTTTGTTTTCTTGCTTTGGGTAGAGCCGGGAGACGAGTACGTGAACGAGGAACCTGTTGAGAACGCTTACGAGGATCAAGCTTTCGACAACTCTGAGAACATTGCAGGCAAGATGACCATACCCTCAAAATCACTTCTATCTTTGCTATGCTAGTTGCTCGCTCTTTTTCTATGCCCATGCTACGATGCCTATCACTTGCTATATCATGCCACCCATTATTGCCATGTCAAACCTCTAACCATCCTTTCCTAGCAAACCGTTGTCTGGCTATGTTACCGCTTTGCTCAGCCCCTCTTATAGCGTTGCTAGTTGCGAGTGAAGATGAAGTTTGTTCCTTGTTGGAACATGGAGATGTTGTTCCTTATTGGAACATGTTTACTTGTTGGGGATATCACAATATATCGGCTATAATTAATGCATCTATATACTTGGTAAAGGGTGGAAGGCTCGGCCTTATGCACAGTGTTTTGTTCCACTCTTGCCACCCTAGTTTCCGTCATACCGTGTTATGTTCCTTGATTTCGCGTTCCTTACGGTTGGGTGATTTATGGGACCCCCTTGACAGTTCGCTTTGAATAAGACTCCTCCAAGAAGGCCCAACTTTGGTTTTACCATTTGCCACCTAAGCCTTTTTTCCCCGGGTTTTCGCGAGCCCGAGGGTCATCTTTATTTTAACCCCGGACCGGTGCTCCTTCGAGTCTTGGCCCGAACCGGCAGATCAAGGGGCCACCACGGGCAACTCGAGGGCTGGTTTTACTCGTAGGCTGACCTATCCGGATGTGCCACGAGAGCGAGATATGTGCAGCTCCTATCGGGATTTGTCGGCACAATCGGGCGGCTTTGCTGGTCTTGTTTTATTGCGGTCGAAATGTCTTGTAGTCCGGGATTCCGAGATTGATCGGGTCTTCCCGGTAGAAGGAATATCCTTCGTTGACCGTGAGAGCTTATAATGGGCTAAGTTGGGACACCCCTGCAGGGTATTATCTTTCAAAAGCCGTGCCCGCGGTTATGAGGCAGATGGGAATTTGTTAATGTCCGGTTGTAGAAAACCGGAAGTTGACCTTAATTAAAATACACATCAACCGCGTGTGTAACCGTGATGGTCTCTTCTCGGCGGAGTCCGGGAAGTGAACACGGTGTTGGAGTTATGTCTGACGTAAGTAGTATCGCTACTAGCTTCACGACCGTGCTTTGCTCCTCTTCTCGCCCTCTTTTGCGAATGTAGCCACCATATATGCTAGTCGCTTGCTGCAGCTCCACCTCACAACTCTGTCCTTCCTATAAGCTTAGATAGTCTTGATCTCGCGGGTGTGAGATTGCTGAGTGCCCGTGACTCATAGATTCTACCAAAAGCGATTGCAGTGCCGACGATGCGGTCACGGTGTGACGCAAGCGAGCTCAAGTGGGAGTTCGACGAGGAACGTGGTCGTTACTATGTGTCTTTTCCTGATGATCATTAGTGGAGCCCAGTTGGGACGATCGGGGATCTGTGTAGCATTTGGGGTATCTTCTTTTATTTTGGTTCTGTAGTCGGACCTTGAGTGTATACTGGATGATGGATGTTTATTTATGTATTGTGTGAAGTGGCATTTGTAAGCCAACTATGTATCTCTTTCCCTTATGTATTACATGGGTTGTGTGAAGATTACCTCACTTGCGACATTGCTTTCAATGCGGTTATGCCTCTAAGTCGTGCTTCGACACGTGGGAGATATAGCCGCATCGAGGCGATTCAAGTTGGTAATCGAGCCTTCCCGACTTAGGAGCCCCTACTTGATTGTTTCTTTGGCGTTGTTGAGTCTAGAACGGAAAATGTTTTGAGTCTTAGGATTATATATATCGGAGTGTAGGATTCTTTTTACTCCCCAGTCCCTTCGTCGCTCTGTGAGGTCTTCTGACGTAGAAGTTTTGACTCTCCTCTCCTCAAATTTCACTAAATTTTTTTTTAGGATCACGCGGGTATCTTGGGATCGTTCCGATGGTTTTGTGACGAGAACATTGTTCTTGGTGCCTCGACATTTAGGGGTTGTGGCGGTGTCCGGGAGTTGAGCTCCGAGGTGTTGTCGTCACAATTTTATCGTTGCTTGATTACGGAATACACGAGTTTTGCCGACATCGAAATTTCTTTTGTGCGATTGTTGGTGAGATAACCTCGATAACCCTTGATCTTTGGGGCGAGCTCGGGAGTATTGCCATGACTCATTATAACGGATGCTTTTCAAGGTCGAGGTACACGATTTCGAAGGTTTCTTGGTTATGTGTTGACGGATGGATACAGTTTGGATCTAGGTATTGTTAGTTTGGGTGATATATTTTGTGTCCCTGTATCCCCAACACCAGATTGCATAACCGAAAGTTTCGAGTTTATAGGTGGGATTCAAGTAGCTCCTAGCATTTCTTCCCGCAGATATTTGGTTTGTGATTGGGTAATCCTTACCACTTATTTGTTCCAGTCTTACCTTGTTATTTTTCATCAACCCTTAATCAAGTGGCTTCTCACCTTAATGGACGTGTTATGTTAACTTTGGAATTCATTCGTTCATCCTTGTTCGATTGTTTATTGTGAAGACTATATGTTGCAATTTCTATCCTTTGATTCAACTTGTCTATCTGTCTATCAAAGTGCTAACGGATGTCACCCTCTTCAGGATGGCTCCGCCAACGCGCCTGAATCTGGATCGCAATGATGAGAGTCAGTCGAACCCTCCACCTCCACCTCCGCCGCCGGAGGCATGGCAAGCTATCGCAGCCACCAATGCGAATGCTCAGATGATTTTGCAACTCTTGCAAGAGCGTACTCAAGGGCAAGGCAATCAAGGTCAAGGCAACAACCAGCCGCACTTTGCTACCCTCAATCAGTTCCTCGCTAATCAGCCGAAGTCTTTCAGTTTCTGTGTCGAGGCCCCAGACGCCGACGATTGGCTTGTGGACATGTGCAAACATTTTGTATGTAGCAATGTCAGACCTGAGGACTTTGTCAAGTTTGCTTCGTTTCAACTCAAGGACCAAGCTGCTGAGTGGTTCCAGCAATACAAAGATTCCAGAGGAGGTCGTGTCATTACAGGATGAGTTCCGCCGAGACTTCGTGAGCTCACCACATTCCGAAAAGTGTTGTTGAGAGCAAGCGTGAGGAGTTCCGCAATCTTAAGCAAGGCAACATGTCTGTGTATCAATACAATATCCAGTTCCAGAAACTCACTCGCTTTGCTAAGCAAGACGTCCCTGATGAAAAGAGTATGATCTATCAATTCAGAGGTGGTCTCAGAGAAGATCTGCAATTAGCTCTCGTGCTTTTTGAGCCGTAAAAGTATGATGAATTCTACAACATGACACCGAAGCAAGAAGCTGCCCAGCTCAAATGTGAGGCTTCTAAGAAGAGAATCAGGGATGCGATTCAGTCTTCTTCTTCCTCTCAAGTGGCAGCTAAGCGTGAAGTTCTATCTTCCTCCTCCTCCGTTCAAATCGGCCTTATCGGCAGAAGAACTCAGGTGGTCGTGGATCTTCCCACCCGCCCAACCCAGGCTATCGTAACAAGTCTAATTCTCAAGCTCCAAGGTCAAATGCTCCTTACCACCGTCCGCTCTACGAGGTGACTTGCAACAAATGTCGCGAAAGGTCACTATGCGAACAAATGCTTCAACCAAAGGCGCCTTCCGCCTCCTCCTCCTGTGAAATCTTCCAGCAATGCAGTGGTCAAGCATAATCCAAAGCATGCCAAGGTGAATATGATGAATGCAGCTCAAGCGGAGGAATCTACTGATGTGATAATGGGTAATCTCTCAGTTAATGATATTCCTGCAAAAGTCTTATTTGATACTGGTGCATCGCATTATTTCATGTTCAAGACCGTTTTTTGCCAAGCATGATTTCACTTCAGAATTTTTGGATAGACCTCTAGCAATTGTTTCCCCGGGCAAGCACGTGAGTTCTAGTTTGTTGGTTCCGAATGTCGGTATCAAGATGGGCGATTATAAATTTCTGGCTAAACCAATTGTCTTTGGTGACTCGGATATTGATCTTATTCTTGGAATGGACTGGCTTTCTCAGCACAAAGCTCAACTTGATTGTGCTGCCGTGGAAATTCAATTGACTCGCTCTTCTAATGATGTGATCATCTATGCCGCTCGTGATTTAAACCATTCGGTTGTTTTCTCTCAATGAGAAGGGCGAGTTGGATGCTATCTCTCGATTCCGATCGTTTGTGAGTACCAAGATGTCTTTCCGTAAGAGCTTCCGGGTATGCCTCCTCATCGGCCAGTTGAATTAGATTATCGATCTTGAGCCCGCATCGAACCCGTTTGCAAGCGTCCATACAAGCTTGGACCTGATGAGCTGAAGGAATTGAAGAAGCAGCTCGATGAACAAGAGCGTCTGGGTTTGATCGGACCGAGTTCATCTCCTTGGGGTTGTGGTGTTCTTTTGTCCGGAAGAAGGATGGCACGGACCGACTGTGCGTCGATTACCGTCCATTGAATAAGAAGACAATCAAGAACAAGTATCCACTTCCCAACATCAATGAGCTTTTCGTGCAACTCAAAGGTGCTAATGTGTTCTCCAAGCTTGACCTTCGTATGGGTTATCATCAGATTCGCATTAAGTGAACAAGATATTCCCAAGACAGCATTCGTAACAAGCTTTGGTTCTTATGAATATCTTGTCATGTCTTTCGGCCTTGTCAATGCTCCTCCAACATTCTCTCGGATGATGAACTTCATCTTCAACCCCTACACCAATGAATTCGTCTTGGTCTATCTGGATGATATTTTGGTCTTCTCCAAGAATAAGAAGGATCATGCCAAACATTTGCGATTGGTGCTAGACAAGCTCAGAGAGTATCAATTCTATGCGAAGTTTTCCAAATGTGAAAGTCTCTCCTACTTTGGAAGATCAGATTCGTGAGGCTCAACTCCTGGATACCATGGTGAAAAAGGTGAAACGTGGTATCGACAAGGGCATTTCCAAGTACAAGTGCTTCCACATTGATGACAAAGATACTCTTTTCTTCGAGGACCGGATTGTGGTTCCAAAGGGTGATCTATGTAAAGTCATTATGAACGAGGCGCACAATTCCCTTCTATCCATTCATCCTGGAAGTACGAAGATGTACCATGACCTTAAGCAGTCATATTGGTGGACTCGAATGAAGCGAGAAATTGCTCAATTCGTGAATGAGTGTGATGTCTGCGAGAAGAGTGAAAGCGAGAACACCAAAGACCAGCTGGTCTCCTCCAACCTCTTGCTATTCCAGAATGGAAGTTTGATCATATCGAAATGGACTTCGTGACTGGATTTCCAAAGTCCAAGCGTGGAAATGATGCTATCTTCGTTGTCATTGACAAGCTTACTAAAGTGGCTCATTTTCTTCCTATCAAAGAGTCTATCACAGCAGCTCAGTTGGCGAGCTATACACCTCCAGAATTGTCTCCTTGCACGGCATTCCACAATTGATCTCTTCGCACCGTGGCAGCATTTTCACCTCCAAGTTTTGGGATTCTTTTCGTAAGGCCATGGGCACAAACATTCGTTTCAAAGACAGCTTTCCATCCTCAAACAAGTGGCCAAGTCGAGCGAGTCAATCAAATCCTTGAAGATATGCTCGTGGCTTGTGTCATTTCTTCGGTATGAAGTGGGAAGATTGTCTTCCATATGCCGAGTTCTCCTACAACAACAGCTTCCAAGCGAGTTCGGGCAAGGCCCCATTCGAAATTCTCTATGGCAGAAAGTGCCGTACTCCTCTCAATTGGTCCGAGACAGGTGAATGCCAACTTCTTGGCAACGACTTGATCACAGAAGCCGAAGAAATGTGCAAAGTCATTCGTGAGAATCTCAAAGCCGCGCAATCACGCCAGAAGAGCTATTATGATGACAAGCACCGTGATGTGGCTTTTGAAATCGGAGACCATGTCTACCTCGCGTCTCTCCAATGAAAGGCACTCGTCGCCCGGTATCAAAGGGAAGCTTGCCCCTAGATACGTGGGTCCTTTCAAGATCATTGGCAAAAGAGGCGATCTCGCCTATCAACTTGAGCTTCCATCCAACTTTGCAAATGTGCACGACGTGTTTCACGTGTCACAGCTTCGCAAGTGCTTCAAGACTCCTGAACGCACCATCAACTTCGAAGAAATTGACCTTCAAGAAGATCTCTCTTACCATGAGCACCCCGTTGCTATTCTTGAAGAAACCGAGCGCAAGACGCGCAATAAGTCAATCAAATTCCTGAAAGTGAAGTGGTCACAACATTCCGACCGAGAAGCCACCTGGGAGCGCGAGGATCACCTCCGTTCCGAATATCCAGAGTTCTTTCAGTCCTAGATCTCGGGACGAGATCCTCTTGTAGTGGTGGAGTGTTGTAACACCCGGTTGTAACTTTCCATATTTGTAACTCCAACTCTTGCCATTTTCGGCATTGTGATATGATATTCCCTCCGTGGTTGGGCTTTTCTTCATTTTTGCATTTTGACCATGTCATGCATTTTATATCATGTCATCATGTGCATCTCATTTGCATACGTGTTCGTCTCATGATTCCGAGCATTTTTCCCGTAGTCCGTTTTGCAATCCGGCACTCCTATGTTCCCCGGCGTCCCCTTTTACGTTTTTCCGTGAGCGGGTATTAAACGTTCTCGGAATGGACCGAGGTTTGTCAAGTGGCCTTGGTATACCACCGGTAGACCACCTGTCAAGTTTCGGGTTATTTGGAGCTCGTTTGGTACTCCAACGGTTAACCGCACCTTCGCAAAGGCCTCTTTTAAGTTGCAGCCCAAGACCCCTTCAAAACAGCCCAATAACCCATCTAAGTCACCTCCATGCTCTCGGTCATTCGATCACGATCGCGTGGGCGAAAACTACACCCCATTTGGACTCTCCTAGCTCCCTCTATGCCTATTTATACACCCCCCCATTCCAAATCGCGGTACAAACCCTAGCTCCTTCCTCCTCCCGCCGACGGACACGTCCACCCGCCGCCCGGACGTGTCCGCCCGTCAGCGCCGCCGCCCCAGCGCCCAATCCCCGCGTGCCACGTGGGCGACCCGCGCCCCACATCGCCGCCGGCCCGCAGGGCCCGCGGGGGGCCCTCCCGCGCCCGCTCCCGGCCCGGTCGCGCCGCCTCCGGCAGCGCCCGCCGGGCCAAGCCCACCGGCGCCCGGTCGGCCTCGTCGCCGCCCGGCCCGGCCGCCTCCGCCCGGCCGGCCGCCTCCTCTCCCTCCTCCGGCCTCGTCCGGCTCCGGCGAGCCGCCACGCCGTCGCCTCGATCGGATCTGAGATCCATCCTCGAAGGGTTGACTTCTTCCCCAAAATCGTCTAAGTTTTATTTCGGTGATTAATTTGTGGCAATTTCAACGCATCATAACTTTGCATACGTAGCACCGTTTCGTGCGTGTAATATGTCACGATGTTCGCCTCGAAGGCTAGATCATTTCATCTCATTGCATCATTTTAATTTGAGCTCATCTTGATGCCCGAAATGCTGTTAGAATAGGGCTATGTGATGTTAGTTTCTGTTTCGTAACAGAACATGCACTTTTGTCATTTTTGCCATGATTGATGTGTGCATCCTATGAATTTGAGTCCTACATGTGTTTTGTAATATGACATGCCATATTTCCAGGGGTGTATGCCATGTATTTTTGTGATCCCTTTGGTGACTAGCACAAGCATGCAAACTAGGCTTCATGATGTTGCTGATTTCAGCCCCTGTTTTGCTGATATTTTTATGCCATTTTAACTTGATGCTATCGAGAGATCCATGCATATTTTGAGATACTTCAGGAAGGATGTTTTGAACATATGGTTATGCTCTATCCATCCATGCCCTTGTTTGAAATTATGGAGTGCCATAGCTTGAGTCAATCGAGCTCTACTTTTGCTATAAAATGTTTCCTGGCAGATTGTTTACATGTTATTCAATTTTGCCAAGGTTGTTGTGGTTGATCCGTGTATGCTATGATATTGTTCTTGCCATGTGTAGATTCTATGCCATGTCTTCTTGATGGATGTATGTTTAGTTTATCATGAGATGCTCTGTAGTGAGTGCTTTGAGCTCTTAAACATGCCTACTTGTTATCTGTTTTTGACATGCCATGTTGCTGAATCTGTTAACGAAACTTGCGATATTGACATGGATGTTACTATATTTTATGATCTTTTTTGGATTATGGTCAGTAAGGGACTTTTGTCATGTTCAGTAATTTCACCAAGTCTGTGAAGCTGATATGTTTTGCACTTTTGTCATGCTTGTTTGAACCTGTTATGATGTGATTTAGCCGTAGCTCAGTGTTCATCTTTTGTCAAGCATCTTGAGTAGATCACTTCCATATGCTTTTCTGGTACGTTTGAGTGCAGTAGCTTAATTTCTTGTTGCTTGCTTTGTGGCATCATGCTATTAATGGCAGATTTGTGCCAATCTTGTTTTGCTTGTCTTTTGCAAACCGTGCATCCGATTCCGGTGATCTTTATATCGATTTCAAACGAAATCATCTCATCTTTCCAGCGGCATACTTGGTTTGCCAAGTTGATGCCTGGTTCATCTTTTTCCTTCCGGAGCGGGCATACGCATTGCATATCACATCTCGCATATCATGTCATGTTTTGCATCATGTTGCTTGTGCATTGCAATCGTGATTTATTGTGGTTCCTTTGTTTGTGTTCTTGCTTTGGGTAGAGCCGGAGGCGAGTACGTGAACAAGGAACCTGTTGAGAACGCTTACGAGGATCAAGCTTTCGACAACTCTGAGAACATTGCAGGCAAGATGACCATACCCTCGAAATCACTTCTATGTTTGCTATGCTAGTTGCTCGCTCTTTTGCTATGCCCATGCTATGATGCCTATCACTTGATATATCATGCCACCCATTATTGCCATGTCAAACCTCTAACCATCCTTTCCTAGCAAACCGTTGTCTGGCTATGTTACCGCTTTGCTCAGCCCCTCTTATAGCGTTGCTAGTTGCAGGTGAAGATGAAGTTTGTTCCTTGTTGGAACATGGAGATGTTGTTCCTTATTGGAACATGTTTACTTGTTGGGGATATCACAATATATCGGCTATAATTAATGCATCTATATACTTGGTAAAGGGTGGAAGGCTCGGCCTTATGCCTGGTGTTTTGTTCCACTCTTGCCACCCTAGTTTCCGTCATACCGGTGTTATGTTCCTTGATTTCGCGTTCCTTACACGGTTGGGTGATTTATGGGACCCCTTGACAGTTCGCTTTGAATAAGACTCCTCCAAAGAAGGCCCAACTTTGGTTTTACCATTTGCCACCTAAGCCTTTTTCCCCCGAGTTTTCGCGAGCTCGGGGTCATCTTTATTTTAACCCCGGACAATGCTCCTTCGAGTCTTGGCCCGAACCGGGCAGATCAAGGGCCACCACGGGGCAACTCGAGGGCTGGTTTTACTCGTAGGCTGACCTATCCGGATGTGCCCTGAGAACGAGATATGTGCAGCTCCTATCGGGATTTGTCGGCACAATCGGGCGACTTTTCTGGTCTTGTTTTATTGCCGTCGAAATGTCTTGTAGTCCGGGATTCGAGATTGATCGGGTCTTCCAGTAGAAGGAATATCCTTCGTTGACCGTGAGAGCTTATAATGGGCTAAGTTGGGACACCCTGCAGGTATTATCTTCGAAAGCCGTGCCATGGTTATGAGGCAGATGGGAATTTGTTAATGTCCGTTGTAGAAAACCCGAAGTTGACCTTAATTAAAATACACATCAACCGCGTGTGTAACCTTGATGGTCTCTTCTCGGAGTCCGGAAGTGAACACGGTGTTGGAGTTATGTCGACGTAAGTAGTTCAGGATCACTTCTTGATCGCTACTAGCTTCACGACCGTGCTTTGCTCCTCTTCTCGCTCTCTTTTGCGAATGTAGCCATCATATATGCTAGTCGCTTGCTGTAGCTCCACCTCACAACTCTGTCCTTCCTATAAGCTTAAATAGTCTTGATCTCGCGGGTGAGATTGCTGAGTCCCCGTGACTCACAGATTCTACCAAAACAGTTGCAGTGCCGACGATGCCGGTCAGGTGACGAACCGAGCTCAAGTGGGAGTTCGACGAGGAACGTGGTCGTTACTATGTGTCTTTTCCCGATGATCGATGAGTGGAGCCCAGTTGGGGATTCGGGGATCTGTGTAGCATTTGGGGTATCTTCTTTTATTTTGGTTCCGTAGTCGGACCTTGAGTGTATTCTGGATGATGGATGTTTATTTATGTATTGTGTGAAGTGGCATCGTGTAAGCCAACTATGTATCTCTTTCCCTTATGTATTACATGGGTTGTGTGAAGACTACCTCACTTGCGACATTGCTTTCAATGCGGTTATGCCTCTAAGTCGTGCTTCGACACGTGGGAGATATAGCCGCATCGGGGGCGTTACAACCCCCTTGCGCTTCACGTCCTTGGCCTTGGATTTCTTCTCCTCTGGGTCAGTAGCAGGGAGCTCAAGGAGGGAGAGGCGCCCCTCCTCAGCTCTTGCGCACTTGGTCGCCATGTTGAGCAGCTCCAGAGCCGTGCATAGCTCCTCGTGGATGGTGAGCTCCTCCTTCATCTTGACGTCGCGGACGCCATCGGAAAACGCTGAAATGATGTCCTCGTCCGTCACCTTTGGGATCTTGAGGCGAACACTGCTGAAGTGGCTGGATGTACTTCTGCAAAGTCTCCCCTGGCTGCTGGTTGATGCGGCGCAGGTCACCCGCGGCCGGAGGGCGGTCACGAGTGCCTTGTAAGTTGGCGACGAAACGGTCGCGCATCTCACCCCAGGAGGAGATCGACCAAGGGGGCAAGTTTAGGAGCCACGAGCGAGCACCATCCTTGAGAGCCATGGGGAACAAGTTCGCCATGACTTTCTCATCGCCGTTGGCCGCCTCAATGCTCAGCTCGTAGAGCTGCCAGAACTCTGCAGGGTTGGGGGTGTCGTCGTAGCGAGGAGGAAGGTCTGGCTTGAACTTGCCCGGCCAGACGACACTACACAACTCTGGACTGAAGGCGCGGCAGCCTGCTATGGCCACCGTGGCCCTTTGCAGAGGTGGAGCTTGCCGTTGATGTCCGTGCACCGCCACTGCAGGGGGCATGCGGTCTTGTCGTGGTGGCGCCGGGAGCGCAGGAGCGTTTTTGTTGCGGTCGGGGAACCTCTTGGCAGCTTCCTTCTTCTCGCGTGGGCGCCCGGCGCGGCGGGTCGCGCCGGGGGACCGCGCGCCTTGGTGATAGGGCATCGACTTGGTGCGGAGGTGGCGGAGGCACCCCATGGGCTACATCACCCGCGGCCGGAGGAGGGCGAGGTAGCGAGAGAGACGGAATAGGCGAGCCCCCAGTGGCGCTGACGAGCTCGGCGATGTGGTCCAGCTAGTCCTCGTAGAGGTCGTCGACTGGGCGGTAGCGCAGGAGCTCGTGTGCCATGAGCAGCGCGGCCTGCATGTCCATGGGCGCGCGACGAGCGTGAGACGATGAGCTGGCTGGAGTCAGCGACGGGGTGGCGGTGCGGCCATCTCGTCGCACCGAGGGGTGCAGCGAAGATGCTTGTTGCTCATTTCCCTCGGGGGGCCGGTGGCGGCATTGGTAGCGGGTGATGGAGAACGATGGGGAGGCCCGCCGACAGGGGCCATTTGAGCGACACGAGCGGTGAGGGTGGCCCCATGCTCGGCGCGGGCTCGACGTGCGTCTACCATGGGCGCGATGGAGCGGTGGAGCGTGGATCGATGAAAGCAAAGCTTGAGCGCATCGCTACCTGGCGCGCCAAATGTTGGATTTCAGGTTCCGACAAAACCCTCGAAGTTCGAACACTTGGGTGCACACGAAGATCTCTCCCTTCCCTAGCTCACCCACTCCCCACGATCCCAAGGCTCAGCAAATCAAACTCGGAGAACAAAGGACACATGTTTTATAATGGTTCGGGCCACCGATGTGGTGTAATACCCTACTCCAGTGTGGTGTGGTGGATTTCCTCGTAGGCTGAGGATGAACACGTACAAGGGATGAACAGCCTCCTCAAGAGAGGTGTTCTTGAGCTCGGTGAGCTTGTGTGTGTGAGGATGGTCTGAATCTAGATCAGTTGCCTCCTACTGTGGTGGCTAGTCCTATTTATAGAGGCCCTGGTCCTCTTCCCAAATGTAGGCAGGAAGGGATCCAACAATGGCCAAATTTGAAGGGAGACAGCCAGTACAAGTTATCCTGACTAAAGGTGGTCTTCGCCTTCCAGAGGCTCTGGTGGTGACACCGTCCTGGGCTCCACGGTGACCTCCATCCTGTCGTCCTCCTGGTCTTGGTCTTGTTGCACCAATATGGAAACCTTTGTCGGATGCCTCGGGACTCCTCGCCTGCGCCTGCCTCTTTAGCACCAAAGAGGAAACGAGTACACTACGCGCGCTGGCGCCCGCCTGGCCTTGGTCATCATGGCTTGCATCACAGGAACCTCGCGAGGTGCCCCTTTCCTTGATCTCTGCGCCCCTCGTGAGCCAGCCTGGTGAGCCGCCCCCGAGGAGGTCTTGAGTCGTCTGCCTCATGAGGCTTGGCCCCTCGCAAGGGTCTTGAGCGTTTGCTGATGAAGATGGGCCATACAGGGCCGCTGGTAGAGCCGCGCTGTGGGCCGCAGGTAGGCAAGTCTGGGGACCTCCGTTCCCAGGACGCCGACAACACATGCATACAATGGTTATCTTTGAACACTCTCACTCGCTTGGTTATATATGGGCTGCAAGCCTATATATATTTGTGGGCCTGCATGGACGTGCATCATTTTGATCGACGATGAGAAAGGTTACCAGGGTGGATTCTTCTTCTTTGGTTTGTGTTAACGTATAGTAGGTCGATCATTCTAGGCCTAATTAACTTTGAGCGCATGCATGCTACGCATCATGAATCCTCGATCAGTGTTGTGATTTTATGGTTCCAAAGCATGGTGCCACATCAAATTTGTGCATTGCATATTCAAACACCACACACACCACTTCCATATACATAATTGGGCCACATGCAGAAGAGTGGGTTTTGTCTTCAGACAGTACTCCCTCGCGAGTTTATCGGCGACAAGCTAGCCCATTTTGCGGGGCCGTGTGGACGTCCATATCACTATGACCAACAATGAGCAAGAGAGGTTGTACTATCAAGTTGGATTCTATTTGGTCCATGTTACAGTATGTCTTGGTGATATGCCCTCCCCCCCGACACGTGTGTGTGTGGGGGGGGGGGGGGAGGTACTTCGCACTACCCGCAACCTTCGTGGGGTCCGGGAAGTCTGGTTATTTTGCTAGGCACACCTTCCAGATCAAAGTTCTGAATGGTATTATTAAATATCACACCACTCCCCTTTAATACATATAGTATAGGGCCACCCGCATGTGGTTCGTATGTGGTCTCACCCATCTCCCGCCACAAGCACACATTTGTGGGTCGGGACACAATCCACCTTTGTCCGGAAGCAAAAGGGGAAGTTTGACCATATATATGATGGACTCCTATAGGTTTTGTGTTATGGTAGGGTGAGATTTCAAACCTAACTATCTG
Source organism: Aegilops bicornis (assembly GCA_021605145.1). Lineage (NCBI taxonomy): Eukaryota > Viridiplantae > Streptophyta > Magnoliopsida > Poales > Poaceae > Aegilops > Aegilops bicornis. The sequence goes on along the minus strand of CM038672.1, from coordinate 336,518,671 downwards.
GGGGCATCCATTCATAGCTAGGATTCCCTTGTCGCCGACACGAAGTGGGGTTCGTAGGGGGTGGCTTACTAGCAATACTGTGCACTTTGTGCGACATGTACCACATCAAAGATGTGCGTTGGGTATTTGAATGTCAAAACACCCTTTTCATACGTATATTTGGTCCACATGCAAGTGTGTTCGTGTTCTGACCCTTTCCCACGTTATTCTTTTTGCCAAATTTATAAACAGCACACGAGTTTGATGCAAAAGACGTCTGCAATTAGGTACGCAATAGACATGGTATGGTCAGACTACCCGTGTGCCACGCACGTGCCCCTGCAGTCACTCACATCAGCATAGTAGATTGGGCTCCATGAGGTTTGCCTCTTGCTCTCGAAAATATCTACCTCCTCGTAATCTCTAAAATATCTACCCGCGTAGAAGGTTTTTCTGTTTGATAGCACACAATTTGTATGTACGGACCGTGTGCGATGTCTATTACTCCTACTCTACTTCAATCAGTTGATCGAAATTTTCAGTAGCCCCGGATTTTTTTTAACTGGAGCCCCGGCATTTTACTCCCGCCTGCATCCCTCGGAATCTCAAAAATATATGCTCGGCTGGAGTGGTTTTCTGTTTGATAGCACATGACTATTATGTTTTAACCATGTGTGATGTTCATTACTCCCACCCCGCTCTACTTCAATCCCTTGATCCAAATTTTCGGTAGCCCCGCCATTTTACTCCTGCCTAGTAAAATTTTCAGTACCCGCAGCATTTCCTCAAAAACCACATTGAACCCCCTCCACACACACACCCAAAATCCTTCGCTCACCCCAAATCCCCCGCTCACACACATACACACCGCCACTCCCTCGCCCGAAACCTAGCTAGGTCGCCGCCGCCGCTACTCCGCCTCCATCTTAAACCTCTGCTGGTCTACATGTTCAGATTAACCACGGATATACATACCCTCGCCGCCCTGAGTTTATTAGATGACGCCTGCGAAACGCCCTCTTTCCCACAGATCCCCATCCCCACCTCCTCCCCCCACTCCAGAGCGTCGCAGCCTATGCCCGGCTATGCTTCCTGAGAGCTCGAGGAGCGAATGGCCAAAAACAGCTTTACCACGGCCTCTTCGCCTGATGTTGGCGAGGTGGCTGCCGAGGAAGCTGGCGATGATGACTGGAACTGGATGGAGCCTTTCAACCAGCGGGCTAAAGTATTCTGGCATGTCGCGGTCGCCGGCTATGACATCGAGGTTGTCGACACCAACGGCTTGAAGCGGGTTATGTCATGGGTTAAGTTGCCCACCCCCAACCCTTCGGGTTCGACAGCCATCGATCTCATTGATGGCCATGCCCCTGATCTCCTGTGGCTCGTTATGAAAAATTTGCCATTCTTCATCGCCATGGAGCTCCTTTTGTCATTTCTGAAGGACATGTTCTGCAACACTGGCTTGGGATCCTCAGCTCGCAAGTCAGACCTCATCGACGGCGACCATGAGGAGGAGCCAATCTGTGACAAGCGAGGAAACCCATGATTTGTTTTCTTGAACCCCTTTTGTAGTGAGAACATGTCGAGTATTTATTGCTCTATTTGTTTGTTTGCTTTACGCCTGTTTATTTCTATGATTTATGGTTCTTCGGTTGTTTGTAGTTAGAATATGTCCAGTTTCAATTGTCATCTTTGGTTGTTCGTACTATGCCTTGTTTATTTTAGCTATTAATAGTGTGATGTTCTATATGTGCTAGTATGAATTGTGCAGTTCAATTTCATCAATACCAATTTTAACAATAGCTCCTTGAATGACTATATTTGGTTGTTGTTAAGCATGTTGTACTCCCTCCGAACCTTTTTAGTTCGCATATAAGATTTGTCTAAAGTCAAGCCTCGTAAAGTTTGACCAACTTTGTAGGAAAAAAATACCAACATTCACAATATGAAATCAATATCAGTACATGTGTCACGACATAAATTTTCATATTGTATAACTTTAGCATGGTAGATGTTGATATTTTTTATATAAATAAGGTCAAACTTTATGAAGTTTGACTTCAGAAAATTGTTATATGCAGAGTAAAAAGGACCGGAGGGAGTATTTAACACGGCTTTGCATTTGATTTAACAATGGCACTGTTTGGATACTCCAACTTAGCTAGAGGTTAGAGTTAGTTTCTAGCTCATGACAGTTAAAAGGGAGAAAGAGAGAGAGATTGGTGGAATAGTAGATTGTATTGCTTCAGTCTCATGGGCATATAAAGGATTACATGGTCATCTTGGAGTACAAGTCAAGGTAGAATAAATTCTACGCTATCCTATGTTTCCTAAACAATGATACTCAACAATGACTAACCCTGAACTAACTCTAGCCAAAGAGGTGTTTGGATGACAGTGTTAGATTGACAAAAAATGCACTACTTGAACTAGCCCCAATCAGCACCTCTTGGGTGGGATAGTTATTTTGGTAGGTCAGACGTAACTAGCTCAAACTAGCCCTCATTGAGGGAGTCCTGGACTGAGGGGTCCTTGGGCGTCCGGCCTGTCAGCCATGGGTCGGACTGATGGGCTGTGAAGATACGAAGACCGAAGACTGCACCCGTGTACGGATGGGACTCTCCTTGGCGTGGAAGGCAAGCTTGGCGACCAAATATCTAGATTCCCTTCCTTGTAACCGACCCTGTGTAACCCTAGATCCTCCTGGTGCTTATATAAACCGGAGGACTTTGTCCGGATGGGGAGATACTCATTACCGTAGTCATACAGGCTAGGCTTTCGGGGTTTAGCCATCTCGATCTCGTGGTAGATCAACTCTTGTAATAATCAATCAAGCAGGAAGTAGGGTATTACCTCCATAGATAGGGCCCGAACTTGGGTAAACATCGTGTCCCTTGTCTCCTGTTACCATCGACCTTAGACGCACAGTTCGGGACCCCCTACCCAAGATCCGCTGGTTTTGACACCGACATTGGTGCTTTCATTGAGAGTTCCACTGTGCCGTCCCCAAAAGCTTTGATGGCCCCTTCAATCGTCAAAGACAATGCTGTCCAAGGAGAAACCTTCTTCCCAGACAGATATTCGTATTCGTCGGGTTCGCACTGCGGGCCAACTCGCTTGGCCGTCTTGAGCACATCGACAGCTATGCCCCTGGCCATCAGGTCAGATTCGGGACCTTGAACTACGTCGCGGATGTCCGTGAAGACTTGATCTTCACTGGATTCGAGACCGCGGCGATCGCTTCTAGTCACCCCGATGAACATGACCAAAATCTGTCAGCGGACCGCATCCAGGAGATTGCTCCGGTAACTGCTCTGGCCGCAGATTCGGAGCATATTGCGCCATCCAAGGACGGGAGGCTCAACCCCACCACGGAGGCCACAGATTCCACGGCGTTGGAGCCGAACATAGACCCAAAGTCACACGACGTCTTTGTCACCGGAACTCCGGACTCGTCTCTGGTCATAAATTCTGAGCCATGTGCATCCGCGGACACCGAACTTGATCGCTTATCGAACATTGAGTTTAGCGCCGCAGACATCTTCCAACACTTGCCCTTCGGCGATGTGCTAAACTCATTAAAGAATCTGTCTCTGGCGGGGGATGCACAGTCGAATTATGTCCGGTTTAAACTGGAGGCTGGTGATGGGGGAGAATTCAGCTTCCCACCCGCCACCCACTTCATAGCCACTGTCGAAGACTTAACTGACATGCTTGACTACAGCTCCGACGACATCGACGGTATGGACGACGATGCCGACGAGGAGCAGGGCCAAAACCCGCCGCTAACCGGACGCTGGACGGCCACTTCTCCATATGACGTATACATGGTGGATACACCTAAAGAAACTAACAACAATGACAAAGAGGATCTAGTTAAGGACGAACCTATTGAGACACGGTCCCGGCGCCGGCGTCAGCGGCGCCGGTCTAAGTCACGTCATACAGAAGACAACAACACCGGCACTGGAGAAAATAATACTCCGGACGAAGCCGAAGACAATGAAGACCCTGTCGGGGCAATCTCCGAACAGGATGAACAAGAGGACGGGCACATTAGCCCTGATGAACAGGAAATACACGAAGACTCGGAGGATAGTAATTATCTTCCGCTCTCCGAGGAAGAGGAGAGACTCGGCACCGAAGAATTCATCATGCCTGAAGAACCTCTCGAGCAGGAGCGCTTTAAACGTCAGCTAATAGCCACTGCAAGGAGCCTGAAAAGAAGCAGTTGCAGCTTCAAGTTGACCAAGATCTGCTCAATGATAGATGGACCGAAGTCCTGACCGCCAAGGAATACGGCCTCAACGGGCCACCCAAAAATTACCCAAACCGCAAATTGTTACCTCTGTTCAATGATGAGGCGCCGGAGCCCGTACCATCATTGCACAGCGCGGCTGACCAACCGCCACGCGGTCAGGATAAAGCGGCAACTCAAGCCGAACACCAGACCGCCCCACCTTGCCGTAAAGGCAAGAATAAAACAGCTCAGGGTTGTACATACGACCGTCGACAGGACTTGGACAGTAGAGCAGGACACACAAGATCGATCTATGGATCGCGAGGACGTGCCTCGACACGCGATGACGGCTACCTACTCGGATGTGACGAACATAGCCATGCCCGGGCCGAAAACTGCAAACAGACTCCATCGGAGGTACGTCGTAGTGTGTCCCAGTATAGAGGCGCCGCACACCCTCTTTGCTTCATAGACGAAGTAATGGAGCATGAATTCCCAGACGGGTTTAAACCCATGAATATCGAATCATAGGATGGAACAACGGATCTCGCGGTATGGATCGAGGAGTTCCTCCTCCATATCCACATGGCCCGCGGAGATGACCTTCATGTCATCAAATACCTACCAATAAAACTCAAAGGACCAGCTCGTTACTGGTTAAACAGTCTGCTGGAAAATTCTATTGGCAGCTGGGAAGATTTGGGAGACGCCTTTCGCGACAATTTCTAGGGAACATATGTCCGGCCACCGGATGCCGATGACTTAAGCCACATTGTCCAGCAGCCCGGAGAGTCAGCCAAGAAGCTCTGGACTAGGTTCTTAGTTAAAAAGAATCAAATAGTCGACTGTCCGAACTCGGAAGCTCTTGCGGCCTTCAAACACAGCGTCCGGGATGAATGGCTTGCCCGCCACCTCGGCCAAGAAAGACCTAAATCCATGACGGCCCTTACTGCTCTAATGACCCGCTTTTGCACGGGAGAAGACAGCTGGCTCGCTCGTAGAAGCAACAGCGCCCGCGACCCGGGCACTTCTGAAATCCGAGACGGCAATGGCAAGCCACGACACAGCAAACACAAAAGTCGCAATGATAATGAAACATCACGTGACACAACGGTCAATGCCGGATTCAGCAGTCCTAAATGCGGTCAACAGAAAAAGCCATTCAAGTCAAGATGAGATGGACCATCCAATCTAGACAGGATATTGGATCGACCCTGCCAGATTCACGGCCACCCCGATAAACCAGCTAATCATACCAACAGAAACTGTTGGGTCTTCAAGCCGGCCGGCAAGCTCAACGCCGAACACAAGGGGAGGAGGCCGCCCGGTGATAGGGATGACGAAGAGATCCACCAACCAAATACCAGGGGTCAGAAGCAATTTCCCCCCAAAGCAAAAACAGTAAACATGGTATACGTGACACACACCCCTAGAGGTGAGCGCAGGAAACACTTCCACCGTACAAGAGATCAAACTATGGCTATCTCAGCCGAACTACATAGCGGCCTTATCACAGCGCATACCATGTCGGCCATCACGTCGCCGGTCTCCATTCAACATAACCGATCATTGTCCATATTGGACTAGCAATTCGGGTTCCTCGTTCACCTAATATGCCTTCGAAGTGGGTACCGCGCATACATAATTATGCACTACCCTGGGCACCGGCAGAAGCAAAATACGGGTGTGCCTGCAACCCCCCTACTTTTCTAACTACCCTTTTTTCCTTTTTATTATCCCCTCCACAGGTAGCTCAAGGGCCGGTCACCCCGAAGACTCTACCAGAGTTCGGGTTTGTAAAATCATCCAAGGGTTATTCCTGTCAAGGAATCCCTTAACCAAGGACAGGCGGCACAGACTTGCGATAGGAGGTCCAAAATAACCTTTTGTAGACCGAGCTCTCTATTCCGAGCCTGTAAAGTGCCTTTTTCCTCAGCCTTCGACCCCTGGCATGTCAAATAGTTAGGGTGGCGGCTTTGTTATCTATATAATAATTGGCATATCACTCAGCTCCCAGTACACGTAACCAGTGTCCAGTATCGACTTTTTATTAATCGACCCAATTTTTTGCTCCTGTGGTTGTTTTACACACACACCTCGGCATAACTCGCCAGGGGCTCGGTACGGGAACAAATGAGTTGCCGGCAAGTCCAAACAGCTTTATAGCATACTTCGGCGTCGCGAGTTTGGCCTTATATGCATCATCTCCGAATCATGTCTTGGGTGAATAGTTGGGTTGCCCGGCTCCTATGCTTGCTACCCTATGTTCCGCTCTATCGGCTAGGGTAGTAAAGGGAGAACTGCTGTGATTGTGCTTCCGGTTCATCTGGTCAAGCACCTCCGTAGAGAAAGCCGAAAACTGACTGTCATGATGCGGCAAGAGCTGGTCAACCACTCGGCGACTTATCGGAATCTTTAGCGATTCTCTCCCTGTTATACGAAGGATCTTTTTTCAGATCATCTGTACATCGCATCGTACTAAAAATAATCCGCGTACATACCAGGGGCTATATCGTAGACCCACCATAAAACTCCTATGGCTAAGTGAAAGTGTTAACGCCCTATAGTCTGATTTCCTGGTTCGCTGCATTGTCACCTCCTTCATGGACCAAGACGTTGGGTCAAGAGTGATCAAATGCTTTTCCGAACACCCCCGTACTTCCTATGAGGGGGCAGAAGGCGACGACTGGAAAACTTTCAGATTATATAAAAACGGCCGCACAGGAGGAACAAAGAGCTTTCGAGCAAAACATAAAAATAGATTAAATATAAAATTGTCTTTTACAATTCCCTTACACCTCACTCGAATATTATGTCTTACGACCAATGACACTCTCTCGAGCGAGCGGCCTTTAAGACGTCTTCACAAAAATGCTCCGGTGCGTGATGGTCCTTGCCCTCGGGTGGACTCTTCGCCGCAGCATCGATGGCCTTCATCTTCCCCCAGAATGTCTTGACACGGGCAAAGGCCATCAGGGCACCCTCAATGCACGCCGACTGCTTCACAGCGTCGATACGTGGCACCGCATCAAAAAGCCGCTGCTCCAAGCCGAAGTAGCTATTCTGAACAGACTCAATTGGCCACAGCCGGATTATGACGTTCTTCATGGCAGCGCCGGATATCCTACGAAGCTCGGCCCATTGGGACATCTGTTCATTCAGCAACAGAGGGCGCTTTGACGCGCCAAATTATGACCAGAAAAGCTTCTCCGTTGCATACCCCTCTCACGCATGGTAAAACTGCGCCGCATCGGAAGAACTCTTCGGCAAGTCTAAAAACTCGTTCGGAGAACTCCACACTTAGTTAAGCTGAGCATAGTTTGGTTCGCCGAACTTAGCCTGCAGCAAAAAGGGCTTACCGCCCGCAATCTCCCCAGCTTGCCGAATCTCCTCATAGGCTGCTCTGGATTCAGACCATGCTTCTTTCGCCTCTCGTAAGGCCTTGTCATGTTCAGCCGTTTAGGATTCATTATCCTTCTCAAGAAATTCATAGCGGCCAGTAGCATTTTTCAGTTCGAGCGCCATCGTGGATATCTTCTCCTCGTCTTGGCGTCGAGCAGCTTGTTCGGCCTTTAACTCAGCCGATGCCTTTTCGGCAGCCGCATTAATAAAACGGGCTTGCTCCTTGGCCTGGGCCAGCTCCGCCCAAAGAATCTCAACGGCGGCAGCACCATCTACAGCCATGCATATCCCAGTATATAACTTTCAGCCTCATGCTTATATTACAAAAATATATGGGAAAGGATTGCTCCGAATACATACCTTGCGACTCGTCAATACGCATATTGATTAACGCAATGTCATCCCCTGCCACATCAAGCTTCCGCTATAGCTCAGCAATATCCGTAGTCCGGGAAGTAGCCAGGGGGGAAGCAGCATGTGTTCCAGTTAGTCACATTAGTCCTTGAGTATTTCTTCCTGATCCTCCGTTCGCCTCCCATGGGACGCCAACCCGAGTCTCAGGGGCTACTACCTATACACAGGTGCATCTTTGCAAATAAAATATAGTTGAAAACATTGCATCACAAACCTCGAAGCCTCTTAGCAGGCTCATGAAGGCTTCATTCAATCCGCTCTTCGCGGACAGAATCTTCTCAACCACCGTACCCATCAAGGTACGTTGTTCCCCCGAGATAGATGCTTTTAGCAGCATATCCCTTGACATATCCGGCGCCGCCGGGTCTCCGGAAGCCACTGTAGGAGCACGACCATCCTTTGAAGGAACCTGTTCACCCGTCTCCAAAATCATCGTTGGCTGAAAACCGGACAGTTCGGGGCTTTCATTATTGGCCCCCGAATCCCTGACGATCGGAGGTCCACCTTTGGGTACTGGCTCTTTCATCCCCTACACCGCTTGTTGATCAAGAAACACCCTTTGAGATGACACTTCGGAGTTGTCCGCCTTATTGGGTGAGGAGGTCGGGGGAGGCGTCTCGCTTTCCATCATCTCTGGTAGGAGATCTCCCTAAGAAGAGGATTGCCCAGATAAACTCTGTGCCGAAAAAATACACAGGCATGTTACATGTCTCTTCGGTAACAGGAAAGGAGCGGGATGCTATCAAAGCACCCCGGATTCACTTATGATTTGGTTGAGGGCTTGTCCTCATGACGGAGCTGTTCAACAGCGTCTCCTTCCAATCCCGAGCCGCTCGCTGGTGGCATCTTGCGCCTCTTAGGAGACCGCCCCTCCCAACCTTCGGAGGCGGCCCTTTTCTTCCTGAATGGAGAAGGGATACTTGCTTATCTTTCGCCTTTGTATTTGGGCGAGGAAATGTTAATTTCTCCGAACTCAGTATCTAATTTACCTCTGGAGCGAAGGTCACCCCGGGTCTTCTCACTCTCCACTTTGCCCTCCCCTACCGGCCTCTGGTACGATGCCGGTGCCAGCATCCTTGTTAACACGGGGTCCGCTGAGTCTTCGGGAAGAGGGGCCGGACACCTAATCCGTTCCGCTTTCTTTATCCAGCCCTGGAAAAAGATGGTTTGCTCAGTGTCTTACCATAGGATATCTGATTATGAGGTGTTCGGCGGACGAGTATATCCGGGGTATCCGGATGGTTGCAGTCTAGGCCGATATCTTCTTTGGAGTCCTGCCATTGTTTTCGTTTCCCGAAAAATAATTTCCACATTCCTTCATGCGTAGTGCCGAAGAAGTGCTGAAGAGTCCATGGCCCTACTGGGTTGAACTCCCACATACGGAGAGGCCATCGCTGGCACAGCAGGGCCCAGCGGACTAGCATTACCTGAATAACATTGACAAGATCGATATCCTTCTCAATGAGGCTTCGGATGCGACTTTGCAGAGTCCGCACCTCATCAACTGATCCCTAGTCCAACCCCTTGTTAATCCATGATGCAAGCTGAATTGGGGGTTGGGTCGAAACGCAGGCGCAGTGATGACCCACAAGTATAGGGGATCTATCTTAGTCCTTTCGATAAGTAAGAGTGTCGAACCCAACGAGGAACAGAAGGAAATGGTAAGCGGTTTTCAGTAAGGTTTTCTCTGCAAGCACTGAAATAGTAGGTGATAGATAGTTTTGTGATAAGATAAATAGTAACGAGCAAAAAGTAAATGAAGTGCAGCAAGGTGGCCCAATCCTTTATGTAGCAAAGGATAAGCCTGGACAAATTTAAATAATGAGGAAGGAGCTCCCGAGGACACATTGGGAATTATCGTCAAGCTAGTTTTCATCACGTTCATAAGATTCGCGTTCGGTACTTTGATAATTTGATATGTGGGTGGACTGGTACTTGGGTACTGTCCTAACTTGGACAAGCATCCCACTGATGATTAACCCCTATTGCAAGCATCCGCAACTACAAAAAGGAGTATTAAGGTAAACCTAACCACAACATTAAACATATGGGTCCATATCAACCCCTAACAAAGCAACACATAAACTAGGTTTTAAGCTTCTGTCACTCTAGCAACCCATCATCTACTTATTACTTCCCCATGCCTTCCTCTAGGCCCAAATAATGGTGAAGTGTCATGTAGTCGACGTTCACATAACACCACTAGAGGAAAGACAACATACATCTCATCAAAATATCGAGCGAATACCAAATTCACATGACTACTAATAGCAAGACTTCACCCATGTCCTTAGGAACAAACGTAACTACTCACAAAGCATATTCATGTTCATAATCAGAGGAGGAATAATATGCATAAAGGATCTGAACATATGATCTTCCACCAAGTAAACCAATTAGCATCAACTACAAGAAGTAATCAACACTACTAGCAACCCACGGTACCAATTTGTGGTTTTGATACAAGATTGGATACAAGAGATGAACTAGGGTTTTGAGAGGAGATGGTGCTGGTGAAGATGTTGATGGAGATTGACCCCCTCTCGATGAGAGGATTGACGACCCACAAGTATAGGGGATCTATCGTAGTCCTTTCGATAAGTAAGAGTGTCGAACCCAACGAGGAGCAGAAGGAAATGATAAGCGGTTTTTAGCAAGGTATTCTCTGCAAGTACTGAAATAAGTGGTAACAGATAGTTTTGTGATAAGATAAATTATAACGGGCAACAAGTAACAAGAGTAGATAAAGTGCAGCAAGGTGGCCCAATCCTTTTTGTAGCAAAGGACAAGCCGGAACAAACTCTTATAATAGGAAAAGCGCTCCCGAGGACACATGGGAATATCGTCAAGCTAGTTTTCATCACGTTCATATGATTCGCGTTCGGTACTTTGATAATTTGATATGTGGGTGGACCGGTGCTTGGGTGCTATTCTTACTTGAACAAACATCCCACTCATGATTAACCTCTATTGCGAGCATCCACAACTACAACAAAAGTATTAGGTATATATAGGAGGAAGAAGTACGTCGGTGGAGCAACGTGGGCCCCATGAGGGTGGAGGGCGTGCCCAGGGGGTAGGCGCGCCCCCTTGCCTCATGCTCTCGTCGTTGATTTCTTGACGTACACTCCAAGTCGTCTAGATCACGCTTGTTCCGAAAATCACGTTCCCGAAGGTTTCATTCCGTTTGAACTCTGTTTGATATTCTTTTTTTGCGAAACACTGAAATAGGCAAAAAGAAACAGCAATTTGCGCTAGGCCTCCGGTTAATAGGTTAGTCCCAAAAATAATATAAAAGTGTATAATAAAGCCCATTAAACATCCAAAACAGAATATAATATAGCATGGAACAATCAAAAATTATAGACACGTTGGAAACGTATCAAGCATCCCCAAGCTTAATTTCTGCTCGTCCTCGAGTAGGTAAATGATAAAAACAGAATTTTTGATGTGGAATGCTACTTGGCATAATTTTCAATGTAATTCTCTTAATTGAGGTATGAATGTTCATATCCAAAAGATTCAAGACAAAAGTTTAATATTGACATAAAAATAATAATTCAAGCATACTAACTAAGCAATCATGTCTTCTCAAAATAACATGGCCAAAGAAAGTTATCCCTACAAAATCATATAGTCTGGCTATGCTCTATCTTCATCACACAAAGTAAAATCATGCACAACCCCGATGACAAGCCAAGCAATTGTTTCATACTTTTGGTGTTCTCAAACTTTTCAATCTTCACGCAATACATGAGCGTGAGCCATGGACATAGCACTATATGTGGAATAGAATGGTGGTTGTGGAGAAGACAAAAAGGAGAAGATAGTCTCACATCAACTAGGCGTATCAACGGGCTATGGAGATGCCCATCAATAGATATCAATGTGAGTGAGTAGGGATTGCCATGCAACGGATGCACTAGAGCTATAAGTATATGAAAGCTCAACAAAAGAAACTAAGTGGGTGTGCATCCAACTCGCTTGCTCATGAAGACCTAGGGCATTTTGAGGAAGCCCATCATTGGAATATACAAGCCAAGTTCTTATAATGAAAATTTCCCACTAGTATATCAAAGTGACAACATAAGAGATTCTCTATCATGAAGATCATGGTGCTACTTTGAAGCACAAGTGTGGTAAAAGGATAGTAGCATTGTCCCTTCTCTATTTTTCTCTCATTTTTTTCTTTGGCCTTCTCCTTTTTTATGGCCTTTTTTTAGTCCAGAGTCTCATCCCGACTTATGGGGGAATCATAGTCTCCATCATCCTTTCCTCACTTGGGACAATGCTCTATGATGATCATCACACTTTTATTTACTTACAACTCAATACTTAGAACAACAATATGACTCTATGTGAATGCCTCCGGCTGAGTACCGGGATATGCAATGAATCAAGAGTGACATGTATGAAAGAATTATGAATGGTGGCTTTGCCACAAATACAATGTCAACTACATGATCATGCAAAGCAATATGACAATGATGGAGCGTGTCATAGCAAACGGAACGGTGGTAAGTTGCATGGCAATATATCTCGGAATGGCTATGGAAATGCCATGATAGGTAGGTATGGTGGATGTTTTGAGGAAGGTATATGGTGGGTGTATGATACTGGTGAAAAGTGCGCGGTATTAGAAAGGCTAGCAATGGTGGAAGGATGAGAGTGCGTATAATCCATGGACTCAACATTAGTCATAAAGAACTCATATACTTGTTGCAAAAATCTACAAGTTATCAAAGCAAAGTATTACGCGCATGCTCCTAGGGGGATAGATTGGTAGGAAAAGACCATTGCTCGTCCCCGACCGCCACTCATAAGGAAGACAATCAATAACTAAATCATGCTCCGACTTCATCACATAGCGGTTCACCATACGTGCATGCTACGGGAATCACAAACTTTAACACAAGTATTTCTCAAATTCATAACTACTCAACTAGCATGACTCTAATATCACCATCTTCATATCTCTAAATAATTATCAAGCATCAAACTTCTCATAGTATTCAGCACACTCATAAGAATTTTTTTACTAATCTTGAATGCCTATCATAATTAAAGCAAATTACCATGCTTTTTTGTAGGACTCTAAAAATAATATAAGTGAAGCATGAGAGAACAATAGTTTCTACAAAACAAATCCACCACCGTGCTCTAAAAGATATAAGGGAAGCACTAGAACAAAAACTATATAGCTCAAAAGATATAAGTGAAGCACATAGAGTATTCTAATAAATTCCAAATCATGTGTGTCTCTCTAAAAAGGTGTGTACAGCAAGGATGATTGTGGTAAACTAAAAAGCAAATACTCAAATCATACAAGACGCTCCAAGCAAAACACATATCATGTGGTGAATAAAAATATAGCTCTAAGTAAAGTTACCGATGGATTTAAGATTTAAAGAGGGATGCCTTCCGGGGCATCCCCAAGCTTTGGCTTTTAGGTGTCCTTAGATTATCTTGGGGTGCCATGGGAATCCCCAAGCTTAGGCTCTTGCCACTCCTTGTTCCATAATCCATTAAATCTTTACCCAAAACTTGAAAACTTCACAACACAAAACTTAACAGAAAATCTCATGAGCTCCGTTAGCGAAAGAAAACAAAACACCACTTCAAGGTACTGTAATGAACTCATTCTTTATTTATATTGGTGCTAAACCTACTCTATTCCAACTTCTCTATGGTTTATAAACTTTTTATTAGCCATATATTCATCCAAATAAGCAAACAAGACACGAAAAACAGAATCTGTCAAAAACAGAACAGTCTGTAGTAATCTGTAACTAACGCAAACTTCTGGAACTCAAAAACATCTACAAAAATAGGACGACCTAGAAAATTTGTTTATTGATCTACTGCAATTGAAATCAGTATTTTATCATGTTCTGGTGATTTTTAAAAATTGTTTTCGTGAACAAAAAGTTTCTGGAATTTTCAGCAAGATGAAATAACTATCATCCAAGAAGATCCTACAGGTTTAACTTGGCACAAACACTAGTGGCTTCTCTCGAGAAAAATAGCAAACGGTGGGTAAACAAATTAATGTTGGGCAATTAATAGAACTTCGAATAATTATGACGATATCCGGGCAATGATCATTACATAGGCATCACGTCCAAGATTAGTAGACCGACTCCTGCCTCCATCTACTACTATTACTCCACACATCGACCGCTATCCAGCATGCATCTACTGTATTAAGTTCATGGGAAAACGGAGTAATGCAATAAGAACGATGACATGATGTAGACAAGATCCGTTTATCTATATGGCGGTAGATATAGATCTCATCTTTTTATCCTTAGTAGCAGCGATACATACGTGTCGGTTCCCTTTCTGTCACCGGGATCGAGCACCGTAAGATCGAACCCACTACCGGGCACCTCTTCCCATTGCAAGATATATAGATCAAGTTGGCCAAACAAAACCCAAATATTGGAGAAGAAATACGAGGCTATAAGAGATCATGCATATAAGAGATCAAAGAAACTCAAATAACTTTCATGGATATAAAATGATATGACTAATCATAAACTCGAAGTTCATCAGATCCCAACAAACACACCGCAAAAATAGTTACATCATATGGATCTCCAAGAGACCATTGTATTGAGAATTCAGAGAGAGAGAGACATCTAGCTACTAACTACGGACTGAAGGTCTACAAGGAACTACTCACGCATCATAGGAGAGGAACCAATGAAGGTGGTGAACCCCATCCAAGATGGTGTCTAGACTGGATCTGGTGGTTCTGGACTCCGCGGCGGCTTGATGAATACTTCGTCGACTCCCCTAGGGTTCTGGTATTTTTGGGGTATTTATAGAGCAAAGAGGCGGTCCGGGGGGCACCCGAGGTGGGCATGCCCTGGTGGGTTGTGCCCCCCTCGGGGCACCCCGCAGGTGCAACCAGGGCCCATTGCCTTCCTTATGGCCCATAAAAAATCATCATGGAGTTTCGTGGCATTTGAACTTCATCTGATATTGATTTCCTGTGATGTAAAAAACATGGAAAAAAACAGCAACTGGCACTTGGCACTATGTCAATAGGTTAGTACCAAAAAATGATATAAAATGATTATAAAACATCCAAGATTGATAATAAGACAACATGGAACAATAAAAAATTATAGATGCGTTGGAGATGTATCAACATCCCCAAGCTTAACTCCTACTCGTCCTCGAGTACGTAAGTGATAAAAACAGAATTTTTGATGTGGAGTGATGTTCATCATGTCATACCATATTCTTTTCTTTATAGCATTGACATTTGGACTTTTTACGTGATTCAAAGCAATAGTCTAGTTTTGACATGATAATTTAGATACTCAAGCATATCAACAAGCAAACATGTCTTTGAAAATATCAACGCTAAAATAAGTTATCCCTAGCCCATAATGCTCAAACATTGATCCATTCATGTGACACCCCGAGACCGATGCTCCAGTTGCCTTCCATTTATTTTAGTGGTTGTAGTGTGTTTATTATGTTTGTTGCATTCATCATGTCATCACCTGCATTGCATCGGCACTTTGTTGCCGTCATTTTTTCAAAACCTGCATACGTCCGTAGTTGCCGTTTCTCTCCGTTGCCTCTGTTGTCATTCTCTCATACCAAACAGACCGTTCTCTTCTCTCTTGTCTCCTCCGTGGCCTTTTGTCATACCCCGTTGTCTTCGATCTTCCCTCTCGTCTAAATGTCCAACCTCTCTGAACATTGCACATACTCCTTCGCGTGCATGTCCGAAACTTCCCTGAACCTGAACTGTCCGGTCATGACCAGGTGTTCCGAAACAATCCCGAGATACCCTAAACATCATCGGTTCGTTGTTTAGACCACCTGAAGCCGTCCGATCAAAATCTAAGGCCTCAAATCCTCTCTCATATCAGCCACCTACTATATATAGTAGGCAGCCCCTAACCAAATCAGACCAAACCCTAAATTTTAGGTAGATGTTCCATCCATCCCATCATGCACCGCCATCCTCCTTGGGATCCCCTCCCGATCCAACCACCAAGCGAAGCTGCCACCTTCCTCCTTGTTTTCCAGATCGGGCCAACCACAAGCTACCAATCCATCGATCCACTGCCTCCTTTGATTCCCCATCCAACCACCTACCCGAGCGCCCTCCTCCTGCTTCGATCCCCGAGCAGATCGAGCCAGTAGTCCCCGCCGGCGATGAGCAGCAGCGCCAACATGACCTCCCCGTGTGCCGCCACTGATCCAGGCCGGCCTCCTCCCTCACGCCCCTCTCTCTCTTCTTCTCCTTCCGTGGTTTCTTTTCTCTCAATCCTCTCTCACTCTTCTGTTGCCATGGACAAGAGCTCGCGTGCCGCCTTGCTCCGTCCTCTCCGTCCTCCCGCCGTTGAGTAGCACCAGCAAACCCGAGCAACCAACTCCTCCCGTGGCCCCCGTCCGTCTGTCCCTGAGCAAGTCGCAGCTCAACGGAGCCAGCAGATGAGCACTGGCTCATGTCCCTGTTCTACTCCTTCTCCTTCCTCCTTTCCTCCTATCCTTCTTCCTCTAGTCCTCTCTCTCAACCCTCTCTCTCTCTGTGCAGGACCAAGACGCCATGGACGGCTGTCTGGATCTGCTCCTCCTCGCCTTGTCCTCGTCGTCGAGAGCCGCGCCATGACCGCCCCTCCATCTTCAGTGCCGTTGCCGCCCTGCTTCCCCTGCATCCCCTGTTTCAGGTCGAGCCGTGCGCCATAGCGCTCGACTGCGCGTTGACTGCGCCCGCCTCACACGTGGGTCGCCTGTTGGCCCCCAGATCTAGCCCAGCCGTGCTCAGCCCGCTCCACTTCTGGCCCGTTTGGCCCGAGGTGAGCACACCTTCGCTATGCCCCGCTCGGACATTTTTTTAGCTCTGTTGTGCCTACTGCTGTTGGCCAAATTTGCCTCAGATTCGGCTCATGTCATGTTTTTTCGGCTCTACGAATTTAGCTATTATCCAGGATTTACCTGTTTTGCAGAAACCCCTTCATGTTCATGCATTAATAACTCAACAATTGTGCATCATATTAAAATGACTCATATATGTAAAATGAGTAGAATTTCATGTAGTTTCGTAATATTCAACTTGCATCCATGTTAAACATGTTTTAACTTGATGTTTATAAAAATTTGCAACAATGTAATGCTAAAATGGTCTACTTCATAACTAAATAACCGTAGTTCAGAATTAAATAATATTTATATGTAAATGGGGTAGAAAAATGCATAGATTAATATGGTTTCCTTACTTTGCATGTTTAACAACTCTAAAATATGCTTTAGGTCAGAACAGTACCAAATCCAAATATGCATATGGGGATCTTCTGGAATTGTCGTTTGTTGTTTCCGGCCTCATTTAAACCTGCCTAAATAGTTAGTTTACTTATGTTTCCCATCTTACCATTTTAACCAACATTTAATATTGTTGAGTAGATTAAACGGGAGAGAACCAAATAATTGTTGTGGGGTTTCATCAATATGCAACTAATTGCATATTGAGCTTCACTTAATTTGTAGTTTTCCTTGTTTCCCTTTGCCATGTCATGTCTCATTAAACCGAACATGCATCATACTTGGTTGTGCATCATGCCATGTTTATGCTTGTTGGTTTACCATGATGTTTGCTTCTTTCCGGTTGCGCTTCTCCTTCATAGTTCCGGTTACGTTGCAATTGTGAGGATTCGTTCGACTACGTGGGTTCGTCTTCCTCATGGACTCGTTCTTCTTCCTAGCGGGATTTCATGCAAGATGACCGTCACCTTGGATCTCACTACTATCTTTGCTACGCTAGTTTTCTTGATGCTATAGCTGTGTCGCGCTACCTATCACTTGTTTATCAAGCCTCCCAAATTGCCATCATAGCCTCTAACCTTTTCACCGTTCCTAGCAAACCGTTGTTTGGCTATGTTATCGCTTTGCTCAGCCCCTCTTATAGCATTGCTAGTTGCAGGTGCAGTTGTAGGTTGTTCCATGTTGGAACATGGATATGTTGGGATATCACAAAATATTTTATTTTAATTAATGCACATATATACTTCGTAAAGGGTGGAAGGCTCGGCCCTATGCCTGGTGTTTTGTTCCACTCTTGCCACCCTAGTTTCCGTCATACCGGTATTATGTTCCTTGATTTTGCGTCCCTAACACGGTGAGGGGTATGGGACCCTCTTGACAGTTCGCTTTGAATAAAACTCTTCTAGCAAGGCCCAACATTGGTTTTACTATTTGCCAAATAAAAACTAAAACTTGCATAGGGACCCGCCGGCACCCGAGGTCTCTTAATCAACCCCCCGGGCCAGTGCTCCTCATAAGTGTTGGTCCACCTACATAGTTGTCGGCGGTACCACCTCGGGGCAACTCGATGGTATTTTTGGCCACCGTCCACTTTTCATAGACGGTGTTGTCCTGAGAACGAGATACGTACGGCTCCTATCGGGGTATCGACGCACCGGGTGGTCTTGCTGGTTTTGTTTTACCATTGTCGACATGTCTTGTGCACTGGGATTCCGAGTCTAATCGGGTGTCCCGCGATGGAGGATTGTCTCCGCGGATCGTGAGCTTGTCATGGGCTAAGTTGGGACACCCCTACAGGGTTTAAACTTTCAAAAGATGTGCCCGCGGTTATGTGGCAGATGGGAATTTGTTAATATCCGGTTGTAGTGAACTTGAAGTAAACTCAACTAAAATTCACCAACCGCGTGTGTTACCATGACTGTCTATTTTCTGGGAACGTAAGTAGTTCAGGATCACTTACTGATTGTTACTAGATGGCGGCCGTTTGCGTAGTTTCTCATCTTACTCTTGTATTTGTAAGTCAGCCACCATACTTTGCTTAGTCGTTGCTGCAACCTCACCACTTACCCTTTTCCTACCCATTAAGCTTTGCTAGTCTTGGTACCCATGGTAATGGGATTGCTGAGTCCTCGTGGGTCACATATTACTACACCAACAGTTGCAGGTATAGGTAATGTGATGTTCATGACGCGAGAGCGATGTGTGTTTGTTTTGGAGTTCGTGTTCCGCTTCTTCTTTGATCGAGGGTTAGGTTCCTGGTCGGCATCCTGGGCTAGCAGTGTGGATGTCGTTGAGCTTCTGTTTGTGTTTCTTCCGTAGTCAGATGTTGTTCTCATGTATGAAGTTTGATGTATTCACTGGTGCGCGTCGGTCCTAAAAAAACGATTTTTTACCCCTTTCCGCGACGGCATTTGGAACCGTCACCAAGTGAGTGTGTGCGATAGGGTATCCTTCCCACAGAACCCAGAAATTGTCGGGGATAGGCCCTCCTGGGACCTAGGCTGGGGCCGTGTGCGATCGGGCGAGGCATCGAAACCCAATCACTTTCGTAGGTATGTACATCCCACACGGTAATCCGAGAAAATCATTTCTGTAGGTATGTACATCCCACAAGGTAATCCGAGAAAATCATTTATGTAGGTATGTACATCCCACACGGTGAATTCCAGAAAAACATTTCCGTTCGTATGTATATCACACACAATCAATCCAAGGAATACGTTTCTGTTCTTATGTACATCCCACACAGTCAATCCAGGGAAAACATTTCCGTTCGGATGTACATCCCACACGGTTTTATGTATACGCTCGTGTGTGAAAAGTGTAACTATCACACAAGCTCTGCCTTGGTTAACTGTTTGCTTTCATTAACTACATCACACATGATTTGATGTAGAAAATTGTGTGGCATTGGGCTATCCATCGCAAGCGCTTTTACTGCTGGATCCATTTGCAAAGGACCATCACCTTCTGTTCTATTTTTATTTTTGCCTATAATTTTATTATTCTAAATGGAAATTCTGAAATACGAAACATGCAATTCAAATTCTCAGCACAATGGTTCAACAACGAATCCATAAATAAAATTGCCAGTACAATATGTTCAGTAACTACAGGATTAGGAAGCAATTAACTATTGTGAACCGCGGTATTTAAAGGCGGTAAAGGTGAAGAGACAAGTGTAAATCATTGGACTGCCGACGGTGTTGAAGAAGCGGAATCCCATAATGTGCCTTCCTGCATACCATAGGCACGAACCAATTTTGTCCAACCCCTTGTGACTATCGCCCGCCCATACTTCACCACCTTCAGGAAGACTTCTAGAGCATTATCATGGTAGCATCAATTATATACTTTAACCTTAGTTGCCTCCACTCCGGTCATTTATTTTGCAAGGTAATCATCAATAAATAGCTTCGAAAACCACTGAAAAAATAAAAATATCAGATACTGAGGTCTAATAGAGTAACTTGTTGCGGGCAGGGGGAAAAGGCATCACATTACTTACCATCCTAAAGTTCACACTTGTCTTCGACAAAGTGTAAATAAAGAGCTGAATTCCAATCACCCGTTTCTTTCGCCTAACAATGTTTCTTAGTTTCCTCACTTGACGCTTGTTCATGAATATCTATGTACCTACAAACAACCAGTAAATGTTAGAAGTTAGTTGCGGGCAGGGGGAAAAGGGATCGAAGCGTGGATCAGTACCCCACATATATGTACCTACAAACAACCAGTAAATGTTAGAAGTTAAACTAAGATTGCACAAATGATGTAAAATACAACTACCTATGTTCCTAAGTACAAGTATTTTTTTTGAGATTACAATATGAACTACATACGGATGTATATAGAATTATAGATATAGTTTAGATTAGAATCTAGATTCACTCATTTTGCTCCTCATGTAGTCTATATTGGAATCTCTAAAAATACTTCTATTTAGGAATAGATGGTGTATAAGACATGGGATGCAGCTAACTGATACGTCCATTTCGCATCATGCTTTTATATCGATATTTATTGCATTATGGGCTGTTATTACACATTATGTCGCATTACTTATGTCTATTCTCTCTTATTTTACAAGGTTTACATGAAGAGGGAGCATGCCGGCAGCTGGAATTCTGGGCTGGAAAAGGAGCAAATATTAGAGACCTATTCTGCACAGCTCCAAAAGTCCTGAAACTTCACGGAGGCACATTTTGGAATTAATAAAAAAATACTGGCGAAAGAATCCACCAGAGGGGGCCCACACCCTGGCCACGAGGATGGGGGGCGTGCCCCCCTGCCTCGTGGGCCCCCTGGCAGGCCTCTGGTACCCATCTTCTTCTATATGAAGTCTTTTACCCTGGAAAAAATCATTAGCAAGCTTTTGGAATGAAACTCCGCCGCCACGAGGCGGAACCTTGGCATAACCAATCTAGGGCTCCGGCAGAGCTGTTCTGCCAGGGAAACTTCCCTCCGGGAGGGGGAAAACAACGCCATCGTCATCACCAACGATCCTCTCATCGGGAGGGGGTCAATGTCCATCAACATCTTCACCAGCACCATCTCATCTCAAACCCTAGTTCATCTCTTGTATCCAATCTTTGTCCCAAAGCCTCAGATTGGTACCTGCGGGTTGCTAGTAGTGTTGATTACTCCTTGTAGTTGATGCTAGCTAGTTTATTTGGTGGAAGATCATATGTTCATATCCTTAATGCATATTAATACCCCTCTGATTATGAACATGAATATGATTTGTGAGTAGTTACGTTTGTTCCTGAGGACATGGGAGAAGTCTTGCTATAAGTAGTGTGACGCCCTCGATTCAATCGTACACTAATCATGCACGCAAATGTGTACGATCAAGATCAAGGACTCACGGGAAGATATCACAACACAACTCTACAAATAAAATAAGTCATACAAGCATCATAATACAAGCCAGGGGCCTCGAGGGCTCGAATACAAGTGCTCGATCATAGACGAAGTCAGTGAAGCAACAATATCTGAAAGTACGTACATAAGTTAAACAAGGTGCCATAAGATGGCTAGCACAAACTGGGATACAGATCGAAGAGGAGCAGGCCTCCTGCCAGGATCCTCCTAGGTCACTCCGGTCGTCGTCGCCGGGCTGCACGTAGTAGTAGGCGCCTCGAGTAGTAGTCGCCATAGGCGGTGGCGTCGGCTCTGGGCTCCATCGTGCAGTTGCAAGAATCGAGTAGAGGTAGGGGGAAAAAGGGGGAACAAGGCAACCGTGAGTACTCATCCAAAGTACTCGCAAGCAAGGAGCTACACTACATATGCAACATTATCAAAGGAAGGCCGTATATGTGAACTGGGCTGCAGAAATGCCAGAATAGAGAGAAGGCCTAGTCCTATCGAAGACTAGCATCTTCCGGAAAACCCCATCTTGCAGCAAACAAGAGGGAGTAGAGTAGCATAACTTAAAGTAGCAGTAGTGTTATCAACCTCGGCCAGAGATCCTTTCTCGACTCCCTGCGAGAAAGAAATCCCAGAGCCATACTATCCAGTTATCATCACAATCCAATTCTCATCGCAATCCATTGCTCATATCCATGTCTCATCTCAAGTATCCAGTTCTAGTTGTATCGATCGGGATACAACTCCAAGTGTCCGTTACCGTAGGACAGGCTATCGATAGATGTTTTCTTCCCTGCAGGGGTGCACCAACTTACCCACCACGCTCGCTTAACTCCGCCGGACACAATTTCCAGGGTCATGCCCGGCCTCGGCCAAACAATACGCTGCAACCCGACCTAGGCTTAATAGAGGCCGGCCACGCGGACTAAACCTATGCCCCCAGGGGTCATGGGCCATCTCCCCGGGAACTCCTGCACGTTGCGAGGGCGGCCGGAAGCAGACCTAGCCCATCAGGCGTTCCAGTCCAATCCGGCGCGCGCCGCTCCGTCGCTGACGTCTAATAAGCTTCGGCTGATGTATACGACGCAGAACGCCCATACTTAGCCCACGTGATGGTTAGTGCTATCGTGCCAGAGGCCCCTCGGATCAAATATCCAAATCGTAGTGGATTAGGAACGCGCGGTAACAAGCAGAGACTCACGAAAGATGTGACCCCGTTGCCCCGTCTCGAGGACTTGCGGCAAGGGCTAGGAATGCCGGCCACGCCTCGTAATTATCTCGCGGGCACCCTCCAGGTCAACCCGTCTCCACATCACTCGCAATTAAGCACGCTGGTACCCCTCGTGGTCGACCCGTCTTTCCAAGTAACAAGGGTAAAAGTCCAAGTAACCGTGAGTCCAAACATCAAGGGGAAAACACGAGGAATCACCCCGGTGAATTCCACTCAATGTAGTCATCAAGGTGAACATAAGAGGATTCACCCTCGAGGTCCACACTTGAGGGGTTGCACGACAGAGTCGTATCGGAAGTGGTTAAAGAGGAAATCACCCTCGATGACCACGACCGGATAGCTATACTACAGGGTTAATATCAGAAGTGCTGTAGAGGTCTCACCCTCGGTACTCGATAGTAACCCAGTAGTGTCGAGCAACTAAGGGGAAGTGATGTGCGGTGTCGGGGCCTGGTCTTCGATCCCGTTGATCGGGTCTTCAATGATGAAGCAGGGGCAACAAGGATAAGGTGGGGGGTCACCGATGGGTCTCTAACCAACCTATACTAAGCGGTTTAGGATAAGCGGTAGGTAACAATAGCAGGTTACAATAAACAAAGCTATGCAATAGAATAGGAGCAAACAATAACAAGTAGCAAAATCTAATGCAAGCATGAGAGAATAGAATGGGCGATATCGGGATGATCAAAGGGGGCTTGCCTGGTTGCTCTGGCAAGGGAGAGGGTCGTCAACACCGTAGTCGAACTGCCACCGCAATACGGGTCTCGTAGTCTACCGGAGAAAAGAGGGGGAGAAACAATGAATACAAAGTAAACAGATGCATATCGATGCATGTCATGACAAGAAGCGATGCTAGGCGTGCCCTAACGTGGTATGAGGGGATACCGTTAGGGGAAAACATCCGAAGTATCCCGGTTCCGGACGTCTGTCGGACAGATGAACCGGAGAGGAAAGTTTGCAGGTTCGATAGGTTAGAGACGTGTGGTGGACGAACGGACTGCGTATCCGGATTCGTCTCGTCGTTCTGAGCAACTTTCATGTTGAAATTATTTTAATCCGGATTACGGATTAAAAGATATGATTTATAAAAGATTTTATTAAATTCTGGAATTTTAATTAATTATTAAATTAATTTCGAAAAAGCATTTATGACATCAGCATGATGTCATGCTGACATCATCAGCCAACAGGGTTGACTAAGTCAACCTGACGGCAGTGGGTCCCGCATGTCATTCACTACTGGCTAATTAACCTAATCAGATTTAATTAACAATACTTAATTAAGTTAATTAATGATTAGGGTTAATTAATTCAGAATTAATTAGTTTAATTAATTACTTAATTAATTAATTAATTAATTAATTAATTAGTTAATTACTTTAATTCATTTTTATTTCCATTTTAATTTCTGTTTTAATTTAAAACGTTCTTTTTTTGATTTTTGGGGGGTGGGGCCCCACGTCAGTGGCATTGCCAATCGGGCAAAGTGGGAAGTGGCGACGCCTGCTTGGGCACGAACTGTGGGCGGTTGGGGCGCGATCGGGATCGGGGCGCCGAGGCACGGGGGCCGGGCAAGGCCGGGCCGGGCGAAGCGGCGCCATGAAGTCGGGACGACGAACGGTGGGGGGCTTGGGCCGAGGCCGAGCGCCATGGGGAGAGGAGAGCCTCACAGGGGGTAGGGCCTCGACAGCGGGCTCGGTGAGGCGGGGAGACCGTCGGGGAGGAGGTCGGGAAGGCGCCTGGCGACGGGAGGGCGAGGCCGAGCCCGATCACAAGCGGTGCCCGCGCTTGAGGCGACGGAGGGATGAGGGGGGCTTCAGCGGGCGACGGGGAGGAGGGAGGTCCGGCGGCGGGGCCCGACGAGGTGGGGGACGGCGGGGCTGGCTCGGGGCCGGATCTCCGCCCGATCCAATCGGGAGAGGGCGAGGAGCGGGCGTGGGGGTGGAGTGGGGTGGCGGCTAGGGTTACCGCGGGGTGGGGAGGGTTATGCGGTGGGGGCCATTGGGCGATGGGCGGCCCACGGGAAAGGGAACGGGCCAAGGGGGGAAGAGGGCCAAGTGGGGTGGGGGGCCGGCTGGGCAGAGAGTTATCCCTCTCTCGATTTATTTTGTTTTCTCCTTTTATTACTTTTCAAAAACCTGTTTTATATCACTTTCATATATTTAGAAAAATTCAGAAAGGGGGGGTTTGTTGCACTATAATCACCTAGGCATTTAACTGCACACTCCGGACATTTTAGTTTAAAATTTTGAAAACTTACACTGTTTGCTTGACTTTGAATTTGAAAGATTCGAACCGACGCGAGATTATTAGCGCAGAATCGAGGTGACGTGTCCTCATTAACGCGGGATTACTGTAGCGTAATCACCCGGGCGTCACAATTCTCCTCCACTACAAGAAATCTCGTCCCGAGATTTAAGAGGGGAGTAAGAGGGAAAGGTCTGGTTACGAAAACCCAACGGATCTTCTCGAAGGAGCTAATCCCTTTCGTTGATGTCTTCCACCCTTTATTCCGATGCATCATGATAAACGGGTCATCATTTCTTCGGGAACTCTATCGTACTTTCACGAAGGTAAGGGGCAGCTCACTGCGACATAATGCTTTTAAGGGAAACAATCTGGGGTTAACCCATGAATTAGTATAAAATTATCTCTCGAGTTGAACATTTGAATAACCTCGAGAGTAAGGTACGAAGGTACCATAATAGGCTCCAAGCGGGTGAGAAGGGGGGGGGGTTCGGAGTAGCGAGAGTAAGTATCGCGTCTGAAACCAGAATAGATCACCATGACGGTGGCCCGTGAATTACATACGAGTCCACGCGGGAGGGATAACTTTGTGAACAGGGGGTGTACAGGGGAGTCAGGTTTCGATCCTGTGACCTGTGGGTTATGGGCCCACCATGTGGTTAAAAGTAGTAGGTTGTTGACATCCTGCACGATCATGTAAGCAAGGCAAGTCAGAGGAGAGTCTGAGGGTCATGTCGGCAACAACATAGGTACCAAGGGCGAGGGACGAAGAGAACCATTTTCCTGCTCGTTGAACGAGGCGGACCAATAGGCAAGGTTCTCGTCCATCGGTGGTTACCGAAATGTCATCAACAAATAGTAATAGGGTCTTACTTACAGAGTGGTACATCGAGGTGCTTACCTAAGCAGGGGATTATCACTGCTTAGATTATATATATCCCAAGAAAGGTTCAAACAACCAATGGAAAGTAAAATAGGATTATCATATTAAATGTATCAATGGAAAGGAAAATGTGTTTAAACACATATTTCAGGGATATACCCTTACCAAGGATAAGCAGAGCATGATACCCATGACAGGATATAATGTAGAAAACCCTTTAGGTAAGGGGAGAGAAATTTCATGTCATTACCCATACAACGGTGTTCGGATAATTGAGCAAGAAACATTTAGCATTGGGCTCCGAATGTTCTTGTTGAAAATCAGAGTATCACGGACATGCTTCGAGATAGCATTGACATGGCCTTCAAAGCGAAGATCAGACTTGGAATCACGAAGCGATTCATCAGGAATAACTGGTAGAAACAGTATTACAATTCCCTCATGGATGAAAGGATAACCCTGCTGAAAAGGAATCTATAATGATAGGTCCTCCAGCCGGGGGGGGGGGGGTGCTAGGCATGACATCATGCTACCGGTTCATCAAAGGACCAATAACATAACTCTTGGAAAGTTGTCCCAACCATCATATCTGACCGAGATTCAGATCCGATTGGTGTCGGGATACCTCGGACTTAGGATACCGAGAAGAAAAGGTGCAACGCATAAATTGACGAGATGACATTGTAAGATTCTCGGGAAATGAACTATGAAGTTATTTCCGCTAACAAGAGTCCATCATTAGCCCAAGGAGAGGACAAGGAGGTGTCCGTGATCTCAATAACCGATAGGCTAAGAATTTCACTTCAAAGCAAGAGGCTTGCTAGAAGGGCAGAATCCAAACAGCACTGCTCACTTGTTGGTACACCGGTTGGAAGCAACACGGGACCAAGAAAGAATGGTGATGGTGAGAAGCATCTCAATACCAAGAATTTCTTAAGAGGTGGAGCAGTCCTCACAACATCCTTGATATTAACAGATGGTAATACTCCAAGGTAAAGAAGAACGATTGCTGGGTAGCAAGGAACTCAAGGTATAACACGAAACACGAACAAGTTTGTGTTGGTGGGAAGGCAATAAAGTGGTCGATGATGATACAATTCATCGAGGGCAAGGATGGTATTTCTCATCATGAATTCATTTGAATTCCTGGAAGAGCTCATAAGGTTGATGATCACGACACCTTTGTCGCGAGAGTGCACGAAGATGTAATCGATCGGCTATTTACATCTAGTCAAAGTAATGATAAAGTGAAAAGTTATTGGGACCAAGGGTACGACACAAACTCGAAACCAAGCTTGTTGTTCAAGGCGAAATGATATGACGATGAGGATCGACGTAAGGTTAATTCATCGTCGAAAATTGTGCTCCGAGAAGAAGGGCCGGGTAGCACAGTTAAAATCATCACGACAATGATATAGCCAAACAGGCTAGGAATGGCGTGGTCGGGTACAAACTCGTACTTGTAGAAGTTTACTGAAGAGTTGTTGAACCGTGAAAAGCGGACTCGGTTCAGTTATCGGTGTCTTTGAGTGTTTAATAACTCGAGCCCGTGAGGAATTGGAATCAGTGGGGAAGGTAGCACTTGATGAAGAACTCATAAGAAGTTATGCAGTTCCAAGATAATCTCGAGATATCAGGGGAAGGTCTCACAAAGTTATTGAATAAGAAGGATGCTGACGGGTAAAATCCAATAATGGACCTCGATGGTCCACCGTGGGTCCGACGTGAGCATCAAGATTATAACTAGAGGAAGAAGAATGCAAGGAGATCAGTTTATAGAAACAATCGACTAACTCAATTGTCAAATGCAAAGGAATTATGATTCCCAAATCAAGGGGTCGGGAGCAATGCTCGATTAGGGATGGATAGATTGAATAGCCTTAGGGTACAATCAATCGATAATTGGATTGGTCGAGAACCAATTCCAGATAAATGAATGGCAGCTCAAATGAAAAGCAATTTATAAGGATCAATGATGATTATGGTATTCAGAATCATATTGAGTCCACAGACTCAAAATGATAATGACAAGGAATGTCAATAAGACTACCAGATTTATGGGATTAACCATAATGCAAGCAAGCAAGAATTTCAAGATCCGAGGCTCCCGAGGACTTTCGGAAGATCGAATAGTATTTTGAAGACTTCTGTGAAACACATGAACAACTGGGGTTGAGCGGATACTCGACAAGTGCGAGGATTTATTTGAAGGGGGTATTCATGTAGTAAGGGACTGCTAGGCAGTAGGCACAAAGTATCCTCGGAACAATAGAGAACACTTCGGGGTATCTTGTAATCACGAGATCAATGGGGGATGATCGTATGAATTGCAAGTGTAAGTAGTTATCCATACGGATTTATCGGTGGCCAGGAATAGCAAAAGTGATGAGCACAAAGTCTCGAGAGAACATCAGAGTATTTTCTAATCTTCCGATTAGCGTGCATTTATCATCTCAAGTGAAGGGCTCTCCGGGAGAAAGTACTTGCGAGAACCTAAAGTTAGTTTTGTTTTTAGTAAATTCATTTAACCCGAATAGAAGAGAGTTCAGAACCCCAGAGTAAAGATCGAGGAGTAAAAGATCCTAATACCACCCAATGGCGACGTGGGCCCGTAAGGCACACAGCCAAGTTAGTCAAAGTTTTTGCAATGTCTAGACTCGACTTCGGCCAAGGAGTGTGGAAGGGGGATTCCTACAGCAGTCGGCTCGATACCAATCTCAGACGCCCTCGATTCAATCAGACACTAATCATGCACGCAAATGTGTACGATCAAGATCAAGGACTCACGGAAGATATCACAACACAACTCTACAAATAAAATAAGTCATACAAGCATCATAATACAAGCCAGGGGCCTCGAGGGCTCGAATACAAGTGCTCGATCATAGACGAAGTCGGAAGCAACAATATCTGAGTACGTACATAAGTTAAAACAAGGTGCCATAAGATGGCTAGCACAAACTGGGATACAGATCGAAGAGGAGCAGGCCTCCTGCCTGGGATCCTCCTAGGTCACTCCCGGTCGTCGCCGGGCTGCACGTAGTAGTAGGCGCCTGCAGTAGTAGTCGCCATAGGCGGTGGCGCCTGCCCCTGGCTCCATCGTCTGCTGTTGCAGCAATCGAGTAGAGGTAGGGGGAAAAAGGGGAACAAGGCAACCGTGAGTACTCATCCAAAGTACTGCAAGCAAGGAGCTACACTACATATGCAACATTATCAAAGGAAGGCCAGATATGTGTGAACTGGCTGCAGAAATGCCGTAATAGAGAGAAGGCCTAGTCCTATCAAGACTAGCATCTTCCGAAAACCCCATCTTGCAGCAAACAAGAGGGAGTAGAGTAGCATAACTTAAAGTAGCAGTAGTGTTATCAACCTCGCCGTAGATCCTTTCTCGACTCCTGCGAGAAAGAAATCCCGAAGCCATACTATCCAGCTTATCATCACAATCCAATTCTCATCGCAATCCATTGCTCATATCCATGTCTCATCTCAAGTATCCAGTTCTAGTTGTATCGATCGGGATACAACTCCAAGTGTCCGCCATCAGAGGACAAGGCTATCGATAGATGTTTTCTTCCCTGCAGGGTGCACCAACTTACCCACCACGCCGCTTAACTCCGGCCGGACACACTTTCTGTGGTCATGCCCGGCCTCGGCCAAACAATACGCCGCAACCCGACCTAGACTTAATACAGAGGCCAAGACGCCGACTAACCCTATGCCCCAGGGGTCATGGGCCATCTCCCCGAACTCCTGCACGCTATGACACGGCCGGAAGCAGACCTAGCCCATCAGCGTTCGGTCCAATCATCATGCTACCGCTCGTCGCCGACGCCTAATAAGCTTCGCTGATGTATACGACGCAGTAACGCCCATACTTAGCCCACGTGATGGTTAGTGCTATCAGGCGAGGCCCTCGGATCAAATATCCAAATCGTAGTGGATTAGGAACGCGGTAACAAGCAGAGACTCACGAAGATGTGACCCCGTTGCCTGCCTCGAGGACTTGCGGCAAGGGCTAGGAATGCCCGCCACGCCTCGTAATTATCTCGCGGGCACCCTCCAGTCAACCCGCTCCACATCACTCGCAATTAAGCACGCTGGTACCCTCGTGGTCGACCCGCCTTTCCAAGTAACAGTGGTAAAAGTCCAAGTAACCGTGAGTCCAAACATCAAGGAAAACACGAGGAATCACCCCGGTGAATTCCACTCAATGTAGTCATCAAGGTGAACATAAGAGGATTCACCCTCGAGGTCCACACTTGAGGGGTTGCACGACAGTCGTATCGGAAGTGGTTAAAGAGGAAATCACCCTCAATGACCACAACCGGATAGCTATACTACAGGTTAATATCGGAAGTCTTGTAGAGGTCTCACCCTCGGTACTCGATAGTAACCTAGTAGTGTCGAGCAACTAAGGGAAGTGATGTGCGGTGTCGGGGCCTGGTCTTCGATCCCGTTGATCGGGTCTTCAATGATGAAGCGGGCAACAAGGATAAGGTGGGGGGTCACCGATGGGTCTCTAACCAACCTATACTAAGCGGTTTAGGATAAGGTGTAGGTAACAATAGCAGGTTACAATAAACAAAGCTATGCAAATGTAATAGGAGCAAACAATAACAAGAGCAAAATCTAATGCAAGCATGAGAGAATAGAATGGGCGATATCGGGATGATCAAAAGGGGGCTTGCCTGGTTGCTCGCAAGGGAGAGGGTCGCCAACACCGTAGTCGAACCGCCACCGCAATACGGTCTCGTAGTCTACCGGAGAAAAGAGGGGAGAAACAATGAATACAAAGTAAACAGATGCATATCGATGCATGTCATGACAAGAAGCGATGCTAGGCGTGTTCTAACGTGGTATGAGGGGATACCGTTAGGGGGAAAACATCCGGGAAGTATTCCCGGTTCCGGACGTCTGTCTGACAGATGAACCGGAGAGGAAAGTTTGCAGGTTCGATGGGTTAGAGACGTGTGGTGGACGAACGGACTGCGTATCCGGATTCGTCTCGTCGTTCTGAGCAACTTTCATGTTGAAATTATTTTAATCCGGATTACGGATTAAAAGATATGATTTATAAAAGATTTTATTAAATTCTGGAATTTTAATTAATTATTAAATTAATTTCGAAAAGCATTTATGACATCAAGATGATGTCATGCTGACATCATCACCAACAGGGTTGACTAAGTCAACCCCGACAGTGGGTCCCGCATGTCATTCACTCATGGCTCCTTAACCTAATCCGATTTAAATAACCAGACATACTTAAGTTACTTAATGATTAGGGTTAATTAATTCAGAATTAATTAGTTTAATTAATTACTTAATTAATTAATTAATTAATTAATTAGTTAATTACTTTAATTCATTTTTATTTCCATTTTAATTTCTGTTTTAATTTAAAACGTTCTTTTTTTGATTTTTGGGGGGTGGGGCCCCACGCTGCTGGCATTGCCAATCGGGCAAAGTGAAGGCGACGCCTGCTCGGGCACGAACTGTGGGCGGTTGGGGCGCGATCCGTGGGGATCGGGGCGCCGAGGCACGGGCCGCTGCCACCGGGCGGCGAAGCGGCACCATGTAGTCAGACGACGAACGGGTGGGGCTTGGGCCGGAGGCCGAGCGCCATGGGGGAGAGGAGAGCCTCACGAGGCGGGGCCTCGGCAACGGGCTCGGTGAGGGGCGGGGAGACCGTCGGGAGGAGGTCGGGGAAGGCCTGACGGGGAGGGCGAGGCCGAGCCCGATCACAAGGGCGGTGCCCCGCTTGAGGCGACGGAGGGATGAGGGGGCTTCCAGCGGGCGACGGGAGGAGGGAGGTCCGGCGGGCGGGGCCGCCACGAGGTGGGGGACGGCGGGCTGGCTCGGTCGGGCCGGATCTCCGCCCGATCCAATCGGGAGAGGGCGAGGGAGCGGGCGCGTGGGGTGGATGGGGTGGCGGCTAGGGTTACCAGGGTGGGGAGGGTTATGCGTGGGGGGCGGCTGGGCCGATGGGCGGCCCACGGGAAAGGGGAACGGGCCAAGGGGGAAGAGGGGCCAAGTGGGGAGGGGGACCTGGGCTGTAGAGTTATCCCCTCTCGATTTATTTTGTTTTCTCCTTTTATTACTTTTCAAAAACCTGTTTTATATCACTTTCATATATTTAGAAAAATTCGTAAAGGGGTTTGTTGCACTATAATCACCTAGGCATTTAACTGCACACTCCGGACATTTTAGTTTAAAATTTTGAAAACTTACACTGTTTGCTTGACTTTGAATTTGAAAGATTCGAACCGACGCGAGATTATTAGCAGTAACCGAGGTGACGTGTCCTCATTAACGCGGGATTACTGTAGCGTAATCACCCGGGCGTCACAAGTAGTCATGTGAATTTGGTATTTGTTCGATGTTTTGATGAGATGTATGTTCTCTTTCCTCTAGCGGTGTTATGTGAACGTCGACTACATGACACTTCACCATTGCTTGGTCCTAGAGGAAGGCATTGGGAAGTAATAATTAGATGATGGGTCGCTAGAGTGACAGAAGTTTAAACCCTAGTTCATGAGATGCTTCGTAAGGGGCTGATTTGGATCCATATGTTTCATGCTATGGTTAGGTTTACCTTAATACTTCTTTTGTAGTTGCGGATGCTTGCAATAGGGTTAATCATAAGTGGGATACTTGTCCTAGAAAGGGCAGTACCCAAGCACCGGTCCACCCACATACCAAATTATCAAAGTAACGAATGCGAATCATATGAGCGTGATAAAAACTAGCTTGACGATAATTCCCATGTGTCCTCGGGAGCGTTTTCCTTTATATAAGAGTTTGTCCAGGCTTGTCCTTTGCTACAAAAAGGATTGGGCCATCTTGTTGCACCTTATTTACTTTCATTACTTCTTACTCGTTACAAATTACCTTATCACAAAACTATCTGTTACCGATAATTTCAGTGCTTGCAGAGAATATCTTACTGAAAACCGCTTGTCATTTCCTTCTGCTCCTCATTGGGCTCGACACTCTTACTTATCGAAAGGACTACGATAGATCACCTATACTTGTGGGTCATCACTAACCTCGACGGCAAAAAACAACATCGCCCATTGTAGCCCTCTGTAAGTACATGGAAAGCCAATGTTAACTAAAACAGGGTTAACATCCACCAAAAATAGCAAATGGTAATAAAATGGCAGCATCTGTAGTGATATCTCCTTTCGAAAGAGTAGCACGGTAGCAAAGGGATAGATTAAAAATGGATACAACTGTTAATTGCAACAGGCTTAAAAACATCCTAATTCATGTTTTGTAAGTTTGTAGCCGTTGAAATACAACTCTTTAAAAATGGATACAACTGTTAATTGCAACAGGCTTAATGGCCATTGAAACCGCAAGTGATAAAAATGCAATTGGCAGAGTTAAACATCATACACTACTGGAATCAGCTTCTTGGTCGTCCGCCATGGCGGATGGCAAATGCATGGATCACGGACGGCAAACTTCTTGGTCGTCCGCCAGCAGGCGGCAAACTGTCCGTCGGAACACGTGCCAGCAAAGGCCTTCTTTGTCGTCCGCTTCCTGGAAACGGATGGCAAAAGATTTTGCCGTCCGCCATCTGAGGCCAGCAGACGGCAAAGACAACGGACGACAGTGCGGTGGCATGAGTGCCGTTAGAGGGTTAACGGCGCTCTTTGCCGTCTGCCAGTGGACGGCAAAGCGTCAAAGCTCTTTGCGGTCCGCTGACAGACGGCAAAGAGCTCAGCTAGGCAGTACTGGGAAGCTGCCACATGGCCAGCTATGCCGTTCGCTGGCAGACGGCAAAGTGATTTGAATCTTTGCCATCTGCTGGCAAACGGCAAAGTGAACAAATAGGCAGCCAGTGTTCCCAGGTTTTACAAGTAGCTGCCATGTGTCCTCTTTGTCCTGCTAGCAGACAGCGAAGCTCTTTGCCGTCTGCTAGCTGACGGCAAACAGGCTACATATCCCCTGTTTTTATTTGAATCCATTTAATTTCACAGGAATTCACACATAGATATACATATTTTTTCACATGCACAGCAGACATATGATGTATCCAACACATAGCTCCATCCATGATAACATACATACATAATAAGAAACAGAGTTACATCCATACATATTACAGTAACATCACAATGTTCATCCAACACATTGTTCCATGCATCCATATAACAAGTTCCACATTTTTTATCGATACAAACGAAAAAAAGAAAAGCGAAACAAGCACTCCATCCATGCAAGCTTCCATATAGTTAATTAAATTTGCAAAAAGGGAAACAAGAAAGTTAGAAGAAGAAGACTAGAATCAGACGAAGAAGAAGAAAATGAAGAAGAAGAAGAAGAAGAAGAAGAAGAAGTAAGCATACTTAGGTAAAATGGAGCTAACCTAGCTAATTGTGCCATTTTTGAGTGAACTAAGCATATTATGCCATTTTTGATATAACTTAGAGCTAACTTCATATTGGAGAAGAAGAAGAAAACTAGAAGAAGAAGAAGAAGAATAAGAAGAAGAAGACTAGAAGAAGAACTTCTTCTTCTTCTTTTCTTCTTCTTCTTTTCTTCTTCTTTTTCTTCTTCTTCTTTTCTTCCAATTCCTTCTTTTCTTCCTCTTCCTGGATTTTTTTCATCTTATTATGTCATTTGTGGACTAAATAGGCTAAATTATGTCATAAATGGACTAAATAGGCTAAATAACAAGAAAAATGCCATTTTTGAGCTTACCTAGCTAATTATGCCATTTTTGACCTAACTAAGCATATTATGAGATATAACTTAGAGCTAATTTCATTTTGGAGAAGAAGAAGAAAACTAGAAGAAGAAGAAGAAGAAGAAGACTAGAAGAAGAACTTATTCTTCTTCGTTTCTTCTTATTCTTTTTCTTCTTCTTCTTTTCTTCCTATTCCTTCTTTTCTTCCTCTTCCTGGATTTTCTTCATCTTATTATGTCATTTGTGGAGTAAATAGGCTAAATTATGTCATAAATGGACTAAATAGGCTAAATAAGAAGAAAAATGCCATTTTTGAGCTTACCTAGCTAATTATGCCATTTGACCTAACTAAGCATATTATGAGATATAACTTAGAGCTTACTTCATTTTGGAGAAGAAGAAGAAAACTAGAAGAAGAAGAAGAAGAAGAAGAAGAAGAAGAACTTCTTCTTCTTCTTTTCTTCTTCTTCTTTTTCTTCTTCTTCTTTTCTTCCTCTTCCTGGATTTTCTTCATCTTATTATGTCATTTGTGGACTAAATAGGCTAAATTATGTCATAAATCGACTAAATAGGCTAAATAAGAAGAAAAATGCCATTTTTTAGCTTACCTAGCTAATTATGCCATTTTTGACCTAACTAAGCATATTATAAGATATAACTTAGAGCTTACTTCATTTTGGAGAAGAAGAAGAAAACTAGAAGAAGAAGAAGAAGAAGACTAGAAGAAGAAGAAGAAGAAGAAGAAGAAGAAGAATAAGAATAAGAAGAAGAAGAATTTCTTCATCTTATTATGTCATTTGTGGACTAAATAGGCTAAATTATGTCATAAATGGACTAAATAGGGTAAATAAGAAGAAAAATGCCATTTTTGAGCTTACCTAGCTAATTATGCCATTTTTGACCTAACTAAGCATATTATGCCATTTTTGATATAACTTAGCTTCTAGTCTTCTTCTTGTTCTTCTCCGTCTTCTTCTTCTTCATCTTCTTCTTCTTTTCTTCATATTCCTTCTTTCCTTCCTCTTCCTTGATTTTCTTCATCTTATTATTTCATTTGTGGACTAAATAGGCTAAATTATGTCATAAATGGACTAAACACGCTAAATAATAAGAAAAATACCATTATCACGAAGGTGTACGAATGGTCGGGGCTGCGCCAAAGGTTGCATCGGAGGTGAAGGACCTGGTCGGGTTCGCATTGGCGTATGAGTGGTCGATGCTTGTCGGGAGCCATGCTGCACCAAAGATCATTTCCAATAATGTCTCTTTACCAAGTTCGCAAACTGAAATGTGAATAGTAGTGAGCAACGACCATTCAAATCAAACTCACCGTGGTCGCCGGAGCAATCTAGGGCATCGGCGGAGGGGCCTGGCCATTTTTCTCGCACATGGTCTGCACATTTGGTTCTCACGAGTCAGCCATATTAGATAGTAATGCGAACATTACATGCATGGTTGGGCTAATATGCACGAGAAACGTACCACGATGAGCTCGTATAGGGCCCGGTTAGCGCTGCTGCTCCGGTTCCTCTCCTCCTCCAACAGCTTAGCCGTCCTCTCCTCCATCTCCCTCTCCCTCTCTGCCGCCTCCCTTTGTGCCTCCCTTTTTGCCTCCTCCACAAGATCCTTCGTCTTCAATCTCTCTTTCTCAACAATAGCCTGCAACACACCACTCCTCGTTAGCATTATAATCATCGACGGACGCACACACAATGTAATGGAGGAAAGGAGAGAGAGTTCATATAACTAACTGCCATGGCGATCTCCGCGGCCCGTGCACGAGGCGTTATCTCAGGATCAGAGCTACTGAGGCGCTTCTTGATCTACGGGAGAGTCTTAGGACAACGTATCAGTCCATCAACAATGGCTAGGGAGCCATGGGACTTCCCGCCACCAGAGATCATCACCAGCTCTGTATCAAAAGGATCCTGGCTCGGGTTCAAGTCCTCCCCTTTCCTCGCCTTCCCCTCGTGTCTGTACTCACAAGCTTGTGGTGGGAGGTCTTGTTGGTGAAGCTCTCTTGATCATCTAGGTTAGACTCCGTGAATGGCTTGGCCTTCTTGTACGGGACCATATGGGCCATGCCATAGAGGTCGAATAGACCTGGCACAGGCTTCTTGTGGTGGTGCGCCTGAGAGAGAGGAACAAAATATTAGTTAAGGGCTCAAGCTAGCATGAAGAACGATATTGCTATGTAAATAGGTCATTTTGGAGCTAAGAAAGGTTATTATGTCATTTTTGAGGAGTGGGCAGACGGCAAATAAGCTAATTCCAGTAGTGATAGGGCAGGTGCTGCCAGAGCAGATAATGGCCCAGTTGTCTATAAAAAGGTAGGGAAAATAGCTCAAACATGTTAGGCATGTTTACTACAACATGCTTAATACATCGATAGTACAAACAATAGCCATTAATTGCAACTGGTATTAGTAAGATTGAATTGGTGGGTACATACTTGGTAAGTCCTGAGAGGTAGTTGCTGGGGCACTTCATCTTGGCCAGAGCCCGCCCAAAGTCAGCGGCGGTGGAGGCGAGCTGTTCCTCCGGGTCGAGCGTGGATCAGTGCCACTGACATGTGCACCTACATGCAACCACTAAATGGTAGAAGTTAAACTGCAATTGCACAACTGATGTGAAATACTGTAAGACATGGGATGCAGCTAACCTTGACGGCAAACAACAGCACCGGCCGTTATGACCCTGCGTAAGTACATGGACAAGCATGTTAAGTACAACAGGGTTAGCATCCACCAAAAAAGCAAATGGGGCAGCATCTCTAGTATATCTTCATTGCGGAGAGTAGCATGGTAGAAAATGGACAGATTAAAAAATGGATACAACTGTTAATTGCAACATGCTTAACAACATCCTAAATCATGTTTTGTAAGTTTGTAGTCATTGAAATGCAACTGTTTAAAAATTGATTCAACTATTAATTGCAACAGGCTTAATAGACATTGAAACCGGTACTGATAAAAATGCAATTGGCATAGTTAAACATCACAAGGCAGGTGCTGCCAGAGCAGAGAATGGCCCAGATATCGACAAAAAGGTAGGGAAGGTAGCGAAAACGTCTTAGGCATGTTTACTAGAACATGCTTAATACATCGACCGTATAGAACATAGCCATTAATTGCAACTGGTATTGGTAAGATTGAACTGGTGAGTACATACTTGGTAAGTCCTGAGAGGTAGTTGCTGGGGCACTTCATCTTGGCCAGAGCTCGCCCAAAGTCAGTGACGGCGGAGCCAGCTGTTCCTCTGGGTCAAAGCATGGATCAGTGCCACTGACATGTGTACCTACAGGCAACCAGTAGATGGGTAGAAGTTAAACTGCAATTGCACAAATTATGTGAAATACTATAAGACATGGGATGCAGCTCACCTCGACGGCAAACAAAAGCATCGACCCTTATGACCCTGCATAAGTACATGGACATGCATGTTAAGTGCAATAGGTTTAGCATCCACTAAAAATAGCAAATGGGCAGCATCTCGAGTGATATCCTGAGTCATGTATTGTAAGTTTGTTGCTGGTATTGGTGAAATTGAGCTGGACACAGTAATATTTGAACATCACACAGTGTGTAGTACTGAAATAAACAAGGCACGAACATGCTTAATACATCAACCGTACAAATCATAGCCGTTGCAAGTGGTATTGGTAAGATTTAGCTGGTTAGATCTTACCTGTTAAGTCCTGGAGGGTAGTCGCTGGGGGACTTCATCTGGGCCAGAGCCTGCACCATGTCGTCGACGGCGGCGGAGGCGAGGTGTTCCTCCGCGTCAACACGCACAGCGGCCATCGCGCCATGGACCGCCATCAGCTCCTGGCGGGGGGGATTTGGAGGTATGAGGATGTTTCGCAAGCTCCATTTAAGCAATCAGGCCGGGGACGTGATAGAGATCAGTGGGTTACCTGACTGGATCCGAGCAGAATGTAGATGTGGTTGAAGCTGTGGTTGCGGCAGCGGCGGTTTGAGATGCCGGTAGGGGGAGGCGCGGGGGAGGGGGATACTGAGGGGAAGGGCATGTGGTTGGAAGAATAAATTCTGAAATCGCGCGCCTAATGAAAATTTCGGTGCGAAATTTGAAACTTGGGCGGAGGAAACACACAACGCACAGCTTCAAGAAAATGTACACGTGTGCTTGATTTTTTCAGTCAATGGTACGCCTGGTTTATTAGGAAATATCGCACAGGTAACTGACTTATGGGTCATTAACGCAAAAACCGCAGACGGGTACGGCATAGAAACCGTGTGTTTTGTGATCTTCTAATAATTCACACAAAAAATGCACACGGGCACACATGCTAATCAACACTCAAAGCCCTCAAAGGATGCTCTTACCGACATTGTATGTTAATACTACAAACTTAAAGTACTATTGGTAATTTGCTCTAATACTACAAACTTAAACTACTTCTCACATGCTGCCATCAGGGCATGCTGGCCAGACGCCGACGTTCTCCTTCCCGGCCTTGTAGGCGGCAGCCCACCGTGCTTCGATCTCCGCCAAGCTCTCCTCACCATGGTGTGCGGCCTCTTTTTTCTTGCGACGGCGGGACTCTCTTTTCTTGACAGCTTTTTGCCTTTTCCGCTCCTTCTGTGCGGCTTTGACCTCCTCTAGATCCACCATCCATTCGTCCATGGCAACCTCAAAGTCCGCCCATGTAACTGTCTGGCCGCCGGCGGCGATGAACTTGACGCGGCGAGATGCCATCGCTTCCTTACCATGTGTGCGATCGCGGGCGGCGAGGAACACGGCGCGGCGGGATGCCATCGCTTCCTTACCAGTTACTGTGCGCGCGCGGTGCCATCATCGACGCCTGGAGAGAGCTCTGGGAATGAGGGGCCAGGCAGCCGTACAGTGCGGTGGTATTCAAGAGCTCAACCACAAACGACAACAGAAATTTGGCTTCACTTACAATTTTGCTCGTTCATTATCGCACACGGTTCATCTCCGTCGCTTCCTGAAATAGTGTGTGTTGAGCCTATTGTGTGTTGCGTTATGATTGGCTGGAACTCCAGCAACGCGGATCGCGCGCGTGCACCGCTGGATGCGCTGCGATAGAACGGCAATCCACGTCCCTCACATCACACCCATGCACCTATTGCTGGATTGGATTTATATGCGCTAAATGCCTAGAAAATGCACATAATCCCCTAAATATGGTAAATGAGCCCGGAAAAATGCCAAATTTCAACACGGTGATTTGCAGGGTGTATGTTCGTCGTAGAAAAAAACTCCTGGGCAAAGAACAAAGAAAATTTGGATTCCCCTTCAATCTTGAGGATTTCCCTTTTGAAAGCACGAAACTTCCTCGGTGATGGTTCAATTTATGAAGGGCGTTCATGACAACATAAGCCAAACCTTATCAAATTTTTACCAAGGCATGGTGAGGTCATACCATGGCACCATGCTAGGAGTCATGTTTTCTAAGCATTTATTTCATTTTTTCTATAGTTGAAAACCCAACAAACAGACATTTGTGGTTGACTATTGCCACACATTTTATTGAAATATCTGTCCATTCCTTGTAAAAGGCATGAGAATTTACTAAATGGCACGAGCATGGTTTTCTAGGCCGTTCTTGTGGACCCTTTCATGCATCGATTGTTTGAACTTGAATTATGTGCATTAATGCTTAGGAAATGCACATAATCCCCAAAATATGGCAAATGAACCTGAAAAAGTGCCAAATTTGAACAAGGTGATTTGCAGGTTGTATGCTCATCATAGAAAAAAACTCGTGGACAAAGGACAAATGAAATTTGGATCCCCCTTCAATCTTCCCCCTCGAAACCATGAAACTTCCTCGGGTGATGGTTCATTTTATGAAAGGCGCGCATCACGACATAAAGAAAACATTCTCCAAATTTTACCAGGGCATGGTGAGGCCATACCATGGCAGCACACAAGGCGTCATGTTTTCCAACCATGTGTTTCATTTTTTGTATAGCACGAGCATGGTTTTCTAGACCGTTCTTGTGCACGTTTTCATGCACTAATTGTTCGAATTTGAATTATGTGCATAATTAATGCCTAGAAAATGCACACAATCCCCTAAATATGGTAAATGAATTCAGAAAAATGTCAAATTTGAACATGTTTCATTTGAGGCGGTTTGTTGATAGTTGGAAAAAACTGAATGACAAACTAGGATGAAAATTTGGATTCCCCTTCAATCTTGGTGATTTCCCTCTCGAAAGCATTGAACTTCCTCGGTGATGGTTCAATTTATGAAGGGCGTGCATGACGACATAAATCAAACCTTCTCAGCTTTTAACTAGGGCAAGGTGAGGCCATACCATGGCACCATGCCAACTGTCATGTTTTTCAAGCACATATTTCTTTGTTCTATAGTTGATAACCCAGTAAATGACGCGTTTGTGGTTGACTATTGCCACACATTCCATTGAAATCTCTGCCCATTCCTTGTAAAAGGCTTGAGAAATTACTAAATACCACGAGTATGGTTTTTCCAGACCGTTCTTGTGCACCCTTTCATACACCAATTGTTTGAATTTGAATTACATGCATTAATGCCTACAAAATGCACATAATCAACTAAATATTGTAAATGAACCCAAAAAAGTGTCAAATTTGAACACGGTGATTAGCAGGGTTTATGTTCATCGTAGAAAAAAACTCATGGATGAAGGACAAAGGAAATTTGGATTCCCATTCAATCTCGGTGATTTACTATCGCACATGATTCATCTTCGTCGCCTCTGTGAACCGTTTGTGTTCACTCACACCTGCAGAATGAAAAGAAAACCCTCGCCCACTTCATCCCCACTCACTTGCAGCGGACTCCTCCGCAACTCTGCACCCTAAGCTCGACGACTGTTGGCGGCGGGCGTAGGTCGCGCTCCAAACGGCACCTGATTTCGCCTCCATCGCTTTCCGCTGCCTATCTACACCGACATTCTAGACTCTGGTCGACTAGGGTTTTCTGCGGGATTGGGCTGGGGATTTTTCTCATGGAGAAAGTAATCAACTTAATTAGCAAAATATTCACTCATCTCTTATCGCACTCCGTCTGTCGCTGTTAATCAACCGTCGGAAATCGTCGTGGAATCAGTTTTTGTTCTAGCTGATTCGTGGGTGTTCATTTGTGCACGGTGCAAGCACAAATCGGGCAACTGTGGTCGTGGCCAGTCGGAAGTGAAGTTCTATCTCACCATTCCGGATGACTTCAGGGAGCGCTCGGTATGTTCAATCTCAACCTACCACGGTCGGCATGGCCTAAATTTGTGAACATATACCATCTATTGCTACATTATCTATATATTTGCATCAAATCTTTGTTACATTGTCTATTTTTAATTCTATATTTTTGTATTTTGCTTGCATCTATATATGGATATGTTCTATTAGTTACTCCCATATTTGCATCTTGCTCGGTTATTTCAATATATCTAATTTACGATCTTCATTTTCATTTCAAGCAGTACATCCCTTGCTTTGCAAGAAGAGGAGTAGAAGGAAATCTCGGGCTTTACTTTGCTGATGACTCCCAGGATGTCATATTGACAATGCAACATGGATTTACAATGACGGTTAGTGTAGAACTTGATAAAGATGGTCACTCCTATTTTAATGCGGACCTTTGGAGAAAAATGTCTAAGTGTTATGAACTGAAAGCTGGCGATAAAATTCTAGTGCATGCACCACAGCCTGGTCTAATTAACATGGATGTTTACTTCCCCAACATCATCAGCCGATCAAAGTTTGATCGAGGTTAGTGTCCTTTCAACTTTCTCCATGCTGTCATATTACTATTTAAGCAACCAATTGATCACTATTTAATGAACCAATTGTGATATCATATTCTAACTCCGTTCCTATGCAGTAACGAATTCTGTTTACCAATTTATGCGCACTGTATATTCTTCTGCCATGTTCTGAATAAATAATACCTTTCCACCTTTTAAGCATGATATGTTGGATGCATAGTGAACGATCTGTATGTTATGTTAGTAAGCGTACCAAATTTCACTGGAAGGACTTGAAGCATGTCATAAACTTTGTTGATAATCTGACAGAGATAGCGCAACGTATGAACGCTGGATTTTGGATGGGTTTAATTAGACCTATGGTGCCTAGACTGAACAAGACCAATTGTGTGCACAAAGCGCTGGTAAAAAGTCTTATTTTAATGTTGATTCTCATAAAAGATATATATCTTCAATGATATGTTACAATTGTTCTTTATTCTACATGTCAACGGAAATTGCCCCCCTGTAGCCATTCCTGGATCGATTTCCCGGCGTGGTCGAATTACACTTATGCCTGCTAATAACGCCAAAGGTGATTGCAAGGTACTGCATTTCCCGCAAAAATGGAACCATTCAAATTAACAAGTTCTCTCTTCTCGTGGCAAGGCACAGGAGGGCTCTTCCTTTTCATTGACGAGATGCCGAGTCACCGTGATCAAGCTTCTTCCAGTGCGTAGTTGTGGTTGTTGGCCCTCAGCCTCTTAAAATGTGCTAGCTGTTACTATATATGTTAAGTATGTAGATATGGACCATATGGTTGTTGGCCCTTAGCCTCTTAAAATGTGATAGTTGTTACTATGTTAAATATGTAGATATGGACCATATGTTTGTCAAAACCGTGTTATGCATATCCTCCTTTTGGCGAATAGTGTAACCACTATATATATGTTACTCAAATGTTGCTACCCAAGTTCATAAATTTTCATGGAAAGTATTAGTATCGTACAAAGTTCATTGAGTTTAAGCGTGTGCCCGATGTCCAGAAGGCATTTCCATATTAATTGTCCATATTGCAAATTCACACACATGTTGACATAAGGAAACGTATGTGTAACATACTAACCATCGCACACGAGTACTCGTAGACGCATCGTGTGCGATACTCGTAGCCACCGCAAGCAACTAGTTTGCATTTTTCAAAGTTTTTTGTACACACAGAATCAAACACGAAGTAACTGTATTGACCGTATGTGTTTAATTTCTCATCGCAAACAGTTCATCCGAGTTGGCTGTTTGCCACGTATCACGCACATCTTGTTTACACGACTCGTTTGTGTTCTTTTGGCTCATCGCAAACAGTTCATCCATGTGAATTGTATGCTTCATATCACACACATCTTGTTAAGTTGAACCGTTTCTGTCGTGTTCCCTAATCGAAAACAGTTCGTCCGAGTTAACCGTATGTCGTATATCGCACACACATTGATATGGCTGCCCATTTCTGTTGTTCTACCTCATCGCAAACAATTCGAATGCACTAACCGTGTGTCCTGCATCGCACACACATTGTTATGGCTGCCTGTTTCTGTTGTTCTGCCTCATTGCAGACAGTTTGAATGGATTAACCGTATGCCCTGCATCGCACACGCAACTAAAATCTTAACCATTTTTTATGCAGCCATCATCGCAAATGTTTTGCACCTTTTTGACGGTTTTTTACACCACCGTTTGCGATTATTGCATCGCACACAGTTTCAGCAAAGGGTCTCTGATCGTAGTGTCGCGTTAGCAGTCTCCTGCAGTTGTGATTCATGTGGCATTGTGTGCCTTTGTATGTATCCCCAACTATTATGTAATGGTATGATCTAATGATATCCACCTTGCAAAAGCGTGTCAATATGCGGTTCTATCCTTGGTGGGACCTTCGAGTTCCTTTAGGATAGAGTCGCATATTGGGCGTGACAAGTTGGTATCAGAGCCTCGACCAACCATAGGAGCCCCCTTGATTGCTCGTTGCTTTGTTGAGTCTAGAACAAAACTTTTTGAGTCTTAGGAATATATATATCGGAGAGTAGGATTTCTTTTTCCTCCTCAACCCCTTCGTCGCTCTGTTGAGGACTCCTGACGTTAGATGTTTTAACATTCCTCTCCCCAATTTTCACTAAAAAAATTTAGGATCACGCGGGTATCTAGGAGTCGTTCTGA
This sequence comes from Aegilops bicornis, assembly GCA_021605145.1. NCBI lineage: Eukaryota > Viridiplantae > Streptophyta > Magnoliopsida > Poales > Poaceae > Aegilops > Aegilops bicornis. The sequence continues at coordinate 336,473,995 of CM038672.1, read as the reverse complement.
TAATTTTGTGACGAGAACATTGTTCTTGGTGCCTCCTATCATTTAGGGGTTGTGGCAGTGTCCCGAGGTGTTGAGCTCCGAGGTGTTGTCGTCACAATTTTATCGTTGCAGTTCCGGTATACCACAGTTTTGCCGACATTGAAAATCTCTTATATGTAGTTAGTGGTGAGATAACCTCGACGCCACCCAGTACTGGGGCGGGAGTTCGGGAGTATTACCATAGCTCTTATATCGGATGCTTTTCGAAGGTCGAGGTACATGATTTAGGGAGTTTTCTTGGTTATGTGTTGACGAATGGATACAGTTGGAGCGTAGGGCCTCTTAGTTGTGTGATATATATTGTGCCTCATTGTATCCCCAACACCAGATTGCATAACCAGAAAGTTTCGGGAGTTCTTAGGTGGGAATTCATGTATCACGTATGATATCCTTCCAATAGACACATGATACGATATGGGGTCTATCATATGTTTGTTCCGGCTTATTCTGCAAGCCTATCCTTTGTTTTGTTTTGAGTTGTGCTATTCGAGTTGCTTCCATGTCAAGTGTTGATTCCATAGCTTTCCTAAGCGGTGTTCTCATATTTTAATGTGAATACTAATCCTTCAAGGTAATCGAGATTGTCATGTCAATTATTTTCCAACCAGCGTGTTTCTTTTCAAGTGGATCTGATCATTTCAACATTCGCGAGATCAATTCTCAATTTTCTCAAAGGTGTACGTTTCATCCATCCCCAAGTTGCCTTTGTTTTCCCACCATCCCACCTTTTTTCTTCAAGGACTCAGATTTCTTCTCAAGTATCCTTTTTATTGATGGGAAGTCTCTCCATTCTTTTCCGTCAATGTTCTTATCCGGTGATACTAAGGAAGCTTCAAGTTCACCATTCTTCGTTCTTTTTCTTCTCCGGTGGATTCAAATCAAGCTTTCGGTGTCGATCATATCCTTTTCCTCCTTTAAAATGCTTTCTCATGCCGGTGGACCTCTTAATCATTCACTTCTCGCTATTCAATGGTTCCGAAGTGTTGAAGATCTCTCAGAAGATTAACGTTTCCATTCTCAATCCGCTCAAGTTATTTTGAGGTTGTTATCTCATTCAAACCACTTAAATCAATCGGTGAAATATCTCTTTTGAGTAATCATTTCTAACGGTGTTTTCTTTTGAGTAGGCCCTATCTCACAGGTCTTTTCCCAGGATCTTACCTGACTCTTCTAATTTTTCTGGAGTTATTCTCAATTCCTTTCGAGCTGCGACGTAGGTATGAATTATCATCAGTCATGTCTTTCTCCAAGATCTTTCAAATTCTTTTCATCGTTGGATTCAAACTTTTTATTATTCATTTTGGAGTGCCTCTACAATTCATGGTGGTGTTTCTCCTCGTCATTCTCAGCTTTTGGAGACTGAAGAAGAGTTTTCCTCTAAATCTTGTTCATTCTCTTGAAGATTCATGGTTCTAGCTTGATGCCATCCTCTGAAATTGTTCCGATCATCAGGAATTCTTTTCATACCCATCCGGAGCATTTTAGGAGTTGTTTTCGTTTCTTGATGATCAAAAGGCCATCATTTCAAAAGAGTTAATCGTTCTCAGCATTTAGCTCTTGTCCACCAATTCTCGTAATTAAATTGTTATCTCTTCATTCTTCTCCAATTTCTTCCGGTGCATTATTCAAGTACTCTCTAATCAGTTCGTGATCTCTTCATCATCTTGTACCTAAATTCACTCAAGTATCTTCGTGCATTTTTAGTGCTTCCCGGCGGTCCATTCTCTTTTCATCATTCATTTTCAATTCTTACGGTGGTTCGTCCAAGATTTCTCTTCCTTCGTTATCACATCAATTCATTCGTTGTTTCCAAATCCCACCGGTGGTTCCATCAAGACTTTCTCAAGTTTGCGCTATAACTCTCCTCAATCCTTTTCAAGAGGAATAAGTTGCATGCCAAATCCGTTTGTCACCAATTAAATTTGATGAGGATAAACATACAGTAAATCTTATTCTTGTTTCCTTGAGGTGATTCAATTCTTTTCTTATGGTGATTGTACATCTTTCTTTTCCGGAGTTCCAAGTTTTCTCGGTTATATCATCGTGAAGCTCCATCTAATCAATGCAAGGATTCATCTTATTCTTTTCAAGCTTCCTTTCTTTGCGACCATCTTTTTATATATCCAGAGTTCTTCGAGAGTTTCTTCATGGTGGTTCATCAAGGATTTAAGTCCTTCTTCAAGTGTTCGTCAACATCCTTGTTGGAGAAGATCAAGCATTTTTCATCTTGCATTCCGAACTGCAATTGTTCTCCATTATCTTTTGAGGTGGTGTTATGTCATTCTTGATAATTTCCCTTCGTGTTTCATGATTCACAAGTTCTCAAGAGTGACATATTTTAACCCCATCAATTTCAATTCGTTGACGAGATATTTTTCAACCCAACAATTTCTTCGTTGGTGTTATCTTGGTATAGATTTCACCAAAAGCCTTCCGTAAGGTTTGTTGCTAATTGGAGTACTTAACAATGATCCAAGTTATCTCTTCATCATCTTGGTGGAAGAAGTTTTTCATCTCTTTGGTGCTCTCACTCAAATCAGTGGTTTCCGTTAGAGGCCGTTTGTCACCTCATAATGTTGAGATGTTTCCATAAGCCCACAACAAGCTTGTTCTTTTCGTTGTTGATTTTCCGACAACTCCGTTCAATCCTTCTTTATAAGGATGCTTTTCAAATTCAATTGTGGTAGAAGATATCACTTTCTTGTCAATTCTTTTCTTTCCAACGGTCCAACTTCTATTCCTTCGTTCCGGAGGCATTGTGATGTTGCTCTCTTCGTCCCATCACCTCGTTTTTTCCAATATCATGATCTTTTCTTTGCTTATCCATTTAACCGGAGAGTTGTGTCATCTCTTCAATTACTTTTCATCTTATCAAGTTTTCCTTCTCTTTTTTACCGGAGTGCTGTCCAAATTCTGTCATTCTTGTTCCTTGGCTATCTTGTTATACCGGAGTGCTGTCCAAATTCTGTCATTCTTGTTCCTTGGTTATCTTGTTATACCGGTGTGGTCATATTCTTTTGGTTTGTGAAGCTCTTATTCCATGTCTTTCAACCTACAAAGTTCTCGTAATGTTCCTTGTTCCTCTTTGCTAACGGAGTGTTTGCAATCTCCTTCATCTCCATTATATTCTTTCTTTCAAGTTCTCAACCTCTCAAGGTTCTTTGGTGTCGGTGTACAAAAAGAGGGGTACACTTTTTGTACCCCTATAACTGTGCATGGGCAGTCTGAGACGCGGGCACCACCGCACTGATCAAGGCAAGGGAGGTGAGCCAAGTTAAGGCCGAAGCTCGAAAGGAGCAGAACGACGCCAAGACCAAGACCACAAAGAGCAAAGGGGACGAAGCGGACTCCTCCGACAAGATCCTTGCCGGGAGGCGGTTATAGCAAACCCGGCAAGACCCTTGCCGTGGCAGCTCGCCCCACACCTACGGAGCGAATCACCCTTGAGTCCACTGCCCCATGGGGCAAGGATTCAGGAGACATCCCCGTGGTGGCATGCAGATCTTTGTGAAGACATTCAAGATCAGATACACACTAAAGAAGATGACGACCCTTGGCGGGATCCCAGCCAAGGAGGACCACAAGGCCCCAGGCAAGAGCCTTGCCGGGGATGACAGCAGGCGCCACGGCAAGACCCTTGCTGGGGCCCCGGCAAGACCCTTGTCGGGGCTACGGCGAGGCCCTTGCCAAGAACACCCGTAGGGCCACCATCAGGCCCACGCCAATCAAACCTCCACCACCGTTCGCATGCAGCTGCCGACCCAACCAGTTGGGCAGGCACCTGCGTGGCGGCAAGCGGATCTTCGTGGAGACCCACCACTGCGCCACCTCAACTGCCTGCCTGCCTACATGGCACCACGGGCATCGATGGCCAGGGCGCGTGTCGACACGAAAGGGAGTGGCGACGGACGAGATGGGGCTCTCCCCCGTCCCCGATAAAGCAAGGACACCTAAGCAAGACGCATTAAAGGCGCCTTGTCATGTAATGCGAGGGATAAACTCGCATCACTGTACCCTTTCCACCTCCCCGTGCCATCGTGGCAGCCCCTTTCCCTATAAAAGGAGGCCCAAGGCGACCAGGAGGAGGATTCGGCTTTTTGGAGCTCCTCACGCCCCATTGCTAGTTCAAGAACACAGATAAACAAACCACCAAAGCAGGAGTAGGGTTTTACACATCCTCGCGGCCCGAACCTGGATAAGGAAACTGTGTGTTATCTGTTTGATCCGTCTTCTCACGACCCCGCGCCCTGCGACCGTAGTAGGGATTCTTGTGATCCCATAGGTGTCGTTCCCACCGACATCTGGTTTCACTCGTTTGTCAAAGAAGCAACTTGTTTTACCTCTTCCTCTTCCGTTTCTCCCCGGAGCAATCCTTAGATCTCGGGTCGAGATCTCTTGTAAGTGGAGGAGTGTTGTGGCGCCCCAAGACCGATGCTCCAGTTGCCTTCCATTTATTTTAGTGGTTGTTGTGTGTTTATTATGTTTGTTGCATTCATCATGTCATCATTTGCATTGCATCGGCACTTCGTTGCCGTCATTTTTTCAAAACTTACATACGTTCGTAGTTGCCGTTTCTCTCCGTTGCCTCCATTGTCATTCTCTCATACCAACCGGACCATTCTCTTCTCTCTTGTCTCCTCTGTGGCCTTTTGTCACACCCCGTTGTCTTTGATCTTCTCTCTCGTCTAAATGTCCAACCACTCTGCACATTGCACAGACCCCTTCGTGTGCATGTCCGAAACTTCCCTGAACCTAAACCGTCCGGTCATGACCAGTGGTTCCGGAACAATCCCGAGATACCCTAAACATCATCAGTTCGTTATTTAGACCATCCAAAGTCGTCCGATCAAAATCTAATGCTCAAATCCTCTCTCATATCAGCGACCTACTATATATAGTAGGCAGCCCCTAACCAAATCAGACCAAACCCTAAATTTAAATTTTAGGTAGATCTTCCATCCATCCCATCATGCGCCGCCATCCTCATTGGGATCCCCTCCCGATCCAACCACCAAGCAAAGCTTCCACCTTCCTCCTCATTTTCCATATCGGGCCAACCACAAGCTACCAATCCATCGATCCACTGCCTCCCTGATTCCCCATCCAACAACCTGCCAAAGCCCCCTCCTCCTGCTTCGATCCCCGAGCGTATCGAGCCAGTAGTCCCCGCCGGCGATGAGCAGCAGCGCCAACAGGACCTCCCCGGGCACCGCCACTGATCCAGGCCGGCCTCCTCCCTCGCGCCCCTCTCTCTCATCTTCTCCTTCCTTGGTTTCTTTTCTCTCAATCATCTCTCACCCTTATGTTGCCATGGACAGGAGCTCGCCGCCGCCTTGCTCCGTCCTCTCCGTCCTCCCGCCGTTGAGCAGCACCAGCAACCCCGAGCATCCAACTCCTCCCTTGGCGCCCGTCCTTCTGTCCCCGAGCAAGCCGCAGCTCACCGGAGCCAGCAGATGAGCACCGGCTCCTGTCCCTGTTCTTCTCCTTCTCCTTCCTCCTTTCCTCCTATCCCTTCTTCCTCTAGTCCTCTCTCAACCCGCTCTCTCTCTGTGCAGGACCAAGACGCCATGGATGGCTGCCTGGATTCGCTCCTCCTTGCCGTGTCCTCGTCGCCGGTAGCCGCGCCATGGCCGCGCCTCCATCTTCAGTGCCGTCGCCGCCCTGCTTCCCCTGCTTCAGGTCGAGCCGCGCGCCATAGCTCTCGACTGCGCGTTGACTGCGTCCGCTCGCGCGTGGGTCGCCTGTTGGCCTCCAGATCTGGCCCAGCCGCGCGCAGCCCGCTCCACTTCTGGCCTGTTTGGCCCGAGGTGAGCACACCTTCGCTATGCCCCGCTCGGATATTTTTTTAGCTATGCTGCGCCCGCTGCTGTCGGCCTGATTTGCCTCAGATTCGGCTCATGTCATATTTTTTTTCGGCTCTGCGAATTTAGCTATTATCCAGGATTTACCTGTTTTGCAGAAAACCCCCTCCATGTTCATGCATTAATAACTCAACAATCGTGCATCATATTAAAATGACTCATATATGTAAAAAGAGTAGAATTTCATGTAGATTCATAATATTCAACTTTCATTCATGTTAAACATGTTTTAACTTGTTGTTTATTTAATTTGCAACAATGCCATGCTAAATGGTTTATTTCATAACTAAATAACCGTAGTTTGGAATTAAATAAACTTTATATGTAAATGGGGTAGAAAAATGCATAGATTAACATGGTGTCCTTACTTTGCATGTTTAACAACTCTAAAATACGCTTTAGGTCAGAACAGTACCAAATCCAACGAAATTGTCCTTTGTTGTTTCCGGACTCATTTTAATTTGCCTAAATAGTTAACATTTAATATTGTTGAGTAGATTAAACGGGAGAGAACCAAATAATTGTTGTGGGGTTTCGTCAATATGCAACTCGTTGCATATTGAGCTTCACTTAATTTGTAGTTTTCCTTGTTGCCCTTTGCCATGCCATGCCTCATTAAACCGGACATGTATCATACTTGGTTGTGCATCATGCCATGTTCATGCTTGTTGGTTTACCATGATCTTTGCTTCTTTCCGGTTGCGCTTCTCCTTCATAATTCCGGTTACGTTGCGATTGTGAGGATTCGTTTGACTACGTGGGTTCGTCTTCCTCATGGACTCGTTCTTCTTCCTAGTTGGATTTCCGGCAAGATGACCATCATCTTGGATCTCACTACTATCTTTGCTAGTTGTCTCGATGCTATCGCTATGTCGTGCTACCTATCACTTGTTTATCAAGCCTTCCAAATTGCCATAATAGCCTCTAACCTTTTCACCCTTCCTAGCAAACCGTTGTTTGGCTATGTTACCGCTTTGCTCAGCCCTTCTTATAGTGTTGCTAGTTGCAGGTGCAGTTGCAGATTGTTCTATGTTGAAACATGAATATGTTGGGATATCATAATATCTCTTATTTTAATTAATGCACATATATACTTGGTAAAGGGTGGAAGGCTCTGCCCTATGCCTGGTGTTTTGTTCCACTCTTGCCGCCCTAGTTTCCATCATACCGGTGTTATGTTTCTTGATTTTGCGTCCCTAACATGGTGAGGGGTATGGGACCCTCTTGACAGCTCGCTTTGAATAAAACTCTTCCAGCAAGGCCCAACATTGGTTTTACCATTTGCCTAATAACAACTAAAACTTGCATAGGGACCCGCCGACACCCGAGGTCTCTTAATCAACCCCCCGGGCCAGTGCCCCTCATGAGTGTTGATCCACCTACCTAGTAGTCGGTGGTGCCACCTCAGGGCAACTCGATGGTTTTTTGGCTACCGTCCACTTTGCATAGACGGTGTTGTCCTGAGAGCGAGATACGCGCTGCTCCTATCGGGGTATCGACGCACCAGGTGGTCTTGCTGGTTTCGTTTTACCACTGTCGAAATGTCTTGTGCACCGGGATTCCGAGACTGATTGGGTGTCCCGCGATGGAGGATTGTCTCCGCGGATCGTGAGCTTGTCATGGGATAAGTTGGGACACCCCTGCAGGGTTTAATCTTTCGAAAGTCGTGCCCGCGGTTATGTGGCTGATGGAAATTTGTTAATATCCGGTTGTAGTGAACTTGAAGTAAACTCAATTAAAATACACCAACCGCGTGCATAACCGTGATTGTCTCTTTTCTAGAAAGTTCGAGAGGAGAACACGGTTGGGTTATGTTTGAATGTAAGTAGTTCAGGATCACTGATTGATCGTTACTAGATGGCGTCCGTTTGCGTAGTTTCTCATCTTACTCTTGTATTTGTAAGTTAGCCACCATACTTTGCTTAGTCGCTGCTGCAACCTCACCACTTACCCTTTTCCTACTCATTAAGCTTTGCTAGTCTTGATACCCATGGTAATGGGATTGCTGAGTCCTCGTGGCTCACAGATTACTACACCAACAGCCAGGTGTATGTGTAATGCGATGTTCATGACGCGAGAGTGATGTGTGTTTGTTTTTGAGTTCCTGTTTCGCTTCTTGTTCGATCGAGGGTTAGGTTTCTGGTCGGCAGCCTGGGCTAGCAGGGTGGATGTCGTTGATCTTCTATTTGTGTTTCATCCGTAGTCGGATGTTGTTCTCATGTATGAAGTTTGATGTATTCATGTTGCATTGTGTGCCTTTGTATGTATCCCCAACTATTATGTAATGGTACGATGTAATGATATCCACCTTGCAAAAGCGTGTCAATATGCGGTTCTATCCTTGGTGGAATCTTCGAGTTCCTTTAGGATAGAGTCGCATATTGGGCGTCACAATTCATGAAACACACTCAAATATTAAGTACACCCAATACTTAAGAACGATTGTATTGCCTGCTAGTTGATGCTTTTTATGAGAGAGGTTGGAGACTCAAATTTCAAAATAAAAATGGTATAAAGTAAAAGAAAGTCCCTTTGCAGAGGGAAGTAGGGATTTGTAGAGGTGCCAGAGCTCAAAGTGAAAGATTAGAGATAAACACATTTTGGGAGGTGTATCCATCCCACCAACGAAAACGATTTGGAGTTCCCAACACTTTTCATGCTAGATATGCCATAGGCGGTTCCCAAACAGAAAATAAATTTTATTCCTTTTTCCACCATTCTTCCACTTTCCATGCCTAACCGTATCCACGTATGCCTTCCATACCAACACTTTACAAGGAATTTATTATTTAACAACATAAAGTAAATTCATTTTTGCATTTCTGGACTTGGCATCCCTAAGACCTGTGCCTTACTCTCATGCAATGACAAGTTTATAAGAACTCATCTTGAGAATAACACATCCAACATGAAAAATATTAGCCACCCGTTACCGTTCCGCGAGCAGAACAAACAAACAAAAGAGAAGTTTATTTTGAAAATTAGAGATGGCACATGCAAATTTGCTTAGAATGGCAAATGAATACCGCATATAGGTAGATATAGTGGACTCATGTGGCAAAACTGTTTCAAAGGATTTTGGATGCACAAGTAGAGATCATACTTAGTGCAAAATGAAGGCTAGCAAAAGATTGAGAAGCGATCAACCAAGAAACGAATAATCTCATAAGCAAGCATTAAGAATAATTAACACCGAATAATGCACCACAAGTAGGATATAATTTTCATTGCATGATTATTGACTTCCGTGCATGCATAGGGAATCACAAACCTTAACACCAATATTCTTACTAGAGCACAATTACTCATCAACATAACTCACATATCACATCATCATATCTCAAAACTATTACTAAGAATCAAGTTTATTTTGTCCAATGATCTTCATGAAATTTTCTTTTCTTTATCCTTCTTGGATATTTATCACTTTGGGACTAATTTTCATGTGTTGCTTTTCATAAGCTCAAACAAATATAAGTGAAGATCATGAGCATAACAAATTTTATTTCTCTCAAAATAATTTAAGTGAAGCAAGAGAGAATTTCTTCAAAAATTTACTAACTCTCAAATAAATATAAGTGAAGCAAGAGAGCATTTCTTCAAAAATAACAAAGCACACCGTGCTCAAAAAGATATAAGTGAAGCACTAGAGCAAGTCCTACCTCATAAAAGATTTAAGTGAAGCATAGAGAGCAATTCTAACAAGTCATGATATAATTTTGGCTCTCTCAAATAGGTGTGTCCAGCAAGGATTGATGACTTACACAAAATAAAACAAGCAAAGACTCATATCATACAAGAAGCTCCAATCAAAATACATATCATGTGACAAATAAAAATATAGTTTCAAGTAAAATACCGATAGTTGTTGGAAGGAAGCGGGGATGCCACTCGGGGGCATCCCCAAGCTTAGCTGGTTGCTCATTCTTGGATAATAGCTTGGGATGCCGGGGCATCCCCAAGCTTAGGCTCTTACATCCTTCCTTCATCCATCGTAAGATAACCCAAAACTTGAAAACTTCAATCACACAAAACTCAACAAAACCTTCGTGAGATCCATTAGTGTAAGAAAAATAAACCACTACTATAAGTGTTGTATCAAACCAATTCTTATTTTTTTTGTATTATATATACTGTATTCCAACTTTTCTATGGCAAAAACTCATCAAAGAAAACCATAGAGCCATCAAAATAAGCACACAACACAAAGAAAACAGAATCTGTCAAAACAAAACAGTCTGTAGCAATCTGATTTGTTCGAATACTGGAACTCCAAAAATTCTGAAAAGCTAGGACAACCTATATAATTTGTATATTGATCTTATGCAAAAAGAATTAGCATTTTATCACATTCTGGTGAATATTGAAAATTATTTTCGTGAGCACAAAGTTTCTGTCTTTTTCAGCAAGATCAAACAACTATCACCCAAGAAGATCCTATTGGTTCTACTTGGCACAAAACTAATTAAAACACACAAAAAAACAATCATAACAGTAGCATAATTGTGCTAACACTCAAGAACAGAAAGCAAAAAGCAAAAATAAAATTTATTCATTGGGTTGCCTCCCAACAAGCGCTATAGTTTTACGCCCTCAGCTAGGCACAAGATTTCAATGATGCTCACATGAAAGATAGTAATTGAAACACGAAGAGAGCATCATGTAGCATGTGAAAACACATTTAAGTCTAACGTAATTGACATTAATATAATTTATATTAACATCATTGCAATCATGCTTTTCATCTAAGGAGCTATCATGAATCACTATATAAGTTCCTTCTTTTAACACTTCATCACAATTTTCGGATTCATGAATCTCAAGCAAAACTTCATAAAGATAATCTAGTGAACTCAATTCACTAGAAAAGGGTTCATCATAATTGGATCTCTTGAAAAGATTAGCAAGTGGATGAGGATCTATATCAATAGATCTTTAGCAAGCGAAGATGCAAGCAAATAGAAGACATATGGCAACATAAGCAAACATGAGATCTGACGAGAAAACGGCGAACGAAAAAGAGGGCAAATAAAATGGCAAATGTTTGTGAATTGGGGGAGAGGAAAACGAGAGGCAAATGGCAAATAATGTAAATTGTGAGGAGATGAGATTTGTGATTAGGAACCTGGTTATGATGAATATCCTCCCCGCCAACGGTGCCAGAAATTCCTTTTGATGTTGCTTGGAGCTACGTCGGTATTTCCCCAAAGAGGAAGGGATGACGCAGCACAGCGGCGGTAGGTATTTCCCTCAGAAATGAAACCAAGGTTATCAAACCAGTAGGAGAACCAAGCAACACAACGTAAACAACCCCTGCACACAAATAATAACACCTCGCACCCGACGTGTTAAAGGGGTTGTCAATCCCTTTCGGGGTACGGCGCCAGAAATTACGTGTTGATTGGAAAAAGTTGTAATAGATTGAATAAATAGATCGCAAATAAAAATAAAGTGCAGCAAAGCATTTTTGGATTTTTTGTTTAATAGATCTGAATAAAAATGCAAAGGAAAAGTAGATCGCAAGCAAATATATGAGAAATAAGACCCGGGGGCCGTAGGTTTCACTAGTGGCTTCTCTTGAGAAAAATAGCAAATGGTGGGTAAACAAATTACTTTTGGGCAATTGATAGAAATTCAAATAATTATGACGATATCCATGCAATGAATATTACATAGGCATCACGTCCAAGATTAGTAGACCGACTCCTGCCTGCATCTACTACTATTACTCCACACGTCGACCGCTATCTAGCATGCATCTAGTGTATTAAGTTCATGGAAAATGGAGTAATGCAATAAGAACGATGACATGATTTAGACAAGATCTATCTGTGTAGAGATAAACTCCATCATTTTATCCTTAGTGTCAACGATACATACATGTCGGTTCCCCTTCTGTCATTGGGATCGAGCACCGTAAGATCGAACCCACTACCGGGCACCTCTTCCCATTGCAAGATAAATAGATCAAGTAGGCCAAACAAAACCCAAATATCAGAGAAGAAATACGAGGCTATAAGAGATCATGCATATAAGAGATCAAAGAAACTCAAATAACGTTCATGGATATAAAAATATATGACTGATCATAAACTCGAAGTTCATCAGATCCCAACAAACACATTGCAAAAAGAGTTACATCATATGGATCTCCAAGAGACCACTGTATTGAGAATTCAGTGGGAGAGAGAGAGAGAGAGAGCCATCTAGCTACTAACTACGGACCCGAAGGTCTACAAGGAACTACTCACGCATCATCGAAGAGGCACCAATGGAGGTGGTGAACCCCATCCGAGATGGTGTCTAGATTGGATCTGGTGGTTCTGGACTCTACGCGGCTGGATGAATATTTCGTCGACTCCCAAGGTTTCTGGTGTTTTTGGGGTATTTATAGAGAAAATAGGCGGTCCGGAGGGCACCTGAGGTGGGCACAACCCACCAGGGCGCGCCTGGGCCTCCTGGCGCACCCTGGTGGGTGCTGCCCCCTTGGGGCACCCCCAGGTGCAACCAGGGCCCATTGCCTTCCTTCTGGCCCATAAAAAATCATCGTGGAGTTTGGTGGCATTTGGACTTCATCTGATATTGATTTCCTGCGATGTAAAAGACATGGAAAAAAAACAGCAACTGGCACTTGGCACTATGTCAATAGGTTAGTACCAAAAAATGATATAAAATGACTATAAAATGATTATAAAACATCCAAGATTGATAATAAAACAACATGTAATAATCAAAAATTATAGATACGTTGGAGACGTATCAGCCGCCGGTGCCTCATGTGCACGTGCGTATGTGCACAACCGCCTGTGCCTCTGGCCGGCGTATTTGGCTAGAGTTAGATTAGTCTAGGAATAGACCAGGTTAGTTTATTTGTTTAATTATTAGTCAAATGTGTAGATGAAATGCGGCCCCTTCAAGATTATTTTAGTCTAACTACTTTTATTAGCTCACGTGACACTTACATGAGGGTCCTCTTGACCCGATTGACCGATCGACCTTGGTCAACTGCTATTGACCGCCGACCTATTTGGACCACCCTGGCCCGCTGTCATACACATGGCTAGCCCCCTAGTGTAAAAGGTATGTGCCTATTTAGTAATTAAAGTAAATAGATAGAAGAAACGTAGAAAATGCAATAAAACATTGAAAAATCATATAAAATAATCCGTAACTCGGATGGAAATACTTTATACATGAAAGTTGCTTAGAAAAATATAACGATTCCGAATAAGCACTCCGTTCATCTATCACATGCCCCTAGCATAGCGAACATGGAACCTTCCCCCTCTGTTTCCTCTGTCCGAAACTGCCAAACACCGGGAATACTTTCCTGGATGTTTTCCCCCTTCTCGCCAATACACCTAGTACTGCGTTAGGTCACCCCTAGCACCGTGTATTGCTATGTTATGCTTTGTGATGCTTTGATTGCTCTTTATTTATTGTGTGCCCCCTCCATTACTTCTTTCCAATAGACCCCGAGACTGCTCCCGATACCCTCGTGATCGACTACATAGACGACGGCCCCTCCTTCTTGCCAGAGCAACCAGGCAAGCCCCCCCCCCATTGATCACTAGATATCGCCTATTCCTTCTCTCTATTGCTTGCATTAGAGTAGTGTAGCATGTTACTGCTTTCGGTTAATCCTATTCTGACGCATAGCCTGTCATTCTTCCTACAGTTGTTACCCTTACTTGCAATCCTAAATGCTTAGTATAGGATGCTAGTATTCCATCAATGGCCCTACATTCTTGTCCGTCTGCCATGCTATACTACCGGGCCATGATCACTCGGGAGGTGATCACGGGTATATACTTGTATACATAATATATGATATATGTGGTGACTAAAGTCGGGTCAGCTCGTAGAGTACCCGCGAGTGATTCACGGATTGGGGACTGAAAGGACATTTGTCCCGACAGCCCTCTGGGTGGATCTTTGTGGCGGAGCGATAGGGCAGGTCGAGACCACCTAGGTGAGAGGTTGGCCTGCCCTAGTTGGCGTCCGCAGATACTTCAATTAACACGCTTAACGAGATCTTGGTATTTGATCTTAGTCTGGCCACTGGCCTATACGCACTAACCAACTACGCGGGAACAGTTATGGGCACTTGACGTCGTGGTATCAGTCGAAGCCTTCTTGATGTCAGCGACTGAGCGGCACGTGATGGATTGGACCGTAAGCCTGTGGTTGTATTAAGGGGGCTAGGTTTGCTTCCGGCCACGTTCGCAACATGCAGGAATGCAATGGGCGATGGGCCTAGACCCCTGTGCGCTTAGGATTTAGACCGGCGTGTTCACCTCTCTATTGTGCCTAGGTGGGGTTGCGACGTGTTGATCTTCCAAGGCCAGGCATGACCGAGGAAAGTGTGTCCGACCAGAGGGATCGAGCGTGTTGGGTAATGTGGTGCATCCCTGCAGGGAAGATTATCTATTCGAATAGCCGTGTCCCTCGGTAAAAGGACGACCCAGAGTTGTACCTTGACCTTATGACAACTAGAATCGGATACTTAATAAAACACACCCTTTCAAGTGCCAGATACAACCCGACGATCGCTCTCTCACAGGACGACGAGGAGAGGATCGCCGGGTAGGATTATGCTATGCGATGATACTTGGTGAACCTACCATCTACTCTCTTCTACATGCTGCAAGATGGAGGCTGCCAGAAGCGTAGTCTTCGACATGACAAGCTATCCCCCTCTTATTCTGGCATTCTGCAATTCAGTCCACCAATATTGCCCCTTTACAAGGATACCCATGCATATGTAGTGTAGATCCTTACTTGCGAGTACTTTGGATGAGTACTCACAGTTGCTTTGCTCCCTCTTTTCCCCCTTTTGCTCTTCTACTCGGATGTCGCAACAAGATATTGGAGCCCAGGAGCCAGACGCCACCGACGACGACTCCTACACCAGAGGTGCCTACTACTACGTGCAGGCCGCCGCCGATGACCAGGAGTAGTTTAGGAGGATCTTATGCAGGAGGCGTGCGCCTCTTTTGATCTGTATCCCAGTTTGTGCTAGCCATCTTAAGGCAACTTGTTAACTAATGTATGTACTCAGATATTGTTGCTTTCGCTGACTCGTCTATGATCAAGCACTAGTATTCAAGCCCGCGAGGCCCCTGGCTTGTATTATGATGCTTCTATGACTTATTTACTTTTAGAGTTGTGTGTGATATCTTCCCATGAGTCCCTGATCTTGATCGTATACATTTGTGCGTATGATTAGTGTATGATTGAAACGGGGGCGTCACAAGTTGGTATCAGAGTCGACTGCCTGTAGGAATCACCCTTCGATACTCCTTGGCCGAAGTTGAGTCTAGTCATTGCAAAACTTTTACTAACATGGATGTGCAGCCCATGGGCCCATGTCGCCATTGGGTGGTATTAGGGTCTTTTATTCCTTGTCTATACTCTGGGACTCCGATCTCTCTTCTATCCGGGTTAAATGAATTTTACTTAATCTAACATTAAGATCTCATAATCACTTTCACCCGGAGAGCACCTTATTACTGATGATCGTCTATTGGACCAGAAGATTCCGAGGATACTCTATGATGTTCTCTCCAGACTTTGTGACATCTCTTTTGCAATTCCCATCCATCGACAAACCTTTATGGAAACCACGTACAATTGCCATTCATACAATCATTCCCGTTGATCTTGTTATTATAAGATACCTCGAAATTCTCTCTATTGTTCTAAGAATACTTTGTACCTACTGCCTTGCAGTTCTTTGCCACATGAATACCCCTACGGATAATTCCTCGCACTTATCGAGTATCCGCTCATCCCCAGTTATTCAGGTGTTTCACAAAAGTCTTCAAAATACTATTTGATCCTCCAAAAATACTTAGCAGCTTTATTGCTCTGCAAATACTTGTCTTATTGCATTATGGATGCTTCCCATATGTCTGGCATATTCATTAGTCTCCTTTGACACCGTCATTTTGATCCTATTGATTCAACATGGGTGCGAATGCACGCAATCATCGGTTGATCCTTTTAAATTATCTTTCCGGCTCAGATGTCACTTTGAACATGAGCTGGTTATCGACCAATCAAATTGCCATCGATTTTACCCCTAAGTCTATTCAACTTATCCATTCTTAATTAGACCGTTGGCTTCTGATCCCTTGATTTGGAAATGATAATTCCTTTGCATTTGAGCTTTTAGTTAGTCAGTTGTTTCTATAATCTGATGCCCTTTCGTTCCTTCTTCCTCTGATAGAGTACCCATACTCGCATCAGCTCCGTTGTAGACCACAAGACCCCTTGTTGGATTATTATCCAACAGTGTCCTTCATATTCAATAACCCTGTGAGCATTTCCATGGATATATAATGCCTTTGGTAATTTGTATCCTCTGCTTTGATAACCATACTCTACTTTTGAGCTTGTATTAATTACTCTAATGTTTGTGGTAAATGTTCCTAAGATGCCCCGATGGGTTGAACCAACAACTTCCCTAATCTGTGTGAACCCGAAAGATTTCACGGGTCATACTTATCTGGTATTTCACCAGGTAAAACTTTCAACAACTAATGTCATTTTCAAAATACGAGAGGTGAATAGAAGGTTATGCGTTGAGGAAGTGGGAGTCGACCTTGAACCTTGGTGTTCATGCCCATGGACACAATGTAGATCCTATCAAGGAAGCTTCTTGTAATAATAAATATTTCCTTGATATAATATCCATTGGTATCGGTGAATTGATCCTTTGCAATTGTGCTTCCGACCATATGTTCTTCTTTGATCCCATTTCTCGGGCAAGTTTAAGCACTTGTCTTCTATGGATTAATACACCAGTCCAACCTTTACTTTGATCTTTCATCAAGTATTACACCCTGGTATCTCGAGATTATCACGGAACTACATAACTTCTTATGAGTTCTCCATCAAGTACTACATTCTCACTGGTTCCAATTTTTTTATGGGCTCTGAGTCATTAAACACTCAAGGACACCGAAAACTGAATCGAGTCCACATCGCGATTAAACAACTATTAGTAATCTTCTTTACTTAAGATTTTGTACTCGATCACGTCATTTCTAGCCTGATCGGCTATATTAGTATTGTGCTGATTTTAACTGTGCTGCCTGGTCCTTATTCCCGGAGCACCACTTTCGGCGATGAGCTAAGCTTACATCCATCTTCCTTGTCTTATTATTTCACCTCGAACAGAAAGCTTGATTTAGAGCTGGTGTCGTATCCGTGGATCCAATAATCTTCCGCTGCATCAATCCTTATGCTTGATGCAGTCGCTGTTCGATTGCTTCTTCATGGAGCCCCTCGACAAAAAATTGCATGATCATCATCAACATTTTTACTCCTTCCAGGATATCAATCAAATTCATGATGACAAATACCATCCTTGCCCCTCGATGATTGGTGTTATCATCGACAACATTCTTGCCTTCCCTCCAACACAAACTTGTTCCTATTTTGAGTTGTACTTTGAGTTCCTTACTATCTAGCTCATATTCTGTTCTACCTTGTAGTATTACCACCTTTTATGTCAATAATATGGTGAGAATTTCACCACCTCTTAAGAATTCTTGATACAGTAATACTTCTCGCCATCTCTGTTCATTTCTCGGTACCCGTGTTGTTTCTAACCGGAATACCGACAATTGAGCTATGATGCGAGAATTCAAAACTTCTATCAACCCTATTGCTTGAAGTGTATGATCGATCGTTTCATTCTAAGTCTTTTGGTTATTGAATCGCCATTCTAACATTGATCGTGCTACTTGGCCCATATTTTGGGCGCACCTTTCAACCAATGTTTAATTGTGTATGTTTTCCTTGAGCATACATCATTATATCATTTGATCTGACAAATGTTATCTCCTTGTTCACATAATTTTGGAATCCCATCTTTTTGGAAATCCCGATGAGTTGTCGCTGAGTCCATTAGCCACATCGTCATCCTCTTCTTGGATAATGATGAACTCTTGTTTCGGAATTTGCTTCCATAGTTCATTTCCTGAGAATCTTGCAATGTCATCTCGTCAATTTGTGTCGCACCCTTTTCTTCTCAGGCATCCTGAGTCTAACGTATCCTGACCCCAATCAGATCTGAATCTTGGTCAGATATGATGGTTGGAACATATTCCCGAGAGTTATAACATTGCTCTTTTATCTAATAAGTTGATGTCATGCCCGACACCTGGTTGGAGGGCCTATTGTTATAGTTCTTCCTTTTAGCAAGATTAACCATTCTTCCATGAGGAAATTGAAAGACTTATTCTATAAGTTGTTCCTGATGAATCCATTGAGTATCCAGAGTCTGACCTTGCTTGAATACCATGTCAATGCTATCTCGAAGCATGACTGTGGTACTCTGATCTTTAGTAAGAACATTTGAAGCACAATGCTAAATTTTCTTTATCAATTATCCTAACACCATTGTATGGGTATTGTCATGAAATTCCTCTCACATTACCTAAATGGTTTTCTACTTTCTACCCAGTCATGGTTATCATGCTCTGCTTGTCCTTGGGAAGGATATACCCCTGAAATATGTGTTTAAACACATTTTCCTTTCCATTGTTCTGTTTAATCAGATAATCACATTTTCCTTTCCATTGTCTTGTTGAACCTTTATCGTGGTTTATATGATCTAAGCAGTAATTATTATCTTCTTGTGTAAACACCCTCGTGTACAACCTTGTAAGTAAGACCGTGTTACTATTGTTGATGACATTTCAGTAACCACCGATGGACAAGAACTTTGCCTATTGGTCCGCCTCGTTTCAACAACCAGGAAAATGGTTCTCTTCGTCCCCCGCCCTTGGTACCGATGTTATTGTCGACATAACTGACAGGCTACCCTCTGACGTGCCTTTCTTACATGTTCATGCAAGACGTCACCGCCCTTCCTACTTTTAACCCACATGGTGGGCCCATAACCCACAGTTCCACAAGATTGAAACCTAACTCTCTTGTACACCCCCTGATTGCTCTCTGAGCTACGTCGGTATTTCCCCAAAGAGGAAGGGATGATGCAGCACAGCGACGGTAGGTATTTCCCTTAGTGAAGAAACCAAGGTTATTGAACCAATAGGAGAACCAAGCAACACAACGTAAACAGCATCTGCACACTAATGACAACACCTCACAACCCGACTTGTTAAAGGGGTTGTCAATCCCTTTCGGGTAACGATGCGAGAAAATTGTAGTAGATTGAAATAATAGATCGGAGATAAATAAAGTGCAGCAAAGTATTTTTGTATTTTTGGTTTAATAGATCTTAATAAATATGCAATGGAAAATTATATCGTAAGCAAATATATGAGGAAGAAGACCCGGGGGCCGTAGGTTTCACTAGTGGCTTCTCTCGAGAAAAATAGCAAACGGTGGGTAAACAAATTACTGTTGGGCAATTGATAGAACCTCAAATAATTATGACGATATCCAGGAAATGATCATTACATAGGCATCACATCCACGATTAGTAGACCGCCTCTTGCCTGCATCTACTACTGTTACTTGACACAACGACCATATCCAGCATGCATCTAGTGTATTAAGTTCATGGAAAAACGGAGTAATGCAATAAGAACGATGACATGATGTAGACAAGATCCGTTTATCTATGGCGTTAGATATAGATCTCGTCTTTTTATCCTTAGTAGCAACGATACATACGTGTTGGTTCCCTTTACATCACTTTGGGATCAAGCACCGTAAGATCGAACCCACTACCGGGCACCTCTTCCCATTGCAATATAAATAGATCAAGCTGGCCAAACAAAACCCAAATATCGGAGAAGAAATACGAGGCTATAAGAGATCATGCATATAAGAGATCAAAGAAACTCAAATAACTTTCATGGATATAAAAAGATATGACTAATCATAAACTCAAAGTTCATTAGATCCCAACAAACACACCGCAAAAAGAGTTACATCATATGGATCTCCAAGAGACCATTGTATTGAGAATTCAGTGAGAGAGAGAAAGCCATCTAGCTACTAACTACGGACCAGAAGGTCTACAAAGAACTACTCATGCATCATTGGAGAGGCACCAATGGAGGTGGTGAACCGCATCCGAGATGGTGTCTAGATTGGATTTTGTGGTTCTGGACCCTACGACGGCTGGATGAATATTTCATCGACGCTTTTAGGGTTCTAGTATTTTTCGAGTATTTATAGAGCAAAGAGGCGGTCCGGGGGGGCACCCGAGGTTGGCATAACCCACCAGGGCGCGCCTGGGCCTCCTGGCGTGCCCTGGTGGGTTGTCCCCTCCTCAGGACTCCCCTCAGGTGCAACCAGGGTCCAACTTCTTTATTTTGGTCCATAAAAAAATCATCATGAAGTTTCGTTGCATTTGGATTCCGTCTGAAAAAACAGCAACTCGCACTTGGCACTATTGTCGGTGTCAAACCGGCAGATCTCGGGATGGGGGTCCCGAACTGTGCGTCTAAGGTCGATGGTAACAGGAGACGGGGGACACGATGTTTACCCAGGTTTGCGCCCTCTTTGATGGAGGTAATACCCTACTTCCTGCTTGATTGATCTTGATGAATATGAGGATTACAATAGTTGATCTACCACGAGATTGTAATGGCTAAACCCTAGGTGTCTAGCCTATATGATTTTGATTGCCTCTACGGACTAAACCCTCCGGTTCATATAGACACCGGAGGGGCCTAGGGTTGTACAAAGTCGGTTCACAGAGGAAGGAATCTTCATATCCAAACGCCAATTTGCCTTCCATGCAAAGGAGAGTCCCATCCGGACACGGGAGGAAGTGTTCTGTCTTATATCTTAATGGCCCATCAGTCTGGCCCACGTCACATAGGTCGGACGCTCGAGGACCCCTTAATCCAGGACTCCCTCAGTAGCCCCTGAACCAGGCTTCAATGACGATGTGTCCGGCATGCAGATTTTCTTCAGCATTGCAAGGTGGGTTCCTCCTCCGAATATTCCAAAGTAGTCTTCAAACACACATAACGTGTCTGGCTCTGCAAAATAAGCTCCGCAAAGAGTATAATATTGACCAAGTCCCATCTACTAACATCTTATGTAGTGAGACGCCTCGTCTCCCCCCGGTCATTATTTCGAACCGTTTTTAGCCACCCGCTCCATGTTTCGAGATGCGGTTTTTATTGGCACGTCTTGTATAAGCAGAGATCATGTCCCCTTATTACGGGATTCTCATCAATACGGGCATGGGTAATCCAACTATGCCGTCTGAACGACCCTGGGGGAATAGGCGAGTTTTAAGG
This sequence comes from Aegilops bicornis, assembly GCA_021605145.1. NCBI lineage: Eukaryota > Viridiplantae > Streptophyta > Magnoliopsida > Poales > Poaceae > Aegilops > Aegilops bicornis. The sequence goes on along the minus strand of CM038672.1, from coordinate 336,452,856 downwards.
CGAGCGGGGAGGCGCTTGATATTCGCTGCCTTTATAAAGGGATAAGGATTAACCCTTTCACCCACGCCTCTCTTTCTCCCGCCCACCCATTCTCGAGCTCCAACGCCCAAGCTTCCATCCTTTCCGCCTCAAAAAAGCACTCCTACCATGTCCGGATCTGGAGCGCAGGGCAAGTGGATGGCCACCTCCGTCAAGGACAAGGACATCACGAAGTTCTGAGAGGCTGGGTACTTAGCCCAGGAAATCGCCCACCGGCTTCCAGCAAAGGGGAAGATCATCCCCACTTCGGAGCTCCATGAGAGGGTGGTATTCATCCCCCACTTCGTCCACGGGTTGGGATTTCCTCTCCACCCATTCGTCCACGGACTCATGTTCTACTACGGGCTAGATTTCCATGATCTGGCCCCAAACTGCTTCCTCAACATCTAGTAATTCATTTTCGTGTGCGAGGCCTTCCTCCGCATCCCACCCCACTTCGCATTATGGTTAAAGATCTTCAACGTGAAGCTGAAGGTGGTGGGTGGTCAACACGCAGAGTGCGGAGGCGCTACGGTGAGCAAGATGCCCAACATCTCATGGCCCAAAGGTACCTTCGTGGAGACTGTCAAAGGGTGGCAACGACGGTGGTTCTATGTCACAGAGCCTCGTGACGCCACCTGGGCTGCCTCTCTCGAATTTAAGTCTGGGGCCCCAATGCGGCTCACCTCCTGGCTAGAGAAGGGCCTGGTCTAGGCTTCGTCGGACGAGCGGACAGCGCTTCAGACGCGCACCAATAGCATGGTAGACAAGAACATCAAGCTTGTCAATGTGATCCAGGTGATGCTTTTTCGCCGGATCCTTCCCTGCCAAAGCCGGACTTACCATTTGTGGGAGTTTGATCCGGCCGAGAACCAGACCTTGCAATAGTTCTTCGGCACTACACACGAAGACATCTGGAAGGTGCTTTTGAAGGCCAATGAGACGTGGCCGAAGACGACCGAGGATCGTGGGTACAACCTGACCCATCCCGCCAGTCCGGTATGTTTTTCATATTATAAGGTGTATCCTTCACCTGTACCTTCAAGGAAGATGTCTAAGCTTCCCGTATCTGTCTTTTTAGGGCTGGACAAAGAGGGGGGAGCGGATACAGTGTCCGGCTCCGCTGCCCGAAAACCCAACAATCCCACTTCTGACGAAGATGCTGGTTCCGGCTCCCTACCAGGCGTCGGAGAAGAAGGCCAAGAAGAAGGCCAAGGAGACCAGAAGTGGCCTCCACCGTAAGGGCACTTCGGACGTGACGTCCGAAGATGCCGAAGCCCATTCCTCCTTCGCTGCCGAGGACGACGAGGAGGAGGAGGAAAGCAACTTTCCCCCGGAGGGGGGAAGAAAGAAAAGGGTGGCCTCCATGGATCTGGAGGCCGAGGCGTCCAAGAAGGCAAAGGTCTCCCTCGCGGACAACTACGCGTTGGACACCGATAGCAGCTCCGAGTGGCGCCCCAGGGAGAAGCCCCTGGCCAAATCGTAATTAATCAAAGGCACTTATATAAACATATATCCAACTTCTTTACTTCGTGGTTTTAATATGTCGAATCATGCGTCGCAGTCCGGCCGATGCCCGCCCCCAACGATCCTCATCCTCGGGAAATTCGCTGGATCCGAAGGTGATGGACAGCGGGTCACTTCTAGCGGCCTCCTCTCCCAAGGCCACAGACGACGCCGAGGTGCTGTCCCGAAGGACCTTCCCAGGACAGCGAGAGGTACAGGAGGCTATCAGGGTGGCGCCAGAGGGTAATACCTCGGCCGCCGGACACATGGGGGAGCAAATTCCCCTGGAGACTGGCGACGGGGGCCATATCCAATTCGGCCCCCAGCCGAATACCATTCCAGAGACCCATACGGCTCCGGAATTAGGCAAGCAGCCTCCTTCGAAATAAGGAGGTGCACCTATTCCGCCGGTGACCTCGGATGACCCACAAGTATAGGGGATCTATCGTAGTCCTTTTGATAAGTAAGAGTGTCGAACCCAACAAGGAGCAGAAGGAAATGATAAGCGGTTTTCAGCAAGGTATTCTCTGCAAGCACTGAAATAATAGGTAACAGATAGTTTTGTGATAGGATAATTTTAACGAGAAGAAAGTAACAAAAGTAAATAAAGTGCAGCAAGATGGCCCAATCCTTTTTGTAGCAAAGGTCAAGCCTGGACAAACTCTTATATAGAGAAAGCGCTCCCGAGGACACATGGGAATTATCGTCAAGCTAGTTTTCATCACGTTCATATGATTCACGTTCGGTACTTTGATAATTTGATATGTGGATGGACCGGTGCTTGGGTCCTGTTCTTACTTGAACTAACATCCCACGTAGGATTAACCTCTATTGCAAGCATCCGCAACTACAACAAAAGTATTAAGGTAAACCTAACCATAGCATGAAACATATGGATCCAAATCAGCCCCTTACGAAGCAACGCATAAATTAGCGTTTAAGCTTCTGTCACTCTAGCAACCCATCATCTACTTATTACTTCCCAATGCCCTCCTCTAGGCACAAATAATGGTGAAGTGTTATGTAGTCAACGTTCACATAACACCACTAGAGGATAGACAACATACATCTCATCAATATATCAAACGAATACCAAATTCACATGACTACTAATAGCAAGACTCCTCCCATGTCCTTAGGAACAAACGTAACTACTCACAAAGCATATTCATGTTCATAATCAGAGGAGTATTAATATGCATATAGGATCTGAACATATGATCTTCCACCAAATAAACCAACTAGCATCAACTACAAGGAGTAATCAACATTACTAGCAACCCACAGGTACCAATCCCAGACTATGAGACAAGAATTGGATACAATAGATGAACTAGGGTTTGAGAGGAGATGGTGCTGGTGAAGATGTTGATGGACATTGCCCTCTCCCGATGAGAGGAGCGTTGGTGATGACGATGGTGATGATTTCCCCCTCCCGGAGGGAAGTGTCCCCGACAGAACAGCATTGCCGGAGCCCTAGATTGGTTCCGCCAAGGTTCCGCCTCGTGGTGGCGAAGTCTCATCCCGAAAGCTTTCTTATGATTTTTCTTCGGGCGAAAGACTTCATATAGCAAAAGATGGCCACCGGAGGACCAACAGGGGGCCCACGAGGCAGGGGCGCGCCCAGGGAAGTAGGGCGCGCCCCCCACCCTCGTGGACAGGTGGTGGCCCCCCTGACGTATTTCTTCCACTCAGTATTTTTTATTATTTCCAAAAATAACTTTCGTGGAGTTCGGGACTTTTGGAGTTGTGCGAATAGGTCTCTAATATTTTCTCCTTTTCCAGCCCAGAATTCCATTAGCATGCTCCCTCCTTATGTAAACCTTGTAAAATAAGAGAGAATAGGCATAAGTATTGTGACATAACGTGTAATAACATCCCATAATGCAATAAATATCGATATAAAAGCATGATGCAAAATGGACGTATCAACTCCCCCAAGCTTAGACCTCGCTTGTCCTCAAGCGGAAGCCGATAACGATAAATATGTCCACATGTTTAGAGGTAGAGGTGTCGATAAAATAAAATACGGACATGAGGGCATCATGATTATTCTCATAACAGCAACATATATGGATATTGTCATATGATTTCTTATGCTCAAGTAATAATCTATTCACACCGCAAAGTATGAATCAGAAACTTCATTGAGAACTAACAAGCTATAATCTCAGTCATTGAAGCAATTACAATTTATCATAACATCAGAAAGAGTCTATGTCAGAGCTTTCTAGCAACTCCACATACTCAACTATCATTTAGTCTTTCATAATTGCTAACACTCACGCAATACTTGTGGCTACAGAGTTTTAACCGGACACAGAGAAAGATAGGGGCTTATAGTTTCGCCTCCCAACCTTTTACCTCAAGGGTAATGTCAACAATAATAATTCATGCTTACCCATATCCAATTAGATATATTTATCAGAATCTTTCCAACATCCCAGCTTGCCAAAGGATAAAATGCAAAAAGGAAAGGTGAAGATCACCATGACTCTTGCATAAGATAGAAGATAATAATAAAAGATAGGCCCTTCGCAGAGGGAGGCAGAGGTTGCCATGCGCTTTCAGGGTTGGATGCACAAAATCTTAATGCGAAAGAACGTCACTTTATATTGCCACTTATGATATGGACCTTTATTATGCAATCCGTTGCTTTTATTTCTTCCACATCACAAGATCGTATAAAGCTTATTTCCTCCACACCAATCAATCATACATATTTAGAGAGCAATTTTTATTGCTTGCACCGATGACAACTTACTTGAAGGATCTTACACAATCCATATGTAGGTATGGTGGACTCTCATGGCAAAACTGGTTTAAGGGTTTTTGGAAGCACAAGTAATATCTCTACTTGGTGCAAAGAATTTGGCTAGCATGAGGGGGAAAGGCAAGCTCAACATGTTGGATGATCCATGACAATATACTTTATCTCAGATATAAGAAAACATAACCCATTACGTTGTCTTCCTTGTCCAACATCAACTTTATAGCATGTCATATTTTAATGAGTGCTCCCAATCATAAAAGATGTCCAAGATAGTATATTTATATGTGAAACCCCTCTTTCTTTATTACTTCCTATTAATTGCGACGACGACCAAATCTATGTTTGCCAACTCCCAACAATTTTTAATCATCATACTCTTTCTATGTGACATTACTCTCCATAAGATCATAGCAAGATAATCAAGCCCTTAACTCAACACTAATCTTTATTATATAGCTCACGGACTCGATTACATAGAGGGATCATAATGCAAAACTCAAAACTAGATCATGCCAAAACTTTATTCTACTAGATCAAGATACTACTAATAGGATCAAACTAAGAAAAACGATAAAGATAGGTGTGTGATGGTGATACGATACCGAGGCACCTCCCCCATGCTTGTTAGTTGCCAAGGGGAGTGCCTATACCCATGTGATCATGTCTCCTTTGCTGGTGAAGAAGGTGGAGGTGATGGTTTAGTTGATGGAGTAGACTTCTCCCTTAATTTGCACTTGAGGACAGAATTTTGATCCCTCAAGTCATCAATCTCCTGCTCCAGGATTAATATCTTTTTGCGTAGTTCCTGCTTGTTTTCCTGCAAGAGACGAAAAGGGATAAACTCGATCTTAAGTTTCTTTGCCCTATCAGGGATGGTTGACTTTTTGAACTCCACATGCATGTCCCCAGGTTGAGGTAATGGGACTTCATCTTCATCTGAGCTCGTCTCCTCCTTTCTCTTGGGATCATAGTCCTCTTCTTCCTCCGTAGACCAACCACAATGCTCCACATCTCCATAGACCTTAGGATCTACAAGGTAATCAGCCACATAGCTTTCTCCTTCCGAATCCTGGGACGACATGTTGCTCTAATCTACAGCAGGACAGCTCGAAACAAGAACATAGTATATTTGCGTGATACAGGAGTCAAAACCTTCGGGAGATTATATAATGAATTTTTACCAACCAAAATATGTATCGTGGAAGAAAACGGAGTCCGGAGAGCACACGAGGTGCCCACGAGGCAGGGGGCGCGCCCAGGGGGGTAGGGTGCGCCCTCCACCCTCGTGGAGGCCTCGTGTCCTTCCCGGACTGCTTCTTATTTTTCTATTTTTCTAAATATTCCAAAACGGAGAAAAAGTGCCTTTAGAACTGTTTTGGAGTTGGGTTACTTACCGTACCACATACCTATTCCTTTTCGGAGTCTGAAACATTACGGAAAGTGTCCCTTATGTATTCCTCCGGGGTTACGGTTTCAATAACATTGGTTTCAACATTTATGGGATTACCTGAGATATAATGTTTGATTCTTTGACCGTTCACCACCTTCGGATTTGTGCCTTCGAAGTTGTTGATTTTTATGGCACCGGAATGATAGACCTCCTCGATAACATAAGGGCCTTCCCATTTAGAGAGAAGTTGTCCTGCAAAAAATCATAAACGAGAGTTGTATAGCAATACATAATCACCTACATTAAACTCACGCTTTTGTATCCTTTTGTCATGCCATCTTTTAACTTTTTCTTTAAACAACTTGGCATTCTCATTGGCTTGGGTTCTCCATTCATCAAGTGAGCTAATGTCAAATAACCTCTTCTCACCGACAAGTTTGAAATCATAATTGAGCTCTTTAATAGCCCAATAAGCCTTATGTTCTAGTTCGAGAGGTAAGTGACATGCTTTTCCATAAACCATTTTATACGGAGACATACCCATAGGATTTTTATATGCAGTTCTATAGGCCCATAATGCATCATCAAGTTTCTTGGACCAATTCTTTCTAGATCTATTAACAGTCTTTTGCAAAATTAATTTGAGCTCTCTATTACTCAATTCTACTTGACCACTAGACTGTGGGTGATAATGAGATGCAATTCTATGATTAACATCATACTTAGCAAGCATTTTACGAAAAGCACCATGAATAAAATGTGAACCACCATCAGTCATTAAAAATCTAGGGACTCCAAACCTCAGAAAAATAACTTCTTTAAGCATTTTAATAGAAGTGTTATGATCAGCACTACTAGTTGGAATAGCTTCTACCCACTTAGTAACGTAATCAACAGCAACTAAAATATGTGTGTAACCATTAGAGGCAGGAAAAGGTCCCATATAATCAAAGCCCCAAACAACAAATGGTTCAATAACAAGTGAATAGTTCATAGGCATTTCTTGACATCTACTAATATTACCAATTATTTGACATTCATCACAAGATAAGACAAACTTACGGGCATCCTTGAAGAGAGTAGGCCAATAAAAACCAGATTGCAATACCTTATGTGCAATTCTATCTCCAGCGTGGTGTCCTCCATAAGCCTCGGAGTGACACTCGCGTAGGATCTGTTCATCTTCATGCTCAGGTACACAACGTCTAATAACACCATCTACTCCTTCTTTATAAAGATGTGGGTCATCCCAAAAGTAATGTCTCAAGTCATAAAAAAACTTTTCTTTTGCTGGTATGTGAAACTAGGTGGTATAAATTTAGAAACAATATAATTAGCATAATCAGCATACCATGGAGTAGTACGAGAAGCATTTACGACATTTAATTGCTCATCAGGAAAGCTATCATCAATAGGTAGTGGGTCATCAAGAAGATTTTCTAGCCTAGACAAGTTGTCTGCAACGGGGTTCTCAGCTCCTTTTCTATCAATAATATGCAAATCAAATTCTTGTAGCAAGAGAACCCATCTAATAAGTCTAGGTTTAGCATCTTTCTTTTCCATGAGATATTTAATAGCAGCATGATCCGTGTGAATAGTTACTTTATAATCAACAATATAAGGTCTGAACTTATCACAAGCAAATACAACTGCTAAGAATTCTTTTTCAGTAGTAGCATAATTTCTATGAGCATTGTCTAGAGTTTTACTATCATATTGAATAACATTTAATTTCTTATCAACTCTTTGCCCTAGAACAACACCTACAGCATAATCACTAGCATCACACATAATTTCAAAGGGTAAATTCCAATCAAGTGGCTGAACAATAGGTGCAGAGATCAATGCTTTCTTAAGTATTTCAAATGCTTCTACACAATCATCATCAAAAACAAATGGTATATCTTTTTGTAATAAATTAGTCAGAGGCCGAGAAATTTTTGAGAAGTCCTTAATGAACCTCCTATAAAATCCGGCGTGACCGAGGAAACTTCTTATACCTTTGATGTCATTGGGACATGGCATCTTTTCAATAGCATCAACCTTGGCTTTATCAACCTCAATACCTCTTTCAGAAACTTTATGCCGCAAGACAATACCTTCATTAACCATAAAGTGGCACTTTTCCCAATTCAAGACAAGATTAGTTTCTTCACATCTCTACAAAACTCGATCAAGGTTGCTCAAGCAATCATCAAAAGAGGATCCATAGACGGAAAAATCGTCCATGAAAACCTCACAAATCTTTTCACAAAAGTCAGAGAATATAGCCATCATGCATCTTTCAAAGGTAGTAGGTGCATTACATAAACCAATAGCATACGTCTATAAGCAAAAGTACCAAAAGGGCAAGTAAAAGTAGTCTTTGATTGATCATTGGCTGACACAGGTATTTAAAAGAAACCGGAATAACCATCTAGAAAGCAAAAATGTGTATGTTTGGATAATCTTTCTAGCATTTGATCGATAAAAGGTAAGGGGTAATGATCTTTTTAGTAGCTTATTTAATTTGCGGAAATCAATTACCATCCTATAACCTGTAATAATTCTTTGCGGTATCAACTCATCTTTATCATTAGGAACGACGGTAATACCTCCCTTCTTAGGGACACAATGGACATGACTTACCCACTGACTATCAGCAACGGGATAAATTATACCCGCCTCAAGGAGCTTTAGTATTTCCTTTCTTACCACTTCTTTCATCTTAGGATTCAGCCGTCGTTGATGATCACGAACTGGTTTGGCATCTTCCTCCAAATTTATTTTATGTTGACATAGAGTGAGACTAATGCCCTTAAGATCATCAAGAGTATATCCAATAGCAGCACGGTGCTTCTTCAGAGTTTTCAACAATCTCTCTTCTTCATGCTCTGAAAGGTTAGCACTAATAATAACAGGATATATCTTTTTCTCATCAAGATAAGCGTATTTAAGAGTATCAGGTAACAGTTTAAGCTCAAACACGGGATCACCCTTGGGCGGAGGAGGATCCCCCAGGATTTCAATAGGCAAATTGTGTTTCATGATGGGTTCATGTTTAAAGAATACTTCATCTATTTCCCTTCTTTCATTCATAAACATATCATTTTCATGGTCTAGCAAATATTGTTCTAAAGGATCACTAGGAGGCACGACAATAGAAGCAAGACCAATACATTCATCCTTACTAGGTAATTCCTCTTCACGGTGTTGTCTACGAAATTTAGAAAAGTTGAACTCATGAGACGTATCACCTAGACCAATAGTAACAACATCCTTTTCGCAGTCTATCTTAGCATTAACGGTATTCAAGAAGGGTCTACCAAATATAATGGGACAAAACCTATCTTGTGGGGAACCAAGAACAAGAAAATCAGCAGGATATTTAGTTTTCCCACACAAGACTTCAACATCTCTAACAATTCCCATTGGTGAAATAGTATCTCCATTGGCAAGTTTAATTGTGACATCAATATCTTCTAACTCAGCAGGTGCAATATCATGCTTAATTTCTTTGTATAAGTCAATAGGTATTGCACTAGCACTAGCATCCATATCACATAAGCCATGATAACAATGATCTCCTATTTTAACAGAAATAACAGGCATGCCTACCACAGGTCTATGTTTATCTTTAGCACAAGGTTTGGCAATTCTAGCAGTTTCATCACAGAAATAAGTAACATGCCCATCAATATTATCAGCCAAGAGATCTTTAACAATAGCAACATTAGGTTCAACTTTAATTTGCACAGGAGGTGTATAAGTTCTAATATTGCTTTTACGAACCACAGTTGAAGCTTTAGCATGATCCTTTATTCTAACGGGGAAAGGTGGTTTCTCAACATAAGAAGTAGGAACAATAGGATCATTATAAGTGATAGTCTTTTCTTCAACTTTAATAGGTGCAGCTACTTTTACTTCTATGGGAGGATGATATTTAAACTACTTCTCCTTGGGGAGATCAACATAAGTAGCAAAAGATTCACAAAAAGAAGCTACTATCTCAGAGTCTAGTCCATATTTAGAGCTAAACTTACGGAAAACATCGGTATCGATAAAAGATTTAACACAATCAAACTTAGGTGTCATACCTGACTCCTTACCTCCGTCGAGATCCCAATCTTCAGAGTTGCATTTAATTCTTTCCAATAAATCCCATTTGAATTCAATAGTCTTCATCATAAAAGAGCTAGCACCAGAAGTATCGAGCATGGTGCGATTGTTATCAGAAAGCCGAGCATAAAAACTTTGAATAATTATTTCTCTTGGGAGCTCATGATTGGGGCATGAATATAACATTGATTTAAGCCTCCCCAAGATTGAGCGATGCTTTCTCCTTCGTGAGGCCAAAAATTATATATATAATTGCGATCACGATGAACGAGATGCATAGGATAAAATTTCTGATGAAATTCCAATTTCAATCGTTTGTAGTTCCATGATCCTGTATCATCACATAGGCTATACCATGTCAATGCATCTCCCTTCAAAGATAAAGGGAAAACCTTCTTCTTAATAAAATCACCGGGCACACCTGCAAGCTTAAATAATCCACAAACTTCATCCACATATATTAGGTGCTCATCAGGATGCTTTGTTCCATCTCCTGCAAAAGGATTAGCTAGCAGTTTTTCTAACATACCCGAAGGAATTTCAAAGTGGACATTTTCATTTTCAGTAGGTTCAGTAGTTTGAGGAGCAACTCTTTGCTCTACTGGTTGGGGTGAAGATACCCCGAACAAGCCCCTCGGAGGATTACTTTCCATAGTAACAAGTGACAGTAAATTTCAGCACACTATATAAATTTTTCCTTACCATTCCACCTACCTAAGGCACTTCACTCCCTGGCAATGGCGCCAGAAAAGAGTCTTGATGACCCACAAGTATAGGGGATCTATCATAGTCCTTTCGATAAGTAAGAGTGACGAACCCAACGAGGAGCAGAAGGAAATGATAAGTGGTTTTCAGCAAGGTATTCTCTGCAAGCACTGAAATAATAGGTAACATATAGTTTTGTGATAGGATAATTTGTAACGAGCAAAAAGTAACAATAGTAAATAAAGTGCAGCAAGGTGGCCCAATCCTTTTTGTAGCAAAGGACAAGCCTGGACAAACTCTTATATAGAGAAAAGCGCTCCCGAGGACACATGGGAATTATCGTCAAGCTAGTTTTCATCACGTTCATATGATTCGCGTTCGGTACTTTGATAATTTGATATGTGGGTGGACCAGTGCTTGGGTGTTGTTCTTACTTGAACTAGCATCCCACTTATGATTAACCTCTATTGCAAGCATCCGCAACTACAACAAAAGTATTAAGGTAAACCTAACCATAGCATGAAACGTATGGATCCAAATCATCCCCTTACGAAGCAATGCATAAACTAGGGTTTAAGCTTCTGTCACTCTAGCAACCCATCATCTACTTATTACTTCCCAATGCCCTCCTCTAGGCCCAAATAATGGTGAAGTGTTATGTAGTCGACATTCACATAAAACCACTAGAGGATAGACAACATACATCTCATCAAAATATCAAACGAATACCAAATTCACATGACTACTAATAGCAAGACTCCTCCCATGTCCTCAGGAACAAACGTAACTACTCACAAAGCATATTCATGTTCATAATCAGAGGAGTACTAATATGCGTATAGGATCTGAACATATGATCTTCCACCAAATAAACCAACTAGCATCAACTACAAGGAGTAATCAACACTACTAGCAACCCACATGTACAAATCCTAGACTATGAGACAAGAATTGGATACAAGAGATGAACTAGGGTTTGAGAGGAGATGGTGCTGGTGCAGATGTTGATGGAGATTGCCCTCTCCCGATGAGAGGAGCATTGGTGATGACGATGGCGATGATTTCCCCCTCCCGGAGGGAAGTGTCCCCGGCAGAACAGCTCTGCAGGAGCCCTAGATTGGTTCTGCCAAGGCTCCGCCTCGTGGCCGCGGAGTCTCATCCCGAAAGCTTTCTTATGATTTTTCTTCGGGCAAAAGACTTCATATAGCAGAAGATGGCCACCGGAAGACCAACAAGGGGCCCACGAGGCAGGGGGCGCGCCCAAGGGGGTAGGGCGCGCCCCCCACCTTCGTGGACAGGTGGTGGCCCCCGTGACGTATTTCTTCCGCTCAGTATTTTTTATTATTTCCAAAAAAACTTTGGTGGAGTTTCAGGACTTTTGGAGTTGTGCAGAATAGGTCTCTAATATTTGCTCCTTTTCCAGCCCAGAATCCAGCTGCCGGCATTCTCCCTCCTTATGTAAACCTTGTAATATAAGAGAGAATAGGCGTAAGTATTGTGACATAACGTGTAATAACAGCCCATAATGCAATAAATATTGATATAAAAGCATGATGCAAAATGGATGTATCAACCTCTATCCATCCAGAGGCACCGGATACTCTACTGGAAGCGCTGCAAAGTGCTTCCATTGTTGAGGAACAACGTATCCTCATGGGTACGGTGGTTGAGAGGGTTCAGTCCGTTAAGAGCTGACCGAAGCCTGCACCAGCCATCTAACAGGCTTTGAGGTATGTGACGTAATTATGCAAAAAGAATGTCATAGTATAGACAGTAGCCCCTGAGACTCTGTCCAGTGTTCAGAAAGAAAAGCCGGATAGAGGATCAAATATTTTTCGCAGGAGACTAATCATACATGTCTATGTGAATAAGCAGGCGTCGTTGCTGGCTGCAACCTCCCATTCTGCCAAAGTCTCCAAACTGAAGCAGAGTCTGGAGCGGGCCGGGGAGGAGCTCGGCCGTGTGAAAAAATAGCCAGAGGACAAGCAAGGTATGCAATGACCTATTCAGATCTAGAAAGATATGAATTGATTGTATTGATCATGGTATCATGATATTTTCATAGAAGCTACGACCGAGGAGTCACTCAAAAACGCGCTGGCCGAGGCCCAGAAGAGAGCGGCAAATGAACAAGCCGCCCGTGAAAAGCACGAGGCAAGGGTCGGGGAGGTCCAGCAGGAGCTCCAAGACACCGTAAGGAAATGCAAGTCCTTGGAACGCAATATTGCGGACCAAGAATCCGAACTTGCCAAGGCCCGCCAAAGCGTACAAGAGGCCCGGGTTGAAGCCCAGGGTGCCCTCCAGGAAATCCAGGAGGCCAGGGAAATCGCAGCGGGTAAGGCCTTTATTATGCAGAGCAAATATGTGAAGAAAAGGTACCTCTTATTGACCTGGATTTGGAGTTCTCCAGGAGCATTTGCGGATCTGCCGTGCAGTGTTGCTGATGCTGCAGAGTTCTTCCGAGCCAAAGAGGGGAGCTCAATGGAGAAGATATTCTGGTCGCAATACCTTGCGCCATAGCATCTGGTGCCCTTTAGCGATCAGCTGAAACAGCTGACCGAACTGCATAGGGTGGCCGAATTGGCCATGAAGGATTTGATAATCCGTATATGTCCTGCCGAAGCCATACCCAGCAGCTAATTCGGGCTCGTGAAGCGGCCGGTCGATGCATGCCCTCGGCTTGATGCCATCAAGCGGTCGGTCTGCATCGAAGGTGCGCGGATGGCCTTTGCCCGTGTCAATGTGCAGTGGGAGAAGATGGACGCCGTCAAGCTCGCAACCGAGCTACCACCCGCGGGCAAGGAGCACCGCATGCCTGAGCGGTATTTTGATGATGTCCTGAAGGGATCCCGCATTGTAGAGGGCCAGTGTGCAAAAGACATTATCTTTGAATGAAGACATTCATCTTATCCCGTTGTATATCATGAAACGAAGCCGATATGTAATATAATGCTTTTTTATTTAAAAATTTTCCTCATGTGCGGCCGTTTTATTAAATTTGAGAGTTGGCCAGTCGTCGGCTTCAGCCCCCACGTAGGTAGTACGGGGATGTTCGGGTTGAAACCTAAACACTCTTGATCCAAGAGTTTGGTCCGTGAAGGAGGTGTTTAGCACAGCGAACCAGGCAATCGGACTATGTGGCTTTATCACCCTCACTTAGCCATAGGAGTTTGACAATAAAATGTAGGCGCAGCCCCTATTTAGTATTTGTTAATCTGTACTAGGTTGCTACAGACACCTGATCGGGTGGAGGCCAATCCGTCGCATAATGCGGGAAAAAATCGCAAGAGATTTTAACCTCCGAATAGCTGACCAGCTCTTGCCGCATCATGACAGTCAGATTTTGGCTTTCTCTACTGAAGTGTTTACTCGGATAAACCAGAAACACAATCACAGTAGTTCTCCCTTTACTACCCTAGCCGATCTGACAGAACGTAAAGTAGCAAGCGTAGGAGCCGGGCAACCCAACTATTGACCAAAGACATGATTCAGAGTCGGTGCATATAATGCTAAATTTGGGGTGCCGAACTATATTGTAAAAACTGTTCGGACTTTGTTGCCGTAGTATGGAGCGCAATGAAGCCCTTGGAGAATGAAAGCGTACTAAAGTGAATGGGTGCAATCGATAAGAATAGCGAAATAAAATGAAGTAGGAAGACAGTGCCACATAAGTTGGGCCGCAAACTGTTTTCATTATAATTTGATTAATACGTCAAAGCATATTTGTACAAATAATGCGATAAGCGAAAAAGCTATTTAACATGCCGAGACCAAGGGGGAGCTGTGTGTGGGTCCTGAAAACAGTTAGAGTGGTCGTCAAGAAGACCACCTAGAGATTCCCTCATACGTCTATGCTGCTTGCCGCCTTGGTATATCCATCCTTCGAAAGGATTGATGATCAGGCCGTCGTGAGGGGCATGTGGAAAAGAAACCAAAAAAGGATAAAAAGAAAAGGAAAAGTATGTGTGCCCGGGGGAGGTCAAGCCATATTATGGACCACAATCGAGTTGTGCCTCCGTCTTTGCCCATGGTATTTTGAGTGCGTAGTTATGTACGCGCGGTCGAATTGCTAGTCCCTGGGGGAGGTCAAGCCGTATTATGGACCACAATCGAGTTGTGCCTCCGCAGCATGACAGTCCAGCTCGTCAGGAGCTCGACTAGCAATTCGGCCTCCTTCTTGCCAGAGCGACTAGGCAAGCCCCCCTTGATCACCAGATATCGCCTATTCCTTCTCTCTAGTGCTTGCATTAGAGTAGTGTAGCATGTTACTACTTTCGGTTAATTCTATTCTGCTGCATAGCCTGTCATTGTTGCTATAGTTGTTACCCTTACCTGCAATCCTAAATGCTTAGTATAGGATGCTAGTATTCCATCAGTGGACCTACATTCTTGTCCATCTGCCATGCTATACTACCGGTTCGTGATCACTCGGGAGGTGATCACATGTATATACTTGTATACATAATATATGATACATGTGGTGACTAAAGTCGGGTCGGCTCGTAGAGTACCCGTGAGTGATTCACGTATTGGAGGCTGAAAGGACATTTGTCCCGACGGCCCTCTCGGTGGGTCTTTGTGGTGGGGCGACAGGGCAGGTTGAGACCACCTAGGTGAGAGGTAGGCCTGCCCTGGTTGGCGTCCGCAGATACTTCAATTAACATGCTTAACGAGATATTGGTATTTGATATGAGTCTGGCCACTGGCTTATATGCACTAACCAACTACGCGGGAACAATTATGGGCAGTTGACGTCGTGGTATCAGCCGAAGCCTTCTTGACGTCAGCGACCGAGCGGCGTGCGCCGGATTGGACCGTAAGCCTGCGCTTGTATTAAGGGGGCTAGGTCTGCTTCCGGCCATGTTCGCAACGTGCTGGAGTGCAACGGGCGATGAGCCCAGACCCCTGCGCGCTTAGGATTTAGACAATCATGCTGACCATTCTGCTGTGCCTAGGTGGGGCTGCGACGTGTTGATCTTCCGAGGCCGGGCATAACCCAGGAAAGTGTTTCCGGCCAGAGGGATCGAGCATACTGGGTAATGTGGTGCACCCTTGCAGGGAGGATTATCTATTCGAATAGCCATGTCCCTCTGTAAAAGGACGACCCAGAGTTGTACCTTTCCTTATGACTACTAGAATCGGATACTTAATAAAACACACCCTTTCAAGTGCCAGATACAAACCGGTGATCGCTCTCTCATAGGACGATGAGGAGAGGACCGTCGCGTAGGATTATGCTATGCGATGATACTTGGTGAACTTACCATCTACTCTCTTCTACATGCTGCAAGATGGAGGCTGCCAGAAGCATAGTCTTTGACAGGACTAGCTATCCCCCTCTTATTCTGGCATTCTGTAGTTCAGTCCACCGATATTGCCCCTTTAAACAGATACACATGCATATGTAGTGTAGATCCTTGCTTGCGATTACTTTGGATGAGTACTCATGGTTGTTTTGCTCCCTCTTTACCCCCTTTTCCTGTTCCTCTCGGACATCGCAACTAGAAGTTGGAGCCCAGGAGCCAGACGCCACTGACGACGACTCCTACACAGGAGGTGCCTACTACTACGTGCAGGCCGCTGCCGAGGACCAGGAGTAGTTTAGGAGGATCCCAGGAAGGAGGCCTGCGCCTCTTTCGATCTGTATCCTAGTTTGTGCTAGCCATCTTATGGCAACTTGTTAAATTATGTCTGTACTCAGGTATTGTTGCTTTCGCTGACTCGTCTATGATCGAGCACTTGTATTCGAGCCCGCGAGGCCCCTAGCTTGTATTATGATGCTTGTATGACTTATTTACTTTTAGAGTTGTGTTTTGATATCTTCCCGTGAGTCCCTGATCTTGACCGTATACATTTGCGTGTATGATTAGTGTACGATTGAATCGGGGGCGTCACACAAACCTTGTGGGCCCCTCGGTGACCCCCTGACCTAGATCTTCCTCCTATATATTATCAAATATCCTAAAAACTTCCAGGGGCCTTTTTCAGCTTCCTGCCGGAGGGGGATTCAATCAGGGAGAGCTTCTACATCAACACCATTGCATCCCTGACGAAGCATGAGTAGTTTACCACAGACCTACGGGTCCGTATCTAGTAGCTAGATGGCTTTTTCTCTCTTTGATTCTCAGTACAAAGTTATCCTCAAGGTTCTTGCGATGTGTTTGCCGAGATCCGATGAATTATGGATCTATGATCAGCTTATTTATGAATATTATTTGAATCTTCTCTGAATTCTTATATGCATGATTTGATATCTTTGCAAGTATCTTCGAACTATCGATTTGGTTTGGACAACTAGATTGGTTTTTCTTGCAATGGGAGAAGTGCTTAGCTTTGGGTTCAGTCTGGGGGTGCTCGATCCTAGTGACAGAAGGGGAAACGACACGTATTGTATTGTTGCCATCAAGGATAAAAATATGGGGTTTTTCATCATATTGCTTGAGTTAAATCATCTACATCATGTCATCTTGCTTAAGGCGTTACTCCGTTCTTTATGAACTTAATACTCTAGATGCATGCTGGATAGCGGTCGACGTGTGGAGTAATAGTAGTAGATGCAGAATCGTTTCGGTCTATTTGGCACAGACGTGATGCCTATATTCATGATCATTGCCTTAGATATCGTCATAACTTTGCGCTTTTCTATCAATTGCTCGACAGTAATTTGTTCCCCCACCATAATAATTTCTATCTTGAGAGAAGCCTCTAGTGAAACCTATGGCTCCCGGGTCAATTTTCCATCATATAAATTTCCGATCTACAATTTTAGTTTCCTATTTACTTTCTTTGCAATATTTTACTTTTCGTTCCATAAACCAAAAATATTACTTTGTCGTTTATCCATCTCTATCAGATATCACGTTGCAAATAACTGTGAAGGGATTGACAACCCCTTTATCGCATTGGGTGCAAGTTGGTATTTGTTTGTGCAGGTATTCGGTGGCTTGCGCGTTGTCTCCTACTGGATTGATACCTTGGTTCTCAAAAGCTGAGGAAAATACTTACTCTACTTTGCTGCATCACCCTTTCCTCTTCAAGGAAAAAACCAACGCAAGCTCAAGAGGTAGCAGGAAGAATTTCTGGCACCGTTGCCTAAGAGATTTATGCCAAGTTAAGTCAAGATTTGATCTCCCGTCAACTTGCCAATTTCGGGTGCCGTTGCCGGGGAGATCTATGCCAAGCTGAGACATACCAAGTACCCATCATAAACTCTCATCCCTCGCATTACATTATTCGCCATTCGCCTCTCGTTTTCCTCTCCCCCATTTCTAAAACGATTTTCAAAAAGATTCGCCTTTTCTTCGCCCTGTTCTGTTCGTCTTCCTTGTTTGCCTTTCTGTTTGCTCGTTTACTAGTTGCCACCATGTCTGAAACTGGGGAGTTTATGGCTGAAAATTTTGAGAAGAAATTTGAAACCTGCTCTTTGGATCCCGGAACTAAAAAACCTCCTAATTACAAAACTAAAATCTTTCTTATAGGAGATGGTATATTATTGGGAAAAGTGTTATCCAAGAATTCTTTGATTGTACGGGATCCTTTCCTATCAATAATAGATCTATTCTTCTTGAGACAAATTGTTATGTTGATTCTATTGTTATGCTTGTTTAGAAATTGGAAAGAAAATTTGTGCATCTTCATCCTGCTTTGCAAACAGTTTTTCATGAACTTCCTAATATCAATCATCCTATAGCTAAAAAGATGGCTACTATTATCCTCATGCATGAATTTGATTTCATAATACAAGAAGCTAGGGATATTTTTTGCTTTCTATAAAAAGGATGTTGGACACCTTCCAATTATAGACATTCTCCATGATAAAGAAACTATGCGTAGTTTGGAATCTAGGGACTACCAATCTTATAGTGCTAACCTAAGGAAGAGAGTTCCTCATTGAGATATATATCAATCTTTGTATCTTGAGGATTTTGAGGAGTTTGATTGGATAACTAGAGGAATTTATGTAGGATTTAATAAGGATTGGTTGAATAAAATGATGAAGGAACCCGTTAGACACGAGCTACATATTTTATATGATGATATATACAGTGATGATCTCGATTATGGGTTTATGAATGTTAAGATTACCAATCAAAGTCCCTTTCATGATCTAGGTTTATCCACTAGGAGGGAAATAAAGGAAAAAATAGAATTTCTAAGACGAGTCTTGGAAGACTTGATGAGAAAAGAATTGCATACCGATGATGAGAATACTTAGATCTATTCGTGTTTTATGCCTAGCTAAGGGCGTTTAGGTTCTGCTTTAGGTTCTGTTTTTTAGGTTCATTTTTGCTTTGAATAATTCATCTAGCCTCTGGTTAGATGTCGTTTTGTGTTTTAATTAGTGTTTGTGCCATGTAAGACTTTGGGATAGCTTACGGTAATAGTTGATTTGATCTTACTGAAAAACAGAAACTTTTGCTCTCAGTCCCAGAATTGTTAAAAATTCCAAGAGCATGATAAAATATTGATTATTTTTGTATAAGATTAATAAACAAATTGCTCAGGTCATCCTAGTTTTTTCAGAATTTTTAGAGTTACAAAAGTATTCTAAACATCCAGATTACTACAGGCTGTTCTGTTTTGGACAGATTCTATTTTTCGCGTGTTGTTTGCTTATTTTGATGCATCTATGGCTAATATCGGGGGGTATGAACCATGGAAAAGTTGGAATACAGTAGATATTGCACTAATATAAGTAAAGAATGAGTTCACAACAGTACCAAAAGGGGTGATTTATTTTCTTATACTAACGGATCTTATGAGATTTTCTTTTGAGTTTTGTGTTGTGAAGTTTTCATGTTTTGGGTAAGGATTTGATGGACCATGGAATAAGAAGTGGCAAGAACCTAAGCTTGGGGATTCCCAAGACACCCCAAGGTAATATTCAAGGACAACCAAGAGCCTAAGCTTGGGCATGTCCCGGAAGGCATCCCCTCTTTCGTCTTCGTCTATCGGTAACTTTACTTGAGGCTATATTTTTGTTCACCACATGATATGTGTTTTGCTTGGAGCGTCTTGTTTGATTTGAGTCTTCTCTTTTTGGTTTACCAGAATCATCCTTGCTGTACACACCTTTTGAGAGACACACGCATGAATTGTGATTTATTAGAATACTCTATGTGCTTCACTTATATCTTTTGAGCTAGGCAAATTTGCTCTAGTACTTTGCTTATATCTTTTTAGAGCACGGCGGTGGTTTTATTTTATAGAAATTGATGAACTCTCGTACTTCACTTATATTATTTTGAGAGTCTCTAAACAGCATGGTAATTTGCTTTGGTTACAAAATTAGTCCTAATACGATAGGCATCCAAGAGGGATATAATAAAAACTTTCATATAAAGTGCATTAAATACTATGAGAAGTTTGATTCCTTATGATTGTTTTGAGACATGAAGATCGTAATATTAGAGTCATGCTAGTATAAGTAGTTGTGAATTTGACAAATACTTGTGTTACTGTTTGTGATTCCCGTAGCATGCACGTATGCTGAACCGTTATGGGATGAAGTCAGAGCATGAATTATTTATTTATTGTCTTCCTTATGAGTGGCGGTCGGGGATGAGCGATGGTCTTTTCCTACCAATCTATCACCCTAGGAGCATGCGAGTAGTACTTTGTTTCGATCACTAATAGATTTTTGCAATAAGTATATGAGTTCTTTATGACTGATGTTGAGTCCATGGATTATACACACTCTCACCTTTCCGCCATTGCTAGCCTCTCTTGTACCGCGCAACTTTCGCTGGTACCATAAACCCACCACATACCTTCCTCAAAACAGCCACCATACCTACTTATTATGGCATTTCCATAGCCATTCTGAGATATATTGCCATGCAACTTTCCACCATTCAGTTTATATGCCACGCTCCATCATAATTCTTTCATACATGTTACTCTTGATTCATTGCACATCCCGGTACACCGCCGGAGGCATTCACATAGAGTCATATTTTGTTCTAAGTATCGAGTTGTAATTTTTTGAGTTGTAAGTAAATAAAAGTGTGGTGATCTTCATTATTAGAGCATTGTCCCATGTGAGGAAAGAATGATGGAGACTATGATTCCCCCACAAGTCAGACGAAAATAAGAAAAAAAAAGAGGCCAAAAAAAGAAAGAATGCCCAATAAATAAATATGAGAGAAAAGAGAGAAGGAGCAATGTTACTATCCTTTTACCACACTTGTGCTTCAAAGTAGCATCATGATCTTCATGATAGAGAGTCTCGTATGATATCAGTTTCATATACTAGTGGAAATTTTTCATTACAAAACTTGGCTTGTATATTCCAATGATGGGCTTACTCAAATTTCCCTAGGTCTTCGTGAGCAAGCGAGTTGGATGCACACCCACTTAATTTTATTTTTGAGCTTTCATAAACTTATAGCTCCAGTGCATCCGTTGCATGGCAATCCCTACTCACTCACATTGATATCTATTGATGGGCATCTCCATAGCCCGTTGATATGCCTAGTTGATGTGAGACTATCTCCTTCTTTTTGTCTTCTCCGCAACCACCGTCTATTCCACCTATTGTGCTATATCCATGTCTCACGCTCATGTATTGCGTGAAAGTTGAAAAAGTTTGAGAACATCAAAATTAAGAAACAATTTCTTGGCTTGTCATCGGGGTTGTGCATGATTTAAATACTTTGTGTGATGAAGATGGAGCATAGCAGGACTATATGATTTTGTAGGGATAAGCTTTCTTATTTTGAGAAGACATGATTATTTTGTTAGTATGCTTGAAGTATTATTGTTTTTATGTCAATATTAAACTTTTGTTTTGAATCATACGGATCTGAACATTCATGCCACAATAAAAAGAATTTCATGGATAAATATGTTAGGTAGCATTCCACATCAAAAGTTCTGTTTTTATCATTTACCTACTTGAGGACGAGCATGAATTAAGCTTGGGGATGCTTAATATGTATCCAACGTATCTATAATTTTTTATTGTTCCATGCTACTGTATTATCTGTCTTGGATGTTTTATATGCATTAATATGCTATTTTATATGATTTTTGGGACTAACCTGTTAACCTAGAGCCCAGTGCCAGTTCCTGTTTTTTCCTTGTTTTAGAGTTTCGCAGAAAAGGAATACCAAACGAAATAAAACTTTCGTGATGATTTTTCTTGGACCATAAGACACCCAGGAGACTTGTAGTACAAGTCAGAAGAGCCACGGGGTGGCCACAAGGGTGGAGGGCGCGCCCAGGGGGGTAGGGCGCCCCCCAACCTTGTGGGCCCCTCGGTGACCCTCTGACCTAGATCTCACTCCTATATATTCTCAAATATCCCAAAAACTTCCAGGGAAGCCACAAAACCACTTTTCCACCGTCGCAACCTTCTGTACCCGTGAGATCCCATCTAGGGGCCTTTTCCAGCGTCCTGCCGGAGGGGGATTCAATCACGGAGGGCTTCTACATCAAAACTATTGCCTCCCCGAGGAAGCGTCAGTAGTTTACCACAGACCTACAGGTCCATAGCTAGTAGCTAGATGGCTTTTTCTCGCTCTTTGATTCTCAATACAAAGTTCTCCTTGATGTTCTTGGAGATCTAATCGATGTAATACTCTTTTGTAGTGTGTTTGCCGAGATCCGATAAATTGTGGATTTATGATTAGCTTATCTATGAATATTATTTGAATCTTCTCTGAATTCCTATATGCGTGATTTGATATCTTTGCAAGTCTCTTCGAACTATTGATTTGGATTGGCCAACTAGATTGGTTTTTCTTGAAATGGGAGAAGTTGTTAGCTTTGGGTTCAATCTTGCGGTGCTCGATCCTAGTGACAGAAGGGGAAACGACACGTATTGTATTGTTTCCATCGAGGATAAAATGATGGGATTTTCATCATATTGCTTGAGTTAATTCCTCTACATAATGTCATCTTGCTTAAGACGTTACTCTGTTCTTTATGAACTTAATACTCTAGATGCATGCTAGATAGCGTCAATGTGTGGAGTAATAGTAGTACATGCAGAATCGTTTCAGTCTGTTTGACACGGAAGTGATGCCTATGTTCATGATCATTGCCTTAGATATCATCATAACTTTGTAATTTTCTAACAATTGCTCGACAGTAATTTGTTCACCCACCGTAATAATTTCTATCTTGAGAGAAGTCTCTAGTGAATCCTATGGCCCCCGAGTCTATTTTCCATCATATAAGTTTCCGATCTACAATTTTAGTTTCCTATTTACTTTCTTTGCAACCTTTTACTTTTCATTCCATAACCAAAAAATACCAAAAATAATACTTTACCGTTTATCCATCTCTATCAGATCTCACGTTGCAAATAACCATGAAGGGATTGATAACCCCTTTATCGCGTTGGGTGCAAGTTGGTGTTTGTTTGTGCAGGCATTCGGTGGCTTGCGCGTTGTATCCTACTGGATTGATACCTTGGTTCTCAAAAGCTGAGGGAAATAAATACTCTACTTTGCTGCATCACCCTTTCCTCTTCAAGGAAAAAACCAACGCAACCTCAAAAGGTAGTAGTCCCCTGCCTGGTCTACTCTTGCTCTTGCTTGCACTGCCGCTGCACGACAAGCAGCTCTGGCTGTCACTCGAGCTCCAGATGCTTCTACCAGAGATGTTGCTACACGACCAGCTACCCCGGCTCTCGCATGCGCTGCTGCTGCACGACCAGCTTCCCCGACTGCTCTCTGGTACTATGTTCCCTGCCGGAGCGGCTACCGATTTAGATCATTTCTACTCTGCCACTAGTGCTCGAGGGGGCAAAACTATTAGTGGACTGCTTTTCTGCTATTAGTGCGTTCAGTTTTGACAGTAAAATTCAGTTTCGACAGCAAAATTCATTTCGACAGCAAAATTCAGTTTTGACAGTAAAATTCAGTTTCGACAGTAAAATTCAGTTTCGACAGTCAAGTTCAGAGATGAGCGGCTGCTGTATTTTACATCTTGCACTTTATGGTTATGTATTTTACATCATCTATTAGGGAAGGTATTAGAATTCCACTCAGGTTTACATTGTCTCTCTTGTACTGCTTCAGCCTCGTCGTCTTACAACTCATTGGAGCTGCTCCAACGACCAAACCCTCCATCACAGCGGAGAATTACCCTCGGCTCCATCTCCAGACGCCTAAGATCTTCTTCCCCTCCTCCGACAGCCACATCAGCCACAACATCCTCAGCGACCAATCCAATGATGCCGAGATCTACATGGCTTTGCCAAAGAGGTTGTACACTTGTTGCATCACTTTTTAACTCTACATGTTATATGTATTGTCCACTGAGCTCGCACAGTAATGTGAAATACGATTAGTTTCTCCTACTATATGACAAGCAATGAGGTACCATGCAACTTAGCTATCCGTGATGGACTCTCTCGACAGCCATCATTATTTATTTCTTCGCGTTTGACTTGTGAATTTGTAGATGGGCCTGGGAGTTCAGCTAGTAGGGCAGTGGCCTTGGTCCAATGTAGTAGAAGTAGCAAAAAACATTTATGGAATGTAGGATTTTGCCTGTTCAAGCCTGCCTATAGAATCGCCACTGCTTGAAAGGAAAAGAGAAGGAAAAACATAGGATTTGCAAAGTTTCCTATGGTACTACTATTTATGTATTTGGTTCAAAGGAATGGAGAAAAGAAAAAACTGTATGATTTGTTCCTTTAGTGTCTCCTTCAAAGCAATACCGTAGGAATTTCAATATCCACTTGGCCTCCTTTCCAAATTCCAATTCATGAAGCACAAGACTAAGAGAAAGTAGAATAATAGCATTATAAATGTACATTTTCTAATGGTTTGACTTAATTTCACCATGCTTTGCATTCCTGTGATCTTCCAATTCTTGTGAACCAAATACCCAAATTGGTAGAAATCATGTGTTTTTAAATTCTCTGTTCTGCACGTGCATTCATATCCTATTCATGTGTATTTACCATCCCTGCATTGTTAGAATCCTCCAATTCAATCAAGCCCTTACAAAATTACTTCTGTTGCAGATATGTGTCAAAGAAAACCTTGTGTGGTTTGTGCCGCTCCTGCTGCGCTGTCGTCCACCCCAGCTCAGCTGCTCCAACGAAAGAAGGGTTCACCATAGCGGGGGTCCGCCCTCCAGACTGTCTTTTTCCGCTTCAGATCTTCTTCCCTGCCGCTGGCAGCCACGACAACTGCATTACCATCATCAAGTGAGTAGATGACCTTGAGGACTACACGGGTCCGCAAGAAAGGTCACACTCTTTCGTGTCTGCTTACGTTATGCATCGCTTATTATGTCATGCTACTTTATTCCTGTTCACTGATTAGACTGCGAGTAAGGTCCAGACTAATGCTCAAACTTGAGTTTTTAAATGGTTGTGGGGTACATATTGGGGCAGCAATCAATAGTATCTACTCCCTCCATTCCCTTATACAAGGCAACAAACTCAGATTACATGTACCAAGACAAAACTTAATGACTGCTTTGCAAGTCAATTTTTCTATTCGTTAACTGGGAACATTAATACAACACAAGCATGCAACGAATGAATGGGAAGGAAGTAGCTGAGTGTCATTATGACTACATGCATGTAAGTATTAAAAAGTTGCTAGTACGAGAAAACATCATTAATTTTTGCCTCGGTTACTGTTGGTGGCCTTGTATTTATGCAAAATGTATTTTTGATAGTGGCCTTGTATAAGGGAATGAAGGGAGTATGTACTATCTGCTTAATCTCGGGTGTCTACTATGAATTTCATATTGGGTGGGAAACAAACATTAAATGAGCCATTATCTGTATTCTTTAACTGAAGCTATTATCTGCCTGCTATCATTGGTTTTGGGTCTATCCACAGGTTGCTACCATCACTTTGGATTTGTGCATGCACTCCTTACATAATCTCACTATGTTTTATTCCTATGCATGTCAATTTTTGTACACAATGCTACTGAACATGTACACCAAAAGAGACGAGCCTTGCGTGGCAATAAAATTTCATGCTGACGTCGCTCCATGGTGGGTGCAAATGCATTCCCCCTCTGTCACGCCCAAGATGCGACCCTATCCTAAAGGAACTCGATGGTCCCACCAAGGATAGAAGCGCATCTTGAAGACGCTTTCGCAAGGTGGATATCATTACATCAACATTACATAATGCATAGGGATACATACATAAGGCACGAGTGCCACAAGAATACATCAACATCATATACAAGATCAACATCCGACTACGGATGAAACATAAACCAAGCTCAAACGACATCCACCACCACCTTTAGCCCGGGCTGCCGACCTGAAACCTATCCCCGATCGAAGAAGAAGCAAAAGAAGAACTCCAACACAAGCAAACATCGCTCTCGCGTCATGATCATCGCAAACTTGTACCCTGCAATCTGTTGGTGTAGTAATGTCATGAGCCACGAGGACTCAGCAATCCCATTACCATGGGTATCAAGACTAGCAAAGCTTAAAGGGAAAGGAAGGGGTAAGGTGGTGAGGTTGCAGCAGCGACTAAGCATGTATGGTGGCTAACCAACGCAAATAAGAGTTAGAAGTGAGCAAGCGGAATGGTTGTCAACTAGTAATGATCAAGAAGTGATCCTGAACTCCTACTTACGTCAGACATAACCCAGAAACCGTGTTCTCCTCTCGATCAACCCTGAAAAGAGACACTCACGGTTACGCACATGGTTGGTGTATTTTAGAAGAGTTTGCTTCAAGTTTACTACAACCGGACATTAACAAATTCCCATCTGCCACATAACCGGGCACGGCTTTCGAAAGTTCAAACCCTGCAGGGTGTCCCAACTTAGCCCATGATAAGCTCTCGCGATCAACGAAGGATATTCCTTCTCCCGGGAAGACCCGATCAGTCTCGGAATCCGGCTACAAGACATTTCGACAAAGAATAAAACAAGACCAGCAAAGCCGCCCGATGCGCCGACAATCCCGATAAGATCTGCACGTATCTCGTTCTCAGGGCAACACCGGATGAGACATCCTACGAGTAAAACCAACCCTCAAGTTTCCCCAAGGTGGCCTCGCAGTCTGCTCGTTTCGGGCCAACACTTAGAGAAGCATTGGCCCGGGGGGGGCTAAAATAAAGATGACCCTCGAGAGAGCGACTCCCAAGGGAAAAGTAGGTGGTGGTGAGGCAAATGGTAAAACCAAGGTTGGGCCTTGCTGGAGGAGTCTTATTCAAAGCGAACTGTCAAGGGGGTCCCATAAATCACCCGACCGCGTTAGGGGCGCAAAATCCGGGAACATAATATCGATATGACGGAAACTAGGGCGGCAAGATTGGAACAAAACACCAGGCATAAGGCCGAGCCTTCCACCCTTTACCAAGTATATAGATGCATTAATAATATAAGAGATATTGTGATATCCCAACATAACCCTGTCCGCCATGGAGCTATCTTCAACTTCACCTGCAACTAGCAACGCTATAAGAGGGCTTAGCAAAGCGGTAACATAGCCAAGCAACGGTTTGCATAGGAAAGGTGTCAAAGGTTAGAGGCTGACATGTCAATTTGGGAGGGCTCGATAAACAGGTAATAGGTAGCGCAGCATAGCGATAGAACGAAGCAACTAGCATAGCAATGATAGTAGTGAGATCCAGGGTAGCGGTCATCTTGCCTGAAGTCTCGCAAGGAAGAAGAACGAGTCCATGAATAAGATGAAGCCACGAAGGCGAACCAAGCGTAGACGAACGAATCCTCACGATCGGAACGAAACGGGAACTATCGAGAAGAAGCACACAACATGGTAAACATACCACACATAGACAAGACATGATGCGTAACAAGCATGATGCATGACAAAGCTACATGAAGCTACTCATGGCAATAGATGATGCAAACAAGAACAACACATCAAGGCAAGTATAAATGAGGCCGGAAACAACATAGAACAACTCCAGTAAGTCCTCATATGCATATTTCGAAATTGGTCCAGATCTGAATAACTTTATGTTCAAGTTGTTAAACAGCAAGTTAAGATGCACCACGATGATCTACACGAAATTCTAGTCAAGTTACATATAAATTTCATTTAATTCGGAGCTACGGTCTAGAAGATATGAGCAACACAAGTCAAACATGGCATTGATGCAAAATTCATACAAACATCACGCAAACACCTCAAAACAAGCATGCAACATGATAATATGAAACTACATGCAAAATCAAGCAAGTTTCATATAAAGCACACTCAAAACGGAGCAACGGATCAACACATACACCCTATACAAGTCATGACAACAATCTGTCCAAAACAGCAACTAGGCATATTGCAAGCATCAAAACGCTATGCTACAGCATCTCAACATGAGAACAAAAGGCATGGGCATGATTTAAAGGTAAAGCATAACAAAACATGAACACTGAGCTAACTCCAGAAATCACTAGAACATGCTCAAACACACATGGCAAGATTGCATATACTAATAGTTTCAGACTTAGCAGGAAATAACATCAGGTTGCAATGTTTAGAGCTATCAAACAACATTCTACAGGAACTTAACATGGCAAACAAAGGCATGCAATGAATCTACTAATTGCATAGAACAAAAGTCCTTTAGTGACCATGAGCCAAAAAGGAACAGAAGATATGATGGCACCCATGTAAACATGGCAAGTTATATGACCGATTCATACATGGCAGAAACAACAATTAGGCATGTTGGTGAGCTTGATCCACTCACCACAGAGCAATACATGGCATGGCAAGGAAACTCACAGTAAGAAGACATATTTATAAAGCTAAGCATGGCAAGGGAAAATTCATAGAGTGCATGGATCACTAGCAAAACACATGGCAACAACTGAACATCATGTTAACAGGCTGACAGCAACATTATTTAGCAATTTGAGAGCAAGATTACAACAAGTTACAGCAGGATATAAATGCAACCATGGGTATGGATGGAGAGAGCATGACATGTATAACAAAACATCCTTAGTGAACATCTCCAGATTATGCATAGAATGACTTTTAGCAGCAGGCTTACATAGGATCATGATATAGCAGATTCAGACATGCAAAACAGCAACAGCAAGTACCCTACTTAACAAGCTTGATGCACTCACTACAGGAATCACAAAAATATATGGATTGCACCCCTGTAAAGATGGCATTGCATAGATCAAAACACCTGTAGACATCAACCTCATAGGATGCACACATCAATCATGGCAAAAATGACAAATGAGCATGTTATAACAGTTTCAGCAGATTAACATCATATAGCACTCTTGCAACGATGATTCAGGTGTAAAGATGAGCTCAAATGAATATCATGCAATTGTATTAAGTCATGTACTCGTCGAGGCGAACAATTTGACATCTTACACGCACGAAACGGAAGAGTATGCAGCAAGTTATGATGCGATGAAAATGGCACATAATGATAGAATTCTTGGGTCTTAGCAGAATTTTTCACCTCGCGAAAAAAAACAAACGAGGCGGGTCGGGGCGATGGGCTGGGCCGCGGGGGAGCTGGGCCTGGATCTGGGCCGGACGGGGAGGCGCGGATCGGGCTCCTCCCGATCCCGCACGACGGCGGCGGCGCGGTCGCCGGGGAAGGGCGGCGCGGTCCCGCGGCGAGGGGAGGCGCCGGCGATGGCGGGCGCGCCGACGAGGAAGGGAGCAGCGGATCCGGGCGGAGGCGGCGGATCCGGCCAAGGGAAGCGCCGCGATGGCGACGGGAGCGGGACAGGGGCGGAGGCGGGCGGCGCCGACGAGGTCCGTCGCGGAGGTGGCGGGCGCGGTGACGGGCGGCGGAGAGCGGTCGGGGGAGGCGCGGGAGCGGGTGCGGCGACGGACGGGCTTCGGGGGCCCGCGGCGGGCCTAGCGGGCCGGCGGCGGGGACGGCGCTGGGAGGCCACGTGGCGGGCGGCCATTGGCTGCGGGGTGGCGGCGGGTTTCGTCCGGCCGGACCGGACGTGTCCGGGGGCGCGGGGTGGAAGAAGGCTAGGGTTTGGGGGATTAGACCGCGAATTTCGGGGGGATGGGCATATTTATAGATAGAGGGAGCTAGGAGAGTCCAAATGGGGTGCGGTTTTCGCCCACACGATCGTGATCGAACGACCGAGAGCATAGAGGGGAGTTTGCTGGGTTTTCGGCCACTTTGGAGAGGGTGTTGGGCTGCAAAGATAAGGGGGCTTTTACGGTTACCCGGTTAACCATTGGAGTATCAAACGACCTCCAAATGGAACAAAACTTGACAGGCGGTCTACCGGTAGTGTACCAAGGCCGCTTGGCAAACCTCGGGCCATTCCGAGAAAGTTTAACACCCACTCACAACGAGGGACAAAAGGGGGACGCCGGGGAACATAGGAGTGCCGGATTGCAAAACGGACAACGGGGAAAAAGCTCAGATGCATGAGACGAACACGTATGCAAATGCGATGCACATGACGACATGATATGAAATGCAGATGATGACATGGCAAAGTGCAACACGCAAGCACATGACATGGCAAGGACGGCAAATAACTGGAAGACACCTGGCGCCTCGAATCCGGGGCTTTACAACACTCCTCCACTAACAAGAGATCTCGTCCCGAGATCTTAGGACCGAGACGAAAGGGAAAAAGGGATGAGGTGAAACAAGAAATGCAAGAGAGAAGAGGCAAAGAATTGAGAGCACTCGAGAAGAAGAGAGGAACGACAAGAATGACGAGAATCGAAAGCTCACGGAATCAGATAGACTATGAAACCACTCCGGTTAGAACGAGATTAGAAACAAATAAGACTGAAAGGATTTAGGCAGCACTCCGGTTGAAAATGGAAGGAAAAAACATGAACTTTATACGATGGGATGACACTTGATGAGATGACCAACGCAATGCCTCCGGAAGAATTGAAAGCATTGAGTGAAAAAAACTTAGCACGAAGGGTTGAACGGAGTTGTCGAGAAAATCAACAATGAAAGAATAAGCTTGTTGTGGACTTATGGATAACATCTCAGAAATTATGAGGTGATAACCAGCCGCAAACGGAAATGATAGAATAGCTGAGAGGAATGAAGGAATGCAAAACTCCACTTCAAAGAATACGGAGAATTAATTGCACTTTGAGATGCGAGAAGAACAGATATTTGAACTCCACTGACAAGAATCTTGATGAACTCTTGAAGAATGAATTAAATAATGAAGAACCACCGTGAAGAACTCCGGTAACAAAAAGGATGATGAGCTAGAATGAAGGAGGAAAGAATAAGACTAAAGCCTTGCGTTGATTTAGATGGATGTTCCGACGAGATGGCCGAGGAAATTCGAACTACGGAAAGAAAAGATGGATAACACTTGGAATTAGAATTTATTCATCAAGAACAAACTCCGAAGGAAGGGATTAATCACTTGGATGAAATAAGAATAAGACTTATTGTATGCTTATCCTTCATCAAATTAAATTGATGACATGAAATGGATTTGGCATAATACTTATTCTCGTTGAAAAAGGATTAAGGGGAAACATCACACAAAACTTCAGAAAGTCTTCATGAACCACCGGTAGGATTCGAAAGAACGAATGGATTAAAATGATAATCAAGGAAAAAGAATCTTGAACGAACCACCGTAAGAATTCGGAAATGACTGATGAAAGAGTATGAATCACCGGGAAGAATTAGAAGAACCAAATGCTAGAGGGGAATTAGATGCAAAAGGACGAAGAGATCATGAACTGATTAGAGAAAGCTTGAAGGAAGCACCGGGATAATTGGATATCGGTAGCTGAAATGTGAGGACGAGGAATTCTTCTGGAACGATGACCTCCGGTGAAAAGAAAATGGGAAAACAACTCCTGACATACTCCAGATGGATGAAAGAATTGCACGACTAGAAACAATTTGATAGGATAACATCGAGCTAGCACCGCGAATCTTCTGGGAGAACGGACGAGATTTAGAGGAAAACTCTTCTTCAATCTTCGAATGATGACGAGAAACACCACCAAAATTTGTTGAGAAACTCCGGGAAACGAAAGGGGAAGAGGTTGAGCCAACAATGAAATGGTTTGAAAAATCCTGGAAAAGGCATGTGACTGATGAAATTCATTCTTACGTCACACTTGAAAAGAATGAGAATAACTCCGGGGGAATTAGAAGAGTCAGGTAAGATCCTGGGAAAGACCTGTGGGTTAGGGCCCATTAAAGAGATAACACCGTTGGAAAGGGATGATGAACAGATAGATGATGCACCGGAACAATTGAAATATTTGAATGAGGTGACAACCTCGAATTAATTGGAACACAGACGAATCTCCTGAGATGTCTTCGGAACTCCGGAATGATTGAATGGCGAGAGGCAAACGAGCAAGGAGAACACTTGATCCAAGGAAAGAATATGATCAACACCGAAAAAAAACTTGAATTGAGTGCACCGGAAAAAGAAAGGGATGAAGAATGACGAAAAAGAAAGGGTTGAAATGATTGATGGAAGACTGTAGAGGCTCCATACGAATGAAATTGATGGTCGAGAGAGTCAGACTCCGGGAAGAAAAGGGGTGGGAGGGCGGGAAAACAAAGGCAACTTGGAAGGGGAAACCGGCGAACAATTTGAAGAGAAAACACCGGTTGAAATCATTGAGGGAAGAAGGCAAAGACTTCGCACGAGTAGGAAGGATACTCGATCACGGGCTTCGATTCCGAGAAGAAAAAAAAAGGGTGGGCGGGTGGGAAAAGAAAACAACTGAGGATTGGACTTGACAACGATGAAGAGGCTCGAGTCAACTTGACAAGAAATGCACCGGATGAAAAGAGCTGAGGAACAACGATTGAAAAACCAACTGCGTGATCCAAAAAAAAATTTAATGGGAAGAGGAGTAGTTCAAAACACCTACGTCAAGATTCCTCACCAGAGCGACGAAGGGGCAGAGGAGTAAAAAGAATTCCTACTCTCTGATATAACTAAAACTCCGAAATCAGTTTTCTTCTAGACTCAACAACGGCCAAACTACACGATCAGTCAAGGGTGCTCCTAGGGTCGGTCGAGGCTCTGATACCAACTTGTCACGTCCAAGATGCGACCCTATCCTAAAGGAACTCGATGGTCCCACTGTCGGGGAGGCTGATCGTACCCACAGACACCTATGGGGCCAGCGGACCAGGCCCCTTGTGGTTCGGAGGGGGGTGGAGATCGCACGAAGAGCGGATCGAGGCGTGGCACACGAGCAGTTTACCCAGCTTCGGAGCTCTCCGGAGAGATAATACTCCTACTGCTGCTTGTCTGATGTATTGTGTTCTTGCTAGGGAGCGATGAGAGCTACAAAACCTAGCGTGAGTGTGTCTGGTCTCGAGTGAGTCGAACGAACCGAACCCCCTCTACGTTGCGCATGGGCCTCCTTTTATATGCTCAAGGGGTCTCCGACAGGTGGCAACATAGGCGAGGGTACAAATGTAAAAACAGGAGTCGGTACACCTACTCGAACAGTGTACTGTGCAAAATACCTAACTCTGACGGCAAGGGACAAAGGCAATAAATGCCCGTCAGTGTCGCCCAAACAGCGCAATGAGACCGTCGAGTGCGCCTCCGCCGCCATGATGGCAAGCTTGTCGGTAGCCGCTTATCGCTGCTCTCCGCTGGCTGCACAGCCTCTTGACACGCGTGCATGGAATGTTCCCATGGCGACACGTTGCGGGGTGAGCTGGAGCGGAGATGGAGAGGTTGCTTGCCGCGGAAAGCGCCTTGCCGCGGCCGAATCCTTGTCGCGTCCGGAGGCTTGTCGCGATACTAGTCTTCCAGGCAAGCTCCTCTTGCCGGGGCTTTGTCTTCTGCATGCCTTGAGTGGCCTTCCCGACAAGCTCCTCTTGCCGGGGCCTTGTCTTCTTAACCAAATACTTTGTTCTTGAATGGCTCCAAAGGAGCTACGGAGGATCTTGGCGGTGACGAGGCAAACCTTGCCGCGGGGTGCTGCAACTGTCCGTGCACGAGTCGGATAGTAGGGTACCCTACTCTAGTACACCGACAGAGCCCCGGCCCGGCCGTGCAGTGCCGAAGCGCTTGTCGGGCCAGGCCCAAAACAGTGCACGGTCACATGCGGCCTCGACCACGTCGCAAATCGCCCCGGACCCACCACAATCCCCACTAACGGCACGCACCGGACGTGGCGTCGTGAGATCGTGGGCGCGGTCGTGGGGGTTTCTTTATTAGGAAAAGCGGGCGTCCGCCCCTCCTTATAAGCGGAGGAAACAGGGCAGGCCGTCCACTCTGCCATCGCTGTCCCTGTCAAGAAAACCACCGCCGCTCCCTCTTCTTCTCCGGTCTTGAAGAGCAGCGCCCGCCCCTCTCGCCACAAAGCGCGCTCACCGCCGTCGGCCTCCTCCGCCGCCCTCGCCATGGCTCCGAAAGCCGACAAGGAGAAGGGCGTCAAGTCGGCTGAGGCGCAGCGGCTCGCGGCGCTGTGCAAGGAGAGGGCCATCTTCCCCCCGCAGCTCGGCGCAAGAGAGCTGCGGGACGTCTTCTACCTCTTCTGGTCGACAGAGACGCGTGCGCATCCGCGCACGAGGGTCCCCGCCTCCGCCGCTGATTTGGCCCCATAGGGTACCCCTTTTTCGCCCTTTTCTTCTATTGCGGGGTTTGCCCGCCCTTTTTCGAGTTCTTCTGCGACATCATGAACACGTTTAGCCTCCGCCTCCTTGATTTCACCCCCAACGCCGTCTTGACCATGGCAGTTTTCGCGCATTTGTGCGAAAACTTTGTCGGAGTCCACCGAATGTGGCACTCTTCCGCCACTTCTTTGTGCCCCGCGTCGAGAGAGGAGAGCCACTTGCCGGAGGGATAGCCTGGGTCTCTAGGATCGGCAAGAAAGAGGCCAACCTAGAAGGAGAGTTCCGCAACAAGTGGGAGGAGTGGAGAGCCAATTGGTGCTGGGTCGTAGAGGAGAACCCGCAGCCCTTCACCGTCGTGCGCCAAACTCCAATAGTGCGCAGCAGAGATTGGAGTAACTTGGTGCCGGAGGATGTGAAGTTGAAGATAGCCGTGACCCGGATTCTGCGCCTCAGGCTTGCCGGATTGACCGTAGGCGCAGTTGGCGCAGACTTCCTTCGCCGCCGCATCGCTCCCTTGCAGGAAAGGAGGAGGCCTGCTTGGGAGTTCCAAAACGCGGCGAGACATAATGAGGCTGCGCCGGGCCTGAATCGAACTTCACCGTCTTGGAGCTGGACGCGATGCTGCTCGAGCTGTTCAAGGACGACCCGACCACCCTGAGTGGTTTAGGTTGCCTTGGGGTCGTCCCTTTGTGCAACAACTTCGGCGCCGACCGCATCCGCGCCATGATGCGCTGTCACGACTCCCACGGATCGTCCCAACCTGGCAGGAGCCCGACGAGGTCGTGCAGCAATTCTTCGATGATTTGGAAGAATTTCCGATCCGCTCCGACGAGCATAAAAGGCTCACCAGCGACACCACCGACGATGAGATGGAGCGGATTGCCAAAATGGTGGAGGAGGCGGCAGCAGCCGCTACCGGAGCCTTCTGTGTTCATCGTGGAGGAGGCGGACGCGGGCGAAGGCGGCAAGCCTTGCCGGCGAGGGAGGTCGCCGGCGAGGACGAGCTTGTCGAGCCCGAGGCCGGGTCGAGTGGACCCGCCGAGGGCGCTTTCTTCCCCACCGCCAAGCGACTTGCCGCCAGCCCGAGCCTGCTGCCAAGAGGCGTCTCCGCAAGGCCGGAGACGAGCCGGGCGGCAGATCGCCCACAAGAAGAAGCGCCGCAAGCGACGCGCTTCCACCGCGGCAAGCGAGGTTGCTGCTGAGCGCCCCACACCTGCTGCGACAATAACCGGGCGGGATCTTCTCAGGCCACCGCCGACGCCTCCGCCAAGCGGCCAAGAGAGCCCACTCCCCTGCCTCGTCGCACCGGAGGCGAGCCAGAGTTCGACTTCTCCGCGCTCAGCTCCGAGGAGGAAGGCGAAGAGTAAGCTCTTGAAATTCGTGCTTGTATTTCTTCAATTTTATTGCTTCATCTTGAATCTGATTTGCTTGCTCGACTCTTTCCTTTTCGTGACGCCTGGCCTAGAGAGCGTCGAAGAGGGCCAAGATCCCGGCAGTCGTCGTTGAGGACGATTCTCCCGTGGCTGACGAGGGCGCGTCCGAGACCGCCTTGCTGCACCGGCAACCCTTCCTCAGGCGGCCCCAAAGACAGCCCCTGAGTAAATGTGCAGTTTCCTCCTTACTATTAGGTGTGCAGGGGTGCCCTTCTTCGCTGATATCATTTGTTTGCTTGTGTAGGAGCAGAGCAGCCTCATCGGGAGGGCTCGGAAGCCGCCTCGAGATCCTGTCTGCTGCCACTACGCCGCCAAGGGAGGAATCTCCGGCAAGGGAGCGCCCTCCGACAAGGGAGGCCACTCCGGCAAGGGAGGCTACCCCGGCAAGGGACAGCGCCAGTGACCCTCCAGTGGTCGAGGCCATGGCTGCGGATCCCGTTGCAGGTAACTGCCTTACACGAAAATTTCCCTTGGGTTTGCTTTCTTTTGTTTCTCTTTTTGAACATTTGCTTGACTGCTCTTTCTTCGTCTAACGCAGAGCCGATGGAGGTCGAGGCCGCCGGCGAGGAGGAAGCGCGCGGCAACACCGACGAGGCCGCCGTCGAGGAAGAAGAGGTCGTGGTTGTAGAAGAAGAGGCCGTCGCCGACGAGCCTGTTGGCGAGGAGGCCACCGAGGCTGCCGACGCAGAGGCCGGCGAGGGGTCGGGCGATCGCACTGACGGCCCTGAGGTCGCAGGAGCGCCAAGCGCTACACCGACAGCCGACTCCCCGCTGGCCGTGCTGGCGCGGCAGTTCGAGGAGCCCCAGCC
Organism: Aegilops bicornis; assembly: GCA_021605145.1. Classification (NCBI taxonomy): domain Eukaryota; kingdom Viridiplantae; phylum Streptophyta; class Magnoliopsida; order Poales; family Poaceae; genus Aegilops; species Aegilops bicornis. Next base: position 336,416,611 of record CM038672.1, on the reverse strand, counting down.
AGCGCCTACGAAGGCCCGGCGGCGTCTTCATCAAGCTCCCACAGGAACCAAGCTCTGTGGCGCGGTCGAGGAGAGACATCCGACGGCGAAGCTACTCCGCCTCCGCTGGCTGACGCTGGTGGACGCGCCGCAGCAAAGAAGCAGAAGTGAGTCGAGGAGGAGCAGCCAAGAAGCCTGTTGTCGCTCTACCGCCCGGCAGCCAAGTTGGAGTCCCGGAAGCACTTGCCGCGAGGGCAGGAGCGGACATGGAGAAGCGCAGAAGAGCTCCGGGCGCCAACCAAGAAGCCCTCCGCGACGCGTGGCGAAGCGCTGGGGCAACTTGCGTAAGAGCGCACGGCCTTCATCCTTGAGAAGGCCGCACCGAGGAGGAGCAATGGCTGGCTGTTGAGAAGCTCTCCGCGAGGAAGCGGCTGGCGCAGCGGAAGGTCAACCTGGACAGCCACGAATAGGACCTTGCTGCAGGAGTCACTTTGGCGGGCGCCAGAAGCGAAGGATACTGCCGCAGCTGCCGAGGCCGCCAAGGAAGAGCTGAAGGCGAAGGTGGCACAGCTGGAGGCCAGCCTCAAGAAGAGCGGCGAAGAGCTTGCCGTGCTCAAGTGTGAGCGTGAGAAGAACGCTTACACCCTTGGCAAGCTGCAGAGTCGTCTCGCTGATAGAGGCAAAGAGCTCGACGCCGCCAAGGATTCCAAGGCGGATCTTGAGCTGAAGCTGACCACCACAGCCAGACGTTGGACGGCGCCAGAGAGCGGGAGGTGGGCTTGTTGGAGGCGATCAAGGCCAAGGAGGAGATGTCGGCGAATGCTGCCTCCATCCAGAGCACCTTGAGGGAGAGCGTGGAGCACCGGATCAAGGTCTTGTGGACACCGCCACCGACATCCACAATGAGCTGATGGAGCTGGGGATGGCGGACCTTGCGTACTCCTCCGACGAGCATCTCCAACCCAGCGCCAAACTCAGCTTATTCTTCAAAGGCGTGGTGACGGGTCTCCAGCGTCTCCGGGAAGAGGTCCCAAAGCAGCTGGCCGAGGAATCACGCCCAGATCTGTGCGAGAGCCCACGAGAAGGTGTTGATAAAGGTGGCCTTCCGCAATCCGGGCCTCAACCTTAACGGCGTCCTCAGATCCTTGCCTCCAGATGCCAACGTGGAGGAGCTCAAAGCCCTTGTCGCACCCATTGTGGACAAGGTGAACAAGATCAAGCGGATTGAGGGCGACCCGCGTGAGACTAGGCCGCCAACTTTATCTTCCCCTTGTCGCTGCTGATCATGTTTAGAACACTTTGTTAGACCAGCGACAAGTTATTTTGTAATATACTCTATCTTAGGCGATCAATGCAACGTTATTTCCTCTACTTGATTCCTTCCTTTATGCGTTTACGCCTTACGCATTTGGGGGACTTGTCGGTGCGGGCACTTTTGCATGGCCGAGTCTTGAACGTCGGCTGACCTCTTTGGCGATGCCGCCTCCGACAAGCAACCTTGTCGCGACTAGCTGCAGCTCACTTAAGTTGTTGAGCGGACTCGAAACAAAGTAAGTAGCGACTAGCCGGGCGAGTTGGTTCCTCTGCGCATGTGTTTTCCATACAAAGTACTATCGTTCGAGGAAGATAACTTAAAAATTTAAAATTGATTGCTCAAACTTTGGCAACTTAGCTTTTCATCTCTTGCTTCCCGATGAGGTGAAACTTCCTCGAGCGGTGCCTGGTCCATAGTATTATCTCCTCCTCCCCCCTGGTTAACTTGTGCGCGAGGGAGCCTTCCTTTCTTTGAGAAAAGAGAAAAAAGAGGAAATAACGTTATGGAGCCCAGCGGCTCGATTCTGCTTACCGGGTGTGGTTGCTGCACAAAGTGTTAGTCAAAACATGCAATAAAATGATGAAAGCATGAATTTGACAAGTTGTGCGCAACACATGAGCTTTCTTGATGCATCGGTCTGCGCCCGGCTTTGTACAAAGGATTACATGCAACAGCGGCAAGACTTGTACAAAAGGTGGTTGCCGAACGGGTTCGACAACCGCGCCCTATGGGTAAAACTTACGAAGATGTTCAATGTTCCGTGAGTTGCTCACCGGAATGCCATCTTCGGTCTCAAAGCATGACGGCGCCAGCCTAGTGACTCGTTTCACCCGATAAGGGCCTTCCCACTTCAAGGCCAACTTGTTTGAATTCTTGGCGGACTGAACACGCCAAGAACAAGGTCGCCTTCCTCGAGACTTCGGCACTAACTTTGCGGTTATGGTAGCGACGCAAAGCTTGCCGGTAGCGAGCAGCTCGCACAATGACCTCAAGACGATCCTCCTCAAGGAGCAGCGTCATCTTGTCGCAGCTGCTCTTGCTCAAGCTCATCATAAGCGAGCACTCGAGGCGATCCAGATATCTGAGTTCCGTGGGGAGAACTGCCTCTGCTCCATAGACTAGAGCAAAGGGTGTCTGGCCAGTGGCTCGATTTGGCGTCGTCCTGATCGACCAAAGAACCACCGGCAGCTCCTCGATCCAGTTTCTTCCGCACTTGTGCAGCCCGTCGAAAGTTCTGGTCTTGAGCCCGCGCAACACTTCAGCATTTGCCCTCTCTGCTTGACCGTTGCTTCTCGGATGAGCAACAGAAGCAAAGCAGACCTTGGCGCCAAGATCTTGGACGTACTGCATGAAGGTGCGACTCGTAAATTGTGTGCCGTTGTCGGTGATGATCCTGTTAGGGATTCCGAAACGGCAAACAATCGACCTTAAGAACTTGACTGCTGACCGTGCCGTCACCTTCCTCACTGCTTCCACTTCCGGCCACTATGTGAACTTGTCGATGGCGACGTACAAGTACTCAAAGCCCCCGACTGCTCGGGGGAAGGGGCCGAGGATGTCGAGCCCGGACCGAAAATGGCCGTGATAAAGGGATCGTCTGGAGAGCTTGAGCTAGCTGGTGTATCTGTTTGGAATGGAACCGCACGCTTCACACTTGGTTACTTGTGCAGTTGCATCCTCGAGGGTCGTCGGCCGAAGAAACCTTGCCGGAAAGCTTTGCGGCAAGTGCTCTGGCGCCAACGTGGTGACCACATATGCCTCCATGTATGTCCGCCAACAGCTTCGGCCCATCTTCCCTCGAATACACTTCAATTTCACACCGTTGAATCTTCTTACATGCATGTATCTTTGTCGACAAACTGGTACATACTTGACTACCGGGCTACTCTTTCCGCTTCTTCTTGCTCTTCGGGAAGTTCTCCTGTCTGAAGGAAATGGACAATCTGCTGCGCCCATGCTGGAGCTTGTGGCTCGACAACAAGGACTAAAGGCACATCTGCTGCTGCGGGAACATCAGCTTCCACGGCAAGGACCTGCGGCCCTGCCGGAGCTTGATGCTCCCCGACAAGCTTGCCGGAGCAAGACTTGTCGGGAGCGCCTGCTTCAACGTAAACAAACCTCGGGCCCGCTGTCAGCAGACTACTCCTCAGCACTGTTGGTGTTGATCTTGGGGACCTTTGCAACGACGGCTTCGGGATGCTCTGTCGGAAAGTAGTCACCAGAGGTCAACTTCCTCTTCTTACTTTGTCCAGTTGATGGTGTTACGGTTGGCTGAGTCAGCTTGAGCACGAAAATCCCTGGTTCCACAGGTAATTTGAGTGCGGCACACTTTGGCAGGCCGTCAGCAATATCATTCTGAGCTCTTGGAACATGTTCCATTTGCAGGCCGTCAAAGTGCTCTTCTAGCTTCCTCACTTCATCGACGTAGGCTTCCATCAACGGACTCTGGTAATCTTTGTTCACTTGGCGGACGACAAGCTGCGAGTCACCCCTGACAATAAGCTTTTTGATCCCAAGGTACACCGTGATCTCGAGACCGGCAAGCAAACCTTCATACTCTGCAGATTGTGTGTTGCTTGCTCCTTGGGAAAGTGCATCCGACTACGTGCTTGAGGTGCTCCCGGTGGGTGCGATAAGCAGACGCCGGCATCGGCGCTTTGCAGCGAAGGCACCATCAAAGTACATCAGCCACTCTTTGCTTGCTTCTTTGACGGGAATGCTCATCTCCTAATCTCTTCATCTGGTGTTGGCGTCCATTCTGCTATGAATTCTGCCAACGCTCTGCTTTGGATAGTTGATGTGCTTTCAAATTTGAGACCAAAGCATGACAGCTCCAATGCCCACTCGACAATCCTGCCCGTTGCTTCTGGATTCTGTAGTATCCTCTTCAGCGGAAAGCGAGTGACAACTGTAATCTCATGTGCTTGGAAGTAATGGCGCAGCTTTCTCGAGGCCATGAGGAGGCCGGTGCAATTTCTGCACACCAGAGTACCTCGACCTAGCCCCCTCTGAGGGAACTGACAAAGTAGACTGGGCGCTGCACCATCCTTTTCTCGTGCATCTGGTCATGTGTCTCTGCGGATTCATCCTTGTCGGGACCAGAGCTTGTCAAGCCCCCGCTTGTCGCCGGATGTGCTTGCCGTGGTTGCCTGGCTGGTCATCCGCCTCCCTCTCCGCTACTAACGCAGCACTAACCACTTGATTGGTTGCCGCTATATATAGCAGCAACTTCTCTTGTGGCTTAGGTGCGACAAGTGTTGGAGTGGAGGACAGGTATCTCTTCAAGTCCTGTAGCGCAGCCTCCGCTTCGGGAGTCCATTTTACTGGACCTGCCTTTTTCAAAATCTTGAAAAATGGCAGGGCGCACTCAGCAGACCTAGAAATAAACCTGCTGAGAACAGCCACGCAACCGGCAAGTCTTCGTACATCATTGACGCGCTTTGGTGCTTCAATCTGCTCAATGGCCTTGATCTTGTCGGGATTAGCTTCAATCCCTCGTTGAGAGACGAAGAACCCGAGAAGCTTGCCGGAAGGGACTCCAAACACGCACTTCTCGGGGTTGATCTTGATGTTGATCTTGCGTAGATTCGCAAAGGTCTCGTCCAAATCTTGAACCAGAGTTGCTTTGTCCTTGCTTTTGACCACTATGTCATCCATGTAGGCTTCTACATTTCTGTGCATTTGCGGCTCAAAAGCGTCATGGACTACCCTTGCAAATGTTGAACCAGCATTCTTCAAACCGAAAGGCATCCGTGATGAAACAAAGATGTGCCACATGGTGTAATGAATGCGGTCTTCTCCTCATCTTCTTCAGCCATGAAGATCTGATGGTATCCTGAGTATCCATCAAGAAACGAAAGAAAATCACATCCAGCCGTGGAGTCAACAATCTGGTCAATGCGCGGCAAGGGAATGGATCTTTGGGACAAGCTTTATTAACATCCGTGAAGTCAATACAAAGTCTCCATTTTCCATTTGCCTTGCGCACGACTACAGGATTGGCCAACCACGTAGGATGGAGCACTCCTCTGACAAGGCCTGCTGCTTCTAGTTTCTTGATCTCTTCGGCTATGAATTCTTGGCGCTCCACTGCTTGCTTCACGACTTTTTGCTTGACGGGCGCGCATGAGGACAAACGGCCAGGCGGTGCTCAATCACTTTCACAGGAACACCGGGATGTCGACGGTTGCCATGCAAACACGCCGACATTCGCCCAGCAGGAAAGCAACGAAGCGCCGCTTTCCTATTTAGGGTCGAGAGAGGCACCGATGGTAAAGGTACCACCAACCGTCCTCCTTGGCGGGCACCTTCTTGGTCTTTAGCGGACCCACCATATTCTTGCACTTGCCGGTGGAGCTCGATGGTGCGTCCTCGACGGTAGCGCAGCACTCCGAAGAGGTGCGCTTGCCGGAGTGAGCATCAGAGCCCTTGCCGGACTTGGACTTCGTCTTCTTCCCCCCGGGAGCTTCAACGGCAAGTGTTTGGCAATCTGTCATGCTGCCGCATCCCGGTAGATCTTGTCGGCACAGATAAGGGCATCCTTCTTGTCGCCATGGACAGAGATGACGTTTATCGGGCCTGGCATCTTGAGTAGGTTGTAGGCGTAGTGAGAGGCTGCCATGAACTTGGCGAGTCTTTGGACGGCCAAGTATCCCATTGTAAGGCAATGGGAAATCGGCAACGTCGAATGTGACCCTCTCAGTCCTAAAGTTCAGCTCGCTGCCAAATGTTACCGGCAACGTAATCTTCCCCTTCGGCTTGCTCCTTCCCAGATTGATTCCTTGGAAGGTACCAGTCTCTTCGAGCTCGCTGTCAGGGATTTGAAGCTTCTGGAGCACCGCGGAGGAGATCAGATTCAAGCCGGCCCCGCCGTCAACTAGCATTTTGGTGACCTTGAGGTTGCGGATGATTGGTGAGACCAACATAGGCAAGCACCCGACCGCAGTTATGCGATCACGGTGGTACTCAAAATCAAAAAATGATAGGCGTCTGGACCACTTCAGAGGCTTGCGTGACTCTACGGATGGTTCCGCTGCATTGACCTCCCGCATCCATTGCTTGAGTTGGCGGTGGGAGGTATGCAGGGAAGCACCTCCGTCAACGCAGAGGACCTCTGTGGCTTTCTGAAACTCCTGTTCATCGGCGTCGTCGTATTCCATATCTTCGTCGTCGTCATCATCTTCATCCTTGTCGCGGCCGCGGGGAGGTCTGTCTCCTTGCCGCTGCTTGGCTGGCCTTGCATGGCGTCCTCCCCGGCCGGGCGTTTCTTGCTTGCTCCCCAAGCACCTTCACAGGCCTTCTCCTTGTCGCGCCGCTCGTACTCAGCTCTCTGCTGTTCGACAAGCTGTTCGACTTTCTTGCAGCTCACGGAGGTCGTGGCCCTTGGTGCGGTGGATCTTGCGATCGCTTGCCGGAGCTGTCCTGCTTGTCGGCGGCCGCCACCGACTGGTGGTTGGCGTCAGCGGCAACCTCCTTGCTGGAGCCACCAGTCTTGGCGTTCTTGTCGCCACCTCCGTTGCCGGACTGCTCAACAGCTAGCACTTCTCTGCCTTTCTTCTTCCTGTTGCCTCTCGCCGCCGCCCTTCTTTGCCAGGCGGTGTCCTCACTGTCGAGATCCTGCTTCGCATTCTCTCTCACAGGAGTCTCCTCCCTTCCTCGGTAGCGTGCACACTTGTCGGCCAAAGGCGTACAGCTCATCGACGTCCTTGAATTTGCACATCGCCATCTCCTCCTCATCCTGCGGTTCCGCACATTACGATGAAATGCGCTGATCACCGCGGCTGGGTGGACGCACAGGATGTTGTAGTGCACACGGCTGAATCTCTGAATGAACTTGCGCAGGGACTCTCCTTCCTTCGGGCGGCAGATGAAGGTCACTCTCTTGGCCATGAGGCTTGTGGCCACTGTGAAGGCGCCAACAAACTGATGGCACAGATCTGCCCAAGAGGATATGGAGCTGTCCGGCAAGTGCATGAGCCAAGATCCGACGTTGGGCTTGAGCACGGCGGGAAGTAGTTGGCGAGATCTTGTCGTCCGTCCCACCGCAGCCTGCACCGCGATGGTGTAGATGCTGAGGAACTCGACGGATGCGCCCTGCCATCATACTTCTCCGGCACGTCTGGTTTGAAGTTTTACGGCTGGGCCATCGACTTGCCGCAGCTCGCGAGTGAACGCAGGGCAACCTACAGCGTCACGGCAAGTCGCTGGCTCCTCCGGCGCGCGCATGTCAACAGAAGGCCCAGCGCGCTTGTCGGACTGATGTCGCGCTTCTCTTCGGCGCTCGATGCGAGTTCGAGCGTCCTCTTGTTGTCGCTCATGAAGAACTTGGCGTATTGCGGCGAGCTCGCGGATCCGACGACGTGGTGGAGTCGCTGTCGAGGTGGATCTGGTGAGTCGGCGATCTTGGCCTTCGTGGCGGAGAGTGCACGGTGGTTGCACCTCCGACAGTCTCGTCGCCATCGGCTCGTGCCTTGTCGTCTCGCCGCGTCAATGATGGCGTTGGTTGCCGCGGAGCGTCACCGTTGGCAAAGCCGACGAGGCTCTGGATAGTGGCCCTCCACTTGTCGACCTTGTCGGCCGTTGGAGGGTAGTCGAGGAGCAGCTGAGCTCTCGCCAGAGCTTCTGCTGGAGTAGTGGGTGGCATTGGCGAACGGTGCGAGGAGCGGGATATGCTCGGACTTCTAACCACGTTAGAAGGAGCAGCACCCCGTCCGGGCGACCGTATCTCACTTGTGCCAGCATGTTGGCGCGCATGCTGGTCTTGAGGGTCTCGATCCAATGAACATATGGCATTGTGAAGGCCATGACGTTGTTGGTCCCACGTCTCCTGAGATGGGCGCGGGGGATGCGCGGACGCCGAGGTTTGCAGGGCCTTGTCCTTGGACTTGGCAACGTCGCAAGCACCTTCGTCGGCGCCCGTTCCTCCGCCAGCGTCTGCCCCCCACCCGTTTGCTGCGGTGAGGGTGGGTATGACGCAGACGGCTCTGCTGCCGCCGAAGCCTTCTTCTTCAGTGGCATGTTGAGAAAAATGTTGATGACGCTGCTCGTGTGAACGCCGGATCGGATTCACACGGCCTCGACGCCCCCTACCTGGCGCGCCAAAGATGTCGGGGAGGCTGATCGTACCCACGGACACCTATGGGGCCGGCGGACCAGGCCCCTTGTGGTTCGGAGGGGGGCGGAGATCGCACGAAGAGCAGATCGAGGCGTGGCACACGAGTAGTTTACCCAGCTTCGGAGCAATCCGAAGAGATAAAACTCCTACTGCTGCTTGTCTGATGTATTGTGTTCTTTCTAGGGAGCGATGAGAGCTACAAAACCTAGCGTGAGTGTGTCTGGTCTCGAGTGAGTCGAACGAACTGAACCCCCTCTACGTTGCGCATGGGCCTCCTTTTATATGCTCAAGGGTCTCCGGCGGTGGCAACATAGGCGAGGGTACAAATGTAAAAACAGGAGTTGGTACACCTACCGAGCAGTGTATGCAGTGCAAAATACCTAACTCGACGGCAAGGGACAAAGGCAATAAATGCCCGTCGGTGTCGCCCAAACAAGCGCCTTGAGACCGCCAGGTGCGCCTCCGCTCGCCGCGATGGCAAGCTTGTCAGCGCCGCTTATCGCTGCTCTCCGCTGGCTGCACAGCCTCTTGACACGCGTGCATGGAATGTTCCCATGGAGACACGTTGCGGGGTGAGCTGGAGCGGAGATGGAGAGGTTGCTTGCCGCGGCAAGCACCTTGCCGCGGCCGAATCCTTGTCGTGTCCGGAGGCTTGTCGCGCTCCGAGTCTTCTCGGCAAGCTCCTCTTGCCGGGGCCTTGTCTTCTGCATGCCTTGAGTGGCCTTCCCGACAAGCTCCTCTTGCCGGGGCCTTGTCTTCTTAACCAAATACTTTGTTCTTGAATGGCTCCAAAGGAGCTACGGAGGATCTTGGCGGTGACGAGGCAAACCTTGCCGCGGGGTGCTGCAACTGTCCGTGCACGAGTACGGGATACTAGGGTACCCCTACTCTAGTACACCGACTCCCACCAAGGATAGAAGCGCATCTTGAAGACGCTTCTGCAAGGTGGATATCATTACATCAACATTACATAATGCATAGGGATACATACATAAGGCACGAGTGCCACAAGAATACATCAACATCATATACAAGATCAACATCCGACTACGGATGAAACATAAACAGAAGCTCAAACGACATCCACCACCTTTAGCCCAGGCTGCCGACCGAACCTATCCCCGATCGAAGAAGAAGCGTAAGAAGAACTCCAACACAAGCAAACATCGCTCTCGCGTCATGATCATCACAAACCTGTACACACTGGCTGTTGGTGTAGTAATCAGAGCCACGAGGAATCAGCAATCCCATTACCATGGGTATCAAGACTAGCAATGCTTAAAGGGAAAGGAAGGGGTAAGGTGGTGAGGTTGCAGCAGCGACTAAGCATGTATGGTGGCTAACCAACGCAAATAAGAGCGAGAAGAGAGCAAGCGGAACGGTCGTCAACTAGTAATGATCAAGAAGTGATCCTGAACTCCTACTTACGTCAGACGTAACCCAGAAACCGTGTTCTCCTCTCGATCAACCCCGAAAAGAGACACTCACGGTTACGCACACGGTTGGTCTATTTTAGAAGAGTTTGCTTCAAGTTTACTACAACCGGATATTATCAAATTCCCATCTGCCACATAACCGCGGGCACGGCTTTCGAAAGTTCAAACCCTGCAGGGGTGTCCCAACTTAGCCCATGATAAGCTCTCGCGATCAACGAAAGATATTCCTTCTCCCCGAGAAGACCCGATCGATCTCGAATCCCGGCTACAAGACATTTCGACAAAGAATAAAACAAGACCAGCAAAAGCCGCCCGATCGCCGACAATCCCGATAGGAGCTGCACATATCTCGTTCTCGAGAAACACCGGATGAAACATCCTCACGAGTAAAACCAACCCTCAAGTTTCCCCAAGGTGGCCCCAAGCTTTCGTTTCGGGCCAACACTTAGAGAAGCACTGGCCCCGGGGGGCTAAAATAAAGATGACCCTCGAGAGAGCGACTCCCAAGGGAAAAGTAGGTGGTGGTGAGGCAAATGGTAAAACCAAGGTTGGGCCTTGCTAGAGGAGTCTTATTCAAAGCGAACTGTCAAGGGGGTCCCATAAATCACCCGACCGCGTTAGGGACGCAAAATCCGGGAACATAATACCGATATGACGGAAACTAGGCGGCAAGAGTGGAACAAAACACCAGGCATAAGGCCGAGCCTTCCACCCTTTATCAAGTATATAGATGCATTAATAATATAAGAGATATTGTGATATCCCAACATAACCCTGTCCGCCATGGAGCTATCTTCAACTTCACCTGCAACTAGCAACGCTATAAGAGGGCTGAGCAAAGCGATAACATAGCCAAGCAACGGTTTGCACAGGAAAGGTGTCAAAGGTTAGAGGCTGACATGGCAATTTGGGAGGGCTTGATAAACAGGTAATAGGTAGCGCAAAGATAGCGATAGAACGAAGCAACTAGCATAGCAATGATAGTAGTGAGATCCAGGGTAGCGGTCATCTTGCCTGAAGTCTCGCAAGGAAGAAGAACGAGTCCATGAAGAAGATGAAGCCACGAAGGCGAACCAAGCGTAGACGAACGAATCCTCACGATCGCAACGAAACGGGAACTATCGAGAAGAAGCACACAACATGGTAAACACACCACACATAGACAAGACATGATGCATAACAAGCATGATGCATGACAAAGCTACATGAAGCTACTCATGGCAAGAGAAGATGCAAACAAGAACAACACATCAAGGCAAGTTTAAATGAGGCCGGAAACAACATAGAACAACTCCGGTAAGTCCTCATATGCATATTTCGAAATTGGTCCAGATCTGAGTAACTTTATGTTCAAGTTGTTAAACAACAAGTTAAGATGCACCACGATGATCTACACGAAATTCTAGTCAACTTACATATAAAGTTCATTTAATTCGGAGCTACGGTCTAGAAGATATGAGCAACACAACTCAAACATGGCATTGATGCAAAATGCATACAAACATCACGCAAACACCTCAAAACAAGGATGCAACATGATAATATGAAACTACATGCAAAATCAAGCAAGTTTCATATAGAGCACACTCAAAACGGAGCAACGGATCAACACATACACCCTATACAAGTCATGACAACAATCTGTCCAAAACAGCAACTAGGCATATTGCAAGCATCCAAAGACTATGCTACATCATCTCAACATGAGAACAAAAGGCGTGGGCATGATGTACATGTAAAGTATAACAAAACATAAACACTGAGATAACTCCAGAAATCACTAGAACATGCTCAAACACACATGGCAAGATTGCATATGCTAACAGTTTCAGACTTAGCATGAAATAACATCAGGTTGCAATGTTTAGAGCTATAAAACGACATTCTACTGGAACTTAACATGGAAAACAAAGGTATGGAACGAATCTACTAATTGCATAGGACAAAAGTCCTTTAGTGACCATGAGCCAAAAAGGATCAGAAGATATGATGGCACCCATGTAAACATGGCAAGTTATATGACCGATTCATACATGGCAGAAACAACAATAAGTAGGCATGTTGGTGAGCTTGATCCACTCACCACAGAGCAATACATGGCATGGAAAGGAAACTCACAGTAAGAAGACATATTTATGAAGCTAAGAATTGCAAGATCAAGTTCATAGAGTGCATGGATCACTAGCAAAACACATGGCAACAACTGAACATCATGTTAACAGGCTGACAGCAACATTACTTAGCAATTTGAGAGCAAGATTACAACAAGTTACAGTAGGCTATAAATGAAACCATGGGCATGCATGGATAGAGCATGCCATGTGTAACAAAACATGCTTATTGAACATCTCCATATTATGCATAGAATGACTTGTAGCAGCAGGTTTACATAGCATCATGATATAGCAGATTCAGACATGCAAAACAGCAACAGCAAGTACCCTACTTAACAAACTTGATGCACTCACTACAGGAATCACAAAAATACATGGATTGCACCCCTGTAAAGATGGCATGGCATAGATCAAAACACCTGTAGACATCAACCTCATAGGACGCACACATCAATCATGGCAAAAATGAAAAATGAGCATGTTATAACAGTTTCAGCAGATTAACATCATATAGCACTCTTGCAACGATGATTCAGGCATCAAGATGAGTTCAAATGAACATCGCGGCGAACAATTTGACATATTACACACACGAAACGGAGCAGTATGCAGCAGGTTATGATGCGATGAAAATGACACAAAATGATAGAATTCTTGGGCTGGGGCGATGGGCTGGGCCGCGGGGGAGCTGGGCCTGGATCTGGGCCGGACGGGGAGGCGCGGATCGGGCTCCTCCCGATCCCGCACGACGGCGGCGAAGCGGTCGCCGGGGAAGGGCGGCGCGTCTCCGGCGAGGGAGGCGCCAGCGATGGCGGGCGCCCGGCGAGGAAGGGAGCAGCGGATCCGGCGAGGCGGCGGATCCGCCACGGAAGCGCCAGCGATGGCGACGGGAGCGGGACAGGGCGGCGGAGGCGGGCGGCGCTGACCCAGGTCCGCGCGACCGGGCGGAGGCGGCGGCGCATGCCAGCCAAGGCGGAGAGCGGTCGGGAGGCGCGAGCGGCGCGGCGGACGGAGCTTTGGGGCCCACAAGGGCCTAGCGGGCCGGGCGGGACGGCGCTGAGGCCACGTGGCGGGCGGACACTGGCTACGGGCGGCGGCGGTTTCGTTCGGCCGGACCGACGTGTCCGGGGCGCGGTGGAAGAAGGCTAGGGTTTGGGGATTAGACCGCTAATTTCGGGGATGGGCATATTCATAGATAGAGGGAGCTAGGAGAGTCCAAATGGGGTGCGGTTTTCGCCCACACGATCGTGATCGAACGACCGAGAGCATGGAGGGGAGTTTGCTGGGTTTTGGGCCAGTTTGAAAGGGGTGTTGGGCTGCAAGGAGAAGGGGCTTTATGGTTACCCGGTTAACCGTTGGAGTATCAAACGACCTCCAAATGGAACGAAACTTGACAGGCGGTCTACCGGTAGTGTACCAAGGCCGCTTGGCAAACCTCGGGCCATTCCGAGAAAGTTTAACACCCACTCACAACGAGGGACAAAAGGGGGACGCCGGGGAACATAGGAGTGCCGGATTGCAAAACGGACAACGGGGAAAAAGCTCGGATGCATGAGACGAACACGTATGCAAATGCGATGCACATGACGACATGATATGAAATGCAGATGATGACATGGCAAAGTGCAACACGCAAGCACATGACATGGCAAGGACGGCAAATAACTGGAAGACACCTGGCGCATCGAATCCGTGGCGTTACACCCTCCCTCCATTTCAGACTATAATCAAGAGGAAGATAATTGTTCACACGGGGATTCAGAGGGAGCAGACCACTCCTATTTGCCCCCTGTGGTCTTTTGCTCTAACTTGGCATGCTGATGTTGGTCATATCATGCATATGGTGCCTTGCCTTGCTTACTTTATACATAAAATATGTCATCTTCTTAGTTTAGACATACTTTGTCTGAATGCCATCTGTTTAGTTTCTATATCATATATGTGAATCATGCAATGCCATTTTGTTTAGCATGGCATCATATATGTGAACTTTGCAATGCCATCCTGGTTAGCCAGTCATCTTATATGTGAATTATATCAAGCCATACTTGATGGTGACCTGGACTAGGGGGTACTCACCACATCGTCTCCCGATCAGTTGGATTGGGCCGAGGACCCCAGGGTCGAATACACATGGGCCAGTTCGGACTGCCGATGACATGTACAAGGAAGATTCCACAAGACTTGGTGATCAAGACAAGGACTCCTCTCCACCGGCGTATCCAGCTACAACTCCTGTAACCCTAGGCCTCTAGTGCAATATATAAGCCGAGGCCAGGCTTCGATACGGGGATGATATATGCTAGACCATTATGACATTACTCATCATACCTCTAGGGCTTAGACCACAACATATGATCTCGAGGTAGATCAACTCTTGTAACACTCATATTCATCAAGATCAATCAAGCAGGAAGTAGGGTATTACCTCCATAGAGAGGGCCCGAACCTGGGTAAACGTCGTGTCCCCCATCTCCTGTTACCATCGATCCTAGACGCACAGTTTGGGAGCCCCTACCTGAGATCCACCGGTTTTGACACCGACATTGGTTCTTTCATTGAGAGTTCCGTTGTGTGATCGGAAAAAGGATCAATGGCTCGACTGCAGATTAACTGCGACGTCGGCTTCTTCGTCACCGGCTCGACTGGTCACCTTGGCTGGACCGAGGACTGCGCCCTACCTCCGATCGTCATGTTCAGAGGAGGGCGTTCATCAACATCAACTCCAATCTCTATCAAGATCATGGAGGAATCATTCAGGGAGCCCGGGGGCTCAACGTCAACATTGCCCTCGGGCGACCGTGCTGTTTTTCTGGACAGTGAACTTGTATCCGCCGCCACCGCCTAGTCAAGTGTCGTTTTAACGATTGCTTCCATAGAATTGTGCGGAATTGAGTCTACAACAACCCTGGAAAATTTCGTCAAGTTCCGACGGAGGAATCTCTGGCAATCCACGATATACTGGAGCCCTGTCAAATCTTGATGGGAATGTGGACGAGTTTAGGGCGTGGTGTCCAGCTTCTAGCTCGGACGTCCTTTGGAAGATCCAACCGTTCATCGGTCGCGGAATTCCTATATACCACCCCTCAAAATTTCAGCTCAATCCAACCGTCCAAACTCCGGGAACCTTCCGATTAATGCATCACTTTTCGGATCTGTTTTCTGCGCGAGAACGAATCCGACCCGAACTCACCTTTTTTATGAACGGGATTTTGGACATCCTTTTTGAAGGAAGTTTTGTATGGGGTATTGTGTTTTGTTCCCAAACACATCCCGCTAATTTTGAAGTCTTTTCGAATATGATCTTCACCATCGCGCTGGTGTCAAACCAGCCCGACAACGTTGCTCTACGGCTGCCGACCTGCGCTAGACACGTTGTCACTTTATTGAGCCGAGCTCAACTTCTTTGGATCATCATCTCGGCAAGCCGAACAAGAGTTCGACATCGCGAAGGATAAATCATCACCAACATTGCTGCTCCACGGATTACACAGAGCAGGCACACCGGCATCGTCGCACGGTCACTTCGTCAAGCCGGCATTGACCATGTCACGACCGGCATCGGCAGGTGAGGGAGTCCTGGATTAGGGGGTATCCGGACAGCCGGACTATATACATCGTCCGGACTATTGAAGCGTGAAGATATAAGACTCAAGACTTCGTTCCGTGTCCGGATGGGACTTTCCATGGCGTGGAAGGCAAGCTTGGCAATCCGGATATTATAATTCCTTCCTTGTAACCGACTCCATGTAAACCCTAGCCCTCTCCGGTGCCTATATAAACCGGAGAGGTTGGTCCTTAGAAAGCCGATCATAATTACAATCATACCATCATAGGCTAGCTACTAGGGTTTAGCCTCTATGATCTCGTGGTAGATCTACTCTTGTACTACCCATATCTTCAATATTAATCAAGCAGGAAGTAGGGTTTTACCTCCATTGAGAGGGCCTGAACCTGGGTAAACATCTGTGTCCTTTGCTTCCTGTTACCATCAGCCTAGATGAATAGATCGGGACCCCCTACACGAGATCCGCCGGTTTTGAAACCTACATTGGTGTTTTCATTGAGAGTTCCTCTGTGTCGTCGCTGCAAGGCTCGATGGCTCTTCTCGTTGTCAGGGATAACATTACCGCAGGGGGAGCTCTGACTGTAGGCTAAACTCTCCGACTAGGCGGCTTCATCATGGCCATCCCATCGGCTGTCGCGCCGACGATGGCCTCTCAGGTCATCACGCATTAAACTTCACATCAATTCAGAACTCACAGAATAGGTGGATCCAATAGAGCTCTCTTCTCTTAATGAGCTCTTGGATCGCATCGCCGCTTTGGGAGTTGCAACGGACTATGACCGGATCGGGCTTAAACCCGACCAAAGGGACATTAAATCCCCGCCGGCTACCCATGAGATAGTGGTATCGGAGGAACCACACAAAGAGTATCCCTCTATTTTGAGGACGAATTATGTCCGGATCGCCGAGCTCCCGGAGCCGGACACCCGCCCGGGGGATGATATGACCCGGGTCCCGGACTTAGAACCGGGCATGGGGCCGGGAAAATTGGGCAGCATCCCGAATCCCGAGCTGTTGAAATCGGAAGCTTTCATGCCCCAGGGTGCTAGATCGGATCAGAATCCGGATTCAGCTATAACCACCCACACGGACTTAAATCGTCTCTCCATATCAGGCAAGAGCCCCAGGAGACAGTACATCATTACTGGGCCAGATTCCTCCTTGCACTAAACAAGATCGAGGACTGCCACGAGGAGGACGTAGTCCTGCTCTTCTGCAAAAACTGCACGGACAAAGGAATCCTTAATGCTATAAGTCGCCGTGACATAGTACGCTTTGCGGACTTAGCAATCATGGTACATAAATACTGTGTGATGGAAATCATCTGGAAAACTCAAACTGAATTTTGGGACAATCTGGCTTTCACCAAAACCTTTGTCCGAACTAAACAGGCGAACTCTCATACGTTGTCCAAACCAATCCCCAAGAAACCAAAGCCCACCCCAGGGCGGGGAACCGTATTGGAAAAATGGCTCAATGGGCCGTGTAAACTCCACAACACTCCGGACGCAGCACCAACTCATAGCCTTAGGGCATGTTGGATACTCCGGCAGGTTGCGAAAAGTGGCAAGGATCTTCTTACAGAACAACATCCCGCCAACAAGCACAATACGGTACTAACAGTCTTCGAGACTTTTGCCTCAAACAGTAGGCGCAAGAGAGCTCATCGAAGCTCTGCGGAAGTTTGCCATATGGCCAAGGTGAACCCCTGGAACGACACTGCTATAACTTTCAACGCTAGTGACGAACCTCGATCCCGGACTGTCCGGGCACCAGCCGCTCTGGTTCTTAGCCCAATCGTGGACGGCTTTCGGCTCACTAAAGTGCTCATGGATGGCGGAAGCGGATTAAATCTGATCTATGAACAGACACTCAGCAAGATGGAAATTGACAAAAGCCACATTGAATAAAGCGGCACAACCTTCAGGGGAATTATCCTTAGTCGAGAAGCACGGTGTGCGGGAAAAATCACACTTGACGTGGTATTCGGCACCCCGGAGAATTATAGGTCCGGAGAAATCACCTTCCAAGTGGCCCCTTTCAGCAGCGGATACCACGCCCTTTTAGGGCGGGATGCATTTGCAAGCTTTCAAGCTATACCCCATTACGGGTACATGAAGCTTAAAATGCCAGGGTCCAATGGAATCATCACTCTAGCCAGTAATCCGGACGTCGCACTTCGCACCGAAAACAAAACCGCAGCACTAGCCCTGGAGGCACTATCTGAGGCCCTAGCAGCCGAAGAATTAACAACACTGTGGGCCACCGTGGACAGGGACGACGTGATACTCGACAAGCGACCCAAGTCCACCTCATTTAAACCCGCAACGAGATAGTCAAATTCCAAGTCCATCCAATGGACCCCACGAAGACAGCTTCTGTCGGGACACAACTGAGCCCCGTGATGGACGCCGCACTGCGAGACTTCTTACGCGAGAATTGGGACATATTCGCCTGGCACCCATCGGACATGCCAGGCATCCCACGCAGATTGGCTGAACACAGCCTCAATATACTAAAAGGATACAAACCGGTCAAGCAGGCTCTAAGACGATTTTCAGAGCCCAAACGGAAGACCATGGGGGAAGATCTAGCCAAACTACTCGAGGCCGGATTCATCAGAGATATCAAGCATCCGGATTGGCTGGCAAACCTAGTAATGGTACCGAAGAAGGACAAATCATGGCGCCGATGTGTCGACTTTAAAGACCTCAACAAGGCTTGCCCCAAGGATCCCTTTCCCCTCCCTCGCATCGATCAAATCATTGATGCCACAGGAGGACACGACTCGCTGTGTTTCGTCGACGCATACTCTGGATACCATCAAATAAAGATGGCAGAGTCTGACCAAGCTGCAACAGCTTTCATAACGCCATATGGCCCTTTTTGCTTCAACACTATGCCTTTCGAGCTCAAGAACGCCGGCGCAACCTACCAACGCATGATTCAAACATGCCTGGAAAAGCAAATCGGCAAAACAGTTGAGGCATACGTGGATGACGTGGTCATAAAAAAAGACACATCGAAACCCTAATAGATGACTTGAGGCTTACATTCGACAATCTTCGGACATACGACATCAAGCTGAACCCGGAAAAATGTGTTTTTGGCGTCCCCTCGGGGAAGCTACTCAGCTTCATCGTTTCCAACAAAGGGATTGAAGCGAATCCGGCAAAGATCCGAGCTCTGTCACAGTTGGCTATACCAACAGACCTCAAGCACATCCAAAAACTAGCCGGATGCGTGGCTGCTCTCAGCCGCTTTATCTCCAGGTTAGGAGAAAAGGCATTACCTCTTTACCGCCTTCTTCGGTGCACCGAACACTTCGTGTGGACGGATGCAGCCGCGGCCGGACTGGATGAAATAAAGACCTTATTGGCCAGTAATCCAGTACTAACAGCGCCGAATATTGACGAACCTATGCTACTGTACATAGCCGCAACGCATCAAGTTGTAAGCGCAGTGCTCGTCGTTGAACGAGAGGCTGGCGGATACAAATTCCCGCTCCAGAAGCCGGTTTACTACATATCCACGATCCTAACCCCATGCAAATCCCGATACCCACACTATCAAAAAATACCATATGCGGTTCTCATGTCATCCCGGAAGCTACGACACTAGTTTCAAGAGTGTTCGATTATGGTGGCCTCCGAAGTACCACTCAATGACATAATAAACAACCGCGATGCTATGGGCCGGATTGCCAAATGGGCCATTGAGCTCCTTTCGTTCGACATAACATACAAACCTCGGCGGGCCATCAAGTCGCAAGTATTGGGCGACTTCGTCACCGAATGGACAGAAGCCGAACTCCCTAAAGAGTACGGCGCATACTCAAACTGGATCATGCACTTCGACGGTTCTAAAATGCTGGCCGGGTTGGGAGCAAGTGTAGTCCTGACGTCTCCCACGGAGACACGATCCTGTACGTCCTCCAAATATTATACACAGGCTCCAACAATGCAGCCGAATACGAGGCTCTGTTGCACGGTCTTCGGATGGCAGTCTCTATGGTCATTCAACGCTTAGAAGTGCGCGGGGATTCAAACCTCGCAATATCACAAATAAATGGAGATTTTGATGCCAAGGACCCGAAAATTGCGGCCTACCGTAATGCCGTCCTCAAAATGTCAGCTCGGTTCGAGGGGCTCAAATTCCACTATGTGGCTCGAGAAAACAATCAAGCGGCGGATGTCCTCGCTTGCGTCGGCGCTAAACGCGACCCTGTCCTACCTAACATATTCTTGGAATGGCTGTTCAAGCCATCCATAGTATGGGAAGGGGAGTCTGACAATACTAGCACGGATCTCAATACACCCCCAGATTCCGAACTATCAGACATAGTCGGAGGTTCTACCACCAAAATAATATCCTCGGCCCATGAAATCATGGCTGTAATCGCCCCGTGGACTGAGCCTTTTTTGGCCTACCTAAATAGGCAGGAACTCCCCAAAGACCAAAATGATGCACACTGCATCGTCCGGCGCTCTAAAGCTTACAAAGTCTACGAAGGGGAACTCTACAAGAAAAGCGCTACCGGAGTACTCCAAAGATGCTTCTTCGAAGAGGAAGGGCGGCAGCTCTTGGCTGAAAACCATGCCGGACTGGGCGGGCACCACGCCGTGGCTCGAGCATTAGTCAGCAAGGCCTTCCGTACAGGTTTCTACTGGCCGACGGCCCGAGCAGACGCACAGGACCTTGTCCAACATTGCGTTGGTTGCCAGCTCTTTGCCAATCAGAGTCATATGCCCCCTACCGCTCTCCAAACAATCCCCATAACTTGGCCCTTTGCGGTCTGGGGGCTGGATATGGTCAGACCTCTTAAAGGGCGAAGCCATAAGAAAAAGTACTTATTGGTCATGGTGGACAAATTCACCAAATGGATAGAAGCTAAACCAGTCAAAAAGGCCGAATCTGGACCAGTAATAGACTTTATATCCGGGGTCATACACCGATACGGTGTCCCCCACAGCATCATCACTGATAATGGCTCAAATTTCACAGCCGACGAAGTGAAAATTTGGTGCGCAAAAATGGGCATTAAGCTCGATTACGCTTCCGTCTACCATCCCCAAACAAACGGCCAGGTAGAGCGGGCAAATGGTCTCATCATGAGCGGCATCAAACCCAGACTAGTGCGATCCTTGAGAGAGTCGGATATGCACTGGGTCGAGGAACTCGACTCTGTACTCTGGGGGCTGCTGACCACGCCAAATCGCACCACCGGATATACACCATTTTTATGGTGTACGGCACGGAAGTAGTATTACCCTGCAACATAATACATGATTCGCCACGCGTACGTATCTACGAAGAGAAGGAAGCTGAGTTAGATCGGCAGGATAACTTAGATGCCCTGGAGGAGGAGCGTGACATCGCAAAAGCCCGCTCCGCATTCTATCAGCAACAGGCTCGACGATATCAAAGCAGAGAAGTGCGGGCCAAAACTTAGAATATTGGCGAGCTCGTTCTACGCCTACCAGAGAAGAAGAAGGACAAGCTCAAACCCAAGTGGGAGGGTCCCTTTGTCATTGACAAAGTTCTCACTGGTAGGGGCGTACGGCTTACGTAATGCATCCGATAACAGACTCGAGCCGAACCCATGGAACGCGGCCAGACTTCGGAGATTCTACGCCGAGCGCCGAACTCAGTGTTCGTCTCCTAACCCCTCCTTTTTAATTATGACCTATCCCTTTTTCCTTTCTCGACCTTTTTCTCTCTTCACATAAAGTATTCAATACAGTGCGGATTTCCGGATCAGTCTGGCTGCACTAAGTGCGTAAGCAATACTTGGGGACTTCCTACACGGAAGCTAAAAATAATTACTCACATGGCTTTCTGCCCATCACATATGCATTCTTTTTCCATATATGCCTTTTCTTCACCAATATATGCATCGATATGACTTAAGATATTGCCAAGATGGGTTGCCTGGCTCTTGTGTTTATGCCCTACGTTCCCATTAATTCGGCTACGGCATAAGGGGAGCACCTCTCCGATTGTTACTGCCGGTTTAGCCGGATGTGTACCTCAGACTGGGTGAAGCCGGAAGCTAGCTTCCTTAAGAGAATATTCAGTCAGTGATCAAAAGATGTGTTCGTTTATTACAACATAAATCCCCAGAAGTCTTGTATCCTGCGCCATCGTTCGTAGTTCGGGCAGGCGCATCGTCGCATGCATACCCAGGGAACGGAACCCCTAACAGAACTATTCTCCCTGGAAGATGTTTCTTACTATCCATGTAATATAACATAACTAGTTGGGTACTTGTCTGTTCAAGCACTTATGACCCGTACGCCTTGTTTCCACGCATACCCCGGTTTTGTATAACTGAGTGGGTATTCAGACACACCCCGGACTGTAGGATCCAGGGGCTGAAGCGAAAACGTCCGCCATGACAAATGATTTTAATCCGGCTAGGGGCTAATCATGCCCATTAAATTACACAGTCACTTTGACTGACTATATTCCTCCTCTATACCGTCCAACATGATATCTAGCTTACAATCCTGTTGAGAATACTTATTAGCTAATGCTACCTGGTCATATACCAGACTCACGGGAATTTCTTGCCCATCGGGCCCCGCCGGTCCTACTTCGGCCATATGGTTCGGGTCCAGCTTGGTGTAGCGCGTCTTCACCATAGCCCAGGCTTCTCTTGCGCCTTGCCGGCAAGCGGACACCCTCCAAAGTCGGAAGCGCCCCGTGCTCCTTGAAGCATATTCACAAGCTCCCCCATGTCATTCGGCAGCAAGCTTGATGGCCACAAAGCCTGAGCAACACCCTGCATCACTTCCCGAGCTCGCTCGTGCAGTTGCGAAAGGTCTTGCAGTAAATCACTCGCAGATGAGGGCATCTCCTCCTCAGGACAACCCGTTAACATTCCTGCAAGCAAAATTCTTTCAACATACTTCCTTGCCGAACTATACTACAGTTCGTCTAGGCACTTACCGTAAATGCCGCGTCGAAGCCTTTTGTTCTCCTTCACGGAGTCCGCCAGCTGAGCTCGGAGATCTTTTAACTCCTCGTCCAGCTGGACTATGGCATGTTGAAGATTGTTCTTCTCCTGCCTAACTCGCGTAAGAACGCGCTCCCCAGCCTCCAGCTGCCTCTTGAGATGCGATGCGTCCTCTGTTACGCCCTCCGGATTCACCCCGGGAGTGTCTGCAGAATTTTCTGTTAGACTTGCCATATCATCCATTTACTAACTGGTGCATCTTCGTACAATTGTGACAATTGTTACCAGATGAGGGCTTTTGGGGTTCCTCTAACTTGGCAACTGCGGCCTTCAGTTTGGCCTTGCATTCCTCCAGCTCCCGAGACAATTGCTCATTCTTATCTACAGGACCTGTGCATAAATTGATCCTTAAAACAGTTCTTCCAATCGTTCCAAGTCTCAGGGGCTACTGCTACACATGCTTATCAAATTTTCTTACCCGTATATCTTTGGTATACTGGTCCATCGCTCAGGCAAGCCCGCCTTGAGCAGCTCGGATGTATGCGTCTCCTGAATTGAAGGCGTTAAATGCCTCTTCGGAAAAGATGTTGTTCCGAAGTACGGCCCGTCGGCGCCGGTGATTCACTGCGCTCTCTACTTCGGAATTCGTGGCCGAGAGCAAATCCGCATTCTCTGTTGGAGAACTAGGCGGCATCAGCCCCGCTTCCTCCTCCACTCTCGAAGCTGGTTCTGGAATCCGGCTGGTGGAGGCGTGGTTGGCAGGATCCCCGAATATAGTCGGCTGCTCCTTTTCCTGCCAGAACATGAAGGGTGCTCTCATACTTCAGATACCATAATCATAGCACAAGTTTTCATCTTACCTCTGTAGTGGCGAGTCGACCCTTACCGCCTTCCTCTTGAGCCTGCCCGGTCCGGACGCCCTTGGCCGACGAGTCCCTAGGGGCTCGGCCCCATACTCCGATCGTCTTCTCTGCAAAAACACGACACTTCAAGGGTAAGGCATGACATCTGAAGGGAGTCCTCTTCGGAGGATAGGGTTCTTCGACTTGGCTTACGTGCGACGTAGGAAGCGGTCCGGGATAGTCGGCAGTGATGGCCACTGAGGCGCCATCACAGCTCGCTTGATAAAATATCCCATTGACGAGCTCCACGGTAATATCCAGATCTTCTTCTAGACCTGTATCTAGGGCCCTTCCGGGGTCCTCTGGCTGCGGGGAGGGGCTGGAGATTCCTTCTACAGCCCTCCTCAGTTCTTGCTCGGGAATATCGAGGCAGATGATCTTAGCAAAAAACGTCACAATAAGTGACATAGGGAAAGGAATGACAACTTACCCAGTTTGGGGGATTGTACATGGAGAATCCGTCTCGCGGTTTGACGCGAAGGAATTCCTCCTCTTCACCTTTGTATAAATCGGACAATATCCTTGCCAGAGCAGCGCCGGAGTCCGGACCCTTACGGCCACAGCGGGTGGCATCATCTTCCCCGTTTAAGTGCCACATGGGCTTCCCCCGATATTGAAGTGGTTGCACTCCCCGCATTATGCATATTGCCATAACCTCGACTATCGTCAGTCCGGAGTTGGCCAGTAACTTTATCCTGCTCATCAGGTAATATATTTCCCTGGTATCCTCCTCTTGGGGGTCTCGGGGGTGCTAGCTTAGACGTTCCCTCGACGGGGCGTTACTGAACTGGGGGAGACCTGTCCGAACTGGATCCGGAAGGGGAACATCGTCAACATAGAACCACTTTGAAGGCCAGTTCTCTGGTACCTTCTTGGGAGTGCTGGATAGGTATCCGGTCTCGGCAATGCGCCATACTTCGGCCCCGCCCACCTGACATAGGGATTCTCCCTAGTTGCGGGGGACAATGCAGAACAGCTTCTTCCATAACCCGAAGTGAGGCTCGCAGCCGAAAAATAGCTTCATAAAGGGCAACGTGCCCTGCTATGTGTAGTATAGAGGCAGGGGTGAGATTGTAATGGCGGAGGCCGTAGAACTCCTGGAGCCATGAAGGAACGCAGGTGGATAGGAAACCCGACGCCCCTTAGCAGATGCGGGATGAGGCATATTCGCTCCTCTGGTGATGGATTCAGAGATCTCTCCACTTGCTCCCCGCCATTATAGGTGGCTATTCCGGCTCGGACAGGGACCATGAATGCTGGAGGAAGAAACCCTTGGATTTGTAACTCGATCAAACGGCTATGGGGAACTTGTAACGCCCCGGATACAACTTTCCATATTCGCAACTCCAACTCTTGCGTTTTCCGGAGATGCGATATATTATTTCCTCTGTGGTTGGGTTTTGGTCTTTTGTTTTGCATTTTGTTCATGTCATGCATCTCATCTCATAACATCATGCGCATTGCATCTGCATGTTTTCATAAAGCTTGCACCCGTTCGTAGTTGCCGCGTCCCCCCTTGCTTTCGTTGACCATTCCGAGGTCATTCGGGTTTTCGCTTCCCTCTTGACCATGACCACCTAACCTCTCTTGTCAGCTCGCAGCACCCTCGTGTGCGTGTCCAAAACTTACCCGAACCCGAACCGGTCTTTTGTTACCGATGGATCCGGATCATCCCCAAACATCTATAAAACAACTTCGTTTTCTCATTTGGATTCTCTAGCCTATTTTTCTTGACCACCAAATTACGATCGGAGGGACGAGATAGCTCCTAACCAACAACCCAATGCAATATATAGCAGACCAACCCCTAATTTCTAGGGATCCTCGTAGCTGCCGCCGCCACTCCTCTTGTCTCCTCCCACCTCGGGTTCTTCCCCGATCCAAATCCTCCCTCAATTTTCCAACCGGACCAACCACTCGTCGCCGCCAAAATTCCACCCGCAGGCAGCCAACCACACCCTCCTCCCGATCCATCCACCATGGCCGTCGCCACCTTCTTGAGACCAGCTGCTGATCTGCATCCATGCCGCTTCCCGCCGGCGACCAGCAGTTTTGCCTCAGGCCGTCACACCCCTGCCATCTCCCCGTCGTCTCTCCCTTCTTCCCGTCCATGTTTCGCCTCTAAATTCTTCTCTGTCTTTTTCTTCACGCATCAGTTGCAGCCTCTCGTTCCACATCCCCTGGACCAGCCGGAGCGCGCCTCTGCGAGCTTCAGGCCGTGCGCGTCCCTGTTGGCACCCCACCATCAAGCCGCTTCCTCACCATCCCTCGCCGCCCCGACCAGCAGCATGTCACCGGAGACCTTGCCGTCCTACCTCCTCTTCGTCCTCCTCCGAGGAACCTCTCTCACCTCGCTCTCCCGTCGTCGTTTTTTCCTTGGGAACTAGGAGCTCAAGTCCCGCCATGACCGCTGCCCTCCTTCCCGTGTGGCACCGCGCCAGACACCGCCCGCTCCACCACGACGCCGTCGCGCCTCCGCGGCCTGATCCCGACCAGCCTCTGCTTCCCCTGCTCCAGATCGAGCGAGCCAGGAGAGCGCCTGTGTTGACTTGCCTCGTCGCCAGGTGGGTCGTGCGCCCCGCAGCCCAGCGTAGCTCCTGCTGTCGGCCTGCTTCCCCAAGGCCCAGCCGTGTCAGGCCCTTCCAGCCTCTCTCTCCACCGACCGGCCTCAAGGCCCAATGTGAGCAGCTCCCCCAGCCCAGTTTGCCTCAGATTCAGCCTGCATATGTTTTTTTCCAGATCTGCGAATTTAGCTATTAACCCAGGATTTACAGTTTAGCAGAAAAACCCCTAAGCATCATGCATATAATAAGTCAGGAACCGTGCATCGGATTAAAATGATTTAAACATGTAAAATTCTTAGAATTTTGTGTAGATTAATAATATGCCACTTTCATCCATGTTTACAATGTTTAAAATTTTGTTTGTTTAAATTTGCTCAAATGCCATGTTAAAATGATTTATTCATAACTAAATAACCGTAGCTCGGTTTTAAATAAACTTTATATGTAAATGGGGTGGAAAAATGCCTAGTTTAACATGGTGGACTTTATTTTACTGTTTAACAACAATAAAATATGTTTTAGGGCAGAACAGTACCAAATTCGAAATATGCACATGAGGATTTTCCGGAATTGTTGTTTGTTGTTCCTGCCTCATTTAAACTTGCCTAGATAGGGAGTTTAATTATGCTTCACCTTTTGCCATGTTTAACAACATTTAATATTGTTTGGTAGCTTAAACGAGATTAAACTAAATATGTCAATGTGGTGTTTTGTCAATATGCAACTCGTGGCATATTGAGCTCCACTTAACTTGTAGTATTGTTTGTTGCACTTTGCCATGCCATGCCTCATTAAACCGGACATGCATCATACTTGATTGTGCATCCACTACTAGGAAAAGGCCTACTAATGGCGCACTGGTTTTGCCTACTAATGGCGCATTACCAGTGCGCCATTAGTAGCACGCCACTAGTATTTCTTACTAATGGCGCACCACTGGTGCGCCATTAGTATCTGGTATACTAATGGTGCACCAAGCAGTGCGCCATTAGTATGTAACACCATGCGCCATTAGTGTGCCTCCCGGGGGGCCATACGTAAGCATGTGCTTTGTCATACTAATGGCGCATTCTGTGTTGATGCTCCATTATTATCCTTTGGCATACTAATGGCGCACCTGGTGGTGATGCGCCATTAGTATGAATATTCGTTTTTTTTCTTTTCTGATTTTTGCACAGGTTACAAAATATATTATTGCACAAAATATAGATAGCAGCACACAGCAACATCAGATTCATCGAATACAATAGAAGATTAGTCTCCGAATACAATTCATCATATTAGTCTCCGAATTCAAAAGACCGAACAAAGATAAAACATTACAAGTCTCAAGACCGCGAGTATCGAGTTTGTCTTCACATTACAAGTCAATATCGATCATCTAAACTACCATCACATAGAAGAGAGCTGTGGTCATCATGATGAGCATCATCGCGATCAAACTGGTCTTCATTTGGTTCCTCCAACGCTCCCTCCTCTCTCCCGCTAGATAGCGGGCGTATCTAGATTCGGCCTCCTCCCTAGTGGTGTACCCTTTGTAACTGTTACCGCTGAAATGGTGAACCTGTCTCCAACACTCCTCCCGATTAAATGTGAGACTCCGGGAACCTTACCCTTGTACCACGACATACGGACGACATCTCTATGCACAAGCCAAACAACAGACAATACATAAGCAATATGTAAGTATGCAACAAAAGGATCGGAAGAGAAAAACAAGACATTAATAGCACGATTCATGGTCCTACTAATAAATAGCATCGATTACATCTAAGTTGAACGACTGTCCAAACCAAAGACACATACGAATTCATTAAAGTATAATTACAACATGAGCCAATCAATGTTTCAGAACTACACATCACTACTTTCGACTCGACTATCGGACAGGAGCGTGGATGAAGCCGCCATCTGTCGTGATGGTCACGAAATCGCGGTTGTTGTCACCCTGCATTTGTAGCGTTTCATCTATCTCACTGTTGGACGGTTGATATCTGAGGAAGAACTGCCCCGAGGTATGAAGGACATCTTGATGGATGATGTCCGCAAACTCCGATCGATGCGAAAGAATTCTTGTCGGCGTCCGCGTCTGGATCACGACAAGCTCGCGGCCCAATCTTTGAGATTATCTAGTAGCAGAAGTTGATGATGGTCCCTTACGATCGCCCGCATGTGATGGAGGGCGTAGTAGGCATCCTTCTGACCGCCAGGCGGCTGCTTGACGCAGCAGAACGTCGTATTGTGTGAGAACATGTGCTTGCCGTACTTACAAACTGCCCTGGTGAAGGTGCCTCCAGATTTGGCGTAGCCGGGGAGAACATCATCAAGAACTTTCTTGACATCTGTGTAGTCTATCTTGGAGTTACGGTTCGGGTCGAAATACGTGGCCATGGAATATTTCGGGCTTAAGAGGATGAGTGTGCAATGTGTGTCACTGCACAGAACATGGAATGTTAGAAAAAAAGAACGATCGAAATCTAAGAAATCATATGTTACGGGGCGGTTAAGGGATGACTTACTCGGGAAAGTAAGACACAAGGAAGTTATCCTTATCTGGGTTTGCCAGAATGATGCCTTCGAGGTGTGAACTTCGCAACTTGGCGGTCCCCGGCGTTGCTCAAGTGCTTGCACGCATGTAGAAGGGGTCGACTATCACGATGTCCGGATCTTGTCTCTAATGATCCGCATCTCCATACTCAATAAAAACAGCCGAGCGAAGGTGTAGTGCAGCGGATGAAGGTTAAACATAGCAAAGATGTCATCAAACCGCGGAGACGATCGTACCCCGATGTCGCCATCCACAAAGCCCTTGCCCTTTGGCACCTTGGCCACGAAAACCGGTATGCCACATCCTTCTCTCGAGACGCCGCTTCTCCAAAGAAAGAACACTGTCGTGCAGACTCCGCATAGCACCAGTTGCAGCATTCAGCATATTTGGCGGTAGCATCGCCCTACCCGCCACATGCACCATCCTCGAGATATCCTTAGGTGAAGGTGGCCCGTCCTGAGAACGGATCGAACTCGGTGCCGGCTGGCTCGCACCGGCGCCCTTTTTAGTCTTTCGTTTCCGTCCCTTCTTCTTGATCTCCTGTAATGGGACCGATTTCTGCTCACAGACCGCCTTCTTGAGCGTGTTGGGGCTGATAATATTTCGCACCTCAGCTATCTGAGGCTCGGTGAAGGCGGGAGTTGGAGGCGTGTCCTGAGAACTGAACGCCACGTGACGCCTGTTGCAATCGGATATCTCCGCCGTACCAGCTAGATCGCGGTCATTTTGGTTGGGTTCTTGAGAAAGAGGCCCACAGAATTCGTCAACATACCCATGTTCGGCAAAGTACTTATCAACTTTGGTAAATGTATCGTCGTCGTTGTCGTCACCGTCCGGATCCTGTGCCATAGGGCTGTCCGGATCCTGTGCCATAGGGATGTCCGGCAGGTCCGTAGCGTTAAGCGTTCTTGCTATGGCTTGGCGCCGCATGATTTGGCGGTCTTATGCGTGGGGTGGTGTCCCCGCCCCCAAACGAATCGAGCTCTTCGCCAGCAGGGGCCAGCTTACGCAGCGCGGCGAGGGTCATCTCATCTTCTTCGCCGCCCCGCCAGGTCGAATCCGGAGGTAACAGCTTCGTCGCAGCTGGCAGCACCGAACCACTTCAACCCTATACACATGTGGGTGGCATCGGATTACCATGGAACATGGGGTTGCCGGTTGAACGATTCTCGCCCTTGGCGACATCGACCAACTCCGCGCCCACGAAGTGCGTAAGAGTGCAAGGAACGTCGGCGGTGCCTCGCAAAAACATGTACAGGCGTCGAGGATGCCCGATCAAAGGCAAGGAGATGAAGTCATCGGCCGAGAGGCTTAGTTACCGTGATGCCGTCGAGCTCGGCTAATGTCGAGGCACCGCCAACGGCGGGCGTGCAACTGACGGAGGGGGCGCTTGCTGGCGAGGTGTCGGCCGGCGTACACCCGGATGCATTAAGCTCAATGCCCGTGCCGGCGCCGGAGACACGAATACCGCCTCCGCCGGAGACACCAATGGCTCCGCCGCCGGAGACACCAATGGCGCCACCTAGCGCTGTCTTGAGATTCTTTGGCCGTGAAAGGCGGGAACAGGGGAGGCCCTTGTTGGCCGCCTGCAATCCACGTCGTTAGCCCATGAATCAACGTAGGCACCATGGTGTTGAGCTTCGTTCCCAGTTTTTGTTCCACTTGCTCTTGGACAAGCTCCGGAATCCGCGCCACTTGTGCCTTGAGTTCTTCAACCTCGCGTCCCGGCTTTCCGAGCTGGCCTTTTCTCCTTCCGCACACCAGCGGTATAGTATGACCCCATTTTGTGGACAAGCCTTTGCCGCCACACGACCACCGACGCCGGGCCATCGAGCTTATCCTTGTTTTTCATTACGTTCAACGCCTCTATTTAAAGGGGTGTCAAAGGGGAGCTCGAGGCGACCCAGCTCTTGCTTTCAGTGTCCTGCGGAAGGAACGTGAACCATTTAGAAATATTGGGGATTAATTAGAGTGCAACTTTATGGAGCTAATTACGCGGGGGTGTCTTCCTTACTGAACAAGCTCAAGCGCCTGGTCTTCGGATCCGTGGTAAGCTCCTTTGTTATCGGGTCCTCCTTGTACCGGGCCACGACAAAGTTCCTTGTCCGCTTGTCACCGCTGTATTTCTCGAGCGGGCGGTAGGCCTTGCTCGGCATGCTCCGTGTCCTCCTTGTCCCATATAGGCTCCGCCACTCAGAATCACGGGACCGAGTTTGTGTTCCCCTAAGTTCAACTCCGCATTTCTTTCCCCCAATCGACTTGATTCGAGGTTGCTCTGCTCTCGCACTTGATCTTGAACTCCTTGTACTCATCTTCGCTCATCAAAGGATATTTCGCCTTGATCTTCTCATAACTATCACCTTTATCCATCATTCTCTTCACCGCGCTTCTCCAAGTAGACAGGGTCATGCTCATCCTCGTGAGGGCAGCACTGTTCACTTTATTCCCTGAGAGGCATGTGTTTTCAAATTCGGCAGGGACTTGTATCGTTCGTGCAGCTTCGTGAAGAGGAGGTTGTGCAAATTCCCATGGTCCTTATGCCTAAGGTTATCGGTGTTGATCGAGACGGTGCTCCGGAGAATGCACCCGAGCTGAAGCGAGTACCCCTTGACTATATGTTTGGGCTCCGTTGGACATGCCCGTCGGAGTCCACTTGAGTGAATTCCTCCTTGAGGGTGCGGAGCGCATTCGGGCGCCTGTCCTTCCTTTGCTTCTTCGGTTGGCTGCCATCTGTGTGTGCGCCGACATCATTAGTGGTGGCATCCTCGGCGGCACCATCAGTGGTGTCATCCCCGACGCCACTAGGGGTCGTGTAGTCAGGATCGGTGTCTTCTGCGGCGTCCTCATAGCAGTGAGGTTGTTCCTCCATCTCCTGGGACAGCTCCCAGAATTTCTTGCCGCCTGAACCACCGGCCTCATTGTTGTGGGCCATGTTTCGCTCTAAATAGGAAAAAAGTTTGGTCAAAAAGTTGTTTATTGTCAAGGAACAAGATCATGGTCTCATCATTTAGGGTTTGTCGACGTTGAGGCACCCTAAAAGCCTAAGCTTTCATCATTTAGGGTTTGTCGACGCCGAGGCACCCTAAAAGCCTAAGCGTACATCATTTAGGTTCTCATCGACACCGAGGCATCCGGGGCAGCCAAGTTAAGTTTTCATCATTTAGGGTTTATCGATGCCGAGGCACCCTAGGTTGGGCCTAAATCACTTGGCACTAATCACTTGGCTCTATTGCCACCTATGTTGGGTTTATCATCTAGGGTTTATCGATGCTAAGGAGAATTCTAAGTTGGGCCTAATCACTTGGCTCTATTGCCACCTATGGTTTAATGCAGCAAGAATAAAGGGGCAGTTGATCCTACTTAATTAAGTACTAAGATACCCCGGCCCATGCATTAGTCTCAAGTACCCCATATGTCCTATTTTTAGCTAAGTCATGCTAAAATTCACGGAAAATTTCATCATGACCTTTGCTAAAAATAGGACATATGGAGTACCCGAATTTGCCGGAAAGGAAGTTAATCAACATTCCGGCAAACTCAAGGGCCTCTCGGGGTACCTGCAAATTCATCACGACACGATGGTCGGAGACAAAACCCAGCAAACTAGCACCAAAATGTGCCTCTACTTTCATATGGATGAAAAGGCCACATACCATATGGTCCTCTACTTACATATGGACAAAAATCAGCTCAACTTATGTGAGCTTGCATTCCAGATCTAATATCAGCAAGTTGTTCACTTGTAGCTCAACTTATGTGAGCTGCCTTCAAGAAAAGAAATCTACAGTGGCACATCTGCTCTCTGAATACATTGGCAAGAAACAAAACAACACCTAGTACCATCCATCTGCTATGGCCGTATCATTTAGTTTAACTAAGCACTAACAGGTAATTATATAACAGAAAACTTGGCGCGTACGTGTCACTTAGCTTGGGCAAGCAACATACCTCGTCCTCTTGGTTAGTCCAAACAAGCTGTATGTCGAGCCTCAACTCACCACCGCACATTTTACAGCACCCATGAAATGAAAATCTATACATAATTGTCAACCAACAAAACCAAAACACAAACAGGACTTCAAATTTTCACGATCAGGAAGAAAAACAGGGTTTTCAACTACTATATTCAGTTTCATGGCATCAGTTGATCAGTTGAAAAAGAACAAGCTTCATTCAAATATCTTGCTTCTAACAAACATAACTAAAGTCAGTACTCAAAAAATAGAGTGACCACACAGGGAACAAACAAACTATTCACTTTTTATTTCTTCAGAATTGGACCAGACAGAGAACAACTCCTTGGAAGCAAACTGAAACCATGCTGAAACTATACTGAAACCAGGCTGAAACTTTACTGAAACTACTCCTTGCAATCAAACTGAAACTACTCCTTGGAAGCAAATTGTCTTGGAAGGAGTATTGTGTGCACAAACCTACTCCAACTAGTTGCTTTCACTTAGAGATTGTTAGCACAAACAACATGAGTCATTCTTCAGACCGTTACAAATAGAAACAATGGCAACCAAGGTTAAAAACCAACAATCCTATATATTATTCTGAAACATGATATATTGAAATCACTTAGCACTCTCTTTATGTGTTCATTCAACACTTAAAATTGAGGAAAATAATACCAACTAGGATCGGTATGACCTTCATTTTTCATTTTCTGTATGATCAATTAAATCTTCTTCAAGCTTGTATGAAAAGGTTCAGCAACTTGAAACGTAACTCTTGCTTGGTGTTCCAAATCATTTCATTTATATTTTAAATAACAGTAGGAATTATTTCATAATAGAATTTACCTGATGGGGGCGACGGGTGCATGCGACAGAGGGGAGAACGGGTGGGGGTGGAGGAGGCTCACCACTATTGCAAACCAAACAAGTAAGCAGAGCACATGTATATACCTGTATCACTGTCTTGGAGCCAACAAATGCCTCAATTTTTCTCCAACCGTGATCGAACATGTTACGCAGAAACACAAACAGAGAGATACATGTAACTAACGAGGACAGATGAGACAAGGTAACAAGAACTCCATAGCTCAATTAAGCCTATGCTTCTTCTTTCACTCTCCTGCATAAAGTTATTGTTACTACCTGGGAGGGATTATATGCTTGTTTACCACTACTAATACCATTTTTTAATATAATCTTCATTATCCTGCTTTTTCTTTTCTTACAAGTGTTGATGCCAAAACATTGCAACCTCAGCAGTTCAAGATCAGAGTCAAAATTGACCTACACGATTGTTGACCACTTCTAAGACATGGATCTAATAGCTATCTCCCCCCTTGTTCCTCATGCCTTAGTTGAATTCAGAGAAGAGAGAGCTCAGATCCTAGAACAGGGATCTCTCTGGAAGATATGTATTAACCAATTTCGGCTAGTATAACCAACACAAAGCTCCTGCTCTCTCAAATTGCAGATAAAACAACTTAATCTACAATTTGCTAGCATGTTTAAACCAAAACATTTGCTCATGAAAAATATTCAACCTACAATTTGGAAACATTTGCCCTTAGAGGCATTATCACAAACACCTATCAAGCACAATCCTTTCACATGTAAACTTGAGCATGCTCTGGAAAAATCACGCAACAAGTAAGAAATAACTATTATTATATTCCCACAGTATCGAATCTACATCAAATACTCATCCACTAAAAAAATCAGGAAAAAATTGAACAGAGGATGCAAGAGGAAGGAGGGAGGGGGGATGAGGGAAGAGGGAGGAAGGACGAAGGAGTGGTGGCTACTCGCCACGGACTGGTCGCCGGGCGAGGCGGCGGCGTTCTTTGGCAGGCGCCTGCTCGAGGGGGGCGCCACTGGTGGGAGCGGCTGCTTGATGGGGGAGGCGCTCTGGGTCCTGACCGGGAGGCGGGCAGCGGAGGGTTCGGTCGGCTGGCCAAGCGTCAAGTGGGCCGACAGCGTGGCGTGGCGGCTAGGAACCCCTAGTCGCTCGGGAGGGAGGTTGACGCAGGCGGGGCCGCAGGGGGAGGGGGACGGCGAGGGCGTGGGCGCGGGCGGAGGGGGGACGGTGAGGGAGGTGGTCGGGTGCGGCGGGGGAAGCAAGCACGGCCGGGGACGACGAGCACGGGGGAAGTGGTGGGCGGTGGTGGTCAGGCGCGGGTGAGACGAGGCAGGGGAGGGATTAGAGAGAAATGTGAGAGATTGGGGATTTTAGTGTGGGGGGAGGCTTAGCAATGGCGCACCACCCAGGGGTGCGCCATAAGTACATCCATAGCAATGGCGCACCACCCAGGGTGCGCCATAAGTAATTTAATCTAGCCCGACTTGTCAGGTTATATACCACCTAACCCTATCTACAACAGAACCCGCCCACTAGCTCGACTGGTCAGTACGCAGCACCACACCAAGAGGTCCTGGGTTCGATTCCCACGCTCCCCAATATTTTCTTTATGCATTTTAAATCCTGTTTGATATTTATTTGTGTTTAAATATGTTCAAACTTGTTTAAATCATAACAATAATATTTTTTTTATAAAAACAGTAATAATTTTTTAAAAAAATATGTTCAAATTTGTTACTTGAAAATATCATCGTGGCGGTGGAGCGGGAGGGTGCGGGGTACCCGTTGGCGGCAAGGAGCGGGGAGGGTGCGGGGGCGGGTGCTCGTCGTGTAGTGGAGCGGGAGGTTGCGGTGGGTCGTCGGGCGCGGTGGAGCTAAGCGGGGGAGGTGCGGGTGGGATCGAGATCGAGATGGAGGGGAATCGAGATCGAGATGTAGGGGGATCGAGATCAAGTGTCCTCATGAATTCAAAAAGTGCGCATGAAATTTAAAAATATTCATGATATCAAAAAGTGCCCATGAAATACAATCGAGAAATGAAGACTACAATTTAAATACAATCGATCTTAGCTAGCTATCTGTTCACAATCTTCTTGCCCTTCTTTTCCGCAAATGGAGTTCTTCTGTGGAACGTACGTCCTTTAGGTAGGGTGGTCCTGCTTCGTCTTGTGGTGTGTGCTTCTACTTCATCGTCGTCGTCATGTTCGATCATCGGGTCGCCGTACTTGTCGAAGTCTTGCTCATTGGCTACTCCATCCATTCCGATGATCTTCCTTTTGCCTCTCCTCGCGACAACACGACTGGGCTTTGGCGGGTCGGTAATGAAGAAGCATTGGTCCACTTGGGAAGCCAGTACCCATGGCTCATTTTTCACGGTGACGTTTGCGCCCACGGTCTTGGATTTGGTTCGGGTATAACCATGGTGGTGAAATACCGGTCTTATTTTAGGACGCTCTTGGCCCATCTGACACGGAACATCGGGACCTTCTCTCCAGCGTAGCTCAGCTCCCAGATCTCCTCGATCCTTCTGTAGTATTTGTCCTTGTCGTTGCCGGTGTAGGATTCCATCGTTACCCCGGAGTTCTGATAACCATCGCTCTTCATGTCCTTGTTGTTGGTGTAGAATGTGTAGCCGTTTATATCGTACGCCTCATAGGTCATCAGGTTGTGCTCGGCGCCCTGTGACAAGGCGAATATGAGTTGTTCTTCCACGGAAGAATCCTCATGTAAAGGGTACGACAGAAGCTTCTTCTTGAACGGACGTCAAACATGATTTGTGCTCTTTGATTATATCTCCGTCCGTCCTCTGTTGGCCTCGGTCATTGTACGTCTTCTCAATAAAGGTTTTGTGCTCTACCACCCAAGGATCGACCACGTCTATGTGTTGTAGCGCGACTAGGTTTGCTCTTTCAGGGCGAGTCGACCCTCGAAGTCGACATGCATTTCGCAGCGACCCTCACGGTGACCCCATCCAGCGAGCCTGCCGAGGTGCCTGTTGAGGGGCAGACCAACGGGGATCTCGATGCCTAGATAATTCATGCAGTAGGAGATGCACTCTTCGGTCAGAAAGGCCCTGGCTATACTTCCCTCTGGACGTGACATGTTGCGAACGTATCCTTTGATGACACCATTCATCCTTTCGAACGGCATCATGCTGTGCAGGAACATCGGCCCGAGTTGAATGATATCCTCCACGATATGGACCATCAGATGCACCATAACGTCGAAGAATGCGGGCAGGAAGTACATCTCAAGCTCGCATAGTATCACCACGATCTCTTCATGCAGCCTTCTGAGTTGCCTTACGCCAATCGACTTCCAAGAGATGACGTCAAAAAAGTTGCATAGGCCAAATAGCGTTTCACGAACGTGCGCGCCCATGATCCCACGGATTGCAACTGGAAGTATCTCGCATCATCAAGACGTGATACCGTCGTGAGACTTCATCCCGCTGAACTTCGCTTATTTGGGTCTAGGTATCTGCTTATCTTCCCAGCGTAACCGTAAGGAAGTTTTACTCCTAGGAGGCAGGTGAAAACTGCTCGATCTCGTCGACTTAGAGTGAAGCACGCGGGAGGGTAGTCATTTCCGGTCTTCTTGGCCTTTTTGCCCTTGCGGCGACTTTCGTGTCTGCTTCGCCTCATCATCATCATCATCATTAGCGTGAAGCTCCTGCACGATGCCCATTGATTTCAAGTCTGCCCTTGCTTTCGCCCATCTTTGGTCCTCTCGGCATGTTGAGCAGGGTACCAAGCAGACTCTACCGTTAAGTGATATGCATGACATCAAGGCTGTGAGGCACATGGTGGATCTTCCAAAGACGGCAAGTCCCGTAAAATAGACCTCGTTTTCCATACCTTCAAGAACGGCTCTGGCGCCTTCGCTTCTTTCCTGCTCTGGTGCCTTTTGCTTCTTTCCGGCGGTGGGCAGTCTTTCCAATTTTTCAACAGCTCGTCTATTTCCTCGCCGCTCCTCGTGCAGGCGTTTTGGGTTCGGTTTCACCATCGAACAGATCCTTGCGTTTCCTCCACGGGTCATCGTCGCTGAAGCCACCTTCGATGTCCCATGAACACGGTTTTCAAGACCCGGATCTCTATCTAGCTGGCGATATGTTGTGTCATCCATGCACCTTACGCATCCAGAAAATCCATGGACTACCTGCCCCGCGAGATATCCGTAACCGAGATAGTCGTGCACCGTTGTGAGCAGTGCGGCTCTCATAGGGAAATATTCTTTCTCTGCGGCGTCCCACGTATTGGCTGGCGTTTTCCACAGCATGTCTAGCTCCTCCTTCAGCAGCCCCAGATACAGTTTGATGTCGTTCCCTGGTTGTTTCGGCCCTTCAATTAGCATACGCATGTGAATGTACTTCCTCTTCATGCACAACCAGGGGGGAAGGTTCTACATCCACACAAACACAGGCCAGGTGCTATGTGTGCTTCTCTGGCTGCCAAACGGATTGATACCATCGGTGCTCGCGCCCAGCACGATGTTCCTTGGATCCTTCCCAAATTCTGGGTATTCGAAGTTCAACGCTTGCCAATGGCTCGCATCCTTAGGGTGACTCAGCATCTTGTCTTTTTCTCCGGATCATTTCCATCATCTTCCCACTTCTTCTCCTCCCTATTCGCGTGCCAACGCAGGAGCTTTGTTACCTTAGGGTCCGCGAAATACCGCTGCAGACAAGGAGTGATCGGAAAGTACCACACCGATTTTCGAGGAGCTTTCTTCCTCTTCTTGTATCGAGTGACACCGCACACCAGACATATGGTAGACTCCGCGTGCTCGTCCCGATAAATGATGCAATTGTTCATGCACACATGGTATTTTACGTGCGGTAAATCCAGAGGACACACGATTTTCTTCACCTCCTCGAAACTGGTCGGGCACTTGTTCCCCTTGGGAAGACGTTCGTGCCAGAATGACATGTTCTCGTCGAGGCATGCGTCGGTCATTTTGTGTTTTACCTTCATCTCCAGATCCATGAGCGTTACTTTCAGGCGGGTATCCTCGAGCCTGCATCCTTCATACAATGGAGTAACCGCGTCTATCTCCAGTTGATCCAGCTTGGCTTTCTCTCGGGCGGCAGCTCTTGCGTTATCCGTCTGCTTGAGAAGCAGCTCTTGAATATGAGGGTCCTGCACCCAGCCTCCATCGTCGTCTGCTACGGCATCTTCATCTTCATGATCATGCCCTTCGTCTTGATCTTCCTCATCATCATGTACGACATCTTCTACATGATGACTGTGTACAGCATCACCGTCATGATCATGTCCTGGAGATTCTTCGTCTTCTCGCCCGCCCTCGCCGCGGTGGTACTTGTCTTGTTGCCCTTCCTCATTTCTTGCCTGGCCCCCATGGACGACTTCATAGTCATCTTCATCACCTTGCCACCGATATCCATCCATGAAACCACGCAAGAGCAGGTGGTCCCACACCTGCCCGGAATTCGGGTCCGCAATAAGGCTCTTCAGCTTGCATCTTCGACACGGACATCTTATCTCCGTCTCGTTCTATTGAAGCATCTCGGCCTTCGCGGAGCTCAAAAACCTATTCACAATGCCTTGGGTCATCGCGCGGACCATGGTCGCCTGAGGGTAGAAACAAAAGCGATATTTTAGAACCAAGAAAAATTTGGCATGACCTTCCCTAAAAATAGGACCAAAAAGAATGCATAGTGCCAAAATTCTGCCAAAGCGGAAATGAATCAACATTCCGGCAAAATATTGGCGACTATCGCATTTCAAATACCGTACCTGCAAACACAAACATATATGCAACACCACAAACACATGCAACACCACAAACATACATAGATCTAGCTAGGCCATAAAAGTGCATGTGCACGTTGTTGGAGCGAGCTAGGGAGAAAAAAGTAGATCTACATCATGAAGATAGCTTTCCCTTACTTACCTATCAAAAAGGTAATTTCACCACTTAATTGTGATGAATCTATGGTGGAAATGAGGTGAGGAGGAGGAGGCAGCCGAAAGCTTGGAGAAGGAGGTGGAGGGAATGAAGTGGGGAAAGTGAGTGGGTAGGTGTGGGGCTGTCCAAAATATCTTGTTGGGGTCCCAGGTTACTAATAGCGAACCACATGCAAATGCGCCATTAGTAACCCTGGTTACTAATGGCGCACCTGCATGTGGTGCGCCATTAGAGTTTTGCATAAAAGTAAAAAAAAAATATACTAATGGCGCACTTTGGCACGATGCGCCATTAGTAGTTTAAACTAGTAATGGCACACTGTGACAGGGTGCGCCATTAGTAGTTTTGCAAAAATATTAATTAAAAAACATACAGTAATGGCGCACTCCTAGACTGGTGCGCCATTACTAGTTAGAACTAGTAATGGCGCACTACGGTCGGATGCGCCATTAGTACGTATGTAAAAATGAAAAAAAAATATCACTAGTGGCGCACCTTTTGTATGGTGCGCCATTAGTGTCTTCCACACTAATGGCGCATAACAAACCGGTGTGCCATTAGTATATAGTAGTGGCGCACTGCTTCCCTGGTGCGCCATTAGTGTCAATCCTATCTATAGCCCTTTTCCTAGTAGTGATCATGCCATGTTTATGCTTGTGCGTTTACCATGTTGTTTGCTTCTTTCCAGGTCGCTTCTCTCGTTAGCTTCGGTTTCGTTCCGGAGTTGTGAGGATTCGTTCGACCACGTCCGCTTGTCTTCTTCATGGACTCGTTCTTCTTCCTAGTGGGATCTCAGGCAAGATGACCGTCACCTTGGATCTCATTACTATCATTGCTATGCCAGTTGCTTCGTTCTTTCGCTATGATGCGTTACCTACCACTTCCTTATCAAGCCTCCCAAATTGCCATGAACCTTTAACCTTTGTCACCCTTCCTAGCAAACCGTTGTTTGGCTATGTTACCGCTTTTTCTCAGCCCCCCTTATAGCGTTGCTAGTTGCAGGTGAAGATGAAGATTGCTCCATGTTGGATTATGTTTATGTTGGGATATCACAATATATCTTATATTATTAATGCATCTATATACTTGGTAAAGGGTGGAAGGCTCGGCCTTATGCCTGGTGTTTTGTTCCACTCTTGCCGCCCTAGTTTCCGTCATATCGGTATTATTGTCACAGCCCCAGAATTGGTTGTAATTAGTGGCATCTGCATCCATGCATCATGTTTGATTTCAAAGGAATTTTGAGCTGGGGATTGCCTAAACCCTAGCATTAAAGGAATTCAAATAGGTTCAACCAAAAATATTTTTCAAAGGAATCCAAATGGCTTTAGAAAATGTTCATCATTTACGGAAAAATGCTATAAACCATAACCAGAGTTGCTGCACATTTTTCATGACATATTTGGTCACTGGATTAATTCATAAAGTATTTGCATTTGGGAATTTAATGCTAATAAATAGTTTAAATGCTCAAATAATCATAAACTAAAATGGTTGCTGTTTGTTATATTCCAAACAGTGGCATTGAGCAGTTTTATGATTTTGGGATCTGTTTCAGTATTTTTAGTAAAGCCACAAAGTTTACAGAAAATTAGGAAACAAAAACAATTAAAAGAGAGAGGGAGAGAGAAGAGGCCCGGGCCACTTACAGGACTGGGCGGCCCACAGCCCATGCTACCACCACCTACCTTTGCTAGTAGGCAGAGGGGGGGGGGGGGACAGCGCACCGCCGCCGAGCACGCGCGAGGCCACCTCCTGCTTCGTGCTGTCGACGCCTCCTGCGCCTCATCTTGCGCCGTGGATCCGCTCGAGACGCCCCGTGACCCCTCTCTCGCCTCCCTCACTCGCTGCTCTCTCTCCCCGAGCTTCTCTTCCTCCCTGACTCTCCTCTCGCGCGCGCGCGAGAGCCGCCGCCGCTGCCGCTCGCCATAGCCGTGCCCACCAGCCCTCCCTCACCCATCCAACATGCTCCAGAGATCCGCCACTCCATCCCCGTCAACCCCACCGAGCCACATGAGCCGGGAAGCGCTGCAACGCCCTCGACATCATCGTCTTCACCGTCGGGCACCGGAGATTGTCGCCGCCGATTCGTCGCCCACAAGGCCTCCCCGAGCTCGCTGAGCTACTCATCGACCTCCCCGTGAGTTCTCCGCCTTACCCCCTCCTCCCCGAGCTCGCTCCTGTACTCTAGCTATGCCCGCCACCGTACCCGAGCGCCGCCGTCCGCCGTGGTCGTTGCTCTCGCAGCCACCGTGCGTCTCCACTCGAGCTTGAGCCTTCGGCGTGCTCCTGAAGCAACAACGAGTCCAACGCAGGCCCTAGCTAGCTCCCCCATGCACTGGAACCACGCGGCCGCCCATGCCCGAACTCCGGTCGCCGCCTTTGAGCTCGCTGCCGTCGATATAGGTCGCCCCCGGCAAAACTGACTGCACCACTCGACGCGCGGGATCTCCAGCGTCGCGTAGATGCCCTCCGCCGGCCATTTGGTCGTCGTCAGAGGAATTCCGACCCCCTCCGCCATCTCGGGTTTCACCGGCGATGAGCCGTTGACCGGGTCCGGCGAGTTTGACCCGGGTTTGACCCCAGTTGACTTTTCCACTGACTCACTGACAGGTGGGGCCCGGCCATGTTAATTATTTAGGATTAATACTAATTGTTTTTAGCTAATCTAATTACACTGACATGCAGGGCCCACAGGTCAGTTTGACCTGGACCGCGCCCGTTGACCCCTGACATCAGAGTGACGTCCTGCTGATGCAATAACTCTTTTCTGGGTTTATTCTTCTACAGGAAATTTCAGAAAATAGTGCTAACTTCTAAAATTCATAGGAAATAATCTATAACTCCAATGGAAATAAGTTATATATGATGATCAGAAAAATATGAAGAATCTGTTTATGCCATGATCATGCATGTTTGAACAAGTTAACCTCACTGAATAGGACAAATGATGATTAGGGCAATTTATGAAATAACATTTGGAGTTGGAATTTGTTCTTGTTCGAGTTCCACTTCAATTAACTTGGCTAGATATTGCATTAGGTGAATTCAGTACCTTAACATGACATGTCATTCATGTGAATGTGCATTGCATTGATTGTGTTCTTTCTCGATTGACGGTGTTTGTCCCTCTCAAGAGACGACGTCATCGACGATGAGTTCGATGACACCTATGAAGAACTATATTATCTTGAAGTGCCAGGGCAAGCAAAACCCCTTGTTCATTCCGATATAATCCCACTCTCTCGCTCCTGCTCTCTTTTACTGCATTAGGACAACTACGATTCATCACATTACTTGCTGCGGTAGCTGAACCCCTTTATCCTCTGCATGACCTGTCATTGCCACAAGAAATACATGAAACCCACTAGCATGAGTAGGAGTTGTTTGAGCCCTGATGTGCCTACTCATTCATGCTTGTTTGTCGTGCCTGCTATTGCTTAGAGTTGTGTCAGGTCTGATTCATCGGGGATGAATTGGAGGTGCGTGAACATGTCCTACTGTGTGAGAGCTAAGTGTGTGAACACGATTTGGTAAAGGTAGCGGTGAGAGGCCATGTAGGAGTACATGGTGGGTTGTCTCATTGAAACCGTCCTCAGGAATTGAGTTCTGTGTTTGTGATCCATGCAAAGTTACTACCACACATTGGGTTCCGGTAACTCGACCCCTCTCGACTTATTTATCAACTTGATCTCTGTCCAGGAGTTGCAACTAGTTTCTGGTGTTTGTAGGTAGTGTTAGTAGTCTACCGAGTGGCACCCGGTACAGGTGGGCTTGGGACAGACTAGGCACCGTGGCACGGTGTACCAAGCGTAGATCCATCCGTCGAGATGGGATTGGGAACCCTGCCCACATCGTTTGGGGCCGTGCGCGACACCCCGGCCGGATCTCCTTGCGGATGGAACCCGAATAGGCGATAAACCTGGACTAGAGACTTGTGTGGTTAGTCAGGTCGTGGCCGACTCCCTCGCCCAGCTTCCGCTTGAAGGTTGCCGAGGTACATGGCGATGTCTGAGGCGATAAGTGGCGAGAGCGTGTGTGAAGAAGTACACCCCTGCAGGGTTTTCATTATCTATTCGAATAGCCGGATTCCTCAGATATGGAAACT
Organism: Aegilops bicornis; assembly: GCA_021605145.1. NCBI lineage: Eukaryota > Viridiplantae > Streptophyta > Magnoliopsida > Poales > Poaceae > Aegilops > Aegilops bicornis. The sequence goes on along the minus strand of CM038672.1, from coordinate 336,373,262 downwards.
TGGACCCCTTGCATAGTTCATAGATAAGTGAAAGTGGATACTCTAAAATGCGCAAGATAAGCATGAGTGCTATGGATGGCGTTCTCGTAGGGAGACGGGAGCGGATCCATAGTGGTGTATTGATATGATGAATATGTGGACTCGTGTGCGCCACCTCAAAGAGTTACTTGCGATGCGTAGTTCAGGATAGCCACCGAGTCAAAGCTGGCTTGCTGCAGTCAAACTCCACCACTCCTTTGTTTATAATGATGCATATGTAGTTAGTTCTGATGTAAGTCTTGCTGAGTACATTTGTACTCACGTTTGCTTCGTTTATGTTTTGCAGAGAAACGTCAGTCTCGCTAGTAGTTCCGCATGGACTTCGACGTTTAGCTTGTTACCTCAGCTACGATCTTGTGCCCTCGGCAGGATCTGGTAGATAGTCAGGCTTCTCAGCCTTTTCCATTTGTAGATGTCTGTACTCAGACATGTTAAGCTTCCGCTTGTGCTTTGACTTGTATGCTCTGAATGTTTGGTCATGAGACCCATGTTTGTAATATCTCGCTCCTTGGAGCCTAATGAATAAATATTTGAGTCGTAGAGTTATGTTGTGATGCCATGTTGTATTTACACATATTGAGCATATTGTGTGTATGTTTGAAATGCTTGGTATGTGTGGGATCCGGCAATCTAGTTGTTTATCCTTGGCAGCCTCTCATATGGGGAAATGTAGTCTAGTGCTTCCTGAGCAATAGTAGTCCGCTACAGCCCGGTTCATCGGAGTCCTGCTAGCCCAGCACTACTTCTCTGGACACTTTACTGGCCGACATGTGTTTCACTTCGTTCATGTGTCTGTCCCTTCGGGGAAATGTCACGCGGTGACATCCGGAGTCCTGCCTAGCCTGCTACAGCCCGGTACACCGGAGTCCTGTTAGCCCAGTGCTACAGCCCGGATTCATACGTTGATGACCGACATGCTCGATGTGATTCATGTATGCCTGTCCCCATGGGTTAGTGCCGCTTTGGGTTCACGACTAGCCATGTCGGCCCGGGTTCTCTGTCATATGAATGCTAGCGACACTATCATATACGTGAGCCAAAAGGCATAAACGGTCCCGATGCCATGGTAAGGCGACACCCGTGGGAATACCGTGCGTGAGGCCGCAAAGTGATATGAGGTGTTACCGGCTAGATCGATGTGACTTGGAATCGGGGTCCTGACAATTATGTTCCCGGATTTTGCGTCCCTAACGCGGTTGGGTGATTTATGGGACCCCCTTGACAGTTCGCTTTGAATAAAACTCTTCCAGCAAGGCCCAACATTGGCTTTACCATTTGCCTCACCTATGCCCTTTTTCCCTTCGGTTTCTGGAGCCCAAGGGTCATCTTTATTTTAGCCCAGCCCCCCCGGGCCAGTGCTCCTCCAAGTGTTGGTCCGAACTAGAGTCCTTTGCAGCGCCACCTCGGGGAAACTTGAGGCCTGGTTTTAGTTGTACGGAGTGCTCATCCGGTGTGCCCTGAGAACGAGATATGTGCAACTCCTATCGGAATTTGTCGGCACAGTCGGGTGGTCTTGCTCGTTGTCGGTGTCAAAACCGGCGGATCTCGGGTAGGGGGTCCCGAACTGTGCGTCTAGGCGGATGGTAACAGGAGACAAGGGACACGATATTTTACCCAGGTTCGGGCCCTCTTGATGGACGTAAAACCCTACGTCCTGCTAGATTAATATTGATGATGTGTGTTACAAGAGTGGATCTACCACGAGATCAAAGAGGCTAAACCCTAGAAGCTAGCCTATGGAATGATTGTTGTTCGTCCTACGGACTAAAACCCTCCGGTTTATATAGACACCGGATAGGGTTAGGGTTACACAGAGTCGGTTACAATGGTAGGAGATCTACATATCTGTATCGCCAAGCTTGCCTTCCACGCCAAGGAAAGTCCCATCCGGACACGGGACGAAGTCTTCAATCTTGTATCTTCATAGTCTTGGAGTCCGGCCGATGATGATAGTTCGGCTATCCGGACACCCCCCTAGTACGGAACTCCCTCACTCGTCTTGTTTTACCATTGTCGAAATGTCTTGTAACTGGGATTCCAAGACTGATCGGGTCTTCCCGGGAGAAGGAATATCCTTCGTTGATCGCGAGAGCTTATCATGGGCTAAGTTGGGACACCCCTGCAGGGTATAAACTTTCGAGAGCTATGCCCGCGGTTATGTGGCAGATGGGAATTTGCTAATATCCGGTTGTAGTAAACTTGGAGTAAACTCTTCTAAAATACACCAACCGTGTGCGTAACCGTGATTGTCTCTTTTCGGGGTTGTTCGAGAGGAGAACACAGTTTTGGGTTATGTTTGACGTAAGTAGGAGTTCAGGATCACTTCTTGATCATTACTAGTTGACGACCGCTTGCTTCGCTTCTCTTCTCGCTCTTGTTTCGTAAGTTAGCCACCATACATGCTTAGACGCTGCTGCAACCTCACCACTTTACCCCTTCCTTACCCTTTAAGCTTTGCTAGTCTTGATACCCATGGTTATGGGATTGCTGAGTCCTCGTGGCTCACAGATTACTACACCAACAGTTGCAGGTACAGGTTTTGCGATGATCATGACGCGAGAGCGATGTTTACTTGTTTGGAGTTATTCTTCTGCTTCTTCTTTGATTGAGGGATAGGTTCCTGGTCGGCAGCCTAGGCTAGCAGGGTGGATGTCGTTTGAGTTTCTGTTTATGCTTCATCCGTAGCTGGATGTTGTTTCTCTTGTATTTGATTTATTGTTGTATTCTGGTGACATTGTATGTCTTGGGTGTATCCCCGCTATTATGTAATGTTGATGTAATGATATCCACCTTGCAAAAGCGTCTTCAAGATGTGCTTCTATCCTTGGTGGGACCTTCGAGTTCCTTTAGGATAGGGTCGCATCTTGGGCGTGACAGAACTAAACACTCTTCCCACTCCCCCAGCTTGGGGCGAGGAGAGCGAGCAGAAGAGCTGTGATGACCGGACATGTTGGAATGGTTTTTCTGGAGCGCTCTGTTGGATGCTTGCTCGAGGGGGAGGAGTGAGGTTTGGATATGAGAATCCCCGTCTCTTCAAATAGGCGGTCAGCCCAAAAGATTGAGGGTGGTAAATGCGAAAAACACCTCGGCTCCTCGCATTCGCTCGACACGTGGAGATGGTCATTATTGAGGCACTGAAGCCAAGGAGTACAACATTGATGGAGTTCCGGACACTATTTGCCGTAACAAATACTTTGGAGTATTCGGAGATGGAACCCGCCCTGCAATGCCGAAGACAAGACTGCGTGTCGGACTCATCGTCATTGAAAGCCAGGTTCAGGGGCTACTGAGGAAGTCCTGGATTAGGGGGTATCCGGACAGCCGGACTATATACATCGTCCGGACTATTGAAGCGTGAAGATACAAGACTCAAGACTTCGTCCCGCGTCCGGATGGGACTTTCCTTAGCGTGGAAGGCAAGCTTGGCGATCCGGATATTATATTTACTTCCTTGTAACCGACTCCATGAAACCCTAGCCATCTCCGGTGCCTATATAAACCGGAGAGGTTGGTCCTTAGAAGGCCGATCACAATTACAATCATACCATCATAGGCTAGCTTCTAGGGTTTAGCCTCTACGATCTCGTGGTAGATCTACTCTTGTACTACCCATATCTTCAATATTAATCAAGCAGGAAGTAGGGTTTTACCTCCATCGAGAGGGCCCGAACCTGGGTAAACATCTGTGTCCCTTGCTTCATGTTACCATCATCCTAGGCGCACAGATCGGGACCCCCTACCCGAGATCCGCCGGTTTTGACACCGACAGCAGGGCCGCACTGTTGCTTCTTCAAGACGATGTCCGTCACGCCGACCTACTTCGACTCATCGGCTGACATCGAGGCTTCGGCATCTCGGCTGGACCGGGGGCTTCGCCATATTTTCATCAACCTACTCCGGAGACTTCAACGTCACTAGCCGACCAGCTTTCGTCACGTTAGCTGGATCGAGGGCTTTGCCTCGGCAAGCCAACCTTTGCGAGCATCGCCATGCTGTCACTTTATCGCCCATCAGGAAATGGGTGTGCGGATCGAGTCCCAATTTTGGGAGTCACCTTTCTTCGGATTGCTACAACAAATAAACCAGGTTCCGTACATAGTCCGGCACACGCCGCATCCGGAACTTGGACCGACCTGTGAATTCAGACTTTGCCACGCCTTTACCGCATCACGCCGACGCCCTGCATCGACATTTACTTCGGCGTGCAGGCCATATTTTCTTTTATTACTCACTTTGCATAAATTATTTATTATGCAACGATTTTTTTAATTATTATTATTACTATTATCTTCGGTTTGCACTATTTTTTGTGCACATGAAAATGATCCGGGTCGGGCAGTATTGTCAACTCGGTGTACTGACATACCACGTCACCTCGGTTGGACGGGGGGCTTCGTCCACACTTCATTACCCCACGCCGGGGACTTCGGCGTCACTCTGTCGGCCTGCATTGGCCGTGCTATGTCACCACTTCGGAGTGCCGAGCTCTTCGCTCCGCCACCTCAGGACCGGCTTGGGGGATGGAACCTTGTCCCGCATCAAGCTCGGACCACGTCATCAATGCCGAACACATTAACCAGCTAAGTTGCCTTCATGCTCAAAGTTTTAAATTTTGAACTTGTGTTTGGTTTGACCTAGCATTATACCTTTTTGGCAAAAAGTTGTTTGTGAAAAAATTCCTTGTCATAACCTTGTTTGTGACACACAAATTCAAATACCCAGTTCACTTGGGGGCTTCTTTCATGAAGCCTTTCCTCTTCCATATGATTATACTTGTATGGCTTCGTTCCTTGTTCGTGTATTACGCCACATTATGCACCATATTGATTTAAGTGTTCCACAAGCTGGGTTGCCTGGCTCCTGTGCTTACCCCTACGTTCCCGATTGTTCGGCTAGGGAGTAAAGAGAGCACCTCTGCGATTGTCACGACCGGGTCATCCGAGCTCTGACCTCAGACTGGGTGAAGCCGAAAGCTAGCGCTCTTATTGTTTTCAATCATGGTCGGCACACAACGGAACTCATGAGTACAAAAATCTATTGCACAAGTCTCATAGTAATAATGAGCACCGAAGAAAGGTATCGGTGGGGGTACTATTTTCTTCGAAGATGCTTCTTACACTTCGTCTGTAATATAGCATAAGTTCCCTGAGCGCGCTTTGTCTGTTACAGCCTTATGGCCTGGTTGCCTGGTTATCGGAAACACTGCCGATATACTCGACAGGTGGAGTACATAACACTCTTCGGCCCTTGACCGAAGAGGGAGAAGCCGACGGTCGGTTAAGACGCGTTTAAAGTTCGGGCGAACACAGATATGATATAAGTACTTCGGTACCTACAATCATTCTACATAAAATAAACATATATCACCAGTATTTGTATTCAGTATACAAGCGCTGCCTTCTGTAATTATCGTTATAAAGACATAAATATGCATCAATTTGACTTAAGATTTTGGCCAAGCTGGGTTGCCTGGCTCATGTGCTTACCCATGCGTTCCCGATTGTTCGGCTAGGTGGTAAAGGGAGTACCTCTGCGATTGTTACTACCGGTTCATCCGAGTAAGTACCTCAGACTGGGTGAAGCTGAAAGCTAGCAATCTTAAAGGATCACATTGGTCGGCAACGACGGAAGTGAAATTTTTGGTAAATCAATACCGTAGAGTTCGGGAATTTCCCCCAAACAAAATCCTCAATATTTTCCTCACGCATTGATCAGAGGTGAGGTTTCATGATCATGGTCGGCATGACAACCCAAAGAAAGGAACCGATAGCAAGACTATTTTCTTTGGAAGATGTTTCTTACGTTAAAAAGTAATATAACATATCTCTCTGCGTACCTTTGTTCAAAAAACCATATTGCCGAATTGCCTTGTTTCCATAAATCTTCGCCCTTATCACGGCTATATAAAGTAGGAAAACACAACTCAGCTACTGGCCGAAGAGGTTGAAGCCGATGGTCGGTCAACAAAGTTTTGTACAATGCGGATCTGAGCATTAATGATGTAAAGCACTTGGGTACATAGAATCATTACACATAAATTGTGAGCAAAAATCAATCTTTTTTTCTCAGCCAATCTTTTAAAGAGTCAATGGCCCAGTCTCTTTGAGACGCCCGAGAAGCTGACATAACGCTCTCATAGTTCCTTATTGGCATTAATTTTCTTTCTTTTGAGCCCCTTGAGGCCTACCTTGGCCAGCTCAGCTTTCGTTAGCTCTAACTCCTTTATGAGATCTTTATTCTCTTTCCGAGAAGTTTGTGTTACACACAAGCAATTTTTTTATCAAATGGATATCGATCCTTAATTCAGCCACATGTGCCCACATTAAGGTTCGGGGGCTGCTGGGCTTCGTGCTCATTATTTATAAATATTAAAAGGGGCACATCGATCCCCTGATCTGGTGTTGCCACCCGACCAGTGTCTTGGGGGCTACTGCATTGCCTATTTCAATGCAGAAAATTCCAACTGCCAAGTGTTCGGCTTGACCGAACTATGGGCAAACGTGTCTTTGGATAACAATGGGTACCATTGGGACCTATCCGGTGTCAAGTTAAATATATTATGGCAACTTTTCAAGACCCTCTCTCAAGGGCTCGTTCGCCGATCACTATTATCTCTAATATATTACACTGCATTTTTATTCCTATGTATGCTGCCGAGCTAGGAGTTGATCCTCAGGCCGATTTCACGACCTGAGTCTCATAAGCTACTAGGATCAGCGCTTTCATATTTTCCTTCAGGTGCATCTCGGATTTTATACCGACACACACCTTGAGGGCTACTGGATATACATATACTGGCTATATATCTCTGCAGAGAATAAATTGCACCAATAAAAAATATTCACAAAAAATCAGCCCGCTGTCAGGTGGTGCACCACCTCGGAAGCAGTCCGGCATAAAGCTCGGGCGCCAGTGGCTGGTTCCATAGAGGGCATTTCCGGCATTAAGCTCAGCTAAACTCTTTCAACTTTTTTGAACCGGGGTGTTCTATGAGACCTCGGATATAGTCCGGCGTTGGAGCTCAGATACGGTCCGGCATTGGAGCTTGGACATAGTCCGGCTTGGGGGCTTGGATACAATCCGGCGTTGGAGCTCGGAAGCGGTCCGGCGTGTGTGCTCGGCTGCGAAAGATACCTCGAATACAGTCCGGCGTTGGAGCTCGGATGTGAGAAGACACCACCGCACGGGAAACACTTGAAACCCGAGGTGTGGCGTAAAATATAACAAGGCATTCATAAAGGCCAAGAACTTAAAAGGGCTCCTCGGATACCCGACGTGTAAACTTTCCGGATTCACTTCGGTGATCCTCATGATCGAAGTGTTGGGTTCTACGGTAGGGTGCGTCGACTGCAAATTAAAAATTCCTACGCGCAGAACATCCAAGAACATGCTACGGGAGATGGATCACAGTTCGTTACCACTAGACGCGCAGTGTCGTGCAGCGGAAGAAGAGTTGGGGCAGCGGCGTCTGCGTGGATCGCCTCCTCCTCGCTCGATCTCCCTCAAGCGGCGGTCGTCCGATCCCACGTCTGAGCTTCGCCGGAGCGGCGCAAGTGCACCGCCTCTAACGGTATCCGCGCGTGCGGGAGGAACGTCGTGCGGCGGACTGCTAGGTCTGATCACACAGTCGGCGACGAGTGGAGGTGGCTATTCGCAACACATGCAAACCCTAGTCGCAGCACCGAAGCGATCTACCGCCTGAGTGTGCCGCACCTCCACTTTATATAGGCGTCCGTCGCGGGCTCAACACTTGGGCCACGCACGGACCCTAAAGCCCAAAGTCTATTCGGTCACGTTCCTAGTCCAGTTCAGATCACATCCGACCAGTGTCCTACGAACTGACCTCATAGGTTCCATCCCTTAAGCGTGCGACCCCTTAGGTTCAAGTCGGCTTGGTCACAGTTCGTATCACCTCCGACCTGTACGGTTGGTAGCGGCCTCTAGCAAGGCGTGCCGACCACCAAGCAGACGATGAAGCTGGTTAGGCGAACTCAGCCTAACGTGTCACACTTCGCTCCCTTTGCCGCACGATATATGTTGTCGGGCTCAAGGCGAGACTGTCATCCTTGTGCTAACACGACCTCTTTCTCGATACAGAGATACAAACCACAATCCGGAGTATCTCATAATCCTTGTCGCATGGCCATGCTATTCCTGGTCAGATCACACGAGGGGCCCAGAGTATATCTCTCCGATCGGAGGGGCAAATCCCATCTTGCTCGACCGTGTCTCGCAAAGATGGGACCTGACAAACCCGAAACCTACCTTTGTAACTACCCGATCCACGGAGTAGCGTTTGGTCGGCCCAAAGCAAGTCTGTCACCATCCGCAGTACATGTGTCAGCTCAGGTCTTAGGACATAGAACGTATGTTGTACTAGAGACTCACAGATGACATATCATTGCGTCTCATAGTTGGGTCTGTCCGACTCAGACCTTATCTCGACTCGGATCCGACTATGTCGAATCCGACCAGACCTTTCCAAGTCCATATTATCCGGTTAGCATCCAATGCTCCATGGCTAGTGAGACCAAGACATCGACCGTGTCATATGCCGATCTAGTCATTTGGCGTCCACACAGCCCTTTTGACTAGGGACCTTTTAGGACAGTCATCATACAATGCATAGTCCCACAAACAAGTCACATACTTGCTGATACACATCATTGATAATGTCCAAGGACTATCTTTATTCATAAACACATAGGAAATATCATCATACATGATTGCCTCTAGGGCATATCTCCAACACGAAGATGAGAGGATTTGTTGAACCAGTTTTCAAGACCGACGATCGAAGATGAAGAACAGTTCGGAAGAATCGAGGAGCGTCCCCAACTTGAAGACCGGTTCAGGGGGCTACTGATGGTGTCCTGGACTAGGGTGTACTCACCAGGTCGTCTCCCGATCAGTTGGATTGGGCCGAGGACCCCAGGGCCGAATACTCATGGGCCAGTTCGGACTGTCAATGACATGTACAAGGAAGATTCCACTAGACTTGGTGATTAAGACAAGGACTCCTCTCCACCGGCGTATTCGGCTAGGACTCCTGTAACCCTAGGCCTCAGGTGCATTATATAAGCCGAGGCCAGGCTAGCCGATATGGGGATGATATATACTAGACCATTATGACATTACTCATCATACCTCTAGGGCTTAGACCACAACATATGATCTCGAGGTAGATCAACTCTTGTAACACTCATATTCATCAACATCAATCAAGCAGGAAGTAGGGTATTACCTCCATAGAGAGGGCCCGAACCTGGGTAAACATCGTGTCCCCTGTCTCCTGTTACCATCGATCCTAGACGCACAGTTCGGGACCCCCTACCCGAGATCCGCCGGTTTTGACACCGACAATCCTTTTTTATTACATATTAAATTTGTCAACAATGTTTGTAAATTCAATTACTCTTCCTGTGCATCAGCCATTTGACACGGTAATGGAAAAATCAAGAGTGAAAACAAGGTCTCCAGAGCAGACAATGCTATCTAGCGAAGCGCATGTCTTTCTGGTTACGAATAGCTCCTTAGAGGAGGATTCATATAAAGATGACCAGTCCTACCCCCCGAGGTGCATGCTCTAACTTGGTAGGGTTATATTGCTCATATCGTGCATATGGTGTCTTGCATTGCTATGTCATTTGCTTAGTTTATACATGCTTTGTGTGAATGCCACCTGTAGTGTCTAATTACCATATATGTGAATTATGCAATGCCATCTTGTTGCAAGACATTATATATGTGAATTGTGCAATACTATCTTGTTGAAAGGCATTATATTTGTGAATTATGCAATGCCATGTTGATTAGCCAAGCATCATATATGTGAATTATATCATGCCATCCTTTTTTGTATTACGTATTCCATTTGTAGGCAATGTTTGTATATTCAACTACTCTTCCTGTGCATCAGCCATTTGGATCGGTGATGGAAAAATCTGGAGTGAAAAAACAGTCTTCAAAGAAGACAATGCTACGTGCTAAAGAAAATATCTTGCTGGTTACAGATAGCTCCTCAGAGGAGGATTCAGAGACAGATGGCCAGTCCTATTTCACCCCTGAGGTGTATGCTCAAACTTGGCAGCGTTATATTACTCATATCATGCATATGTTGTCTTGCAATGCTTAGTTTTTACATCATATACACAATATTGAATGCAATCTGCTTAGTTTACACATCATATATCCGATTGCCCTTTGCTTACTTGCTTAGTATATTAATCATATATTTTAATTATATCATGCCATGATGTTTACATAGACAGCATGTATCTGAACAATGGCATGCCAACCCATTTTCTAAAGACATATTATAGTTATATCATCTTATCATGTTTACATAGTCATCATATTTTGGATATGCCATTCTATCCGTGAATTATATCATGCCATCATGTTTCCATTGAAGGCATGTACGTGAATTATGGCATGCCAACTACTTTAATAAACACATTGCATAGTTATATCATCTCATCCTTTTTACATAGTCATCATATTTTGAAGTATGTCTGTCACGCCCAAGATGCGACCCTATCCTAAAGGAACTCGAAGGTCCCACCAAGGATAGAAGCGCATCTTGAAGACGCTTTTGCAAGGTGGATATCATTACATCAACATTACATAATAGATGGGGATACATACATAAGGCACAAATGCCACAAGAATACATCAACATCATATACAAGATCAACATCCGACTACGGATGAAACATAAATGTAAGCTCAAACGACATCCACCACTGCTAGCCCAAGCTGCCGACTGGAACCTATCCCACGATCGAAGAAGAAGCGGAAGAAGAACTCCAATACAAGCAAACATCGCTCTCACGCCATGATCATCGCAAACCTGTACTGCAATCGGTGGTGTAGTAATCTGTGAGCCACGAGGACTCAAAGAATCCCATTACCATGGGTATCAAGACTAGCAAAGCTTAATGGGAAATGAAGGGAAGGTGGTGAGGTTGCAGCAGCGACTAAGCATGATATGGTGGCTAACATACGCAAATGAGAGCGAGAAGAGAAACAAAGGAACGGTCGTCAACTAGTAATGATCGTGAAGTGATCCTGAACTCCTACTTACGTCGAGACATAACCCGAAACCGTGTTCTCCTCTCGAACAACCCCGAAAAGAGACCATCACGGTTACGCATACCACGGTTGGTGTATTTTAGAAGAGTTTACTTCAAGTTTACTACAACCGGATATTAACAAATTCCCATCTGCCACATAACCGGGCACGGCTTTCGAAAGTTCAAACCTGCAGTGGGTGTCCCAACTTAGCCCATGATAAGCTCTCGCGATCAACGAAGGATATTCCTTCTCCCGGAAGACCCGATCAGTCCCGGAATCCCGGTTTACAAGACATTTCGACAAGGGTAAAACAAGACCAGCAAAGCCGCCCGATGCGCCGACAATCCCGATAGGAGCTGCACATATCTCGTTCTCAGGGCAACACCGGATGAGACATCCTACGAGTAAAACCAGACCCCGAGTTTCCCCGAGGGGGCCCCGCGGTCTACTCGGTTCGGGCCAACACTTAGACAAGCATTGGCCCGGGGGGGCTAAATAAAGATGACCCTTGGGTTAATTACTCCCAAGGGAAAGGTGGGTGGTGGTGAGTCAAATGGTAAAACCAAGGTTTGGCCTTGCTGGAGGAGTCTTATTCAAAGCGAACTGTCAAGGGGGTCACATAAATCACCCAACCGCGTTAGGGACGCAAAATCCGGGAACATAATACCGATATGACGGAAACTAGGGCGGCAAGAGTGGAACAAAACACCAGGCATAAGGCCGAGCCTTCCACCCTTTACCAAGTATATAGATGCATTAATTAGATAAGAGATATTGTGATATCCCAACATAACATCATCCAACATGGAGCAATCTTCATCTTCACCTGCAACTAGCAACGCTATAAGAGGGGCTGAGCAAAGCGGTAACATAGCCATACAATGGTCTGCTAGGAAGGGTAACAAAGGTCAGAGGTTCATGGCAATTTGGGAGGCTTGATAAGCAAGTGGTAGGTAGCGCAGCATAGCGATAGAACGAAGCAACTAGCATAGCAATGATAGTAATGAGATCCAAGGTGACGGTCATCTTGCCTGAAATCCCGCTAGGAAGAAGAACGAGTCCATGAAGAAGATGAAGCCACGAAGACGAACCAAGCGTAGACGAGCGAATCCTCACGATCGCAACGAAACGGGAACTATCAAGAAGAAGCACACAACATGGTAAACACACCACACATGAACAAGGCATGATACTCAAACAAGTATGATGCATGACAATTCTACATGAAACTACTAATGGCAAGAGATGATGCAAACAAGAGCAGCACATCAAAACAAGTTTAAATGAGGCCGGAAACAACATAGAACAATCCCGGTAAGTCCTCATATGCAAATTTCGAAATTGGTCCAGATCTGAATAAAACTTATGTTCAAGTTGTTAGACAGCAAGTTAAGATGCACCACGATGATCTACACGAAATTCTAGTCAAGTTACATATAAAGTTCATTTAATTCGGAGCTACGGCCTAGAAGATACGAGCAAAACAAGTTAAACATGGCATTAATGCAAAATGCATCCAAACATCAAGCAAACACCTCAAAACAAGGATGCAACATGATAATATGAAACTAAATGCAATTCTAAGCAAGTTTCATATAGAGCACACTCAAAACGGAGCAACGGCGCAACATACACTATACAAGGCATCACAACAATCTGTCCATAACAGCAAGTAGGCATATTGCAAGCATCAAAATAATATGCTACAGCACCTCAATATGAAAACAAAAGGCATTGGCATGAAGTACAGGTAAAGCATAACAAAACATGAACACTGAGCTATCTCCAGAAACTAATAGAACATGCTCAAAAGGACATTGCAAGATTGCATATACTAACAGTTTCAGACTTAGCAGGAAATAACATCAGGTTGCAATATTGAGAGCTATCAAACAACATATTACAGGAACTTATCATGGCAAAAAAAGGCATGGCATGAATCTACTAAACCCATAGAACAATAGTCATTTACTGACCATGAGCCAAAAAGGATCAGAAGATATGATGGAACCAATGTAAACATGGCAAGTTATATTACAGATTCATACATGGCAGGAACAACAATTAGACATGTTGGTGAGCTTGAACCACTCACCACAGAGCAATACATGGCATGTCAAGGCAACCTACAGTAAAAATACATGTTTATGAAGGCAAGCATGGCAAGAGAAAGTTCACTAACAACAATCATCGCAACATTGAACTTAATGTTAACAGGATGACAGCAACATTATTTAGCAACTTTGGAGCAAGATTATAACAAGCTACAGCAAGCTATAAATGCAACCAGGGGCATGGATGGATATAGCATGACATGTAAAACAAAATACCCTTAGTGAACATCTTCAGATTATGCATAGAATGACTTGTAGCAGCAGGTTTACATAGCATCATAATATAACAGAATCAGCATAGCAAAATAGCAACAGCAAGTACCCTACTTAACAAGCTCGATGCACTCACTAAAAGACCCATAAAAATCCATGGATTGCACCACTTTGAAGACGGCATGACATAGCACAAAACACATGTAGAGCTCATGCTCATAAGATGCACACACAAAAGGCAACGAAAAAGACAAATCAACAAGCTATAACAGTTCCAGCAGATTAACATCATATAGCACTTTTGCAACGATGATTCAGGCACCACGGTGAGCTCAAATGAACATAGTGCAATGGAATGAAATGAATTACATGTCGAGGCGAATAATTTGACATATTACACGCACGAAACGGAGAATATGCAGCAAGTTATGATGCCATGAACAGGACATGAAAATGTTGCAGAAACAGGGACTTGGAGAAAAAATCGAGGGGGAAAAGTCAACCTCTCCGAATCTGAATCTGGCGCGGGAAACGAGGACGGCCGGAGCTGTTCGCCGGAGGAGGCACCGGAGCAGAGGGAGATGGGGCGCGGATCCGGGGCGCCATGCCCGGATCTTCACGGAGCTGGCGGCGCCATCCGGCGACGGGAGCGAGGCACGGCGCGGAGCAGACGGCGGCGGGTCGGCCGCGAGGGGCGGCGGCGGGAGCAATGGCGCGGCGGCGGAGCCGGAGGCGGTGGGCGCGGGGCACGCTGGGCCCGTCTTGGCTCGAGGTGGGCCGGATCTGGGCTCGATGGGCCCAAGGTGGTAGGCACTGACCGGCGGCGGGGTTGGCGACGTGGCAGCGTCGGATTCGTCGGGGACGGCGGGCGGACATGTCCGGGCGCGGGGTGGACGTGTCCGGCGGCGCGAGGATGAAGAAGGCTAGGGTTAGACCGGGATTTTGGGGGAGATGCACATATTTATAGGTAGAGGGAGCTAGGAGAATCCAAATGAGGCACGGTTTTCGCCCACACGATCGTGATCGAACGAACGAGAGCATGGAGGGGGTTAGGATGGGTTTTGGTCCGGTTTGGAAGGGGTGTTGCGCTGCACACGAAAGAGGCCTTCACGGTTACCCGGTTAACCGTTGGAGTATCAAACGACCTCCGAATGACACGAAACTTGACAGGCGGTCTACCGGTGGTATACCAAGGCCGATTGGAAAACCTCGGGCCATTTTGAGAAAGTTTAACACCCACTCACAACGAGAGACAAAAGGGGGACGCCGGGGAACATAGGAGTGCCGGATTGCAAAACGGACAACGGGGAAAATGCTCGGATGCATGAGACGAACACGTATGCCAATGCGATGCACATGATGATATGATATAAAATGCAGATGATGACATGGAAAAGTGCAACACGCAAGCAAATGACATGGCAAGGACGGCGAATAACTAGCGGACACCTGGCGCATCGAATCCGGGGCGTTACAGTGTCATTATGTCCTATTTAGTTAGCCATCATATATGTAAAATTGTGTCATGCTACCATGTTTAGTTAGCCATCATATATGAGAAATTGTGTCATGCTATCCTGTTTGGTTACACAACATAAATCTGAATTATTTCATGCCATGTTTTCTTCCCTACTATCCATTGCACCATGTCTATCATACAATGCCCGTACATTCAATTATTTTTGTTGTTTATCACCCATTTGAATTGGAGGGGTGATAGCAGTATCTATGGGAGTAAAACCATGGTCTTCAGAGAAGATAGTGTTGCCCGTCGATGCAGATGGAACCACTATTGTAATTGCCCAAGAACCAGCCCCGCCACATATAACCCAGACTCACGCAGATTGTACCCCTACCTAGTTGGAAAGAGAACCAGCTACACCCCTTCCAACCCTAGCAGATAGTAACCTAGTTCCAGTTGACACAACATTGTCTCCACCACAGAGCACCCAAACACGAGCAGTTAGTAAGGAAACAACAGTGCCGAAAGCATGAGGACCACCACTCCAAACCCTAAGTCAACACTTAAAGCAGAAGAAGAATTGTTCTCAGGTTAGGTTCTGTAGCTATGGTTCATACTCGTTTTCTCTTACATCACTGTATTTACTCATTGTATTTACATCACCTGTTTTTTAACTTGTTTTTTGGTGTAACTTGCTCTATGTTGATTTCAGTTTCAACTGAATAAACAGTTATGTTCCAATGCCATGCACATTACAAGTGTTGTTAGTGTTGTGTAGTTTTGCACACTTATATTCTGTCTATGCTGCTTTGTCTTAAACATATATGATTTGAACTGTCTCTATCTTGATTTGGCAACATAAACTAGAATGATATAGACCGTACAGTGACTATAGTGCATAGATATATGTTTGTTTCATGCTTTTATCATGTCCACCTTTCTACTAAACTGGTTTACCAAAATGATTTTCATATACATCATGGTAAACCTGTGATGTGTCTACTTGTTTCTATTTGAGAATGCGGACAAACTATTGGAGAAGAGTACTTCCTTATGCAATGGTAAAGGAAGTAATGCAGATAAGGTTCAAGATAGTGAGACATCCCTGTTGGTCTCTTAGAAAGCTGATAAAAACTATCTTGAACACACTGAGACAACCGCGAAGTCCTGTCTTGATGTAGTGTTCAAGTTGCTGGGCACTACTGCTGGTACAAGCTCTTCGAACTGGCTGCCTGAATCAGTTCGTCTTCTTGAGTCTCAACTTCAAGTTGAAATACATCGATCAGATGTGCTGCGACATGAAGCCGAAGGACTGAGGAAGCCCCTGAAGAATTCAGATACATACTTTTTGGTGCAACATCAAGCGCTGGAGGATTTAAGTGCCAAACAAGAGTAAGCTAATAACCTTGCTAAGCATCTTGCGAGCATGGTGGATACCCAGGATATTGTTTCTTCAGCTCTTGTGAAGTGGTTTCAGTTTTGGACTTGTTTTGCTGTGGCATTTATTTGCACTGCTCGCCAACTTTGACAATCAGTGTATGTAATATGATGCTTTGTTCTCCATATTTGCACTGGTGGTGAACTTTGATGCCCAGTGGATGTAATATGTGTAATAGCAGTAATACTTTAGCGTAAGTTGCTTGCTTATTTATTTCCTTACTGTCTTTTTTATTTGAAGTCAGTGCAATTCTTTTTCCGCGGTTTGCTAGTGGTCGCATTAACTGATATTGTAAAACTAGGCCACAATAACAATGGGCAACATATGGACCATTGCCACCATGGTCCTGCTATCTGCTGTAGTGAACATGGGCCTCCTACAGGCCTTTTATGGGTCATAGATTCAATGGGCCTTCTACGATCTGTATGATCGATTGGCCAAACATGGGCCAATAACAGACCCGTTTATGGGCCGAAACAGGCTAGAGTGAGAATCGTCCGTTCACGGGCCAGCCACAATGGGTCGTTAGTAGGCAGATGAGTATAACAGGCTTAATTCTATCGACAGGCACAATAGGCCACTAATGGGCCATATTTGATGACGCTATGAAAACAAACCAAAGAGTTAATGGGCCACAAGCAAGCCAACTTTAACCAGGGGCCGAATTTGGCCCACAACCTGAAGAGGCCAGTAACGGACCGTAAGTAATCGATTGCTGCAAATCAGCCCAAGAATAAATGGGCCCTTAGAAGGCCGAAAGATAACACGGGCTGGAAATGGCCCAACGGAATAATGGGCCTTTCATGGGCATAAAGCGATATACTATTCATTATGGGCCAGTTTCACGACGAGCCGTTAGTGGGCCAAGAGTTACACAGGGCCTCATATTGGCCAAAAGACGTCATGGGCGATACATGGGCTGAAAGTTACAATGGGCTGAAATCATATTGGACGGCCCAGATGACGCTACTAGGCCTAATTCGGATAGGCTATAATGGGTCATGTGTTAGTGGGCAGGGCCGTTACCTTTTGACCAGGTCAAACGGGCCGGCCTTTTGACCTGAATGGGCCACTGCTGGACCAAACCATGTGTCAATGTATCATAGGTGCATCCCATCCATTAGCTGGTGACATCTGTCCCAACGCTGAGCCGACACATGGATCCGCCGGCGTATGAGAATTTTACACGTGGAAAATCCCCATTGGTCGTTGCTGTTAACGGTTTATTGGATCCAAAACCGGACCCGATAGCTTAACGGCGACCCGTTATGGTGGATGACACGTGTCGGTTACCCTTGACGAAAGCACTTCCATGACGTGTCTATCATCATGGAAGTGAACACTTCCGTGATGATAATTTTGGTATTTTCATGGAACACTTCTACGACAGCACAGGTATGACTATCTTGATTCTATCATAAAATCGTCATGGATGTACATGCATGACAGGAAACGTGACCTACTGTGAAAAACACATATCATCAGGGAAGTGGTTTTTTTGTAGTGTGTATGTGTGTTTGTGGTATTGCGGGACTCTGTGTGCGGTGGCTGTGTGTGTATCCGCTTGTTGGTACCTTGTTAAACCTTGTGCTCGGTGGTTTGCTTTGTATATAAAGCAGGAAGAAAGCCTTTTTCAGTATGGTAATTTGAGTGTGTCGGTGTACAAAAGTAGGGGCCCTCTGTACCCCTTTACTTGTGCACGGGCAGTTGTAGCCACACCTGTGGCCACGCTTGGCGGGGCAGAGGAAGCAAGGAACAAGGCTACCAGAGCTACACTGAGACCAGAGGCGCAAAGAGCGAAGGGGCAAGGTGTGTTTCCCCCGGCAAGAGCCTTGCCAGGGACGACCTGCGCTGCCCCGGAAAGGGCCTTGCCGGGGCAACTTATCCAACACTAGCAAGACCGCCACCCTTAAGCTTGAGAGTTCCGACACCATCGACAACATTGTAACCAAGGCTCGAGAGACGTTTGCATGGTGGTATGCAGATCTTTGTGAAGACTAAAGTCCTACAAGATCAGATAAGAACTAGAAGATGAAGGCCCCCGGCAAGACCCTTGCCGGGGACGCTCACAATACCCCGGCAAGACCCTTGTTGGGGACATCTGCGTGTCCACAACCAAGCCCACACTTACCAAAATTTCACTACCACGTGGCCGTCCCGACGCAGCAGCCAGCCTGGCAACTAGGCATGTACCTACGTGACAGCATGCAGCTCCTAGGCCAACCAAGCAAGCACCTGCGTGGTGGCACACGGATCTTCGTGAAGACCCTGCCACTGCACCAGTGCAGCAGCCAGCCAGCCAGCATGGTGCTGCATGCGTCGTCATCTTGGACGCGTGTCGAAGCAAGGCGAGGCGGCGACGGACGAGACAAGCTTCCTTGCCGTCCCTAATAAAGCAAGAGGACTCGTCAGTAGCGCATTTAATGTGTTTTGTCTCACAATGTCAGAGATAAACTTGTACACTGTAGACACTTTCGACCTCCTGTGTGCCGCTGTGGCAGCCCCTTTGATATATAAAAGGAGGCCTGAGGTGTACTGAGGAAGGATTCAGACTTTTTGGGCTAGGCATGCACCGCAGCTAGTTCAAGATCTCAAGAACACCAAATATACACCAAAGCAGGATTAGGGTATCACGCATCACTTGCGACCCAAACCTGGATAAAATTCCCCCGCGTTGATCTTCTAAACCTGCTCTTTTTACAGCCCCGCGCCCCGGCAACCGTAGTAGGGATTCCTTGTGATTCCATAGGTGTCATTCTTGAACCCCGACATCTTTGGCGTGCCAGGTAGGGGCACAATCTATGAAAATCCGGTTTTATGAAGCCAACCCACCAACTTCATCATCGCCATGGCCCCCAACAAGAAGGGGGTCATAGCGATCGGGTCGTCCAGAGCCGGCCCATCCACACCAGCGCGGGCGGGCGACGTGGTTGCCGCGGGTGGTGCCGAAGGCACGGCCCGCGAGCATCCACGACACTCTGGCAATCGGAGCCAGGCAAGCGGTGTCGTTCGGGCTCAAGACGACGAGCCACACGCCGCTGGGTCCGGAGGCGGGGCCGTGCTGCCCACGGGTGGCGCGGCAGCCTCTATGACGCCCCAGCCGGCGCCCGCACCATGACCTTCCCAGGCCGCGCCCGATGAGCAACACCGCGACGACGGTGCCCCTGGGTGCCACCATGGGAAGAGCCCTTTGCGTCATTCTCAAGATGCACCAGGCCGGCGTGCACGCCTGGACGCAGGCGGGAGCGGCGCGCGATCGCGAGACCGTCATAGAGCTCCTTCTAACATGGTTAGAAGTCGAAGCGCATCACGGTCGACGCAGCTTTCGCCACCTCCCACGCCAGCGGAAGCGTTGGCGCACGTGCAGGCGCTCCTCGACTTCCCTCTTGCTGCAGAGAAGCTCGATGAGTGGAGAGCCACCATTCGGAGCCTCATCAGCTTCGCCAACAAAGATGAACCGCGACCAGCGGGACCCTCGTGCTGGTGCTCTGTAGAGCCAGCACACGCCGATGCTGGGAGGACCGGAGGCGCTGCAACCATGGCGCACTCTCCTCCCCCACGCCAGCAACGGCAGCCGCCGGCTTGTTGGGCCGATGCCCGTGATGGCGTTTCCACAGCGTCGTCCGACCCAGGAGCCCGCCACGACCAACGTCAAATTCTTCAGGAGCAATCCCATGAGGATGCTCAGACCACCATCGAGCGGCGCCGGGAAGCGCGCTATCAGTCAGATAGGTGTGCAGGGCCCACTATGGACCACCCAGCACTGGGGGGTTCCGACGACCTACCCTACGAGTTGGGTTGTCCGGCCTTTACCCGTGAGTTGCGGTAGTTCCAGTGGCCCTCCGACCGAACATTCAAGCCTGATGCTGGGGAGAAGTACAATGGCAAGACTCACCCGTCGGAATTCCTCAGCATCTACACCATCGCGATGCAAGCTGGCGGGGGTCGCGACGACAAGGTGCTTGCCAATTACTTTCCATTGGCACTTAAGCCCAATGCCATGTCATGGTTGATGCACTTGCTAGTGGATTCCATCTCTTCTTGGTTGGATCTGTGCCACGAGTTTGTTTGTGCCTTTATCGGAGGGCACCAAGCTTCTGGCCAGACAAATGATTTGCATGTCATTCCCCAGAAGGATGGTGAGAATCTGCGCAAGTACATCCATAGGTTCAGCCGTGTGCAGTACAACATCCCAGATGTTCACCCCGCCGCCATCATCAGTGTGTTTCATCAGAACATGCGCAACCGCAAGATGCGTGAAGAGCTGGTGATGAACAAAGTCAAGGATGTGGCCGAGTGTCAGGACCCCGATTCCAAGTCACATCGATCTAGCCGGTAACACCTCATATCACTTTGCGGCCTCACGCACGGTATTCCCACGGGTGTCGCCTTACCATGGCCCGGGACCGTTTGCGCCTTTTGGCTCATGTATATGATAGTGTCGCTAGCATCCACATGACAAAGAACCCGGGCCGACATGACTAGTCGTGAACCCAAAGTGGCACTAACTTACGGGACAGGCATACATGAATCAACATCGAGCATGTCGGTCAGCGTCATAATCCGGGCTGTAGCACTGGGCTAACAGGACTCCGGGAACCCGGGCTGTAGCAGGCTAGGAAGGACTCCGGATGTCACCGCGTGACATTTCCCCGAAGGGACAGACACAGGAACGAAGTGAATCACATGCCGGCCAGTCAAGTGAATCATATATTTTCGGTATTTTTGGTATAAAGATGCAAAGTAAAAGAAAAAGGCAATGTAAAAAAGTAAAGCAATAATAAAGCGTAGGAAGATTAATATGATGAAAATAGACCCGGGGGCCATAGATTTCACTAGTGGCTTCTCTCGAGAGCATAGGTATTTTACGGTGGGTGAACGAATTACTGTTGAGCAATTGATGTAATTGAGCATAGTTATGAGAATATCTAGGTATGATCATGTATATAGGCATCACGTCCGAGACAAGTAGACCGACTCCTCGCATCTACTACTATTACTCCACTCATCGATCGCTATCCAAAGATGCATCTAGAGTATTAAGTTAATGAAAACAGAGTAACGCCTTAAGCAAGATGACATGATGTAGAGGAATAAATTCATGCAATACGATAAATACTCCATCTTGTTATCCTCGATGGCAACAATACAATACGTGCCTTGCAACCCTTTCTGTCCCTGGGTAAGGACATCGCAAGATTGAACCCAAAGCTAAACACTTCTCCCATTGCAAGAACTACCAATCTAGTTGGCCAAACCAAACGGATAATTCAAAGAGACTTGCAAAGATAACCAATCATACATAAAAGAATCCAGAGAAAATTCAAATATTTCTCATAGATAATCTTGATCATAAACCCACAATTCATCGGTCTCAACAAACACACCGCAAAAAGAAGATTACATCGAATAGATCTCCATGAGAGAGGGGGAGAACATTGTATTGAGATCCAAAAGGAGAGAAGAAGCCATCTAGCTACTTACTATGGACCCGAAGGTCTGAGGTAAACTACTCACACTTCATCGGAGAGGCTATGATGATGATGTAGAAGCCCTCCGTGGTGGAATCCCCTTCCGACGGAGCTCCGGAACAGGCCCCAAGATGGGATCTCGTGGATACAAAAAGTTGCGGTGGTGGAATTAGGTTTTTGGCTCCGTATCTGATCTGTTGGGGGTACGTAGGTATATATAGGAGGAAGGAGTACGTCGGTGGAGCTTCGAGGGGCCCACAAGGCAGGGGGCGCGCCCTAGGGGGGCGCCCTCCACCCTCGTGGCCGCCTCGTGGCTTTCTTGACGGAGGGTCCAAGTCTCCTGGATCTTATCTGATGAGAAAATCACGTTCCCGAAGATTTCATTCCGTTTGGACTCCGTTTGATATTCCGTTTCTTCGAAACACTAAAATAGGCAAAAAAACAGCAATTCTTGGCTGGGCCTCCGGTTAATAGCTAAGTCCCAAAAGTAATATAAAAGTGGAAAATAAAGCCCAATATAGTCCAAAACAATAGATAATATAGCATGGAGCAATCAAAAATTATAGATACGTTGGAGACGTATCACGCCTGCCGGGCCTTGCTGGCTGCCGACAAGTCAAGAGGCCCCGACAAGTAGTACTGGAAGATCCATCGCACCAAGGGCCATGATCTCCAGAACTGCTGACAGGTTGAGCTGCTTGCGGAGAAGCAGAAATCTTAATTTGAAAGGTGGGTCAAGGAGAAGGGTTAGGAAGGCGCTGAGGGGTCCAGCAGGAAGCGTGGCGGCCAAGGAGGTCGTCGCGGCAAGGATAATCAACAAGAGAGGCCCGCTCGGGGCCACGACAAGGAGGAGGATGATGACCATGGTGAGGATGATGAGTCCGGCGAGCACGAGTTACAGAAAGCCACGGAGGCCATGTGCATCGATGGTGGCGCTTCGTTGCAGACCTCTCACCGCCAGCTGAAGCAGTGGGCGCGTGAGGTCACTGCGACAGAGCCATCGTTCGACGCCTAGAAGCCAATGAAGTGGTCCAGCACACCTATCCTTTTTGACACCGAGGATCAACCTGACCGCACGACTGCGGTCGGGTGCCTGCCGTTTTTGGTTTCACCAACAATACGCAACCTCAAGGTGACCAAAGTGCTAGTTGATGGTGGGGCCGGTCTAAACTTGATCTCACCCGCTTTGATCAAGAAGCTGCAAATCCCCGATTGAGATCTCAAGGAAATGGGCACGTTTCAAGGAGTCAACCCAGGGAGGAGTCAGCCGAAGGGTAAAATCACGTTGCCCGTTACCTTTGGGGGCGAGCTGAACTATAGGATGGAGAAGATCGTCTTTGACGTCGCCCAGATCCCCTTGCCCTACAATGGGATCCTTGGCTGCCCAACGCTGGCCAAGTTCATGTCGGCGTCGCATTACGCCTACAACATGTTGAGGATGCCGGGGCCATTGAGCATCATCACCGTCCCCTCTGACAAGAAAGAAGCACTCATCTGCTCCGACCAGCTCTACCGGGAGGCAGTTGCAGCAACTGCCGCCAAGGCACTTGCTCCTGCCGCTGTAGCCCCGGGGGAGAAGAAGACCGGCAAGACCTCTTTCGGCAAGACCACTTCCGGCAAGACCTCCTGTACCCACTCCGGCAAGGCGCCTCTTCGCAGTGCATGGCTCCCGTTGAGGATGTGCCAGAGAACTCCATCGGCAAGAGCAAGAAATCCAAGGCAGCACCACCGGAGCCCAAGAAGGTGTCTGTCAAGGAGGACGACACGGGTGGAGCTTTTACTGTAAGCTCCATCCTTGATAGCAAATAGGAAAGCGTGCTCGTCGCCTTCCTGCAGGCAAATGTCGACGTGTTTGCATGGCAAGCATCCGACATCCTCGGTGTTCTCATGCGCGGCCTGTCAAGCAGAAGGTCAGGAAGCAAGCTTTGGAATGGCAGAAGTTCATCATCGAAGAGGTCAAGAAGTTGGAGGCAGCAGGCTTGGTTAGAGGAGTGCTCCACCCCACGTGGTTGGCCAATCTAGTGGTGGTGCGTAAGGCAAATGGGAAGTGGAGGATGTGTATTGATTACACATACATCAATAAGGCGTGTCCAAAGGATCCTTTCCCCTTACCACGCATTGACCAGATAGTGGACTCCACTGCCAGGTGTGAACTGCTTTCGTTCCTCAACGCCTATTCAGGATACCGTCAGATCTTCATGATGAAGGAAGACGAAGAAAAGACCGCGTTCATCACCCCATGTGGTACGTACTGGTTTGTATGAATGCCTTTCGGGTTGAAAAGCGCTGGTTCGATGTTTGCCCGAGCAGTCCAAATTGGTTTTGAACCCCAGCTACACAGAAATATGGAAGCTTATATGGATGATATAGTGGTCAAAACTAAGGACAGGGCCACACTTGTGCAAGATCTAGAAGAAACATTTGCAAATCTGCGCAAGATCAACCTCAAGCTCAACCCAGAGAAGTGCGTGTTCGGTGTCCCGTCTGGCAAGCTTCTTGGGTTCTTTGTGTCTCATCGCGGGATAGAAGCAAATCCCGACAAGATCAAAGCAATTGAGCAGATTGAGGTGCCAAGATGGGTCAAAGACGTCCGTAGACTCGCCCGTTGCGTTGCTGCCCTGAGTAGGTTCATCTCCAAATCAGCTGAGCGTGCCCTCCCCTTTTTAAATTTTTTGAAAAAGGCAGGTCCAATGAAATGGACTCCGCAGGCAGAGGCAGCACTGCAAGATTTGAAGAGGTACCTCTCCTCAACGCCAATACTAGTCGCGCCCAAGCCATAGGAACCGTTGCTGCTGTATCTAGCGGCAACGAATCAAGTGGTCAGCACTGCGCTGGTGGAACAGAGGGAAATTGAGGAAGAAGTAGCAGTAGCAGCGGAGCCGTCAGATGATGGTCCGGGGCTCTCCCCGACAGGGCCTGATGCCGGCAAGGCGGAACCCCCAGCAAGCCCCGGTCTCGGCAAGACAGGGCCGGCGCAGATGGGCGAAGTTGAGCAGAAGAAGAAGGTGGTGTAGCACCCGGTTTATTTTGTCAGTTCCCTCTTATAGGGGCTAGATCGAGATATTCTTGTATGCAGAAGATGCTTTCCGGCTTCCTTATGGCCTTGAGAAAGTTGCGCCACTATTTCCAAGCACATGAGATCACTGTCTTCACCTGCCTCCCTTTGGAACGAATCTCGCACAACCCATATGCAACTGGGAGGATTGTGGAATGGGAATTGGAGCTGTCAAGCTTTGCCCTCAAGTTTGAAAGTACTTCGACAATCAAGAGCCAAGCCTTGGCAGAATTCATAGCATAATGGACCTCAACGCCTAACGAAGAGATACAAGAGACCACCCTTCCCGGCAAGGAGGCGTGCCACGACTGGATTATGTACTTTGATGGGGCTTTCTCACCACAAGGTGCTGGTGCCGGCATGCTACTCATCGCGCCCACTAGAGAGCGCCTCAAGTACGTAGTCCAGATGCACATTCCTCGGGAAAAATTAACGAACAATCCGGCAGAGTACGAGGGATTGCTTGCCGGTCTCAGGATCGCGACAGACATCGGAATCAGGAAGCTCATCATCAGAGGTGATTCGTAGCTCGTCGTGAAGCAAGTTAACAAGGATTACCAGAGCCCATTAATGGAGGCCTATGTGGATGAAGTGAGGAAGTTGGAAGAGCGTTTTGATGGACTACAAGCAGAGCATGTTCCCCGAGCAGAGAACAGCCTTGCCGACGACTTATCAAAACGTGTTGCCCTCAAGTTGCCTGTGGAACCAGGAACTTTTGTGCTTCAATTAACTCAGCAATCTGTTGAGCAATCAACAGGGCAGAACAAGCGAAGGAAGGTAGGCCCCGGCGAGTACTTTCCCGTTGAGCTCCTAGGAGCCGCCGGCAAGGACGTTGCTAGGTGCCCCAAGCTTGCCGAAGAACGGCAACCTCCGGCAGCGCCTCAAGCCCTGACCGTAGAGGCGGCTGCCCTCACGGCCGAAGAAGAGCCTTTAGTCCTTGCCGTGAGCCCTGTGCTCCAAAGATGGGCACAAAGACACCGTCCGTTTCCTCCAAACAGGGGAACTCCCTGAGGAACAGGAAGAAGCAAAGAAAGTAGCCCGTCGGTCCAGCATCTACCAGTTTGTGGATGATGCCCTTTACATAAGGAGAGCGAACGACGTGAAATTGAAGTGCATTCCTCGGGAGGACGGGCTGGAGCTGTTGGCAGAGATACATGGAGGCATGTGTGGCTCCCACATAGGGTCAAGAGCCCTTGCATTCAAAGAAGCTTCATCAACCCGCCCAAGCTCTTCAGACAATCCCTCTTTCCTGGCCATTTTCGGTCTGGTGGCTCGACATACTTGGCCCCTTTCCCCATGCGGTCAGGGGCTTTGAGTACTTACGTCGCGATCGATAAGTTCACAAAGTGGCCGGAAGTAGAACTAGTGAGAAAGGTGATAGCACAATCAGCCGTCAAGTTCTTCAAGGTGCTAGTTTGCCGTTTTGGTGTACCAAACAGAGTCATCACCGACAACGGCATGGAGTTCACGAGCCGCACCTTTATGCAGTATATCCAAGACCTCGGCGACAAGGTTTGTTTTGCTTCTGTTGATCATCCCAGAAGTAACGGCCAGGATGAGAGGTAAAACGCAGAGGTGTTGCGAGGCCTCAAGACCAGGACTATTGACAGGCTACACAAGTGTGGCAGGCGCTTGATTGATGAGTAGCCAACGGTTCTTTGGTCGATCATGACGACGCCAAATCAAGCCACTAGCCATACACCCTTTGCCCTGGTATACGGGGCAGAAGCAGTTCTCCCAACAGAACTCATATACGGGTCACCTTGAGTGCTCACTTATGATGATCTTGAGCAAGAGCAGTTGCACCAAGATGATGTGATGCTCCTTGAGGAAGATCGTCTTCGGGCTGCTTAGCGAGCTGCTTGCTACCGGCAAGCCTTGCGCCGCTACCATAGCCGCAAGGTTCATGCCCGAAGCCTAGAGGAAGGCGACATTGTTCTTTGGCGAGTTCAATCCGCCAAGAATTCCAACAAGTTGACGCCAAAGTGGGAAGGCCCTTATCGGGTAATATGAGTCACCAGTCCCGGCGCAGTCCACTTGGAGACCGAAGATGGGATTCCAGTGAGCAACTCCTGGAACATCGAACATCTTCGCAAATTTTACCCATAAGGCGCGGCTGCCGGGCCTCCCGACAGACCACTTTTTGTACAAGCCTTGCCGGCAAGGCATGTAACCCTTTGTACAAAGCCAGGCGCAGATCCTGAACAACAGATAAATAAATGAAGCGCTGGCGCCCTAGAAATTAGCATGCATGCTAGGTTGAGTCTCTCTCTCTGTGTTAGGGTTGATAGTGCTTGGCGGCGGCTAACCCCTAGCATAGAGGTCGAGTCATGTCTTTCTGTCTCTTCCAGTCCGTTCTTGGTTCTCAGGCTGCACAGGCGTTTCTGCAGAGCCGTTTGTAGGAAAGATGGCGGATTGACACCCCCGACCCCGACAAGCCAAGGTTGCCGGGGGCAGCGAATTCAGATAAGTTTTATTTCCCCCGCAATATGTTTCCGTATTAAACTTCAACATATGAGACATCGATCATTCCTATACCACCGTGCTCCCTCCTTCCTATGCCTAAAATCTCTTTCAGGATGGAATCTGGTTGTAGTTGCGGTGGAAGGGAAACGAGCGAGGGGCCTAATCCCGCTTTGTCCCTACCTCCGCGAAGGGCATGAATGTGTCTGGGCTGTAAAGCGGGAGGACGGCAAGGCTTGTTGCCGGGCGACGTTGTTTGCTTAAAAAAACAAGGACTGGCTCCTTGGTGTGGGCCTCGCTCACACACAAAAGAGCCCAGCAAACCCCCTTTTTCATTAATATATTGATCAAGCAAGTAGAATTCATACTGAATGTAAACATGAGAAAGGGGTTACAAGGTCTAAATTTGACAAGTGCCCGCAGGCTTAAGATCTAAAAAAACATAAGATGCCCGTAATACCTTTCTTGTCCCTCTCCTCAGGAAGCGGATCAGGATAAGCAGGAGGGCAAAAGGAGTGCCTAGGCGAGGCACGAGCAGCACAAGACACCAAGAGAACGTCCCAGCGGCCGCCCAGAAGAAGTCTGGTGATGATGGTGCGGGGGAAAAAGCTAGAAGATGAGGTAGCGGGCCGCCAATACGCGACGAAGCCGTCAGTGCCATCGTATTCCGACTTGACGGCCCGCCACCCGCCTTCTTCGTCTTCTCCGGCCCTTCGGCGCCAGCCGCCAGAAGCGACGACCCTGAGAAGTTCAAGGAGCTGGCTCGAGGAGCCACCGCCAAGAACCGCCCCTCCCCGGCAAACCGCTGTGCCGGGGAGAAGGCCAGGTGCAGATGGTGCTGCTGCCAGCGTTGCCTAGGGACGGGGCATCTGACTTCTAGTCAAACCCGTCCCCTTCTTCCTCCCCACTGGTCCCCTCCTCATCACCGTCGCTCGAGGAGGAGCTCTCGTCATCGGTCGAGCTCTCCGCGCATCACCCTAGCTTGTGTCCCGAGTGCCTGAAGACCTTGACGGAGAGCATGTTGCTCTCCACTAACTTGAAGAGGAGAACGTGCCCCTTCATCAAGCAATGGGTGCGTGCGAAGGTTTTCCAGCCCCGACGAAGAAGCATTACATGAGGGAAGGGGAACCTTGTGTTAACCCACATGTCGCCATTGCAACACCCCTTCATGTGAAGCCTCAACCTCGGTGGCTGGTCGATCTCCAGCACCCTCGCGAACACCTCGAAAGGCGAAGGCGGCTACGCGGTGGCTCGCGTAGTTGCAAGATGAACTCCAATGCCATTTCCCCGATATGGCCACTCGACGAAGCAGAAGGAGATGGAGGCGGAGATGGTTACGGAGATGGCGATGACGCGGGTGCCCCCCTGGCGCGCCCGCCTCTGCCTCGACCGCCTCGTTGACCGTGGCCCCGTCCGGCACCTCCACCTCGAGTGTGGCCTTTGCCTTGGGCGGCTGGCTCTTCCTTGACCGCCACGGCTCTCTGGCGGGAGGAAGACCTAGTCGCCTCCGCGGAAGATCGGCAACAGCCACGTCCTCTTGCCATGGCAATGGATGGAGAATGGAGGCGAAGGGAAGACGCGAGAAGATGCCTCCCCTCCTCCTCCTAAATCCCTTTTAATAGCCATACGGGGAAGGCTAAAGACCGGCTGTACGCCTCTAAATAGCCCGTTCAAGTCCGGCTCATTAAGTTGGCAACAAGCAAGGTCATCAACCGCCCTCCTCACCCAATCAAAGGCGCCGAAGTATCAGCCATAGCGCGCCTTCCCATATCCCGTGCGTCTATCACCTACCCCGTGCCGTGCATGCGGTGTACATGGCAAAAGGGGCGTGCGTAATGGGAAACGTGGAATGGCGGTTCCAAGGTTAGGAGAGTAAATGAGCAACGGCCCTGCAGTTTTTCCTCTTTATAGGGAAGACGCAAGCTGCCTCTTTACTATTCACCTCAGGATGACGCAAGCACGCTGCGGTTATCCCACACACAACCCCCACATCACTCATTCAACACGGGTCATGGGAAAGCGCAACTGACGAAGGAGTCACTGAAAGCACAAGTGCTCCCTGGGTGATTTTGGTAATTAATGTCAACATATCTCTTGTTGGACTAACACTTTTACCTAGTATGTTTCAGATAAGTTCAACAATGAAGTGGCATGGACTAGAGGATGTGGAACCCCTTCAAGATGCTAAGGACAAAGCATTGGCTCAAGCTTCAAGCACAAGACTCTACATTTTATATTTTAGTGATCCAAGATCACATTGGGTTTATAGGAAAAGCCAATACTATCAAGAGGGGATGAGGTGTTGCTTAATGGCTTGCTTGCTCAAAATGCTTAGTGATATGCTCCAAAACACTCAACTACTTTCTCACATCCACATATGACCTAAACCAAAAGTCAAACTCGGCCCCACCGATTCTTTCTATCCAGCGCCACCGAGTTCAGATGTCATAGCCACTGCCACAAACCCTAGGCAAAGCGGTCTCACCGATAGGGATATCGGTCTCACCGAGATGGGATTGTAATCTCTCTGTGTATGTCGATTACCATAATCGGTCTCACCGAGTTAGAGCAATCGGTACTACCGGGATGACAATGCAAACTTTCTGGTTAGCTTATTACCAAAATCGGTCTTACCAAGTTTGTGTAATCGGTCCTACCAAGTTTGCCTGATCAACTCTCTGGTTAGCTTATTACCAAAATCGGTCCTACCGAGTTTGTGTAATCGGTCTCATCGAGATTACGTTATGCCCTAACCCTAACCATATCGGTCCTACCAAGTTGCATGTCGGTCCCACCGAAAATCCTAACGGTCACTAGATTTGCTGAATCGGTCCGACCGAGTTTCTCAATTCGGTCCCACCTAGATTGGTAAGTTGTGTGTAACGGTTAGATTTTGTGTGGAGAGAGCCATCAGAACGAACCTACACTTCCAATACACATTTTCTGAGAGAGAACCACCTACTCATGTGTTGAGACCAAGATATTCCATTCCTACCATATGAATCTTGATCTCTAGCCTTCCCCAAGTTGCTTTCCACTCAAATCTTCTTTCCACCAAATCCAAATCCTATGAGAGAGAGTTGAGTGTTGGGGAGACTATCATTTGAAGCACAAGAGCAAGGAGTTCATCATCAACACACCATTTGTTACTTCTTGGAGAGTGGTGTCTCCTAGATTGGCTAGGTGTCACTTGGGAGCCTCCGACAAGATTGTGGAGTTGAACCAAGGAGTTTGTAAGGGCAAGGAGATCGGCTACTTCGTGAAGATCTACCGCTAGTGAGGCAAGTCCTTCGTGGGCGACGACCATGGTGGGATAGACAAGGTTGCTTCTTCGTGGACCCTTCGTGGGTGGAGCCCTCCGTGGACTCAAGCATAACTGCTACCCTTTGTGGGTTGAAGTCTCCATCAACGTGGATGTACGATAGCACCACCTATCGGAACCACGACAAAAACATCTGTGTCTCCAATTGCGTTTGAATCCTCCAAACCCTTCCCTCTACATTCTTGCAAGTTGCATGATTTACTTTACGCTGCTCATATACTCGTTGCATGCTTGCTTGTTTATGTATTGTGATTGTTAAACTTGTGCCAAAACTCCACTCCAACTTAAAGAAGTTAAAAACTGCAACTTTGGGTACTTAGTGTCCAATCCCCCTCCTCTAGACACCTCTTCTCGATCCTTTCAATTGGTAACAGAGCTTTGGTTTCCATTGCCTTGGTTTAGACACCTTTGGAGGAAGATGGATGTGTCTACTTTAGGGAGTCTTAGATATAGAGTGCCTATTCTTGATGGAGAAAGTTTTCATGAGTGGAAAAATGAAATGCTTGAGATTTTCAATGAATATCATTTGAACAAGTACATTGCTAGCCCTTGTGCACCTCATATTGATCCCTTGCATCCCACACCCGAAGAGGATCTTGACATGATTCACAATCTTAGAACCATCAATCTTATCATAAGAGGATTGCCCAAAAACTTGATTGCTAGTTTACCTACTCTTGATTGTGCCTATACTATATGGAAATTTCTTGAGGAACGATTTCCAGATTATTCCGTGAAAAATTTAGATGAAATTCTCCATAAGTCTATTGTCTTGAGTAAGATGAATTATAATGATCCTAGCTTTGGTGACTGTCTATTTGAGCTTACAAATCTCATGCGTGCCATAGGAGATGTTGGAACCATTAGCATTATTATTTCCGAAGCTATTAGAATCCATAAAGATAATCATAGAAGTGATCATTTGTCTAATGAATTACCCTCTCTAGGAATTGATCAATCACAAGATGATGTTGAACATGCATACTATGATGAGGATGATGATAGTGAATATGATCTTGACGATGCAATGAGACACTTTGGTGTTATGGCAAATCTTCGCGGCTACATGGCTGGAGGAAAGGAATGGGTCCTTGATAGTGGATGTACTGATCATATCACCGGAGATAAAGACATGTTCCGTGAGCTTGCTGAAAATGACGGCCCTAAAAAATATGTCACTTTTGGTGATAATTTAAAGGGTAAGGTGGTTGGCCTTGGTAAGGTGGCCATCTCACATGATAGCTCCATACAAAATGTCATGCCTGTTGAATCTCTTGGCTACAACTTACTTTCAGTATCTAGACTTGCCGATTTTGGTTTCAATGTCCTATTTACTGAAGTAGATTGCCAAGTGTTTCATAGAGATAATCATAAAATGGTCTTTACCGTGCAATGAGAGGTGATCTCTACATTGTTGATTTCACTAAAAAGGCTCAACCTAGAACTTGCTTTATTGCTAAATCTTCTAAAGGCTGGTTGTGGCATAGAAGACTAGGTCATGTTGGTATGCGAAACCTTGACAAGCTTATTAAAGGAAATCATATCCTTGGTGTTAACGATGTCATATTTGATAAGGATAGACTTTGCAGCGCTTGTCAAGCAGGTAAACAGGTTGGAGGAAGGCATCCCGTGAAGAACATCATGACCACAAGGAGGCCACTCGAGCTACTTCACATGGATCTTTTTGGTCCTAACGTTTACAATAGTCTCGGTGGAAATTCTTTTGGTCTAGTTATAGTTGATGATTTTTCAAGATTTACGTGGGTGTTCTTTCTCGATGATAAATCGCAGGTCCAAAAGATCTTCAAAAACTTCGCTAGGAAGGCCCAAAATCAATTTGACATGAGAATCAAGAAGGTTCGAAGCGACAACGGAACGGAGTTCAAGAACGCAAATGTGGATACCTTTCTTGACGAAGAAGGTATTTCACACGAGTTCTCGGCTACATACACACCTCAACAAAATGGAGTTGCTGAGAGGAAGAACCGGACGCTCATTGAAATGTCAAGAACGATGCTTGATGAGTACAAGACGCCAAAGCACTTTTGGGTGGAAGCGGTTGAGACAACTTGTCATGCAACAAATTTCTTGTATCTTCACAAGCTACTCGGCAAGACGACATACGAGCTCCTCACCGGTAACAAACCCCAAGTTGGTTACTTTCGAGTATTCGGCTCAAAGTGCTACATTCTTGATAAGCATCATCGTTCTAAATTTCCTCCTAAGTCTCATGAAGGTTTCCTACTTGGTTATGGCTCAAACTCTCACACATACCGTGTCTAAAACAATTTCACCCGAAAGGTTGAAGAAACAGTAGATGTGAAGTTTGATGAATCTAACGGTTCGCAAGTAGAGCAATTGCCAATTGATGTAGGAGGCAAAGAACCCTCGAAAGCAATCCAAGACTTGTCTATTTGCAAGATTCGTCCAATGGAGGTGAAGGAGAGCACCTCGTCCGTCCAAGTGGAAGCTTCTACCTCACGACAAGGTGAACCAAGAGTTGATACGGAAGCATCCACAAGTGGGACACACCAAGATGAAGAAAACGAGGAAGTGCACCAAGACGAACGCCAACAACCTCCTTCTCCACCACGACAAGAGAACGACAACGCCAACTATGAAGAAGGCCAAGAAGAAGAACAAGATGAAGAAGATGTTCAACCAAGACCCAAGCAAAAGCTTTCATGAAGTTCAAGCAAGAATTGCTAAAGACCATCCCGTCGAGCAAATCTACAAAGATATCCAAACCGGGAGAATCACTCGCTCTAAAACTCGTTTAGCTAACTTTTGTGAACACTACTCATTCATATCTAGCATTGAACCTATGAAGGTTGAAGAAGCATTGGAAGATCCGGACTGGATAAACGCTATGCATGAAGAGCTACACAACTTTGAGAGAAATCAAGTGTGGACATTGGTTGAGAAGCCCGACAACAATCACAACATCATCGGTAAAAAATGGGTGTTTCACAACAAGCAAGATGAAGATGGACAAGTAGTCTGCAACAAAGCACATCTCGTCGCCCAAGGCTACACACAAGTCGAAGGTTTGGACTATGGTGAGACATATGCTCCCGTTGCTAGACTTGAGTCCATTCGCATCTTACTTGCCTATGCTAATCACCATGATATCACCTTGTACCAAATGGACATTAAAAGTGCTTTTCTAAATGGTGAAATTGAGGAGGAAGTTTATGTTAAGCAACCTCCTGGCTTTGTCAATCCTAAGAAACCTGATCATGTCTACAAACTTCACAAAGCCCTTTATGGTCTTAAACAAGCTCCTAGAGCATGGTATAAATGCTTGACCAAGTTCCTTATTGAAAAAGGCTTTGAAATTGGTAAAATTGATTCTACTCTTTTTACAAAAAGGGTTAATGGGGAACTATTTGTATGCCAAATTTATGTCGATGATATTATATTTGTTTCTACTAACCCTCATTTTAGTGAAAAGTTTGGGAAGCTAATGTCGGAGAAGTTTGAGATGTCTATGATGAGTGAACTCAAATTCTTTCTTGGTTTGCAAATCAAGCAAACTAAGGAAGGTACCTTTGTCTCTCAAACGAAGTACACCAAGGACTTATTCAAGAAGTTCAATATGCAAGAATGCAAACGCATGACTACATCCATGCCTACTAGTGGACATCTTGATTTGACCAAAGATGGTGAACCGGTTAATCAAAAAGTTTATCGCTCTATGATTGGTTCATTGTTATATCTATGTGCTTCACGTCCCGATATCATGCTAAGTGTGTGCACGATATCAAGCTGCTCCTAAGGAATGTCATCATAAGGCCGTGAAAAGGATAGTGTGATACTTAATCCATACAGCAAATTTTGGCATTTGGTATCATAAGAGGTCTTCTTTCGATCTTGTTGGCTACTCCGACTCAGACTATGCCGGTGACAAGGTTGATAGAAAGTCCACTTCGGGTACTTGTCAATTTCTTGGTAGATCTCTTGTGTCTTGGTCTTCCAAGAAACAAAACTCGGTATCCTTATCCACCGCCGAAGCGGAATACATTGCCGCTGGTTCATGTTGTGCTCAATTAATTTGGATGACCCAAACTCTTAAGGATTATGGGATATATGTGAAACATGTTCCATTACTTTGTGACAATGAAAGTGCTATCAAGATTGCTCCCAATCCCGTGCAACACTCTCGAACTAAGCATATTGAAGTTCGTCATCATTTCATTCGAGATCACGTTGCTAAGGGTGACACTAATCTTAAGCATGTTCGCACCGACAAGCAATTAGCGGATATATTCACTAAACCACTTGATGAGAAAGTGTTTTGCGGGTTAAGAGGTGAATTGAACATCATTGATGCTTCAAACTTGGAGTAGGAACTCCATTGGATACATGCAAGACTTGAGCTTATGACTAATCCTTGATATTTCTCTTATGATGATTATCTTATGTCCTGGATATATTTGCATCTTGCATGTTATCTAACCCTTGTAGGTATTTGGATGAATCTAAATCTATGAGATCACAACTCACTCATATCTTGAGCAATCTCTACATCACCAAGTCTCTACACAATGGTGGTTGAAGACAAGGAAGCACGAAACCATTCAAACATATCCTTTGACAAATTCTATGTTGAGTTTCATGATTTTCATTTTGGATACACAAGTGATCTTCCTTGCGAAAACTAACCCATATAGGTAGATGAACTCAAATTCCAAGTGGTGCTCCCAACTCTTGATGAGCTACATCAACCTGGAGCAACCCACACAAGTTCAACTACATGATCACGATCAACACCACCACCCAAGGTATGTTATTCCATCTTAGAGAAGCTTTACTCCAAGTCATGAGTCAAAGCAACTCGACAAGATGTGAATACATCAAGATGCTTAAACAAAAAATGGCAACCCTATTTTGCGCTTAAACGATGAGTATGACTTATGATCAAGTGATCTCACTTGACTCCTAAGTCAATATACTCTAACATAGGTGACTTTGTCGTCGACCATCTCTAGATGAAGTTTTCTTGTGTTTTCTTTTCTGTGCCCTTGCATTTGTCTCATGCATATTTGTTTCCCCTTTTCAAAAAAAACTTCATCTAGATTTCTTTCTTTTCTTTTCTTGTGTTCTGCATTCCTTACATCCAATTCATTGCAAATCCTTCAGTTAATTCCTTGCAAATCCTTGTGAGATCTTACTTGTCTAGTGAGCTGAGGTGACAAGTGCTCTTCTCTGTGATGAACTCGGTCCCACCGGTTTCTTGTTCTCGGTCTAACCGAAATTTTTCGGTGCAACTGACGCATCCAAGTCGGTGCCACCGATTTCACTACAGGATTTTTTTTCCATTTATTCTTGCTTTACTCTTGATCCAGCTCCACTCAATGAATCTTGTCCTCTACAAGCATCACATTTACCTTAGTGCTTTGTGCTGTGACTCAAGGACCAAACCCATTCACGACAAGTTCCAGAAGACCCTTCTCAGAAATTGATGTCAAAGGGTGAGAGAGAGATCACATCAAAGCTTAATCATATCTCTAGGGGGAGGGAATACTCAAGGAAAGAGTAATCTTCAAGGATCCCAAATGCTTGGTGTTCAAGAGGAGAGATGCCACATGTCTTCTTGAGGGGAAAGACATGTTCATATGTGCTTATTTGCATTAGCTCTGTTTATTTGTTTCTTTGAGGTCTGATTTTCTGTTCCCTATCTTCTCCCAGTATCCCATGCTAGATTCAGGGGGAGCAAGACATCTAAGGGAAAGAAATTTCTTAGATTCATTGCACATCTTTACCTTTGGGGACATGTCAATATCTATTGTGGTACTCAGTACTCGCTCTCTACATGTCATCCCAGTCTTGGTACTCTTGTGGTTTCTTTTGTTTGCTCTGGCTAGAAGGTGCATCTGTGTTATCTAACCTTATTTTCACAGGTTCATTCCATCCTTAGCCAACTCAAGACCACAAGGTAAGTATATGCATCACAATCATGTCTATGAGGAATTCTTGCTGATGTACATATTGTTTGCAAGAAGGACTCATGAGCATGAAGGTACATTTCCCATATTCACATCTTTTGCTCTGATGCATATAGCCAAGATACATGTAACACATTGCCTACTCTGTCATGGTTATGCTCTCACATGCTTCAATATTCCATATTCACATGATTGCATACATGTAGGGGGAGCCTATGCATGTTACATGTCTTTCCAAAGCTTTACTTGCTATTCCCTACATCTTTATCTAAAGCTTTGATATATGTTGCCATCAATTACCAAAAAGGGGGAGATTGAAAGCACAAGTGCTCCCTGGGTGATTTTGGTAATCAATGTCAACATACCTCTTGTTGGACTAACACTTTTACCTAGTATGTTTCAGATAAGTTCAACAATGAAGTGGCATGGACTAAAGGATGTGGAACCCCTTCAAGATGCTAAGGACAAAGGATTGGCTCAAGCTTCAAGCACAAGACTCTACATTTTATATTTTAGTGATCCAAGATCACATTGAGTCTATAGGAAAACCCAATACTATCAAGAGGGGATGAGGTGTTTCTTAATGGCTTTCTTGCTCAAAGTGCTTAGTGATATGCTCCAAAACCCTCAACTACTTTCTCACATCCACATATGACCTAAACCAAAAGTCAAGCTCGGCCACACCGATTCTTTTTATCCGGCACCACCGAGTTCAGATGTCATAGCCACTGCCACAAACCCTAGGCAAATCGGTTTCACCGATAGGGATCTCGGTCTCACCGAGATGGGATTGTAATCTCTCTGTGTATGTCCATTACCAAAATCGATCTCACCGAGTTTGAGCAATCGGTACTACCGGGATTACAATGCAAACTTTCTGGTTAGCTTATTACCAAAATCGGTCTTACCAAGTTTGTGTAATCGGTCCTACCAAGTTTGCCTGATCAACTCTCTGGTTAGCTTATTACCAAAATCAGTCCTACCGAGTTTGTGTAATCGGTCTCACCGAGATTACGTTATGCCCTAACCCTAACCATATTCGGTCCTACCGAGTTGCATGTCGGTCCCACCGAAAATCATAACGGTCACTAGATTTGTTGAATCGGTCTGACCGAGTTTCTCAATTCGGTCCCACTGAGATTGGTAAGTTGTGTGTAACGGTTAGATTTTGTGTGGAGGCTATATATACCCCTCCACCCACTCTTCATTTGTGGAGAGAGCCATCAGAACGAACCTACACTTCCCATACACATTTTCTAAGAGAGAACCACCTACTCATGTGTTGAGACCAAGATATTCCATTCCTACCATATGAATCTTGATCTCTAGCCTTCCCCAAGTTGCTTTCCACTCAAATCTTCTTTCCACCAAATCCAAATCCTGTGAGAGAGAGTTGAGTCTTGGGGAGACTATCATTTGAAGCACAAGAGCAAGGAGTTCATCATCAACACACCATTTGTTACTTCTTGGAGAGTGGTGTCTCCTAGATTGTGTAGGTGTCACTTGGGAGCCTCCGACAAGATTGTGGAGTTGAACCAATGAGTTTGTAAGGGCAAGGAGATCGGCTAGTTCGTGAAGATCTACCGCTAGTGAGGCAAGTCCTTCGTGGGCGACGACCATGGTGGGATAGACAAGGTTGTTTCTTCGTGGACCCTTCGTGGGTGGAGCCCTCCGTGGACTCGCGCAACCGTTACCCTTCGTGGGTTGAAGTATCCATCAACGTGGATGTACGATAGCACCACCTATCGGAACCACGACAAAAACATCCATGTCTCGAATTGCGTTTGAATCCTCCAAACCCTTCCCTTTACATTCTTGCAAGTTGCATGCTTTACTTTCTGCTGCTCATATACTCGTTGCATGCTTGCTTGTTATGTATTGTGATTGCTAAACTTGTGCCAAAACTCCACTCCAACTTAAAGAAGTTAAAAACTGCAACTTTTTGTACTTAGTGTATAATCCCCCCTCTAGACACCTCTTCTCGATCCTTTCAGTCACACAGTTAAACTCTGCCACCCGTGCCCGCGCACTGTTCTGGGCCTGGCCCAACAACACTACGCGCTTATGTGTGGCCCAGGCCCGGGGGCTCCTGTCGTTGTACAAAAGTAGGGGCCTTCTATACCCCTTTACTTATGCACGGGCAGTTGTAGCCACACCTGCGGCCACGTTTGGCGGGGCACAGGAAGCAAGGAACTAGGCTACCAGAGCTACGCTGAAACCAGAGGTGCGAAGAGCGAAGGTGCAAGGTGGCTTTCCCCCGGCTAAAGACTTGCCGGGGATGACCTACGCTGCCCCAACAAGGGCCTTGCCGGGGCAACTTATCCAACACCAGCAAGACCGCCACCCTTGAGCCTGAGAGTTCCGACACCATCGACCACATTGGAACCAAGGCTTGGGAGGCGCCTGCATGGTGGTATGCAGATCTCTGTGAAGACTAAAGGCCTGCAAGATTAGATAAGAACCAGAAGACAAAGGCCCCAGGCAAGACCCTTGCCGGGGACGCTCACAAGACCGCGGCAAGACCCTTGCTGGGGCTCGGGCAAGACCCTTTTCGGGGACATCTGCGGGGCCACAACCAGGCCCGCACTTACCAAGGTTTCACTACCACATGGCCGTCCTGACGCATCAGCCAGCCTACCAACTAGGCATGTACCTACAAGGCAGCATGCAGCTCCTAGGCCAACCACGCAAGCACCTACGTGGTGGCACGCGAATCTTTGTGAAGACCCTGCCACCGCACCAGCGCAACAGCCAGTGTGGCACTGCATGCCTCGTCAGCTTGGACGTGTGTCAAAGCGAGGCAAGGCGGCGATGGACGAGACAAGCTTCCTTGCCATCCCCGATAAAGCAAGAGGACACGTGGCAGCGCATTTAATGCATTTTGTCCCATGATGTCAGAGATAAACTTGTACACTGTAGACACTTTCCACCTCCTATGTGCCGCTGTGGCAGCCCTTTGACATATAAAAGGAGGCCCGAGGTGTACTGAGGAAGGATTCAGACTTTTTGGGATAGGCATGCACTGCAGCTAGTTCAAGATCTCAAGAACACCAAATATACACCAAAGCAGGATTAGGGTATTACGCATCGCTTGCGGCCCGGACCTGGATAAAATTCCCCCGCGTTGATCTCCTAAACCCGCTCTTTTTACAGCCTCGCGCCCCGGCAACCATAGTAGGGATTCCCTTTTATCCCATAGGTGTCGTTCTTGAACCCCGACAGAGTGATAGCTCATGAGGCTCTTGGTGCAACCTCCTCAGCCCATCGAGCAGCCTCGACCTCCGCATTGTACGCGCGAGCCTCACTCTCCAGGACATAATATCTTCTTTTATTGTGATAATCAAAGAGATAAAGTGCAGGTAAAACAACACGAACAATGGGTTCTTTATTGAACCTCAAGTTATAAGTATAATCAGTGGGTGTGCCCTTAAGGAACTTATGACATTTCATGGATTCAAAGTCTAAGTACTGAGTGGGTAGGATGGGATCATTAGGCAGAGGTGACACACCAACCTCCTTAGGTAAAAAAGAGGCATAAATCCCACCATAAAAGTGACCACTTGAAGCTTTGTGTTGCAATCTACTTGCAAAGATCGCTCAGAGTTGTGTGTATGAGGCTCAAGTCAGGAGCACATAGTCTTCTATAATCTTGCTTCCCAATAATGCACTTGTCATTAAAGAGTGCAAAGTAGTGAATTGATGGGAAATGAATACTTTTTATTCTACCTTTTGTCACTCTTCTATCCTCTCCAAAGCAAAGATTAATCAAGAATGACTCATAATCAGATTTTGGCGGTTCGTCTAGTGAACCCCAATATGGAATTTTGCAGGCATTACAAAACACATCTAGAGGCATGGAAAAGGGATGATTATAATGGTTAAATGAAAATCTAGACTCATGAGGATGATATTTAATTTTCTTAGTAAAAGTCTTAGTGAGGTTTATGTGTTGTATGCACTTATGTTCAATGAAGGGAGCGAGCTCGGTGTTGTGAACATATTGCTCAAATTCTTCTTTGATACCTGGACTCGCCATGAAGTCGTTACACAGCCATATGCATGGTTTAGTACCGGCATCCCACATTGAGCTTGCACCTGGCTCAACATAGGACCGACGTATTGAGCCACTATTCGATGATGCCTCCGTAGACCTTCTACTCGAAGAACTCCTAAAGAATTGCATTTTTATTCGTGAACTATTTCTGGAAAAATTGGGACGCAAAATTTTTTGTCAACAAAACCTCACAATATTGGTAGCAGCTACTCTTAAGGATGCCTAGAGGCCATAAGAAGCATTTGAACTACTTAGAACTCTATGAATTCAACATGCAAGCCCATTTACAGCAGCACCAAGAGTAGCTAATTATTCAAAATATAAACCACTAAAGCAAAACCTAATTGGAGCAATGAAGGAGTCACATACCAAGTAGCAATCTTCCAAAACTGTTTCGGAAACGGAGCTCCGAGCAAAGAGATCGAAATCCATGGGTTTGAGAGAAAGAACATGAGAGAGAGAGAGAGATAGATAGATAGATAGATAGATAGATAGATAGAGAAAGAGAGCTATGGTGATTTTTTATGGAGGTAGAAGATGACATGGGCTAAAGAGATAAGTGATAGGACACACATGGGGGCCAAAACCCACCAGGGCACGCCTATGATTGCTGGGATGCCCTGGTATATTGTCGTCACCAGGGGCACCCCCCTGATGTTATTTATACCAAAAATTTAGAAATATTCAGGAAAAAATCATATTAAATTTTCATGGCATTCTGAGCACTTTTATTTTTGACCACTTTTTTATTACGTGGAAAATTCAGAAAACAGACTAATCATAGCGTTTTATTTTATTTACCTAAGAAAAACATAAAACAAAAAATGGGAGCATGATGCCCCACAAGTATAGGGGTTCAGTCATAGTCCTTTTGATAAGTAAGAGTATCGAACCCAATGAGGAGCAGAAGCAAATGAAAAGTGGTTTTCATCTAGTCACTAAGTAAGGTATTCTCTACTAGCACTGAAATTATAAGTAACGAGTAGTTTGATAGCAAGATAATTTGTAACGAGCAAGTAATAGTAATGACAAATAATATGCATCAAGGTAGCCCAATTCATTTGTGGCAAAGGACAGGACAAAACGGTCTCTTATGATAAGAAAACCGTTCTTGAGGGTAGAAGGGAATTTCATCTAGTCACTTTCATCATGTCGGTTTGATTCGCGTTAGCTACTTTGATAATTTGATATGTGGGTGGACCGGTGCTTAGGTGTTGTTCTTACTTGAACAAACATCCTACTTATGATTAACCCCCTCGCAAGCATCCGCAACTACGAGAAAAGTATTAAGATAGAATCTAACTATAGCATTAAACTTTTGGATCCAAATCAGTACCTTACGAAATAGCGCACAAACTAGGATTTAAGCTTCTCTCACTCTCGCAACCCATCATCTAATAACTTGAAAGTGCAACTATCCCTAGGTGGTTTTGGTAATCCCTAACAACATATAGCTCATTTAGCTAATACTACTTCAAGATTAATAATTCAGAAAAGCTCAATGATTGGCATGGCATGGATGAGAAAAGGGGACCCCTCAAAATTCTAAGGACAAAAGGATTGGCTCAAGCTCAAAGCTCAAGACTCTACATTTTATATTTTAGTGATCCAAGATCACATCGAGTCTATAGGAAAAGCCAATACTATCAAGGAGGGATGAGGTGTTGCTTAATGAGGCTCTTGCTCAAAATGCTTAGTTATATGCTCCGAAGCCCTCAACTACTTTCTCACATCCACATATGACCTAAACCAAAAGTCAAACTCGGCCCCACCGATTCTTTCTATCTGGCGCCACCGAGTTCAGATGTCATAGCCACTGCCACAAACCCAAGGCAAATCGGTCTCACCAATAGGGATCTCGGTCTCACCGAGATGGGATTGTAATCTCTCTATTTCCCTTCGTAACGTTTTGGTCCCACCGAGATGAGCGATCAGTCCCACCGAGATTGCAATGTAAACTCTTTGTTTCCTCTTCGTAACATTTCGGTCTAACCAAGATGAGCGAATCGGTCCCACCGAGTTTACCTAACCAACTCTCTGGTTAGCTTATTACCAAAATCGGTCTCACCGACTTTGTGTAATCGGTCTCACCGAGATTATGTTATGCCCTAACCCTGACCATATCAGTCCTACCGAGTTGCGTGTCGGTCCCACCAAAAATCCTAACGGTCACTAGATTTGCTGAATCGGTCCAACCGAGTTTATCAATTCGGTCCCACCGAGTTTGGCAAGTTGTGTGTAACGTTTAGATTTTGTGTGGATGCTATATATACCCCTCCACCTCCTCTTCATTCGTAGAGAGAGCCATCAGAACAAACCTACACTTCCAACCTACCATTTTCTGAGAGAGAACCACCTACACTTGTGTTGAGGCCAAGATATTCCATTCCTACCATATGAATCTTGATCTCTAGCCTTCCCAAGTTGCTTTCCACTCAAATCTTCTTTCCACCAAATCCATATCCTGTGAGAGAGAGTTGAGTGTTGGGGAGACTATCATTTGAAGCACAAGGGCAAGGAGTTCATCATCAACACACCATTTGTTACTTCTTGAGAGTGGTGTCTCCTAGATTGGCTAAGTGTCACTTGGGAGCCTCCGACAAGATTGTGGAGTTGAACCAAGGAGTTTGTAAGGGCAAGGTGATCGCCTACTTCGTGAAGATCTACCGCTAGTGAGGCAAGTCCTTCGTGGGTGTCGGTGTCAAAACCGGCGGATCTCGGGTAGGGGGTCCCGAACTGTGCATCTAGGCGGATGGTAACATGAGACAAGGGACACGATGTTTTTACCCAGGTTCGGGCCCTCTCGATGGTGGTAATACCCTACTCTGCTTGATTAATATTGATGATATGGGTAGTACAAGAGTAGATCTACCACGAGACCAAGGAGGCTAAACCCTAGAAGCTAGCCTATGGTATGATTGTTGTTCGTCCTACGGACTAAAACCCTCCGGTTTATATAGACACCGGATAGGGTTAGGGTTACACAGTCGCCATACAATGGTAGGAGATCTACATATCCGCATCGCCAAGCTTGCCTTCCACGCCAAGGAAAGTCCCATCCGGACACGGGACGAAGTCTTCAATCTTGTATCTTCATAGTCTTGGAGTCCGCCAAAGATGATAGTTCGCTATCCGGACACCCCTAGTCCAGACTCCTCGGTAGCCCCTGAACCATGCTTCAATGACGATTTAGTCCAGCGCGCATATTGTCTTCGGCATTGCAAGGCGGGTTCCTCCTCCGAATACTTCATAGAAGGTTTTGAACACAAGGATAGTGTCCGGCTCTGCAAAACAAGTTCCACATGCCACCGTAGAGAGAATAATTTTTGCACAGATCTGCTGACGTATTCCGTGGCGTGACATCACACCACGGCCAAGCTTTTATACGAATCGTTGTTACTGTTCCACCTTAGCGCGTTTAGCGAGGCGGTTTCCTTGGCACGTCTTATCAAAGCGGAGATCGCGCCCCTTATTCCGGGATTCCCATCAATACGGACGTGGGTAACCCATCCGCGCCATTGATTACAGCGCTTGGGAGATAAGCGAGTTTTACCAGGCTTGTGGGGGACGATAGTCATTCTGTCCATATAAGGGAATAAGGATCCACCTTTTCACCTACGCCTTCTTCCTCCTTTGCTCATCCATTTCCGCGCACTCGAGCTCCAGCGCCCAAGTCCGCACATCCCACCTCAACCTTCTCCAACTATGTCCGAAGCGGGAGGTAGGTGGATACACATCGAAAAGCTGCGGGAGGC
Source organism: Aegilops bicornis (assembly GCA_021605145.1). Classification (NCBI taxonomy): domain Eukaryota; kingdom Viridiplantae; phylum Streptophyta; class Magnoliopsida; order Poales; family Poaceae; genus Aegilops; species Aegilops bicornis. Next base: position 336,328,852 of record CM038672.1, on the reverse strand, counting down.
CGGATACTTGTCCAGCAACATCGCGCACCGGCTACCCGACGAGGGGCAGCTCATTCCAACCCCCAGGCCCCATGAGAGGGTGGTGTTTCTCCCCCACTTCCTCCGCGGATTAGGTTTTCCACTTCACCCATTTGTCCGGGGCTCATGTTCTACTACGGCCTGGACTTCCACGATCTGGCCCCGAATTTCATCCTCAACATCTCGGCATTCATCATCGTGTGCGAGGCCTTCCTCTGCATCCAGCCCCACTTCGGCTTATGGCTGAAGATCTTCAATGTCAAGCCGAAGGTAGTGGGCGGCCGCCAAGCGGAGTGCGGAGGCGCCATGGTTGGCAAGATGGCCAAATTCCTATGGCTCGAGGGCTCCTTTGTGGAGACCATAAAGGGGTGGCAATCGGGGTGGTTCTACATCATCGAGCCGCGCGACTCTCGATGGGCGGTGGCCCCCGAATTCCGATCTGGCTTCCCCACACGGATCTCATCATGGAATGAGACGGGCCTGACGTGGGGGAATTCGGACGAGCTATCCGGACTCCAAACATGCGTCCGAAACCTGGTGGACAAGAATCTCAGGCTTGTCAACGTAATCCAGGTGATGCTCATCCGCCGGATTCTCCCATGCCAACAAAGGGCCTTCAAATTGTGGGAGTTCGATCCGGCACAGCACCCAACTCTGAACAGGCTCTTCGACACTACGTACGAAGATGCCTGGAAGGTGCTGTTCATGGGCGCCGAAGCTCCCACATCCGCTACCAAAGATCGCGTATTCAGCTTGCAGCGTCAAGCCAGTGAGGTAAGTTATTTTACCCTTTATGGGACTCTTTTCTCATAGTTTGACTCTATGCGGGATCTAAAACTCCCTAACCTTTAACAGGACTGGCTAAAGACGTCCGGACAGATTAACTGTCTGGCCCCTTTGCCAGAGGACCCAGCGGACGCCCAATTGACGGGGTTGCTGGCTCCGGTACCTCAAGTGGTGCCGGAGAAGAAGGCCAAGAAGGAGGCCACGGGAACTCGAAGGAGCTCCCGACGCCAGGGGCTGTAGGACTCGTCGCCCAACAACCCTGAGGCGGAATCCTCCTCTGAGGAAGAGGATGAAAAAGAAGCCTCTCCCCCAGCGGGGAGAGAGAAGAAAAGGAAGGCCGCCCCAACTGGGGAGGCCGGAGGGTCCAAGAAGGGAAGGACCCTTCCTCCGGACTTCTCAGCCAACGCCGACAACGACGAGGAGGAGTGGCCAACAAGGGCCAAGCCCCTGGCGAGATCGTAAATGTCCGTATACCCATGGCTTTTTCCATTGCATAGTGTTCTCTAACGCCGAACAATCATGCAGCCCGCCCAAGAACGAGTTCGCCGCTTCATCGAGTGGGTCCCTGAATTTGTCGGAAGTGGAGAGTACTTCACTTCCGGCCGCCTCCTCACCTCACGCTGCGGACGACACCGAGGTGGGGCCTGGTCAAGAGGAGGTGGCGCAGGAGGCGCCGCAAGGCAGCCTCCCGGACTCCAGGCGCGAGGGGAGCGAGACCCCCAGGGGCTCTAAGCCCGACCCTCGTCCGGACTCCATACCAGAACCTTCAATGTTCAAGTCCGCAAGCGGTCCCTTCAGACAGGGTAAGACGCCGGTGTCCTCCGTCCAACCGAGGCACCGGATAAGCATCGAGGCGCTAACAGCGCCTCCATCGAGGAGGAGCACCGCACTGTTATGAGTGTGGTGATCTAGAAAGTTCGATCCGCCAAGAGCGGGCCGATCAAGCCTGTACCAGCCTTCTAACGGGCTTTGAGGTAAGTTTAGAATATGTAAAAATATTACCGCATAGACAGAGAGTTCTCGATGCTTAGTTCGTGTTCGGAAAGAAAAGCCGGACTAAGGATCTAAAAGATATACGCAGGAGTCTAACATAAGTATGTCAATATGGGAATGCAGGTTGCGCCGACCTCTGCCAAGACCGATCATGGAGGTCAATGCATTGAAGCAGAGCCTCGAGCAGTCTGAGAACGAGCACGGCCTTACTAAGAAGCAGCTCTATGACAAGGAAGGTAAGTAATACCTTATTAAAGAAATACCTTATAGAAAGGATTTGGTTGCAAAAGATAACAGGAATAACATGGGTACTGCAGGGGCCACGAGCGAGGTGGCGACCCTGAAGGAGGCGGTGTCCGTGGCCAAAAACAAAGCAGCTGTGGAGCGCACCGAGCGAGAGAAGGGGGAGGCGCAGCTAGCGGAGGAGCGGCAAGAGCTCCAGGCTCTCGTGGAAAAACACGAGGGCTTGGAGCGTGACTCGAAGACCCGACAGTCCGAGCTTGCCTCGGCTCTTGAGAGTGCCAAAGCTGCTATGGCCGAGGCCCAAAAAGCCCTCCAGGAGATTGAGGCAATAAAGGAGATCGCGGCGGGTAAGGCATTCTTTATGCAGAGCAAGAATGTAAAAGTCAATTATCTAGTACTTACCCGAATCCGGAGCTCTCCAGGAGCGTTCGCAGGTCTGCCCCGTAGTGTGTCTGATGCTGCCGCGTTCTATCGCGCCAAGGAGGGGAGCTCGACAGAGAAGGTGTTCTGGTCTCAGTATGCTGATGCCGACCGTCCGGTGCCCCTGAGAGACCAGCTGAAGCAGCTGGTCGAGCTCCACAAGGTCGCCGAACAGGCCATGAAAGGCCTCATAGTTCGGCTGTGGCCATTGGAAGCCATGCCTGGGAGCTACTTCGGGTTAGTGCAGCGGCTGGTGGACGCCTATCCATGGATTGAAGTCATCAAGCGCTCCATCTGCATTGAAGGTGCCCGCCGGGCCCCTGCCCGTGCTAAAGTGCACTGGGGCAAGCTGGATGCGGAGAAGCTTGTGACGGATGGGCCACCGAAGGGCAAGGATCATTGCAAGCCCGAGATGTACTATGAGGGCGTCCTGAAGGGTGCCCGCCGTATAGCGGATGAGTGCTCCAAATATGTAATTTTTGAATACACTCACATTTGTTATCATGTATGCTGAAAACTTGTTCATATGCGCTAAGCAATGCTTGTTAATTTAAAATATTACCTTATGTGCGTCCGTTTATCAAAATTGAGAGATGGCAAGTCGTTGGCTTCAGCCCCCATGCCACGAAAGTCTTTGGGGTGTTCGGGATAAACTTGAGCGCTCTTGTTCCCATTCTTGGGTCCATCGAGGAGGCGCTCAACGCATAGCGAACAAGGCAACCGAACTTATAGTGCTTGAACACTCTCACTTAGCCATAGAATTCTATAATTTTAAATTTCGTGAAGCCCCTAGTATTCGGAAGACCGAGTTCGGGCGCTATCCACGCCTTGGCGGACAATGCCGGTTCCTCGCTCTAAGCGGCATAAGTATTTAGGGACCGAAAAACCTTCTCGAACAGCGACCGGCTCTTGCCTTATCATGACGGCCGTTTAGCTTTCTCCACTGAGGTGCTCAGCCCGGCTCAACCGGGGCACAATCGCAGTGGTTCTCCCAGTGCTACCTTAGACGATATAACGGAACGTAAGGTACCAAAACATGGGAGCCGGGCAAACCCAACTATTGACCCAAGACATGATTCGCAGACGATGCATATAATGCTATAAGTTCGGGGTGCCACACTTGTGAAAGTGTTCGGACTTATCACACCATAATTTTGGGGTACTTAAGCCCCTGGTGTATTGGCCGTACCAAATTGTACGGTTGCGCAATGTCATAAATGAACATATATAATGGGAAAGAACGCAATAATAGGCAAGAGCTATATATTGGTTATTAAAAAGAAACTGCAAATAAAAGTAGAACAATACAAATTGTGCGATAAGCAAGGGATGGGACTATTTAACATGTCCCCCTCCAGGGGTAAGCTGCGGGATGGTATGTAAAACAGGTATAATGCTCGTAGTAGAGACCACCTGGACACTCGGCGTAACTTCTGTTTCCTGGCTGTTGCATCGTGAGTTTGGCGCGAATGCCGGACAAGGCTTCGGAGAATAGAGTCCTGAAAGTAAGAAAAAGAAAAAAAAGAATGACACAATCGGGAGCCCACAGTGCGGTTGAGCCGCGTGCAGGCGTCTTAGTGGTCGTGCCCCTTCCCTTATGCCCATGGTATTTCCAAAGCGTAGTTATGTACGTGTAGTACTGGCTTCGCAATTTCGCGAGGGCTGGGGTTGGGGCCAGATTGCTACGCGTGCTTGAATCGTGCCAGGCGGTCTTGTTGTAGGTTACTTGGGCGCGCTTGACAGTGTCCGGACGTTTAGTGGCCGGACTCGAGAATTGCTGTGAGAGGCTGCTTTGCACCTCCGCCGCGAGGGCCGCCGTGTGCTCCTCCGTTCGGAGAGAGCGTTCGGTGTTTCCATTGACCGTGATTACTCCTCGAGGGCCTGGCATCTTGAGCTTGAGGTATGCGTAGTGTGGCACCGCATTGAACTTTGCAAATGCGGTTCGTCCGAGCAGTGCGTGATAGCCGCTGCAGAACATGACTATGTTGAAGATTAACTCTTTGCTTCGGAAGTTATCCAGGGATACGAAGACCACTTCGAGTGTAACTGAGCCTGTACAATTGGCCTCTACACCTAGTATTACGCCTTTAAAGGTCGTCTTTGTGGGTTTAATCCTTGAGGGGTCTATGCCCATTTTGCGCACTGTATCCTGATAAAGCAGGTTCAGGCTGCTACCGCCGTCCATTAGGACTCTAGTGAGGTGAAATCCGTCAATAATTGGGTCAAGAACCAATGCAGCGAATCCGCCGTGACGGATGCTAGTGGGGTGGTCCCTTCGATCAAAGGTGATCGGGCAGGAAGACCATGGGTTGAACTTCGGGGCGACTGGCTCCATCGCCAGATATCGCCCCTTAGTGCACGCTTCCGCTCCCTTTGGGTATGTGGGTTGCGTATATCATGTTCACCGTCCGCACTTGTGGGGAAAGCCCTTCATCCTCTATTGTTCGGTGGCCGGGCTCTTCCTCGTCATCGCTATGCATCCCCTTGTCATTGAGTTCGCACTTAACTTGTTCGCTTGCTTGAACACCCAACAATCCCTGTTGGTGTGGTTGGCTGGTTTTTCGGGGGTGCCATGTATCTGGCACAGGAGATCGAGTATTCGGTCCAAGTTGGACGGGCCCTGGGTATTTCTTTTGAATGGCTTCTTCCGCTGATCGGGTTTAGAACCTCTGAATCCGGCATTGACTGCCGTATCTTCATCATTATCGCCGTTAATGCGACGCTTGTTCTTGTTGCTACGCGACCTGCCATTGCTGTCCTTGGTATCCAAACTACCAGGGTTTTTGGTCAAGTTGTTACTACGAGCTAGCTAGCTGTCTTCTCCCGCGCAAAAGCGGGTCATGAGTGTGGTGAGTGCTGCCATGGATTTCGGCTTTTCCTTTCCTAGGTGCCGGGATAGCCACTCGTCGCGGATGTTATGTTTGAAGGCTGCAAGGGCCTCTGCATCCGGACAGTCAATGATTTGATTTTTCTTGGTTAGCAACCGTGTCAAGAATTGTCTGGCCAATTCTTCTGGCTGCTGAATTATGTGGCTGAGGTCATCGGCATCTGGTGGTCGCACATATGTGCCCTGGAAGTTATCAAGGAATGCGGCTTCCAGGTCCTCCCAACAACCAATTGATTCTGGCAGCAAGCTGTTGAGCCAATGCCGAGCTGGTCCTTTAAGCTTGAGTGGGAGGTATTTGATGGCATGTAGATCATCACCGCGGGCCATGTGGATATGGAGGAGATAGTCCTCGATCCAGACCGCAGGATCTGTGGTACCATCGTATGATTCGATGTTTACGGGTGTCACACCCAATATGCGATACTATCGTAAAGAGACTCAAGGTCCCACCAAGGATAGAACCGCATATTGAAACGCTTTTGCAAGGTGGATATCATTACATCAACATTACATAATAGATGGGGATACATACATAAGGCACAAATGCCACAAGAATACATCAACAACATACATGAGAACAACATCTGACTACGGATGAAACATAAACAGAAACTCAAACGACATCCACCCTGCTAGCCCAGGCTGCCGACACGAACCTATCCCCGATCAAGAAGCGTAAGAAGAACTCCAAAACAAGCACACATCGCTCCCGCGTCATGATCATCGCAAAACCTGCACCTGCAATCATTGGTGTAATGTAATCAGGAGCCACGAGGACTCAAAGAATCCCATTACCATGGGTATCAAGACTAGCAAAGCTTAATGCGAAAGGAAGGGGTAAAGTGGTGAGGTTGCAGCAGCGGCTAAGCATGATATGGTGGCTAACATACGCAAATGAGAGCGAGAAGAGAAACAAAGGAACAGTCGTCAACTAGTAGTGATAAAGAAGTGATCCTGAACTCCTACTTACGTCAGTCATAACCCAGAAACCGTGTTCTCCTCTCGATCAACCCCGAAAAGAGACACTCACGGCTACGCACACGGTTGGTGTATTTTAGAAGAGTTTGCTTCAAGTTTACTACAACCGGATATTAACAAATTACCATCTGCCACATAACCGCGGGCACGGATTTCGAAAGTTTATACCCTGCAGGGGTGTCCCAACTTAGCCCATTATAAGCTCTCGCGATCAACGAAGGATATTCCTTCTCCCCGGGAAGACCCGATCAGTCTCGGAATTCCGGCTACAAGACATTTCGACAGCAATAAAACAAGACCAGAAAAGCCGCCCGGATGTGCCGACAAATCCCGATAGGAGTCACACGTACCTCGTTCTCAGGGCACACCGGATAAGTCAAGCTACGAGTAAAACCAAGCCTCGAAGTTTCCCGTGGTGGCCTCTGCAGTTGCTCGGTTCGGACCAACACTCGGAGGAGCACTGGCCCGGGGGGGGGGGGGGGGGGGGCTAAAAAAAAGATGACCCGCGGGGGCTGGAAACCCCAGGGAAAAAATGAAAAATGTGAGGCAAATGGTAAAACCAATGTTGGGCCTTCTTTGGAGGAGTCTTAATTCAAAGCGAACTGTCAAGGGGTCCCATAAATCACCCAACCGCGTTAGGGACGCAAAATCCGGGAACATAATACCGATATGGCCGGAAACTAGGGCGGCAAGAGTGGAGCAGAACACTGCATAAGGCCGAGCCTTCCACCCTTTACCAAGTATATAGATGCATTAATAATATAAGAGATATTGTGATATCCCAACATAATCCTGTCCACCATGGAGCAATCTTCAACTTCACCTGCAACTAGCAACGCTATAAGAGGGGCTGAGCAAAGCGGTAACATAGCCAAACAACGGTTTGCTAGGAAGGGTGACAAAGGTTAAAGGTTCATGGCAATTTGGGAGGCTTGAGCCGCAAGTGGTAGGTAAGGCAGCATAGCGATAGAACGAAGCAACTAGCATAGCAATGATAGTAATGAGATCCAAGGTGATGGTCATCTTGCCTGAAATCCCACAAGGAAGAAGAACGAGTCCATGAAGAAGACGACCGGATGAAGCCGAACCAAGCGTAGACGAACGAATCCTCACGATCGCAACGGAACAGGAACTAACAAGAAGAAGCACACAACATAGTAAACACACCACACATATACAAGACGTGATGCACAACCAAGCATGATGCATGACAAAGCTACATGAAGCTACTCATGGCAAGAGATGATGCAAACAAGAGCAACACATCAAAGCAAGTTTAAATGAGGCCGAAACAACATATGACAATTCCTAGAAGTCCTCATATGCAAATTTCAAAATTGGTCCAGATCTGAATAAACCTTATGTTCAAGTTGTTAAACAGCAAGTTAAGATGCACCACGATGATCTACACGAAATTCTAGTCAAGTTACATATAAGGTTCAGTTCAATCGGAGCTACGGCCTAGAAGATATGAGCAAAACAAGATAAACAAGGCATTGATGCATAATGCATACAGACATCAAGCAAACACCTCAAAACAAGGTTGCAACATGATAATATGAAAGTACATGAAAAAACGAGCAAGTTTCATATAGAGCACACTCAAAACGGAGCAACGGTTCAACACATACACTCTATACAAGTCATGACAACAATCTGTCCAAAACAGCAACTAGGCATATTTCAAGCACCAAAACACTATGCTACAGCATCTCAACATGAGAAAAAAAGGCATGGGAATGATTTACAGGTAAATCATTACAAAACATGAACACTGAGCTATCTCCAGAAATCACTAGAACATGCTCAAAAACACATGGAAAGATTGCAAATAATAACAGTTTCAGACTTATCAGGAAATAACATCAGGTTGCAATGTTTAGAGCTATCAAACAACATGTTACATGAACTTATCATTGCAAACAAAGGCATGGCATGAATCTAATAATTGCATAGAACAAAAGTCCTTTACTGACCATGAGCCAAAAAGGATCAGAAGATATGATGGCACCCATGTAAACATGGCAAGTTATATTACAGATTCATACATGGCAGGAACAACAATAAGTAAGCATGTTGGTGAGCTTGAACCACCACAGAGCAATACATGGCATGGCAAGGCAACCAACAGTAATAAGACATGTTTATGAAGCTAAGCATGGCAAGAGCAAGTTCATAGCGTGCATGGATGACTAGCGTGCATGGATCACTAACAGGCTGATAGCAACATTATTTAGCCATTTGAGAGCAAGATTACAACATGTTACAGTAGGCTATAAATGCAACCATGGGCATGGATGGATAGAGCATGATATGTACAATAAAACATACTTAGTGAACATCTCCATATTATGCATAGACTGACTTGTAGCAGCAGGTTTACATGGCATCACGAAATAACAGATTCAGAGAAGGAAAACAGTAACAGCAAGTACCCTATTTAACAAGCTTGATGCACTCACTATAGGACCCACAAAAATCCAGGGATAGCACCACTGTGAAGATGGCATGGCATAGATCAAAACACATGTAGAGCTCATGCGCATAGGATGCACACATCAAATGCAACAAAAATGACAAATCATCAAGTTATAACAGTTTTAGCAGATTAACATCATATAGCACTCTTGCAACAATGATTCATGCATCAATATGAACTCAAATGAAAATGATGCAATGGAACGAAATGAAGTACTCGTCGAGGCGAACAATTTGACATATTACACGCACGAAACGGAGCAGTATGCATGGAGTTATGGCATGTTGAACAGGGCATAAAAATGTCACAAATTCGGGGACTGGAATTTTACCCTCGCAGAAACTGGATCTCGGGGTGCCGGGACGGAGAGAAGCGGGACGGGGGTCGCGTTTGGTTGGGATCCCGGTGGATCTGGTCCCGATCCAGATCCGCCGGAGTTCTCGCCGGAGATGGCGGGGACGAGGCGGCAAGGAGATCCGGCCGGCCGCACCGGATCCGGCGCGGCGCGTCTGTGAGGATGGCCGGAGGCGCGGACGGCACCGGCGGCGAGCTTGGAGCTCCGGCGGCAGTGGCGCGCCGGTCCGAAGACGGCGCCCAGCGAGATGGGGCGAGACGGTGGCGGCGGGAGCTTCGGTGAGGCGCGCTGCGGCGGCCAGCGAAGGCAGCGGCGAAAGGCGCAGCCTTCAGGCGCCAGCAAGCGGCGTCGGCGGCGACCGGGCCGGAGGGCACCGTGCGGGCCTGGGCGGGCCGCGGCGGCGGCGGGTGGCGGCGTGCCATGTGGCAGGCGCGGATTCGTCGAGGGGCGGCGGCTGGACATGTCCGGCTCCGGGCGGACGTGTCCGGTGTGCGGAGGAAGAAGAAGACTAGAGTTAGGGTGGATTTGATCCGAAATTTCGGGGGAGGTGTCCTATATATAGGTAGAGGGAGCTAGGAGAGTCCAAATGAGGTGTGGTTTTCGGCCACGCGATCGTGATCGAACGACCGAGAGCATGGAGCGGAGTTAGATGGGTTTTGGGCCACTTTGCAGGGGTGTTGGGCTGCAAGACAAAGAGGGCTTTTACGGTTACCCGGTTAACCGTTGGAGTATCAAACGACCTCCAAATGACACGAAACATGACAGGCGGTCTACCGGTGGTATACCAAGGCCGCTTGGCAAACCTCGGGCCATTCCGAGAACGTTTAACACCCGCACACGAAAAGAGGCAAAAGGGGGCACCGGGGAACATAGGAGTGCCGGATGGCAAAACGGACAACGGGGAAAATGCTCGGATGCCTGAGAGGAACACGTATGCAAAATGCGATGCACATGATGACATGATATGAAATGCAGATGATGACATGGCAAAGAGAGACACGCAAGCACATGACATGGCAACACTGACGAATAACTGGCAGACACCTGGCGCATCGAATCCGGGGCGTTACAACGGGTTTGAAGCCCTCAGGGATTTGATGATCCATTACTTCATCTGTGAAGCATAGTGGGTGTGCGGCGCCTCTGTATTGGGCTATATCATGACGTAGCTCATATGAGCTTTGTCTATTGTGTTCGGCCCGGCCGGAGTTGCTGTATCCGATGTGACGGTTATCATAACGTGTCGTGGAGCGCCCACGCGATCCGTAGATCGATCTTGTCTGCCTTGCCTTGTCCTCCAATATGTCTCGCATGTCTGCCGCATTTCCCCGTGCCTTGGTACTTTTCGAGCGACGCCGGAGTGCGGCTTGAATGGAGGGTCTAGAGGCCTCTCTGTCGCGACCACGGGGTGGCCGGTCGGCCGCTTCATGCGCTGGTGATGTAGGTTTGGGTGCTGCTTCCTCTAATTGGGGTAGCACCCTGCGTTTGGGGTATCTCTTGGAGGCGTTGAGTTCATACTCTTGGCTGCAAGGACTTCATCCATCTGTCGACTAGCAAGTCTTTGTCGACTCTCTGCTGCTGCTGCTTTTCTTGAGGCTGCTTGTCGTGGCCATAAGCTGCGTTTGAAAGCAGCTCTGTTGGCGGGATCCTCGGGCACGACAAATTAAATGGTTGTCGAGGCTTGCCTCATCTTCGGATGGAGGCACGTAATTATCGTCCTCTAGCTCTCTTTACGCCGCCTTTGTCGTGCGGACTTGCTCCTCCTCCTCCTGCGCTGAGTCCTGCTGGAGGGGTGCGTCTTCAACCTTGTCCGGTATTATTGTCTCCCGTGCGGAATTGCCGTTTCTTGTGGCGGGATTTAGAGCGGCGCCCGGCGTCGGCGCTTGGGCTGTTTCTTGGAGGGTCATCCTCCGCTGTTCCATCGCCGTTCCCATCTTTTGGGATGTCCACCATCTATATGTCGTATGATGAGGTGGCCTTCCGGTGCCTCAGAGGCGCTGGTTCTTGGTAAATCTCCAGCATCGTCGTCCATACCGCGTCGATGTCTTGAGTCAAAAGTCGAGCATGTCGGTTAAATCATCGGCGATGGCTACAAAGTGGGTGGTGGGTGGGCGTTGAATTTCTTCATCGTCCGCATCCCAACCTTCCTGACCGTAGTCCGTCCAGGGCTCTCCAGATAAAGAGAGAGACTTTAGTGAATTCAGGATGTCGCCAAAGGGCGAGTGCTGAAAGATGTTCGCGGCAGTGAACTCCATGACCGGCGCTCAATCGGATTCGACTGGCAGGGGCGCGGAGGGTTCGGAGAGGAGTTCGTCACCTTGGAGTCACGGTCTTCGCAAAGGACATGGATGGAGTTCGGCTCAATCGCTGTTGAGATCGTAGCCCCGGAGGTGGTGTCCAACCACTCGTCCTCGATCGGGGGAGTCGGCTCCGAGCTAAGGGTCGGAGCGGACGCTGGTGCGGCCTCCAGGACACTGTTCGGCGGCAGAGCTAGACCGCGCCCATCGAGACAGTGCGGCGCATTTGGCTGTGGATCGAATCCGTCGAAGATCAAGTCTCCGCGGATGTCGGCCGTGTAGTTCAAACTCCCAAATCTGACCTGATGGCCAGGGGCGTAGCTTTCGATCTACTTCAGATGGCCAAGTGAATTGGCCCGCAGTGCAAAGCCGCTGAATACGAAGATCTGTCCGGGGAGAAAAGTCTCACCCTGGACCGCGTCGTTGTTGATGATCGAAGGAGCCATCGGGCTTATACTTGACGACACAGAGGAACTCCCAATGAAAGCACCAATGTCGGTGTCAAAACCGGCGGATCTCGGGTAGGGGGTCCCGAACTGTGCGTCTAGGCGGATGGTAATAGGAGACAAGGGACACGATGTTTTACCCAGGTTCGGGCCCTCTCGATGGAGGTAATACCCTACTCCTGCTTGATTAATATTGATGATATGGGTAGTACAAGAGTAGATCTACCACGAGATCAAGGAGGCTAAACCCTAGAAGCTAGCCTATGGTATGATTGTTGTTCGTCCTACGGACTAAAACCCTCCGGTTTATATAGACACCGGATAGGGTTAGGGTTACACAGAGTCGGTTACAATGGTAGGAGATCTACATATCCGTATTGCCAAGCTTGCCTTCCACGCCAAGGAAAGTCCCATCTGGACACGGGACGAAGTCTTCAATCTTGTATCTTCATAGTCTTGGAGTCCGGCCAAAGATGATAGTTCGGCTATCCAGGCACCCCCTAATCCAGGACTCCCTCAGTGGGCGACAGCCATGGTGGTATAGACAAGGTTGCTTCTTCGTGGACCCTTCGTGGGTGGAGCCCTCCGTGGACTCGAGCAATCGTTACCCTTCGTGGGTTTGTCAGGACCGGTTTTCCAATAAAACATTTATTGAGAAACCGACCCTTATGTCAATCCAGTATAGGAGAATCCTCCTTACTGGTAGACAAATCCTGGATACAGAAATCGAGAAGTACTAAATATTATACAAGGTTGAGCTTAGGGCGGATATGACACAAGGAGTGTGGTGGAATAACTACTGACTTGCAATAAATGTGGTGGTGGATATGTCACAGTGGAGTGGGTGACGTGACTCCTAAATCTTACAGCTCATCGAGCACCGGAGTGAGGCTCGATGATTTTATTCGGGTAGCGGAAGCGTATATGATGCAAGTGACCAATTCTAGGATCGCACGGGACTGATTGGGACTCCACTAGGCGTCAGACTCGCTATCGAACTCTTCATCCATAAGATCGCCTTCGTCAACATCCGGCCAAATCAACAAGCCAGGTGAGTACTTTGAATGTACTCGCAAGACAGTTTGGACATAAGATATAACAAATGCAAACATGTTGCACATGACCAAGTTAGTAATGCGCACTCAAATAAATTGCACTGTATGTAAAATAAAAGGGAGTCAGGCGGTAGTCCTCCCGAAATCCCAATAAAATAACTGAAGACCGATCGGGTGTCTGAAGCGACGCCTCGAAAGGTAAAAATAAATTAACAATGTCATGATCGAGGCGTCAGGGCGACACCTCATAAAGGGCTTATATTGAAATATAAATGACAGTGCATGCCACAGTCGGACGTCTAGGCGACATCTCGAAAAGGGCTTATATCAATCCATAAGTCATTGGGATTTTTTTTAAAAAATAACAGAAAAATTAAGAAAACCCAAGATTCTCTGTGTTGCCTCAACACATGTTGAAAAACCCTCAAGACCAAAATAAATATTGAGAAGGACTCATAAAAAAATATTTGTCATAAAAAGGATTTGAGGAGAAGAGTCCTTCTAAAAAAATTCAAATAACCTCCTTTAAATCAAATAAAGATTTTAATAAAAGCCAAATCAAAATTTTTGGGGTGTTACAACACCTACCCCCCTTAGGAAAAATCTCGTCCCCGAGATTTCAGCTGATCCTCAAATAGGTGTGGGTACTCTGCCCGAAGAAAATCCTCTCTTTCCCATGTTGCTTCATCTTCGGTCTGGTTGCTCCACTGGACTTTGAAAAACTTAATTGTTTTCTGACGGGTCCTCCTTTCAGACTCCTCTAAAAATTTTATTGGGCGTTCCCTGTAGGTGAGGTCTTGTTGCACGTCAATGCTCTCGTGAGATACATGCTTCTCTGGATTGCTTACACATTTCCTCAACTGTGAGACGTGGAACACGTAGTGGACGTCTGACAGCTCTTCGGGTAGGTCTAGCTGGTAGGCTACTGTGCCTCTTCGCGCAACTACACAGAAGGGTCCAATAAATCTTGGTGCTAGCTTTCCTTTAACTTTGAACCGTTGCAGGCCCCTCATTGGAGAAACTCGTAGATACACATGTTCACCGGGTTCAAAGCTGACTTCCCGATGTTTTCGATCGTAATAACTCTTTTGTCGGCTTTGAGCTGTCTTGAGTCGGTCCCTGATTAGTCTAACTTTCTCCTCAGCTTCCTTGAGCATGTCTGGGCCAAAGATACGATTGTCTCCTATTTCTGACTAATTTAAGGGAGTGCGACATCTCCGCCAGTACAAGGCTTCAAAAGGTGCCATTTGTAGACTGGCTTGGTAATTGTTGTTGTATGCGAACTCGACATATGGCAAGCTTTCTTCCCAACTGGTTCAATAGGTGAGCACAAATGCTCTCGGCATGTCCTCTAGAATTTGGTTCACGGGTTCTGTTTGCCATCAGTCTGGGGTGGTATGTTGTACTGAACACTAGCTGAGTCACAGAGCCTGTTGTAGATGATCCCAAAATCTAGAGACGAATTGAGTGCCCCTGTCGGATATTATAGTCTTTGGGATTCCATGCAGACAAACTATGCGGGCGAGATAAAGTTTGGCAAGTTTCTGAGTGGTGTAGGTTGTCTTTACGGAAATGAAATGTTCCACCTTGGTTAATCTATCTGCGATGACCCAAATGGCAACATTTCCGTTTTGTGAACGAGGTAGTCCGACAATAAAATCCATCCCAATTTCGTCCCATTTCCACTCGGGTATCCTGTTTGGCTGTAATAGCCTCTTTGGTTTTTTATGCTCGGCTTTAATCTTGACGACACGAATCACAACATGCAATGAATGTGGCTATATCCCTCTTCATACCATGCCACCAAAAATTTTCCTGAATGTCCTTATACATTTTGGTTCCTCCAGGGTGGATTGAATATGGAGCGGTGTGGCCTTCGGCTAGAATTTGCTGTTTGAGGTCCTCTATATTTGGCACACAAAGTCTGTCTCCGTACCATAATATTCCCTTTTCCTCTACGACGAATTCTGAGGCCTTGCCCATACTCACTTTTCTTTTTATGCCTTCGATGTTGGGATGTCCATCCTGAGCCTTCTTAATCTGTTCCACTAGGGTAGGCTGTATTTCCAAATTTGACACGTTGCCCTCAGTGACCATTACCAAGTTGAGTTTGGTGAACTCCTGTTGAAATTCACGTCTCAATTTTTGTAGGCTGTCGTTGCCCGAGCTGGGGTTTCGACTAAGAGCGTCTGCCACTACATTCGCCTTTCCTGGATGATAGTGAATGCCAACATCATAATCTTTGACTAATTCAAACCAGCATCGTTGCCGCAGATTTAGTTCTGGCTGCGTGAAAATATATCAGAGACTTTTATGGTCCGTATATATTTCACAACAATTTCCAAGCAAAAGTGTCTCCACTCTTTAAGTGCATGAATGACTGCTGCCAATTCCAAGTCATCAGTAGGATAATTTTCTTCATGCTTTCGTAGTTTCACAGAGCGTGTACTACTTTGCCTTCTTGCATTAATACGCATCCGAGGCCCTTCCGAGATGCATCACAATACACTTCAACACATTTGTGTATGTCGGGCACAACCAATACTGGTGCCGTTGTTAATTTCCTTTTAAGTTCTTGGAAACTTTTCTCGCAAGCTTCAGTCCATACAAATTTCTTATCCTTCCTGAGTAACTGTGTCATTGGTTTTGCTATGGTGGAGAACCCTTCAATAAACCTTCGGTAATATCCTGCCATTCCCAAGAAACTTCGCACATCTGTTACGTTGGCTGGTGGTTTGCAGCCAAGAAATCTGGCCTTGACTTTTTAGGTCTCTGACAGCAACTTCTTGGGTCAATACCTGGCCTAGGAAACCAACCTGTCTTAACCAAAATTCACATTTGCTGAATTTGGCGTATAATTGATGTTTCCTTAATTCTCCCAGTAAAATCCTGAGATGTTCAGCATGCTCTTCTGGTGTCTTGGAGTATACCAAAATATCATCAATGAACACCACAACAAATTTGTCCATAAATTTCATAAACACTTTCTTCATGGGGTGGACAAAATATGCGGGGGCGTTTGTCAGTCCAAACGACATTACTGTAAATTCATATAATCCGTATCTGGAGGTGAATGTTGTCTTAGGGATATCCTCTGTCCGTACCTTTAATTGATCATACCCTAATCTTAAATCAATTTTCAAGAAAACCTTGGCTTGTGCGAGCTGGTCAAATAAATCATTTATCCGTGGCATCGGATATTTGTTTTTGATGGTGACCATGTTGAGTGATCGATAGTCTATACATAATCTCAGTGTCCCATCCTTTTTCTTTGCAAATAATACTGGTGAACCCCAAGGTGAGGAGCCGGCCCTTGGAAATCCTTTGTCCAGTAATTCTTTTATTTGCTTCTTTAATTCTACCAACTCGGAGGGTGCCATTCTGTAAGGCTTCTTGTAAATGGGGGTGGTTCCAGGTGCTAGTTCAATGATGAACTCTATTTCCCGGTCTGGTGGCATGCCTGGCAGTTATTCGGGAAATACGTCGGGGAACTCACATACTACTGGAACTTTACTTAATTCTGAAACATCCACTTTGTGCAACCTTGGTTGCCGTGGCATTTGTCTTTCTTGAGCTGCAATTTTTATTGTCTTCCCGTGATGATGGGTAAGAATTATAGTCCGATTGAAGCAGTTGATAAATCCCTTGTTGGTGGTTAACCAGTCCATTCCCAGGATAACATCCAGTCCTTCATTTTCCAATAAAATGAGATTTGCTTGAAACTTTAGTCCCTCAAACTCAATAACCACACCTTGGCAGTAACTCTGAGTGATTTTCTTAATCCCGGGGGACTTGATGATCATGGATTTTTCCAAGGGATGCATCGAAAAGTTATTTTGCAAAGCAAATTTCTTGGAAATGAACGAGTGAGAAGCTCCAGAATCAAACAAAACCATGGCAGGAATTGTGTTGACAGGAACGTCTGCAGTCACGATATCCGGGGCATTCTGTGCTTCCTCCTTGGTCACATGGTTCAAGTGACCCTTCTTGTGGTTGTTATCGGGGTTGAAGTTGTTACGCTTGGGTGTTGAATTATTTCCATTGTTGTTCGGCTTGGGGGCTGAGTTTCTTGGCTTTGGGCAATCGCTTTGGCATAGTGTCCTTCTTCTCCACAAGTGTAGCAAGTAACAAGCTGAAGCGTACGTAAAATCCTTGTCCCTTGCATGGAAGTTTTTGTTTGGGCGTGGAACATTGGTCGTGGGTTTGTTTGCTCCATTTTTCTGAAAATTAGTCTTGTCCCGGTTGTTGCGAGCATGAGCGGTCTGATCCCTTTTGCGCTTGCGAAAATCCTCCAAGCTGGGGTGTTCATTTTCCAATGTAATGGCCTTGTCCACAAGTGTTTTGAAATCCGGAAAGGTGTGTACGACCAACTGGCATTTAAGTGCTGGTGCCAGGCCATCCAAATTTTTTTCCATCTTTTTATTTTTAGTCATATGCTCTTCGTTGGCATAACGAGATAATTGAGTAAACTGACTATTGTACTCAGTCACTATCATGCTTCTCTGCTTGAGGTCGTCAAACTCCCTTTTCTTGATCTTCATAATGCTTCTGGGGATGTGCGCCCCACGAAAACCTTCTTTAAATTCTTCCCAGGTGATGTTATTTTCATTGGGGTGCATGTGTAGGAAAATTTCGCCACCATGATGCAGCTGCTCCAGTGAGGTAGTGAGGTGCATATAGTACCTTCTCATGGTCCGAACATTGTGCAATAATTAATTTCCTTTCAATGTCTTGAAGCCAATCATCGGCCTCAATCGGTCTATCAGTGTGAGAGAACGTTGGGGGATGTGTCTGTTGTAGTTCAGAAGATTTGGAATGCTGCTGATATGGTTCACGGTGATTTCCCATGTTGATAACATGGTACATCATTTCTTGATGCTACTGCTGGCTTTGTTCATAAAGGCGACATACTTGAGAAAATGCTGCTTCACTGCCTTGCTGACCTGACTGCCCCTGTGTGAAATTGTTGCTTGTCTGGGTACCATAAATTTCTTCCGGCGGATTTGGCATGGAACGAGTCCAGGGACGATGCATTTTCCACTCTGGGGTATTTTGCAGAATTCATGAGAAAACTGAGTGGCAAAAATAAATAATTTTGCAAAGGCGGAAATTTAAGAACTCCAACATTTTTCAAGAAAATACTTGATTGCGCATGGAGAAGGACCGCTCCATACATATCTTACACGCAAGCCGTAATTATACAATACATCACTCAGGATGTGCGTACACGTTCCTGACATGTTATTTAGGCTAGTGGACTTCTCCCAGTCCCTACATGATGCGCACACAAACTACTTCTCACCAAACCTATATACATATAAACATATCACACAAGCTGGTACATCGCACGGCTGCTAGGCGCACTCGATCGAGAGATGGTAAGAACTTCCCTCGACCTGCCGAGGGTAAGACCCGATGATCTTTGGAGATTCAACCTCCTCTTCATTAATAGGCTCCGAGCACGGCAGTCTGAGTTGAGGAGCTGGTGCTTGTATGACAATTGGTGCATGCGGATGGAGTAGGAGCAATGACTTGGTCAAACTCCTCAGTGGTAGGCAGGCGATGAGCGGTGGCGAAGATGGCAGGTGTATAGGATGCTAAGGACGAGACATAAGTCAGTGGTGGTGCTGTATGGAGGAGCTCCCTCCTGTTGGCGGAACAGCCCTGAACTGAGTCCATACGAGCAGCCACAAGGTCGTCCACGAGGTTATCAAAAGCTGCCTCAAGATCCTTGAGATACTCAACAAGCATCTCAATAGCCTCATCTCTCTCTCCCCTAGGGCAAGCGAATGCATAGTGACAAGTATATGGCACGTGGCATGGGAGGTAGCGGTAGCGATGAGTCTTCATCGAAGGAGGAACATCCCGGAGATGAGCTATCGCCTCACAGGCAGCCATCTGCATGGCATGCCTCTCCGTAGACATGGCCCTTCCCACAAATCGGAAGCGTCGGGACTCAGCACATCCTCCCTTGAATTGCACTGTGGCCTGGTGCATAGACACGCTGTCGCTGATCTTGTGCTCATAGAGTGTGAACTCCGGACGAGCCGATGGCCTGATTGCGACCTTGACGATGGAGGCGAGGAGCTTGATAAACCCCTCAGGTACATTGGCGAACACCTGTGACTCACAGTCGTTGCCATCCATCTACAAAAGTAGACAAAACTTCCGAATAGTCAAATCATAAATTTATGATGACCAACAGAAAATTGCTACAATTTGCAAAATGTTAAAATAGTACTTATTACGCTAATAACCGATTAGCAGTCGCACCTAGTGGCTTCCTACAATCAGCCTGGCTCTAGTACCAAGGTTGTCAGGACCGGTTTTCCAATAAAACATTTATTGAGAAACCGACCCTTATATCAATCCAGTATAGGAGAATCCTCCTTACTGGTAGACAAATCCTGGATACAGAAATCCAGAAGTACTGAATATTATACAAGGTTGAGCTTAGGCTGCTCAACAATTTATTACAAGCACGCTGATATAATACATAAGGGCGGATATGACACAAGGAATGTGGTGGCATAACTACTGACTCGTAATAAATGTGGTGGTGGATATGTCACAGTGGAGTGGGTGACGTGACTCCTAAATCTTACAGCTCATCGAGCGCCGGAGTGAGGCTCGATGATTTTATTCGGGTAGCGGAAGCGTATATGATGCAAGTGACCAATTCCAGGATCGCACGGGACTGACTGGGACTCCTCTAGGCGTCGGACTCGCTATCGAACTCTTCATCCGTAAGATGGCCTTCGTCAACATCTAGCCAAATCAACAAGCCAGGTGAGTACTTTGAATGTACTCGCAAGACAGTTTGGACATAAGATATAACAAATGCAAACATGTTGCACATGAGCAGGTTAGTAACGCGCACTCAGATAATAAATTGCACTGTATGTAAAATAAAAGGGAGTCAGGCGGTAGTTCTCCCGAAATACAAATAAAATAACTGAAGACCGATCGGGTGTCTGAAGCGACGCCTCGAAAGGTAAAAATAAATTAACAATGTCGCAGTCGGGCGTCAGAGCGACACCTCATAAAGGGCTTATATTGAAATATAAATGATAGTGCATGCCACAGTCAGACGTCTAGGCGACATCTCGAAAAGGGCTTATATGAAAGGTAAATAACAAGAATGCCACACTCGAACGTCTGAGCGACATCACATAAAGGGCTTATATCAAAAGTAAATACAAGAATGCCACAGTCGGACGTCTGAGCGACATCACATAAAGGGCTTATATCAAAAGTAAATACAAGAATGCCACAGTCGGACGTCTGAGCGACATCACATAAAGGGCTTATATTTATTCGAATTCAAGTAGCTCATGCATTTAAATCATCTCAAGGGATTACTTAGTATGTAACAATAAACTGGTTAGTCCTTCAACAGGAATAACATTCAGCCGGGTTCACCACTCATGTTTTATTCACCGGAGATTTTTCACTGAGACCCATACGTAGACCCATTTGAGATGGACGCGTTGGGAATAATCGATCTTGATATGGATATGTTGACCAAGATCCTTGACCATGGACACGGTCACTCGGATGGTTTTGACTATGCAGAGTTTGTACTCTTTAACCACAGTTAACGGATTTCAGTAGTCACAAAGGACTAGTTCCGTTTACGGTATTTTAGAGGAAACACATCTAACCAGTACACAGCCATTCCACATTCCGCTGCCAGGGATCACCCTAGGCAACATTCAAGAAAAACTCTAAGACGGGGAGGTCACAACCTCGAATAGCATGGGATCAAAACTATATCGCGCGCTCTAAGGGGTGCCCCCCTCTCGGTCCCAACCGGAAACTCCCATGGCCCCTGACCAGATGACGGGCTTTAATCCAGGGCCATGGAACCCTCATCGCAGTCCCTCTGTTTGGCGTGTACAAGGAAAGAGGTTTGCAACTTACTAAACTGCACTCTTTGCAGAAAACATGTGGCAGCACGAAAGGAGAAACAAACGGGATCGAGACTTGATCCACGTTAACACTGGAGTTGAACGGTTGGCATAAGACTGGCATGCTTCAACAATACCAGCTCACCACCTTACATGTCACCACATGATCATGTTGCCTTCCATCAAATGAACACACCAAGTTTCGTAGCTCACACGTAGTTGCCTTGCATGCAATATAACACTCACAGTTGCTTATATGAACATGCCATGAAATAACTACTCAAGCAAACATGCAAAACACTCATCATATCAAAGGTTCAAACATGCTTGCCTGGTTCGGAGTAGTCGGAGTCTAGCTCGGTGAAGTTTGCGGCTCCGTCACCTCCTCTGGTATCTACGGTATAAAGAAAATGCATACTAACGTAAATACGTGTGTGCATAAAAATTGTTCCAAATATTTTTCAAATAAATATGAAAAAAAACAAGACAGAAAAATAAAGATGACAGAAGAAGAATCAATTCAAAATTATCTTTCGTTTAAAAGTTATTAAGGTTTTAGTCCAGGGACTCATCTGTAATGAAACAGAAAGTTTCCAGGTGTTAGATTATAAAAGAGAAAGAAAATGTTTCAGTTAGAAGACGTATTTTGCCCGAATGCGTTTTCAGAAAACGGTTCAAAAAAGAGAAAACGCTGACGAGGGGTCCCACCTGTCAGGTTTAAAAAACCAAAACAGAGCACCTGGCGCCCGAGGGCCGCGGTGGTCGCCGGCGGCGATCCACGGTGAGGTAGGGGAAAAGGAGGGTACCTACGGGTTCACTGAGTCCTTCCGCACCTCTGGGTGGTGGACTTGGTCGTCGGCGAGCACCACGTCGACGGCAGCCTCTACTCCGGCGGACGGAGGTTCGGGTGGTGATGGATCTCGTCGAGGAGGGCTACAAACTTCAAATTGGAGCTTGGGTTAGGAGTGTGGGTGCACTAGGAGGTTGCTAACGCTGTTTGGGTGGCGGAGGTGCCCTCACCGGAGAGAATCGTGCCAGAGCGTGAAGCGGATCGGGGCGGCCGGAGTCGGGGAAGAAGACCTCCTCGAGGCCCTCCTAGTGGTTGGGCACGATTCTGGAGAGGTAGAGGGGTGGTGCTGGGTCGAGATCGAGCTCGAGGCCCCCTTTTATAGTCGGCCCGAGGCGGTTGCCCTGATCAAGATTACTCCGGCGGTGATTACGGCGAGGAAGTGGTCGAGCGGGGGGTTTAGGGGTCGGGGCAGCTGCGGATTGGATCATTGGCTTCATCCCATAGCTAAACATGGCCAGACTTGGGCGACACTCTAAGCCCTTGATGGAACGGCTCACGGGCTCGTCGGCGGCACAGAGCGTGCTCTGCGCCTCTCAGCCACAGTGGCTGTCTTTGCAGCGTGCCTGAGGAGGTGTACGCTGTGGAGGCTCCGGGTGTCTTGGGCGGTGCTGGTCGGCGCCGAAAGGCAGGGCTGGCCCCTGCTAGCCGCCACGGGTGGTTCTGCCACCGCGGAAGATGCCGGAGCTGAGGTGCCACGTCACCACCGACGCTTGCGCCCGTCCAAACGACCGAGCAGCGCACTGGATAAGGAGGAGAAGCAGTGAACAAGGTGCCAAACGCGGGCACTGGCGAGATTGACGTCGCGCTCTGAAGAAACAACGCTATCGACTGAAACTGAATCTCTGAATTTCTGAACTTGACAGGAACAGTGCACGCCAGGTGTTCTATGAAATGATTTTGGCATGTGGAAAATTTTTCTGGAGTTGGGGCTTGGTGTGGGGGTCTCTTGATGCATCTGGGGGATGCCTGAATTATCTCAGATTTTTAGGAGAAGAAAAATTATGAATTTCATCAAAAATGGTAAATCAGCTCAAACTTGCAGCAAGAAAATTTTGAAAAAATTGAATTGTGCACCACTGGTTGTTGATGGATCTAGGTTGAGGATACTAAGGACTAGTCAGAGGAGTTTGTTTGGGTCCAAAACTCAAAAGGAATCTGGTACTTCCTTTCTAAGTCACCAAGGCCCGAAATAAATGACAGAAATTGTTTTGAGGATAAACTAAATAGAATAAAAATCATAAATGGGTTGAAACTTGCTGGAACAGGGTATTTGACTTGACCCAAAGTGAGGGGGTGGTTTAGGAAGAAAAATTTTAACCTTGGTCATGGCAAGAGAAAATTTTTAAATGGGGAAGAATTAATCCATAATTCATAGGGATTTTTTTTAAAATAACAGAAAAATTAAGAAAACCAAGATTCTCTGTGTTGCCTCAACACATGTTGAAAAACCCTCAAGACCAAAATAGATATTGAGAAGGACTCATAAAAAATATTTGTCATAAAAAGGATTTGAGGAGAAGAGTCCTTCTAAAAAAATTCAAATAACCTCCTTTAATTCAAATAAAGATTTTAATAAAAGCCAAATCAGAAATTTTGGGGTGTTACACGGTTGAAGTCTCCATCAATGTGGATGTACGATAGCACCACCTATCGGAACCACGAAAAAAACATCCGTGTCTCCAATTGTGTTTGAATCCTCCAAACCCTTCCCTTTACATTCTTGCAAGTTGAATGCTTTACTTTCCGCTGCTCATATACTCTTTGCATGCTTGCTTGAATTGTGTTAAGATTGCTTGACTTGTCCAAAGTTGCTAAAACCTGCCAAGAACTACAATTGGGAAAAGGCTAGGTTTTTATTTGGTCATGTAGTCTAATCACCCCCCTCTAGACATACTTTCGATCCTACAAGTGGTATCAGAGCTTTGCTCTCCATTTGCTTTGATTTATATAGCTTTTGGTAGTCATAGCCTTGGTTTTACAACCTAGGAGAGTATGGCGTCTAGCGAAGGAAACTACCACCGTAGAGGTCCTTACTTTGATGGTACTAATTTTGCTATTTGGAAGCATGAGATGAAAATACATATTCTTGGACATAACCCCGCCGTTTGGGCTATTGTGTGTATTGGCTTGCAAGGTGAATTCTTTGATGGGAGAGAACCGAACTGTGAAGCTACCGCGAAAGAGTTGAAGATGCTGCAATACAATGCTCAAGCTTGTGATATCCTCTTCAACGGATTGTGCCCTGAAGAATTCAACAAAATCAGCCATCTTGAGAATGCAAAGGAAATTTGGGATACTTTGATTGATATGCACGAAGGTACCGTCCGTCAAGGAATCCAAATTGGATGTGCTTCAAAGTCAGCTTGACAAGTTCAAAATGAATGATGGTAAAGGTGTCGCTGAAATGTACTCTAGGCTTGCTCTCATCACAAATGAGATTGCCGGCTTAGGAAGTGAAGAGATGACCGAAAAATTCAGCGTCAAGAAGATCCTAAGAGCTTTGGACGGAAAATATGATACCGTGTGCACATTTATCCAATGATGCCCAATTACAAATATCTCAAGCCAACGGAAGTCATTGGAAGAATTTTTGCTCATGAGATGTCACTCAACGATAAGGAGGAGCTCCATAACAAGTCAAGTGGTGGTTACAAAGCCTCATGTGAAGCTCCCACATCATCAAGTGAGAAACAAACCTTCAATGAAGAATTGAGCCTAATGGTGAAGAACTTCAACAAGTTCTACAAGAGTAGAAGCAAAGAGAGAAGTTCCATGTCAAGGTCCTACAATGACAAATGATCTTCTAGTCGAGAGCGAAACTGCTACAATTGTGGAAGACCCGGACACTATTCCATTGAGTGTACGTAACCCTACAAAAGAAGAGAAGATTCTCCCAAAAGAAGGAGTAGAAGAGAAGAATCACCATCAAGAGAGAGAAGGAGTAGAGATGATCGTTATGAACGAAGAACATCCCAGAGAAGCAAGGATTCAGAAAGGAAGGACAAGTCATCAAGGAGCTACACAAAACGAAGACATCAAGCTCATGTTGGTGAATGGGTATCCGGCTCCGACTCCGACAATCACTCCGAGAGAAGCTATCACTCCGACTCTGAATATACTCAAGATGAAGGTGTTGCCGGTCTAGCACTTGTGTCAACCAACTCCTATGACATATTTGATTCACCAAATGAAGGAACTGGAAGATGCTTCATGGCCAAAGGTCCAACGGTATCACACCCCGAGTATGTTGATTTCAATAATGATGAAGATGACTTGTTAAGTGATGATGATTTACTTGTTGACAACTCTAGTGATGAATACTATGATGAAACATCAATTAATCATGCTAATCAAGATGAAACGAATTACAATGATAAGGAGAAGATTGAGTTTCTAACTAAAGAACTAAACACTCTTAAGTTGGCTCATGAAACTATCTTAGGAGATCATCGAGAACTTTTAAGGACTCATGAGAAATTACATTTTGAGAAGCTCAATCTTGAGCAAGAGCATGAGTTCTTAAAGGCAATCAATGATGATCTTCGCAAGAAAAGTTCTTATTGCATTGCCAAGCGTTTACTCTTGTCCACTTACATGCCTCAAGTCAAGTCTAGTAACAAGAACAAGAAAGATTCTTCCTCTAGTAGTAACAATAATCATGCTAAATCCAATGTTGTTACTTCTAGTAGTTCTCTTGATTCCACTAATGCTTCTCTTATCCAAGTTACACTTGAGCAAGAAAATAGCTTATTGAAGGGAATTATAGAGAAAGGTGTTTACAAGAGCCTTGTCGGGAGTAAGCAATTCGAGGAAATTGTACGCAAGCAAGGAAGGCACCGGAAGAACCAAGGTGTTGGTTTTGAACAAAAGTTCAATGCCAATGGAGTTGAGTGGGAAGAAGATCAATACCCCAAGAAAAAGTTTGTACCTCAACAAGAGAAGTATGATCCTACTTCTTTCAAAGGGACACAAGCTCAAGATGATCTTCCACCACAAGACCACAAGCAAAAAGGCAAGGATAAGCTTCAAGAGGAAATTGATGCATTTGAAGAAGCTCCTAAGGCCTTCGTCAACTGGGTTCCCAAGACTACATCAAGTTCCACTTCATCAAGTACAACTACAACTCCGAGGATTCCCATCAAGATGGTGTGGATCCAGAAGAACAAGAACTAGAGAGTTCTTGAGGGTGACTCCGCCAACATACTTCACTCTTATCATTTTGGTAAGAACAAGTGCAATCAACTTCCACATCTTGCACTAGTTCAAGGAGTCACAAACCCTCTTGTTGGTAAGACAAGGGACAAGGTAACCTAATGCTCTCATAGACATCATCTTGTGTGTGCATCACTCTATGTCTATGTATATCCTTGTTTGTTCCTTGTGGGACTAACCCGTGTAGGTATTGAAAGCGCAACTCACTCCAAAGGATTGCTCCAAATGATCTACATCAACATTGAGCATCCACATCTTCAACATCTACATGAAGTCATCATCGACAAAACCCAAGGTTAGTTCATCCCTCTTAGGGGGATCTCACATCTACGGGGAGCTTTACTCTAAGAATTGAGCTAAAGCAACTCTAATGGTGTGAACACATCAACGCTTTATGTAAAAGTGGTAACCCCACTTGTGCTTAAACAATGAGTATGACCTATGATCAAATGTTCTTATTTGAATCCTAAGTCAATATACTCATATATAGATGACCTAGTCATCGCCAATTGCTTGATAGATGCTAGAATTGGTTGTGCATGCTTTGACACATATTTCATTTGCCATTTTATTGTGTGAGCATGTTGGTTGCATAATTCACTCATTCGAGGACATCCACTTGTTGTTTTGATTGCTTTGGTTCCTTTTTCCTTTTGCTAAGTGGATGGACAAGAATGCCTAAGAACCTCCATTGGTGCCTCTCCGATGATGCGTGAGTAGTTCTTTGTAGACCTTCGGGTCCGTAGTTAGTAGCTAGATGGATTCCTCTCTCTCGTTGAATTCTCAATACAATGGTCTCTTGGAGATCCATATGATGTAACTCTTTTTGCATTGTGTTTGTTGGGATATGATGAACTTTGAGTTTATGATCAGTCATATCTTTTTATATCCATGAAAGTTATTTGATTTTCTTTGATCTCTTATATGCATGATCTCTTATAGCCTCGTATTTGTTCTCCAATATTTAAGTTTAGTTTGGCCAACTTGATCTATTTATCTTGCAATGGGAAGAGGTTGCCTGGTAGTGGGTTCGATCTTACGGCGCTTGATCCCGGTGACAGAAAGGGAACCGATACGTATGTATCGTTGCTACCAAGGTTAAAAAGATGAGATCTATATCTAGCGCCATAGATAAACGGATATTGTCTACATCATCTCATCGTTCTTATTGCATCACTCCATTTTTCCATGAACTTAATACACCAGATGCATGCTGGATAGCGGTCGATGTGTGAAGTAATAGTAGTAGATGCAGGCAGGAGTTGGTCTACTAATCTTGGACGTGATGCCTATGTAATGATCATTGCCTGGATATCATCATAATTATTTGAGGTTCTATCAATTGCCCAACAGTAATTTGTTTACCTACCATTTGCTATTTTTCTCGAGAGAATCCAGTAGTGAAACCTACAGCCCATGGGTCTTCTTCCTCATATATTTGCTTGCGATCTACTACAATTTTCTATCATCGTTACCCGAAAGGGATTGACAACCCCTTTAACACGTCGGGTTGCGAGGTGTTGTTACTTGTGTGTAGGTGTTGTTTACGTTGTGTTGCTTGGTTCTCCTACTGGTTCGATAACCTTGGTTTCTTCACTGAGGGAAATACCTACCATCGCTGTGCTGCATCATCCCTTCCTCTTTGGGGAAATACCACGTAGCTCAGAGAGCGATCAAAAGGAATTTCTGGCGCTGTTGCCGGGGAGGATCTTCAACATATACCAGGTTCCTAATCTCAAATCTCATCTCCTCACAATTTACATTATTTGCCATTTGCCTCTCGTTTTCCTCTCCCCCACTTCACACAAATTTGCCGTTTTATTCACCCTCTTTTCCGTTCGCCATTTTCTCGCGAGATCTCATGCTTTGCTTGTGTTGCCATGTGCCTTCTATTTGCTTGCATCTTTGCTTGATAAAAATCTATTGATATGGATCCTCATCCACTTGCCAATCTTTTTAAAAGATCCAATTATGATGAACCAATAGCTAGTGATTTGAGTGCACTAGATTATCTTTATGAAGTTTTGCTTGAAATTCGTGAATCTGGAAATTGTGTTGAAGAAATTTATAAAGTGATTCATGATAGCTCCTTGAATGAAAAGCATGATTGCAATGATTTCACTATAAATTCTATTAATGTCAACTGTGCTAATGATATGCAAAACCCCAAGCTTGGGGATGCTAATTTTGATATGTCTACTATTATTGCAATGATCACTATTGGGGTGATGATGTTTCTTATGATCTTGAAATTTTATTTAAGCCTCATGATGAATATGCTTGCGATAGTATTGAAAGTGGGTTTCGAAGAGTGTCAAATTTAAGAAATAAAAATCCCACATATTTGGAGAGTGTTCAATCTTATGAAATTTATGATAAAAGTGGGCTTGGAGAGGTCATGACTTTATTTGATGATAATCCCACTATTTTGGAAGAGTGTCAACTTTGCATGCATGTGGATCATGTAGGGAATATGTTATGTCATAGATATATTGTTGAATTTGAATATGATGCCACATGTAATTATTATGTGACAGGGAAATATGCTTGTAGAAATTTTCATGTCACTAAATTACCTCTCTTCATGTTGAGATTGTCAATGTTTTTTTCTTGTATATGCTAGTTTTTGCTTGTCTTGATAATTTGTTTGCTTATAAAATGCCTATGAATAGGAAGTATGCTAGACTTAAATGTGTTTGTAACATGTTTCATGATGCTCTTTTTGTGTTTCAATTATTATCTTTTTTGTGAGCATCGTTGAAATATTATGCCTAGTTAAGGGCGTAAAACCAAAGCGCTTGTTGGGAGGCAACCCAATGAATAAATTTTGTTTTTGTTTTTTGCTTTCTGTTCTTGAGTGTTAGAACAATTATGCTATTGTTATGATTGTGTTTATTGTGTTTTAATTAGTGTTTGTGCCAAGTAGAACTGATAGGGTCTTCTTGGGTGATAGTTGTTCACTACAAAAAAAAAGACACATCCGTGACATTTTGGGCCGAACAAAAAAAAAATATGTCATACATATGACACTTCTATGATGATAATTGTGACAAAACCCGGTATCATCATATATGTGGCGGAATCCTACTTCTATGACAAAAAATCATGACAGAAAATGGGATTTTCGTCCTTGGCGGGCCGGAGATGCAGCTGCATGACATTCTTTGGGTCGTCCATGACGGAAAAAACCCGTGGTAGAAGCGAGGGGGAGGAAAATTTCGGGGAGTTCCCGGTTATAGTGGGAGGTCGGGGGCCAAGCGATGCGCGTTTCACTCGTACACATACACGCATGTGTGCGGGGAGTTGGCTCTAACTGAACCCGAGCGAGGCGTTGGGATCTAACTGAACCCGGGCGATTGCACTGCAGGCTACGCGTTACTGAACCCGAGCTATCGATCGATGGATTTTAACTGAACCCGATCGAGCAATTCGCCGCTCTTCGCTGCTAAGCGAAGCCGATCGATGCTGCCTCTGGGATGAGCGAGTGAACGTTGCGGGGGTTGATGAGCGATGGCGGTGGCATTGCCTCTGGATGAACAGGACCACGTGGTGTGGTGGAGGGCTGGATGAGCGATGAGCGATGGAGGGGTGCCAGCGGAGGTGTGGTTTAACAGGACACCGTGGTGTGGAGGGCTGGATGAATAGTAGACGGTGGAGGGTGGTTGAGCGATGGCCGGTGGAGTAGCGGCGGTGGAGGATGGATGAGCGAGAGCCCGTGGAGGCTGGAGGAGGTCGACGGTGGAGATGAGCGATGTCTGGTGGAGTCCCGTTTTGCGGTACGCCACACCCCTCGATGAACAGGACCCCGTTTGATCATAGGAGGTCCGTTTCATCCGTTTTTGATGCGCCACACCTCCCGATCAATAGGACCCCGTTTCGACCGTAGGAGGTCCGTTTCCTCCGCTTTGGCGGCACGCCACACCCTCCCGATCAACAGGACCCCGTTTCGACCGTAGGGAGGTCCATTTCCTCCGTTTTTCTTGATGCGCCACACCCTCCCGATCAACAGGACCCTGTTACGAATGTAGGACGTCTGTTTCCTCCGTTGTGCGATGCGCCAGCCTCGTTCCATTACTGTTCCGTCCAAGCCCTCCCGATGAACACGACCACGCATTCCGTTCCGACCCAGCCGGTTGGTTCCCAGCGCTCCGTTGCCTCTGATGAACACGGCGCATTCCATTGCCTCCCCATGAACACGGCGACGACGCTGTTTCTCCGTTCGACCCAGCCATGTACGAGCCACGGCCGTGCGTATGCGCGAGTAGGCGTTCGACACCCTGCCCGTATGTAAGTACGTGGTCGTATTTTCTTTCTTGCACCCTGGCCGCTGGACGTACGTGTACATGCTACGTGCGCGCCTCTACTACGATACGTACGCGCCTATACTACGACACGTGCATGCCTCTACATCGACAAGTATATATGTACGTACACGTTCGCGACCAGAATGACAATGCTACGTACGCTTAGACCAGGTGGGTTCCGACTGTCAGGCACTTCCTTGCGTGCGAAGATGTAGCTGGTGGGTCCCAGAAGTCAGGGGGGCGAATAGTTTTTTTTTGCCCGGACGTAGTTCCTTGCGTGCGAAGATGTATCTGGTGGGTCCCAGCAGTCAGGGGGCGAATCGTTTTGTTTCATTTTTGCCCGAACACACTTCCTTGCGTGCGAAGGTGTAGCTGGTGGGTCCCGATGAGTCGGGAAGCGTTTTTTGTTTGCGAAATCTGATGGCCCGTCTGGTGGGTCCCAAGTTAGGTGGAGGAATAATTATTTTGTGCGTAATAAAGAGGCACTTCCTTGCTGCAGCCGTGGACCCGGTAT
Source organism: Aegilops bicornis (assembly GCA_021605145.1). Lineage (NCBI taxonomy): Eukaryota > Viridiplantae > Streptophyta > Magnoliopsida > Poales > Poaceae > Aegilops > Aegilops bicornis. The sequence goes on along the minus strand of CM038672.1, from coordinate 336,298,105 downwards.
CGGCATCTCCACGCCTGATACTCTTCCGATGGAAGTCGGTCCTTGACCACGGTGACCACGCCCGCGCCGAGAGCACCACGGCGGTGGGACGACGGCGAGGCCTAGGAAGGGGCGACACGGGGCAAGGAAGACTCGGCGATTGTTTCCCACGCGGAGGAGTATGGTATATGAGGGTTTCTTGGTTCATCTGCCGTTGCAGGAGAATAACAGCGAGTAAGGGTGAGTAGAGGGATGGCTAGGCCAGCGATGGGAATGCAATTAGAGGCGGTGAGGCTGCTTGGCGGCACAACCCGGCCCTTGAGGAGGAGGAAGCGAGCAGTCCACTTGGCGCTTGTTTGAGCGGCTGGAGCAGGAAGAGCAGAGATTGAAGAAGCACGACGGCCGTTGGATGGACATCCAAAAGTCACTGCTTGTGCGTCAACCGTTTTTTAGGGAAGCCTCAAATCTGTGGAAAACAACATACAACCCATCTGCCATTATTTCTAATAATTTACAGCCCATTTGCTAATTCTTAAGGTTTTTTTGGATCCCATATTCTTTCTGTTAGCATTACAACCCATATTGTGGCCACGGTTAAAAAATTATACGAAATTTTACATATTTTGGTGCGGTCCGAACTGTTTTAATCCTGAAATTTTGACTAACATTCAAACTGATTTCAAAAATAAATGTATATCAATATAAAATCCAACAAATTCTCCACGCATAAAAATTAATGTAATTTAAAATCTTGAAATGAAAAAAATAATATTTGAAACTAATTGCCGGTTTGATGTGTTTTAAAAATGTACAGCCCATTTCTCATTACTGATGGGCCATTTTCTCAGCCAGCCAAATGAAAGCTCTCCTCGTCTTGAAAGATTTGCAGCCCAACAGCCCGACAAAGCGACTTACTTGGCAAATCACAAAAAAAAACTGGGTTGTGGCCATGGACCCGGTATCGGCCTCTCCACGTCTGATACTCTTCCGATGGAAGTCGTTCCTTGACCACGTTGACCACGCCCTTGAGAGCACCACGGCGGTGGATGACGGCGAGCCTAGGAAGGGGACAACGCGGAGCCGGGGAAAAGGCAGCGATGGAAGCTTCTTGAAGAGAATCTGAGGGTTCACTGGTTCGGCTGCGGTGTGAGGCTGTCATCACCGCAGGGCCTGGCCAGCGGTGGGAATAGTAGGGGGCGGTGAGGCCTCTGTGGCAGCACAGCCGGCCACGGGAGGCAGGAGCATGCGACACGACCTGCTGCTTTGGGCGGCTGGAGCAAGAAGACCAGAGGTTGAAGAAGCACTACGGCCGTTGGATGGACATCGTACGGTCACTGGAGCTAGAATCGTTCATATTGACTAAGTTCACAAAGCCCTTCGTCCACGTCAACTTAGTAGGCCCACAAGTCAGCCTCCCACCAAGGTGGGTCCCAGCTAGCCGGGGGAGTATTCATTTTTTATTGCGTAATAAGGAGGCACTTCCGGTGGGTCCGAGCTGACACCGGGGGGAACAGTTTTTTCGCGAAATACGGTGGCCCGTCCGGTGGGTCCCAGTTGTCAAGGGGAAACGATTTTTTTCGCAAAATACTGGTGGCCCGTCCGGTGGGTCCCCGCTGTCTGGTGGAGGAATAATGATTTTCCGCGTAATAAGGAGGCACTTCCTTGCGGCTGCCGTGGACTCAGCTGTCAGCCTCTCCACATACAGTACTACTCCGATGGAAGTCGGTCGTTGACCACATTGACCATGCCGCGCCGAGAGTACCACGGCGGTGGACGACGGCGAGGCTTAGGAAGGGGACGACGCGGAGCTGGACAAGACGCGGCAATGGATGCCCACGCGGAGAGGAGTACGAGCGTTCACTGGTTCGGCTGCGGTGTGAGGCTGCCGTCGCCGCAGAATAACAGGCGGTGTGGGTGAGTGGAGGGATGGCCTGGCCAGTGGTGGGAGTAGTATGGGGGCAGTGAGGCCTCCGCGGAAGCACAACCGATCACGGGAGGAAGGAGCAGGCGGCACGACCAGCGCTGCTTTTGGCGGCTAGAGCAAGAAGACCAGAGATTGAAGAAGCACTATGGCCGTTGGATGGACATCATATGGTCACTGGAGTATTGACTAAGTTGACAAAGCCCTCCGTCCCCGTCAACTTTGTAGGCCCACAAGTTAGCCCAACAATATGGTGGGTCCCAGCTAGCGAGGGGTATTCATTTTTTGGGCATAATAAGGAGGCACTTCCTTGCGTGCGAAGATATAGCTGGTGGGTCCGACACGCCAGTGAGAGCGTTTTTTCGCGAAATCTGAGGCCCTTTCTATGGGTCCTAGCTGTCAGGTGGAGGAATCATTATTTTGCGCCTAATAAGGAGGCATTTCCTTGCGTGCGGCCGTGGACCCAGCTGTCAGCCTCTCCATGTACAGTCCACTTCCGATGGATGTCGTTCATTGACCATGTTGACCAGGCCGCGCCGAGAGCACCAGGGCGGTGGACGACGGCGAGGCCTAGGAAGGGAACGACACGGAGCCAGGGAATACTCGGCAGTTGTTTCCCACGCGAAGGAGTACGAGGGTTTACTGGTTCGTCTGCCGTCGCCGGAAAATAACAACATGTGTGGGTGAGTAGAGGGATGCCTAGGCCAGCGATGGGAGTATGGTGGGGCCGTGAGGCTTGCGCGGCAGCATAGCCGGCCGCGGGAGGAGGGAGCAGGCAGTCCCGCCGACGCTTGTTTGAGTGGCTGTAGCATGAAGAGCAGAGATTGAAGAAGCATGACAGCCATTGGATGGACATCCAAATGTCACTGCTCTCGTGTGTTCACTAAGTTGACAGGGCGTTGCGGGTGCGTCAACCCTTTTTAATGAAAGCATACGCGTCAACCTGTAGTAGGCGCACAAGTCAGCCTCAAATCTGTGGAAAACAACATACAGCCGATCTGCCATTATTTCTAATAATGTACAGCCTATTTGCTAATTCTTAAAAAAAATTGGAGCCCATCTTCTTTTTGCTAGCATTACACCCCATATTGTGGCCACGGTTAAAAAGTACACGAAATTTTGCCTATTTCGGTGCTGTCAACTGTTTTTAATCCAGAAATATCGATTCACATTCAAACTATTTTGAAAATAATTTATGTAAGTATAAAATCCAAATAATTGTCCACGCATAAAATCAATGGAATTTAAGATCTTGTAATGAAAAAAAATTGGAAACTAATTCCCGGTTTGATGTGTTTTAAAAATGTACAACCCATTTCTGGGCAAACCGAATGAAACTCTCCTCGTCTTGAAAGATTTGCAGCCCAGTAGGTCTTATAAAGCAAGTAGGCCTAGTTTGGGTTTTTCTTTTTAAAAAATAGAACTGGGCTAGCCATTTTCAGCAAGAAAAAAAAGACAACTGGGCTCATGATGTGGTAAACATAAATAAAACCACAGCTAGGCAGACCCTGACCCCTTTAGCCCGTTATTACCACGATCCGTCGCTAAAACTAGTATAAATAACAACCGCTTGTTCCTAAAAAAATCTGCGACTTCTTTGGGTCCACAGTGTCGGCCGCTTCGTAGTGTAATTCTCTCGTTTATTGACTACGTTGATAATGGCGTGAGCCCCGGATGTCCAACCATTAGGAGGAACCATATTTTTGGGCTTGTACTATAGACGCACTTGCTTGCGTCTTGCCATGACGCTGGTGGGTCCCTCATCATCCTCTCCACGTCTGATCATCTCCTTGTTCCTCTCGGTTGTTGACGATGTTGACAATGCAAGAGGGTGGTGCACCGCGCATGGCTAGCAAACCAAGGCCACAAGGTGGAGGACGACGGCGAGGCCTCGAGCCAGGAACGAGCAGAGCCGTTGAACATCGTCGGTCGATCGCGAGGGGAGAATCTGAGGTTGGACTGGTTGAGCGGAGTGCGTGTTGGGGCTGACGTCATTTGGAGAATAACAGGCGTGGGGAGAATAGAGGAGGGACTGGCCAGCGTTGGAGAATGCGTCACGGTAGAGGCGGCGGGCGCAGCCAGCCATGGGAGGCGGGAGCAGGCGGAGCCGATAGGGTGGTTTGGTTTGGGCGGCTGGAGGAAGAAGAAGACAAGAGATAGAATATACACGACAGATGTTGGATGTCAATCCAACGGCTGGTAGGCAGAATCGTTTCTTGACTGGCTAGTAAGTCGACACCACCTTGGATAGGGTATTTCCTCGCGGGTCCCAAATGTTAGAATCCAAATCTGTCATGGTCATGTAGCCTTTCCTATGAAAATTTACAGCCCATTTGATGTGCTAGTTCAAAATAAGTTTGTGGGTGCTGGTGGGGGCTAATCACTTGGCTTCTGTAATGCACATTGAGCTCAATCAGCCGACAAGAGTGATGTTATTTCCCTTGGTTGGGATTTGTTACAATATTTCGCTCTAAATTAAACGAATGGCAAGCCATTTGCCTTGTTTCAAAGAAAATATGACAGATCCTGACCGAGTTGAAAAGGGCAGGAACATCTAACTCCGACTTACAAACTATACAAAAGCTCGAGGGTTAATTGTTCATCAGGTTTACAAAAAAACCAAATTGAAAAGGGCAACAACATCTAACTCCAGCACTGTTTTCGGCAGTCACAGCCAAATGGATCGGTCATGTCCATAGAATGAACATCCTGGGTCATAAAATTTACTAGATTATGACCACAATATGTTGTAAATAGAAGCTCGGCACGTTCAGAAGCTCTTTTGCCCACCTGAAACTCCTTTTTTTGCTCTTCGACATACCCATCCGTCAAAACCATGATGCTGATAAACTTAAGCCTGATGGACAATAGTAACCTCGCATTCAGCAGGAAGAATGTGACAAATCTTGTGTTTGCACGGTTGGCTACATATCATTCTAGCGTTATTGTATTCAATCGAATCTCATGACAAGTGAGAAAATCCCGATGCTTACGAATCCACAGAATTGTTATAACTTTCTTACCCCGTCCGGTTGCCTAAATAGACATGAAGATTGAAAACAGTTAAGGTCTAAAAGAAGAGTGTCGAAAGAGCAACAGCTGAACGGTTAATTCTAGAACACTATATGCGGGCTTCCAATGTGCGTGAAATTATCACCTTTATATACAACTTCTCCAGACATGGAAAGCATTGCAGCAAGCCACTAATCTTGTTCAGATCAAAACTATCCATTTGGAAATATAAGATCTTGACAGAATCCAGCACCATTGATAGGCCATCCATGGAGAAACTCTTCATTGAGCATAGAACATAATATTAGTACAAAATGTGTACTCCAAGATGATATATAAATTATGCTTGAAATTTAAAATGCAGCTTATGCTTACAAGTGTAGATGATAATATAAAGTACCGAAGAACTGTGGAGCCAAACACCATATTGAAATGAGCATAGAGATCATGTATTACACCCAAGGTCTCCGGTTTAAGTAGGCGCAGAGAGGGCGGTTATTTACAGCGGGAATAACTAGAATCAAGGATCAACCTTTGAATTGAAAGGGCATCTTGGATGATGAGCTGCCTTTCGTCAAAAAAAATTCCAATTCTTACAAGGTTAGGCGATTTTATTTGGAGACAACCGATTCTAACTGTGAAAACAAGCACCAAGCACTCCAGCGCAGGGCAACTGGAGTGGATGATGCTGTGCAATGAGGCCTCTAATATACGAACCCGCACAAGTGAAAGTTTCTTGAGAAATGGGAGTCGAAGGTTTAGTACCAGATTGTCTGGTAGGTAGCACGGCGCAAAGGTGGCGGTGTGGAGAGAGGAGGAAAACCGCGAGATGGACATCGGTGCTGAGGGCACAAGTTCATGGCGTTCGGTATGTGGTATGTGATTTCCAGGGGAATAGTAGAACTCAAGCAGCTGTAGTTACGTGAATTCGAGGATTTCGATCGAGCGTCCACCATGCAGGCATGGTATGCTTGCTCGAGTAGCATGACGGGATGCGAGAGGCTTTGAGCAGAGCACAGTGGGAGGAGATGATGGCTCAGGGATTTCAAAATCATTGAAGAGGGATGGTAGCGGACGATCGAGATTAAGGGGCACGGCGCGCCATAGAGGGCGCCACCAAATTGAGAGGACTTGGGTGCGGCAGCAATCCTTGGTGGGGAGAAGCGAGATGATCTCCCCAAGGACGGCGTCCGGGAGATCGCTGATGCGGTCCACCCAAGATTCTACGGGTTCCTGGGATCCTGTTGTGGCGGGGTCGCCGCTTCTCCCCACGCTATCGGGTGCGGGATCTACAACAGGCGTCGCCGCTGGCGGGAGCCTGATCTTCTTGGCGCTGGGGTCAGCCGACTCCATTTTCCTCGAGGGCGTCGCGGCGCTCACGGATTTGAGCTGAGTAACGAATGACGAGCCTAGTTGTAGTCTTGACGAAGAAGAAGGGGAGGCTGGGGTTTTTGTAGGAGTGAAGAAGAAGGGGCTGGGGGTTGCTGTCGGAGTGCGGTGAGGAATTTGGGGGTACGAGTGGAGCGAGCTGACGTGAGGTGGGTGGGAGCAAGGAGGAAGAAGAGCACCCAGGTTTTTTTGGGGGGGGGAGGCGGTGTGCTGCTGGGTGTGGGTAGCGCCTCTCATTCAGTAAATATATGGGCTTTTGAATTGATTTTACTATTTACTAGTGTGGATGGGTTGTTTTGTCTTGGGCCCAGAGAAACAATTACTACTAGTACAGTGGAGACACTCTACAACTACCCAGAAAAACAATTACTACTAGTATAGTGGAGATACTCTACCGCTTCTGGCTCCTCCTAGGTTATTGAAACATCTCCCTCTACTGAATGACGTTATACTTTTGTTCACCGTCATGCGGTCCATGCAGCGCGCGGGCCGAAATGCCATCCACCAAATTAGAAGGCAGTATGCACGCAGAGTGTCACCCCGATCGTAGAGCGGCAGTAACGAGCCGTCATATCACAAAACCCCACCTCCCTGCAGTCTAAGTTTGATGGATGAAGCAACCATCATTTCACTCTTCGCTGAATCCCCTTCTCCCTCACCGTCTTCAAGAAAGGCAACACTCGTATCTGCCACTGTTCTTCTTTTCGAATGAAGGGAAGGTAAGCGGATCCGTGATGTTGGTATATTTTCGTTCAGAGAAAAAAAAGAACTTTTGCAAAGCAGTAACCGATCCTCACTCTCTTTTCTGTTTCATTGTCATTGCGGTTGTGTTTTCCTTTCAGTGGTCTCCTAGTATTCGTCAGTTTCATGATGGACCAAGGAGAACCGAGCAAAGATCTGCCGATTTTGGAGCAGACGCGGGTGGCTGATCCCCACAAGACAGAGAGCTCCAAGAAGATGGAGGCAACCACCGAGCCGACCCCAGATACGCTCACGTCCACTACTGAGATGGTCAACGCCCCGTTTGACGTTACAGCCCCCGTGGCACTGGAGGAGCAGTTTTCCCCCTTCTAGGATGTGTCCCCCCAGAAATGCCCAAGGTGATTTCCTTCTTTGCCGATCTCGATTATGGTTTTCATCTAAGTATGTGGTGTTTTTTAGAAAAGGAAGTATGTGGTGATTAATAATGCAAAATTTTATTAGCTTCGATGCCATGCTATACATAGTGGTTTAAATAACTTGTGTTTCTTATCTTTGAAAAGTAATTTAGAATTTGTTTTACATTTCAATTAGAGCACTGATGCAGACAAGGATTGTGTGGTTGTACATGTCACTCGCTATGAGACGGACGACCTGAATATACGCACTGGGAAAGCAGAGTTCTTAGGCTGTTGGATCCTGGAAGCCATTTGCGGTTATACCAATGAAGAGTTGTATTCCAGCCTCCTTTATTGCGGTGTGTTATCCGAGTGTCTTTGAAGCACAAGAAGTTCAAAGCTACTCCTTTGTTTGTGAGGCATACTGTTCTTGTCAAGCTTACGTAGGAAGATGACGTGGCCTGCCTCCACAAACAAGTTTATCAGTGGCAAGGCCACAAGGTTGTCTTCATGAAGGTTCACAGGATTGAGCTGCTGCGGGACATCCTCGGTGATGTTCATGGCAAGGTCCGTCTTGTGTCTAGCCCAAATTAGATCGAGGCATGAAATAGTTGCCCCAGCTAGTTTTTAATAGTAGATTGTATTGTGTCTAATTATCCGAACCTTGCCTGTTATCGACCCCTCTGGGGCTAGTACTCTGTTTGAATCTGTCTATGGGAACTGCTGCTACTTTTGTGTGCCCATGAATCATGTGAGAACCATCATAATTGTTGCCAAAACAGATGCGTCCTCACTAGTTTTTTCATGAATATGGCATGGTAAGACATAAGTTGTCACGGTTTCTCATATGAGCAGTGTGTGTTTTGATGAAATAGAGCACTCATTCGAGAACTGTGCGCCGACGTATACACAAGTACTTGTAAACACTGTTGGTGCTACCCCACTTGTAAGCAGTTGTGCAAAACACGGCACATTGGCTCAGCTCGCTTCAACACTAGGCTATCGACCAGCTAACAATCAACAATCTCTTTATGCGACATATAAGCAACTATGTATCTTGTTACTGTGGTTCATGTAGTTAATTGAGGCCACAATGTAATAAATTCCAAACGTTCACACGCTAGTCCAGCTCTCATGTGGAACACTCACATTAAACTCATCTTCATAAAAAAACTTGAAAAGCATAAGTTAAGCAATTTTATACATCTCAATGATTCATAGAACATAACAAACATATACTAGTTCACAGCAAAAGACAAAGTTATGAGAAGGTTTACAAATCAGGAAAAAACAAGCAAAAGGCTTCTTTGAGCAAAAGGGCCTCCCGGCGAGCTTAAATTTCCTGGAGTTCACTCTGGTTTTTCCTGTTGCCACCATTCAGGGTTAGGTTCTCTCATTCCGAATAACCAGTTATAATTGTGGTCTCAATTTGGAATGCTGAATCGAACCATCCGATTATCTTGACCAGGTGAAATTCTTGTGCATTCCACTAAATTTAAGCACCACTATTTGCAGAAATAAGCAGACCACAATGCCTCTTGTCCGCGCACCTGTCCAACAAACCACCGTGCAGCCGTGCCATCTAGTCCTCGGTCCATGGATGAACTGGTAGAAAGTATATTCCGGACTACGATGCAGTTGTTTTATCTCGTCCCTGCACTGCAATCAGGAAGTAAAACGTACGAATCAGCTTCTTTTAGATTCCGTTGGTCATTCTACCTTAGTTACTACCAATGTAGGGATACCTTGAAGACGGGAGGTTAGGCAGCGGCAACGAGGATAGCCATCTCATTTTCTTGAGTTGTACTAAAACTGAGGTGTGTGCTTTTGATTGCTGGATAGAAAGCGATACGGAGACAGACATCCCGAAGCGATATGGACACACAGACATCCCTGTTTGCGCCAAATACAAAATACGGTTATTTCAACGGTGACATATATTACTACTTTCCCCCATTTCCTCTTAGAACCAAGTCCTAGATTCATGCTATAGCTTTCCCACTTTCTTCCTGTTTGAACCAACGCTTTGAGTCGACTGTATGAACTAGCTTTACTTCTAATAATAGTAGGAGTCTAGGTGGCTTTGGAACAGCGGACGGAAGTAGAAAAGGATCCACACGAAGGGAGCTGGGGCAGTAGAGCAAGGCAGGTTAAGGAATATATACCTGAGGGTCGTCGGCATGTGGCAAAGAAGGCGTCGGGAGGCCGCATCTTGGCCACAATACCGCAGGGAGGAAGAAGGGGTCGAAGGCCCTCCCAAGCCGGCGCTCTCTCGGAGAGAACGACACGGCCGCCGATCGGGACGCGCGGGCAGCTGTTGGTCTCCTCCCTCACCGCCGACAACAGCGTGAACGATGCACCTACACCCCTGCCCCGGTTGAGGTTGTCCGGCCGGATTTGTGACCAGCCGTGAGCTGAGAGAGAGTGTGGCCACCTATGTCTTGCTTAGATCTGGAGAGCATGAGAGAGTGAATGAGAGGAACCCTAGTAAAGCAAGCGCTAAGGCTCCTGCTTTTATATACTGTGGAGTGATTTTGTCGTACCAGCTTCAAAAAATGCGCTCCTACGTGTACCATGAGTGGCTGTGAGAGAACTAGTGCGTGCGTGCACCGCTTCTCTTCGTGAGAGTAACATATACTATGCCCAAAGAACGTTCGCCGCAAGAGTAATAGTATAAGTGTGTGACGTGTGAGCTAAAATAAAATGTGCGCGCCATCTTTTGTTTTTTAGAAGTTCTGAGGGAAGGGTGTGAAGAGCACATATGTGTGTGACGTCTACCTGCAGATAGACGGTGGGTGCGACGTGCGAGTCTGCGAGAGGACTCAGGAGAGTCGTGACTCATGAGGGTGCGTGTGCGTGAGAGAGAGGGGGGCACGTATCAATGCAATGCATGTGTCCGTAAATCATTATCCGACAAACATTCGTCACAAGCCTTTTCTGACGAGCAGCCGGAAGAACCGTTAGATCGGCATCCGACAGTGTCAGTTTTGCCATGTCATTTAACAGAACAGCCACTCCTCCTACACACAAATCTTCCACGTGAGTGTTAGCAACTGCCGTATGCTCCCTCCATTTCGAAATGCAGTGCATATAGCTTTATTGAAAATTAGAACCTCGCAAACTTTTACCGAGTTTTCGTGTACCAAATTGCACATGTAGAATACCCTGTATATATCATTTCATTCATCTTCGAGAGGCAACTATAAAGATGGGTGAGGAGTCTACAAAGAAAGACCATCGTATCACCCGCAGCAATTTCAAGAATCCTTTAGTGTTGAGGAATATCATAGGAACTCAATATGATATGATTTTATAGGATTTTTCCTTTAGAGCCAATTGGTTCATAGGAATAGATTCATATACTCCACATTTCAGAGGAAATAAACATGATATCATTTCTATAGCTTTTGAGCCACTTGGTTCATATGAATGGATTCCTATACTCCCTTAATTTCAAATCCCTCCTCATAGGAATTGAGATACATGTCATCTCTAGATTCAATAGAAAAGTTCCTATGATGTGAACCAAATGACATCTCTTTTCGAATCCCTACTCATAGGAATTGAGATGCTCCATGTCATCTCTTTCCGTACAACTTCCATGTATACATCTTCTATTCCTAAATAGATAGTACAGCCCACTAGTAGTTTTTTTCCAAAACATGCAACTATGGCACAAGAACTATATAGTGTGCCAATAACTTTGAAAGATGGTCGCTGGATGAAGCTAACCCGATAGTGCAGAGATAGGCAAATCTGAGCACTACTGGCCGTTGGATATCATCAACATTTCAACCAGATCTACCACATGTACAATTTAGAAGACTCCATGGTTGAACTTAAGCATAATGCACAAACCTCAAAACACAAGCACTTCTCCTTTGTTCTAGAATCTTTTGTATCATAATTGATTATTTTTTCTAAATGAAATGCCATTATTTGTTTTTTACTTTATGATTTACAATGCACAACCCCATGAATCTTAACATTTTTATAAAACTAATTGATTTTGAATGAGATGAACTATAAGAACTAAACGAACATCTACATCATGCATATATGACTCAAAGCTTTACATGCTATAGTGCGTATTTATTCATAATTTGGTTTCGAAATATCCTGCCTTCAATACATGTGTACCTTACTAGTTTTGAGTAGAGTAGCAAATTTCATGCGGCCCTGGGTATATCAAAATGCAGGGCCCATGCATCATTGCCTTTCGGTCGAACCTATGTCCATAATTTTTTGTACGTACTATATCTCCACTGGTCCTCGAACCCAAAATGTTGCCTCGTTCCCATAAAACCATGCGGCTCACACATATTTAAGGCGTCGACTCGAACCCGTTTACTACAACGTTGCCCTGCACGCCGTAGTACTATTACAAACCCTACCGCCGCACTCATCATCGGTTTTCTTAAAGAGGACGAGGGAGAAGCCGATTTGTAGTGGAGGCGCTTTAAAAAAAGGATCTGTAGTGGAGACCCCTACCCTAGGGTGCCCTAGGTAGCTGCCGCACGCATCATTGTTTTCTCTTTTCTTTATGCTCTTGCGCCCTAGAGTGAAATGATGGTTTCTTCATCCGTCCAACACTCCAGCTTAGTGCTTTGACCCCTCATCGCTCATTTTCTACTACTGCGGCGCTACGACTGGGGTGTCTCCAATTCCAACCGCTGCTCCGAACTATAATTTGGTGCATCGCACGTGGAACAAGACGGTGGATGAGCCACATGTCGGCCAAAGGGGTCCTGTTAAGTGTGTCGCCATTTCGTGTAATGCGGACTGACCACCTTGACTTGCTACGCCAACACGGCAGAGCAGCCTGCCACTTGGTTTTGCTCCTTGGTGAATCCCGACTATATTGATCTAAAAAGATACGTGCTGAACTACCCTCTCCGTCTCGGTTTTTTATTTTTAGGCGTCTCGGTTTATAGGGTCTGCACGTAGTTCTAGGTCATCCATTTGACTAACTAAATATGAGTTACTATGTCACAAAAAGTATATCATTGGATTCTTAAGCAGATGTAGTTGTATTTAAAAGTCGAGGTGGGGCTTTTCCTGCCGGTAGGCAGCGGGGAGGTCCGCCTAGTCGGTTCGACAGAGACGTGAGAAGATGAGGGAGTAGGCTGCTACAAACGTAGGGCTGTGTGATTTCTGTTGAGTTCTTCTTTGGACAGGTGAGGCCCGTGATTTGACTTGCCATTATCATTTTAATCACAAGGCGCTTCGACCGCGTGAGTCTCCGATTCTGACCACCTCCATACAGGTGCCTCTACCAATGCTCCACCATGTAGTAGAGGCTGGCTCTTGCATGAGAGCCCACTTCTCCACTTTTTCCTTGCCTCTCTTTCCTCCACATATGCAAAAATGCCATGTAAAGCGCACTATTGTACTTACTTTTACTTGCTCCTACAGGTGCTTAAGCTTGCCACATAGGCATAAAGTATGATGCGGAAAGTTAATCAAGAAGAGAGAGACTAGTTTGGTGACCCAAGGAAGAAACGGTGCTAAGCGCATGTACCTAGGTGAAAAGACAATTTTGAGTCTATAGCTAATTAAATGAAGCAAACTTAGCAACAACATTTCATTGGAAGAGGTCACGCATACAGCAAATGCAATAAATACTAGTACTCCTATGTCCCATAATATAAGAACGTTTTGGCACTACACTAGTGTCAAAAGCGTTCTTATATTATGGGACGGAAAGTACGAAGAAAGAGATAGAGAGAAGTAAAAAATACACTTATAGCCAACCTTGTTGTAGTATGAGTGACTAAGTGATGACTATGTATGACATGCCAACATCGGATAGCCCTAACGCACCGTGTTAAATGTCAAGAAGCGCGACCGCCAGCGGCTGACGGTTGTTGTAGGTGCGACCATGATACGGGCTGCTGGCAGCCCTTGAATCTGTGATCGAACGGTCGCATGCTAAGTTGCTGAAAATTTGCAGAATAACCCTCCATGATAGGATATTCACCCATAGGTCTAGAATCACGCCATGCAACCGTTCGATCTCAGATCCAAGGGCTCTCGAATCCCGTATCATGGGAGAATGGAAAGCCACTACCACCTGCCGTTCGCGACGCCGGCAGTTCGCTTCCTACTCGTCCCCGCACGTCCTTCGATACTACGGCGGTTCGCTCCTAGTCGTCCCGTCCATTCATATTACGGCAGTTCCACTAATCCTAACCCTCCTCCCAAATCCATGGCGTCCCAAATATCCACGATCGGCGGTGAGTACAAGGTTAGAACCATCACCGGCGATGAGTTCGACGTCATCTACCCCCGTTCTTCCGCGACGGTGAAAGGATGCCTTTCTTGCTTCAGACGCATGTTCGAAAGCTCAGATGATGAGTGGGTCATTTGGGCTAGATGTTGAGTACACCACAGTCACGGGATGAGAGAAGGATCTAAAGGACGAAGAGAGGAAGAAGCCCTCCGTGATCCAGGTTTGCGTACATAACGTTTGCTTGGTCTACCACATATGCCATGCCGACGTTGAGTGCCAGGATTTTAAGAACTTCCTCAAGGACAAACAGTGAAATTCGTTACTATAGACTTTCAGAATGACAAAGAAGTCATGGGTCGGATAGGCCTCGTTGTGGGCAACCCCTTCGACCTCCAGAAGAATCGGCAGGAGCCATGGTTCATCCTACGTACCGTAAACTGGAGAAACCTCATTACACGTTTCAGCGTCATGCATGGCAGCGGAATGTACTAGATATAGACCACATCCACTACGCTGCAATGGATGGCTACCTTTGTTTCAATATCTACAAGGGTTGGATGAAGAGCAACAGCCAAGGGTGCGGTTCAAGCAAAGAAGTATCGGCCAAGAGGAAGAGGGACAAGGACGAAGTCGAAGACGTGGACGAGGACTCCGAGTAAGGTGGCAGTGTCGTTGCTCATGGTGGTTCTAAGCTTCTAATGCAGTGTCTACCGGATTAGTTGCATAGTTTAATTTCAGTTGTGCTTAGTTTAATTTGAGGGTGTGTTGTCTGAGCCCCCAGCTGAACTATGTTATGTTTCTTCTCGTTACTTTAACTCTTCAGTATGTACATACTACTAGTATTTCTTTAATAGAATTTAGCACCCCAATTAAGCACGTACTAGCTTTTTTAATAGTACTATATGCATAATTTGGCGACGAGCGCTCTCTATATGTACCACCTTTTTTTAATTTCAATTTTTTCTCCATGGCGCAATCCATCGATAGTACTACTGTACAAAAGTATACATTTTTTAAAAGGCTAGGGTACTGTTCATCACATATATAGCCAGTTAAATTATCAACCTAGAACGACGTGCATGCCATGTACTAGTAAACCAATACGGAGGAAGTATAGTAAAAATGATGTGATTTTACCGAGCGATCGGCGGGGGAGCATGGCCTGTTATGCGGTCCCACGTGTCATGATGTACCAAGGCGATGCGCGTGTCCTGCTTGAGGCAGAAGCAATACTACGTTGTTTGAGATGATGAAGAACCGAAGTGTGAAATAATGGTTGCTTCGTCCGTCTGGGAAGGTGCGGCATTGTGATTTGATGTCTCATTGCTCATTACTACTACTGGGCCGGTACGAGTGGGGTGCGTCCCCCTGTTGTTCTCAGACCGTTATTTGGTGCTTGACACGTCGACCGGTTGCTATATGTCCCACATGTCGGTGACAGAAGTACATAATTCATGAAAGGGGCGTCGACGGAGGAGTATACTACAGAATTCATGAAAGGGAGCGACTTAGTTTTGGAAAATCTATTTTTACAGATGCGTACCCACTAGGGTTTATAGGGCTCATCTAAAAACATTCGTTTTTCAGTTTGATAAGTCTCAATTCTACTATACTAGTAGTAGTACCATTGCATGTTGGATTTCGAGTTACGTTAGATCACCGGACGCAAAGCAGTGTCAAGGGGAAACTAACCAATGCATGTACAAGTTCATGGAAATTTAGTGGTCATTCATGCATTCGTTCTAATTAATGCCTCGGTAAACATAACTTCTTGAGAAAAACGAGCGTACTACTTATTTGTGCAAACTACGAAATTAATTCGACCACTCACCATCTACCTTGGTTGGAAAGATTTTGAAATTGAGCCATAAACTGGAAAGGAGGGAGTAGTAACTTTTGTCTCGATTACTATTTGTGGCCTTGTATAGATGCAAAATGTATTTTTTATAGTGGCCTTGTATAAGTAAATGGAGGGAGTACTAACCAAAGTAGTGCGTAGTAGGGATGAGGAGTAAGCGGAGGGAGTAGTAAAATTTTCTCCTCGTCTTTGAAACCCAGCGATGAAGCGAGGAAGCGAGCGTAAAAAGCGTCTGATAGTAGTAGTAGTAGTAGTAGTAGTAGTAGTAGTAGTAGTAGTAGTAGTAGTAGTAGTAGTAGTAGTAGTAGTAGTAGTAGTAGTAGTAGTAGTAGTAGTAGTAGTAGTAGTAGTAGTAGTAGTAGTAGTAGTAGTAGTAGTAGTAGTAGTAGTAGTAGTAGTAGTAGTAGTAGTAGTAGTAGTAGTAGTAGTAGTAGTAGTAGTAATAGTAGTAGTAGCAGTAGTAGTAGCAGTAGAAGTAGTAGTAGTAGTAATAGTGTAATGCTTGTTGTAATGTAACGATAATAGATAATGTAATAGCAATGACATAATGTAACTGATAATATGACGATAGCGATAGTAATACCGAGTAATGTGAGTAGGAGTAGGAGTAGCGATAGCGATATGATAGCGATAGTAGGAGTAGTAGTAGTAGTAGTAGTCGTAGTAGTAATGATAGCGATGATAAGTGATAGCGATAGCGATAGCGATGTGATAGCGATAGCGATGTGATGTGATGGGAGTAGCGATGGCAGGAGTAGTAGTAGGAGTAGCGATGTGATAGCGATGGCGATAGCGATGGCGATGGCAACAGCGATGGCGATAGCGATGTGATAGCGATGGCGATGGCAATGACAGCGAAGCGAAGCGATGGTAGTATGGCGATGGCGATGATGGGAAGCGATAGCGATGGCGATGGCGATGGCGATGGCGATGGGAGTAGGAGTAGCAGTAGTAGTAGTAGTAAGCAAGCTTCACCTCATCCTGCGAGCCACCGTGCCCGTGGGCGGGGGAGACGGCGTACTAAGCAAGCTTCTCCTCGTTCTGCGAGTTGACGGGACACATCAAAAGTACTCCGATTAAGGTACGAGCCTTGCCTCTAAGGTAGGCCCCACAGGGTTTGCCTCTTCTTTTAATTTAACATAACGTGTCAAGTTGCAATTTGTTTGTTCACCCGTGGTAGACGATCCTCCCTCCACCAAGTGGACAACCAGTACACGTGCCAAATTACCACGTGGGCTGCCTTTTTCATATAGAAATGAGCTCCACCGTGTACCCGTGCGGGTGTGGTTGGGAAATAGACGGGAGTACGTGCGCCGTGCGTGCACCTCTTCTCTTCGTGCATGTCCCCCACCTATGTGGGTGTGTGCGAGAGAGATACGAACCTAGACATAATGCGCCGTCCATCCTCATGCCTCCGCCCAGTCCGACCACCAGTCACCACCACGCCCCACTCCTCCTCACCTTGTCTCTCATCTTTCTCCATCCATTTTTATATACAAGGGGCCACTATAAAAATGACAATTTGCAGATATACAAGGCCACTAACACTAATCGATGCAATATTAATGGTGTTTGCCTCGTGGTACTAGCAAAGGAGGACATTAATTATCCCTTGCATGCATGCGGGAGTTTGTAAAAAAATGCATCTTGATGTTCCGTGCAATGCATGGGCACCTTTCTATTCCATGAAAACAATGCATGGCAAAATTTCACGGCGAACGAGGGATTTGAATCTGTTGGGAGGGGCTGTTTGGATCTTGCCCGGGGTAGCCAAAATATTGGCGACCCTTTTTTCCACCGGTGCCTTTGCCACCGATGAACGAGGAATGGCTCTGGTGCTCATGCTGTCATGCATCCTCCAGCGTGCATGTTGGAAACGAGCTCACACGAGCTGTGTTTTTTGTCCCACAACACCGCCCGAGCCGCCCGCAGACCGACCGGCGACCCGCAAATTACGCCATCCAACCGTAGTCGCACGCATTATGACAGCAACTCAACCAATCGGACGAAATTCACGCAAACACGTAGACAAACTGATATTTCATATAAACAACGACGAAAATCATATAAAATACCGGATTTTCATACAAACATGACGGATTTCATTACATTCAAATGAACTACGCGGTGCTAGTTACGGGACAGACAGTATATAATACCTGGCCTAAATGGTCGCCCGCAGATCGATTTGTGTTCCTCTTGTCCGGCAGCACGATCACCGGACTGTCGGGAGCCCTGGAGGTATATGCTTCAACGCAAAGGAGGCTCGCTTCCCAACTGCCCAGAGGTCTCACGACTTCGAATACCCACCGACCACTAATTTATTACCATTTCTGTCCTTCATATACGCGCTGACGGGTGGGCCCTATGGTAATGTGCGCTTCTGAATGTGGACCGTTTGACTGGTCAGTTGATCATGTTACCAACAAATTATGGAGCTGTATGATGAGCCAGTGACCGTATGATCACCCTAAAATGTACTCCTATTTTATTAACACAATACAGACTCAAACTACCATTTCTTTCTTTCATATACGGGCTGTGGTGGGCCCCCCAGTTCTGGCGCCCGATGGTGCAACACTAGTTGCGCCGCGTGGAACGTTTGACTGGTCAATTGATTGTGTCATCAACAAAATACGGAGTTGTACGGGTGAGCCAGTGACCGTATAATCATGACATGTATTTGTTTAACACGGTACAGATGCAAGGGCTCATATATACGCGCAAGCACTCACCGCTATAAGCGCACACACGCGAACCCTACCCCTATGAGCACCTTCGAGAGAGTGGGCCAACATATATGATCTTGAGATTTTACGTAGTCACCGTAGGTGCCTCGTAGTCGAGTGGAACGTCTCCTCCCACTGAACGCACATCGCCGGAAAATACTGAAATTAACACAAGATAAATGCGAGCACTGGAACTTTAACCTTGGTGGGCTCGAGAAACCACTGTCCTCTAACCATCCAACCACATGTTGGTTAGCATGACAAAATGTATGTGGTGACCGTGATGAGCTTATTCTGAAGTCCAGTGACCATATCGTGCTTTCGCTTCAAATACAATGACCGTAAGTGTCGTCAACAAAATACGGAGCACGCATCAAATGCAAAGTTCGGTGTCATCAACAAAATATGGACACGTGTCGTGAGCTAGATACTGTTGTACTATTGTATATGCTTATTTTCTTAGTGGCCGATTGCGTGTGTAGTGTGGTGGGCACATCATTTCTAGTTGTGGTGGGTCAACATGAAGACTCATGGGTCAGTTCCATCCTGTGCCACATATAGGTTGGACCGAGATGTGTTATACGAAGACCCATGTGGAGGACTCGACGTACAACACGAAGCTACCAGAGTCGCGGAGGACTCTATCCCCACTGGTGATAAGCCAACTATATATGATTTGTAACCCTAGGCCCTTAGTATGTTATACAAGCTTGGGGGCTAGTTCGTCGATAGTATACACACACGCACAATGCCTGGTATTCACGTGTACTTTGTACACACCCCTATCACTAATATACAGTACTGGGAGTAGGCTCTTTCTTCAACTGCAAGGGTCCGATCCAAACTAGGGTAAAACCTTGCCTCGTATTACCATCCAGCCTAACAACCAGGGATATCCTACCGAATGATATGATGAAATCATATCTGCCAACTACTAAGAGAGAGGTGTGTCGAGGGCAATGTGTGCGAGAGAGGCCTAAAGATAATGTGCGTCACGGGGAGACACGTAGGCACATATATGTGCGTATAGAGGGCTAGTAGAGACCGTGCATGTGTATATATGCATGTGAGAGAAATAGTGTTTTCCAACTGAGATTAGTGAAAAGAATGGTACATAGTAGTCAGAAAGAGAGAGAGAAACAAAGAGAGCATGTGCGTGAGACACCCCGACACCCTGAGAGAGATTGTGAGCATGTGTGAAAGAGAAATGCCGATGCATATAAAGTGTGTGCACTTATGCGTTAGATAGAGAGATATATAACGCATCTATGAGAACGGGGCGAGGCATAGTGCATCTACGTGTAAAAGGCGGTTCTACGCATTTAATTAAAATATAAATGGCATTACTATTTTTGGATGAGATCATGAATTTTGCAAATTGCGTATGGACGAAAATCGTTCTATCAGACACCCATACTCTATTGAATTCTAGCATGTGCATGTGTTTATTTCATATTATCGATCCATAGAGTGAGAGCGGTTTGAAATACAGGCAATAAATGCTTTTGCAATTCATATATAAACATTAATTAGTGCACTCCATGTTGTTAGTGTGAAGCACTTTATACATTTGTCACTTGCATGGATACATTCCAAATTGCTAGCTACGAAATAGAATACATGTCGAATTCAACATAAAGGGGTTTTCAAGATTCAATTCATAGGAAGTGCATTCATCTATTTGAACCCGAGATAATGGCATTTGTAAATCAGATGTAAAGGGGCATCAATCTTTGTTGTGAGTTTGAACATGCTATATATATTCATACGCATATCTAACTTTTTTGCAACAAAGGAGATTATATGTGGAACCATGCATGAACTGAGGTAAGTTGCATATTTTTAATATATACGCGTGTACAATGTATATTCAAATGTACCCCCTCCATTCCAAAATAATCGTAGCTTTAGGATTTTCAAGAGTAAAGATTTGTGAAGTTTGACAAATCCTGAAAGTTCAATTCAAGAGAACCGAAAACGTTAATGCTTCTGCTCCCAAATATAGAACGAAGCGCCAAATAGGCCTCTGGTCACCCGAAACCGCGCGAGGCTAATGTTTTGGTGGTTGGAAATTACTGTCCTGACTCTGGCCCGTGTAGCCTATCGGTCCGATGTCCAAAGGTCTAAACTGGGGTAGGTTTGTAACTTCACCAAGACGCCAGTCTCAACTCCCTCCGAGAAGCACTCATACGCCGTGGGCGCCTAAACACCCATGGCGCTCAGCCGAAATCTATCCCGCCCACATTTGGGACACCTGACATGACTGTCCTACCCCCAACCCGCAATATGTCCGAAATTTTAGATGGGGGCAAAGAGATTGTAACATTCCCCAAATTTCAAACAAGCGCGTCTCAAACCGAAACATTGTTCCCCCTTAGTTCCCCGCCTCCCTCCGTTTCGCCATTCATACTCCGTGGGCGCGAAAACACCCTCTCCACCAGCCGCAAAACCCCAGCCTCCTCCGTCGGTCCGTCCTCCACCCCATAGTGGCCAATCCACCACCGCCCTCCTCCATCACGCGGGAGCCGGTGCCCCGACGTCGTTGTCCAACGCAACCGCAACCGCAACGCCCTCAAGGACTTAGCAGCTGAAGCCGAGGCAGAGCTGCCTCCACGATGCCGACGCTGATGTGCGCCATACCGAAACCACTCTGACCACGCCGTCCTGCGCCTCATTGTTGCGGCTCCACTGTCGCAACCGTCCACCGCACCGGAGCTGTTCCCGCTACGTCGTCGTTCGCCGCCTCGGATCTGCTTCCCCGCCGCCGACAGACGTCCACCACACCACACTCAACAACTTGGCCATGGGTTCGTCCAAGGCTGCACCGTCCTCCACAATTTCTGGTTTCCGGAGAACATCAAGAAGATCGTCGGAAAAATAGAAGGAGGACACAACACTGCCAGCAGAAAGAGGTACTCATCTTCCCTTATTCGTGCAAATCTTACGTCTCCGCTCACACCGTATTCATCCCACGAAAGAAACTAGTTGAGTGTTTCTTACTGCATCATGTTCGTGATACTAAATGCACAAGGTTTCCTCCCTTTTACTATTTCACCTTTGCCAGAGGTCAGTAGCCCGCCTGGATTTCAATTCAGGGTCAGTCGAACCACAATTAAAAGAAGCAGCACCCGCTTAGGCGCGCGGAGCACCTAGTCCGCCTGTTCCCCGGGGAAGTGGTGCATCAGTGTCTATCATAGGGGTGTGGGGTGCAGGAGCTGCTTGCGCCTGATCTGGAGGTCGACAGGTCTTGAATGGATCGGCGGGGCGCCAAGCAGCGGTGCGGTGAGGTCGAGGGAGGGCGCAGCGGGGAGGAATCTTGGGCGGTGGTCGCTAGCGTTTGAGGAAGATCGTCAACACCGATGGCTGGAGGTAGATGAAGGCGATCTGCCCGTTCTTTGTACATCGGACGGTGCAGAAAAATGGACTGAACTATTTGCTTTTCGATCATTGTTATTTTCATAGAATCATGTAGTAATTTAGTGTGCCATGCATGTTGTAGAGCTATCATATGTCTCCCGTCATTTATTTCTCACCGACCTGCTATCTGCTACCTTTACACTGTACTAATTGTGCACACACTTCACCCATACTCACACTATTTTTTTTATGCATGGGTATTTCAGACTACATGCGGTGTTGATGAATGCGTAAAAGAAAAGACATAAGTCACTCGATGTAATTCAAGATAAGCACTAAGCGTTTCAGCTCTAATGGGTGCGATGTCGCCAGTTGGAGATAGTAAACGTAGCTCTGCAGTTGATGATCTCAATTGCCACACACAACCATCCTAGGTGCTTGCTTTAACTTTGCGCTGTCAAATGTGGTTGCATGTTTCATATGGTGTCTAGCTTGTATTGCTTCCAATTAGGGTAAATTGCATCTGCTTAGTTTACACACTATACCTGTGAATATGACATGCCTTCCTATTTTTGGTACACACTAAATCTATGTGTTAACCTTGTTCTTACATGAAACTATCTCTCTTCTGTATCCTACATCAATCACTTACAATGAGTCACCTTTATTCGTTGCATATTGCATATTATTTCTAGCTTTGTTGCCATGTATTGCTTCTAATTTGGTCAAATACATTTGTTAGGGCACCCTTTTAATTTGGCAGAGTGATATTGGTTTCATCTTTCATATGGTTTCTAGCTTGCATCGATTCAAACAAGTTCAAGCACCTTGTGCTTAGTTTACACTTTATACTTCATACATGTCAATATGTCCCATGATCACATTTTTCATACATATTCCATCCTCCTATCATGCGGCTGCCTTACATGAAAGTAGTGTTCACAAGATCATGCATCAATGAGTTACAAGAGCAAATTTTATTCCTTTTTCTTGTGGGTTTGACTTGACAAGGCAAAATCAAGAAAGAGGAAGGAAAAAAATAAGGAAAGGCGATGATGGTGGTCCTCTGCAAGAACGTAAACGGAGCATCTGTCCGATTCTCCTTGTACCGATAGTGCATTACAAGGTCCAAGTCTCCGCTTCCCTACTCCACCATCCAAGGTGCTTGCTCTAACTTGGCAAAGCAGGATATCTGGTTGCATGTTGCATATGGTGTCTAGCTCGTATTGCTCCTAATTAGTGTAAGCTGCATCTGCTTAGCTTACACATGATACATGTGAATATGACACGCTTTCCTGCTTTGGTACATACTATATCTGTCTATCACACCATGTTCTTACATGAAACTACTCTTCTTGTGTATCCTGCATCAGTCACTTATGATGGGACACCTTTAAGTTGGCAGTGTGATATTGGTTTTGCGTCTTGAATATGATTTCTAGCATGTATTGCTTCTAGTTTGATGAACGCCACCTATGACGAGACAGTTTTAACTTGGCGAGTGATATTTATTGCACCTTCCATATGGTGTCTTGCAGTGTTTCTAATTTGTTGAAGTGCCTTCGCTTAGTTACCACATCATATGTGTGAATATGTCAAGTCCGTCCATTTTTTCATACATATTCCATCCTCGTATCATGACTTTGCCTTTCATCGTAGTAGTGTTAAATCGGTATCATGCATGAATGAGTTCTGAAGAGCGAATGATATTCCTTTTTCTTGTCGGTATGACCTCACAATGCAAAATCAATAAAGCTGAAGGAAATTGGCAAGGCATTGTATGATGGTGGTCCTTCCGAGCAACTGAAACGGAGGTTCTCTATAGATTCTACTCCGCCATCCTCCCAACAAGATTCACAAGACAATGCAAGGCTAGACAGTCAACGTAGCTGTGTAGATGATGAGCACATCTCCCCTACTCCACCATCACAGGTGCTTGCTCTAACTTGGCACTATTATATGTGGTTGCATGTTGCGTATGATGTCTAGCTTGTATTGCTTCAAACTTTGTTGAATTGCATCCGCTTACTTTACACATAATGCCTGTGAATATGACATGTGTTCCTGTTTCTACATCAGACTACTATTCTTGCATATCCTGCATCAGTCACTTATGATAAGGCACCTTTAAGTCACCACTGTGATATTGGTTGTGTCTTGCATATGATTTATAGCATGTACTGCTTCTAATTTGTTGAAATGCCATACAGTTTGAACTTGGCAGAGTGATATTGGATCTTTCATATGGTGTCTAGCTTGCAATGCTTCTAATTTGTTGAAATGCCTTCTGCTTAGTTACCACATCATAGGTGTGAATATGTCACACCATCCTGTTTTTCATACATATTCCATCCTCGCATCATGTGTTTGCCTTTCATCCGAGTAGTGTTAAATCGGTATCATGCATGAATGAGTTCTGAAGAGCGAATTTTATTCCTTTTTCTTATCGGTTTGACTTCACAATGCAAAATCATTATAGCTGAACGAAATTAGTTCGGCAGTGGATGATGGTGGTCCTTCGGAGCAACTCAAACAGGGGGTCTCTACAGATTCTACTCTGCCATCCTCCCAACAAGATTCACAAGACAACACAAGGTTATATGTGGTTGCATTTTGCATATGATGTCTAGCTTGTATTGCTTCTAACTTGAATTGCATCTGCTTACTTTACACATAATGCCTGTGAATATGACACGTGTTCTTGTTTCTAGAACATACGTGTACATGATGAGCACATCTCCCCTACTCCACCATCACAGGTGCTTGCTCTTACTTGGAACTGTTATACGTGGTTGCATTTTCCGTATAATGTCTAGTTTGTATTGCTTACAACTTATACCTGCAACGATCACTTACCCATAAGACACATTTAACTTGGGACTGTGATGTAGGTTGCATCCTGCATTGTCTTCTAGCTTGTACTGCTTATAATTTCTTGAAATGTCACTTACGACGAGACACTTTTTACCTGAAAGAGTGATATTGGTTGCATGTTCATATGGTGCCTTGCTTTCATTTCTTCTAATTTTGTTGAAATGCCTTCCGTTACTGTTTTTTGATACATATTCCATCCTCCTATCGTACGTGTGAATATGAAAAGCTATATTTTTTTGTATATATTCCATCCTCCTATCCTGCGCTTGCCTTACATCAAAGTAGTGTTAAATGCAGATCATGCATCAACCAGTTATGCAGAGCTAATTTTATTCATCTTCTTGTGGTTTTGACTTCATAAGGCAATATCGTAAAATAGGAAGGAAGAGAGTAAGTTAGGGGATGTTGGTGGTCCTCCGCACCGACGCAACAGAGACTCTCTAGATTTGCCCTCGCCATCTGCGAATGAAGTTGAAGTCCCAAGTATACATGATGAGTTCATCTCCCGTACTCCACCATCGCAGGTGCTTGCTCTAAGTTGACAGTGTGATAATTGGTTTCATGTTGCATATGTTGTCTAGCATGTATTTCTTCTATTTTGATTAAATTGCACCTCGCTGAGTTTATACGTTACACATGTGCATATGACATGGCTTTCTGTGTCTAAAATACACTGCATCTATCTATCATACCTTGTTCTTACATCAAATTACTGTTGTTGTGTATCCCGCATCAGTCACTCATGCTTGGACGCTTTTAACATGGCAGTTTGATAGTGGTTGCATCTTGCATTGATTTCTCGTTGTACCGCTTCTAATTTTTCGAATTGCCACTTATGACAAGACACTTTTAACTTGGCACAAGAATATTGGTTGCATCTTTCATATGGTGTCTAGCTTGCATTACTTCTATTTTCTTGAAAATCATACGCTTAGTTTGCACATCGTAGCTGTGAATATGTCATGTCGTCTGTTTTCTTACATATTCCATCCTCATACGGTTGTCTTACATCAAAGTATTTCTTGTCTGTATCATGCATCAATGAGTTCTGAAGAGTGATTTTATTCTTTTGTGTTGTGGGTACAGCTTGACATGGCAAAGTAAAAAAAAGAGCAAGGAAAATAATATAGTAGGGAGTGTTGTTACTCGTCGAGTGAAACAGAAAAGGTTCTGCCGTCGAGATTCTGGTGGTACTTATAGTGCATTAGAAGGTCCAAGTCCACCGGCTAAATCTACAAACAAAGTATCACCTGCCCCACCAGCTGCAGCATCCGCTTCAACTGTACCATCATCTCAACCAGTTGCTCGTTCATTTGCTCCGGAACTGGCCAGTTCCCAAGCTGCCTTCACACCTAACACTACTTCCGAAGCACTGCTGACACAACATGACCTGGCTAGATCAGATGAACCTCATGAGCATCAACACCAAGACGGTACCTGACCGAGTCAAGTTGCAGTTGCATGCTCCTTTACATGTACTCTCACAGTTTGATGTACACTAACACTTTCCATATTCGTTGTTGAACTAGCACCACGGTGCAAGCGGAAACAGACATTAGGGATAATGCTTGACAGATTAACAAAATCTAAAGGAGGAAGAATGGAGATCCATTTTGAGGCAGGTTTAAAAAGGCCACCTGTCGGTGTACTAGAGTAGGGGTACCCTAGTATCCCGAACTCGTGCACGGACAGACGATTCTTGACTTCAGCGGCAGGGCTTGCCTGGTCACCGCCAAGATCCTCCGTGGTTCCTTTGGAGCCATTCAAGAACAAAGTATTTAACCAAGAAGACAAGGCCCGGCAAGAGGAGCTTGCCGAAGGCCACTCAAGGTACGCAGAAGACAAGACCCCGGCAAGAGGAGCTTGCCGGGAAGGCTCGAGCGCGACAAGCCTCCGGACGCGACAAGATTCAGCCGCGACAAGGCACTTGCCGCGGCAGCAACCTCTTCATCTCCGCTCCGGCTCATCCATCAACGTGTCTCCATGGGACCATTCCATGCGCAGCGTGTCCGAGGCTGTGCAGCCAGCCGTGAGGAGCAGCGATAAGCGGCCGACAAGCCTACCATCGTGGCAAGCGGTGGCGCTCTGACGGTCCCTGTTGCCTTTGTTTAGGCGATAGGGACGGGCATTTAATGCTTTTGTCCCTTGCCGTCGAGTTAGGTATATTGCATCATACCTTTGTTCAAGTAGGTGTACCAACTACTGTTTTTCCATTTGTACCCTCATCTACGTTGCCACCTGTCGGAGACCCCTTGAGCATATAAAAGGAGGCCCATGCGCAACGTAGAGGGGGGTTCGGCCGGTTTGATCCGAACGTAACCAGAGAACACTCACACTAGGTCTTGTAGCTCTCATTGCTCCCTAGCAAGAACACAATACAGTCAGACAAGCAGCAGTAGGAGTATTATCCCTCCGGAGAGCTCCGAAGCTGGGTAAACTTCTCGTGTGCTTCGCCTCGATCCGCTCTTCGTGCGATCTCCGCCCCCCTCCGAACCACAAGGGACTCGGCCCGCCGGTCCCATAGGTGTCCGTAGGTCCGATCAGCCTCCCCGACACCACGTGATGCTACAGAGTTAGCCAAGTTAGTAACAGAGGCAGCCGTTGCCGTTAGGTATCATGCATGTATCCTCCCAACGTGGATCCAGTACAGGAATGAGAAATACAATACCCAGTTTAACACCTTCCTTGACCATTTGTCCGTAAGTAATGTTATGCATCGCAATTATTAATATTGTCTTGCTCTGTCCCATACTTTCTAGCTTCCTCCTAATAAGACTCACATTCTTTTTTCAATAGATGAGGTTCAAGTTGGATCCGAAAGATGATGCAACTAAACAAGCATGCACTCATATTTTTCGATGCGCTGCGACGATGTCGGTACCACCTTAGAAAATCTCACTTTGAAGGCAAGGCTAACAATGAAATCGCCCAAACATCTCCGATTGGAATATATTACAGATGAAGACTGGACAACCCTCGTTAAACACTAGTCCTGATCCAAAGTATCGTAGGCTATATGTATTTGATCGCACCACATATTGAACTTGTATTTATGTATGTGCCTTACAAGTGTATCTTCTTCTAGGCTAACTGTTTGAAGAACAAAACCAACCGTTCTAAAGTGAAATTCCAACAGACAATAGGATCTCGTAGCTATATTGAACACTGCGAGGCTCTTGTAAATAGCTGCTACTTCCTTATTTTTTTATGCCATATTATCGTATCTATATTGACTTGTTCCAAATACAGAGGAAAGCTCGTGCGGACCAAAAAGAACCTGAACTGGATGCAGTGCAAATCTTCAAGGATTGCCACACCAGCAAGATGAAGGGCATGAGCACACCAGTTCAAGCCACTTTTGTAAGTCCTTACTCCTCCTGCCTTGAACTGATTGGTACAGTGATGTGTTCATTTAACTACTTGGTTTGCAGCCAATGTCAGTTACTCTTTTCACTTTTATACACAGTTGTCTTAACGTATCATTTCACCTTACATGGTTTAAAAGAGATGAAGGATATTCTTTTGGTCTTGATCTGTAATCTAGTTGTTATGTTCACGTGCGCACACAATGATAAAATAGGTTGTTTGTTTTATATTTGTTTGCCCATGATGTGAATGATGTCATACTATGTTCATCCTACTTTAAACCGTGTCTCTTTATCCTTAGATGTCAACGAATGTGAGGAAATAGACAATACAAGAGGGCATGCTACATGAACATATGTTCCGAAAGTGATTTTATTATGTAGTTGGCACTACAATACATGCTAATGTATTATAGTAGTTCACCAAAATAAGTTATGTATAAATGTTTAACCTACTTTTTTTGTTTTTGTCTCATTATTAACTTATCCAGTACACTAATCTACAAGTTCAAACTTTCAGGAAGCTATGGAACAAATGATTGAACAGCCACAACCACCTGAAGGTGATGAGGCTACTACAGGCACAATGTCTTCTCTTGTTGCAGTGCGTCAGTATCTCTCCACTAACAGTGCAAAAAGCACCTTCCTGTGTAATTATGGGTTGGTTGTCAAGGTAACCTCGTCCAAATCGCCTACTGAACAAAATCTTCCTGCTAGACAGAGTGATATATCTGTGCTCCAGACACAAGTCCAATCCCTAATGGACGTTCTTTCGGAAACAAGAATAGTGGTTGAGAAATGTCGTCAAGATATGAATGGTTTTGAAACTAGACTATCAGACATTCGCTTCGTTGTTCAAGAGCAATGGCGGAAAAAGGTGGAGATCGTCTTTGCTCCATCGATTCTGACTGAAACATTAGCACTCGTGTCAAATGATCTGTGCTTCTATACATCCGATGGTGCTTTTATCTCGCAAGGATCAGTAAACTTTATGCCAACATGCCTTTTGTTGTATGGTTGGAAATTATTTTGTTGTGATACAACATTTGTGATGCTGCCCAGTGCTGCAGAATTACGACGCTTATTTACGTATAGTGTAGGTTTATCTTAGTAATGTATTCGGTAAAAGCTTCAGAGGATCCCAACATGCCAACATTCGTCGGGCCCATTCCAATTGGGCTCAAAAGCGATTCTGGGCGAAATTGGCATGTAGCCCACTAAAAATATCTGGGCCTAAATCAGCATAAGCTTTCATATTTTTTACGGTAGGCCTATGCCCATAGTTGGCCTTTAACAGGCCTAAACATAATTTGGGCCCTCAGTAAAAATAGGCCATTTACAGGTGTAAATATCTCGAGCCCATAAAAAACATGGGCCTTTAATAGACCGAATGTGAAATTGGGCCCTGATTGTGCCAAATAACCCACTGGACTTAGCAGGCCGGAACTTCGGTCGCGCTAGATTATCGTCATTTTTATATGGGCCGTTAACGGGCCTGATATGACGTTGGGCCACATATGGCCCATGGTTTACGTCCAGCGTTAACAGACCGAAAATGACAACAGGCCGAAAGTGGCCCAAATCTATAGTGGGCCTCTAACAGGCCGAATGTTAGACATGGCCGAATATGACCCAAATCCTTCATGGTCGTTTATGGGCCGGAAGTTTTGATGGCCTGTAAATGGGCTCAAATGAAGCCGGACCTTTAACAAGTCGGAAATACACCGGGCCGTGATTCGGCCCAATTACTTAGCGGACTGTTAACGGGCCAGAAGTGACCATGGGCCGCGTTGATGACAAGTTTAGGACAGGCCGTTGACGGGCCTATTTGACAGAGAATGTTGGGCCTTTAGCTGGGCCGGCCCATTATGGTCTGCAGAATCTTGTGGGCCTTTAGCTGGGCCGGCCCATTGTGGTCCCCAACATCTTGTGGGCCTTTAGCTGGGTCGGCCCATTATGGTCTGCAAAATCTTGTGGGCCTTTAGCTGGGCCGACCCATTATGGTCTGCTAAATTTTGTGGGCCTTTAGCTGGGGCGGCCCATTATGGTCCTCTTAATCTTATGGGCCTTCGGTTGGGCCGGACCATTTAAACTTTGTGCGCCACTGTTGGGCCCGTCCACGTGTCAACATATCATAGGCCCAGCTTGACCGTTGGATGAGTGACATCTGTGCCAACGCGGAGCTGACGCGTGGATCCATCAGCCAATGAGAATTTTACACGTGGAAAATCGGCCCATTAACGGGTTACCGGATCCAAAATCCGACCCGATAGCATAACGGCGTTCCGTTACGGTGGATGCCACATGTCGGTCACCCTTGAGGAAAGCACTTATGTGACGCGCGATTTATCGTCATGGAAGTGGACACTTCCGTGATGATAATTTTGGTAATGTCATGGAACACTTCTACAACAGCACATGTATGACTATCTTGATTCTGTCATAAATTTGTCATGGATGTATATGCATGAAAAAAACGCGACCTACTGTGACAAACACGTATCATCACGGAAGTGTATTTTTTGTAGTGGTTTGATCTTCCTGGAAAAGACAGAAACTTTGTGCTCACAAAAATAATTGTTAAAATTCATCAGACGTGATAAAATGCTAATTCTTTTTGCATAAGATCAATATACAAATTATCTAGGTTGTCCTAGATTTTTAGAATTTTTTGAGTTCCAGATGTATTCGAACAAATCAGATTGCTACAGACTGTTCTGTTTTGACAGATTATGTTTTCTTTGTGTTGTGTGCTTATTTTGATGGCTCTATCGTTTTCTTTGATGAGTTTTTTCCATAGAAAAGTTGGAATACAGTAGATATAATACAAAAACAAAATAAGAATTGGTTTTATACAACACTTATAGTAGTGGTTTATTTTTATTACACTAACGGATCTCACGAAGGTTTTGTTGAGTATTGTGTGATTGAAGTTTTCAAGTTTCGTGTTATCTTACGATGGATGAAGGAAGGATGTAAGAGCCTAAGCTTGGGGATGCTCCAGCATCCCAAGCTATTATCCAAGAATGAGCAACCAACTAAGCTTGGGGATGCCCCCGAGTGACATCCTTGCTTTCTTCCAACAACTATCGGTATTTTACTCGAGGCTATATTTTCATTCATCACATGATATGTGTTTTGCTGGGAGCGTCTTGTACGATATGTGTCTTTGCTTTTTTTATTTTATGTTTTAACTCATCAATCCTTGCTTGAAACACCTATTTGAGAGAGCCAATATATGTCATGACTTGTTAGAATTGCTCTCTATGCTTCACTTAAATCTTTTATGAGCTAGGACTTGCTCTAGTGCTTCACTTATATCTTTTTGAGCACGGTGTGCTTTGTTATTTTTGAAGAAATGCTCTCTTACTTTACTTAGATTTATTTGAGAGTTAGTAGAATTTTGAAGAAATTCTCTCTTACTTCACTTAAATTATTTTGAGAGAAAGAAAATTTGTTATGCTCATGATCTTCACTTATATTTGTTTGAGCTTAGGAAAAGCAACACATGAAAATTAGTCCCAAAGTGATAGATATCCCAGAAGGATAAAGTAAGAAAATGTCATGAAGATCATTGGACAAAATAAACTTGATTCTTATTAATAGTTTTGAGATATGATGATGGGATATGTGAGTTATGTTGATAAGTAATTGTGCTCTTGTAAGAATATTAGTGTTAAGGTTTGTGATTCCCTGTGCATGCACTAAAGTCAATAATCATGCAATGAAAATTATATCCTACTTATGGTGCATTATTCGGTGTTAATTATTCTTAATGCTTGCTTATGAGATTATTCATTTCTTGGTTGGTCGCTTCTCAATCTTTTTGCTAGCCTTCATTTTGCACCAACTATGACCTCTACTTGTGCAACCAAAATCCTTTAAACCAGTTTTGCCACATGAGTCCACTATATCTACCTATATGCGGTATTCTTTTGCCGTTCTAAGCAAATTTGTATGTGCCATCTCTAATTTTCAAAATAAATTTCTCTTTTGTGTGTTTGTTTCGCTCGCGGAACGGTAATGGGTAGCTAATATTTTCCATGCTGGATGTGTTATTCTCAAGATGAGTGTTTATTCACTTGTCATTGCACGAGAGTAAGGCAAAGGTCTTAGGAATGCCCAGTCCCAAAATGCAAAAATGAATTTATTTTATGTTTTCAAATAATAAATTCCTTGGAAAGTGTTGGTATGGAGGGAACCCGTGGATACAGTTAGCCAATGAAAGTGAAAGAATGGTGGAAAAAGGAATAAAGTTTATTTTCTATTTGGGAACCTCCTCTGGCATATCTAGCATGGAAAGTGTTGGGAACTCTAAGTCATTTGCGTTGGTGGGATGGATACACCTCCCAAAATGTTTTTATCTCTAAGTTTTTCACTTTGAGCTCTGGCACCTCTACAAATCCCTCCTCCCCTCTACGAAGGGCCTTTCTTTTACTTTATGCAATTTTTATTTTGAAACTTGAGTCTTCATCTTCTCTCATAAAAAGCACCAATTAGGAGGCAATATGATTGTACTTAAGTATTGGGTGTAGTTAATATTCTAGTGCGTTTCATGAATGGATCAATGTTTGAGCATGATGGGCTAGGGATAGCTTATTTTAAGGTTGATATTTTGAAAAACATGGTTGCTTGTTGATATGCTTGAGTATCTAAATTATTATGTCAAAACTAGACTATTGCTTTGAATCACATAAAAGTCCAAATGTCCATGCTATAAAGAAAAGAATATGATATGACATGGTGAACATCACTCCACATCAAAAATTCTGTTTTTATCACTTACCTACTCGAGGACGAGTAGGAGTTAAGCTTGGGGATGCTGATACATCTCCAGCGTATATATAATTTTTATTGTTCCATGCTGTTTTATTATCAATCTTGGATGTTTTATAATCATTTTATAGTCATCTTATATCATTTTTGGTACTAACCTATTGACATAGTGCCAAGTGCCAGTTGCTGTTTTTTCCGTGTTTTTTACATCGCAGGAAATCAATATCAGACGGAGTCCAAATGCAACGAAACTTCACGGTGATTTTTTGTGGACCAAAAGAAAGAAGTTGGGCCCTGGTTACACCTGGGGGGGACTCCCGAGGAGTAGACAACCCACCAGGGCGTGCCAGGAGGCCCAGGCGTGCCCTGGTGGGTTGTGCCCACCTAGGGTGCCCCCCGGACTGCCTCTTTGCTCTATAAATACCCCAAAAATACCAGAACCCTAGAAGCACCGACGAAATATTCATCCAGCCGCCGCAGAGTCCAGAACCACCAGATCCAATCTAGACACCATCTCGGATGGGGTTCACCACCTCCATTGGTGCCTCTCCGATGATGCGTGAGTAGTTCTTTGTAGACCTTCGGGTCCATAGTTAGTAGCTAGATGGATTCCTCTCTCTCGCTGAATTCTCAATACAATGGTCTCTTGGAGATCCATATGATGTAACTCTTTTTGCGTTGTGTTTGTTGGGATATGATGAACTTTGAGTTTATGATCAGTAATATCTTTTTATATCCATCAAAGTTATTTGAGTTTCTTTGATCTCTTATATGCATCATCTCTTATAGCCTCGTATTTCTTCTCCAATATTTGGGTTTTGTCGTGGAATTAACACGTCAGATGTCCTCATGAAAGGACTTAGTCGTGGAGCCATCGCAATGGGTTAGTTTGAAGGGGATTAGACCGGACAAGGGACACGGGAGCTTATACTAGTTCGGCCCCTTCGATGAAGGTAAAAGCCTACATCTAGTTGTGATGGGATTGATTGGGTTTTGATGACCAGGGAGCGAAATACGCTTGCCTGAGTCTCGAGTTGTTGTTTGTTGTCCCTGAACCGCCGCCGGGTCGTCCCCTTATATACATGGGTTGACGCCCGGCCGGTCTACAGAGTCCCGAGGCCGACTCATACAAGTGTCCGGCTTGGTCTCTCCTTTCCTTATCTTACAACACAAGTTGCATGACTATGGCGGTTTACCACTACGGTCCCTAATCCGCCTTTGGGCTCCGGGACTCTATGCTTCATAGTAAAACGCCATCTTCTGAGTCTGTGGGTTTCAATATAGTTGAGGGTGAACCGGCCCCTCCTGGGCGCTTTACACTCAGTAGTTATATCCCCAACATTAGGCCCCAGATTGATTTGAACCTGTCCATGTCAATCTTCAACACTTACGAAAATCCTGTAAATATCTTCCTTCACTTCTCATAAACCGCCATGATATCTTCCCTTTATAAATCCGGTTAAACCGCTGTGACGTCATCCTCTGGATAGAGCAACGGATCATCATGACGTCATCTCTGTAAAAAATGAATAAAAAGATTACCTTCATTTAATGTCATCACAGAAATCGAGGCAACAGCTACGCCACTCGCCGCTTTTGACTCCTCGATTCTCGCACCTGTCACTTATCCTCTGCCTTATTATAAATAAGCCTGACAGGCCTTTTCATTTTTTTCTCCCGTTTCTTCTCATCTTCATCCTCGTGACCCGAAGGACCTCCGCGCCGCCGCCGCCGTCGCTCTTCGGATCTGCACCGACCAAGGCCGCTGCATCAACCTATTTGCTCCAGAGACCTTGCCGCGCTCCTCCATCGCCGAGTGGCCCTGGTAAGTTCACGTCTCGTAACCCTAGATCTTCATTAAAGTTTTTCGAGTTCATCCATGTCCGCCGCTGTTCATCAGTTCTTCTGTGTTCCTCCTTCTTGTCTTTGTACTGAGGGTATATAGATGTGCCTGATAGGTTTGAACTGCAGCTAGATCTATTCCGTTAGTTCACCGTACTGTAGCATCTTACTACTTCTGAATAAACTCCACCTGGTTCGTCTCTGTTCCTCTTTAGCGCCATAGTAGGGCTCAGAAACATTTTCTTCAGTTATGCACGGTAGATCTGAAATTACACTGTCATACTGTGAAACTTGTTTTTGCAACACTTAGTAGAAATTATGAATCTTGACCCTTCTGCCTCTGGGCGGTTTAACTTTCGATAGCCAACCCGCCATATATCATTAGCCCTCTCTTAAACCGCCAATTGAACCTTACATAGTATTTTTCTCCGGTTTAACACTGAATTGCACACCTTAAACCGTAAATTCTTAAACCGGCACTTGTTTTTCCTTTCAGTTCCCCCTTCCGGGATGACGAAACAATTCTGTGCTTGCAATTGCGTTCCATCCCGTATCACAGAAACACAAATCAATGGTTATGTCACCACTTGTGTTTTAGCCTCAAAAAGTGTTCTCCACTGGCGAGTTCCGGAATCGAAATGTCCACCTGAACCTCAAGAAGGAGAGGTGATTGTTTTTATGCAACACTTAGACCGGGGATTCAGTCCGCCCGGATCAAAAAAATTCCGGGATGTCCTCGCAAGCTTCCAACTCCATCCACAAGATATTGGTCCGAATTCTGTGTCCAATATATGCAACTTCCAAGTATTCTGCGAAGTCTATCTTCAAGAAGAGCCAACCGTGGAGCTATTTCGGGACTTCTTTCATTTGAACCGCCGTACGGAATTCTCAGATGGTCCCAACACAGAGCTTGGTGGCGTTTCAATTCAGAAAAGGAAAGAAGTTGACTTCCCTCATGCAAAACATCACAGCCATCCCAAAGATTGGAATCAAACCTGGTTTTACTGCCGGAACACTGCCCCTGATGGAGAAAATCCTTTGCCGGGTTATCTCCCTCACCGGCTTAGCAATGGCCACCCACTACCTTTACGCTTGACCGCCGTAGAACGGAAGAATTTTGCACCTCAACTCACCAAGCTCCGGGCTCTGATGGCCAACGGTTTAACTGGCATTGATCTTGTCCGCTGCTGGGTTTCTTGATGCATGAATATACTGGTGATGTCAAAGACCCTCAACGATATCACGACATAGTAAAAACCGAGCTTGAAGTTACTGAATCGATGAAGAAAATGCTTGATGAACCGATCTCTCCATGTAGCCAAACCGGGTTGGCTCTATTTTGCATCTCCAATAAACCGCCAGCGGTAAAGTTCATATAAATACTTTACTGATTTCCTTCCATATTGACTGTGTACTAACCTTTCCTTGTCTTAATTTCAGGCTAACAGCTCCTTTTGGAAACGGACTAAACCGGCCCGGGCTCCTCATGCAAAGACCAAGGCCACCAAGAAAGCTAGCAAGAAGAAAACAGCCGAGACTTCTGATCCGCTAGAAGAGGAAGAATCCGACGCTGAGGTAGAACTTGACTCACTTGGTTCCTTTTTCATCCATCTTATTGACAATTACTATTCCCAGGATGATGCTGAGGCCAGCCGTGCAGAACATGTTGAGGTAATCCTTCTTTCTTCCGATTCAGATCTTGTACCGGTTCAAAGAATTCGCCGCACAGTCCGGAAAGTAAAACAATCTCACCCCCTTGCTCATTTGGATCCAAAATTTTCTTTGGAGACACAACAAGTTGAAGAACGTTGCACAACCCGGCATAGCGGTCAACAAATCACATCGTCCGGTTTGCCGATACGCCAACCCGGAAAGGTCGTCCAGAGGTGACTTGTTCTCCTGAAAAGCGTTATCCTTTGAAAGGTTTCTTCCGATGCCCTCTCAATACGTCTGACCCGGAATACCAGGCTTCTTCCAACTTGTCTGGCGGTTCATCACCCACTCAGCTGCCTCCTCTCAGACTCGTCGCTGGGTAAGTATATTACTCCTTAATTTGTTTCTTTTATTTGTCAGTTTACCATGTTCTAACTTTTGATGTTGTAGTGCCATGGCTCGATTAAGTAAGAAAGCCAAGACCAGCGACCCTATTGTTGATGTTGAACCAGAGAAGACTCCAGAGCATCATGGCAAACACCCTGAAGTTGCTATAGACAGCTCTGCTGGGAAAGACCAAGATGCTGATGCTAACCCGCCAGAGGTTGAACCGAATGTAGAGGTTAATACTTCACATCCTCCTGCTCCTCCAAGTCCAACAGTGGAACAGCGGGGCTCAACTGCTGATCCACCAAGCCCTGCTACCAAAGCGCCAAACCCTGTTAAGAATGGCAATTCATCCAGTCCGGGCCAAGATGATGATGTTGTTGTTACTGCTATTGCGTATACCGCCCCTGGTAATCCGGTTATTCTATCAAAGCACACTGCCAAGGATGAATTTGCTGCTATGAGCAAGGGGAAGGAGAAAACTGATTGGTCAGCTTATGTCGATCTTTCTGCTCAAGAGCTTCACTCCGGCCTCTTGAACCGGCTTTACACAAGCCATGATTATGAAGCCGGTTTAGTAAATCTGATGATGGAGCGTTATGAGGTAAACAATTTTGTTCTTTGCTCTGTACCTTCATTGCATTGTAGCCCCCAAGGGCCGGTTTGTCTTTAGAAAGTGAAACCGGGACTTTGTATATTCCATACCGTACTTTATGAGATTTCCTTGTGTATTTCTGATCAAACACACATTAGCCCCCAAGTGCCATGATTAAAACTTGTATTAATCCTTGGGACTTCAATAATCAACATAAAATGATCCGCATTAGCCCCCAAGTGCCAAGTGTATAACTGGTTAGATGCTTGGGACTTTAACAAAGATATTAACATGCTCTCTTACTGTTGCAGAGTGAGATAAGCCAACAAGTCTCACAAATTGCTGACCTTCAAGAAAATCTGAAATCCCAACAAGAAAAAACCACCAAGGCCAAGGATGAATTGAAAACCGCCTTAACCACCATGGAGCAACTCAAGGAATGGTACAAGTCTGAACAGGCCAACTGGCAGACTGAAAAGGCTGGATTGCTGAAGCGGGCGGAAGACGCTGAATCAGCTCTTAAACCGATGACGGAAGAGCTTACTGGATTAAAGCGCCA
Organism: Aegilops bicornis; assembly: GCA_021605145.1. NCBI lineage: Eukaryota > Viridiplantae > Streptophyta > Magnoliopsida > Poales > Poaceae > Aegilops > Aegilops bicornis. Next base: position 336,260,480 of record CM038672.1, on the reverse strand, counting down.
AATCCATGCCATGAAATCTGTAATATTTGGTAAGCACTGTTTACCAAGGATTTTATGAATATTCCGCTTTGAAATTTTCTCCGGTTTAACATGAACTTCTTGAACTGCTATAGGCAGGCGCATTGCTCATCTGGGTTCTGATATTCATAAGACACTCAAGGCCGCGTATACACTGATTGAACAGTTATATACGAGCTGCATCGTCAGCCGCTCGGGAACGGGGTCCCTGCACTTGCTCGCTGCGCCCGCGGCGTGGCTCAAAGGGGGCTCATCACGGCCCATCTTCATCAACACAAGCTCGGGACCTCGCGAAGGGCCAGAAGCCTCATGGGCGGACGACAGGGAGCTTCCTCAGGCACGGCCTCATCAGGCTGGCTCGCGAGGAGGTGGAGTGATCTAGGCGGGGTACCTCACGAGGTGCCCATGACGCAAGCCATGACGACCAAGGGTGCCAGGCGGGCGCCAGCCCGCGCAGTGTCCTCCTTTCCTCTTTGGTGCAAAGGGAGCAAGCGCAGGCGAGAGCATCAAGCAAAGGCGTCCATTTTGGTGCAACAAGACCAAGACCAGCCCAACGGCAGGAAGGAAGTCATTGTGGAGCCCAAGCCGGTGTCGCCACCAGAGCCTTTGACAGGCGAGGACCAACTTTAGTCAGGATAAGTGTACTGGATGTTCCCCTTCAAAATGGCCAATTGTTGGTGCCCTTCCCGCTCAATATTTGGGAAGAGGCCCAGGGCCTCTGTCTATAAATAGGACTAGCCTCCCACAGGGTAGAGGCATCTGGGATCGGGCATCTTGAATCAAAAGAGAGAGAGAGAGAGAGAAAGAGCGACTGAACTCCTCCAAGCAGTTCATCGCCTCGGCCAAGAACAGACCCTCGAGGTTGTTCTTCCTTGTATTGTTCATCACCATCAGCCCAAGAGGCAATCCACCACACCACAAACTAGAGTAGGGTATTACACCACAATGGTGGCCCGAACTAGTATAAACCTTGTGTCTCTTGTGTTGTTCCTTTCGTAGTTTTAGATCCAAGCGAGGCGGCGGGTGTAGGTAGGTAGAGGGCGAGATCTCCGCGCGCACCCCAGTGTTCGAACCTCAAGGGTCTGCCGGAACCCGAAATCCGACATTTGGCGCGCCAGGTAGGGGTGCGCCGGAATTCGTCTTCCGCCGCCCTGTTTTCCGTCGACCACCGCATCCATGTCTGACGCTCGTCGGGCCCATGCCGAGCGCCGAGCCACTCTCGATTCCCGCATTGCCCAGACGGCTCCCGTCGGCGGGCGCCCTCGTCGTTCCCCGTCGCCTGCCGTCAACGCCGCCACTGGCCCGGCGGGGAACGAGCAGCAAGCGTCGTCCGAGCATCCCTCGTGAGGCAAGACGGCCGCACTGCCACCCCCTCACTCGCCCCGGCTGGTTCTTCGTCTCGCGCCTTCCGCGCGCCCATGGAGGCTCGAGCTGCGCTCATCGCGGCAAACGAGCTCCTGCGCTACCGTCCCGTCGACGACGTCTACGAAGAGTGGCTCGACCGCGTCGCCGAGCTCGTCCGCGCTGTAGGGGGCTCCCCCGCGCCGTCCGTCCCGCTGCACCGCAGCCCTCCTTCGCGGGTGACGAAGCTCCGGGGGCGCCTCGACCGCCTCCCCCTCAAGAAGGCGCCCTGGCCCCAACGCGCGTGGTCCCTGGGCGGAACCCACTCCGTCCGGCGCCAGCGCGGCAAGAGCAGAGCTGCCAGGAAGTCCCTCGCCCTCAAGAAGCTGCCCGAGTGCTCCCCGCTCCAGCTCGTCGCGACCACGCTCCTGCTCCAGCACGTCAAGACCCCGCGTTGCTCCCAGCTGCAGCGCATGGGGACCCGCAAGACCAAGCTCTTCGTCACCCAAGGCCTCCCGTGGCCACAGCAGGCCTCCGTGCCTTCACCACTGAGGTGTGCAGCGTCGCGTGGCCCGGCAAGTTCAAGCCAGACCTGCCTCCTCGCTACGACGGTACGGCCGACCCCGCAAAGTTCCTCCAGCTCTACGAGCTGGGCATCGAAGCCACCAACGGAGACAAGAAGGTCATGGCGAACTGGTTTCCCATGGCGCTCAAGGACGGGCCCGCACTGCTCTCGAACACTGGCTCTGTGCACGATCTCCTCCTGGGACGAGATGCGCACCCGCTTCATCGCCAACTTCCAAGGTACTCGTGACCGGCCACCTGCAGTGAGCGACATGCGCCGCATCAAGCAGCAACCAGGGGAGACCCTGCAGAAATACATCCAGCGCTTCAACAACGCATGCCTCAAGATTCCCAAGGTGACCGAGGAGGCCATCATCTCCGCCTTCTCCGACGGTGTGCGCGACGTCAAGATGAAGGAGGAGCTGGCGATGCATGAAGACTTGTGCACTTCCTTGGAGCTGTTCAACTTGGCGACCAAGTGCGCCAGGGCCGAGGAAGGGCGTCTCTCCCTCCTCGAGCTGCCTGCTGCAGACCCAGAAGAGAAGAAACCCAAAGCCAAGGACGTGAAGCGCAAGGGGGCTGCCGTGCTCGCGGCAGAACCGGACACCAAGCGAGGCAGAGATCAGCCCGAGTCTTCCAAGGGCAGCCGGTACTGCGTGTACCACGACCTCCACACCCACAACACCAAAGAATGTCAAGAGCTCCGAGCCGTGCGAGAAGGGTGGATCGGCCGACGTCCCGACCGCAGCGACCGGGGCTACGGCCGAGGAGGAGGAAGGAACGCAGGACGCTGGGAAGACCGCGGCCCTCGCCAAGGGTGGCGCGACCAACCTCGCGAGGATCGCTGGCAGGACCCGCCTCGCGAGGGAGGCTGGAGGGATCAGCCTCGCGAGGATCGCCCGCAAGTCAACGCAGGCCTCCCTCCTCTGCTGCCGTAGCCAAGGAGAAATGAAGACCATCATTAGGACGAGGGGGCTGGGGGCTTCCAGGAGCCGCGCGCGATTGCCTGCATCCTGGGCGGAGCTCAAGCCCTAGCCTCTCAACGCATCTTCAAGCAGTTCGCCCGCGAAGTGAATGCAGTCCTCCCCAAGCTCGAAGCCACACGCCCCCTCAGATGGTCGGCATGCGCCATCACGTTGAGCTCAGCGGATCAGCTCAAGTGTGCGGCCACAGCCGGAGTCCTCCCGATGCTTTGCTCCCCAATCATCAGCAACGTGCTAGTCACCAAGACCCTCATCAATGGCGGGGCAGGGCTCAACGTCCTGTCCATGGAAACGTTCAACAATCTCCAAGTGCCTTACAATCAGCTTCAGCCAACCAAGCCCTTCTCTGGGGTTACCGACGGCTCCACGGTCCTGATTGGGCAGGTTCGCCTCCCTGTCACCTTCGGTAGCGACAACCATCAAGACCGAGCTCATCGACTTCGACGTCGCCCACATTCGCCTGCCATACAACACCATCCTCGGGTACCTAGCGCTGGCCAAGTTCATGGCCGTAACCCACCACTGCTACAACGTCCTCAAGATGCCAGGAAGTGGCGGAGTCATCACGGTGCCCTGCGAAGAGAAAGACGCAGTGTGCTCCCTGGAGCGAGCCTTTCAGGCCGCATCGCTGGAAGACCCGGATCACGGAAGCAGGAGGCTTCCAGAGACCGCCCCCAAGAAGAAGAAGACATCGTCCAGCCCGGCCCCTCAGGGCCCGCGCCTGCTCAGGGGGAACCTCCTTCTATCGCATAGGAAAGCGCGCCAGGCGCCCTCCTCGAGTGGCTCGGGGGCTCCCCCCTAGAGAGCCACCGACCTTGCTAAGGTCACGAGGGAGGCCTTGGGCACCACTTGGAGGCGTGTTTCGAAGCATGTTTCCCTCAAGAAGGAGCAAGGCAAGGAGGGACAAAACCTCAGGAGTTCGTCAGCAAGATCATTCAGGAGCTGCAGAAGTCTAGAGTCATGAGTGGCAGCCGCCGCTTACCTGCCGTAGCTTCCCATCCAGGCGAGGATGGTGGGTTGTGCGTCTGCATCCACATACCAGGGCTCAACCGAGCCGCCTCTGAGGAGCGCTTCTGGCCCTCTCGCGTGGGGCGCTGCGAGGGCCCACCCCACAACTACGTTCGCATGCCTTACGACTTGCCGAACGCGGCTGCCATGCACCAGCGCCTCATGAGGAGCATCCTGGAGGCTCAAGAGGCCAGGCGTTCCGCAGCCCTGGTAGAGATGGAGATGGTCCACGAGGAGCCACCAGGGCCTCCGGAGCCTCCCGAGGCCCCTGAGCCTGGGGGCTCGTGAGGATCGGCTCCCGCAGCCCACCGAGTCTGCTGCACCAACACCCTTTCGTATTCAATGCTATCAGGTGACATCTTTTAAGTTTCATTTCCGGTGGAGCGCCCCAGGCTGCATTATTCCCGGGCCGCGTGGGTCCGTCCCTGCGGCGTGTATTCCTTTTACTTCATGTTCCTAGCTTATCTTGTTGGGGGCGCCCTTCGGGCTGCATCATCCCCAAGTCGCTCGGGCCAGACCCGGCGGCATGTATCCCTCTTGCGTTTATTTCAGGTCATGCGTTCGACCCACCATGCTTGTTATTTGATGCCAATCCATGGCACCTTTTCTTCGTTCGTGTCGACCGCTTGCACGTTAAAGGGGGGGTACCTGAGCATCGCGCCTTAGGGCTCCTACTGGCTCTCCAGCCCTAACCCTATGGCCTTGTCCATGGCATCGCGACCTGGCATACCAGCGACGGCTGAGACCAGCTCGATGGCCGGGACCCAAGGACGTAGAGCGCCGGCATCTAACCAAACCTGCAAGAACACATCACAAGATAAGGCCCAGTGCCAGGCGCAACCCGCCTTGAGGTAGGGCCCCGTGAGTCCCGTGCTGGCTCACGGGTGCCCGGATACACCTCGTCAGGCCCTACCATGCCAGCCCACGTGTCGTAGGCGGGGTTGCCACGCCCAGGCTCCTCTCGGAGGGGAGCCCCCTCCCACGCACCAGTGGAAGCACCATGCTCCACGCTGGCTGACGACACTACCGAGGAGCGGCTATGCCCGTACACATACGGAAACGCTATGCTCCGCGCTGGTGATAAACAACTTAGGGTGGCCCCCGGGCTGCATCAACCTCTGGGAGCCCAGAGCTCGATTCTGCAGCCTCATCGCAACGCCTCCCTCGGGAGTGTCGCACGAGGGGCTGGGCACGGGGCTGCGCCTGGTCACGCCAGACGACGCCACTCCAGCCAGCCCCTCGGGCCTGGTTCGTCGTGACGCCCCTCCCCGAGCGGAGCCAAGGTACGAAGGCCGTTTGAGCATCAAGGGGACTCTGAGCATCGCGACTCAGAGCCTAATCGTCACGCCGCCTCACTCCATAGTTCCGAAAGGCTAACGGCGGTTGAGGTATGCGCGGGGCGGGGCTCTGCAGACGTAGAACGGTAGATCCACCCACATCTCACCTCCCTACTTGTTGTTCGTGCGCCAACGGGGACTCCTGAGCATCGCGACTCAGGAGCCTAACTTTTCACGTAGCCCCTCACTCCTTGGTCCCGTCCTGGTTTCCGGTCGGGGCTAACGGCGGCTGAGATATGCGTGGGGCCGGGCGCTGCCGGCGTAGAACATAAGCAAGTAGGAAGGAAAAGCGCAAATTTCAAGGAACTCAAAATCAAATATTACAGTCCATAACTGTTATCACAACGCCAAATGCAAGTTTAAACGCCTCCCCGAGGCATGATACGTGTGCAGGAATTAAAAGCAGAACAGGAGCCACAACGGAGTCACTTGTCGGCGGTCTAGCTGCTCGGAGCGGGTTCGCCTTGTGGGGCCGCAGGGTTAGCAGCGCCCCGCTTTGGCTTGGTGCTGAAGGCCCGGAACTTCCCCAGCAGAGCCTCCGCACGACCCATCACGGCCTCAGCAGCGGCAGCGGCAAGCTCGCCGCTCGGCCAGCTCCAAATGAGGTCGAGGTCGACGTTGGGATCACGAAGGTAGACGTGGGTGAGGACCCGCGTCAGCGAAAGACAAGACACGCGCCTCGGCCTCAGCCGTAGGGCCGAGGCCAAGGGCGACATCTTCAAGAGCGCGAACCAGGAAGGGAAGCAGCTTGGCGGGGCCATCCTCTGCGCCGGCCAGCAGGCTCTCCAGGCCGCTATCATAAGGCTCCCTCAGCAAGGTGCGAGCCTTCACCTCCATCTCCGTGAAGGCCACGCGAACCTCGGCAAGGACCCGTGCCTTGTCGTCCAGCTCGACCTTCCTCGCCTCCAACTCTTGCTCCAGCACGCCTAGGCGTTCACGGTGCTTCTTGAGCTTGGCGTCCCGATCCCTGACGGCCACCTCGCGAGCTATCATGCCTTCCTCCTGCTCTTGGCGAAGGCGGGCCTCCTTGGCGAGCTGGTCCCGCAGGCCCTGCAGCTCGCTCTCCAGCGCCTTGCAGCAACCTCGGACATCGGCTACCTCCCCCAAGGCAGCGTCGCGAGCAGCTTTCGCCCCAAGGACGGCCTGCTTCTCCTCGTCGCAAGCCGTTGAGGCCTGGACCATTGCCGCCCGAATCGAAGCGTCGGAGCGAATCCAGCCAGAAGCCAGCTCCAAGCGCCCGGCCACTAGACGAGAAGAAGAACTCGGAAACGGGAGGCATCAGACCGGCAACAATGGCACTTACAAAGAGAGGGTAAAAGGTGCTCCCTTGGCCCTCAGGTAGGGCGGAGCCGGCCTTGAACACCTTCGCCCCGTCGATGCCCTGTGTCGCCGCCATCTGGCGCACCCGGGCAAGGCTCGCCTCCAACACGTTCGGCGAGTCTAGGGCCAGCGAGTACCAAGCTTCGGCCGGGGTCTGGCGAGGCGCCATGCCTTGCTAGGGCTTGCAGTCGAAGTGGATCTGAAGATTTCGGAGGCAGGAAGGAGAGGCGCAAGAAAGGGCATCTGAGAAGTAACCAGAGAGCAAGGGAAGCAAGGCCTGGGCAGACGCTGCTCCTTTATCAACTCTCGCGATTGCTGAGGCACCCACGTCCAATCAACCGCCACGCGGCGCCCAAGGCTGCAGGCTGTTAGGGCCCGCAGCGCTTCGCACTTGCCTCTTCGCCTCTCTGCTCGGCCAAGCCCGGGCACGCCTTGGGCCCAGGGGCTACTGTCGGCGTTCTGGGAACGGGGGTCCCCAGACTTGCCTGCCTGCGGCCTGCGGCGTGGCTCGAAGGGGGGGCCATCACGGCCGATCTTCATCAACACAAGCTCAAGATATTGCTGGGCGGACGACAGGAGCTTCTCGAGCACGGCCTCATCAGGCTGGCTCACGAGGAGGCGGAGAGATCAAGGCGGGGTACCTCATGAGGTGCCCATGACGCAAGCCATGACGACCAAGGGCGCCAGGTGGGCGCCAGCCCGCGCAGTGTCCTCCTTTCCTCTTTCGTGCAAAGGGAGCAAGCGCAGGCGAGAGCATCAAGCAAAGGCATCCATTTCGGTGCAACAAGACCAAGACCAGCCCAACGATAGGAAGGAAGTCATTGTGGAGCCCAAGCCGGCGTCACCACCAGCGCCTTTGACAGGCGAGGACCAACTTTAGTCAGGATAAGTGTACTGGATGTTCCCCTTCAAAATGGCCAATTGTTGGCGCCCTTCCCGCTCAATATTTGGGAAGAGGCCCAGGGCCTCTGTCTATAAATAGAACTAGCCTCCCACAGGGTAGAGGCATCTTGGATCGGGCATCTTGAATCGAAAGAGAGAGAGAGAGAGAGAGAGAGAGAGAGAGAGAGAGAGAGAGAGAGAGAGAGAGCGACTGAACTCCTCCAAGCAGTTCATCGCCTCGGCCAAGAACAGACCCTCGCGAGGCTGTTCTTCCTTGTATTGTTCATCACCATCAACCCAAGAGGCAATCCACCACACCACAAACTAGAGTAGGGTATTACACCACAATGGTGGCCCGAACTAGTATAAACCTTGTGTCTCTTGTATTGTTCCTTTCATAGTTTTAGATCCAAGCGAGGCGGCGGGGTGCAGGTAGGTAGAGGGCGAGATCTCCGCGCGCACCCCAGTGTTCGAACCTCAAGGGTCTGCCGGAACCCGAAATCCGACACGTACAACGGGTTATCTGCGCCACTTCGTATGACAATGCGGCTCCAAGACTGATCAAGGACACGTTGGACCGGCTATCTATGACGCCAGCGCAGATAGAAGAGTTGAAGCGATCTGCTGCCCGGGCTAGCGCTTTACTAACACTGACTCGAGCCAAGGCATGGATAGCTTATCTTGATCCGGCTAATATAGCCAAGGGCTTCCCCAGTGCACGGGAAAATGGTGAAGTATTTGACAACGACGCCCTCAAACAGGTAACAAGGGAGATGCGTCCTCTGGCGTGTCAGTTGGCAAAAGAGGCTAACCTGACAGTTCACCGATCTTTCTACGACGCAAACAACAAACTGGTTGAAGCTGATATTCCTGAAGTGCAGAACTTGGTTCCACCAATCCGTAAGCACACTTACGCCCCTGACGTTGATCCGGCTAAGCTTATAAATGAAGAGGTTGTCTTTCAGGCTTTAACCCGGATTGACTGGACCACCAATGACTTCCGGCCACTGGATGGGGAAGATGAGGCTGAACCGATGCCAGATGACCCATCTACTTCACATCAACCCGGCGATGAAGCTTAATCCGTCAAGTCGGTTGATACATCAGAAACTGTCCGTTGTGAAATAATTCCACATTTTGGGCCTCTTAATGCCTTGTAATAGGATAGCAAAAACTATTTTATCTGTTGCCATCGTGCAGAAGGAGATACTTTATATGATCCGCCATGTCAATGCCAAGTTTGGGTCAGATATGTTGCCATCATAATATGCTACTCCTGTGTGTGCATAAAAAGAAAACAGGGTCCTGGCGGTTAACCGCCGGACGAGTCATAATGCCCAAGAAAAGGGCTGATTGATAATCAAACCGTAAAAATATGAAATGATCCATACTTGTGATGCAATATCCCTGTTTAATTGGCTGGTTAACTTTGATTGTAGTAAGGGTCAAAACCCGAATCTGAAATCTTTGTACAACCCCATCATGTACTGATGTTGTATAGTAAGTCATACCGGGTGATGATACACACCAGATGATCAAAGCTGATGACTGGTAGTCAACGCTAGGCCGGGTTAACAAACTCAGGTTTAAGAATAAGGTTTGTCAACGTGTAGTTGCAAACCAAGCCTGTTTAAAGAATACCGGGCTAATAAAATAACTGACCAGGCTAAGAAAATCGGTTTAAAATAAAATTCAGCAACACACAAATAAAACCGTGTAGTCAAGGCTTTTTTAGGGCTACCAGGCCCAAATTCGAGGCTTTTGTGGGCTGCCAGGCCGCTGAATTGAACCATTTAACAAAGCCTTTTAAGATGGACCTCCAACTAACCAATCACCGTTTTAACTTTGACAAGTTCAGGGTCTCAATGAGAGTAATCACAAAGCGTTAGGAGGGTCGTGCTGTGATTACCTAGATAGGAGTGTCTTACTTGATGAAGGCAGGTTAACCCGGGGTTTTAGGTAAATATACCAGGCTTCCAAGCCGTGGGTCGATACCTAGTTACAAGGGTCCGTTCAAACTCCTGTGTATTTGACACAAGGAGCCCCCAAGTAACATGATGAGCTGTGCTCATTGAGTGCCTATGTTTGAGCTGTGCATAGCATCCAGACTCTCTTTGGCCCTTTGGGTGTGAAGCTCCCAAGCTTTGTGGCTTGATAGCCGGTTTAACAGGTAGTACTCTGCTTTGTCAGCTGAAGCCCCCATGTAACTCAAAGGATATTTGAGAAAAAATAGAAGAAGCCCCGCTTAGAGCAAGGATGCTAATTTATTTATTGATCATAATATATACATTATCGAAATATATACATAAAAGGAGCCTATGGCTCAAGTGTAATAAGGCCGGAGGAGAGCTATGTTCCATGGCCGCCGGGTCTCCTCCTCAGAGTTACGTGAGTTGTCTCGAACGTCAATGAGGATCCATTGTGCAGATTCTTGCTGACCACAAATGGTCCTTCCCAAGGCGGGGATAACTTGTGCATGTCGGTCTGATCCTGGATGAGTCGGAGCACCAAGTCACCTTCTTGAAAGGTTCTTGTCCTAACCCGGCGGCTGTGATAACGCCGTAGATCTTGTTGATAAACCGCCCATCGAGCCAGAGCCATATCCCGTTTTTCATCTAATAGGTCTAGTGCCTCTTGGCGAGCTTGCTCGTTGTCCGCTTCAACATAATTAGCAACCCGGGGCGAGTCATGACGTATATCACTTGGGAGAACCGCCTCTGCCCTGTATACCATAAAGAAAGGCGTGTAACATGTTGATTGATTGGGGTGGTGTTGATACTCCACAACACAGATGGTAATTCTTCCACCCAATGCATCAAGGCCCGCTGCAAGGGAATCATGAGCCGGGGTTTAAGACCCTTTATAATTTCTTGATTAGCTCGCTCCGCTTGACCATTGGATTAAGGGTGTGCCACAGATGCTAGGTCAAGCCGGATGTGCTCTCTTTGACAGAAATCCTCCATCTCACCTTTGTAAAGGTTGGTACCATTATCCGTGATGATACTGTGTGGAAAGCCAAAACGGAAGATAATCTTTTTGAGGAATTGAACCGCCGTAGCTGCATCACACTTGCTAACAGGCTCCGGTTCAACCCACTTGGTGAATTTATCAACTGCCACCAACAGGTGGGTCTTCTTGTCCTGGAACGTTTAAAGGGTCCCACCATATCAAGCCCCCAAGTAGCAAAAGGCCAAGTAGTGGGAATCATCCGTAGTCCTGCGCCGGAATATGAGCTCTGCATGAAAACTTTTGGCAAGCATCACATCGCTTTACCAGATCCTCCGCATCAGCATGAGCTGTCAACCAGTAAAACCCATGACGAAAAGCTTTTGCAACCAGGGACTTTGAACCGGCATGATGACCACAATCCCCTTCATGAATTTCTCGTAGGATCTCTTGGCCTTCTTCCGGAGATACACAACACTGAAATACGCCTGAAACTCTACAGCGGTGTAACTCCCCATTGTGAATAACCATTGACTTGGACCGCCGGACTATCTGTCGAGCCAGGACTTTATCATTTGGTAACTCGCCCCGGCTCATATACGCCAGATATGGAACCGTCAATCTGGTATAACGGTAAAGCGGCCACCAACTGAGCCTCCGGATCCGGGACAGCCAAATCTTCTTCTATAGGCACCTTAACAGACGGGTTATGCAAGATATCTAAAAAGGTGTTAGGAGGTATCGGTTTACGCTGAGATCCAAGCCGACTCAAAGCGTCTGCTGCTTCATTTTTGCGCCGATCGATATGCTCAACCTGATACCCTTTGAAATGTCCCGCCACAATATCCACCTCACGCCTATAAGCTGCCATGAGTGGATCCTTAGAATCCCAAGTACCAGAAACTTGCTGAGCCACCAGATCAGTATCTCCGAAACAACGAACTCGACTTAAGTTCATCTCTTTGGCCACACAGAGACCATGGAGTAAAGCTTCGTACTCAGCTGCATTGTTAGTACAAGGAAACATCAAGCGGAGGACATAGCAAATTTTATCCCCTCGAGCGGAAGTAAGAACAACTCCAGCCCCCGAGCCTTCCAACTGCTTGGATCCACCAAAATTAATGGTCCAGTACGTATTATCTGGTTTATCTTCCGGTGCTTGCACCTCGGTCCAGTCATTGATAAATTCCACAAGAGCCTGAGACTTGATGGTTGTTCGAGGCACATACTGTAAACCGTATGGTCCAAGCTCGATTGCCCACATTGCAACCCGGCCACTTGCTTCCCTGTTTTGAATTATATCACCCAAAGGAGCAGAACTAACCACTGTGACAGGATGGCCTTGAAAATATTTCTTGAGTTTTCGACTGGCCATAAAAACCCCGTACACCAACTTCTGCCAATGTGTATAGCGTTGTTTTGACTCGATCAGGACTTCGCTGATGTAGTATACAGGTCGTTGAACCGGATATTCCTTCCCAGCTTCTTTACGCTCAACCACAATTGCCACATCGACCGCTCGGGCATTGGCAGCCACGTATATGATAAAGGCTCATGATCAATCGGGCTGCAAGAACCGGCGGTTCAACCAATCGCCGCTTTAGCTCTTCAAAGGCCGCATTATTGCGCTACCTGCATTTAAATCATTCGTCTTTTACAACATCTAATACAAAGGAATTGCCTTCTCTCCCAAACGACTGATAAACCGGCTAAGGGCTGCAATCCGACCTGCGAGACGTTGAACATCATTGATACACTTCGGTTTAGCCAGGGATGTGATTGCCTTAATTTTTTCTGGGTTGGCCTCAATGCCCGTGTTGGATACCAAAAACCGAGAAGCTTGCTGCGGAACACCAAAAACACATTTATCCGGGTTAAGCATCATCTTGTAAACCCGAAGATTGTCAAACGTCTCCTTGAGGTCATCAATCAGTGTTTCCTTCTTCCTGGATTTTACCACAATGTCATCCACATAAGCATGAACATTATGCCCAATCTGCGTGTGAAGACAATTTTGCACACAACGCTGATAAGTTGCCTGAGCACTCTTGAGCCCAAAGGTCATAGAAACATAGAAGAAGGCTCCAAAAGGAGTGATGAAGGTTGTCTTCTCCTGGTCCTTAACTGCCATCTTGATCTGATGATATCCTGAATAAGCATCCAAAAAACTCAGGCGCTCACAACCCGCCGTCGCATCAATGATCTGATCAATACGTGGGAGAGCAAAGGGATCGGCCGGGCAAGCCTTATTCAAGTCCGTGTAGTCCACACACATACGCCAAGTGCCATTTTTCTTAAGAACCAGCACCGGATTAGCCAACCATTCAGGATGAAACACTTCGACAATAAAACCAGCAGCCAACAGTCGGGCTACCTCTTCACCAATTGCCTTGCGTCTTTCTTCATTAAAGCGACGAAGAAATTGCTTTACTGGTTTGAACTTTGGATCAATATTAAGGTTGTGCTCAGCGAGTTCCCTCGGTACACCTGGCATGTCAGAAGGCTTCCATGCAAAAATGTCCCGGTTCTCACGGATGAACTCGATGAGCGTGCTTTCCTATTTTGGATCCAGATTGGTGCTGATGCTGAACTGCTTGGACGAATCGCCAGGCACGAAGTCAACAAGCTTAGTCTCGTCAGCCGGTTTGAAATGCAGGGTTGGGTCATGCTCAGTGGTGGGCTTCTTCAGAGGGGTCATATTTGCCGTTTCAACATTCTCCTTATAAAATTTTAGCTCTTCTGTAGCACAAACCGCCTCAGCATAAGCCGCATCACCCTCCTCACAATCCAACGCGATTTTTCGACTTCCATGAACCGTGATAGTCCCTTTATGACCCCAAGATCTTGAGCTACAAAAAAATATAACAAGGCCTTGCCATGAATTTTGCATAGGCGGCCGCCCAAAGAGCGCGTGATACGGGCTCACGGATTCTTACTACCTCAAAGGTCAATGTCTCAGACCTAGAGTCATGCTCATCACCAAACACAACTTCCAAAGCGATCTTACCTACGGGATACGCCGATTTACCTGGTACCACACCATGAAAAACAGTGTTGGACGGTTTAAGATTCTTATCTGTCAACCCCATGCGACGGAATGTCTCATAATACAGAATATTGATACTGCTTCCTCCATCCATGAGTACTTTGGTGAACTTATAACCACCCACCTAAGGTGCCGCCACCAGAGCTAGTTGACCCGGATTGTCAACCCGGGGCGGATGATCCTCCCTACTCCACACAATAGGCTGTTCCGGCCACCGCAGATAACGTGGAACTGCCGGTTCAACAGCATTGACTGCCCTCTTGTGAAGCTTTCCGATCACGCTTGCAGACTAGTGGTGAACACATGATACTTCCCACCATTCAACTGCTTTGGGTGACTCGTAACCCGATCGCTGCTGATTCCCTTAATTATTCTGCTGGTTATTACCACCTTGGTTGTTCTGGTTGCCATAATTATTCTGAAACCCAGAGTTTGAACCGCCGTCACCATGGAAACCTGGACCTGAACCGCCCGATGGACCTTGATCATACCAGAAAAGATCAGAATTCTTGAACTCCTTCATAATATGACAATCCTTCCAGAGATGCGTTGCAGGAGCCTCCTTGGTCCCGTGCTTCGGACACAGCTGATTCAACTAACGCTCCAGATTCATCGCCCCACAGCACTGGGGCGGTTTACCTTTTCGGCGCTACACATTAGCGTTAGCCACAAAATCTGAATCCACTTTACGCTTATCATTATTCCCATGGCCTCCTTGGTTGTGCTGCTATCCCTTCGCACCGCCATTCTTCTTTCCCTTCTCCGGTTTCTCATTATCAGAATCGGGATCCTTGGTATTATCAGAATTGGCATACTTTACCAAGGCTGCCATGAGGGTTCCCATGTCACTGCAGTGGCGCTTGAGCCGTCCTAACTTCATCTTCAGTGACTTAAACCGGCAATTGCTCTCCAGTGTGATAATCGCTTGACCAGCGTTAATCCGGTCGGACGAGTGTAAAACTTCGAAACCAGCGCGCAATGAGTTGTGGACTCGTTCTCTCCTTGAACACAAGCATCCAGATCCACAATGGACATGGGCTGCTTGCATGTGTCTTTGAAATTGGCTATAAATCGGGCTTTCAACTGATCCCAAGACTCGATGGAATTAGCTGGAAGATTTTTCAACCAAGTACGGGATGTTCCCTCCAACATCATTGTGAGGTACTTTGCACAAGCTGCTTCATATACATCTAGCATCTCCATTGCCATCTCATAACTATCGACCCACGCCTCAGGTGGCTGATCCGCCGTGTAGTTAGGCACTTTGCGTGGACCCTTGAAATCTTTGGGCAAACGCACATTACGGAGAGCCGGAATAAGGCACGGCACTCCCCAGGAACTGAAGGCAAGCCCGGTGCCTCGTTCAACTGACGCTGCTGGCTGGACCTGGGCGGGTTGATAACGACCCAAAGCGGCATCCCTTCGTGCCCTGCCATGATCCACAACATCTTGAGCATTACGATGCCGCGCGCTGCTAGACACCTCCGGTTCATCCATACGCCTGCTATAACTTGGGCTCGGACGAGAGGTTGAATGAATTCTATCCCGACTATATGAATAAGCCTGCTGTTGTACCACGGCGGTTTGGAGAAGATCTCTCGCCCGCCGCGTCTCAACTGCTGCTATTGAATCACCTTCCATCGGAATGGCCACCAGGCGTGAAGCTGCGGCAATCATGTTATCTAGAGGGCTCGAGAAGTGACCCGGTGGTGTAGACACGTACTGCGGCGGGTTATCCTTTCGTTGGGGTGGCTCTGTTATCCGTGGTTGATCCAGAACTATCCTAGGCGCCTCCGTCCGGTTTGCAGCTACCGGATTGCTCGGCCCGGCCGCATCCGAAAGAGATTTAACCTTCAGTAAACCGGCGTCGACGTGACGGTATTTCCTCCGCATTACATCCTCGATGCGGTCCGATCCAGCATGAGCTGGTAATTACGTACAGTATCCGCTGGGATTGAGCATCCAGCGGCCGCTCTTGACCATCCTAACATCCTCAGCTGCCAGGTCCTCCTTAGCCTATGCTATTTGGTCCTTCAGCTTCGCAATGTCCGCATTGCGCTGATCCCGCGTCTCCAGGGTGACTGTTGCGGTCAACAAGGTCGCCCAGGCGTCCATTAAACGGAGAGGACTTGCGCCGGACGGCGCGCCGGGACCCCTGTCGCGGCTGCTGATCCGGTATTCGTCGCTGCGGTGGATGAAGACTGCAACGTGGGTTGTGTTCTGGCCATGTAAACAGCAACCCGACTTGGCGGTTCAAGAAGGTCCGGAATACTGTTGCCATCGGAATATCCTTCGAACACACCGCTATGAACCTGGTACAAGGACTCAGTTTCGCCAGTGGATGACTCGCCATCGGAGTATACGGCCGTCTCGCCTTCCGACACCGGTTCACATCCGATCCCATGGACACATCCTACGAACGCACACTTTGTGGCGGGCTTAACCCGGGCTGGCTAACACGCTGAGCCGTCTCGACGAGGTCGGTGCAGATGTCCGGCTCAGGGCCCGGTTCGTCAATCTTGCCGATGAAGACATGAATTCCGCTGAAGGGGACCCGGTACCCATACTCGATCGAGCCGGCCTCAGGGCCCCATCCTTCATCGTAGATGAAGAGCTTGCCGCGACGACTTTTGGTCATCCGGCCGATCACGTACCCGTTATGTCCTTCAGAGCAGCCCTTCAAGAACTCGACACCATCGTGCGATAGCCCCACGGTGGGTGCCAACTGTCGTGGAATTAACACGTCAGATGTCCTCATGAAAGGACTTAGTCGTGGAGCCATCGCAACGGGTTAGCTTGAAGGGGTTAAACCGGACAAGGGACACGGGAGTTTATACTAGTTCGGCCCCTTCGATAAAGGTAAAAGCCTATGTCTAGTTGTGATGGGATTGATTGGGTTTCGATGACCAGGGAGCAAAATACGCTTGCCTGAGTCTCGAGTTGTGTTTTTTGTCCCTGAACCGCCGCCGGGTCGTCCCCTTATATACATGGGTTGACGCCCGGCCGGTCTACAGAGTCCCGAGGCCGACTCATACAAGTGTCCGGCTCGGTCTCTCCTTTCCTTATCTTACAACACAAGTTACATGACTATGGCGGTTTACCACTACGGGCCCTAATCCGCCTTTGGGCTCCGGGCCTCTAAGCTTCATAGTAAAACGCCATCTTCTAAGTCTATGGGCTTCAATATAGTTGAGGGTGAACCAGCCCCTCCTGGGCGGTTTACACTCAGTAGTTATATCCCCAACAGGTTTGGTTGGCCAACTTGATCTATTTATCTTGCAATGGGAAGAGGTGCCCGGTAGTGGGTTCGATCTTACGGTGCTTGATCCTAGTGACAGAAAGGGAACCGATACATATGTATTGTTGCTACTAAGGATAAAAAGATGAGATCTTTATCTAGCGCCATAGATAAACGGATCTTGTCTACATCATCTCATCGTTCTTATTGCATTACTCCATCTCATCGTTTAATAGATCTATATCTATGCATGCTGGATAGCGGTCGATGTGTGAAGTAATAGTAGTAGATGCAGGCAGGAGTCGGTCTACTAATCTTGGACGTGATGCCTATGTAATGATCATTTCCTGGATATCGTCATAATTATTTGAGATTATATCAATTTCCCAACAATAATTTGTTTACCCACTATTTGCTATTTTGCTCGAGAGAAGCCACTGGTGAAACCTACGGCCCCCGGTCTTCTTCCTCATATATTTGCTTGCGATCTAGTTTTCCTTTGCATTTTATTCAGATCTATTAAACCAAAAATACAAAATACTTTGCTGCACTTTATTTATTTGTGATCTATTATTTAAATCTACTACAATTTTCTGGCATCGTTTCCCGAAAGGGATTGACAACCTCTTTAACACGTCGGGTTGCGAGGTGTTGTTATTTGTGTGCAGGTGTTGTTTACGTTGTGTTGCTTGGTTCTCCAACTGGTTCGATAACCTTGGTTTCTTCACTGAGGGAAAT
Organism: Aegilops bicornis; assembly: GCA_021605145.1. Lineage (NCBI taxonomy): Eukaryota > Viridiplantae > Streptophyta > Magnoliopsida > Poales > Poaceae > Aegilops > Aegilops bicornis. Next base: position 336,243,059 of record CM038672.1, on the reverse strand, counting down.
TCCTACCGTCGTTGTGCTGCATCATCCCTTCCACTTTGGGGAAATACCGATCTAGCTCAGCGAGCAATCAGGGGACGCCTAGGGGCGTAGGGGAAACAGATTTTGGCGCGAACGGGAATAGGCCCGCCGAATCAGGGACTCACCGCCTTCGTCGTCCTCATCGCCTCGGTTCCCGCAGGAATCAATGACAAGGCTGCCGCGCTACCGCGCCCGCGCCGGACAGCCTTCCATTGATGCTTCACGGGGGCGCAATGAAGGCTGCACGACGCGCGTCCTGCCCGCTCCCGCCACGTGGCACCCGGCGGGCAGCTTCTCACTACCCAACTTCGGCTATAAAAGTTGTCCTCCTCCCGGTGAACGCCATAGTCGCCATTTTTTCCCAACTCGCCACCTCTCGCCCCCTCTCGCCACTGAATCCCCTCTCTTACACTCTTCCCCCCACCGACGAGCGATGGCCGAGCGTTACCAAGGCGACGCTGCGGCGGTGAACGGCTTCGGCCGACGCTCTCTGCGCGAGGACAAGGCCCGTCTCCTCTACGAGGCCGACTACCCGGCGCCCCGGACATGCGGGTGCTGGGCTCATGGAGGCCAAGCGCCGGCAGTGTCCCGGTGCCCCCGTTTCCCCCGGTGCGCCTGGTGCCCACCGGTGCTGAATGGCATGCTGAGATAGCGCGCATCCGTTCATCGTCGTCGAAGGCACGGCGGAACAAGCCGAGGTACGCCGCTTACAGCCATACCCTATGGACGATGTACTTCGACCGCTGCCATGCCGACCAGGTCGCCTCCGTAAATGACATCATGCCCCACGGCCGCCTCAACTCTGACGGGCGGCACGAATGGTGGGGCGTGCTTGGCCGCACCCTCAAAGCCGTCCTCGACCACATCGAGGCCGGCAACATGCCACGCCTCGAGTACCCGGTGCCCCCGTCTTTCTCTCGCCACCGCGGTAGTTCCTGGACACCGCGGCGAATGGACACAGTGACCTCCTCATCATTGGGCTCTGCTTTGCTTTCCTTCGGGTCACCGGCACTCCGCCCCATCAAGCCGGAGCTGCAGGAGTAGTCGCTTGGGCGCCGCACCCGCAACAGTGCCCTCGTCGTCAACGAGGGCGGCCGCCCCTCCCCTCGTTCCTTCCGCCTCGTTCGGCTGAAGAATGAGCCAGGGTTGCTCCCCGTGAATAAGGAGCACGAGGACCTGGCCGCCGCCAATGAGACCGCCCTCAAGTGGGCGAAGGTGGATTACATCCGCAAGCTGGTGGAGCGCCAGCGCTGGCCCTACAAGGAGATCAAAGCTCGGCACCACGGACGCGACGAGGGTGGCTTCGTCGTCCTCGTCAGTGATGACGAGGACGCGCCCGGGCCGTCCAACCCCCGTGTGTCAGCGACCTTGGTTAGGGGTGCAGCAGGGAAGGTGGCGTTGCCGGCGGGACGCAGGGCGGTGGCGACGATGACGAAGACGATGACGGCGGCAACTACACCCGGTTCTACAGGCTCCTCGGCATGTAGAAGGCGAGCGGCGGCAGCGGCGTAGTTGTTTTTTAAATCATATTTTTTTTGTTTTTTGGTAAAATTTGAATGAAACCGCCGAGTTTATGTCGTGTTTGTGTCGATTTGGGGGCGCCTGGGGGCGGCAAGTAGGAACACGTTCGCCCGCACGCCAAAATTAATGCCGGTTCGGCCCCAGGCGGCGCTTTTTTGGCGTCCTGGGGAGCCGAACGGCTGGAGATGCTCTAAGGTCCCATTACAAAGATTGAACATAAGAGATAAAATAGGATTCGATAGGAGCTGGTGCTGTTGAAGATGTGGATGGAGATTGCCCTCCCCAAGATGGGAGAGTTGTTGATCATGATGATGACGATGATTTCCCCCTCCGGGAGGGAAGTTCCCCAGGCGGAAACGCTTCATTGGAGGGCAAAAAAGCTCCTGCCCAAGTTCCGCCTCGAGACGGCGGCGCTTCGTCCCGAAAGTCCTCTCCTTATTTTTTTTTCTAGGTCAAAATGACTTATATACCAGAAGAGGGGCACCGTAGGTGGGCCAAGGAGGGCACAACCCACCAGGGTGTGCCTAGGGGCCCTGGCATGCCCAGGTGGGTTGTGCCCACCTGGAGGGCCCCTCTGGTAGTTATTTTCTCCAATAGTTCTTAAATATTCCATAAAAATTCTCTGTGAAGTTTCAGCTTATTTGGAGTTGTGCAGAAAAGGTGGCCTGATGTAGCTTTTTCAGGTCCAGAATTCCAGCTGTTGGTATTCTCCCTCTTTGTGTGAACCTTGCATATTATGAGAGAAAAGGCACTATAATTACTCCATAAAGCATTATTATGCATAAAAACATCATAACATTAGGAATACATGATGCAAAATGGACATATTAGAGCAGAAGGTTGTGCCTACTAAATTCATCAACTTCATACCTCTCAAAAATGATCCATTAATAAGGTTGGTCAAGTCTTATTAAAAACCACTTTCGGTTAGCGTGAAACTGAAGAAACTTTCGTAAAACACTAAGTTACCTCAACAGGGATATGCAAATCCCCAACAATAAGTGTAGCATATTTCTTTTTGGAAGTGGGTAAAGGGAGTTGAAAACTTCCAATATTAGTTGTCGAGGACTTTTCAATAATATCAATACCATTAACTTGGAATTGTTTTTCGGAAAGTGCATCGTATGCTCATTACCATTGATACAAAAAGTGACCTTGCTTTTATTGCAATCAATAACAGCCCCTGCAGTATTCCAAAGGGGTGTACCAAGGATAATTGACATGTTGTCATCCTCGGGAATCTCAAGTATAACAAAGTTTGTTAAGGTAGTAACATTTGCAACAACAATGGGCACATCCTCACAAATGTTGATAGGTATGACAGTTGATCTGTCAGCCATTTGCACAGATATTTCAATAGGTGTGAGTTTATTCAAGTCAAGTCTTTATATAAAGATAAGGGCATAACACTAACACCAGCTCCTAAATCACACAAAGCAGTTTTAACATAATTTATTTTGATGGAGCAAGGTATAGTTGGTATTCCTGGATCACCATGTTTTTTAGGTAATCCATCCTTAAAAGAATAGTTTGCAAGCATGCTGGAGATTTCAGCTTCAGGTATCTTTCTCTTATTTGTGATGATGTTTTTCATGTATTTTGCATAAGGGGTCATCTTTAAAATATCAGCCAATCGGGTACGCAAAAAGACTAGCCTAAGCATTTCAGCAAAGTGTGACAGCCTGGATTTTGACTTCTCTCTAGTTCCGGGCTTCATTTGCTTCTGCTTTGAATTTGGGGTTTTTTGAATCAATTCAAATGGACATAAACACTTGGGCATGTCCTTGTTTTTCTCCCAAGTGACCCATCCATCTCTCATTCAACATTCTTTCTCTGAAAAATCCCAAAATAACCCAAGGAATATTTTTCATAAAAGAAAAATATTCAATTTCTTCTCTGAAATTCAATTCAGAGGCTTGTGCTCCAAAGCAACCCTCATTTTTCTTGCTTCCAAAAATCTAAGAAAATTTTCAAATATTCTTTGGACCCTGGCCCACCTTCCTGAGCAAAAATATTGCATGACTTTTTGGAATATTTTGCTATAGGAAAACATTTCTGTTCTGGCCTCAAAATCAGTTTCTACAGCAAGTGTATTTTTCCATGCTCTAATGAAGCTAGGTTTTCTTGAGCTTGTTTACCCTCCTAACAAAACCTTAAACCCGGAGAATCAGCCCTAATCACCTTTTAGAAGCCCTCCAAACTTGGCGACCAAGTTTCTGACCAGAAACTTGCCAGCAAGCTCAAGTCAAATCTGGTCGGCCTAGCAGTGTATGATCTCTTCCCCTAGACTAATCACTACACGGAAAACACGAGGGACAAGGTTTGGCATCGCGTGGTCGTCATTTTGACCATGCCAGCATGGTGACCGCATGAGTTCACGGCCCTGGCATCGCGTCTGATGCGCTCTGCGCTGTGCCCTCGTCTCTATGTCGTGCGTCCTCATGCAGAGCTCGTCGATGACTGCTGCACCGCGCCACCACCTTTGTCTCTTCACCTTTGACCTTTCCCTAGCGCTCGCCGACGCCGGAGACGCCGCAGCGGGCACGGGCACGACGCGGACAAAGCCACAGTGTGCCCCGTGCCCCTGTCTTCTTCTCCCACCGCCTCCTATGCTCACCCGCATGTTGCGTAACCCCCGCATGATTGCTGAGCCCATCCACCCCTCTCTGACACCACTCGTCGCCGCTCGCCGGCTTCTAGAGAGCTCCAGCGGAGCCGAGACCCCCTTCCCCTCCGCCTATAAATATGGATGCCACTGGCCTCTCCAACCCATCCAGCCTCTTCACCAGCCACCACACGCAATAGAGGGAGCCGTAGTCGGCCGGGCAGGCCTCGGGCCGTCGTGCTCAAGCTCGAGATCGCCGGCGATCCCCTCTGCTCACCCCTGACGCTCCACTCCACCTCGAGCCCCACTGACTCCTCCGGCGCCTCCTTGGTGGTCCAGTGGTGCCTGCTGGCGCTGCTGGAGCCCCTGGAACGACCCCTCTCCGTCATCTTCCTCTTCTCCGGCGAGACCCGACCGCCGCCGCTGCTTGGGAGGCTAATTTCGAGCTGCTCTGGCTGTCTCTGGTCGAGCAACGGGTACAGGAAGGTGCGCCTTGACCCCCTCTCCCTTTCTATCCCTCAAGTACCAGCCAAGAACCCCTCCTCACCGGTGTGCGCTCCGGCGAAGAGCCGCTGTCGGTGTCAAAACCGGCGGATCTCGGGTAGGGGGTCCCGAACTGTGCGTCTAAGGTTGATGCTAACAGGAGATGGGGGACACAATGCTTACCCAGGTTTGGGCCCTCTCTATGGAGGCAATACCCTACTTCCTGCTTGATTGATCTTTATGAATATGAGTATTACAAGAGCTAATCTACATCGAGATCGTAATGGCTAAAACCCTGGAAGTCTAGCCTGTATGACTATGATTATTCTCCCTACGGACTAAGCCCTCCGGTTTATATAGACATCGGAGGGGACTAGGGTTATGCAAAGTCGGTTACAGAGAAAGGAATGTTCATATCCAGACGCCAAGCTTGCCCTCCACGCCAAGGAGACTCCCATCCGGACACGGGTGAGAGTCTTCGGTCTGGTATCTTCACAGCCCATCAGTTCGGCCCATGTCCAACAGGCCGGACGCCCGAGGACCCCTTAGTCCAGGACTCCCTCACACGCCTCTGCTCTGTCTCTCTCCCCCTCTCTCCACACTTGACTGGTGAGGCCCGATGTCAGTCTCTTCGCTCGCCCTGAAGCGGTACGAGTGGAGGCGTATTCTGAAAATACGCCATCGTCGTCACCGCCGTGGTTTTCTTTTTAATTCCAATTTAATTCAAATATTTGACTAGGAACTTTGACTAGCGATAACTTTTAAACCATAAGTCTAAATGAGTTGATTCTTTTTGCATTGTGTTCGTTTTGAAAAGTTCTAGCAGCACACCAAAACTGAGATTTTTCCTTGCTGTCTAGAATTTCAAGTGATTTTCATAGTGGTTCTTGATATTTTATTTTGCTGTTTTTAAATATTTTCAGAGGGAGAAGCTTGTCTTGAAGATAATTAGGAGGAGTGTGAACCTCCTCTGCATTAAGGCAAGCCACACCAACTTTTGTTATGGTGTCATTTCAATATCTATGATTTTCCAACTTGAATATGAGTTATTTTCATGCATTTAATTATTTAAATGAATATTGCTTAGTGTTAGTTATTTTGTCATGCTTGAAATGCTTTATTATGGTAGTGGTTGAATGCATGAGCTATTTTAAGACAGTAGAAGAAATTTTTATTGTGTGATTATGCTTTTATGAATAATGGTAGTTTCTTTATGTGATAAGTTGATTTTAATATATTATGGTATAACTAAAATGATGAGTGATAAAAACCAGTAAAGCAGAACCAGTAAAGTTTAATGATGAGTAGTGCAAGAAGGAAACTTTGACGATGTTGATCTATTTACTTTGAGTGGTATGTTTTGCATGTCAAATAGTTGCATGATCATGGCATATGGTGACTCGAATTATTGTATTCAAGTTTAAACTGAAGTTAATTCAACTTGAACATAATGTTGATCGAGTCATGGTGCTACTGAATTGAGTTTTTCCCAGTGCGACCACATTTGCCTTTATTGGAAGGTCTTTATTCGGTACGTTGTCATGCCTCTAGTCGGTACCTCCAAATAGGGAACGTTATAGGCGTGCGGTACCCTGGCCCAGTAAGAAGACATAACCTTGTGTGCCCGTTTGTTGTTATGGTACCTTTTCCCCGTTTGAGACCGTTCTTGGAACGACGGTGGCCGTTGATGCCTTTGGTAGGCACGGGGCCACCCATGACTTAGCCCATTGGGGAGTTACTCGGAGTGGCCGGGAGAGTGTCATGGCAATGGGAGGGTTTCGTCGGAATGTCGTTGGTCCACCCGAATGGGAAGACGAGGCCATGGATTCCATGGTCTGGGTAAAGTGCTCTACCTCTGCAGAGTGTATTTAATCCATTGATAGCAGCGTCCTCGGTTACGGACATAGCTCGTGAGTAAGTCACACCATGGATCAACATTAATAAGTAATCTTGCACACTAAATGTCGGGGATATACCCCGTGGAGTAAACCGGCCGGAGGTATAACCCGGCCGGACTGGACGACTCACTGGTAACCCGCCCGGAGCTTGGCGGTTCACGGGCTACCCGCCCGGTCTTGACGGTTCATTAGTAACCCGGCGGGTCAGATGGATGACGAGGCCCATGGCCCAGAAGGCCGGTTCACGTTTAATGGTGGGCGGTTTAAGAGGAAAAGGGAGGAGGAATATTATCTTACAAGGAGCTAAGACTTGGACTTGTATCCGGTTTATATTAGCGATAGACTAGTCCTAATCCTAATAGGACTCTACATGTAACCCGCCCTCCAACATATATAAGGAGGGGCAGGGCTCTAAAAGGGGGACAAGTTCCACAAGTTGGACAAGTTAGGTTTAGACAATAGCTCTCGAGTTAGAGCACTCTTGTAACCGTGATCATCATCATCAATATCAATGAAGCAGACGTAGGCTTTTACCTCCACCGTGAGGGGCCGAACACAGGTAAAACCTCGCGTCTCTCGTCCCGCTCAACCCCTCTCAAGCTACCGCATAGATGCGTTGGCCTCGCGACTAAGTCCTAACACTAAGGACATCTGCCGTGACAATTCCACGACAGTGGCGCCCACCGTGGGGCCTACGCACGGTGGTGTTGAGTTCTTGGAGGGATCACTTCTCAGGGATCGAGAAGCTCGTGATTGGTCAGATGAAGAAAAGATGGTTTGATGGTCAAAATCATGATTAACTTTGGAATTTACAACACGAGGGGTTTTGAAATCAAGAAATTAGGGTTCCATCGTCTGCGCCGCTAGACATAACGAGGCGATCCGCCGAAACCGATTCTACGTTGAGTCTAAGGTTGACAAGGAGTTGGTCTGCTGCACGGTCGGATTCGCTGAGTTCCCCTACCGCTGGCTCAAGTCTCAAGAAGGCCACCTGATTTTCAATAAATCGGAATAGCCCGACAGCAAACCGGAACAGCTGCTGCTCCCAAGATATTACAAGGTTCATCCAAACTGCTGACCACAGGTTCTGCAGAGATCGAAAGAGATTAAAACAGCGTCGGATGCACTGGCACAAACCGTCGAGTCTATTCCACCGCCACAATGGATGGTCCAAGTTTTGTTTTTTACCACAAGTTGCTATTATACGCTACAGGTGCAGCTACAAGTCCACGACACGAAAGCGGATAAGAAAGCAAACCGGGCCCATAGGCACGACCTTCGCCTCCGCCTCCGGTTCAGGATCCATTAGCTGCCCAGGCGATCGTCCGAATCTCGCCCGCTCTGAACCGCCTCCGCAGATCGCCCGCTCTGGTTCAGGCTGGTTGTCAGTAACTGCCGCCCGTCGGAGTCTCCTCTCGCAGCCTGGTTCACGCGCCCTTCCACCACAGACTCGCCGGGATCCTCCGAGGCGTCTCTACAGCTGACCAACACCATGGACGCATCAAAGCGGTCGCCCCTGTTGTCAGTGTCAAGTTACACTTGAAGCCGTTCCAAGCCGGCCGCCGAGTCGACCCGTCGTTCCAAGCGCCGTTCTGCTAAGTTGCCGAATCGCCGGCCGCCTCGGTTTGCCACCAAATCACCTCCGGCTCTACGTGCCTGCGCTAAACCAGCCACGGCCTCTCCCTGCTTCCAACCCGCCACGCAGACGCTTTGAGCTACCGCCGCTCAGTTTACATCGCGGATCACCCCGTCCCTTTGTCTGCTCGTGGCCTCTGGTCGTCACCTGTTCGCCAGCCCGCCGGACACCGCGTTGAGTCGCCGGCCGCCGAGCCCAATGAACCGCTATCCGCTTCAACATCCGTTGCCGGCGAGCTGTATCTTCGTCCTCAAACCGGCTCTATGCCTCTTTTGCCGCCTTACGCCGCGGTCGGCGGTCGGTGCCGGGCCACGCTGGACTTGCCTACCTTCACCTCCGTTGCCTTGCCACGCCGGGTCTCTGCCGTCATGCTCGATGATGTTCCATAGATTGTTCTGCATCTGAGCCGCTCCGGCGCCGATTCGCCACACTTCTCCCGCAAGTTGCTGACGCCCGCTGTTGCGTCTGTTGTTGAGCCGCCGCTGGGCGGTCGCGGGACCACCAACTCGCCGCTGAACCGCCGCCGAAAGTGCCGTGACCCGCCTACTTCGCCAAAGAAGCATCATCGAGCACTTCCTTCCATTGGAGCTGCCGTGAGCCACCGCTCCGCCTCGCTGCCATCCCGGTGTTGAACCGTCGCCAGTCAAGTTGACCCGGCCTCCTGTTCCCACTCTTGCCGAACATGGAGTCGCCCACGACCTGCCACGATCCGGCCTCGCTGCTTTAAACCGGGCGCCTCGAGCTGCCACCTCCAAGTCGCCATGGCTGCGCTGCCCGAGCCACAAGCCACCTCCCCTTGAGGGCCGGCCCGCTGGTTCGATCGCGCCTCGCCTCCACCGGGTCTCCATCACCGACCCAGCAGCGCTTTTCCAACCCGCCGCCCGTTTGATGCGTGCCTCGCCTCCTGCAGGTCGCCATCGCCGACCCGCAGACACCTCAAACCGCCCTCGCCTTCACATCCAAGCCACCATGGCACGGTCTGACAAAGCAAAAGATGGATTGTCGGGAGAGTGTTTCTTGTTCTATGACAAGGAGGAGGAAAGCTTCTCTTCTCCATAATTGTTCTGAGGTCACTTGCCACTACCCAAAATCAGCTCCAACTCCGCACTTGTTTCTGAATTTGGACACACTCGATAAGATCGAAAAGCTCAAGACAAGATGGTGCTGCAATCATTAGTGTTTCAAACAAGCCGCCTCCGCAGCAACTCGCCGTTGGGGCCGCTTCACCGATGCACCAGTGAGGCCGTGCCCTCGGCTCTTTGCCTCGCCGCTATTGCCTTGCAAAGCTTCGCCATGAGTCGCCTGTTGTCAAGGCGCCTCTGTTCCTGCTCCCGCTTGTGATCAGCGACGTGGTTGTATAATATGGTGTAATCGGTGGATAACGGTGTCGATTCTTCACCTGTCAAGAAATTATGATCAAAGTTAGCCATTTCACCCTCCGCAAGAGAGGGGTGAGCAACAAACCAAGGAGAGAATTGGGCAAAAGCAACAAGTGAAAAAAAACATCAAGATGCAGGCGCATGCACATCCACAGAGAAAGGGACGGGCCAAGAATCTGTGTGCATGCAAAAAGGTGGGGAGGAGAACGTGGGCGAAGGATACAATGGCTCAAGGCCGATTATTGCAACCGCCCGACGCCTCTTCCATAGCAATCCAGGAAACATTACTCCATGAAGTGGTCGACGCGTCCGCGATTTAAAAAGATTGGACAAAGTTCAAAGTATATCCGAGAACTCTTTCGTCCGACTATATCATCCACTACCGATGCTCGCGTTTGTCCGACAAGTTGCTGTGTGCTATCTTTTCTATATATTTTATTAGCGCATATTAATTTGTTTGAAAACAGTTACTCTGTCTTTCAATATATTTTATGCAGGACAAAGTCCACTACAAAAGTGGCGTCGTACCATGGACAGGAGGCTCGCACCGGCTTAAATGTCGTGGAGAACTCTCGCACCTGCACCGACTGCCGCTGCCGCGCCCTAAAATTGTCGATCCGCACTAATTTACAAATGCCGCGGCCGACTCTCCCGTCCGCACCGGCTTACAGCACCGCGGGCGACTCATCTGTTTATGTCGCCTCTGAAGTCGCGGCCGTCTTTTGTCGTCCGTCTCTCGCGGCCTGGTCTACATCAACATACCGGGCCGCACCTGTCTGCATGAGCTGTTTATTGAGTATGAGCAAGTCACAGCTTGGGTAGCCCGGTTTTCTTTCAACAAAAAGGAGGCCAATTATCATATACAATCAACCGCCGTTTGCACTGGATGGCTCAATGGGCAGGCGCAAAAATCGCCGCCACTACAGTTTGGTTAACTTCAAATCGCCAGTTGGAAGGAACCATTGGCCGAGTTGCTGACACGGCTCATACGGGATCATTTATAACCCGCCGCAGTCATCACAACCTTTTGTGGATTTGCATCGTGTTATCAACACCAATGAGTCGTGAACCACCAAATATGGAGAGTTTCAAGCCAACTCCTCGAGTCACCTTGAGACTCGGGGGCTACGATGACATGACTAAGCAAATCTTGCCAAGAAATTTAAGAACCCCTGTGACGATGGAGGGAAAGATAACCCGGTCCCGGAGGCTACTGTTATTTGAAGGCCGTCAGAAAATTTCCGCTTAATAAGTATATGACAGTTACAAAATCCCGGCTCAAGGAAGAAGTTCCGGATCATCAGAAAGGATTCCGGTTTAAAATCCGGCTAAAGGAAAGTCAGTCTCACTGAAGCTCTCAAATATCCGGTTTACAATCCGGTTCAAGGGAAATCTGTTCTCTCACAAAGCTCTTTAGCTCTCGAATCCGGTTTAACAATGTCCGGTTCAAAAAGAAATTAACTTCTCGCAAGTTCGAGTTTAAAGGCCGTCAGGAAATTTCTGGCTGAAAATGAAGATTCCGGTTTAACATCCGGTTCAAGGGAAAGATGTCTCCCACAAAGCTTTGAAGCTCTCAATATCCGGTTCAAAATCCCGGTTCAAGAAGGATTTATCTCTTGCAAAAAGTTAAAGGGTGCCAAAGAGGACCTGCTGCCATGATGCGCGGTTTAAACATGGGTATCATGCCTTGTTGGCTTATCATATTATTGATCACTTGGGGGCTTGGTCATGTCTGAACCATAGTCACACCTCTTGATCGGCGCAATGCCACAAGATCACTTGGGGACTTGTGGTCACGTCGAACCATAGTCACGCCTCTTGATCGGCTTAGTGCCAAAGCATCACTTGGGGGCTTTGGTCGAACCCGAACCATCGCTACACCTCTTGATCGGCGTAATGCCAATGCATCATTTGGGGACCTGGCTGACTCGAACCATAGCTACGCCTTTTGGGGGCTTGGTCGTGTCCGACCATGGTAATGCCTCTTGATCGGCTCAAAGCCTCATTTGCAATGGTTTTATATTTGCCTTTGCTTGAATTTTGTTCTCTTTTAAAATTATTTCTTTTGTTGTGTTTTCAAACCGACATTATTAATCCGGTTCAAACTGTCAATTACAAATTGGCGGAACACGGTCAAATCTTAATCCGAGACTATTTGCGGTTTGATTTTATGTTACCATCTTATTATGGAGTAAACCGTGTTCATTAACCCGGCTTGACTTTCAATCACAAATTGTCAAGACATGATCAAATCATAATACGGAGACTATCCGCCGGTCTGGTTTGACTACAGTCGCCAATATTATATATGGTTAAACCGGTATTTATCACAACCCGGTACGGTTTTATCATAAACCGGCACAGTATGAAAGGAGTTATCATTACTCAAGATTGGGGTCATCACCTATACTACAAAACATTGGTAAACCAATGATGTGATTCAATGTCCCAGGTATGATATATTTCATTGATTATTCTTAAAGTGCAGCCTTGGTTATAAACCTGGGTTATATGTTGGGCATTATGACCCGTCCGGTGGTAAACCGCCAGGACATTTTAAGCTTGTTGTATGCAGAGACAGGTTGAATAAAGCATGATGATAAATTATCCGGTGTTTATTAAACCGGCCTGGCTTTAAGACGATAAGTCGCCAAAGATATGATGAGAAATTATCCGGTGTTTGTTAACCCGCCCGGCTTTGAACTATAAGTCGCCAAGATTACCTATTTGGATTGGCGCCATTGAAATCATGCGCTTATAAATCATTGGGTTATATTATTCAAATAGCCAAACTTGGCTGAATTTTCATTATGGTATTGAATGAATAAGGATTTTCATACCAGATTATGTTATCTTTAATAGCCAACATGGCTGGATTTTTATTATGGTTATCAATACCCAATATTATAATTGAGGTTTTCAAAGTCGCTTTTAGCGCAATGGTTATCATATTATTAATGGATATGATTTATTCTACAATTGAAGGAATAGTCCCGAGTCGCCGCAGCTTACAACCCGGCACTTCGGGGCTACATTATTTAAATGGAGATTACATCAAATGTGCAAGTCTCATGTCGCTGCAAGCATGCACCATGACACTTGGGGGCTAATGTAAAGTCATTTTTTTGCTCATATTATTGAAGATCCGACTCATCACATTATAATGAGTCGGCCCTTGGGGGCTACCAATTGCTCCTATCAACAGTTGAAGGTACAAAGCTTTTTATTCATTATATTGAAGAGTCTACTGATCAGTTGGTAAAGCACAAGGCTCTTAACCTTGTGGACGTGGATTCAAGTCCCATGATGAGGGTTACATCATATGATGTTATTTTCATTGGAGTATATACAAAGTCCCTGCTCATTATTGCATAATGACCCGCCCTTGGGGGCTACACTGGTTGAAGTTTTTATGAGTATAAGACAATTACAAGTCCTGTGTTGTCGCAAGCATGACAACCCGCACTTGGGGGCTACATAGTATGGAGTATTAAGTTTTTACTAGTAAATGGGATGAACAACATGGATTTCGTTGAAAGTGGAAGGATTTATATTGAAGCAAAGTCTTAAGCTACCACTTTGTTCTGCTTCAAAGACTTGAGGGCTACAGTATTATATTATTATCGAGGAAATATTTTCAAATTCTCTCGATTGAGCAAACTAGGTTGACCGGCGTCACCAATCATTATGGCCTCGTGGCTGCAACCCGGCGTCATTAATAATCATGAACCGACGTTGGCAAACAATCATGAACCGATGTCTGCAACAATCATGACCTGGTACCATCAATATTTATAAACCGGTGATCTTGGCAATGATAAACCGCAAGTTCTACGCCCTTAAACCGGTGAAGATTGGATGAATATTTCAAGGACCGATATTGTTTTTAAGCATTGGGAGCTGAATCAAAGGAGTTATTCTTCACAATATATTTTCTATGAGAAACCAATGTCGCAAGTTGATTATGAAGCTGGCCTATTAAACCGGATTTTCTAGAAGGAGGAAATGACAAGGATTTAAGGATGATCGATGCGGTTTACAAGAATTCTTAACCGGGGCACAACATGTCAAGTTTGCTCTTGTGTTTATTTTACAGATCAGTTTAACATGGATAAAATCCAAATTAAATCGGGGCTAATGTCGAGGATATACCCGTGGAGTAAACCGCCGGAGGTATAACCCGCCGGATCGACGACTCATTGGTAACCCGCCCGGAGCTTGGCGGTTCACGGGCTACCCGCCCGGTCTTGACGGTTCATTAGTAACCCGGCGGGCGGGTCAGATGGATGACGAGGCCCATGGCCCAGAAGGCCGGTTCACGTTTAATGGTGGGCCGGTTTATGAGGAAAAGGAGGAGGAATATTATCTTACAAGGAGCTAAGACTTGGACTTGTATCCGGTTTATATTAGCGATAGACTAGTCCTAATCCTAATAGGACTCTACATGTAACCCGCCCCTCCAACATATATAAGGAGGGGCAGGGCTCCCCAAAAGGGGACAAGTTCCACAAGTTGGACAAGTTAGGTTTAGACAATAGCTCTCGAGTTAGAGCACTCTTGTAACCGTGATCATCATCATCAATATCAATGAAGCAGGTCGTAGGCTTTTACCTCCACCGTGAGGGGCCGAACCTGGGTAAAACCTCGCGTCTCTCGTCCCGCTCAACCCCTCTCAAGCTACCGCATAGATGCGTTGGCCTCGCGACTAAGTCCTAACACTAAGGACATCTGTCGTGACAATTCCACGACACTAAAGGTTTATTGTTTTGCACTGTTTATGTGATGATTTGAGAGATCATGAAGATGATCATGGTGGGAACCAAAGTGTTGGCTTCATTTGTGATCCGTATATGATCACCATTCGGTTACGAGGTAACCCATCTGTAAGAGAGTCTGAGTGACTCGGTGCACAAGTTAATCTCACCGCATCAGTAGTATGATTTGCATTGCATTAACCTGATTAAAGGTCATGATATTGTTTGCCATTATGCTTATGTTTGTTGTGAGCTTGCAAGTACATTCAGTGTACTGACTTGGCGTGTCATGCCCGATTTCAGGAAAGTCGTATCGGATCGGAGTGCTTCCCGTGTCTAGATCGTGTCCACATCGGTGTCCCGGTGCTTTGGAGTTCCACTTCGCCGTTGTTCCGCTGCCGCGTAGTTATCGTGATCGAGGCCCTCTCATGTTAATTAAATAATGTACATATTGTTCAGCCGCACCGTGTGTGCCGCTTGACCTCGCTAATTGATGTAATATCAAACCTATGTTTCCGCTAGCATCAATAAAGCAGTTGTTGTCTGTACTAAGTTGCTATGTGTTGCTAGAAGACTTGATCTCTGGGCTGGCAATGTAAGGTAAACTGGTTTCTCTGAGCCGGGGTGCCACACAAAGCGTTCAAATTCTTCATCATCTTTTTTCTTGGTTGGTTTAGGTGGAAGGGCATGGGTTTTTGAACCCATGGTTCTCTTTCTTTACCATGTTTTCTAGCAACAAAGTCTCTTTTATCATTTCTTTTATTCTTAGGTTGTGGGTTATCAAGATCAACACCAGGTTCTATCTCAGCATCATTATCTGGTTCTTTCTCATGTTTGGTTGAGTGTCTTCATGAACATCATCATTATTTTTTTCATTATCACTCGGTGAATGTTCGTTGCCAGAATGAGTTTTAGCATTTGAGATAGAGACGTCATTATTATCTTCAGGAGGTTTTTCTATTTCAGGTTCGCTAGAAGTATGCAAAGTCCTACCATTTTTCTTTTTCTTTTTCTTCTTCCTTTTAGAAGGACTAGGTGCATCAGTGTTAATTCTTTGAGAGTCTTGTTTAATTCTTTTAGGGTGTCCCTGAGGATAAAGTGGTTCCTGAGTCATTTTGCAACCCCCCCATAGTTGCTAGTCTAACAACAAAATCATTTATATTATTATTCATTTCACTAAGCAATTCTCTTTGAGATTTAGCAACTTGTTCTAGCTGGGTTTGAACCATAGAGGAATGTTTTCCTACACCTCTAATATCATTAGTGATTCTAAATAACAAGTCACTCAAGCGACCAATCATATCAGAGTTGTATTTCAATTGTTTCATAACATTTGCATTGAAGTTATCTTGTTTGATGGTGTACCTATCAAATTCATGTAGGCATTGACTAGGATGCTTATTGTAGGGGATGTCACTTTCATCAAACTTTATAAAATAATTTACCTCTACTACCTTTGGAGGTGGTGTATCAAGTCCATGTATTTCTTCAATAGGAGGTAATTTTTTAACATCTTCAGCTTTAATACCTTTTCCCTTGATACATTTCTTTGCCACTTGCATATCTTCAGGACTGAGAAATAAGATACCCCTCTTCTTTGGAGTGTGTTTAGGTGGTGGTTCAGGAAGAGTCCAATCATCATAATTTTTCAATTTATTATTCAATAATTCCTCAGCTTGTTCAACAGTTTGGTCCCTGAAAACATATCCAGCACAACTATCTAGGAAGTCCCTAGAAGCATTGGTTAGTCCATTATAGAAGATATCAAGTCTTTCATTTTTCTTAAGAGGATGACCAGGAAAAGCACTAAGAAATTGGAGAAGCCTCCCCAGACCTTGTGGGAGACTCTCTTCTTCGATTTGCACAAAGTTAAATATTTCATGTAAGGCAGCTTGTTTCTTATGAGCAAGAAAATCATATCCCGGGGACTATGCACACAACCAGGAGCAAGAATATTGTACCAAATCTTAGCATCACCCTTTAATGAGAACGCAAATAATTTGAGGATATAATAGTAATGAATTTTCTCATCATGACCAAAAAGAGTAGCTATATCATTCAACTTAGTAAGGTGTGCCACAATAGTTTCAGTATCACATCCATGGAAAGGACCAGACTCAACCAAAGTAATTAACTCTGGGTCGACAGAGAATTCAGAATCCTTATCAGTAACAAATATAGGTGCAGTAGCAAACTTAGGATCATATTTCATTCTAGAATTCAAAGATTTTTCTTTCAACTTGACTAGTAGTTTCTTAAGATCATCTCTATCATTGCAAGCAAGAAAGTCTCTAGCTATCTCCTGATCTACAACATAACCCTCAGGTATCTTAGGAATTTCAAATCTAGGAGAGCTAGGTCTAATAGGTGTTTCAGGAATTTCAGTTTCAAGAACTTTATCAGTTTCAATAATTTCATCAGTTTCAGCATTCTCAATATCTTTGGGTCTAGCAATTTGTTTACCAACAAATTTACCTAGTGGCACATTATCATCAAGCAAGGTACTAGCATCATCATAAGCATCACGCATTGCAAAAGTAGCATCATCAATAACTTGCGACATATCAGTATGAATAGCAGGTGGTGGTGTTGCAAGTTTAATCAAAACAGAAGGCGAATCAAGTACAGAGCTATATGGCAGTTCCTTACCTCCCCTTGTCTTAAAGGGAAAAATCTTGGTTCTTGTATCTTTCAGATTCTTCATAGTAATAAATAGATATAATTCCCAGGTGATTCAACAAATATAGCTATGCTCCCCGGCAATGGCGCCAGAAAAAGGTCTTGATAACCCACAAGTATAGGGGACTGCAACAGTTTTTGAGGGTAGACTATTCAACCCAAATTTATAGATTCGTCAGAAGTGGGGCCAAAGAATATTTGTAAGTATTAGTAGTTGATGAGTTGTCAATTCAACCACACCCGGAGATTAAATATCTGCAACAAGGTGATCAGTAGCATAGAAATATGATAGTTTGATAGCAGCAGTAACAGTGGTAACGGTAAAAGAGTAGTTGTTGTAACAGTAGCAATAGCAATAGTAACTTAGTAAGAGCAATATGTGGAAATCTTGTAGGCATTGGATCGGCGCATTCGTTGGATGATATTCATCATATAACAATCATAACCTATGGCGATACAGAACTAGCTCCAGTTCATAAATATAATGTAGGCATGTATTCCGTAAATAGTCATACGTGCTTATGGAAAAGAACTTGTATGACATCTTTTGTCCTACTCTCAGCGGGGTCCATAAGGAAACTAAGGGATATTAAGGCCTTCTTATAATAGAGAACCAGAACAAAGCATTAAGACACAGTGAATACGTGAACTCCTCAAACTACGGCCATCACCGGAAACTTTCCCAACTACTGTCACCCTAGGGTTTACGGATCATAGCATGTAATAGGTGAATATGACTTGCATGATCAGATCTAGAACATAGATATAATGGTGAAAACACAAACGGTTCAGATCTGAAATCATGGCACTCGGGCCCTAGTGACAAGCATTAAACATGGTAAAGTCATAACAACATCAATCTCAGAACATAGTCGATACTAGGGATCAAGCATTAACAAAACTAACTCGATTACATGATGAATCACATCCAACTCCTCACCGACCAGCGAGCCTACGAAGGAATTACTCACTCCTGGTGGGACGCATCATGGTACTAGTGGTGAAGGAGGGTTGTTGATGATGAAGACCGAAGATTCCCCTCTCCGGAGCCCAAAACGGGCTCCAGATCTAGCCTCCCGATGAAGAACAGGAGGTGGCAGTGGCTCCGTATCGTGAAACGCGATGAAACTTCCTCTCCTATTTTTTTGTCCAAAATAGGATTTTATAGCATCGGAATTAGGGTCAAGGGGGCCACCAGGTGGGTAAGACCAACCAGGGCGCGCCTGGAGGGGGTGGCGCACCCTAGTGTATCGTGCCCAGCCAGGGCACCCACTCCGGTGGTTCTTGGTCCCGGTTTTTTTATTTATTCTGAAATAAATCTCCAAAAAGTTTCGTTCCAATCTGAGAACTTTTATTTCTACACGAAAACAACACCATGGTAGTTCTGCTGAAAACAACGTTAGTCCGGGTTAGTTTCATTCAAATCATGCAAATTAGAGTCCAAAACAAGGGCAAAAGCGTTATACAAAGTAGATACAACGGAGACGGATCAAAGCCGCACTCTCAAGAGCCACAGGTCGTAGGTAATTTGCAACAGGGATACCATTATTATTTTTAGCAACAGCAGCAGGTGAATGTTCAGCAGCAGTTTCCAAACCAGTTTGTTATGCCACAACAGCTGCAACCACAATAACAAGGGTCATATCAGCAATTCGGGATGCAGGAATAGATAGCACAAGTTTCACAGAAGCCGCTAGCATCGCATGGGCAAGGTCAGGTTCCTCTTGTTGATGTTTCCACAACCATGGCTGCTAATGAGCAGGGGGTCCTTCCATAACCAAGGGAAAAACAAACAAAGGAGTTTGTTGTTGGAAGTGTGCACTAGATACACAACCTATAAAAGATTGCAAGTTCAACATTACTGTAACATTTGCGACAAGATTGCTCATCCAACATTGTGATGTACTGTTATGAAACTCCCTAAACCCAATGCTTTTGTTTCGGTGTTAGGAGCCGAAGAGTCATATTCTGCTCTGTCAGATTTCGGGTTCCGGCAAAACCCTTAAGGTTCGAACACTGGGTGCACGTGAAGATCTCGCCCTCACCGATCACGCCCTCACTCGCTTCACGATCTCTAGGCTAAGCACGACCAACTCTCAGAACACGAGACACTAGTTTATACTGGTTCGGGCCACCATTGTGGTGTAATACCCTACTACAGTGTGGTGGTGGCCGATTGCCTCTTGGGCTGATGATGAACAGCACAAGGGGAAGAACAACCTCCTGAGGTGAGGTGTTCTTGTTCTTGGTGGGTGTGCGGATCGCTCGAGACGATTTCTGGTAGGTGAGGATCCGATGCCCTCTACTATGGTGGCTAACCCTATTTATAGAGGCCCTGGTCCTCTTCCCAAATATGAGCGGGAAGGGAGCCAACAACGGCCAATTTGAAAGGGGACAGCTAGTACAGCTTATCCTGACAAAAGTAGTCTTCGCCTGCCAAAGGCTCTGGTGGTGATGCCGCCTTGGGCTCCACGGTGACATCCGTCTTGCCGTCCTGCTGGTCTTGGTCTCATTGCACCGATATGGTAACCTCCGCTTGACGCCTCGGTACTCCTCGCCTGCGCTTGCCTCCTTAGAACCAAAGAGGAAGCAAGGAAACTGTGCACGCTGGCGCCTGCCTGGCGCCCGTCTGGCCTCAATCGTCATGGCTCACGTCATGAGAACCTCGCGAGGTTTGCCTCGCCTTGATCTCTCTGTCCCTCGAGAGCCAGCCTAGTGAGGCCGCTCCCGAGGAGGTCTTGTGTCGTCCGCCTCGCGAAGGTCTTGAGTGCTTGCTGGTGAAGATGGGCCGTACGGGCCTGCTTCTGGAGCCATGTTGTGGGCCGCAGGCAGGCAAGTCTGGGGACCCTCGTTCCCAGAACGCCGACAGTAGCCCCCGGGCCCAAGGCACGCTCAGACTTGGCTTCGAGGCGAAGCCAAAGGGCAAGTGCGGAGCGCCGCGGGCCCCAATAGCCTGCGGCCCCGGTTGATGCGTGGCGGTTGATTGGACGTGGGCGTCTCCGCTTCCCCACGCTGCCTCGGCAACTACCCGATTTGACGAGTCCCTGCTGCATGCAAGGAAAAAACCATCATTACCTGTGATCGTGGGGGGCATTGGTTGGCCTCCTCCTGCCATAAATGGGAAGGGGGCAGAGCCCCCATCGCCCATCTCTTCCCATTCCGCCTACTTCTCTTCCTTTGCTCCATTGCCAATAGCGACACCAATGGCGTCGATCCAAAGGTTTTCTGCCACGGAGAAAGGGAAAACTCCCCGCGATGAGCCAGGGCCGCTTCCGCTGAAGAAGAGGCCGGACCATCGCCGTGATGTGGTGGTGATGCAGGAGGTGACAAGGCCTTGGTGCGAGCGGCCTCCTCCCGGGTACCCGTTGCCCCTGTACGCCCAAGCCGAGGGCTCAGGAGGAAGATGCGGCCAGTGGCGGCGCGCGTGCCGCGGCCACTCCCGGAGTCCACGCCGCGGATTCTTCGCACGAACTTGTGCTTTGGGTGCCAATGCCTCCCAGCACTTGGATCCGCTTCCCTTCCTTCTTCTCATCCGAGATGCCGCCGAGGGGGCCCCTCGAGCTTTGGCTGCAGCACGCCGACTACGACATGCGGGCAACTGGAGCGGAAGTTGAAGCCGTCTCCCCAGGCAAGATCTTCATGACCCGAGGTTGGGGCTTGGTTGCTCGAGTTTGCCGTGCGGAAGGCGCCCTCGCGATCCACTTCGAGTACGACGGCGCCTCCATGATGTCCTTCAAGGTCTTTGATGCGGAAGGTCCCGCCTGGAGTGCTGCTCCAAAAGGGGCCGTCAGGACGGCCCCGTATCAGGGGTAGGGCCTGCCGTCCGCACCGCCAACAGCTCCTCCGAGAGCAGTAGCGACACTTGGGAGTCCAGCTATTCTCCCGAGCTCTACGAGACTCCGGAGACGAGCGACAACAGCTACATGCCCCCCAGCTCTCGCCGCGCCAGGAGCAAGGCGGCAGCGTCCGGCCGTCGCCGCCGCTGATCTGGATGAGGTTGGCTCCAGCCTCTCATGGCGCACTGTTGATAATGGCGTCGTCCACTGGGCGCGTGTAGATAGGGCTCCTAGAAGTTCTTTTCTTTTGTTCCCTGCGAGGAATCGAGAATTACGCCGTGGGGGCGTGTAAAGGGTCTGCAATGTCCTTTGTTGATATTATCCTTGTTATGAAATTGTGCGTGTGCGTGTCCTGTTTCGGCTTGGTTTCCCCTTTCCAACCTCGCGACAGCTTGGTGCTCTATGCTGACAGGTCCCAGTTCCCAGGTAGGCTTCAGCCGCCGCTGGTATGCTAGGTCACGATGTCGTGGTCAAGGGCAGGAGGTGAGCGGCCTGAGGTCCAGTAAGAGCCCCTGAGTCGCGATGCTCAGGAGGTCCCTTTTAGCGTGCAAGCGACCGCCGAGAGGTAGGAAAGGGTGTCTACGTTGCTGTAACGGGGCGACACAAATGAGAATCCTATGCCGTAGCGATTGGTTGACCCGAGCGTGAAACTTATCTTGGTAGTCCCGGGTCGGTCCTTCACGAGGCGCCCGACTCATGCGTAGGTGGTTGTAGCATAGTGTTCTCTAATGCCGAACAATTATGCAGGCCGCCCAAGGACGGGTTTGCCGCTTCGTCGAGTGGGTCCCTGAGTTCGTCGGAAATGGAGAGTACTTCACTTCCGGCCGCCTCCTCGCCACGCCATGGACGATGCCGAGGTGGGGCCCCAAGGGGGGCCTGGTCAAGAGGAGGTGGCGTAGGAGGCGCCGCAAGGCAACCTCCCGGACTCCGGGCGCGAGGGGAGCGAGATCCCCAGGGGCTCTAAGCCCGACTCTTGTCCGGACTCCATACCGGAACCTTCAGCGGTTCCGAAGTCCGGCAAGCGGCCCCATCGTAGGAAGGGTAAGACGCCGGTGTCCTCCGTCCAACCGGAGGCACCGGATAGCTTACTGGAGGCGCTTAACAGTGCTTCCATCGAGGAGGAGCACCGCACTGTTATGAGCGTGGTGATCAAGAAAGTTCAGTCCACCAAGAGCGTCTGACCAAGCCTGTACTCAGCCTTCTAACATGCTTTGAGGTAAGTTTAGAATATGTAAAAATATTACCGTGATAGACAGTAGCCCCGATGCTTAGTTCGGTGTTCGGAAAGAAAAGCCGGACTAAGAATCTAAAAAGATATACGCAGGAGTCTAATATAAGTATGTCAATATGGGAATGCAAAGGCGCTGCTGACCTCTGCCGACCGATCATGGAGGTCAATGCATTGAAGCGAGCCTCGAGTGGTCCGAGAACGAAGCTCGGCCTTGCCAAGAAGCAGCTCGAGGAAAAGGAAGGTAAGTAATACCTTATTAAAGAAATACCTTATAGAAAGGATTTGGTTGCAAAAAATAACATGAATAACATGGGTACTGCAGGGGCCACGAGCGAGGTGGCGGCCCTGAAGGAAGCGGTGTCCGTGGCCGAAATCAAAGCAGCCGTGGAGCGCACCGAGCGAGAGAAGGGGGAGGCGCAGCTGGCGGAGGTGCGGCAAGAGCTCCAGACTCTCGTGGAAAAACACGAGGGTTTGGAGCGTGACTCGAAGACCCGAGAGTCCGAGCTTGCATCGGCTCTTGAGAGTGCCAAAGCTGCTAAGGACGGCTTAAGCCCAAAAAGCCCTCCAGAGATTGAGGCAATAAAGAAGATCATGGCGGGTAAGGCATTCTTTATGCAGAGCAAGAATGTAAAAGTCAATTATCTAGTACTTACCCGAACTGAGCTCTCCAGAGCTGCGTTCGAGATCTGCCCCAGAGTGTGTCCGATGCTGCCGCATTCTACCGCGCCAAGGAGGGAGCTCGACGGAAAAGGTGTTCTGGTGTCGTATGTCGAGGCCGACCGTCTGGTGTTCTTCGAGCGACCAAATTGAAGCAACTGGTCGAAGCTCCACAAGGTTGCCGAACAGTCCATGAAGGGCCTCATAGTTCTGCTGGCCATTGGAGGCCATGCCTGGGAGCTACTTCGGGCTAGTGCAGCGGCTGGAGGACGCCTGTCCATGGATTGAAGTCATCAAGCGCTCCGTCTGCATTGAAGGTGCCCGTTGGGCCCTTACCTGTGCTAAAGTGCACTGGGGCAAGCTGGATGCGGAAAAGCTTGTGACGGACGGGCCACCAAAGGGCAAGGAGCATCGCACGCCCGAAATGTACTATGAGGGCCTCCTGAAGGGTGCCCGCCATATAGCGGATGAGTGCTCCAAAGATGTTATTTTTGAATAGACTCGCATTTGTTATCCTGTACGCTGAAAACTTGTTCATATGCGCTAAGCAACGCTTGTTAATTTAAAATATTACCTTTTGTGCGGTCGTTTATCAAATTTGAGAGATGGCAGATCGTTGGCTTCAGCCCCCATGCCACGAGTGCTGGGGTGTTCGGAATAAACTTGAGCGCTCTTGTTCCCATTCTTGGGTCCATCGAGGGAGGCGCTCAATGCAACGAACAAGGCAACCGGACTTATAATGCTTGAACACTCTCACTTAGCCATAGAATTCTATAATTTTAAATTTCGGTGAAGCCCCTAGTATTCGGAAGACCGAGTTCGGGGCGCTATCCACGCCTTGGACGGATAATTTCCGGTTCCTTGCTCTAAGCGGCATAAGTCTTTAGGGACCCGAAAAAACCTCTCGAACAGCGATCGCTCTCGCCTCTATCATGACGGCCAGTTTTAGCTTTCCATCGAGGTGCTCAGCCCAGCTCAACCGAGGCACAATCGCCGTGGTTCTCCTAGTGCTACCTTAGCCGATATAACGGAACGTAAGGTACCAAAACATAGGAGTCGGGCAAACCCAACTATTGACCCAAGACATGATTCGGAGCCGGTGCATATAATGCTATAAGTTCGGGGTGCCGCACTTGTGAAAGTGTTCGGACTTATCACACCATACTTTTGGGGTACTTAAGCCCTCAGTGTATTGGCCGTACAAAAGTGTACGGGTGCAACATGTCATGAAATGAACATATATATAGATAAAGAAAGGAGTGCAATAATAGGCAAAAGCTATGTATTGTTTATTAAAAAGGGTATTGCAATGAAAGCAGAACGATACAAATAGTGCGATAAGCAAGGGATGGGACTATGTAACATGTCCCCCTCCAGGGGTAAGCTGTGGGATGGTATGTAAAACAGGTATAATGCTCGTAATAGAGACCACCTGAACACTCAACGTAGCTTTCTGCTTCCCTGGCTGTTGCATCGTGAGTTCGGGCGATTCTAGTGCCGCATGTGACTTCCGGAAAACGGAGTCCTGAAAGTAAGAAAAAGAAAAAGAAAAAGAAAAGAATGACACAATCGGGAGCCCCCGTGCGCTTTAGCCGCGTTCAGGCGTGCCATGGTCGTGCCCTCCCTTATGCCCATGGTATCTCCAGAGCGTAGTTATGTACGCTGTAGTAATCGGCTTCGCAAGTTCGCGAGGGCTGGGGTTGGGACCGGATTGCTACGCGTGCTTGGATCGTGCCAGGCGGTCTTGTTGTAGGTTACTCCGGGCGCGCTTGACAGTGTCCGGACGTTTAATGGCCGGACTCGAGAATTGCTGTGAGAGGCTACTTTGCACCTCCGCCGCGAGGGCCGCCGTGTGCTCCTCCGTTCAGAGAGAGCGTTTGGTGTTTCCATTGACCGTGATTACTCCTCGAGGGACTGGCATCTTGAGCTTGAGGTATGCGAAAGCGGCACCGCATCAACTTTGCAATGCGGTTCGTCCGAAAGCAAGGCGTGATAGCCGCCATGAACGGGACTATGTCGAAGATTAACTCTTTGCTTTGGAAGTTATCCGGGATCCAAAGACCACTTCGAGTGTAATCGAGCTCGCACAATTGGCCTCTACACCCGGTATGACGCCTTTAAAGGTCGCCTTTGTAGGTTTAATGCTTGAGGGGTGTATGCCCATTTTGCGCATCAATCCTCGATAAAGCAGGTTCAGGCTGCTACCGCCGTCCATCAAGACTCGGTGAGGTGAAATCCACAATAATTGGGTCAAGAACCAATGCGGCGAAACCGCCATGACGAATGCTAGTGGGGTGGTCCTTCGATCGAAGGTGATCGGGCAGGAAGACCATGGGTTGAACTTTGGGGCGACCGCTCCATCGCATATACGTCCCTTAGTGCACACTTCTGCTCCCTTTTGGGTATGTGGGTTGCGTATATCATGTTCACCGTCCGCACTTGTGTGGGAAAGCCTTTCTGTCCTCTATTGTTCGGCGGCCGGGGCTCTTCTTCGTCATCGCTATGCAGCCCCTTGTCATTGAGTTCGGCACTTAACTTGCCTGCTTTCTTGAACACCCAACAATCCATGTTGGTGTGGTTGGCTGGTTTTTCGGGGGTGCCATGTATCTGGCACAAGCGATCGAGTATTCGGTCCAAGTTGGACGGGCCCTGGGTATTTCTTTTGAATGGCTTCTTCCGCTGACCGGGTTTAGAGCCTCTGAATCCGGCATTGACTATCGTATCTTCATCATTATCACCATTAATGCAGCGCTTGTTCTTGTTGCGACGCGACCTGCCATTGCTGTCCTTGGTATCTGAACTACCAGGGTTTTTGGTCAAGTTGTTGCTTCGAGCTAGCCAGCTGTCCTCTCCCACGCAAAAGCGGGTCAAGAGTGTGGTGAGGGCTGCCATGGATTTCGGCTTTTCCTGTCTAAGGTGCCGGGCTAGCCACTCGTCGCGGATGTTATGTTTGAAGGCTGCAAGGGCCTCTGCATGCGGACAGTCGACGATTTGATTTTTCTTGGTTAGGAACCGTGTCCAGAATTGTCTGGCCGATTCTTCTGGCTGCTGAATTATATGGCTAAGGTCATCGGCGTCTGGTGGTCGCACATATGTGCCCTGGAAGTTATCAAGGAATGCGGCTTCCAGGTCCTCCCAACAACCAATTGATTCTGCTGGCAGGCTGTTGAGCCAATGCCGAGCTGGTCTTTTAAGCTTGAGTGCGAGATATTTGATGGCATGTAGATCATCACCGCGGGCCATGTGGATATGGAGGAGATAGTCCTCGATCCAGACCGCAGGATCTGTGGTACCATCGTATGATTCGATGTTTACGGGTTTGAAGCCCTCATGGATTTTATGATCCATTACTTCATCTGTGAAGCATAGTGGGTGTGCGGCGCCTCAGATTGGGCTATATCACGGCGTAGCTCATATGAGCTTTGTCTCATCGTGTTCGCCCGGCCGGAGTTGTCAGATCCGGCGTGACGGGTTATCATCACGCGGTCGTGGCGCCCACGCCGATCCGTAGATCGATCTTGTATGCCTTGCCCTGTCCTCCAATATGTCTCGCAGGTCTGGCGCATTTCCCCGTGCCTTGGTACTTTTCGAGTGACGCCGGAGTACGGCTTGAATGGAGGGTCTAGAGGCCTCTCTGTCGCGACCACGGGGTGGCCGGTTGGCCGCTTCATGCGCTGGTGATGTAGGTTTGGGTGCTGCTTCCTCTAATTGGGGTAGCAGCCTGCGTTTGGGGTATTTTTTGGAGGGCCGTTCGAGTTCATACTCTTCGGCTGCAAGGACTTCAGTCCATCTATCAGCTAGCAGGTCTTGGTCAGCTCTAAGCTGTTGCTGCTTTTTCTTGAGGCTGCTTGCCGTGGCCATAAGCCTGCGTTTGAAATGCTCTTGTTCGGTGGGATCCTCAGGCATGACAAATTCGTCATCGTCAAGGCTTGCCTCATCTTCGGAGGAAGGCGCATAATTATCGTCCTCTACCTCCCTTTCTGTCGCACTGTCGTGCGGAGTTGCATCTCCCTCCTCCTGCGATGAGTCCTGCTGGAGGGGGTTGTCTTCGGCACTGTCCGGGGTGTTATTATCTCCCGTGCCGGAATCACCGTTTTTGCTGTGGCGGGATTTAGAGCGGCGCCGCCGACATCGGCGCTTCGGTTTCTTCTTGGAGGGGTCATCCTCCGTTGTTCCATCGCCGTTCCCATCTTTTGGGATCTCCACCATGTATATGTCGTATGACGAGGTGGCCTTCCAGTGCCCTGTAGGCGTTGGGTCTTGGTCGTCTCCAGCATCATCGTCCATACCGTCGATGTCTTCGGAGTCGAAGTCGAGCATGTCGGTTAAATCATCGACAGTGGCTACAAAGTGGGTGGTGGGTGGGCGTTGAATTTCTTCATCGTCCGCATCCCAACCTTCCTGACCGTAGTCCGGCCAGGGCTCTCCTGATAAAGAGAGAGACTTTAGTGAATTCAAGATGTCGCCAAAGGGTGAGTGCTGAATGATGACCGTGGCAGTGAACTCCATGACCGGCGCCCAATTGGATTCGATTGGCAGGGGCGCGGAGGGTTCGGAGTCCGTAGAAGAGTCCGGCACCTTGGAGTCACGAGCTTCGCAAAGGACAGGGAGGGTGTTCGGATCGACCGCCGTAGAGGTTTCAGCCCCCGAGGCGGTGTCCAACCAACCGTCCTCGATCGGCGAATCCGGCTCCGGATTAAGGGTCGGAGCGGATGCTGGTGCGGCCTCCAGGGCACTGTTCGGCGGCAGAGCTAGATCATACCCATCGAGACAGTGCGGCACGCTCGGCTGTGGCTCGAATCCGTCGAAGATCAAGTCTCCGCGGACATCGGCCATATAGTTCAAACTTCCAAATCTGACCTGATGGCCAGGGGCGTAGCATTCGATCTGCTCCAGATGGCCTAGCGAATTGGCCCGCAGTGCAAAGCTGCCGAATACGAAGATCTGTCCGGGGAGAAAAGTCTCACCCTAGACCGCGTCATTGTTGATGATCGAAGGAGCCATCGGGCCTATAGATGACGACACAGAGGAACTCTCAATGAAAGCACCAATGTCGGTGTCAAAACCGGCGGATCTCGGGTAGGGGGTCCCGAAATGTGCGTCTAGGCGGATGGTAATAGGAGACAAGGGACACAATGTTTTTACCTGTGTTCGGGCCCTCTCGATGGAGGTAATACCCTACTCCCGCTTGATTAATATTGATGATATGGGTAGTACAAGAGTAGATCTACCACGAGATCAAGGAGGCTAAACCCTAGAAGCTAGCCTATGGTATGATTGTTGTTCGTCCCTACGGACTAAAACCCTCCGGTTTATATAGACACCGGATAGGTTAGGGTTACAGAGTCGGTTACAATGGTAGGAGATCTACATATCCGTATCGCCAAGCTTGCCTTCCACGCCAAGGAAAGTCCCATCCGGACACGGGACGAAGTCTTCAATCTTGTATCTTCATAGTCTTGGAGTCCGGCCGCGATGATAGTTCGGCTATCCGGACACCCCCTAGTCTAGGACTCCTTCATCTTGACGTCGCGGACGCCATCGGAGAACGCAGAGATGATGGCCTCGTCCTTTACCTTGGGGATCTTGAGGCGAACGTTGTTGAAGCGCTGGATGTACTTCTGGAGGGTCTCCCCTGGTTGATGCTTGACGCGGTGCAGGTCACCCACGACTGGGGGACGGTCGCGAGTGCCCTGGAAGTTGGTGACGAAGCGGTCGCGCATCTTGTTCCAGGAGGAGATGGAGCCAGGAGGCAGGTTCAGGAGCCAGGAGCGGGCACCATCCTTGAGAGCCATGGGGAACCAGTTCGCCATGACTTTTTTTGTCACCGTTACCTGCCTTGATGCTCAGTTCGTAGATCTGCAGGAACTCCGCGGGGTCGGGGGTGCCGTCGTAGCGAGGTGGCAGATCTGGGTTGAACTTGGGGGTGAAGGCATGGCAGCCTGCCGTGGTCACCGAGGCCCGCCGTGGAGGTGGAGCTTGATCTTGGCGCCCGCGCGCCACCACGGCAAGAGGTGCAAGGCCCTGCCGCGGCAAACTATCCTGACGTGGCGGTGCGAGGAGCGGTGGAGCGTTCTCTTGCGGCCAAGGGACTTCTTGACAGCTTCTTTCCTCACGCGCGGGTACTTGGCACGGCAGGTCGCCCCGCGGAGCCGCGCGTCTCGGCGCCAGGGCGCCGTCTTGGTGCAGAGGTGGTGGCGGCGCTCCATGAGCCACGTCACCCGTAGCCCGCAGAGGGCGATGGAGCAAGAGGGACAGTGCAGGGGAGTCCCCTGCGGTGCTAACGAGCTCAGTGATGCGGTCTAGCCAGTCCTTGTAGAGGTCATCGACTGGGCGGTAACGCAGGAGCTCGTGCGCCATGAATAGCGCGGCCCACGCGTCCATGGGAGCGCGACGAGCGTGAGACGACGAACCTGCACGGGTCAGCGACGGGGTGGCGGTGCGACCATCCCGCCACACCGAGGGGTGCAATGAGGATGATTGCTGCTTGTTCCCCGCCGGGCCGGTGGCGGCGTTGGCGGCAGGCGATGGAGAACGACGGGGAGGCCCACCGACGGAGGCCGTCTGAACGGCGCGGGCGGCGAGGGCAGCCCGGTGCGACGATCGTCTGACATGGTTGTGGTGGAGCGGTGAAGCATGGATCGACGAGAAAAAAAGGCTTCGGCGCACCCCTACCTGGCGTGCCAAATGTCGGATTTCGGGTTCCGGCAAAACCCTTAAGTTTTGAGCACTGGGGTGCGCATGAAGATCTCCCCTCACCGATCACGCCCTCACTCGCTTCACGATCTCTAGGCTAAGCACGACCAACTCTCAGAACATGAAACACAAGATTTATACTGGTTCGGGCCACCGTTGTGGTGTAATACCCTACTCCAGTGTGGTGGTGGTGGATTGCATCTTGGGCTGATGATGAACAGTACAAGGGGAAGAATAGCCTCCTGCGGTGAGGTGTTCTTGTGCTTGGTGGGTGTGCGGATCGCTCGAGACGAGTTCTGGTAGGTGAGGATCTGACGCCCTCTACTGCGGTGGCTAACCCTATTTATAGAGGCCCTGGTCCTATTCCCAAATATTGAGCGGGAAGGGAGCCAACAACGGCCAATTTGAAAGGGGACAGCTAGTATAGCTTATCCTGACAAAAGTAGTCTTCGCCTGCCAAAGGCTCTGGTGGTGACGACGCCTTGGGCTTCACGGTGACTTCTGTCTTGTCGTCCTGCTGGTCTTGGTCTCGTTTTACCGATATGGTAAACTTTGCTTGACGCCTCGGTACTCCTCGCCTGCGCTTGCCTCCTTAGCACGAAAGAGGAAGCAAGGACACTGTGTGCGCTGGCGCCTACCTGGCCTCGATCGTCATGGCTCACGTCATGAGAACCTCGCGAGGTTTGCCTCGCCTTGATCTCTCCGCCCCTCGCGAGCCAGCCTGGTGAGGCCGCTCCCGAGGAGGTCTTGTGTCGTCCGTCTTGCGAGGCTTGGCCCCTCGCGAGGGTCTTGAGTGCTTGCTGGTGAAGATGGTCCGTACGGGTTTGCTTTTGGAGCCACACCGTGGGCCGCAGGCAGGCAAGTCTGGGGACCCCCATTCCTAGAACGCCGACATGCTCAATTGCCTGATTGTGTTGTGAAGGATCATTTGGCACCGGCCCAGTCTCCCATTGCTTGTGTCTAGATTAGCGGTATTATGGTACTTTCTTGTATTGTTGAGAGTTGGATTGCAAGGAGATGTCCAGTACAGACACAATGGAAGTGGAAGGCCATACCATATGGGGAGGATGCATATCTTGTTAGCTTCCCCTCTTTTGAGGATTTGGACATGATAGATGGTATTCGGATGAATGTGTCATCGGTTAATGCTCCGTTTCAGGTTAGAAAAAGCGGTAGGCGTAAGCGAGGCGGTTGGCCATCGCCTAGTGCCTAGGCGGTCCTTAAGCACCCTAAGCGCGGCCTAGGCGGTAATATAGTTTTTACTCGTAGTGCATTTGTGATTATTATATGGGTGTTGATATTAGTTAAGGGCATATAAATAAGTTAATTACCATCTACATCCATTGGAATATAACCCGTTTGGCATATCGATGCGAGATGTGGCATGATTTCTTGCTTGGGTAGGCAATTCCTTGCTTGCCCTGCCTAGACCTCCATTTATGCCCTAGGCGAGGCGTTTGGCCATTGCCTAGCTCCTAGGCGTGCCTAAGCGCCTCCTAGGCACTGCCTTTTCCAACAGAGCTATTTCTACATGGAAGTCTCGGGAGATCCCGCACAAATTGGAACTCAAGCAACTTTGGCTCCATGTAGAGGGTTTTCCGCACACAATTCATCACTTTTGGGTCTTGTGGGCAGTAGGCTCTCTAATGGGAAAAACTATGGAGGTTGCCCTCATCAGTCTGCGATGATGTTGGGTGTTACACATTTTAGTGGCCATGAAAAATACTTAGAATCTGTCAAATGAGAAAGATGATGTTGGGCCTTTTATTTCCACGGATGTGATTGTTAAACTCAAAGGTTATGCATTCACATTCAGAAGGGAACCATCGGGCTATGTTCCGGTTCCGGACTTTATTCCGTTTGTTTGGAAACGTAAGGGAGATGATGTTGACGATGAAAATACTGGGAAGGAGAAGGACGACAAGCTGGATACATCAGAGCAGGCCAGTCTTCCCTCCAACCTTGCGCCATGCAATTCTGCCCCTACGAATGATGTTCACATGATACAGGTTCATGGACATGGTCTGGTTGGTGCTATTTCCTCATTAGCGCCGGGTACTGAACATTTAATGATGGCGGTCACCCGGTTTAACCCGAACCCATGAAACCCTTGTGGCATTCAGCTAGTGGTGGAACTGAGAGCTAACTCATCTTTACGTGGCTGTCTTGAACGATCGCCGGATGAGCAGCAATATGAGGCCCCGTTGAAGTCCGTTCATATGCCGGTGTAGATGAATGATTGGGCACCAGTGTACAGTAATATCAAAATGTTGGTGCAGTCAAATGAGTCACACATGCATGCACTTGTACGGGCTACAACCGAGTAGTCCAAACAAATCCAACATGCACCCACCCATCTAACACACATGCATGCGCCGTACCGGGTGCCAAACTAGCCATCCGCGCAGGTGGGCAACACCCAGGAAGGCCATGGCCAGCCTGTGGCCATGTTGGACTGGACCTGGGAGGTTGCGCCCCCGATCCGACCGCTCCTATTCATGAGCCGGCGGAGCAAGTCGGGACAGTTTCTTTGACGATGATGGAAGGTGCTACTTCATGGGACGCGACGATAACAACCATCACATCTCCGGCGCTCATTGGTGAGGAGGGGGTTTCTACACCACCGCCAACCCCTCTGCTAGCCGCACTGGTTGCTCACGGGCTAGGACCAATTCGCCCGCCTTTAGATGTGCAACCATGTGTCACTTCATCAT
This sequence comes from Aegilops bicornis, assembly GCA_021605145.1. NCBI lineage: Eukaryota > Viridiplantae > Streptophyta > Magnoliopsida > Poales > Poaceae > Aegilops > Aegilops bicornis. The sequence goes on along the minus strand of CM038672.1, from coordinate 336,210,952 downwards.
TGGCCTCACTGCTCGAGCCGGTGGTACACACTTTCAGGGAGGGGGTTGTTACTACACCATCATCCCCTCCTTCGGCAGCAGAGCTGGTCCCATGGCCTCTGCTAAGGGTGACACCTCCACGCCAAAGTTGTCGGCATATGTTGATGGCGACGGTACTATGGACACAGATGAGGACTCCTTGGCCAAGGCTATGCGCTGCAAAGCAACCCAGAACCTTGACAAGCAAGGTATTACGTCGTCACCCAAATCCTTTTTAGCTTTTTTCCAATGTAGCCATTGTGTCTAAGCTGAATAATGTGGGCGTTAGTCTAAGAAATAATGAGAATGATATTTCTATTTTGACTAATGCTTTGAAACATTTGGAATATGACTGATTAAAAGTTACTACATGTGTTTCTAGCAAGTCTTATGTCTCCCATACAGATCAGGAGGAGCTGCATGCCACATCAGATGGTCAGCTACTCTCTCATTTAGTAGGAGCGGTTTCAGATGTGGGCCTAGATGACCCCGAGCTTAGCTCACTAATTGAGCTTACAGCATCCAGGCGTAAAACAAAGACCGAACGTTCGAGAAAAGATAGTAAGTCCCACAAGAGGGTGAAATGTTCTAAATCTCCAATTGTTTACACATGAATGGAATTTTTATTAATAGTAGAGGTCTTCGTGATTTGGCTAAACATTTATTCATTGTGGAATGTAATAGGGAATACAATTTAGATTTCTTGGCTATCTCTGAAACAGGGAGACGTGATTTCTGAGTAAGTCTGCTTAACTGTCTTTCTGGCGGGATAGACTTTACTTGGGTTTCACGACGGCCTAGATGTCGTTCTGGGGGCATTTTCAGTTAGCGAAAATATAGGGACTATGGATGTTTTGGATAGTTCGGATGGTGAGTTTCATGTTAAACTCCATATTCGCAACAAGGCCGACAACTTCACAAGGACACTCGTTGCCATGTATGGGGCAGCCCAAGATGATTTCAAGGCTGATTTTCTCCATGAATTGGTTAATCTAGCGAAAGATAATCCCTACCCCGTTTTTATAGGTCGGGATTTAAATTTTCTTTGATTCCCAAATGAAAAAAGCCGCGGTAGGTTTAATAATCATTGGCCTTTCCTTTTCAACATTGTCATCGATAGTCCAGATCTGCGGGAGGTTTCCATGATTTCAAGACAATTCAGTTGGGCGAACAGTCTTTTGGAACCGACATATGAGAAAATAGATCGCGTTTTAACGGATAACGACTAGGAATCTAAATTTTCCATGGTGTCTGATCGTGCTCTACCTCGTATTGAGGCTATATCAGACCACGCACCCATTCTCCTAACTACTGGTTTGCCACGACCACAACATAGACGCAAGTTCAAGTTTGAAATTGGGTGGTTGCATCTGGATGGCTTCCATGAAATGGTCAAGGAGGTGTGGGAGAAATCGGTGGCTTGGCATACCCCAATTCACAAATGGAATAACAAAATGCATGCATTATGCAAATTCCTTGCTGGTTGGACTTGGCATACGGTAGGTATCCACAAAAACGAGAAGCTTCATCATTAATCTACCATTGATGAATTAGAAGCTTTGGCAGAGGTTAGACCTCTATCTGAGCATGAAATCAAGATCAAGAGTCATTCGAATGCACAGATAGCTAGCATGTTGCGTGAAGAGGTACTCAAATGGTAGAAACATTCCAACTCTCAATTTATCCTGAAAGGTGATTCGAATACTAGATATTTCCATGGAGTTGCCAACGACAGACACCAGAAGAAAAATTTTCATTCCCTACAGCATGATGGGGGAACGATTGAGGGGCATGAGCAACATAAATACTATATAACTAATTATTATAAAAATCTATTTAGAGCCCCAGAGGAAGGGAACTTCTCGATGGATGAGTCCCGAATAGATGAGACCCCTCAGGTCTTTGATGAGAAAAATAAAGTTCTAACAGCCCCATACTCCGAGGAGGAAGTTAGAAGTGCGGTTTTCCTAATGGAGCACAACAAAGCTCTGGGTCCGGATGGTTTTCCTGCTAAGTTCTATCAGAACTTCTGGGAAATCATCAAACCGGATCTCCTACTTTTGTTTAGCGACTTACATGTTGGCCAACTAGAATTGTTTCGCTTAAACCTCGTTGAGATCTTTTAATTACCTAAGGTTAATGAGGCTGAAAGGATACAACAATATAGACCTATTTTCCTCCTTAATGTTAGTTTAAAAATATTTACAAAGGTTGCGATGATTAGGCTAAATACGGTTGTTGAACATGTGGTTCATCCTTCACAGACTGCTTTTATGCAAGTTAGACACATCCTAGATGGAGTTGTTATCCTTCTTGAAGCAATCCATGAATTACGTCGGAAAACATTGAATGGTGTGGTACTCAAAATATACTTTAAAAAAGCTTATGAAAAAGTCAGATAGCCATTTTTTCAACAGACTCTCTTAATGAAAGGATTTTCTGCAGAGTGGCGCGCTATGATCCATAGCTTCGTTTTTGGAGGTAGTGTTGCCATTAAGGTCAATGATGACATTGGACACTATTTCCAAACGAAGAGTGGATTGCGACAAGGTGACTCGTTATCGCCCATGCTTTTGAATATAGTGGCGGATATGTGCTACGTCTTGATCTTGCGTAGGTTTTCCTCGAAGAGGAGAGGGTGATGCAGCAAGTGTAGCGTAAGTATTTCCCTCAAAAGTCCCACGCACCTACACAAACAAACTGAGAACTCGCAACCAACGAAAATAAAGGGGGTGTCAATCCCTTCACGGCCACTTGCGAAAGTGACATCTAATAAAGATAGTATGATAAGATAAATATATTTTTGGTATTTTACAGTATAGATGCAAAAAGTAAAGATGCAAATAAAAGTAGATTGGGATCAAATATGATAAGAGATAGACCCGGGGGCCATAGGTTTCACTAGTGGCTTCTCTCAAGATAGCATAAGTATTACGGTGGGTGAACAAATTACTGTCGAGCAATTGATAGAAAAGCGCATAGTTATGAGATTATCTAGGCATGATCATGTATATAGGCATCACGTCCATAAAAAGTAGACCGACTCCTGCCTGCATCTACTACTATTACTCCACACATCGACCGCTATCCAAAGATGCATCTAGAGTACTAAGTTCATAAGAACAGAGTAACGCATTAAGCAAGATGACATGATGTAGAGGGATAAACTCATGCAATATGATATAAACCCCATCTTGTTATCCTCGATGGCAACAATACAATACGTGCCTTGCAACCCTTTCTGTAACTGGGTAAGGACACCGCAAGATTGAACCCAAAGCTAAGCACTTCTCCCATGGAAAGAAAGACCATTCTAGTAGGCCAAACTAAACTGATAATTCAAAGAGACTTGCAAAGATAACTCAATCATACATAAAAGAATTCAGAGAAGATTCAAATATTATTCATAGATAAACTTGATCATAAACCCACAATTCATCGGATCTCGACAAACACACCGCAAAAAGAGTTTACATCGAATAGATCTCCACAAGAGAGGGGGAGAACACTGTATTGAGATCCAAAAAGAGAGAAGAAGTCATCTAGCTAATAACTATGGACCCGTAGGTCTGTGGTAAACTAATCACAACTCATCGGAGGGGCAAGGATGTTGATGTAGAGGCCCTCCATGGTTGATTCCCCCTCCGGCAGAGTGCCAGCGAAGGCTCCGAGATGAGATCTCGCGGATACAGAAGGTTAAGGTGGTGGAAATTGTGTTTCGTGGTGCCCCTGGATATTTTCGGGGTACGTAGGTATATATAGGAGGAAGAAGTACGTCGGTGACCGCCCAAGGGGCCCACAAGACAGGGGGCGCCCCCTATAGGGGGCGCGCACTCCTATCTCGTGGAGGCCTCGGCTGCTTCTTGACTTGCACTCCAAGTCCTCTGGATCAAGTTTGTTCCAAAAATCACGCTCCCGAAGGTTTCATTCCGTTTGGACTCTGTTTGATATTCCTTTTCTTCAAAATACTAAAATAGGCAAAAAAACAGCAATATGGGCTGGGCCTCTGGATAGTAGGTTAGTCCCAAAAATGATATAAATGTGTAAAATAAAGCCCATAAACATCTAAAAGGGGTAATATAATAGCATGGAACAATCAAAAATTATAGATACGTTGGAGACTATCAAGCATCCCCAAGCTTAATTCATGCTCATCCTCGAGTAGGTAAATGATAATAAGAGAATTTTCGATGTGGAATGCTACCTAGCATAATTCATTATGTAATTTTCTTTATTGTGGCATGAATGTTCAGATCCAAATGAATACAAAATAAAAGTTCATATTGATAAAAGAAATAGTAATACTTCAAGCATACTAATCAAAGTAATCATGTCTTCTCAAAATAGCATGGCAAAAGAAAGTAAATCCCTACAAAATCATATAGTTATGCTATGCTTCATTTTCGTCACACAAAGATGTTCCAAACTTCTATACCCCCGATGACAAGCCAAGCAATTGTTTCATACTTAAATAATCTCAAACTTTTTCAACCTTCACGCAATACATGAGCGTGAGCCATGGATATAGCACTATGGGTGGAATAGAATATGATGATGGGGATTGTGTGGAGAAGACAAAAAATGAGAAAGTCTCACATTGACGAGGATAATCAACAGGCTATGGAGATGCCCATCAAATTATGTCAACATGAGGGGTAGGGATTTCCATGCAACGGATGCACTAGAGCTATAAATGAATGCTCAACAAAAGAAAACTAGTGGGTGTGCATCCAACTTGCTTGCTCACGAAGACCTAGGGCATTTGAGGAAGCCCATCCTAGGAATATACAAGCAAGTTCTATAATGAAAAATTCCCACTAGTATGAAAAAGACAACCTATGAGACTCTCTATATGAAAAACATGGTGCTATTTTGAAGCACAATATATGAGACCCACTACATGAAGAACAAGGTGCTACTTTGAAGCACAAGTGTGGAAAAGGAGATAGTAACATTGCCCTTTTTATTTATTTATTTATTTTGGCCTTTCTTTTTTTCTTTTTGGCCTTTCTCTTTTTTTTTTGATTGGGCAATGCTCTAATAATGATGATCATCACACTTCTATTGATTACAACATAAGGGTTACAACTCGAAACAAGATATGACTCTATATGAATGCCTCCGGCGGTGTACCGGGATGGTGCAATGAATCAAGAGTGACATGTATGAAAACTAATGCATGGTGGCTTTGCCACAAATACGATGTCATTACATGATCATGCAATGGCAATATGACAAAAGTAAAGTATATCATGATGATGATGAACGGAACGGTGGAAACTTGCATGGAAATATATCTCGGAATGGCTATGGAAATGCCATAATAGGTAGGTATGGTGGCTGTTTTGAGGAAGATATAGGGAGGTTTATGTGTGATAGAGCGTATCGTATCACAGGGTTTGGATGCACCGGCGAAGTTTGCACCAACTCTCAAGGTGAGAAAGGGCAATGCATGGTACCGAAGAGGCTAGCAAAGGCGAAAAGGTAAAAGTGCGTATAATCCGTGGACTCAACATTAGTCAAAAGAACTCATATACTTATTGCAAAAATTTAGAAGTCATCAAAAATGAAGTACTATGCGCATGCTCCTAGGGGGATAGGTAGGTAGGAAAAGACCATCGCTCGTCCCCGACCGCCACTCATAAGGATGCACAAGCCAGGTACACTTCATGTTTCAAATTTGTTACACAACTTTAACTATACGTGCATGCTACGGGACTTGCTAACTTCAACACAAGCATTCTTTAAATTCATAATCACACAACTAGCATGACTTTAATATCACTACCTCCATATCTCAAAACAATTATCAAGTATCAAGTTGATCATAGCATCCAATTCACTTCATATGATAGTTTTTATTATACCCAACTTGGATGCCTACCATTCTAGGACCAATTTTATGACCATAGAAAATACCATGCAGTTCTAAAAGACTCTCAAAATAATATAAGTGAAGCACGAGAGACTAGCAATTTCTTCAAAATTAAGACACCACCGTGCTCTAAAAGATATAAGTGAAGCACTAGAGCAAAAACTATCAAGCTCAAAAGATATAAGTGAAGCACATAGAGTATTCTAGCAAATTCTAATCAAATAGGCTTCTCCTAAAAGGTGTGTACATCAAGGATGATTGTGTTAAACTAAAAAGCAAATACTAATATAATACACAACGCTCCAAGCAAAACACTTATCATGTGGTGAATAAAAATATAGCTCCAAGTAAAGTTACCAATGAACGAAGATTTAAAGAGGGATGCCTTCCCGGCATCCCCAAGCTTAGGATTTTGGCTATTCTTGAATATCTTGGGGTGCCTTGGGCATCCCCAAGCTTAGGCTCTTGCCATCCTTTATTCCATAGTCCATAAAAGCTTTACCCAAAACTTGAAAACTTCACAACACAAAACTCAACATGAAATCTTATAAGCCCCGTTAGTGAAAGAAAACAAAACCACCACATAAGGTACTGCAATGAACTCATTCTTTATTTAATTTGGTGTTAAACCTACTGTATTCCAACTTCTCTACGGATTATAAGCTATTTTATTGGCCATAGATTCATCAAAATAAGCAAACAACACACGAAAAACAGAATCTGTCAAAAACAGAACAGTCTGTAGTAATATGTAACTAACGCAAACTTATGGAACTTAAAAAATTCATCCAAAATAGGAAGACCTAGGCAATTTGTTTCTTGATCAGCAGCAATTGTAATTACTATTTTATCACGTTCTGGTGATTTTTAACAATTATTTTCGTGAACCGAAAGTTTCTGGAAATTACAGCAAGATCAAATAACTATCATCCAAGAAGATCCTATAGGTTTAACTTGGCACAAACACTAACTAAAAATTAAAACCACATCTAAACAGAAGGTATATGGATTATTTATTCCTAAACAGAAGCAAAAACAAAAAACACAAAGAAAATTGGGTTGCCTCCCAACTAGCGCTATCATTTAACGCCCCTAGATAGGCATAAAAGCAAGGATAGATCTAACGAGCGCCATCTTTGGCACTAAACTCATAAGTAGAACACATGATAGGTTCCTAAGGTAATTTAACTTTCTTTCTTGGAAAGTGCTCCATGCCTTTCTTTAATGGAAATTGGAATCTAATATTCCCTTCCTTCACATCAATAATCGCACCAATCGTTCTAAGGAAAGGTCTACCAAGAATAATAGGGCAAGAAAGATTGCAATCTATATCAAGAACGACAAAATCTACGGGCACAAAATTTCTATTTGAAACAATAAGAACATCATTGATCCTTCCCATAGGTTTTTTAATGGTGGAATCCGCAAGGTGCAAATTTAAAGAACAATCATCAATATCATGGAAACCTAGAATATCAAATAAAGTTTTCGGAATTGTGGAAACACTAGCACCCAAATCACATAAAGGAAAACACTCATAATCTTTAATTCTAATCTTTATAGTATGTTCCCACTCATCTTAAGTTTTCTATGTATAGAAACTTCCAAATTAAGTTTTTCATCATAAGATTGCATCAAGGCATCAACAATATGTTTGGTAAAAGCTTTGTTTTGACTATAAGTATGAGGAGAATTAACAACGGATTGCAACAAGGAAATACAACCTTTTATAGAGCAATTATCATAATTAAATTCCTTGAAATCCGAGATAGTAGGTTCAACATTATTAGAAGTTGAGGATTCTCCAATCTAACTTTTACCAAATTTAACATTAAGATCTAAAGATTCCGAATTCTTGGGACACCTTATAGGCAAAGTTGATTCATCATCAGTCCCATAATCATCAACATTCATATTGAAAAACATAGATCTAATCGGAGACGCATCAATAACTTTAATATCCTCGTCATTATTTTCACGTAAACTAGAAGAACACGCCTTTATAAAGCTTTCTTTTTTAGCACGCAATCTAGCGGTTCTTTCCTTGCACTCGTCAATGGAAATTCTCATTGCTTTGAGAGACTCATTGATATCATGCTTAGGAGGGGAAGATCTAATTTTAAGAGAATCAACGTCAAGCGAAAGTCTATCAATGTTCCTAGCCAAATCATCAACTTTGAGCAATTTTTCTTCAAGCAAAGCATTAAAATTCTGTTGAGAAATCATAAATTCTTTCACACTATTCTCAAATTTAGAGGGCACCTTATTAAAATTACCATAAGAATTATTGTAGGAATTTCCATAATTATTAGAGGGATTACTAGGGAACGGTCTAGCATTAAAATTTCCTCTATAAGCATTGTTTCCAAAACAATTCCTACCAACAATATTCACATCCATAGATTCATTATTATACTCAATCAAGGAAGACAAAGGCATATCATTGGGATCAAGAGGAGTATTTTTAGTAGCAAACATCTTCATAAGTTCATCCATCTTTCCACTCAAAACATTGATTTCTTCTATAGCATGCACTTTTTACTAGAAGATCTTTCGGTGTGCCATTGAGAATAATTAGCCATAATATTATCCAGAAGTTTTGTAGCATCTCCTAACATGATTTCCACAAACGTGCCTCCCGCTGCCGAATCTAAGAGATTTCTAGAAGCAAAGTTCAAACCGGCATAAAATTTTTGTATGATCATCCATAAATTCAAACCATGAGTAGGGCAATTGTGAAGCATCAATTTCATTCTTTCCCAAGATTGGGCAACATGCTCATGATCAAGTTGTTTAAAGTTCATAATATCGTTCCTAAGAGTGATGATCTTAGCGGGAGGAAAATACTTAGAGATAAAAGCATCTTTGCACTTGTTCCAAGAATCAATACTATTCTTAGGCAAAGACGAGAACCAAACTTTAGCACGATCTCTAAGTGAAAACGGAAATAAATTCAATTTGACAATATTGTTATCCGTATATTTCTTCTTTTGCATATCACACAAATCAACAAAATTGTTTAGATGAGTAGCGGCATCTTCACTAGGAAGGCCGTGAATTGATCTTTCATAACAAGATTCAAAGCAAAGCGGTATTGATTTCACAAGACTCATCATTATTAAGAGGAGCAATCGAGTACTAAGGAAATCGTTATTATTGGTATTCGAGAAGTCACACAATTTGGTATTATCTTGCGCCATGGCAACAAGTAATCCAACACACAAGCAAATGTAAAGACGGCAAGCAAAAAGAGAGGAGGAGATCGGGAAAGAGAGGCGAATAAAACGGCAAGGGTGAAGTGGGGGAGAGGAAACGAGAGGAAAATGGCAAATAATGTAAATGCGAGGGAGATGGGTTTGTGATGGGTACTTGGTATGTCTTGACTTGAGCGAAGACCTCCCGACAACGGCGCCAGAAATCCTTCTTGCTACGTCTTGAGCTTGCGTTGGTTTTCCTCAAAGAGGAGAGGGTGATGCAGCAAGTGTAGCGTAAGTATTTCCCTCAATTTTGAGAACCAAGGTCTCAATCCAGTAGGAGGCTCCTCAAAAGTCCCACGCACCTACACAAAAAAACTGAGAACTCGCAACCAACGCAATAAAGGGGTTGTCAATCCCTTCACGACCACTTTTGAAAGTGAGATCTAATAAAGATAGTATGATAAGATAAATATATTTTTGGTATTTTATAGTATAGATGCAAAAGGTAAAGATGAAAATAAAAGTAGATTGGGAGCAAATATGATAAGAGATAGACCCGGGGGCCATATGTTTCACCAGTGGCTTCTCTCAAGATAGCATAAGTATTACGGTGGGTGAACAAATTACTGTCGAGCAATTGATAGAAAAGCGCATAGTTATGAGATTATCTAGGCATGATCGTGTATATAGGCATCACGTCCATAACAAGTAGACCGACTCACCTACATCTACTACTATTACTCCACACATCGACCGCTATCCAGCATGCATCTAGAGTATTAATTTCATAAGAATAGAGTAACGCATTAAGCAAGATGACATGATGTAGAGGGATAAACTCATGCAATATGATATAAACCCCATCTTGTTATCCTCAATGGCAACAATACAATACATGCCTTGCAACCCTTTCTCACATCGGGTAAGGACACCGCAAGATTGAACCCAAAGCTAAGCACTTCTCCCATGGCAAGAAAGACCAATCTAGTAGGCCAAACTAAATTGATAATTCGAAGAGACTTGCAAAGATAACTCAATCATACACAAAAGAATTCAGAGAAGATTCAAATATTATTCATAGATAAACTTGATCATAAACCCGCAATTCATCGGATCTCGACAAACACACCGCAAAAAGAGTTTACATCGAATAGATCTCCAAAAGAGAGGGCGAGAACATTGTATTGAGATCCAAAAAGAGAGAAGAAGCCATCTAGCTAATAACTATGGACCCGTAGGTCTGTGGTAAACTACTCACAACTCATCGGAGGGGCAAGGATGTTGATGTAGAGGCCCTCCGTGGTTGATTCCCCCTCCGGCAGAGTGCCGACGAAGGCTCCAAGATGAGATCTCGCGGATACAGAAGGTTACGGCGGTGGAATTTGTGTTTCGTGGTGCCCCTGGATGTTTTCGGGGTATGTAGGTATATATAGGAGGAAGAAGTACGTCGGTGGCCGCCCGAGTGGCCCACTAGACAGGGGGGCGCGCTTTATAGGGGGGTGCCCTCCTATCTCGTGGAGGCCTCGGCTGCTTCTTGACTTGCACTCCAAGTCCTCTGGATCACGTTTGTTCCAAAAATCATTCTTCCGAAGGTTTCATTCCGTTTGGACTCCGTTTGATATTCCTTTTCTTCGAAATACTAAAATAGGCAAAAAAACAGCAATATAAATTTGGGCCTCCGGTTAGTAGGTTAGTCCCAAAAATGATATAAATGTGTAAAATAAAGGCCATAAACATCCAAAAGGGGTAATATAATAGCATGGAACAATCAAAATTTATAGATACGTTGGAGACGTATCAATATGCTAGCGGGCATCATTGAGCGTGCCATGGTTGATGACTAAATTGATGGGGTAGTAAATCATCTAGTTGACGGTGGTCTCTCTATACTTCAATATGCCGATGATACAATTCTCTTCATGGATCGTGACCTTGAGAAAGCGAGAAATCTGAAATTAATTTTATTTGCATTCGAGCAACTCTCGGGTCTTAAGATCAATTTTCACAAGTGATTTGTATTGTTTTGGCGGGGCTCAAGATGACTCCCACCTGTACATTGAATTATTCGGATGCGGTCTGGGCCAGTTTCTGATGAAATATTTGGGGATATCGATACATTATCGGAGACTCACAAATGTTGAATGGAAACACATCGAGGAGAGACTAAAAAAATACTTAGAAGTTGGAAAGGTAAACTATTGTCTCTGGGTGGAAGATTGGTCCTCATAAATTCAGTACTAAATAACATGGTACTATATATGCCTTGGAACCCACATATTTCATCCTCATGAGGGTTTGCCGTACACCATCTTTCGTCAGTAATTTAAACAACCATTTGCCGAGGAGGGCCCTATTCTTGAACTCAAGGGCATGGATGCCCAACCCACCTTAGTCTTTGGGATGGCAAACCACACTCCATTTAGCCGGTCGATATTTCTTCTCCTTTGGATGCTTCTCGATTAAGGATGGCTTGGAATTAGATTCTGGGAGGAAAAGTGCCTAGGAAATGCCACACTCCGAGAACAATATCTCGCTCTATATAACATTGTGCGTCACATGGGTGATACTGTCGCCATGGTAATGGAATCATTTCCATAAAATGTGACGTTTAGAAGAGATTTAATTGGACCCAGACTCCAATCATGGTACATCCTGCTCCAGCTGTTGTCCATGGTGAATTTGTCACATGGGTCTGATCTATTTCGATGGAACCTACATGGGAATGGACAATTTTCAGTGGAGTCTATGTATGGAGCGTTAATCCAGTCGAATGTGCCAGTTGATAATAACAAGAATATCTGGAAGATGAAGATACCTCTTAAGAATAAAATCTTTGCACAGTATCTTCGTCACAGAGTCATTCTTACTAAAGATAACCTTATTAAGAGCAATTGGCATGGAAGTCCGCAATGTGTCATTTGTCACCATGATGAGACAATAGAACATTTATTCTTCCAATGCAAATTGGCTAGTTCTATTGTAACATCCCAATTTTCAATTTGGATGTTATACATAGGTCGTCATATGCATATCATATTTTATTTGCATTTTCGTTGTGATCCTAGAAATCTTAAGCAACTCAAGGACCCAAGGAGAGAGTTGGAGATTTCACATATTTTTCATATTTGATTTTTTCTCAAATTTGAAAAGAGGATCAATTTGATTTTAATAATTTTCTCTCCAATTATTTCCAATAATAAAAATAAATGAGAGGAGATAAAATGACTTCTTCCAAAGAGAGGAATATTGGAGAAGAAATTTAAAATCAAATTATTATTTTATTTGAATTTTTATTTGCTATTTTACTTGAATTAGAAAAACATGCATTTTTTAAAATTGCATTTTTAGGCCAGAAAAATGTTCACCTTGCTCTAAATATTAGGTTTAGACAGTGAAAAATATTTCTGGTATTTTTAGAATTTTTTTATATTATATTAGGATTTTTCTTCAGGCTAAATTTTATTTTAAAAAAGAACAAAAAACTTCCCGCCCGACTGGGCCGAAGGCCCAGCCACGCAGGTTGGCCCGCAGCACTGCCGCCTTCCTCCCACGGGAGAGACTGCGCCACCGCCGCTGTTCGAGACCGGTCGGGGCACGACTCCCGAGCCGACCCGACGCCCCCTCACCCAAGCCACACCCCCTCGGCCTTTATAAGCCAGAGTCACCGCCGCCCCTCCTCCTTACCCCACCCCGCCGCCGCAGCCGCCGCCTCCAGGCCGTTGCGCATCCTTGAAAATCGCTGCCGCCGCCTCGCGCCGCCGCCGTCCATGGGAGCCGTCTCGCTTTGAAAAAGCCACCGCCTACCCCACCGGATTTTAGGTAAAAACCTAGATCTGGTTTTTTAGGGTTTCGTTGGTTTATTTCGGTTTTCTCTGTTTTTATCGGTTATTTCCGATCGGTTCTAAGTAGCGAACATTCTCTGTTTAGTTCTTTTTAACGAACACGTTCGTTCGTTAGGTTTTTCTTTTTCTTTTATTTTCGGCCAGGGACCTATCCATGATTATTTTTATCACAGATTAGTCCCTGATCTTCAAACCCTCGTTATTTTTTGCTCGTTTGTCCAAATCCAGTGAAACCAATGCCAAAATCTTCATATTGTTCCCCTCTTTCTAGATAATCAATTTAAACATGGTTTTGACAAATTAAAATTTGGTTTCAAGCAGATTTGAATCCGAACTTCTTTTGATCGTAGTTTGAGTTTCGTAGCTCCTTTTTGCAAATCGAAGCTCTTTAGTTGAACTTTCAGTTTGGATCTTTATCTTGAGTTTTACCCTTGCAAATTATGCTAGAGTGCTTATGTATGCTATTGTTTATTCATGATAGAGTTTCCGGAGTGTGAAGCGTGCTACTACGAGTCACTAGGGTTTTCAGATCGTCAGGAAGGCAAGTAACACTTTGATCATATCCCTTGTATTACCCAGTTTTTATGCATTAGATTCAATCCTAAAACATTGCATGAGTAGGATCTGATTAACATGTGGGTATCGGGAAGTAGTTGATGAGGTACCTATTGTCTTATATCAAACCCTGGGAGTTACTTCTATGTTATGATTATACTGCTATGTTATGCTCGTAGACGTGGTTTTGTTTGAGTGATCCATGAAGGATGTGAGTGTTGTTTACTATTAATGGTTAAACTTAAGGTGGATACTTTAATACACATCTGGGTGGATTGGTTGAGGCACCCTGGAGCACCCAGTGGTTGTCTAGGCACCTGGAGCAATCCAGAGTTGTCCTGGAATATCCTGGAGTACCCGTGTGATCATCCTATGGAATGCCACCCAGGCTCAAAGGGATCATAAGATTATTGATGCTAGAAACTTCCGTGCACAGCCACAAGCCATTATGGGCTCTAGCATAGTTGAGTATGTTGTGTGACCTCTTTCAGTGGTAAACTAGCAGATGTAGGGGATGTAGGTGGTACAGTTTACCCGTCGAAAGAGTTAATGCTTCTGAAAGACTGTCTCGATCATCCGTTTCTCAAACATCATGTAGTGTGAGAAATCAAATGGAGGAGACTGAGTCTTGTGGGGAAAAGTGCGCAAACCTCTGCAGAGTGTACAAACTAATCATGATTAGCCGTGTCCCCGGTTATGGACATCTTGAGTATCTGGTACTTGAATTATTTGATTGATCTCATCACTTTACTTTAATTAATTTGTTGGGTTATGAATTATTATTTTGGGATTGAGATGGGGTTACCATTCTCAATGTTTTCAACAAACTTTGTAGTTAAATAAAATATATTCCTTTGTTGTAGGGAAAAACTAGCTTTCTGCAAAATTAACCATAGAGCCTGCACCAGCCAAATTTGCATATAGTTATAGCTATTACATTGTTCATTGCTCTATAGGGTTATTTTGCCAGCATATTCCATGGGCTGACCTACACAGGCTGCAACGTATTATGTTGCAGAGTTTTCAGACAAAGAGTAAGGTGCTCTAGGTCATTGTCGTGCACTCAGCTATGCCGTTGGAGTTGATGGACACATTTACCTTCGAAGCTTCCGCTGTTATCTTATTTAGATGGCCTTCAGCCATATTACTGTAATAAGTTCTCTTTTGAGACATTTGATGTAATAAGTGTGTGATTGAACTCTGTTATAAATCCTGGAGTATTGTGTGTGTCAGCATTACCGATCCAGGGATGACACTTATACACAGAGATTTGAACGTCTGAGGTCGGATCGCTACATCTATATGTTTAGAACTCTTCTTAGGGTGGGAGCGCTTTCCGTTATTTGGTCACTTTGGCTATGTAAAAATGATAAGGTGTTTAATGATAAAAGTATTTATATGATTCAGGTCATCTACAGATGTACCGAGACTCTTCGTTTATGGTCCTCTGTACATTGTGTGGAGAATTGAGACCTGTTTATGGAGGTATGTACACGATTAGAGGAAACGTCAAGGGATACTTCTACCCAACATGGGTGACAGCATGATCTTAGGATTGGCCCACCTCCACTTTAGATGTTATACAAACTCTACATGTTTCTTTGTATTTTGCCTTCTTAATTTTTGTATGTGCGAGAGGACTTGTTTGGCTGTGTGCATCTTAGTTATGAAAAGACCACGTGTAATGCTTAAACCTTTTAAGTAATGAAGCGCCCCTTTTCAAAAAAAATGCATACCCTACAAAACCAAGTTAGACGTCCTCTAATTGGTTTTAGCAAAATTTCAATTACGCGGTTAACCAATTTTAACAAGTAATACTAGCTACCTACGTCCACAATTTAGACAATGATTCTTGATGCTAGATTAAGTTTTGGTGTGTGTGAAACAAGAGACTTAATTAAAAATCTCTGGCCAGACACTAAACTTGGTCAAATAGGCGTGACCCCCTAGAAGATCATCCATCTTTGGCACCCTTTTGTGTATGTGACGGTTCACTATTCTCAAGTATGGTGAAGCCCAAGGAACTGTTAGAAGATTGTCGACACCCAGAGCCGTTCGATTTTGTCAAAACCTTGTAAAAAGCAACACCATGTTGTTGATGAATTGAACCGAAGCAACACTCGAGGGAAGCATAGCAAGAACATCAAACCTCATAATCGCATTTGATCTAGATCGCAACCTGCACCTACTCATATAATTGCTCATGATGCCACTATTAGGAAACATATTAGAGAACAAAAAAGTTCGTAACTACGATCACCCAAGGTCAACATGAAGATGCCTAACGGGTTGGGATCACGATCGCTACCGTCACTAAGTTGTAGTGAAAGAAGAATGTGTTGATTTAGATCATACTTGGAGTCCCTCGAACCGTCGATGAACGATCCCTCATACCACCCATTAATAGTCCCTCGAGCCAAAGACAAAAAGCATGACATCTCTACTTGGTTGCAAGCGTGCAACCCTCATGATCCGACAGCGCTTCGCCGTCCAGAGCTAATTGTCACCAGAGAATTAGAGGGAGGAGATTAGAACCACACAGGGCTTCTAATTATGAGGACAAGATGATTAGTCTAGCTATAATTAGTCAACTAGGACCAACTAAAACTAGAACTAGAAGAACTATAGGAGGCTCCAAAACATGTATTTTCAAAAGAGCAAAATCCTCATGTATATATAGTTTGGAGGGGGGAAGCAGGAAGCCACCAAGGGGGGTAGTTTCCCTCTTGGGGCGCCGGCCTAGGAGGGGGAGGAGGATTCCTCCCCCTTGTCCAATTCTAAGGAAGGAGGCACTTTTCCTACTTGGATCTTTTTGGCCCAAGTTGCCTTCCACCTGTTGGACATTTTGGGCCCATTGATATTTAAATTAAATATAAAATGTTCTAAACACTTCTATAATATTTTATATAAATTTTAACATCTCCGAAAACTTTGTCCACATATATATAATTTAACAGTAATACTCAGTATTACCCGATACTCAGCGAAACCCTTCCAGTCACTAGTATAGTGAGGTGCTATACAAACGTTTTTAACCCCTTTCCGCAACGGTGTTCTGAACCGTCACCTAGTGAGTGACTGTGATAGGGGGATCCTTCCCACATGACCAAGAAACCATCAGGGTTAGGCCCTCCTGGAACACACACTCGGCAAAATGAGGTCGTGTGGGACGGGCGAGCGATCAAAACGATTATACAGGCCTAATCTGTTCCGGTCGTAAGTACATCCCACACAGTCAGTCCCAAACAAACGTTTCCTTTTCTTCTGTACATTCCACATAGTCAATCCAAGGAGTATGTTTCCGTTCTGATGTACATCCCACACAGTCAATCCAGGGAAAAAGTTTCCGTTCGTATGTACATCTCACACAGTCAATCCAGGGAAAACATTTCCGTTCATATGTACAACCCACACAGTTTTATGTTTAGGCTCGTGTGTGAGAGGTGTAACTATATAACATGCTCTGCCTCGGTTAACCATTTGCTTTTATTCAACTATATCACACACGATTTAAATGAAGAAAATTGTATGGCATTGGGCTATCCATCACAAGCGCTTTTACTGCTAGAACCGTTTGCAAAGTTCCATGACCCATTTAGCAGGTTTATTAGTTACAGTTAATAATTCCAGTATTACAAAAATTCACATTTCATATCGACAGTTGTTTGCCAATTTCATATCAGGCACATAAATATATTTTAACATCACAGTACGATAGCTACCTAAAAACAACACAGTACAACATATAGCTAGTTAAGCTTCATAAGAATAATATTAGAACAATATATTCATTTCCCTAATCAAATCATCCAGGCTCGTCTTGTCCACCTCTGCTTTCAGTTCAGTAAGAACCTATTTTGCACTGGCCAATTGGGAAAATGCCTCCTCCTTCCCAACACCATTTTAGCAAAGTCTGATTTAAAATATCTGAGCTCGTTCTCCACCTTCCTCTTTTATCCCGCATCTTCAAATATTCTTCAACATTGACAACACTTTCTCTAAGCCTACCTCTGTTCTCTTTCTCATACATGCTCCAGAGCTTTGCTAGGCACATCTTAAAAGACCGTGGCCACTCTTGATCAACCCACTCCAGGTAAGAACACTTTCGTTCATCCTATAATATTTAAAACTAGATCAGTAACAATTGTAGGGGAAATGGGTTTATAGCAACATAGAAAATCACCAATACTTATTTTGAAAAACTAAAGAAATAGGTTAATTATGACATGTCTTCTCAAAAAGATCAATGTGCAAATGAATTAATTGCTACTGGGACAACAACCAAATTTTGAAACATGAGAAACTATAATTAACTACAACAACGCTACAAGTTATTACTCATGTACCATAAATAAAAAATTAAACAGTTTATGAGGAAGCTAAATATAACTGCAATAGCATAGTGATAGTGTTTAGATGACAGCAAATTGATACTAACAGGTGTGTACATGCACAAATTTAGTAACATATAACTAATAGCACTAAGGCCGTCCACTATGTATGCCAAAACCGGTGTAAAGTCAACTATTGCTACATTTCGCACCGGTGCTCTGCACTGGTGAGCCGATGCAGCGGAAAAAATCAGGGGCCCATCCTCCAGCGCACCTAGTTGCTCCGATGCGCAGTTCCTTCGTGCCATAAAAATTTAGTATTTTATTGCTTGATTGTTCGGATGTGTCGACCAAAGTTGGCTGCACAAACTACTGAATTGGTGCCAAATGATTTTCTAATGGCACGGCTGATGAGATGGCAACATTTTTAGAGACTAGGTACAAACTGTGAGACTGTCTTAGGATGCGTTTCGTTGAAGGTGTGGTATAAATGGGTGGGGACCGTGACAGTGTCTGAATCACATCTAACAAATGATTTGTAACAACGAAAGTGGGGCTAACCTTCTCTGCACATGCTAGAAACTCCTCCCGTTGTCTATAGATTCAAACGCATCTAGCTTCACGAATGGAGATTGATGATGACAACGAGTAGACAGATCTTCAGCCACCCCGCTCCATTCATTGCAACTGATTATCCTAGGGAGCTACAAGAGGAATAAATGATTCAAATCGATCGTCGAGTTAAAATCCTTCATTCCAAGTCATAGCCCGAGAGAGAGAAGAGAGGCATACCCTGGTGGTGAAGGATTTGTCGTCGGAGGAGGAACCATTGGAGAGGTCATTGAACAAGACCATGGTGACCCCTGCGGTAGGATGCAAGACGGCGAGAGCGAGGAAGCAAGCAAGGAAGCGACTATAGCTTAGGAAGTAAGGAAGGAGGAAACACGGTAAATGTGACTTGTGGTCAGGCACAAAAGGGGGTGGGGAAGGGGGCGGGTAGATATTACGGCGGTAGGCCAACAATTTCAAAATGTGGAGGGAAACTTTGCGCGCGGTGCCGCCGGACACTATTCACTTTGAACGATTGTGTGCATCACAAAAGATTCTTCTGCTTTACGCGCATGGGATGAGTTTGATAATTGAAAATTTGGTGGAAATTTACCTGGGTACTGTCCTCATCCACGTCATTTCATAATTTATCATTGCTTGCTAATTTGGGCACACAAAAGAGCATACAGAACACATAACACACTTACTGAATCAAGCAATTTTAGTAATTAAATAAAGCCAGTTGACCTAAACATTGCTCTAACAAAAGACCAGCATTCAAAAAGTCTAAGTACGCATAATTTTAACAAATTCGCCGCCGCCCCGGCCTATGCATCACCGGTGTGAGATGAGACGTCGATGACTTGTCCTGGCGACATGCCGACGTTGGTAGACTCCGCTTTCCCGCCGCTTGAGTCGACCTCGTCCTCGTCCTCGTCCTTGTCCTTGTCCTTGTCCTCGTCCTCGGCGCTGTCCTCAAGTTTGTAGTACTCGTAGTAGTGGCTATGCCAGAGCTCACATTGGTACTCCACCGCTGATTCCTCAACCGACAGACTATTCTCTACCCCGACCTCGGCCACGCGCAACTCCTCCTCCCGGCGCTCCTCGATCTTTGCCTCCTCCTCCGAGGTGGCCTCGAATATCTTGGCGTGTGTGTCCTTTATCTTGACTTAGATGGCCTCGACCCGGGTCAGGGCGACATTGGCGGCACGGACGGCAGCTCGAGCGCTATCGGCATTTGCAGGCGCTGTCGCAACAGCAGCTACAGTCATCTCGGCTGCAGTAGCTTCCCTGTCAGCTGCCGTAGACGCCCTCTCGGTGGATGCGGCCGCGCTTAATGCGGATGCGGCGGCACTCTTGGCGTAGGCGGCCGCGCTCTCGACACAGGTGGAGGCGCTCGGGGAGGACGCGACCATCGTACGAGCCTTCATGAAGCGTTTCCACGACGTCGTCTTTGCAAGAAGGGGTTGCGGGAATGGAGATCGGGATTCGTTGATTCAAGGGTTGCTGGCACTTGAGCAGATGAGTCGGCGAAGCTTAAGGAGGAACACTTAAATAGACCCACGAATTTTCATCGCAAACGATTCCTACAAAAAATTGTGTGTGATGTTGTTGATATTTTATATTAGCTGTGAAAGACGAATTTGGAGTGAAGTGGCAATGGATGGTGCTTTAAATGTACAAGAAAATTTGTATTACTAATACAAATGTCATGTCAACTTTTGGAAAATTTCAGGGGTCATTTGACCTTTTAAGGCATCTAAGTGATATTCTAGCCATTTAATGACCGTAATTTAAAATTGAACTACATGTACATGCAACAGCTAACCAAAGTTGTTTGAAAATTCATATTTTGTGTACTTGTGTGTGAGTTAATTTCATGTGCAGAAATTGGAAGGAATTTTCAAACATATTGCTCTCACGACATGGACACACTACTACAGGATGGTCCAAACGCGACCCTACAATCAGAGACCCTTCGACGAAACTGTGTGCGATGCTATAATCGCAAACGGTGGTGTTAAAAAACCGTCCAAAAAGGTGCAAAACGTTTGCGATGACAGATGCATCAAACACGGTTCAGAATTTAGTTGGGTGTGCGATGCAGGGCATACGGTTCAGCTCAATGAACTGTTTGTGATGAGGAGGCACAAAAGAAACGGGTAGCCAGATGAAGGCGTGTGTGATATACAACAGACGGTTCACTGGGATGAACTGTGTGTGATTAGGCAACACAATGGAAATGGTTCAACTGAACAAGATGTGTGTGATATGCGGCAAACAGGTACGTAATCTGAAATGTGTGCGAAGACCAATAATAAAACAGACGATTGCTGCTAATAAGCCGTGTGAATTGCTCTGTCTATAGTAGAATAACATGTATATATATATATAACTGAAATAAACATCCAATTACTTAAGTGACTATACAGATCATTCGCACACACCTCAATAAACAATTGCATGCATTCTAAAGTAGGAGAAACGACTGTCTAGTCATCTACTTCTTGTGACGCTCCCGCCACTGCTATGTGGCTCGATCCCTTGTCCGGGTCAGGAAGAAGACAGTTCCTCATGACAACGATCCACATGTACATCTCGTAGCTTGTGTACGCGTCCATGGCCGCGTACTTGACATGTTATTCATCCAGTCTCTTATGCCACACACTGTGCCAGGCGTTCTTGTCCTTATTGCTCTCTTGCTTCATCTTCGCGTAGTAGGGGTCGATGATGGCCGAGGAGAGGTCAACCAGTGAGTTCAGTTTGCTTTTGTTGGTGCCCCAGACCTTGTAGTGGTGCTGGATGTTGACAAGATTCGGGCATTTCAAGTCCGAAACCTTGAGCGCTTTTAGATCATTGGTGGTGTCCACCGTAGCGAAACTGTAGTCGGACCTCTTGATAAACATGGAGAAATGCTCGCAAGGCCTTTTGGCAAGGTGGAAGTGGTAGACGAGGATGTCATGTCGCACGCACAACTGGGCGACGACAACCTTCTGGTCGTGCCCGACACGACCGATGGTGTACCTGAGGTCGAAGGCGACCACTCGGTACTTGTCCTCGGCAAGGAACTGCTCCATAGTTTGGATGGAGCTCTCCACCGAGATCGGATCGTTCGTGTACACCACTGAGAGGGCCTTCCCCCTCACGTGGGTGTCCACTACGTGATGCATGGTGAACTGCCCGCCATTGTCGTCGTCGGCCGCTGGGAGTGCCATTGGAGCCGCGGGGAGCGCCATTGGAACCGCTGGATGCCCTCTCTGTATATTTCCTCATGGGTGTGCTTATTGTGACGTGTGAGATGAGAGATGAAGGTAAATGGCCGCAGGAATAAAAGAGGGGTGGGCGGCATGGATTCTCGGCGCGTCCGCATGACAGTTTTTGCAGCGGGTAACTGCATCGTCGCGCCGCGCCCGGTACAAGCGTTGCACACGAACGTGCGTGATCGTGCACCGGCCCAAAACACTAGCAGCGCACGTGGAGGGACGAGGGCAGAGCACCCGGAGGGACGTGAGAGCAGAGCGCGCCGCGGCCGCCTGAACCGCAAGCAACCACACGCATGGAGCAGTTGAACACGCAGCAAATGGTCGCCTACAAGCCGTCCGACAGTTGCGTCGCTGCGCAGAGAGCGGCCGTGTGGTACGACCTCCGTCTAGTCTATAGTCTCCTTTATATTCCATGCCATACTTTGCCCTCAAATTTAACCAACAAAATGTTAATGCATGTTTTAAAAATTATATAATTGGAAACTATGTTCAAATACAAATCCAATTATATAATCTTTGACGACATGCATTCGTATTTTATTAGTTAAATCATACTTATAAACCAGGACGGTGGTATAGTAGGTAATTAAATTGTAAATGTTTTTTTATTAACCGTATGTGTACGTGGCCTTTCGTCCTCCTCTCGCACGTCTTGTCACCCTGTTGCCGCAGATGGCTTACAGCGCAAGCTTGCGCAGCGCGCGGGGGCATTCTTTTTGCCAAACTGTGGCGCCAATGAATCGTCGGTGAGCCCGTTCCCGTGCAAGCTCGCAGTTTCCCGCGCAAGCTTCCCGCCCGACTCGGTCAAATCCCCCAAAATCCCAATGTTTACCGGCCTGCTATAAAAACCCTCACGACCGGCGAGTCTTGCGTCGCATTTTCACCTTCATCCCTGTAGCTTATCTCGTCTGCTTCTCCCACATTCGCCAATGGTACAGGTCCGTCATCGTCACTCAGCCACTCCACCGTCATCAGAGGATAGCTCCAGCTGGGAGGCTACACCACGGCGGCGGAGTAGTCCCCGGTGTAGTGTAGTGCGCGTGGCGTCCCTGTAGGGTGTGCGCGGAACACCCACCACACGCTCCGCCGCCGGTGCCCGTCGGCAGCTGTTGCCGGCCGCTGTTGCCGCCACACCACCCTCGAAAGCCAGGGCCATCACCCGCTCCATCGCCGCGGCCCGAAGGCGGGAGATGGCCGTTGTGGCCGCCACCGCACTGCCGGACACTGTGGCCATCACCCGCTCCGCCACCGTGGCCCTAAGGCGGGAGGTGGTGGTCGTGGCTGCCACCCCGTCATCGGCCACCATGGCCGGCAGCCCACCGTCGACCGCCGGGGTCATCACCCGCTCCGCCACCGCCGCCCAAAGGCGGGAGGCGGAGGTGGATGCCCGCACGTGCGGCAGCGACCTTGCGCGCTACACTGAGTTCCTGCGGGAGGAGGAGGAGCGCCTCGTCGAGCATGCAAAGCGCCTTACCGCCGTAGTGGCAGCGGCACATGCCGCCTCAGAGGCGAGGAATCAGGAGATCTACAAGGAGAACCAACGCTTCGAGAGGGGTCGTCTGGAGCGGCAGAGGGCGTTCGAGGCGAGCATCGCTGAAGCTGCATTAGCGGCAGGCACCGCATTGCGGTTGCCAAGCTCGTCGGTAAGCTCCTCCTCCTCCACCTCTTACTGAGCGCGCTCGGCAAAGGAGAGGCAGCCGGAAGTAGTGCAAAGCCGCTCCACAGTAGTAGTAGTATTTAGGGGCTATTTTGTTCAGTTCATCTGACTATAGATGTGGTGGAACTGTACAACATACATAAAATTAGCTAATATATATAGTTGAACTAGCTATTTCTGTACGCGGTTGGCAACAATTGGGGAAAAGTTTGGTCGATTCATCTATCGAGTTGAACTATTTGTACAAATTAAGAACGACTGCTTAATCTATGAATGAAATCTATGCTTAATTACTGAATTTTAGTTGCAAAAATTAGATACTGCTAGCGATTTTTAGCTTCATATTTTGACAAATCGCAGTGTTACAAGGATTGACTAATCTTACCAAATTGTTTGTACGTTGTTCCACACGGGTCATCCAAAACAACCGTTTGCGTTGAAGGGATGCACAAATCATGCGCTACTCTCACTTTGCATACGGGTGTTCTATCTAAAACGTTTGCAATCAAGAGCTGCAGAAATCCTGCTCAGCACATTTTTCTCTTGGCTTCCTGGGTAAGCTGTCGGTTTGTATACGGGTGTTCTAACTAAAACGTTTGCGATGAGTGTTTTATATTTAAAAAGCAAATTAAACTGCGGCTTGGGCGCCATTAATGGAGAGGTTGCGAGCAAGGTGGGCGGCCATGGAAGTCAAAGGGCTCGCTTCCTAGTGAGCCTGCGCAGCATACAACTCGCACACTTCCGGTGAGCCTGCACACTGAAGGACAGCTTGCACGCCTCTCGGTCAGCCTGCGCACCGGACGGCCCTCGCACGCCTCCTGTTCAGTCAAGGTCAAGCAGCTGTCCGCACGGCACCTCATACAGCCATTAAAACCAAGACATGTGGCGTCACGTGAATGGTTAACAGAATTTTCGATTCACTAGAATTTAAAAACCAGGCATCTCTATGTTTTGTCGGCAATCAACGGTGCTCTGGTGTTTGAAGTTCATTCCCATTTCTTGCATGGGACCTAAGCATGCACCCAATGACACATATTTGATTTTTCAACCAATTTATATGCACTGGAGCATGTGCATGTAGTTCAAATTTGAATTATGCACATAAATACATTAAAAACTCAGTTAATGCATAAAAATGTCCAAACAAACCCCGAAAAATCACAAAAATTCACACAACACTCCTGTTGTTCTATGTTGACACGAGAAAAAAATTGAAAGCAATAAGAGGCAATGGATATCGTTTACCCACAAAGGTGGGACGTTCCCTACCGAAAACCATCATGCTTGTTGTGAGAAGCTCCGGTTTGTGACAAGCATATACCCAAACCTGTCCCAAATGGGACAAAATTTGTACCATGACATGCTGATGCCGCTCCATGATAGCATGCCAAGTTTCATGAATTTCAGACGAGTTTTGGATTTACTAGAATTTAAAAACCAAGCATCTCAATGTTTTGTCGGCAATCAACGGTGCCCTGGTGTTTGAAATTGATTCCCATTTCTTACATGGGACCTAAGCATGCACCCAAGGACACAAATTTGATTTTTCAACCAAATTATATGCACTGGATCATGTGCATGTAGTTCTATTTTGAATTATGCACATAAAATGCATTGAAAACTTGGTTAATGCATAAAAATGTCCAAACGGACCCCGAAAAATCACAAAAAATAACACAACACTCCTGTTGTTCTATGTTGACACGTGAAAAAAAAACTGAAAGCAATAAGAGGTAATGGATATCGTTTTGTCCCCAAAGGTGGGACGTTCCCTACCGAAAACCATCATGCCTATTGTGAGAAGCTCTGGTTTGTGAGAAGCATATACCCAAACCTGCCCCAAATGGGACAAAATTTCTACCACGGCATGTTGATGTCGCTCCATGATAGCATGCCAAGTTTCATGAATTTCAGACGAGTTTTGGATTTACTAGAATTTAAAAACCAGGCATCTCAATGTTTTGCCGGCAATCAATGGTGCCCCGGTGTTTGAAATTCATTCCCATTTCTTGCATGGGACCTAAGCATGCACCCATGGACACAGATTTGATTTTTTTCAACAAATTTATATGCACTGGAGCATCTGCATGTAGTTCAAATTTGAATTATGCACATAAAATGCATTGAAAACTCAGTTAATGCAAAAAAATGTCCCGAAAAATGACAAAAAATCACACAACACTCCTGTTGTTCTATGTTGACACGAGAAAAAAATTTGAAAGCAATAAGAGGCAATGGATATCATTTCATCCACAAAGGTGGGACGTTCCCTACCGAAAACCGTCATGCTTGTTGTGAGAAGCTCCGGTTTGTGAGAAGCATATACCCAAACCTTCCCCAAATGGGAAAAATTTCTACCACGGCATGTTGATGCCGCTCCATGATAGCATGCCAAGTTCCATGAATTTCAGACGAGTTTTGGATTTACTAGAATTTAAAAACCAGGCATCTCAATGTTTTGCCGGCAATCAACGGTGCTCGGTGTTTGAAATTCATTCCCATTTCTTGCATGGGACCTAAGCATGCACCCAAGGACACATATTTGATTTTTCAACCAATTTATATGCACTGGAGCATGTGCATGTAGCTCAAATTTGAATTATGCACATACAATGCATTGAAAACTCAGTTAATGCATAAAAATATCCAAACGAACCCCGAAAAATCACAAAAAACACACAACACTCCTGTTGTTCTATGTTGACACGAGAAAAAAATTGAAAGCAATAAGAGGCAATGGATATCGTTTCGTCCACAAAGGTGGGACGTTCCCTACCGAAAACCATCATGCTTGTTGTGAGAAGCTCCGGTTTGTGACAAGCATATACCCAAACCTGTCCCAAATGGGACAAAATTTGTACCATGACATGCTGATGCCGCTCCATGATAGCATGCCAAGTTTCATGAATTTCAGACGAGTTTTGGATTTACTAGAATTTAAAAACCAAGCATCTCAATGTTTTGTCGGCAATCAACGGCGCCCCGGTGTTTGAAATTCGTTCCCATTTCTTGCATGGGACCTAAGCATGCACCCAAGGACACAAATTTGATTTTTCAACCAATTTATATGCACTGGATCATGTGCATGTAGTTCTATTTTGAATTATGCACATAAAATGCATTGAAAAATCGGTTAATGCATAAAAATGTCCAAACGGACCACGAAAAATCACAAAAAATAACACAACACTCCTGTTGTTCTATGTTGACACGTGAAAAAAAAACAGAAAGCAATAAGAGGTAATGGATATCGTTTTG
Organism: Aegilops bicornis; assembly: GCA_021605145.1. NCBI lineage: Eukaryota > Viridiplantae > Streptophyta > Magnoliopsida > Poales > Poaceae > Aegilops > Aegilops bicornis. The sequence continues at coordinate 336,184,407 of CM038672.1, read as the reverse complement.
TCCCCAAAGGTGGGACGTTCCCTACCGAAAACCATCATGCTTATTGTGAGAAGCTCTGGTTTGTGAGAAGCATATACCCAAACCTGCCCCAAATGGGACAAAATTTCTACCACGGCATGTTGATGTCGCTCCATGATAGCATGCCAAGTTTCATGAATTTCAGACGAGTTTTGGATTTACTAGAATTTAAAAACCAGGCATCTCAATGTTTTGCCGGCAATCAATGGTGCCCCGGTGTTTGAAATTCATTCCCATTTCTTGCATGGGACCTAAGCATGCACCCATGGACACAGATTTGATTTTTTTTCAACAAATTTATATGCACTGGAGCATGTGCATGTAGTTCGAATTTGAATTATGCACATAAAATGCATTGAAAACTCAGTTAATGCAAAAAAATGTCCAATCAAATCCCGAAAAATGACAAAAAATCACACAACACTCCTGTTGTTCTATGTTGACACGAGAAAAAAATTTGAAAGCAATAAGAGGCAATGGATATCGTTTCATCCACAAAGGTGGGACGTTCCCTACCGAAAACCATCATGCTTGTTGTGAGAAGCTCCGATTTGTGAGAAGCATATACCCAAACCTTCCCCAAATGGGAAAAATTTCTACCACGGCATGTTGATGCCGCTCCATGATAGCATGCCAAGTTCCATGAATTTCAGACGAGTTTTGGATTTACTAGAATTTAAAAACCAGGCATCTCAATGTTTTGCCGGCAATCAACGGTGCTCGGTGTTTGAAATTCATTCCCATTTCTTGCATGGGACCTAAGCATGCACCCAAGGACACATATTTGATTTTTCAACCAATTTATATGCACTCGAGCATGTGCATGTAGCTCAAATTTGAATTATGCACATAAAATGCATTGAAAACTCAGTTAATGCATAAAAATATCCAAACGAACCCCGAAAAATCACAAAAAATCACACAACACTCCTGTTGTTCTATGTTGACACGAGAAAAAAAATTGAGAGCAATAAGAGGCAATTGATATAGTTTCATACCCAAAGGTGGTACGTTCCCTACCGAAAACCATCATGCTTGTTGTGAGAAGCTCCGGTTTTTGACAAGCACACGGCATGTTGATGCCTCTCCATGATAACATGCCAAGTTTCATGAATTTCAGACGAGTTTTGGGTTTACTAGAATTTAAAAACCAGGCATCTCAATGTTTTGCCGGCAATCAACGGTGCCTCGATATTTGAAATTCATTCCCATTTCTCAAGTGGGACCTAAGCATGCACCCAAGGACACATATTTGATTTTTCAACCAATTTATATGCACTGGAGCATGTGCATGTAGTTCAAATTTGAATTATGCACATAAACTGCATTGAAAACTCAGTTAATGCATAAAAATGTCCAAACGAACACCAAAAAATCACAAAAAATCACACAACACTCCTGTTGATCTATGTTCACACGAGAAAAAAATTGAAAGCAATAAGAGGAAATGGATATCATTTCATCCACAAAGGTGGGACGTTCCCTACCGAAAACCATCATGCTTGTTGTGAGAAGCTCCGATTTGTGAGAAGCATATACCCAAACCTGCCCCAAATGGGACAAAATTTGTACCACGGCATGTTGACGCCGCTCCATGATAGCATGCCAAGTTTCATGAATTTCAGACGAGTTTTGGATTTACTAGAATTTAAAAACCGGGCATCTCAATGTTTTACCAAAAATCAACGGTGCCCTGGTGTTTGAAATTCATTTCGGTTTCTTGCATGCGACCTAAGCAAGCACCCAAGGATACAACTTTGATTTTTCACCCAATTTATATGCACTGGACCATGTGCAAGTAGTTCAAATTTGAATTGTTCACCTGAAATGGCTAGAAAACCAATTTAATGTATAAAATCTTCAAACGAACCCTGGATAATTCAAATTCTTTTACGACACACATATAGTTGCATGTTCACTCCAGATAAAAGGTCTAGCAATTCAAACACCGTCAATTGCCGCTGTGACCCCATTATGTAATTGAAGTCAAGATGAAAAATCAAGTAGATCGCACATAGTTTATTATCAGCAACCGTGTGAGATGTAGTACAAAATATCTTGGAGCATCGTCAGTGTATAGTATGCATATGGCTTACGCGAGAAGGTGTGTCGGCTACAGTCCACAACCGGCGTCTCAAGCACACTAGCTCGCTCCCCAAATATCATTTCACTATTCAATCATCGCCGGTGAAAGATGGGCACGTGGACCCACGTTGTGAGGGCAACTTCCGTGGCCCACTCCGATGAGAGCGCGGCCGCAGCCGCCATGCTTGTGCTAACAAGGTGCATGAGCAGGGCCACAATTTGCGACCGGGCGGCAAAGGCAGCCCAAATGTCCGCTGTTGCTTCTCAGGTGGCGGCAGCAACATCTGCCTCGAGGATAGCAACTAGCGAGAGTGGCACAGCAGCTGTCCGTTTCGCAGCGGCGGCCTTAGCCCTGATGGAGGCCGCCCACGCCCAGCTCCTGGCGGTCACCGCACAAATTGAATGAAGCTTCTCCGACAACGGTCGGCAACCCACGGCCGAAGAGCTGGCAATCGCCGAGAGCGTTCGAGCAGCCGTCTGTTCCTCCGCCACATACCTTGCGGCGACGGAGCTCGTCCAAGCCTAGGTCGCGTCCGCCCATGCCCAGCTTGTGGCGGCCTTTTCCAAAGAGATGGTGGACGTGGATTGCAAGATGCTTGACGAGTATGGTGCGATGGATGCCATGGAGCCCCTTCCCCAGGAGACCGTCGGGCGCAAGCTAGACATGGAGGCGGCGGCGGAGATCGACGAGCACCAGCCATAATAGTACTCTATGTTTTGTTTAATTAAGAGAACCGATCTTTAATTTGTTAGAGTAATGTTTAGGGCTAGCTGTTTAATTGCTGAACTTGCTCAATTAAGAAGTGTTGGTGTGTTGTATTCTCCTTTGTGTACCAAATTGTGCAATGACATGGATGACCACTGTAAGCATGGAAATTCGAACCAAAACTTTTGACGTTCAAACTCATCACACATGGGTTAAGCTATCTGAATCGTTTGTGTTGTCCACATATCGCATACGATTCGAATAAGGGACCGTGTCTCATGACATTTTGTCGCCAGTTTTTTGGTGAAGCGATTCCAAATTTTCGCTTCATGAAATATCTACCTCCCGCCCCTCCCCTTACCAAAAGCCACATTTCCCCTCTTTCTGCCTTCCTTTCCAAGTTGAAACCTTCACTCCTTGCTTGCAGCTCCGCCTCCTCCTCGACGGCGACCCTCTTTCAAGATGCTCGGCCTCCTCTATCCAGGCAGGTAATCCACACCCGACCCCCATCCTCCTCCTCCTTCCACATCCCACATGCCCCGACCGCCGGCGCGAGCGCGACACCTTCCACCCAAATCACCGACCCCTCCACCAAATAAGCGCCGGCCTAAGCCATGGTGCACGCAGTATAGCCAGGACCTCAAGGAGCATTTGGCAGCGGAGAAGCAAATCGTGGCCGCACGAGCGGATGAGGTCGCGATGGCTGCCATTCGTGCCAACCCCCAGATCTTGTAGGAGCACCTTGTCAATTGCTAGCTATGGCGGTTAAGCATGCTCGGTTTACCCGTTGCGTGTGCTGCTCCTGCCTTTCCTTCACAAAATCTAGTGAATTGTGCTATCCAATTTCACCATGCAATCGGCTGCTCTAGTGTATATGTTCTATATGTCATGCAGTTTGGTGCTCACTTATTAACTGTTTTGTTACTTAGTTGTCGTCTTCAGTTAACTGTTTGGTTCAATTCTGCAAATGTGATGTTCAATTCTTCAAGCTGCAATTTTGTATTGTCTTCCATGTGAGAAATAAATCGAATTTATCTTTACAAAATTGTGGGTGCATTATGTTATTGTATACCATGTGAGGAATAAATTGAATTTGGCTGTAGTAAATACATGAGAAACAAATACAATTGCTACAATTGGCTGTAGTTAACTGTTTGGTTAACTCTCTGATCTTCTATTAGGAGTATGTTATATTGTGCAATGTGGTGCTCGATTAATGTTTGGTTCATTTGTTGTCGTGTTTAGTTAACTGCTTGGTTCAATGTTATATTGTGCAATGTGGTGCTTTCGATTAATGTTTGGTTCATTTGTTGTGGTGTTTAGTTAACTGCTTGGTTCAATTCTGCAATGCGATGTCCAATGGTCGTGGGTAGAATTTTGTATTGTTGTGCATGTGAGGAATAAATTGAATTTGGCTGCACTTAATACCTTATACAAGTGCTATATTTCCTAGTTCTTAATCATGCTTGGTTTGGGTAAATGAGTTTTCTGTGTGGCTTCAATTAATCTGATGAATCTGCAATGTGCTTATTTTTCATCAACATATTTTACTGATAGCATGCGAACCCTTACTTAACCCGATGACTAACTACCTTATATGTGTTGCAGGGAAACAATGGGAAGCACTAAGGTTTACAATCGAGGTTAGCACGTTCATGGTCCGTTGTCTAATAGCACATTATTGTGCAATTCAGGAACCATTCTAATATTTTGGTTTTTAACAATTTGGTCTTGCACATGTAGGTCCTGCTGTCAGAGGTTTTGACACACTGTTTGACCCTTTTTGCATATGGGGAAATGAGTTGTCCATGAATATCATTCAAATCAAGAAACTCAGAAAGATTGTTAGGATAAAGAAATTAGCGACAAAAAACAACAAGATCTTTGTCGGCACAATGAAGAAGACATCAGTTCGCTACAAGATGGTACTAACTATTATACCTTGCCTTTTTTTATTCCTTTGCCCCATTTCCAATATAGAGAAGATACTTATGCACATCCTTGTTTTCAGGCCTTTCCAAAGCAGTTCACTGATGATTACCTCTCAAACCACCTCTATGGTCAGGAGGCGAGGAAGGTTTTCATACAACACCCACGGTTCAATATTGAAGTGTTCCTGAAGAGGTCGAAGGACGGACGGTCAATCATCCATAGGCACTGGCCTAAAATTGCAAAGACCTTCAACATGAATGAAGGCTCAATATTCGCCTTCCGCTTCAGCAGTTTTCCAGATGAGATGCATCTGTCTATATACAGTCTATGATGCTAATTAAATTTTGAAAGGTTCTACATGTTACATGTGGAACTTGCTGCTGGTGCAGTTGTGTAATGGGGTAGCTGAGTGCTGAAGCTATATCATGTTGTACTCTGATGCATTTCAATTATGAAATTCTGCTTCCTTAATATGGAAATTAAATATATTGTGTGCTTAATATGAATGTCAAATAGATTAATAAATGGATTATTAATAATAGGGCAATTAGCCTGCTAATTGGGTTTTGATATTGCAAATGGTTGTTGAAAAAATACCATGGGCGATGACCTCAGGCAACGCACACATTTTCTAGGAATAAACCATGTTGGATCAATGAACAATCACACATGACTTTCTCTTGAAAACTGTTTGCGTTAGGCCACCTTGCGCAAACGTTTACCACATAAAAACTGTGTGTCATGGACAGCCTTTTCCACATAGTTTCTTGTATGGACCGTGTGTGCTACATTCAATAACGCAAACGATTTAACGGGAAAAATTGTGTGTGATGTACCTGTGAATAGAAATGTTTTCCTTGGAGCGACTGTGTGGGATGTGCATACGAACGAAAACGTTTAGTGGGCACTGACTGTGTGGGATTTACTTGCGACCGGAAACAATTTCGTCATATAATTGTATTTTTTAGCTCTATTGTATGTATTTCTGTATTTAAGTGCTCGCCGGTCGCACACGACCTCATTTTGCTGAACGTGTGTGCCAGGAGGACATATCCCCGATGGTTTCTGGGTCGTGTGGGAAGGACCCCCCTATCACCCACACTCACTTGGCGACGTTTCCAAATGTCGTCGCGCAAAGGGGTAAAACCCCCTTTGTTTAGGACCGACGCGCACCAGTGACATATATACATGGAGTGCCATGGCATTTTAATTCCAAAAAAAATCAGAAAAACATGAAACCTTGCTTGATGTAATGTTATGCCACCAAGATGATGTGTGGTAAATAGATTGTCCTGTTTGATGAAAGTTTGGACACACACCCCTCACAAACCATAGTAACTCATCAGAAGGCTCGTGGTTCGGAGAGGTAACAATGTATGTTTGATGACAAACATGAGATAGCTTCCTCTTATGGCCTGCAATTTTTTTCTACATTTAATGTGCACTAATACAACTATCATGTGAAAATTTGGAAAATTCTAGGTGTCATTTGACCTTTTAAAGACATTTAACTGATTTTCTAGCCATTTAATGACCGTAATTTAAGTTTGAACTACATCTACATGCAATGTCTAACCATAACGGTTTGAAAAATCATATTTTTGTGTACTTGTGTGCGAGTTAATTCCATGTGCAGTAAATTGGAAGGAATTTTCAAACATATTGGTGTCATGGTCTGGACACACATGCTTGGAGAGCCATGCCATTCAACTTCCAAATAATAATAAAAATGATCAGAAACACATGAAACCTTGCTTGACGTAATGTCATGCCACCAAGATGATGTGGTAAAATAATTGGCATGTTTGACGAAAGTTTGGACACACACCCCTCACAAACTAGAGCAACTCACTAGAAGGCTCGTGGTTTCGAGAGGGAACAATGCATGTTTGATGACGAACGGGCGATAGCTTCCTCTTATGGGCTTCAAAAAGATTCTACAGTTAACATGCACTAATATAACTGTCATGTCAAAATTTGGAAAATTTCAGGGGTCATTTGACATCATAAGACATTTAAGTGATTTTCTAGCCATTTAATGACCATACATCAAATTTGAGCTACATTTACATGCAGCGGCTAACCATAATGGCTTGAAAAAAATTGTGTACTTGTGTGCGAGTGAATTCCATGTGCAGTAAATTGGAAACATATTGGTGTCATGGCTTGGACACATGCATGGAGTGTCATGGCATTTACATTCCAAAAAATTAAAAAATCATTAGGGGCTGTAAATATCTGGTGTACAAAAAAGAAAATGTAAAGATCTGGCAAGACAACCGGCCCCCACACGGTTGGCACTCTATTTTGCGCCTCGTGGTTTGGAAGGTGAGTGGCGCGGGTTATTGATCATACACGGTTTTGTATTGGAACCCGTCAGCTATTAAGTTCACACACGGATTTTGCTCTGGGAATCGTGTGTAATTCAAACTACAGTACTCGTAAATTCCGGCGACCGGTGTGTGTACTATTCCCATCGATCTAGATTCGGGCCGCCAATAAATACTACCTTGCTCACGTCATCCCGCCTGCATTCTCATCTACATCCTTCCCTCGCTCGCTCTCTCTCTCTCTCTCTCTCTCTCTCTCTCTCTCTCTCAAATCTCGGCCATGGCGCGGCCGATCTCCCCACGTGTCGACGAGGAGGCGTCGTCCCCCGAGGACACTCAGTCGAAGAGCAGTGACGAGGAGGACCCCTACGCGCCGCCGAACGAGGTTGCGCCGGACCCCGCAACTTTGGAGTTGTTTCGGGGCCAGTACAATCATTGTCTGTGGAATTGGCTGCCACCGGCTGAGAATGTCAGGCAAGTGGCGTTCAATAAGAGTCGTGAATGCTAACCGACTATTGGAAAAGCCCGTGAAGCCCGTGAAGCCGCCTGTTGGAAAAAGTCAGTTTCGCCAGCCGACTATTTGTTGGAAAAACTTCTATCAGACTGTTGGTCGGTATTACTCACATATAGTGACCAACTGTCGGTCGGGAATGCTAAAATGTATCGCATCAAACCGTTGGTCGGTGATAATTGCACTACTGTCACACACTCGGTCGGCACATATTTCCGACCGACCGTGGGTCGCCAACTGGGTCGTGCACGCGACTTATCGTGAAGCCCATGTCGAAGTTTTCATGCCGCGCACCCTCGCTACTCTTTTCCCGTGTGGAGGTGATCCTGTGGCCCCAATGCTCTCACCCAGCTACCACCGGTGGCACTTCTTGTTCCTGCCTAGGCGCCCATTGAGGCCATCTCTCCCCTTGCTCCCATGGTGCTACCGCCCCAACCCATACCCAACTCCCTCTTCCCCCTCCCATGGTAGCAGATCTGAGCGAGACAAGGTCCCTTCGGTCCTGGTAGTTCGGAACGAGGCAGGCGGCCTCTGCTCCCTTATCTTCTGGTGACTAGGAGTGTGGTGGCTACCTGGTTGGTGCCCCCATCTCTATTAGACATCCATGTCAACAACGACATCCATAAGCTCTCTCTCTCCCTCTGTGTGTGTGTGTGTGCGTGTGTGTACATTTTAACTCCAAGCGATGAGTCTTCCATAGCCCCAGTGGCCGGTGCCCCCATCTCTCTACAGATTGATTCTTAAAAAAATAGCGCTACTTTGATTCATGGAAATAATTAAGTTCTTGAAGAAGTAAAGTTCAAATCCTTGCCATCGATTACTATTATTGTCTATTTATATTGTGTGATTGCTAGGAGACTTAATTGGATAATTTTTTTTGCAGGGTGAAACGAACTTGAATATGTTTGGTGGATGTTTGGGAAATTACTCAATTACTAAGTAAAACAGAAGGCCACTGAAACTTTAGTAGATTTTTGTGGTTCCAGTCTAAGTATTTATTTTCTTGTTTAAGCATTATACATGATTAATGCTTTGATAGTAAGTGCAACGAATACTAGATTGCAGTACATGAATCCATGATTATTTTCTGGAGATTTTCTTAAGTGTGTACCTAACCAACTGAATATTATAGATGCATTTGTTACTTTTACTTGACAGCATTGACAATCTGAAGTTTGCAGGGTTCAATCGACACATGGTGTGTCAGCATTTGCCTATTTTACCTGAAGGGCCTGCCAAGAGCGTTGCCAATATCAGTGTGCTTCGTGCTACAGAAATGGATTTTTGAAAGCTTGTAGCACATGGTGTCCTGGGAATCCTGGTTGTGTAAATTTCACCTGCTAGCTCATTATCAGGTATTTTTATGCATCTATTAATCATATAAACTATACAAACAGGGGTAGGATACAATTTGGAGGAACTTTGGTAGTTAAACATCCTTACTTTCAAGCTGTCAATTTTTTCTTGTGTTATGAATGGATCCACATCATTTTAGCTTATCTGAATGACATAAATATGGTGTGTGTACAAGTTTAGCAAATAAGATTTTTTTTCATAACATACATGGCATTGGAAGTGGGCATCCTAGGGTGTTGTTGGATCTCTTAAGTTGGCTGATGTTATTCTTGTTATTTTGCATGAAAATACAGTATTTGTGAATCACCTTTTTTGATTTTTTTAGAATACAAACTTAGACACTAATTAATCAATAAAACAGAATGGTATGTTGCATATGATAAAAGAACCAGAAGCTGGATAAATTTTGTAGTCGTAGTTGTATCAGCTAGCACATAATAGCTTATGTGTGCCCATATCTCAACCAATTCAGTAAAGCAGACCATAGCAGGCAATAGGCTTTGTATTTGTATAGTCGTAGTTGAACTTAGCATTCAAGTCTACTTTGTCACCATAGCCCTGTGTTGATACTCTAGTAGATTGTCAGCTGTGTTTATAGAATTCTCTTGAGTAAAAGCGTGACAATTCATCCATGACTTGATGTCTTGATAATTTCACATACTTCTAAAATTTCGTTTTTTCTCTCATGAACAGGGGAAGTGTTGGTTATGCTAGTGTGCATACTCACTTGGGAAGAAATGGAAGTAGGAGAGGTGACCTTCAATTCCTCACCTACAATTATCTTATAACTACTGGTTAGAGGCACCCTACGAGCCTTTAGGATAAATCCCCACGTACAAATGAACTTGCATCACCTAGGACTTTTTCACTATCTAATATTTCATACTAATTATCCATTCTGAGTTAAATCATACATTAATTAGGAGGAACAAAACCATTTGTTAGGGTGAACTATATGCAGCATTGAGCATTCTAATTATTCTTCTGCATTGTTCTCTATTTCAACAACTATTGTAGTGTAGGCTGAAGTGATGGCTTGTATGATTGATGTAATTTCATCTCAATAAGAACAATTTTCTGCATAGTATATTGGTCCCAGACTACTTGTTGTAAATGCCTGATTTTGATGGATTTTGTTCATGGCTTTGATTATACAATCTAGAATATTCAACCTTTTGAGACAAATTCAACAGAGCATATCATCCAATAGTAAGGATTTCAATTGTCATGGTGTATTCAAGTCAAAGCTAAATAGTAGACTGTGTCCGCCTACCTTGGCAAGGATACCATGTGAATCTACTTTGGTGTTGTAGCTTCTTTCCTTCATATTACTCTTATTTTTGGGGATTTCATTTGTTCTTAATCCTATTTCCATTCTGGTGAAAATGCTTTGAACCTTTTGGACACATGTACATTTTGAGTGTTCCCCCTTCCTGCCCAAAACAATGTTAGGTGAGCTAAGATAATACTTTTAGGCATTCAGAAAGAGTCACATCTATAATTAGCTTTCAACTCCATTTATCTAGTGTGAATTACTAGAAATCTATACATCTACTGAAAGAATCACTGTTACATATATTTGGCTTTTAGCTCACTGTATCCACTATCTTCAAAGTTGTATGTCTATTTTTTTGGAAACAAGTGTTGGAATATTGGCTGCTAGTACAATAATTTAAGTATATCCCCAGGAACACTATATGCCCAGCAATCGTACAAAGTAAATGATGCATTTCCTTCCAAATGCATATACAAAAAGTTGAGGGTTTCTATGCCACATCCATGGTTACTACTGGAAGTCGATTGGCAGTCTTGATGTACCGATATGCTATTTTTAAAGATTAGGTAAGTGTATTCTTCATTTTGTGTTGTTGTGTGTGCGTAGTGCAGATGTGAATTCTGCCTTCATTCAATTTCATAGATTAATTAAGCATTGTACTATTTGAGATTTGTTTGACTTTTGTAGGAAGCAAACACAAGGATGGACTCACTATGAACCATGAAGCCAGCGATCCACATCAAATGGATGTTTTAGCTCTCATTTTGTATAACTGATGTATCATACTTGCATCTTTTAGCTGTCCTTCTGTGAACCTGATGTATGGTGTCTTGGCGGTTATGTCTAGAACAGACTAAAGTGTATGTACGTGACATGGTGTCTTGGTTGTTATGTCTAGAACGGACTGAAGTCTATGTATGTGACAGTTAGTTAAATGGAATAAAAAATGTTTGGTGCACCTGATGTATGGTGTCTTGTTGACTATCCTTAGAAACATGAATTATATGTATGTGACAATTAGTAACATATGTTAATTAAAGTTGTGGTTGGCTAAACAATGTTGGTCGTCAAAAGAAAACACTGTCTAATTGTTGGTCGGCAAAACAAACCCCGTCTTATAGTCGGTCGGGAAAGGCTAATGCAAGCCCCGATAGAATGTTGGCCGGGAAAGGTACATGGCTGCCCCAACAAATCGTTGGCGGGAAAGGCCAAGGGCTACCCCAACAAACTGTTGGCCAGGAAAGGCCCCTGGCAGGCCCAATAGACTATTTGTCGAGAAAGATGCACCATAGCCACCCAACAGTCGGTCGGGAATGATATGTCGGTCGGGAAAGGGCTTTCCCATCTGGAATTTTCCTAACAGACTGTATCGGTCGGCAATACTCTTTCCCGACGGATTGTCTGTCAGCGGAAGCTGTATTCCCGACCAACCTGGCTGTTGGGGATGTTGTGCTATGGTGAAGTCATGGGCGGGCGCGTCGTCGTGCGGAAAAAGGAGGAGGTGGAGCTTTGGGGGCAGGCGTGTCGTCGTGCGGAGGAGGTGTACGAAGACGGGTACTTCGCGAGGAAGGTCAAAGGTGAAGGAAATATGCCCTAGAGGCAATAATAAAGTTATTATCTATTTCCATATTTCATGATAAATGTTTATTATTCATGCTAGAATTGTATTAACCGGAAACTTAGTACATGTGTGGATACATAAACAAAGCAGTGTCACTAGTATGCCTCTACTTGACTAGCTCGTTGAATCAAAGATGGTTAAGTTTCCTAGCCATAGACATGAGTTGTCATTTGATTAACGGGGTCACATCATTAGAGAATGATGTGATTGACTTGACCCATTCTGTTAGCTTAGCACTTGATCATTTAGTATATTGCTATTGCTTTCTTCATGACTTATACATGTTCCTATGACTATGAGATTATGCAACTCCCGGATACCAGAGGAACACTTTGTGTGCTACCAAACATCACAACATAACTATGTGATTATAAAGGTGCTCTACAGGTGTCTCCGATGGTACTTGTTGAGTTGGCATAGATCGCGATTAGGATTTGTCACTCCGATTGTCGGAGAGGTATCTCTGGGCCCTCTCGATAATGCACATCACTATAAGCCTTGCAAGCAATGTGACTAATGAGTTAGTTGCGGGATGATGCATTACAGAACGAGTAAAGACACTTGCCGGTAAGGAGATTGAACTAGGTATTGAGATACCTATGATCTAATCTCGGGCAAGTAACATAACAATGACAAAGGGAACAACGTATGTTGTTATGCGGTTTGACCGATAAACATCTTCGTAGAATATGTAGGAACCAATATGAGCATCCAGGTTCCGCTATTGGTTATTGACCGGAGATGAGTCTCGGTCATGTCTACATAGTTCTCGAACCCGTAGGGTCCGCACGCTTAACGTTCTGTGACGATTTGTATTATGAGTTATGTGATTTTCACCGAAGTTTGTTCGGAGTCCCGGACGAGATCGGGGACATGATGAGGAGTCTCGAAATGGTTGAGACGCAAAGATCGATATATTGGAAGGCTATATTCGGACATTGGTAAGGTTCCGAGTGATTCGGGTATTTTTCGGAGTACCAGAGAGTTACGGGAATTCGTATTGGGCCTTAATGGGCCATACAAGAAAGGAGAGAAAGGCCTCAAGGGACGCCCCTTCCCCATGGACTGGTCCGAATTGTACTAGGGAAAGGGGGCGCCCCTTCCTTCCTTCTCCTTCTCCCTTCCCTTTTTCCTATTCCATCTGGGAGGTGGAATCCTACTAGGACAAGGGAGTCCTAGTAGGACTCCACACTTTGGGCGCGCCCTATGAGGGTCGGCCTCCTCCTCCCTCCATCCTTTATATACGTGGCCAGGGGGCACCCCATAGACACACAAGTTGATCATTTATCTCTTAGCCGTGTGCGGTGCCCCCTCCACCATAATCCACCTCGGTCATATCGTTGTAGTGCTTAGGCGAAGCCCTGTGTCGGTATCTTCATCATCACCATCATCATGCTGTCATACTGACGAAGCTCTCCCTTGAAGCTCTACTGGATCGTGAGTTCGTGGGACGTCACCAAGCTGAACGTGTGCAGATCACGGAGGTGCCGTGCGTTCGGTGCTAGGATCGGTCGATCGTGAAGACGTACGACTACATCAACCGTGTTGTCATAACGCTTCCGCTTTCGGTGTACGAGGGTACGTGGACAACACTCTCCCCTCTCGTTGCTATGCATCACCATGATCTTGCGTGTGCGTAGGATTTTTTTTGAAATTACTGTGTTCCCCAACAGTGGCATCCGAGCCAGGTTTATGCGTAGATTTTATATGGACGAGTAGAGCACAAGTGAGTTGTGGGCGATACAAGTCATACTGCTTACCAGCATGTCATACTTTGATTCGGCAGTATTTTTGGATGAAGCGGCCCAGACCGACATTACGCGTACGCTTACGCGAGACTGGTTCTACCGATGTGCTTTGCACATAGGTGGCTGGTGGGTGTTAGTTTCTCCAACTTTAGTTGAATCGAGTGTGGCTGCGCCCAGTCCTTGTTGAAGGTTAAAACATCACATACTTGACGAAATATCGTTGTGGTTTTGATGCATAGTTAAGAACGGTTCTTGCTCAGCCCGTAGCAGGCACGTAAAACTAGCAACAACAAAGTAGAGGACATCTAACTTGTTTTTGCAGGGCATGTTGTGATGTGATATGGTCAAGACATGATGCTAAATTTTATTGTATGAGATGATCATGTTTTGTAACAGAGTTATCGGCAACTGGCAGGAGCCATATGGTTGTCGCTTTATTGTATGGAATGCAATCGCCATGTAATTGCTTTACTTTATCACTAAGCGGTAGCGATAGTTGTAGAAGCAATAGTTGGCGAGACGACAACGATACTACGATGGAGATCAAGGTGTCGCGGCGGTGACGATGGTGATCATGACGGTGATTTGGAGATGGAGATCAAAGGCACAAGATGATGATGGCCATATCATATCACTTATATTGATTGCATGTGATGTTTATCCTTTATGCATCTTATTTTGCTTAGTTCGACGATAGCATTATAAGATGATCTCTCACTAAATTTCAAGGTACAAGTGTTCTCCCTGAGTATGCACCGTTGCGACAGTTCTTCTGTCACACCCTGATTTCCATGGCACAACACTTAAGATGATAAATCATTATAAAATGTGGTTTGACAAAAACTTTTGCATCATTTGGCTTTTATTTGGAGTTGGTTTTTCTCTCTGTGATTTTCAGGTGCTCCTTAAAGTCAACACAACTCACACTTATATACTTCATCTCCTTGCCCCAACTTCTGCCCAATGATCATTCCATGTGTATAGTGCAATATAGTATTTTCTTACAAAAATAATTTGGCCAAATAGTATTTTCAAAAATTAGTTTTCCAAAAATACCTGAATTGAGATTTGCACTGCAAATACTTAATTAAGGGCAGTAAAAATCTTTCCAAAAATATATTTGACTCCTATTAGATATAGGATACCCAGAAACCATAAAAATATAATTTTAAAAGTTATTTTCCTATTTTATTTAAAGGCTTTTTCTTAAGGCCAGAAATGGTCTTTAATAGGTTAAAATTATTTTAAAGCTTTAAAAATATTTGGGAAAAATTAGGGAGACTCAATGGACATATATTTTCCATATATGAGAGTTTCAACAGATGGTCATGTTCAAAATATTGGTCAAATCCCTCAAAAACCCTTTCTGGATATTTTAAGCTTTTGAAATATTTACAAAGGAAATATTCTCCAAAAATTCCAAGAAAATTCTAGCATGTCACATATGACATGTTTGATGATCTTGACAAGTATCATGTCATGGAGAATAGTATAACCTCATGAAATCCCCTCAAAACCATTTATGTCCATTTTGAAGTTTGAGCAACTTTACATTGCCAAACATGTCCAAATGTTCTCAAACCTTGTGAACATGCTCAAATGGTCTAATAATACATATAGACCAAATGGAACAAGTTGGATAAAATGTTATCTTGATCAAAGTGCCCCAAAACCCTTCCTGCCAGAACCAAATTTGGAGAACTCTACATTGGCAACTTTCTCCTTTTGATCTCAACTTTTGTGGACATGTTCAGAACCTCAAATGATGACACTACACCAAGTGGTGCATCAAGGAGAACAGATTTGCATGACTAAATCTTGGGAAGTCCTTTTCTGTTGATTTCTAGGGTTTACAAAAGTTGCATTGGCAACATTACCCAAATGAGCCCAAACATGGTAGAAGGCCCTAATTATATGTGCCATTTCACCCTGTGGAGTATCATGGCAAATGGAAATCATCTACTTGCCCAAACAATTATCAAACACCTTCTGACACCTTTCCAAAATGCCATTTTTGAACTCTTCCACTAATCTCCGTGGGCTCAACTTTCTGCCACGATCCCTCCTAGTCCCCCACTAGCACCTGTGTACTTTGCTGCCCGAGGAAGCAATGATGAAGGGGGGAGAACCCCATTTTTCTTCTCTGGACAGTGGATTCATCCCTCTCTCTCAGCCTC
The DNA here is from genome assembly GCA_021605145.1 of Aegilops bicornis. Lineage (NCBI taxonomy): Eukaryota > Viridiplantae > Streptophyta > Magnoliopsida > Poales > Poaceae > Aegilops > Aegilops bicornis. The sequence goes on along the minus strand of CM038672.1, from coordinate 336,168,647 downwards.
CTTCTCTCCTCTCAGCTTTCCAGAGCATCCAAGGCTCTCCCCAGCTTTTACCCAGGCCCCCTTCAGCTACCAACCGCAAGTGGACGCGTGAGGACGCGAGAAAAAGCCACGGATGCTAGCCATTTGCGCGCTCTGGAGCACGTCAGCATGCTCCCGACCGTTGACGCCGCGTCTCCCAGCCACCTCGAGCCTCCCCCGTGCGCTAGTCGATGCCCCTCGACGTCCGCTCCACGCCAGTAGGCCGCCCACTTGCTCCCGCGCCCTCCTCTCTCTCCCGCAGCTCGCGCCAGAGCGCCGCCCCGCTCGGCCAATGCTCGCGCCGCTCCTATGGCCCGCCCGCAGCTCGCCCCGCTCCTCCTCTCTCTCCCTGGCACCCTAGACCACCCCCACGAACACCCCCGAGCCCTCCATTCCCTCTCTAACGGCCACCCGAGCCGATCCCGCGGGCACCCGTAGGCCGCGCCTACGGTGGACCTCGGCCAGACTAGAAAAGGCGACCCCGAGCCCCACTCTCACTTCCTGTCGCTCCCCCACACTCATAATCCACCTCCCGCACCACCCATTTGTCTCCAGAGCCGCCCGAGCTCGAGATCGAGCTCGAGCTCCGCCGCCTCAGCTCGTCGTCGTTCGCGCGGTACAGGCCTCCTCTGCCCCTGTTTTCTCTCTATCTGGAACCGCGCGGCATCGCTGGCCCTTTCCCCTCTCTTCCCCGCTCTTTTTGCAGCCGGGAACGGCTGGAACCATCGACGCCAGAAGCACCTCCGCCGCGTGACCTCGTCGCCGGCGAACCACTGCTCCCCTCCGGCCAACTCCGGCACCACCCGAACGGCGACTCCACGCCGAGTCCAACCGTGCCGTCAGCTCGACCCGCCGTGCCCTGCTTCGCCGCCGGTGAGCACGCCGACCCTCTGGTCGCGAGGTCAGAGATGACAGGCGGGCCCCGCCTGTCATCCTCACCTCTCTCTCGCCCCCCTCTCTCCCACTGGCAGCTGGGTCCCGTCCGCTAGGTTTGAAAACCTGGCGCGTGCGTGCTGGCTCGCCTGGGCCTGTTTTCCCCTCTGGGCCTGCTGCACTGTGGCCTTTCGGGCCCAGTGGCACAGTGCCACTTTTCTTTTTCTTTTTCTGTGAAGTTTCCGAAAATTCCACAGGATAAAATATTTGTCCAAATAAATTAATTCCAACTCCTAAATTCCTAAAGTAACCTATTTAATGGTGCAACTTTCATTCAAATCCAACAACCTTACCTTCACTGTAAATATTTAAATGTGATTTTAAGCATTTAAATATACCTTTGTAAATCCGTTTCCCCTATTATGCCACTCCAAATCCAAAACTAGGAATTTTACCCTTCTTAGATTTCCCCCTAGTATTTATCAAAATTAAGTTGACATTTTTCTGAGCACTTTGGTTTTTCTGTTTTACTATTGCCTTATTTTCTCGTTATTTTCTTGCGACGATTAGATCCCGTATTAGACGAAGTTGCTGAAGAAGAAGAAGAAGAAGGAGAAGGATTTGAAGAACTTGAAGACCAAGCCAATCAAGGCAAGCAGCCCTTTGACCATGTCACCCCTCTTTTTCATCGATACCCTTTTTCTGATTGCATAATGATGAAATATGACGGTGGTAAAACTTGTTGTGAACCACCCTGTCATGGATTTAACAGAACAGATGTCCTTAGCGTGAGGACTTAGTCGTGAGGCCAACGCATCTATGTGGTAGCTTGAGAAGGGTTGAGCGGAATTAAGAGATGCAACACAAGACAAGGGTTTAGACAGCTTCGGGCCCGGGAAACATCATCCGGTAACAACCCTACATGCTATTTGAGGCTAGATCTCATTATCATCACGAGGGAGTCGCCGTAAACCGGCTCTCCTCTAGTTGTGTCTAGCCCTAGAGATTGTTTCTTGCTTCCTTGTCCCTCTTTGGGGAGCCCTGCCCCTCCTTATATATGTTGAAGGGGCGGGTTACATGTGGAGTTCTATTAGGATTATGACTAGTCTATCTCTAATACAAACCGGATACAAGTCCAGGTCTTAACTCCTTGTAAGGTAAATATTCGTCATGCCTTTCCTCTTAAACCGGCCCACCATAGTATGAACCGGCCTTCATAAACCGCCCGTTGGGCCACCAGGTTTGGTCGCTCCTTCTGACTTGCCTGCCGTATTAACAATGAATCGTAAACCGCCAGGTCCAAACGGGTCGCCAGTGAACCGCCAAGTCTGGCCGGGTTATACTTCCGGCCGGTTTACCCCGCGGGGTATATCCCGGACACACCCCATGATGCATACCCATACTCATGACCTTACCTTGTTCATGATTGCATTTTCAAGAGACTATTTGATGCATAATGATGCATGTGTACCATGAACTCTTCATGGTTACATTCTTTCGAAAACCCCATCGGGTGCCCCTAATGCCCTTGGGAGATGTTGAACTAAGGTCACCACTTGAGGAAGAAGTGGTGTACCGAAGAGAGATTTTGGAGTGTGTAAAATGATGGATTAGATTTATGTGTGATTACCGTCCCAACCAAACATGTTCAACCACTCTACCCCTTTATGGGATGGGGCATTATTGATTACTTAGGTTGATACTAGCATGGTGCCCACATTACTAGTGACGGGGGTGACTTGAGGTCACTCTCGGGACGGGGTCGCGCTTGGATAGGCGGCCATGACTGTTTTCACAGGGCACCGGACACACCGTTGGTCCCTTCGTGTATGCGTGATAACGTGAAAAGGGCAAAGTCCCACAATCTTTTGCTTATACACGAGGGCCGTGTATCAACGAGTGGACCCTATGTTAGTGTCGTCTAGGGAAAGGTAATGATCAGGTGCTTCCCCCGAGTCTTTCAAAGCCGGAAGTTTTCTGACGGCCTTTAAATTGTCATTAATATAACAGCTGCCTCTTGGACCGGGTTATCTTTCCCTCCATCGTCCTGGTTTTCTTATTGCTGAGTCATGCCATCGTAGCCCCTGAGTCTCAAGGTGACTCGAGGAGTTGGCTTGAGATTCTCCATATTTGACCGTGATATAACCCGACATAAGTTGTATATCATTTGTATTGGTAGCACGATGTGAATCCACAGAAGGTTGACTGAGGTGGGTTATAAATGATCCCGTATGAGCCGTGTCAGCAACTCGGCCAATGGTTCCTTCCAACTGGCTAATTGAAGTTAACCAAACTGTAGTGGCTGCAACTTGTGCGCCTGCCCATTGAGCCATCCAGTGCAGACGGTAGTTGATAGTATATGATAATTTGCCTCCATTTTGTTGAAAGAAAACCGGGCTACCCAAGCTGTGACTTGCTCATACTCCATAAACAGCTCATGCAGACAGGTGCGGCCCGGTATGTTGATGTAGACCAGGGCGCGAGAGACGGATAGCAAAGATGACCGCAGCTTCAAAGGCGGCACAGACAGATGAGTCAGCCCGGCGTTGTAAACCGGCGTGGACGGGCGAATTAGCCACGTCATATTGATGTAAACCGGTCTGCAGAATGGCGGTTTGCACATATATTCATCGAGCTTGATGGCATGATAAGATACTTAGCGCATTTATAATGGTGGCGCGAGTTTATACATCCATCACATAACCATAGCTTTTGCAGTGAACAATCGTCCTGCATAAACAATATTCCAGACCAATGCAAAGGTAAACTTGTTCTTTGACAAAAATAATATGTCCTAAAAATATATTTTAGATGGATATCACCTGATGTGTTTAGGCCGAAAATAATCCGCCATGAAGTTGATGATCACTAGGTGAAACTGAAATCCCTCACGGGTGAATCGGCCGCGGGAGCAAACAGATAAACCAGCCACGGCATTTGTAAGCCGGTGCGGACGAGCAAGTTGTCCTCCATGTTGTAAGCCGGTGAGGACGCATGAACCGGCCGCGAGGGCGGACGGGCGAGTCGTCCGTGGCGTTGTAAGGTGGTGCTGACGGGCGAGCCGGTCGGCGAGTTGATGTAAACCGGACCGCAGGGGCGACGGCTGTATATAACAACACTATAGGGCAGAGTGGTTGTTTTCGAAAAATTAATAAATATTGATAAAAGTAAAACTGGATGGATATCACCTGATATGTTAAACCGGAATTTATTCACCACGGAGTTGATGCTCACCACGGGCGAGTCAGCCGCGGGAGAAAACGAATGAACCGGCCGCGGCGTTATAAGCCGGTGCAGACGGGAGAATTGGCAGCAACGTTGTAATCCGGTGCAGACGAGCAAGTTGCCCTCTGTGTTGTAAGCCGGTGTGGACGCGCGAGTTAATCACAGGCGCAGTCCCGGCTAGTGGATGTAGACCGGGGTAGTGACTTGCTCACGTATCCGTCTAGAAGCACGGCATGGGCAAGCGCTAATGCAAAAAAAATATTGGCGTACCCCCTTTCGACACCCTTTTTAACAAATAATGGTCATGCAAAAAAAATACCACAGACCAGAGTAATTGTTCTCAAACAATTTAATATGTGCAGATAAAATACACAGAAAGGATAGCACCTGGTATTTTTTGCCGGATGCTGGTGCTGGATAATGCATAGTGCTGCTTTTGTTTTTGACAAAAGAGTTGACTGGTTCTATGTCTTCTAGTGCCTGAGCTCTCCACATAACCCGGCCGGTACTTTTTGAGCCAGAATTTGTGGAACCAGAACTTCTTGATAATCCAGCCGGAACTTTTGATAATCCGGAACTTTTGAACCAGAACCTCTTGATAATCCGGCCGGAACTTTTGATAATCCGGAACTTTTGAACCGGAACCTCTTGATAATCCGGCCGGAATCCTTTTTGATAATCCCGAACTTTTTTATCGGAACCTCTTGATAATCCGGCCGAAACTTTTCTGTAGCCTAAGTCAGAAATCTTTGACGACTCGGACGGAACCTTTCGGCGATTCGGCTGGAACCCTTCGGCGATTCGGACCGAACTTTTCGTCGAGGCGATCGGAACTCTTTGGTGATTCGCAGAACCTTTTCGTCGAGACGGTCGGAACTTTTCAATGATCCGGCCTGAACTTTCCGACGAGCCGGCGGAACCTTTTGATGAGCCTGATGGAACTTTTCGGTGAGCCAGCAGGAACTCTCCGACGAGCCAGTCGGAACTTTTCAATCAGCTGAGCGAAACTTTTCAATCTCTGGAATAGCGCCGTCCAAGAACTCATCACCACCGTGCACAGGCCCCACGGTGGGCGCCAACTGTCGTGGATTTAACACGTCAGATGTCCTTAACGTGAGGACTTAGTCGTGAGGCCAACTCATATATGTGGTAGCTTGAGAGGGGTTGAGCGGAATCGAGAGACGCAACACAAGACAAGGGTTTAGACAGCTTCGGGCCCCGGGAAACATCATCTGGTTACAACCCTACATGCTGTTTGAGGCTAGATCTCATTTTCATCACGAGGGAGTCGCCGTAAACCGGCTCTCCTCTAGTTGTGTCTAGCCCTAGAGATTGTTTCTTGCGTCCTTGTCCCTCTTTGGGGAGCCCTGCCCCCCCTTATATATGTTGAAGGGCCGGGTTACATGTTGAGTCCTATTAGGATTATGACTAGTCTATTTCTAATACAAACCGGATACAAGTCCAGGTCTTAACTCCTTATAAGGTAAATATTCGTCATGCCTTTGCTCTTAAACAGGCCCACCATAGTATGACCCGACCTTCATGAACCGCCTGTTGGGCCACCTGGTCTGGTCGCTCCTTCTGACCTGCCTGCCGGATTAACAATGAATCGTAAACCGCCAGGTCCAAATGGGTCGCCAGTGAACCGCCAAGTCCGGCCGGGTTATACTTCCGGCCGGTTTACGCCACGAGGTATCTCCCCGACACACCCCATGATGCATACCCGTACTCATGACCTTACCTTGTTCATGATTGCATTTTCAAGAGACTATTTGATGCATAATGGTGCATGTGTACCATGAACTCTTCATAGTTACATTCTTTCAAAAACCCCATCGGGTGCCCCTAATGCCCTAGGGAGATGTTGAACTAAGGTCACCACTTGAGGAAGAAGTGGTGTACCGAAGAGAGCTTTTGGAGTGTGTAAAATGATGGATTAGATTTATGTGTGATTACCGTCCCAACCAAACATGTGCAACCACTCTACCCCTTTATGGGACGGGGCATTATTGATTACTTAGGCTGATACTAGCATGGTGCCCACATTACTAGTGACGGGGGTGACTTGAGGTCACTCTCGGGACGGGGTCGCGCTTGGATAGGCGGCCATGACTGTTTTCACAGGGCACCAGACACACCATTGGTCCCTTCGTGTATGCGTGATAACGTGAAAAGGGCAAAGTCCCACGATCTTTTGCTTATAGACGAGGGCCGTGTATCAACGAGTGGACCCTATGTTAGTGTCGTCTAGGGAAAGGTAATGATCTGGTGCTTCCCCCGAGGACTTGAGGTACTGCGAGATCGTGGATGACACGAAAGCTTCCCGGATCTTGTGGGTAAAGTGCGCAACCTCTGCAGAGTGTGAAACTATTCGAATAGTCGTGTCCACGGTCATGGACATTTGGGAGGTGCTACTTAAACTATGTCCAGAAATTTTACAATCTCGGTGCATGTGTGTGCGTGGAAGAGAACTATTTGTGTCAAGGTGGTGACTTGGCATGTTGAATGAAATGGCATTTATCCAAACCCTATTTATGTTGATATCTGTAACATGTTCTCAAGGTTACCCATGTTCATTGATGCATATCTCACCAGTCGATAGGACATCTCAACTAGCTTGAAGCTAGGTTGCTTACTTGGTGTACAGTTGTATTGTTACTTTGAACCAAATCACGGGTTGCTTGCGAGTACATTCAAAGTACTCATTGGCTTGCCACTGGTTATTTAATTGGCCAGGCATGGAAGAGCAGGAGTTCGAAGAAGAGTTCTTTGGAGACGAACATGCGAACTAGGACGTTTCCCAGTAATGCCCTGTAGGGTTAAGGCAGATGGCATGGGTTCTACTTATCGACGAAGATTTCCGCTGCTTAAGTTTATTTGGTATTCAGCCCTTGTGGCTTTATCTATGTAAGACTTGACAATAATGGTCATAATTTGTGTAAGACGGTATGTATGGATATAAGACTCTTGTTATTCAGCTTCTGTGTGTGTTCAGCGAGCATTGATCTCTGGGATCACTGTACACGTGCATTCGGTGATCACGACTTGTGAATCGGGGTCCCCACATCTTCATGCTGAGACACCATGTGATGACCAGGTGTGATAAGCTCTACGTTCACATAGAACGGGTGCAAGCCAGTTTTGCACACGCAGAATACTCGGGTTAAACTTGACGAGCCTAGCATATGCAGATATGGCCTCGTAACACTGGAGACCGAAAGGTCGAGCATCAATCATATAGAAGATATGATCAACATAGTGATGTTCACCATTGAAAACTACTCCATCTCACGTGATGATCAGACATGGTTTAGTTGATATGGATCACGTGATCACCTAGATGATTAGAGGGATGTCTATCTAAGTGGGAGTTCTTAAGTAATATGATTAATTGAACTTTAATTTATCATGTACTTAGTCTTGGTAGTATTAGCATATCTATGTTGTAGATCAATAGCTCGTGTTTAGCTCCCCTGTTTTATTTTTGATACGTTCCTAGAGAAAACTAAGTTGAAATATGTTAGTAGCAATGATGCGGATTGGATCCGTGATCTGAGGATTATCCTCATTGCTGCACAGAAGAATTATGTCCTTGATGCACCGCTAGGTGACAGACCGATTGCAGGAGCAAATGCAGACGTTATGAACGTTTGGCAAGCTCGATATGATGACTTCTTGATAGTTTACTGCACCATACTTTACGGCTTGGAATTGGGGCTTCAAAGACGTTTTTGAAACGCCACAGAGCATATGAGATGTTCCAAGAGTTGAAATTAGTATTTCAAACTCATGCCCATGTCGAAAGGTATGAGACCTTTGACAAGTACTTTGCCTACAAGATGGAGGAGAATAGCTCAGCTAGTGAGCATGTGCTCAGAATGTCTGAGTACTACAATCACTTGAATCAAGTGGGAGTTAATCTTCCAGATAAGATAGTGATTGAAAGAGTTCTCTAGTCACTATCACCAAGTTACTAGAACTTCGTGATGAACTATAATATGCAAGGGATAACGAAAACGATTCCCAAGCTCTTCGTGATGCTGAAATCGATGGAGGTAGAAATCAAGAAAAGCATCAAGAGTTGATGGTTGACAAGACCACTAGTTTCAAGTAAAGGGCAAAGGGAAGAAGGGGAACTTCAAGAAGAACGGCAAGCAAGTTCTTGCTCCCGTGAAGAAGCCCAAAGCTAGACCCAAGCCTGAAACTGAGTGCTTCTACTGCAAAGGAAATGGTCACTGGAAGTGGAACTGCCCTAGATACTTGGTGAAAGGATCGAGAAGAGGTGTCTAGAGGGGGTGAGGGAGTCCCGGATTAGGGGGTGCCGGATAGCCGTACTATGACCTTTGGCCGGACTCCTGGACTATGAAGATACAAGATTGAAGACTTCGTCCCGTATCCGGATGGGACTTTCCTTGGCGTGGAAGGCAAGCTTGGCGATACGGATATGTAGATCTCCTACCATTGTAACCGACTCTGTGTAACCCTAACCCTATCTGTTTCTATATAAACCGGAGGGTTTTAGTCCGTAGGATGAACAACAATCATACCATAGGCTAGCTTCTAGGGTTTAGCCTCTCTGATCTCGTGGTAGGTCTACTCTTGTACTACCCATATCATCAATATTGATCAAGCAGGAGTAGGGTTTTACCTCCATCGAGAGGGCCCGAACCTGGGTAAAAACATCGTGTCCCTTGTCTCATGTTACCATCTGCCTAGGCGCACAGTTCGGGACCCCCTACCCGAGATCCGCCGGTTTTGACACCGACATTGGTGCTTTCATTGAGAGTTCCTCTGTGTCGTCGCCGTCAGGAAGGATGCCTCATCCCGTCTTTAAAGACGGCATCACATTGTTAAAGAAGGTTTGGCTGTCGGCCAAACTCTCCGGCTAAGCGGTTTTCTTATGACCGCATGTTCGGCCGCCCAGCGCGATTATGACTTCTCGGGTCATCGAAAGCAATCTTCACGTTAACTCGAGCTCACGAGCGGTTAGATCCGATGGAGCTCTCTTCCTTAAACGAGCTCTTGGATCGTATCACCGCCACGAGTCGCTACAGACTATGATCAGATTGGGCCTAAACCCGATCTGAGAGAGATTAACTCTCCCCAGGTTACCCACCATGTTGCTGTGGTAGAGGAACAATATGGCGACCCTTCTTCTATCTTAAGGACTAGCTACGTCCGAATTCCCGATCCCTCCATGCCGGATTCCCGCGGAGGAGAGGACGTCACGCAAGCCCTGAACCTAAAGTCAGGCAGCGGACTAGATTCATTGGAAAACATCCAAGAATCCAAGCTTCCAAATTCGGAAGCTCCTTGGCCCTTAAGCCTCAGATTGGGCGCGGTTCCGGATTTAATTGCACCCGCCCACCCAAACATACGTGACCTATCTCAAATTCGGCAAGAGCCCACGTAAGCGAGACACCATTATCGTGCGATTCCTCCTGGTTATGGATAGGATAAAGGATCGCCATGGAGGACGCAATCTCATTATTTTGCAACAATTGCATGGACAACGGGATCCTAAACGCTATAAGTCGCCGTGACATTACACGCTTTGCCGACTCGGTGTCCATAGTACAAAAGTACTGTGCGATGGAAAGTGCCTGGAAAACCGAATCAAGATTTTGGGACAATCCGGCCTTGAATACAACCCCAGTCCAAAATAAAAGGGTGCATCATCGCCAGGCACCTGGGTTTAATACCAAAAAGCAAAAACCCTCTATAGGGCATGGAACCGTACTAGAGTAATGGCTCAATGGACCCTGTAAAATTCATAATACAGAGGGCGCCACTCCAACTCATAACCTTAGAGCATGTTGGATACTACGGCAGGTGGCCAAAAGTGGCGAAGAGCTTCTAGCTCTAGAGCACCAACCCAAGGATACCAAAGATGGTATTAATAAATCATCGAGACTTTCGCATCAAATAATATGCGAACGAACACTCCGTAGCCTTGCGAAGTCTACCAAGTAGCAACAATAAACCCATGGAGTGACACGGCTATTACCTTTAATGCAAGTGACGAACCTAAATTCCGAATAGCCCGAGCACCAGCCGCATTGGTCCTCAGTCCGATAGTGGACGGCTTTCGCCTTACCAAGGTACTCATGAAAAATCACACTGGATGTGGTGTTCGGCACGCCGGATAATTACAGGTCCGAGGAGGTCACGTTCCAAGTGGCCCCGTTCAGCAGCGGATACCACGCTCTATTAGGGCGAGAGGCATTCACAATTTTCCAAGCTATACCCCATTATGGGTACATGAAGCTCAAAATGCCCGGCCCAATGGAATCATCACTCTTGCTAGTGACCCGGACATAGCACTCCACGCCGAAAATAAGACAGCCGCAGACCGCCCTTGAGGCACTATCCGAAGCCCTAGCGGCCGAGGAACTCACTGCGCTGCGCTCCACGGTGAATAGGGACGATGTGATACTCGATAAGAGATCCAAATCCACTTCCTTCAGACCAGCTGAAGATATAGTCAAATTCCAAGTCCATCCAACAGACCCTACAAAAACGGCCTCCATTGGGGCACAATTAAATCCTGATGTAGACGCCGCACTAAGAGAATTCCTACGCGAAAATTGGGACATTTTTGCCTGCCACCCTTCAGACATGCCAGAATCCCACGCCGGTGGCCGAGCACAGCCTAAACGTCCTAAAAGGATTCACGCCAACAAACAGGCTCTTCGGCGTTTCTCCGAACCCAAGAGACAGGCCATGGGAGAGGAGCTAGCCAAACTATTGGAGGCCGGATTCATCAGAGATATAAAACATCCGGACTGGCTAGCAAACCTGGTGATGGTACCAAAGAAGGACAAATCTTGGCGCGTGTGCGTTGATTTCAAGGACCTCAAGAAGGCTTGCCCAAAGGATCCCTTCCCCCTCCCCCGCATTGATCAAATCATCGATGCTACCGCAGGACACGATTCATTGTGTTTCCTCGACGCATACTCCGGCTACCACCAAATTAAGATGGCAGAGCCTGACCAAGCCACAACATCATTCATCACTCCATACGGCCCATTCTGCTTCAACACAATGCCCTTCGGGCTCAAAAACGCCGGTGCAACATATTAGTGCATGATTCAGACATGTCTGGCAAACCAGATCGGCAAAACAGTGGAGGCATATGTAGACGACGTGGTCGTCAAAAGCAAGCACGTCGAAACTCTAGTAGACGACTTGAGGCTCACATTCAATAATCTCCGAACATATGACATTAAGCTCAACCCGGAAAAATGCGTTTTTGCGTGCATTTGGAAAGCTCTTGGGCTTCATTGTATCCGGTAGAGGAACTGAAGCAAATCTAGCTAAGATCCGAGCTCTGTCACAATTGGATATCCCACAAGACCTCAAACAAATACAAAAGTTCACTCGATGTGTGGCGGCTCTAAGCCGCTTCATCTCCCGTTTGGGAGAAAAGGCATTACCCCTTTATCGCCTCCTCGGGTGCACCGAACACTTCGAGTGGACGGATGCCGCCACAGCCGGACTCGAAGAAATAAAAGCCATATTGGCAACAAACCCGGTCCTGGCCACGCCCAACATGGGCGAACCAAAGCTATTATACATCACAGCAACTCATCAAGTTGTAAGCGCGGTGCTCGTTGTCGAACGAGAAACGGACGGACACAAGTTCCCTCTTCAAAAACCAGTTTACTACATGTCCACTGTCCTAACTCCATGCAAGTCCTGGTACCCGCATTATCAAAATATAGCGTACGCGGTGTTTATGGCATCCCGGAAGCTGCGACACTACTTTCAAGAGTGTTCAATAACAGTAGCCTCCGAAGTACCTCTTAACGACATTATAAACAACCGCAACGCGACGGGACGGATTGCCAAATGGGCCATTGAGCTCCTCCCGTTCGACATAACCTATAAGCCACGCAGAGCCATTAAGTCGCAGGTTTTGGCCGACTTCATCGCCGAATGGACCGAGGCCAAACTCCCTAAAGAGTACGGCGCATATTCCAACTGGACAATGCACTTCTACGGCTCCAAAATGTTGGCTGGCCTGGGAGCTGGCGTCGTTCTGACGTCCCCAACCGGAGATACAGTTCAATACGTACTCCAGATAATGTATACGGACTCCAACAATGCAGCCGAATATGAGGCCCTTCTACATGGTCTCCGGATGGCAGTCTCCATGGGCATTCAACGCCTAGAGGTGCGCGGGGATTCGAACCTCGCGATATCCCAAATAAATGGAGACTTTGATACCAAGGATCCGAAAATGGCAGCATATCGCAATGCCGTCCTAAAAATGTCCGGGATAACAACCAGGCAGCAGACGTGTTGGCACGCATCGGCGCAAAGCGCGATGCTGTTCCCCCCAACATCTTCCTAGAGAGGTTGTTCAAGCCATCCGTATTATGGGAGGGAGAGTCTGGAAATAACAACCCGGACCCAACCGCATCGCCCCACACCGAACATTCTCGACACGCTTGGTGGTTACGCCAACGAAATAACACCCTCAGCCCACGTAATAATGGCGGTCATTACCCCGTGGACAGAAGCATTCCTAGCCTACCTAACCAGGCAGGAACTTCCCGAGGACCAAAACGAGGCCCGCTGCATAGTGCGGCGATCTAAAGCCTATAAAGTCCATGAGGGAGAGCTTTATAAGAAAAGCACAACCGGAGTCCTTCAAAGCTGTATCTCCGAAGAGGAAGGGCGGAATCTTCTGGCTGAAATTCATGCCGGACTCGGCGGGCACCACGCTGCAGCCCGGGCCCTCGTAGGCAAGGCCTTCCATACAGGAATTTATTGGCCGACGGCCCGGGCAGATGCTCATGACTTAGTCCAACGATGTGTCGGATGCCAGCTCTTTGCTAATCAGAGCCACATGCCACCCACCGCCCTCAAAACTATACCCATCACCTGGCCCTTTGCAGTCTGGGGGCTTGACATGGTAGGACCCCTTAAAGGGGGAACCCACAAGCAAAAATACCTACTGGTCATGGTGGATAAATTCACCAAATGGATAGAGGCCAAGCCTGTCAAGACGGCCGAATCCGGACCTGTGATAGACTTCATATCAGGGGTCGTACACCGTTACGGTGTCCCCCACAACATCATCACTGATAACGGCACGAACTTTACGGCCTACGAGGTCAAACTCTAGTGCAAAAACATGGGCATTAAGCTCGACTACGCTTCAGTCTATCACCCTCAAACTAACGGTCAAGTTGAGCGAGCAAATGGTCTAATTATGAGCGGCATCAAACCCAGATTAGTGTGGTCCCTCAAGGAATCTAACACGCACTGGGTAGAGGTGCTCGACTCCGTACTCTGGGGGCTGCGGACCACTCCGAATCGCACGATCGGATTCACACCATTCTTTATGGTATACGGCGTAGAGGCAGTTCTGCCCTGCGACATAATTCATGACTCACCTCACGTGCGCATGTACGAAGAAAGAGAAGCCGAGCTTGATCGGCAGGACAGTTTGGACGCCTTGGAGGAGGAGCGTGACGTAGCAAAATCCCGTTCCGCATTCTATCAACAGCAGGCCCGAAGATATCAAAGCAGAGAAGTACGGGCCAAAACTTACAATGTTGGCGAGCTAGTTCTACGCCTGCTGGACAAGAAAAAGGACAAACTAAAGCCCAAATGGGAAGGTCCCTTTATCAGAAACCAAGTCCTGACCGGTGGAGCGTACCGTCTGCGAGATGCATCGGATAACCGACTCGAGTCGAACCCATGGAACGCAGCACGTCTCCGAAGATTCTACGCCTAGCGCCGGATTCTGAGTTCGTCTCCTTCCTCTGTCCATATTTTACATTTTAGCTGGCTTCTATTTTTCTCCTTCTCCCTCCTTTTTTCTTTCAAGCCTTGGAAGGCTCGTTAGCGCATCGTTCGCACACACTTGACGCGCTACCAGCGCTCATTGTATCTGGGGGCTTCTTTCACAGAAGCTTAATTATAAGGGTTTCACGCCCAGTACATGTGTCACACTTCCGCATGTACCTTTTATTCACCATTATATGCATCGATATGACTTCAGTTTTGGCCAAGCTGGGTTGTCTGGCTCCTGTGCTTACCCCTACGTTCCCGGTTGTTCGGCTAGGTGGTAAAGGGAGCACCTCTGCGATTGTTACTGTCGGGTCAGCCTGATGTGTACCTCAGACTGGGTGAAGCTGAAAGCTAGCATTCTTAAGAGAATATTCGGTCGGTGAACTAAAAGAAGATTTCTTACCTATTTATTTATCTGCCCCCAGATGTTTTTCTGCTTTTTTCGCAGTGCGGACATGCACTTTAGGGCATGCCTCCCAGGGAAAGGAATCCCTAACGGAACTATTCTCCCTGGAAGATGTTTCTTACTAACCATGTAATATAACATAACTAGTTGGGCACTTGTCTGATAGAGCACTAATGGCCCCTACGCCTGGTCTCCACGCATGCCCCGGTTTTTATATAACCGCGAGGGTATTCGGACACACTCCGGACTATTGGGTCCCGAGGTTGAAGCGAAAAGGTCCGCTAAGACAAACGATCTACAATCCGGCTAGAAGGCATTTTACATGTCACTTTAAATTACATAGTCAATTTGACTGATTATATTCCTCTTCAATGCCATCTAACAGGCTGTCTAGTTTACAGTCCTGCTGGGAATACTTTGCGGCCAATTCTACCTGGCCGTACACTAAGCTCACAGGGATCTCCTTCCCATCGGGCCCCACAGGTCCAACCTCGGCCATGTGGTTTGGGTCAACCTTCGTGTACCGCGTCTTCACCATGGCCCAGGCCTCCCTGGCGCCTTGATGGCAGGCCGATATCTTCCATAATTGAAGCGCCGCCGCTCCTGGAGCCTCTCTGCCAAGATCCCCAAGGCCTTGGGCAGGGAGACAGATGGCCACAAGGCACAGGCGACGCCTTTCATCACTGTCGAACTCGTTAAATGCGGTTGTAAGAGCTCGGGAAGAAGGTCACCCGTAGAACCGGGCATTTCCTCTTCAGGACGGCCTGTGAGCATACCTACAAACATAACTCTGTTAGTCGACTTCCTCACCGAACTCTTTTTTCAAAGTTTGTTTAAGCACTTACTAAAAATGTCGCGTCGAAGCCGCCGATTCTCCTTAACGGAGTCAGACAGCTGGGCACGAACATCTTTTAGCTCCTCACCCAGCTGGGTGTTGGCATCTTGGAGATTATTTTTCTCCTACCTCACCCTCGTAAGCACGTTCTCGCCGGCTTTTAATGGGCGCAATAGTTGTTGCTTGTCCGGATCTACCCCGGTGCCATCTGCAATGTCATTGTCAGATTTATACACACACCGCACTTCACAACATACTTATCTTTTAAAAGCGTATGTTACCAGAGGGGGTCTCCTTGGCTTCCCCTGTCGCGGCTTGTGCAGCCTCAAGTTGCTTTGCACTCTTCAAGCTCCTGGGACAATTGGGTATTCTTTTCTGTAAGATCCTCAAGATAATAAATGATCCTTAAATCAGTTATTCTAACTATTTTAAGTCTCGGGGGCAACTGGTATATATAACCATAAAATTTTCTCACCCGTATGTCTTTCATATACTGCTCCGTGGCTCTGGCTAGACCATTTTGAGCGGCACGGAGGTGCGCATCTCCCGAACTGAAGGCATCCAATGCCTCTTGGGAGAAACATGCGTCACGAAGAATTGTCCGGCGGCGCCTGTGATTCATGGCACTCTCCACCTCGGAGTTGGTGGCGTACAATCTGTCGGCATCCTCTGTCGGAGGAGCATCCGACGCACGCCTAGTGTTCGCCTCCACTTCTGGGCCTGGCTTTGGAGCCTGGCTGGTGGAGGCTCCATTGGCAGCCTCTTCGGATATAGTCCGGCGAGCGCTCTTTTTCCTGAAGAGAGCACGAGCGTTAGTATGCCTTCCAGGAATAAAACCTGGAAATAAGGCGGCATGCCATACCGTGGCACCGGCATCTCAATCCGGACCGCACTTCTTTTCAGCCTACTAGGCCTTGGTGCCCCTTGTTGGCTAGCCACCGCAGGTTCGGCCTTCCGCCCCAAGGGCTCCCCCTGCAAAACACCATTGATATACGGTGGTCAAAGATAAGCACGGGGGGATCATTTCTAAAGTATTGGGACTTCGGTCTCAATTACCTGTGAGGCTGGAAATATTCTGGGGTAATCAGCCGTAATGGCAACCAAGGTATTGTCGATGCTCAGTTGGTAAAATACCCCATCGATCAGCTCCACAGATACGTTCGGATCCTCTTGGGAGGCCGGATCGAGGGACCGTTCCGGATCCTCAGGTTGTGGAGGGGGGCTGTTTATATCCTTTACGGCCCGGCGCAATTCCTGCGTCAAAATCACAAGATAAGGTACTTAACTATGGGAATATGGAACGGATGGGCATAAAGAAATGTCCGCTTACCCAGCTTGGAGGATTGTTCATAGAAAACCCGTCTTGAGGATTGACGTGAAGAAATTCTTCCTCTTCTCCCTTCTACAATGCGGACAAGATCTTCATCAGATCGGCGACTGATCCCGGCCCCTTACGGCCATGGCAGGTGGCATCATCCTCCCCGTTGAAATCCCACATGGGGTGGCCCCTATACTGAAGCGGCTGCACCCCCCGCATGATGTATATGGCCATGACTCCGATCATGGTCAGTCCGGAATGAGCCAACAACCTTATTCGGCTCATCAGGTAAATGACGTCCCTGTCATTCTCCCTCTGGGGGCTCCGTGAACACCAGCTTAGGCGTTTCTTCAAAGGAGCATGTCGGCGTTCTGGGAAAGGGGGTCCCCAGACTTGCCTGCCTGCGGCCTGCAGCGTGGCTCAAGGGGTGGCCCATCAAGGCCCATCTTCATCAGCACAAGCTCAAGACCCTCGCGAGGGGCCAAGCCTCGCGGGGCGGACGACAGGGAGCTTCCTCAGGCACGGCCTCGTCAGGTTGGCTCGCGAGGAGGCGGAGAGATCAAGGCAGGGTACCTCACGAGGTGCCCATGACGCAAGCCATGACGACCAAGGGCGCCAGGCGCCACCAGCCCAATGTCCTCCTTTCCTCTTTGGTGCAAAGGGAGCAAGCGCAGGCAAGAGTATCAAGCAAAGGCATCTATTTCGGTGCAACAAGACCAAGACCATCGCAACGGCAGGAAGGAAGTCATTGTGGAGCCCAAGCCGACATCACCACCAGAGCCTTTGACAGGCGAGGACCAACTTTAGTCAGGATAAGTGTACTAGATGTTCCCCTTCAAAATGGCCAATTGTTGGCGCCCTTTCCGCTCAATATTTGGGAAGAGGCCCAGGACCTTTGCCTATAAATAGGACTAGCCACCCGCAATGTAGAGGCATCTAGAGAGAGGATCCAGCACCCTAATCCACAGAGAGAGAGCGACTGAACTCCCTCTAGCAGTTCATCGCACCAGCCAAGAACAGACCCTCGCGAGGTTGTTCTTCCTTGTATTGTTCATCATCATTAGCCCAAGAGGCAATCCACCACACCACAAACTAGAGTAGGGTATTACACCACAATGGTGGCCCGAACTAGTATAAACCATGTGTCTCTTGTGTTGTTCCTTTCATAGCTTAGATCTTAGCGAGGCGGCGAGGTGTAGGAAGGTAGAGGGTGAAATCTCCGCGCGCACCCCAGTGTTCGAACCTAGAGGGTCTGCCGGAACCCGGAATCCGACATTTGGCGTGCAAGGTAGGGGTGCGCCGGAACTTGTCTTCTGCCGCCCTATTCTTCGCCGACCACCGCATCCATGTCAGACGCTCGTCGGGCCCGCGCCGAGCACCGAGCCGCTCTCGCTTCCCGCGTCGCCTAGACGGCCCCCGTCGGCGGCTGTCCCCGCCGTTCCCCGTCGCCTGCCGTCAACGCCGCCACCGGCCCGGCGGGGAACGAACAGTAAGCATCGTCCCAGCACCCATCCGTGAGGCGATACAGCCGTACCGCTACTCCTTCACTCGCCCCCGCTGGTTCTTCGTCCCGCACGCTCCGTGCGCCCATGGAGGCTCGAGCTGCGCTCATCGCGGCAAACGAGCTCCTGCGCTACCGCCATGTCGACGACGTCTAGGAAGATGGGCTCGACCGCGTCGCCGAGCTCGTCCGCGCCGCAGGGGGCTCCCCCGCGCCGTCCTTCCCGCTGCACCGCGCCCCGCCCTGCCCGGGCGATGAAGCTCCGGGGGCGCCTCAGGTGCCTCCCCCTCAAGAAGGCGCCTTGGCCCCAAGGCGTGTGGCCCCTGGGCGGAACCCGCTCCGTCCGGCGCCCGGCGCAAGAAAGCGAAAGCTGCCAAGAAGTCCCTCGCCCCCAAGAAGTTGTCCGAGTGCTCCCTGCACCGGCTCGTCTCGACCACGCTCCTGCTCCAGCACGCCAAGACCCCGCGCTGCTCCCAGCTGCAGCGCATAGGGACCCGCAAGACCAGGCTCTTCGTCACCAAAGGCCTCCTGTGGCCACAGCAGGCTGCACGCCTTCACCGCCGAGCTGCGCAGCCTCGCGTGGCCCGGCAAGTTCAAGCCAGACCTGCCTCCTCGCTACGACGACACGGCCGACCCTGCGGAGTTCCTCCAGCTCTACGAGCTGAGCATGGAAGCCGCCAACGGGAACGAGGAGGTCATGGCGAACTAGTTTCCCATGGCACTCAAGGACGGAGCCCGCACCTGGCTCCTGAACCTGGCTCCTGGCACGATCTCCTCCTGGGACGAGATGCGCACCCGCTTCATCGCCAACTTCCAAGGTACTCGCGACCGGCCTCCTGCCGTGAGCGACATGCGCCGCATCAAGCAGTAGCCAGGAGAGACCCTGCAAAAGTACATCCAGCGCTTCAACAACGCACGCCTCAAGATTCCCAAGGTGACTGAGGAGGCCATCATCTCCGCCTTCTCCGACGGTGTGCGAGACGTTAAGATGAAGGAGGAGCTGGCGATGCATGAAGATCTGTGCACTTGCTTGGAGCTGCTCAACTTGGCAACCAAGTGCGCCAGGGCTGAGGAAGGGTGTCTTTCCCTCCTCGAGCTGCCAGCCGCAGACATAGAAGAGAAGAAATCCAAGGGCAAGGATGTGAAGCGCAAGGGGGCTGTCGTGCTCGCGGCAGAACCAGACACCAAGCGGGGCAGAGATCAGCCCGAGTCTTCCAAGGGCAGCCGGTACTGTGTGTACCACGACCTCCACACCCACAACACCAACGAATGTCAAGAGCTCCGGGCCGTGCGAGAAGGGAGGATCGGCCGACGCCCCGACCGCAACGATCGAGGCGTCGGCCGAGGAGGAGGAAGAAACGCAGGACGCTGGGAAGACCGTGGCCCTCGCCAAGGGTGGCGCGACCGACCTCGCGAGGATCGCTGGCAGGAGCAGCCTCGCGAGGGAGACTGGAGGGATCAGCCTCGCGAGGATCGCCCGCAAGGAAACGCAGGTCTCCCTCCTCTGCTGCCGCAACCAAGGAGAAACGAGGACCATCATCAGGACTAGGGGGCTAGGGGCTTCCAGGAGCCGCGCGCCACCGCTTGCATCCTGGGCGGAGCTCAAGCCCCAGCCTCTCAACGCATCTTCAAGAAGTTCGCCCGTGAAGTGAATGCAGTCCTCCCCAAGCTCGAAGCCACGTGCCCTCTCAGGTGGTTAGCATGCGCCATCACGTTCAGCTCGGCGGATCAGCTCAAGTGAGCGGCCACAGCCGGAGTCCTCCCGATGCTTTGTTCCCCAATCATCAGCAACGTGCAAGTTACCAGGACCCTCATCGACGGCGGAGCAGGGCTCAATGTCCTGTCCGTAGAGACATTCAACAATCTCCCAGTGCCTTACAATCAGCTTCAGCCAACCAAGCCTTTCTCCGGAGTCACCGATGGCTCCACGGTTCCGATTGGGCAGGTCCGCCTCCCTGTCACCTTCGGGGCGTGCGACAACTACCGCACCGAGCTCATCGACTTCGATGTCGCCCACATTCGCCTGCCATACAATGCCATCCTCGGGTACCCAGCTCTGTCCAAGTTCATGTCTGTGACTCATCATGGCTACAACGTCCTCAAGATGCCAAGAAGCGGCGGAGTCATCACGGTGCCTTGTGAAGAGAGAGACGCAATGTGCTCCCTGGAGCGAGCCTTTCAAGCTGCATCACTTGAAGACCCAGATCGCAGGAGCGTGAGGCTCCCTGAGACCGCTCCCAAGAAGAAGAAGACATCGCCAGGACCGACGCCTCGGGAGGCAGGCCCCTCAGTGGTCCGGCGCGCTGCCCGAGGCACCACCTTCACAGATAGGAAGGCGCGCCCGACGCCCTCCTCAAGCAAGGCTCGAGGGCTCTCTCCTGGAGGGCCACCGACCTCGCCAAGGTCACGAGGGAGGCGCTTGGGCACCACTTGGAGGCGTGCTTCAAAGCATGTTTCCCTCAGGAAGGAGCAAGGCAAGGAGGGCCAAACCCTCAGGAGTTCGTCAGTCAGATCACGCAGGAGTTGCAGGAGTCAAGAGTCATGAGTGGGAGCCGCCGCTTACCCGCCGTAGCTCCCCATCCAGGCGAGGATGGTGGGCTGCGCATCTACATCGACATACCAGGGCTCAACCGAGCCGCCTCTCAGGAGCGCTTCTGGCCCTCACGCGTGGGGCGCTGCGAAGGCCCACCCCACAGCTATGTTCGCATGCCCTACGGCCTGCCGAACGCGGTCGCGATGTACCAGCGCCTCATGAGGAGCATCCTGGAGGCTCAAGAGGCCAGGCGTTCCGCAGTCCTGGCGGAGTGGAGATGGTCCACGAGGAGCGACCAGCGCCTCCAGAGCCTCCCGAGGCTCCTGGGCCTGGGGGCTCATGAAGATCGGCTTCCTCAGCCCACGACGTCTGCTACTTCAACATCCCTTCGTCCTCAACGTTATCAGGTGACATCCTTCAAGTTTCATTTCCAGCTGGGAGCGCCCCCCAGGGCTGCATCATTCCCAGGCCGCATGGGTCCGTCCTTGCGGCGTGTATCCCTTTTACTTCATGTTCTTAGCTTACTTTGTTGGGGGCGCCCCTCGGGCTGCATCATCCCCAAGTCGCTCGGGCCAGTCCCAGCGATGTCCGCCTTCCCTGCATCTATCTAAATAAACTTGCTTCTTCGTGATTAACGTGCTTGACCTAGTTGCCTGCTCAACTGACACCAACTGATGGAGCTGCTCCCCAGCGGCACGGCGCTTGCGCATGGGTCCGTCCCTGCAACGTCGATGAACCTGAACGGCTGAGCTCTGGCCACGGCAGCCCGCACAGCGCCACCTCGTCAGGCCTTCAGTGCCTCGTCACCTCTCCAAAGCAACCCATAGCTAACTGTCGCTTGTCATAGCGGACTCTTGTTCTTTTTATGGTGAGCCTGCAGGATCCCTTCAAAGCAGCGCCCTTGGCGAGGCCCTCGCGGCGTCTTCTTCCCTCTCTCTCCCACGAACCGCTTGCACGTTAAAGGGGGTACCTGAGCATCGCGACTCATGGGCTCCTACTGGCTCTCCAGCCCTCACCCTCTGGCCTTGTCCACGGCATCGCGAGCTGGCATACCAGCGACGGCTGAGACCCGCTCGAGGGCCGGGACCCGAGGACGTAGAGCAGAAAGGGGAGCAAAGGCATGAGGGAAGGGGCACACGGGGACTGTCGATGTCAAAACCGGCGGATCTCGGGTAGGGGGTCCCGAACTGTGCGTCTAGGCGGATGGTAACAGGAGACAAGGGACACGATGTTTTTACCCAGGTTCGGGCCCTCTCAATGGAGGTAATACCCTACTCCTGCTTGATTAATATTGATGATATGGGTAGTACAAGAGTAAATCTACCACGAGATCAAGGAGGCTAAACCCTAGAAGCTAGCCTATGGTATGATTGTTGTTCGTCCCTACGGACTAAAACCCTCCGGTTTATATAGACACCTTTGGATAGGTTAGGGTTACACGCAGTCGGTTACAATGGTAGGAGATCTACATATCCGTATCGCCAAGCTTGCCTTCCACGCCAGGAAAGTCCCATCCGGACACGGGACAAAGTCTTCAATCTTGTATCTTCATAGTCTTGGAGTCCGGCTGTGATGATAGTTCGGCTATCCGGACACCCCCTAGTCCAGGACTCCCTCAGTAGCCCCTGAACCAGGCTTCAATGACGACGAGTCCGACGCGCATATTGTCTTCGGCATTGCAAGGCGGGTTCCTCCTCCGAATACTTCATAGAAGGTTTCGAACACCGGGAGTGTCCGGCTCTGCAAAACAAGTTCCACATAACACCGTAGAGAGAATAATTTTTGCACAGATCTGCTGACGTATTCCGCGGCGTGACATCACACCCCGGCCAGGCCTTTATATGAATCGTTTTTTACCGTTCCACCTTAGCGCGTTAGCGAGGCGGTTTCCTTGGCATGTCTTATCAAAGCATAGATCGTGCCCCCTTATTCCGGGATTCTCATCAATATGGACGTGGGTAACCCATCCGCGCCATTGATTACGGTGCTTGGGAGATAAGCGAGTTTTACCAGGCTGGTGGGGTACGCATAGCTTCGTCCGTCCATATAAGGGGATAAGGATCCACCTTTTCACCTACGCCTTCTTCCTCCTTTGCTCCTCCATTTTCGTGCACTCGAGCTCTAGTGCCCAAGTACGCACATTCCTCCTCAACCTTCTCCAACCATGTCAGGAGCGGGAGGCAGATGGATGGCCTCCTCCGTCATGGAGGGGCACATCACAAGACTGCGGGAGGCCGGATACTTTTCCGGCGATATCGCGCACAGGCTGCCCGACGCGGGGCAGCTCATCCCAACCCCCAGGCCCCATGAGAGGGTGGTGTTTCTCCCCCACTTCCTCCGCGAACTAGGTTTTCCACTTCACCCATTTGTCTGGGGCTCATGTTCTACTACGGCCTGGACTTCCATGACCTGGCCTCAATTTCGTCCTCAACATCTCGGCGTTTATCGTCAGTATGCGAGGCCTTCCTGCATCCAGCCCCACTTCGCCTATGGCTGAAGACCTTTAATGTCAGGCCGAAGGTTGTGGGCGGCCGTCAAGCGAAGTCTTGAGGCGCCGTGGTCGGCAAGATGTCCAAAGTCCTATGGCTCGAGGGGCTCCTTTGTGGAGACAATAAAGGGGTGGCAATCGGGGTGGTTCTACATCACCGAGCCACGCGACCCTGAATGGGTGGCGGCCCCCGAATTCAGATCTGGCTTCCCCACACGGCTCTTGTCATGGAAAGAGACGGACCTGAAGTGGGGGGATTCGGGCGAGCTATCCGGACTCCAAACATCCGTCCGAAACCTGGTGGACAAGAATCTCAGGCTTGTCGACGTAATCCAGGTGATGCTCATCCGCCGGATTCTCCCATGCCAACAACGGGCCTTCAATTTGTGGGAGTTCGATCCGCACAAGCACCGAATTTGAGCCGGCTCTTCGACACTATGTACGAAGATGCCTGGAAGGTGTTGTTCAAGGGCGCCGAAGCCCCCGCATCCGCTAACAAAGATCGCGGATACAGCTCGCGGCATCAAGCCGGCGAGGAAAGTTATTTTACCCTTTATGGGACTCTTTTTCCATAGATTGACTCTATGTGGGATCTAAAAACTCCCTAATCTTTGACAGGACTGGCTGAAGACGTCCGGACAGATTAACTGTCCGGCTCCTTTGCTGAAGACCAGCAGATGCCCGATTGGCCAGGGCTGCTGGCTCCGGTACCCATGTGGTGCGGAGAAGAAAACCAGAAGAAGGCCACGGGAACTCGAAGGAGCTCCGACGCCGAGTGCTATCAGATTCTGAAGCGAGAATCTTCTCTGAAGACGAGGAGGAGGAAGAAGCTTCTCCCCGGTGAGAGGAGAGGAAAAGGAAGGCCGCCCCAACTGGGAGGCCGGAGGGTCCAAGAAGGAAGAACCCTTCCTCCGGACTTCTCCACCAACGTCGGCAACGACGAGGAGGATTGGCCAACAAGGGCCAAGCCCTGGCCGAGATCGTAAGTGTCCGGATACCCATGGCTTTTTATCATTGCATAGTGTTCTCAAATACCGAACCATCATGCAGCCGCCCAAGGGCGAAGTTCGCCAACCGACAAGTGGGTCCCCTGAGTTAAATCCGGAAATGGAGAGTACTTCACTTCCGACCGCCTCCTCACCTCACGCCACGGACAACGCCGCGGTGGGGCCCCAAGAGGGGCTTGGTCAAGAGGAAGTGGCGCAGGAGGCGCCACAAGGCAACCTCTGGGACTCGAGCGCGTGGGGGCAAGACCCCGGGCTCTAAGCCCGACCCTTGTCCGGACTCCATCTTTGGAACCTTGGCGGTTCCGGAGTCCGGCAAGCGGTCCCTTCAGAAGAAGGGTAAGGCGCCGGTGTCCTCCGTCCAACCGGAGGCACCGAATAGCATCTTGAGGCGCTTAACAGCGCCTCCATCAGGAGGAGCACTGCCTTTGTTATGAGTGCAGTGATCCGAACGATTCGATCCGCCAAGAGCGGTGACGAGCACATACCAGCCTTCTAACGGGCTTTGAGGTAAGTTTAGAATATGTAAAAATATTACCGCATAGACAGTAGCCCTGATGCTTAGTTTGGTGTTCGGAAAGAAAAGCGGACTAAGGATCTAAGAAGATAGATGCAGGAGTCTAACATAAGTATGTCAATATGGGAATGCAAAGGCTCTGACCTCTGCCCGACCGATCATGAGGTCAATGCATTGAAGCAGAACCTCGAGCGGTCCGAGAACAAGCTCGTCCAAGCCAAGAAGCAGCTCGAGGACAAGGAAGTTAAGTAGTACCTTATTAAATAAATACCATATAGAAAGGTTTCGGTTGCAAAAAATAACAGGAATAACATAGATGCTACTGCAGGGCCACGAGCGAGGTGGCGACCACGAAGGAAGCGGTGTCCGTGGTCGAAAACAAAGCGGCTGCGGAACGCACCGAGCGAGAGAAGGGGAGGCACAGCTGGCCAAGAGCAGCAAGAGCTCCAAGCTCTCGTGGAAAAACACGAGAGTTTGGAGCGTGACTCGAAGACTCGAGAGTCCGAGCTCGCCTCGGCTCTTGAGAGTGCCAAAGCTGCTAAGGCCGAGGCCCAAAAAGCCCTCCAAGAAATTGAGTCGTTAAAAAACATAGCGACGGGTAAGGCATTCTTTATGCAAAGCAAGCATGTGAAAGTGAATTACCTATTACTTACCCGGATTCGGAGCTCTCCAGGAGCATTCACAGATTTGCCCCACAGTGCGTCTGATCTTTGCCGCATTCTACCGCCGCCAAGGAGGGAGCTCGACGGAAAAGGTGTTCGGTCTCGGTATGCTAAGGCGGACATCCGGTGCCCTGAGCGACCAGGTGAAGCAGCTGGTCGAGCTCCACAAGGTCGCCGAACAGGCCATGAAGGGCCTTATAAGCGCTGCTGTGGCCATTGGAGGCCATGGCGGGAGCTACTCGGCTTGGTGCAGCGGCTGGTGGATGCCTGTCCACGGGTTGAAGTCATCAAGCGCTCCGTCTGCATTGAAGGTGTCCGTCGGGCCCTTGCCCGTGCTAAAGTGCACTGGGGCAAGCTGGATGCGGAGAAGCTTGTGACGGACGGGCCACCGAAGGGCAAGGCGCATCGCACGCCCGAAATGTACTATGAGGGCCTCCTGAAGGGTGCCCGCCGAATAGTGGATGAGTGCTCCAAAGATGTAATTTTCGAATAGGCTCGCATTTGTTATCCTGTACGCTGACAACTTGTTCATATGCGCTAAGCAACGCTTGTTAATTTAAAATATTACATTCTGTGCGGCCATTTATCAAATTCGAGAGATGGCAAGTCGTTGGCTTCAGCCCCCATGCCACGAGTGCTGGGGTGTTCGAGATACACTTGAGCACTCTTGTTCCCATTCTTGGGTCCATCTAGGGAGGCGCTCAACACAACGAACAAGGCAACCGGACTTATAATGCTTGAACACTCTCACTTAGCCATAGAATTCTATAATTTTAAATTTCGGCGAAGCCCCTAGTATTCGAAGACCGAGTTCGGGCGCTATCCACGCCTTGGCGGACAACTCGGTTCCTCGCTCTAAGTGGCATAAGTCTTTAGGGACCGAAAAAACCTCTCGAACAGCAACGGCTCTCGCCCTATCATGACGGTCAGTTTTAGCTTTCTCCACCGAGGTGCTCGACCCAGCTCAAGCTGGGCACAATCGCGATGGTTCTCCGGTGCTACCTTAGCCGATATAACGGGCGTAAGGTACCAAAACACGGGGCCGGCAAACCCAACTATTGACCCAAGACATGATTCGGAGCCGATTCATATAATGCTATAAGTTCGGGGTGCCGCACTTGTGAAAGTGTTCGGACTTATCACACCATAATCTTGGGATACTTAAGCCCCTGGTGTATTGGCCGTACCAAAGTGTACGGGTGCCACATGTCATGAAATGAACATACATAGATAAAGAAAAGAGTGCAATAATAGGCGAAGGCCATGTATTGTTTATTCAAAAATGTACTGCAATGAAAGCAGAACGATACAAATAGTGCGATAAGCAAGGGATGGGACTATCTAACATGTCCCCTCCGAGGGTAAGCTGCGGATGCTATGTAAAACAGGTATAATGCTCGTAATAAAGACCACCTGAACATTCGACGTAGCGTTCTACTTCCACAGCTGTTGCATCGTGAGTTCGGCGATTCTAGTGCCGCACAGACTTCTGAAGACGGAGTCCTGAAAGTAAGAAAAGGAGAAAAAAGAATGACACAATCGGGAGCCCACAGTGCGGTTGAGCCGTATTCAGCGTGTCGTGGTCTTGCCCCTCCCCATATGCCCATGGTATCTCCGGGCGTAATTATGTACGCTGCAATACTAGCTTCGCAATTTCGCGAGGGCTGGGGTTGGGGCGGATTACTCTGGCGATGCTTGAATCGTGCCAGCGGTCTTGTTGTAGGTTACTCGGGCGCTTGATGTTGTCCGGACGCTTAGTGTCCGGACTCGAGAATTGCTGTGAGAGGCTGCTTTGTACCTCCGCCGTGAGGGCCGCCGTGTGCTCCTCCTTTCGGAGAGAGTGTTCGGTGTTTCCATTGACCGTAATTACTCCTCGAGGGCCTGGCATCTTGAGCTTGAGGTATGCGTAGTGCGGCACCGCATTGAACTTTGCAAATGTGGTTCGTCCGAGCAGTGCATGATAGCCGTTGTGGAATGGGACGATGTCGAAGATTAACTCTTCGCCGGAAGTTATCCGGGATCCGAAGACCACTTCGAGTGTAACTGAGCCCGTACAACTGGCCTCTACACCCGGTATGACGCCTTTAAAGGTCGTCTTCGTGGGTTTAATCCTTGAGGGGTCTATGCCCATTTTGCGCACTGTATCCTAGTAAAGCAGGTTCAGGCTGCTACCGCCGTCCATCAGGACTCTGGTGAGGTGAAATCCGTCAATAATTGGGTCAAGAACCAATGCGGCAAAACCGCCGTGACGGATGCTAGTGGGGTGGTCCCTTCGATCAAAGGT
This sequence comes from Aegilops bicornis, assembly GCA_021605145.1. Taxonomy (NCBI): domain Eukaryota; kingdom Viridiplantae; phylum Streptophyta; class Magnoliopsida; order Poales; family Poaceae; genus Aegilops; species Aegilops bicornis. The sequence continues at coordinate 336,141,179 of CM038672.1, read as the reverse complement.
GATCGGGCAGGAAGACCATGGGTTGAACTTCGAGGCGACTGGCTCCATCGCATATACGTCCCTTAGTGCACACTTCCACTCCCTTTTGGGTATATGGGTTGCGTATATCAGGTTCACCGTCCGCACATGTGTGGGAAAAACCCTTCATCCTCTATTGTTCGGGCGGCCGGGATCTTCCTCGTCATCGCTATGCAGCCCCTTGTCATTGAGTTCGGCACTTAACTTGCCTGCTTGCTTGAACACCCAACAATCTCTGTTGGTGTGATTGGCTGGTTTTTCGGGGGTGCCATGTATCTAGCACAAGCGATCGAGTATTCTGTCCAAGTTGGACGGGCCCTGGGTATTTCTTTTGAATGGCTTCTTTCGCTGACCGGGTTTAGAGCCTCTGAATCCGGCATTGACGGCCGTATCTTCAGTATTGTCGCCGTTAATGCGGCGCTTGTTCTTGATGCGACGCGACCTGCCGTTGCTATCCTTGGTATCCGAACTATCAGGATGTTTGGCCAAGTTGTTGCTTCTAGCTAGCCAGCTGTCCTCTCCCGCACAAAAGCGGGTCATGAGTGTTGTGAGGGCTACCATGGATTTTGGCTTTTCCTGTCCTAGGTGCCGGGCAAGCCACTCGTCGCGGATGTTGTGTTTGAAGGCTGCAAGGGCCTCTGCATCCGGACAGTCAACGATTTGATTTTTCTTTGTTAGGAACCGTGTCCAGAATTGTCTGGCCGATTCTTCCGCTTCAATTATGTGGCTAAGGTCATCCGCGTCACGGTGGTCGCACATATGTGCCCTGGAAGTTATCAAGGAATGCGCTTCCAGGTCCTCCCAACAACCGATTGACTCTGCTGGCAAGCTGTTGAGCCAATGCCGAGCTGGTCCTTTAAGCTTGAGTGGGAGGTATTTTATCGCATGTAGATCATCACCGCGGGCCATCTGGATATGGAGGAGATAGTCCTCGATCCAGACCGCAGGATCTGTGGTACCATCGTATGATTCGATGTTTACGGGTTTGAAGCCCTCAGGGATTTGATGATCCATTACTTCATCTGTGAAGCATAGTGGGTGTGTGGCGCCTTTGTATTGGGCTATATCACGACGTAGCTCATATGAGCTTTGTCTATTGTGTTCGGCCCGGCGGGGTTTGCTGTAACCGGCGTGACGGTAATCATCCCGCGTCGGTGGGCGCCCACGCGATCCGTATATCGATCTTGTATGTTTTGCCTTATCCTCCAATATATCTCGCAAGTCCGGCGCGTTTTCCCGTGCCTTGGTACTTTTTGAGCTGCGTCGGGGTGTGGCTTGAGTGGAGGGCCGAGAGGCTTCTGCATCGCTGCCACGGGTGGCCGGTCTGCCATGTCGTCGCGCTGGTGACTTGGGTGCTTCCTCCTCCGATCGAGGCAACGGCCTGCGTTTGGGGTAGCTTTTGAAGGGCGTTCGAGTTCATACTCTTGGCTGCAAGGACTTGATCTATCTGTCGCCCAGCGTGTCTTGGTCAGCTCTAAGATGTTGCTGCTTTTTCTTGAGGCTGCTTGTCGTGGCTATAAGCCTGCGTTTGAAACACTCCTGTTGGCGGGATCCTCGTACACGACAAATTCGTCGTAAATCGAGGCTTGCCTCATCTTCGGAGGAGGCGCATAATTATCGTCCTCGACCTCTCTTTACTGCCAGACCGTCGTGCGGACTTGCTTCTCCCTCCTCCCACGCTTAAGTCCTGCCGGAGGGGTTGTCTTGATCTTGTCCGGGTGTTATTATCTCCCATGCGGAATCACCGTTTTCTTTGTGGCAAGATTTAGAGCGGCGCCACGACGTCGGTGCTTCGTTGCTTTTGGAGGGTCATCCTCCGTTGTTCCATCGCCGTTCCCATCTTTTGGGATATCCACCATGTATATGTCGTATGACGAGGTGGCCTTCCAGTGCCCTGTAGGCGTTGGGTCTTGGTCGTCTCCGGCATCGTCGTCCATACCGTTGATGTCTTTGGAGTCGAAGTCGAGCATGCCGGTTAAATCATCGACAGTGGCTACAAAGTGGGTGGTGGGTGGGAGTTGAATTTCTTTGTCGTCTGTATCCCAACCTTCTTGTCCGTAGTCCGGGCAGGGCTCTCCGGATAAAGAGAAAGACTTTAGTGAATTCAGGATGTCGCCAAAGGGCGAGTGCTGAAAGATGTCTGCGGCAGTGAACTCCATAACCGGTGCCCAATCGGATTCGATTGGCGGTATGGAGGTTCGGAGTTCGGGAGGAGTGCGGCACCACAGGTCGAGGTCTTCGCAGCGACAGGGATGGAGTTCGGCTCAATCGCCAGAGATTGTAGCCCCCGAGGCGGTGTCCAACCACTCGTCCTCGATCGGGAATCCGGCTCCGGATTAAGGGTCGGGCCGGATCTTTGGTGCGGCCTCGAGGCGTTGTTCGGCTGCGAGCTAGATCATGCCCATCGAGGCAGGCGGCGCACGCTTGGTCGCGACTTCGAATCCGTCGAAGATCAAGTCTCCACGTATATCGGCCCGTATAGTTCAAACTTCCAAATTTGACACGATGGCGGGCGTAGCTTCGATCTGCTCCAGATGGCCATGCGAATTGGCCTGCAGCAGTAAAGCCGCCGAATACAAAGATCTGTCCGGGAGGAAAGTCTCACCCTGGACCGCGTCGTTGTTGATGATCGAAGGAGCCATCGGGCCTATCGGTGGCGACACGTAAGAACTCTCAATGAAAGCACCAATGTCGGTGTCAAAACCGGCGGATCTCGGGTAGGGAGTCCCGAACTGCAAGGCCTAGTCGGATGGTAACAGGAGACAAGGGACATAATGTTTTTACCCAGGTTCGGGCCCTCTCGATGGAGGTAATACCCTACTCACGCTTGATTAATATTGATGATATGGGTAGTACAAGAGTAGATCTACCACGAGATCAAGGAGGCTAAACCCTAGAAGCTAGCCTATGGTATGATTGTTGTTCGTCCCTACGGACTAAAACCCTCCGGTTTATATAGACACCGGATAGGTTAGGGTTACAGAGTCGGTTACAATGGTAGGAGATCTACATATCCGTATCGCCAAGCTTGCCTTCCACGCCAAGGAAAGTCCCATCCGGACACGGGACGAAGTCTTCAATCTTGTATCTTCATAGTCTTGGAGTCCGACCGTGATGATAGTTCGGCTATCCGGACACCCCCTAGTCCAGGACTCCCTCAGGGACCTTGCCAGGCAACCCCTCGCCAGCCAATGCGCGGACCTAGTGCCGCACCAGGAAGCGGTTCCTGACTCTCGAGATAAGTCACCCTCCGAAAACACTAGCTGCCGCAGCACCGTCCCCGCACCCAATGCAATCCCGTGTTAGCAACGTCTCGCTCCTTTCTCACCGAACGATGGCTGCTTGAGCGCTAAAGTGGACCTCCTGAGCATCACGACTCAGGGGCTCTTACTGGACCCCGGGCCGCTCACCCCCTGGCCTTGACCACGGCATCGCGACCTGGCATACCGGCGGCCGAAGCCTGTCTTGGGATTGGGGACCACAGCGCAGAGCACCAAGCCCTCGTGAAGTTCGAAAGGAAGAACTAAGCTAAGACGGAATGAGCATCTTGCACTACTTCATGGCAAGGACTATATTAACAAACAAAACCACAGGCACCTTATAAACCCCCGCGGGGCGCGCTTTTTGATTCCTCGGAGGGAACAGATCCTAAAGAACGCTAACTACACGTGCCCCTGCAAGAGACGCCATCATCAACAGTGGGCCGCCGGGCACCGGCGCCAACCTCATCCAGATCAGAGGAAGACGGCGGCCTGACGAGCCCGTCCTGCTCCGAGAGCGGCGCAGGCTCGGGGGCTCGTAGATGTCGTCGCTCGTCTCCGGAATCGCGAAGAACTCGGTGGAGTCGCTGGACCCTCCGACGCCTCTGCCGCCTGAGGAGCCGCTGAGGGAGCGATCGGCGAGCCTGGTCCTCGCCGCGGCACGGCCCCGACCGCCTCTCTCAGGGCAGCACTCCAGCCGGCGTCCGTCCGCGTCGAAGACCTTGAAGAGCATCATTTAAGTGCCGTCGTACTCCAGGTGGATCATGAGGGTGCCCCTCGTCCTGCAGACCCGGGCGATCTCGCCCCAGCCTCGAGTCATGAAGACCTTGCCCGGGGCGACGACCGCGACCTCAGCTCCATGTATCCCCCCTGCGGCATCACGAAGGCGAAGGAGGAAGGAATGCTGATCCAAGACTGAGGAGGCATGGCGGCGTGGAGCACAAACTCTCGGGAGGAGCCCTCGGCATGGACTCCAGGAGGGACAACGCGCACAGCCGTGACACGCGGATGCTGACGGCGGCGCCGTCCATGGCGCTCGGCATCAACTCCTACAGGGCCCTCAAGGTGGGCGTACAAGGGCAATGGGAACCCTGGCGGCGGCCGCTCGCACCATGGCCTCGACACCTCCTGCCGGGCGCCATCATCTCGACAGCATAGGGCTAGCCGTTTCTTCAGCAGAAGCGGGTCGGGACACTCTCGGGGAGCCTTTCCCTTCTCTTCCGCGAAGAACCGGCGGATCGGAGCCATTGCGGCAAGGTGGAGCAAGGACGGAGAAGAAGGAGAAGCAAGAAGAGATGGACTGGAAGGGACGCGCCGTTCCGTACTTATAACCGGAGACGGCCAACCGCCCACTTCCACAATCGTAGGTAATCATGACCAGCTTTGCATGCAGGGACTTGTCAATTCGTGCAGTCGCTGAGGCGTAGTGGTGGAGCAGAGCCGCCCACGTCCAATCAACCGCCATGCGGCACCCAAGGCCTCAAGATGTTAGGGCCCTTGGCGCCGCGCCTTGCCCTTCGCTTCTCTGCTCGGCCAAGTCCGCCTTTGGGCCCGGGGCTACTGTCGGCGTTACGGGGCAGGGGTCCCCAGACTTGCCTGTCTGCGGCCTGCGGCATGGCTCAAGGGGTGGCCCATCAAGGCCCATCTTCATCAGCACAAGATCAAGACCCTCGCGAGGGCCAAGCCTCATGAGGCGGACAGCGAGGACCTTCTCGAGCACGGCCTCGTCGGGTTGGCTCGCGAGGAGGCGGAGAGATCAAGGCGGGTACCACACGAGGTGCCCATGACGCAAGCCATGACGACCAAGGGCGCCAGCGGGCGCCAGGTGGCGCCGACCAGCGTGGTGTCCTCCTTTCCTCTTTGGTGCAAAGGGAGCAAGCGCGAGCAAGAGTATCAAGCAAAGGCATCCATTTCGGTGCAACAAGACCAAGACTGCCATAGCGGCAGGAAGGAAGTCACTATGGATCCCAAGCCCGTCACCACGAGCCTTTGTGACAAAGTGAGGACCAACTTGAGTCAGGATAAGTGTACTATATGTTCCCCTTCAAAATGGCCAATTGTTGGCGCCCTTCCCGCTCAATATTTGGGAAGAGGCCCAGGGCCTTTGCCTATAAATAGGACTAGCCACCCGCAAGGTAGAGGCATCTACAGAGAGGATCGAGCACCCTAATCCACAGAGAGAGAGAGCGATTGAACTCCCTCTAGCAGTTCATCGCACCAGCCAAGAACAGACCCTCGCGAGGCTGTTCTTCCTTGTATTGTTCATCATCATCAGCCTAAGAGGCAATCCACCAGACCACAAACTAGAGTAGGGTTTTAAACCACAATGGTGGCCCGAACTAGTATAAACCCTGTGTCTCTTGTGTTGTTCCTTTCATAGCTTAGATCTTAGCGACGCGGCGAGGTGCAGGAAGGTAGAGGGTGAAATCTCCGCGCGCACCCCAGTGTTCGAACCTAGAGGGTCTGCCGGAACCCGAAATCCGACAGAGCATTACTGAACTCCGGGAGGCCGAACAGGGTCCGGTAGGGGGACGTCTTCTATATAAAACCATTCCGAAGGCCAGTCTTCGGATGCCTTCTTCGGGGTTCCGGATAGATATCTGGTCCCGGCGATGCGCCATAGTTTGGCTCCGCCCACTTGATATATCGACCCCTCCTGAGAACGGGGTACGAGGCAGAACAACCCCTTCCACAGCGCGAAATGAGCCTCAATGCCCAAAAACACCTCGCAAAGGGCCACAAAGCCCGCAATATGCAGAATGGAGGCAGGCGTAAGGTTGTGCAACTGGAGGCCATAGAACTCCAGGAGCCCTCGGAGAAACGGATTAATTGGAAATCCGAGCCCTCTTATTAAATAAGTGACAAGGCATACCCGCTCTCCTCGGGAGGGACTGGGGACGCTCTCCGCTTTTTTTCCGCCCTTATAGGTGGCGAGTCCGGCTCGAACCGGAACCATGAAGGCTGGGGGAAGAAACCCCTTGGTTTGGAGCGTCACTAATTCGCTGTGCGGGACGAAGCATCCCTCCCAATCTCCAGATTGAGGACTAGGAGGGCGAGAGGAGGAGCCGCGTCGGCTGTCCATGATGAAATGGGTTTCTGTCAGATGCGCTCCGATGAAAGCTCGCAAAGGGAAGGTGGTGTGATTTGGATCTAGATCCTCGTCTCTTATATAGGCAGCTCATTTGCGCAGCTAGGGGGGTAAATGTAAAAGTACCTTGGCTTTTCGCATTCATTCAACATGTGGAAGATGGCCATTATTGGGCGTGGAAGCCAAGGAGCGCGATATTTACAAGAAGTCGGACACTATTCAAACAGGTACACAGGATTTGGAGAAGAACCCGCCTTGCAATGCCGAAGACAATCTCTGGCGCGGACTCGTTGTCATTGAAGCCTGGTTCGGGGCTCTTGAGGGAGTCCCGGATTAGGGTGTGTCCGGATAGCCGGACTATGACCTTTGGCCGGACTCCTGGACTATGAAGATACAAGATTGAATACTTCGTCCCATGTCCGGATGGGACTTTCCTTGCGTGGAAGGAAAGCTTGGCGATACAGATATGTAGATCTCCTACCATTGTAACCGACTCTGTGTAACCCTAACCCTATTCGATGTCTATATAAACCGGAGGGTTTTAGTCCGTAGGACGAACAACAATCATACCATAGGCTAGCTTCTAGGGTTTAGCCTCTCTGATCTCGTGGTAGATCTACTCTTGTACTACCCATATCATCAATATTAATCAAGCAGGAGTAGGGTTTTACCTCCGTCGAGAGGGCCCGAACCTGGGTAAAAACATCGTGTCCCTTGTCTCCTGTTACCATTCGCCTAGACGCACAGTTCGGGACCTCCTACCCGAGATCCGCCGGTTTTTACACCGACAGGGGGGGTGAATAGACTCTAAGAAGAAAAGTTGCAGTTTTTAATTTCCTCAAGTTGATGTGGAGTTTTAGGACAAGTTTAACCATTCAATACATATCAAGCAAGCATGACAAGAGTATATGAGCAGTGGAAAGTAAAGCATGCAAGTTGCAAGAATGTAAAGGGATGGGATTGAAGTGCGCAAACGCAATTTGGAGACACGGAGATTTTTTATCCGTGGTTCCGATAGGTGGTGCTATCGTACGTCCACGTTGATGGATACTTCAACCCACGAAGGGTAATGGTTGCGCGAGTCCACGGAGGGCTCCACCCACGAAGGGTCCATGAAGAAGCAACCTTGTCTATCCCACCATGGTCGTCGCCCACGAAGGACTTGCCTCACTCGGGTAGATCTTCACGAAGTAGGCGATCTCCTTGCCCTTACAAACTCCTTGGTTCAACTCCACAATCTTGAGAGAGGCTCCCAAGTGACACCTAGCCAATCTAGGAGACACCACTCTCTAGGAGGTAACAAATGGTGTGTTGATGATGAACCCTTGCTCTTGTGCTTCAAATGATAGTCTCCCCAACACTCAACTCTCTCTCATAGGATTGGATTTGGTGTAAAGATGATTTGAGTGGAAAGCAAATTGGGGAAGGCTAGAGATCAACATTTATGTGGTTGGAATGGAATGTCTTGACCTCAACACAAGTGTAGGTGGTTCTCTCTCAGAAAATGTATGTTGGAAGTGTAGGCATGTTCTGATGGCTCTCTCCACGAATGAAGGGTGGGTGGAGGGGTATATATAGCCTCCACACAAAATCTAACCGTTACACACAATTTACCAAACTCGGTGGGACCGAATCGTGAAACTCGGTCAGACCGATCTAGTTCATAATGTAACCATTAGGCATTTCGGTGGGACCGATATGATCATATCAGTAGGACCGATGTGCTAGGATTAGGGTAAAGCCTGAACTCGGTTTGACCGATTACACAAACTCGGTGGGACCGATTTGGGTAATAAGCGAAACAGAGAGTGGGCCAAGCAAACTCGGCGGGACCGATATGCATGTCTTGGTTGGACCGAAATTATTGCAATAGGCAACAGAGAGTTTGCAAGCCCATTCCGGTGAGACCGAGATCCCATCGGTGAGACAGAACTGATTAGGGTTTCTGGCAGTCGCTATGTCAACTGAACTCGGTGGCGCCGGATAGAAAGATTCGGTTGTCGGTGTACAAAAGAAGGGGCGCATCTTTGTACCCCTTTACTCGCAGACGACAGTCGAGCGCCCAATACACCAAGCAGAACAGGGGAGGTGAACCGAGGTAAAATCGAAGCCCAAGACAGCCAAGGCAATGCCAAGGCCAAGAACACAAAGAAGCACAGAGGCGAAGCAGGTTCCCCCGGCAAGATCCTTGCCGGGGGCTGCCTCAGCGGCCCCCGCAAAGACCCTTGCCGGGGCGGCTCGCCCACACCAGCGAAGTGAGCCACCCTCGAGCCCAAAGGTTCCAACTCAACCAACCATGTTGGAACTAGGGCTCGAGAGACACCTCCATGGTGGCATGCAGATCTTTGTGTAGACAAGGAATATTCAAGATCAGATGAGGATTAAAAGACAACAGCCCTCGGCAAGATCCTTGCCGAGGAAAGCCACAAGACCCCTGGAAAGAACCTTGCCGGGGACGACAACGCGCCACGACAAGACCCTTGCCGGGCCACCCGGCAAGGCTCTCACCGAGGGCGTCAGCGGGGCCACTACCAGGCTCGCACCAGCCAAGTCTCCACCGCCGTTCGCATGCAGCTGCCGGCCCAACCAACTGGGCAAGCACCTGCGTGGCAACATGTAGCTTCCAGGGCAACTCATCAAGCGCCTGCGTGGCGGCATGCAGATCTTCGTGAAGACCCTACAACCACGCCACCTCAGCTGCCTGCCTGCCTACATGGCGCTGCATGCGTCGCTGGCCAGGGCGTGTGTCGAAGCGAGGAGGAGCGGCGATGGACGGGACGGGCCTCGCTCTCGTCCCCGATAAAGCTAGGGGACACCTCAGCGGCGCATTAAATGTGTCTTGTCCTGTAATACGAGCGATAAGCTCATAGCACTGTACGCCTGTCCACCTCTTGTGTGCCACTACGACAGCCCCTTTCGACTATAAAAGGAGGCCCATGGCATACTGGAAAAGGATTCGGCTCTCTGAAACGGCGCAGCCACCATAGCTAGTTCGAGAGCTCAAGAACACTCAATACATCCACCAAAGCAGGACTAGGGTTTTACGCATCCTCGCGGCCCGAACCTGGGTAAACGATCCTTGTGCTGATTACTAATCCTGCTTTCTCGCAACCCTGCGCCCCGGCAACCGTAGTAGGGATTCTTGTGATCCCATAGGTGTCGTTACACGCCGACATCTTTGGCGCGCCATGTAGGGGTGGCGCAACTGTGAGAATCTTGTCTAGTAGTTAGCCTAGCGTTTCTTCATCGCCATGGCTCCCAAGAAGAAGGCGGCCACGGCGATCGGCTCGTTGGGAGCCGAACATCCCGTGCCAGTGCGGACGAGCAGCGCGCCAATTGCGGACAGGACCCGGGCCGCGGTCCACGAGCACCAGCATCGCCCTGGCAGACAGAGCCTAGCGAGTGGCGTCATACGCGCTCCAGACGACCGGTCGCACATCGCCAGATCCAAAGACGGATCTAGGCTCCCCACAGGCAGCGCGGGCCCCTCCAGGAGTGTCGTTGTGCCACCCCCGGGCGATGCAGCAACCTCCAGGACGCCCATGCCGGCACCCGCAGTGCGCTCTTCCCAAGGTGCATGCCACGAGCAGCGTCACCGCGCTGAAGACCCCGGACGCCGCAATGGGAAGAGCCCTGTGCATCGTCTGCGGGACGAAGGAGTTCAGCATGCCCGCCGAAGTGCTGGCAAAAATGGCGCCCAGCCGCTGGGTCGTGATAGAGCTCCTTCTAACGTGGTTAGAAGTCGAAGCGCGCCACGGTCCACGCAGCTGTCGCCGCCACCCACGCCAGCAGAAGCTTTGGCGCGCGCGCAGCTGCTCCTCGACTTCCCTCCTGCTGCGGAGAAGCTCGACGAGTGGAGGGCCACCATCCACAGCCTCGTCGCCGTCGCCCACAAAGAAGATCCGCGACCGGCGGGACCCTCGGGCCGGCGCCCCACCGAGCCACTACATGCCAGCGTTGGGAGGACCGCGGGTGTTGTGGTTACGGTGCACTCTCCTCCTCCTCGCCAGCCGCCGCGGGCGTCGGCCCATCATGACGACGCTTGTGGGAACATCTCCATAGTGTCGTCCGACCCGCGGACCCGCCGCGACCAGCGCCAAGTTCTTCGAGAACGAGCTCATGAAGATGCTCGAACCACTATAGAGCGTCGGCGTGATACACGCCACCAGTCGGACAAATGGGCGGGACCCGCTATGGACCACCCAGCCGGGGGGCTCAGGCGGCCTACCTTACGAGGTGGTGATGACCCACAAGTATAGGGGATCTATCGTAGCCCTTTCGATAAGTAAGAGTGTCGAACCCAACGAGGAGCAGAAGGAAATGATAAGCGGTTTTCAGCAAGGTATTCTCTGCAAGTACTGAAATAAGTGGTAACAGATAGTTTTGTGATAGGATAATTTGTAACGAGCAACAATTAATAAAAGTAAATAAAGTGGAACAAGGTGGCCCAATCCTTTTTGTAGCAAAGGACAAGCCTGGACAAACTCTTATATAAGGAAAAGCGCTCCCGAGGACACATGGGAATATCGTCAAGCTAGTTTTCATCACGTTCATATGATTAGCGTTCGGTACTTTGATAATTTGATATGTGGGTGGACCGGTGCTTGGGTGTTGTTCTTACTTGAACAAGCATCCCACTTATGATTAACCTCTATTGCAAGCATCCGCAACTACAACAAAAGTATTAAGGTAAACCTAACCATAGCATGAAACATATGGATCCAAATCAGCCCCTTACGAAACAACGCATAAACTAGGGTTTAAGCTTCATCACTCTAGCAACCCATCATCTACTTATTACTTCCCAATGCCTTCCTATAGGCCCAAATAATGGTGAAGTGTTATGTAGTCGACGTTCACATAATACCACTAGAGGCTAGACAACATACATCTCATCAAAATATCGAGCGAATACCAAATTCACATGACTACTAATAGCAAGACTTCTCCCTTGTCCTCGTGAACAAACGTAACTACTCACAAAGCATATTCATGTTCATAATCAGAGGGGTATTAATATGCATAAAGGATTTGAACATATGATCTTCCACCAAATAAACAAACTGGCATCAACTACAAGGAGTAATCCACACTACTAGCAACCTACTAGTACCAATCCCGGACTTGGAGACGAGAATTGGATACAAGAGATGAACTAGGGTTTTGAGATGAGATGGTGTTGGTGAAGATGTCGATGGAGATTGCCCTCTCCCGATGAGAGGAGCGTTGGTGATGACGATGACGATGATTTCCCCCTCCCGGAGGGAAGTGTCCCCGGCAGAGCAGCTCTGCCGGAGCCCTAGATTGGTTCCGCCAAGGTTCCGCCTCGTGGCGGCGGAGTTTCGTCCCGAAAGGTAGCTTCTGATTTTTTTTCTCGACGAAAGACCTCATATAGCAGAAGATGAGCATCGGAGGGCCACCAGGGGGCCCAAGAGGTAGGGGCGCGCCCCAGGAGGCGGGGGGCGCCCCCCACCCTCATGGACAGGGTGTGGGCCCCCTGGCCTTCACCTTTGGCAAGGATTTTTTATTATTTATTGTAAGATATTCCATGGAGTCTCAGGACTTTTGGAGTTGTGCAGAATAGGTCTCTAATATTTGCTCCTTTTCAGCCGAATTCCAGTACCGGCATTCTCCCTCCTTATGTAAACCTTGTAAAATAAGAGAGAATAGGCATCAGTATTGTGACATAACATGTAATAACAGCCCATAATGCAATAAATATTGATATAAAAGCATGATGCAAAATGGACGTATCAACTCCCCTAAGCTTAGACCTCGCTTGTCCTCAAGCGAAAGCCGATAACGATAAATATGTCCCCATGTTTAGAGGTAGAGGCATCGATAAAAATAACATACGTACATGAAGGCACCATGATTATTCTCATAACAGCAACATATATAGGAAATGTCATATGATTTCTTATGTTCAAGTAATAATCTATTCACAATGTAGAGTACGAATCATAAACTTTATTGAGAACCAACAAAATATAATCTCTGTCATTGAAGCAATTGCAATTTATCATAACATCGGAAAGAGTCTATGTCAGAGCTTAATAGCAAGTCCACATACTCAACTATCATTTAGTCTTTCATAATTGCTAACACTCACGAGATACTTGTGGTTACGGAGTTCTAATCGGACACAGAGAAAGATAGGGGCTTATAGTTTCGACTCCCAACCTTTTACCTCAAGGGTAATGTCAACAATAATAACTCATGCCCCCTACATCCAATTAGATATATCAATCAGGATCTTTCCAACACACTGTGCTTGCCAAAGGATAAAATGTAAAAAGGAAAGGTGAAGATCACCATGACTCTTGCATAAGGTAGAGTATAATAGTAACAGATAGGCCCTTCACAGAGGGAAGCAGAGGTTGCCATGCACTTTTATGGTTGGATGCACAAAATCTTAATGCGAAAGAATGTCACTTTATATTGCCCCTTGTGATATGAACCTTTATTATGCAGTCGGTCGCTTTTATTGCTTCCACATCACAAGATCGTATAAAGCTTATTTCTCCCACACCAATCAATCATACATATTTAGAGCAATTTTTATTGCCTTGCACCGATGACAACTTACTTGAAGGATCTTACTCAATCCATAGGTAGATATGGTGGACTCTCATGGCAAAACTGGTTTAAGGGTTTTTCGAAGCACAAGTAGTATCTCTACTTGGTGCTGAGAATTTGGCTAGCATGAGGTGGAAAGGCAAGGTAAACATGTTGGAAGATCCATGACAATATACTTTATCTCAGATATAAGAAAACATAACCCATTACGTTGTCTTCCTTGTCCAACATCAACTCTTTAGCATGTCATATTTTAATGAGTGCTCACAATCATAAAAGATGTCAATAATAGTATATCTATATGTGAAACCTCTCTTTCCTTATTACTTCCTATTAATTGCAATGATGACCAAAGCTATGTTTGCCAACTCCCAACAATTTTTAATCATCATACCCTTTCTATGTGAAGTCATCACTTTCGATAAGATCAATATGAACTCTTTGTTTCTTTTTATTATTTTATTTTTATTCATTTATTCACTCAAGATCGTGGCAAAATAATCAAGCCCTTGACTCAACACTAATCTTTATTATATAGCTCACGGACTCGATTACATAGAGGGATCATAAAGCAAAACTCAAAGCTAGATCATGCCATAAACTTTATTCTACTAGATAAAGATACTACTAATAGGATCAAACTAAGAAAAACAGTAAAGATAGGAGATGTGGTTGTGATACAATACCGGGGAATCTGCCCCAAGCTTGGCAGTTGCCAAGGGGAGTGCCCATACCCATGTGATTATGTCTCCTTTGTTGGTGAAGAAGGTGGAGGTGTTGTTGATGATGCGGGCTTGTCGTCCATCTTCCAAGGCATGGGCTCACCATCATAGAAGGATGATCGAGTCTCCGGGATCCTCAAATCTGCAGCCAAACTCATCCTTTTGAATCTACATTCATACTCACAGTTTTGATTTTGCAGGTCATAGATTTGGGCTTGAAGGTGCTCGATCTTCTCATGAAGCTTGAAGATGGCCTCCCCGATGTTTGTTGGCATCCAACTTGTGGTTGCTAGTGAACTCCGCGATCATCATGTGGTTGGAGTTGAGTCCATGTTCCACAATCCCTTGACACTTGAAAACTTGTTGCTCCATTGCTTCGAGCCTCGTCTCCACGCTTCCGGTTCCTTTTGGTCCCTCTTCATCGCGGATGTGCAGCAATCCATCACGCAACTCAATGGTTTGAGGGTGTCGCAGCACCTCCGCAAGGTAAGGGTTGATGACCTTCTCGAAGAACTTGTCCTTGGAAGCAGTTGGGGACGTCATGGTAATCTAGATCTGTCAGAAAAACAGCTCGAAACAAGAACAGAGGAGATTTGCGTGATACGGGTTCAAAACCTTCAGGAGAATATATAATGAATTTTTACAGACCAAATACGTATCGTGCAAGAAAACGGAGTCCGGAAAGCACACGAGGTGCCCACGAGGTAGGGGGCGCGCCCAGGGGGGTAGGGCGGGCCCTCCACCCTCGTGGGGCCCTCGTGTCCTTCCCGGACTGCTACTTATTTTTCTATTTTTCTAAATATTCCAAAACAGAGAAATATTGCCTTAAAAACTATTTTGGAGTCGGTTTACTTACCGTACCACATACCTATTCCTTTTCGGAGTCTGAACCGTTCCGAAAAGTGTCCCTTATGTATTCCTCCGGGGTTACGGTTTCAATAACATTCGTTTCAACATTTATAGGATTACCTAAGATATAGTGTTTGATTCTCTGACTGTTTATCACCTTCGGATTTGTGCCTTCGAAGTTGTTGATTTTTATGGCACCGGAACGATAGACCTCCTCGATAACGTAGGGACCTTCCCATTTAGAGAGAAGTTTTCCTGCAAAAAATCTTAAATGAGAGTTGTATAGCAATACATAATCACCTACATTAAACTCACGCTTTTATATCCTTTTCTCATGCCATCTTTTAACTTTTTCTTTAAATAACTTGGCATTTTCATAAGCTTGGGTTCTCCATTCATCAAGTGAGCTAATATCAAATAACCTCTTCTCACCGGCAAGTTTGAAATCATAGTTGAGCTCTTTAATAGCCAAATAAGCCTTACGTTCTAGTTCGAGAGGTAAGTGACATGCTTTTCCATAAACCATTTTATACAGAGACATACCCATAGGATTTTTATATGCGGCCCATAATGCATCATCAAGTTTCTTGGACCAATTCTTTCTAGACCTATTGACAGTCTTTTGCAAAATTAATTTGAGTTCTCTATTACTCAATTCTACTTGACCACTAGACTTTGGGTGATAAGGATGCAATTCTATGATTAACATCATACTTAGCAAGCATCTTACGGAAAGCACCATGAATAAAATGTGAACCACCATCGGTCATTAAATATCTAGGGACTCCAAACCTCAGAAAAATAACTTCTTTAAGCATTTTAATAGAGGTGTTATGATCAGCACTACTAGTTGGAATAGCTTCTACCCACTTAGTAACGTAATCAACAGCAACTAAAATATGTGTATATACATTAGATGCAGGAAAAGGTCCCGTATAATCAAAGCCCCAAACAACAAATGGTTCAATAACAAGTGAATAATTCATAGGCATTTCTTGACGTCTACTAATATTACCAATTCTTTGACATTCATCACAAGACAAGACAAACTTACGAGCATCCTTGAAGAGAGTAGGCCAATAAAAACCAGATTGCAATCTCCAGCGTGGTGTCCTCCATAAGCTTCGGAGTGACACTTGTGTAGGATCTGTTCCTGTTCATGCGCAGGTACACAACGTCTAATAACACCATCTACTCCTTCTTTATAAAGATGTGGGTCATCCCAAAAGTAAAGTCTCAAATCATAGAAAAACTTTTTCTTTTGTTGGTATGTGAAACTAGGTGGTATAAATTTAGCAACAATGTAATTAGCATAATCACCATACCATGGAGTACTATGAGAAGTACTTATGACATTTAATTGCTCATCAGGAAAGCTATCATCAATAGGTAGTGGGTCATCAAGAACATTTTCTAACCTAGACAAGTTGTCTGCAACGGGGTTCTCAGCTCCCTTTCTATTAACAATATGCAAATCAAATTCTTGTAGCAAGAGAACCCATCTAATAAGTCTAGGTTTAGCATCTTTCTTTTCCATCGGGTATTTAATAGCATCATGATCAGTGTGAATAGTTTCTTTAGAATCAACAATATAAGGTCTGAACTTATCACAAGCAAATACAGCTGCTAAGAATTCTTTTTCAGTAGTAGCATAATTTCTTTGAGAATTGTCTAAAGTTTTACTAGCATAATGGACAACATTTAATTTCTTATCAACTCTTTGCCCTAGAACAGCACCTACAGCATAATCACTAGCATCACACATAATTTCAAAGGGTAAATTTCAATCAGGTGGCTGAACAATAGGTGCAGAGATCAATGCTTTCTTACATATTTCAAATGCTTCTACACAATCATCATCAAAGACAAATGGTATATCTTTTTGTGATAAATTAGTCAGAGGCCGAGAAATTTTTGAGAAGTCCTTAATAAACCTCCTATAAAATCCGGCGTGACCAAGGAAACTTCTTATACCTTTGATGTCCTTGGGACATGGCATCTTTTCAATAGCATCAACCTTGGCTTTATCAACTTCAATACCTCTTTCAGAAACTTTATGCCCCAAGACAATACCTTCATTAACCATAAAGTGGCACTTTTCCCAATTCAAGACAAGATTAGTTTCTTCACATCTACGCAAAACTCGATCAAGGTTGCTCAAGCAATCATCAAAAGAGGATCCATAGACGGAAAATTCGTCCATGAAAACCTCACAAATCTTTTCACAAAAGTCAGAGAATATAGCCATCATGCATCTTTGAAAGGTAGCAGGTGCATTACATAAACCAAAAGGTATACGTCTATAAGAAAAGGTACCAAAAGGGCATGTAAAAGTAGTCTTTGATTGATCTTTAGCCGACACAGGTATTTGAGAGAAACCAGAATAACCATCTAGAAAGCAATAATGTGTATGTTTGCATAATCTTTCTAGCATTTGATCAATAAAAGTTAAGGGGTAATGATCTTTCTTAGTTGGTTTATTTAATTTGCGGAAATAAATTACCATACTATAACCTGTAATAATTCTTTGCGGGATCAATTCATCTTTATCATTTGGAACAACAGTAATACCTCCCTTCTTAGGGACACAATGGACAGGACTTACCCACTGACTATCAGCAACGGAATAAATTATACCTGCCTCCAGAAGCTTTAGTATTTCTTTCCTTACCACTTGTTTCATCTTAGGATTAAGCCTTCGTTGATGATCACGAACTGGTTTGGTATCTTCTTCCAAATTTCTTTTGTGTTGACATAGAGTGGGACTAATGCCCTTAATATCATCAAGAGTATATCCAATAGCAGCACGGTGCTTCTTCAGAGTTTTCAATAATCTCTCTTCTTCATGCTCTGAAAGGTTAGCACTAATAATAACAGGATATATTTTCTTTTCATCAAGATAAGCATATTTAAGATTATCAGGCAACGGTTTAAGCTCAAACACGGGATCACCCTTGGGTGGAGGAGGATCCCCTAGGATTTCAACAGGCAGATTATGTTTCAGAATAGGTTCCTGTTTAAAGAATACTTCATCTATTTCCCTTCTTTCATTCATAAACATATCATTTTCATGGTCTAGCAAATAATGTTCTAAAGGATCACTACGATGTACGGAAATAGAAGCAAGACCAATAATTTCATCCTTACTAGGTAATTCTTCTTCACGGTGTTGTTTACTAAACTTAGAGAAATTAAACTCATGAATCATATTATCCAAGCCAATAGTAACAACATTCTTTTCGCAGTCTATCTTACCATTAACGGTATTCAAGAAGGGTCTACCAAATATAATGGGGCAAAAGCTATCTTGTGGGGAACTTAGAACAAGAAAATCAGCAGGATATTTAATTTTCCCACACAAGACTTCAACATCTCTAACAATTCCCCTTTGGCGATATAGTATCTCTATTGGCAAGTTTAATCGTGACATCAATATCTTCTAACTCAGCGGGTGCAATTTCATGCTTAATTTCTTTATACAAGTCATAAGGTATAACACTAGCACTAGCACCCATATCACACAGGCCATGATAACAATGATCTCCTATTTTAACAGAAATAACACGCACGCCTACCACAGGTGTATGTTTATCTTTAGTGCCAGGTTTAGCAATTCTAGCAGATTCACCATAGAATTGAATAACATGCCCATCAATATTATCAGACAAGAGATCTTTAACAATAGCAATATTAGGTTCTACTTTGACTTGCTCAGGAGGTGTATAAGTTCTAATATTGCTTTTACGAACCACAATTGAAGCTTTAGCATGATCCTTTATTCTAACAGGGGAAGGTGGTTTCTCAACATAAGAGGTAGGAACAATAGGATCATTATAAGTGACAGTCTTTTCTTCAACTTTAATAGGTGCAGCTACTTTTACTTCTATGGGAGGATGATATTTAAACCACTTCTCCTTGGGGAGATCAACATAAGTAGCAAAAGATTCACGAGAAAGAAGCTACTATCTCAGTCAAGTCCATATTTAGTGCTAAACTTACGGAAAATATCGGTGTCCATAAAAGATTTAACACAATCAAACTTAGGTATCATACCTGACTCCTTACCTTCATCGAGGTCCCAATCTTCAGAGTTGCGTTTAATTCTATCCAATAAATTCCATCTGAATTCAATAGTCTTCATCATAAAAGAGCCAGCACAAGAAGTATCAAGCATGGTGCGATTGTTTTCAGAAAGCCGAGCATAATGATTTTGAATAATTGTTTCTCTTGGGAGCTCATGACTGGGGCATGAATATAACATTGATTTAAGCCTCCCCCAAGCTTGAGCGATGCTTTCTCCTTCGCCAGGCCAAAAATTATATATATAATTGCGATCACGATGAACAAGATTCATAGGGTAATATTTTTGATGAAATTCCAATTTCAATCTTTTGTAGTTCCATGATCTCGTATCATCACATAGCCTATACCATGTCAATGCATCTCCCTTCAAAGATAAAGGGAAGACCTTCTTCTTAACAACATCATCGGGTATACCAGCAAGCTTAAATAGTCCACAAACTTCATCCACATATATAAGGTGCTCATTAGGATTCTTTGTTCCATCTCCTACAAAAGGATTAGCTAGCAGTTTTTCCATCATACCGAAGGAAATTCAAAGGGAATATTTTCATATTCATTTTTAGTAGGTTCATTAGGTTGAGGAGCAACTCTTTGCTCTACTGGTCGGGGTGAAGATACCCTGAACAAGCCCCTCAGAGGATTACTTTCCATAGTAATAAGTGACGGTAAATTTCAGCACACTATATAAATTTTCCTTACCAAATTCCACCTACCAAAGGCGCTTCACTCCCCGGCAACGGCACCAGAAAAGAGTCTTGATGACCCACAAGTATAGGGGATCTATCATAGTCCTTTCGATAAGTAAGAGTGTCGAACCCAACGAGGAGCAGAAGGAAATGATAAGCGGTTTTCAGCAAGGTATTCTCTGCAAGTACTGAAATAAGTGGTAACAGATAGTTTTGTGATAGGATAATTTGTAACGACCAACAATCAATAAAAGTAAATAAAGTGCAGCAAGGTGGCCCAATCCTTTTTGTAGCAAAGGACAAGCCTGGACAAACTCTTATATAAGGAAAAGCGCTCCCGAGGACACATGGGAATATCGTCAAGCTAGTTTTCATCACGTTCATATGATTCGCGTTCGGTACTTTGATAATTTGATATGTGGGTGGACCGGTGCTTGGGTGTTGTTCTTACTTGAACAAGCATCCCACTTATGATTAACCTCTATTGCAAGCATCCGCAACTACAACAAAAGTATTAAGGTAAACCTAACCATGGCATGAAACATATGGATCCAAATAAGCACCTTACGAAGCAACGCATAAACTAGGGTTTAAGCTTCTGTCACTCTAGCAACCCATCATCCACTTATTACTTCCCAATGCCTTCCTCTAGAGGCTAGACAACATACATCTCATCAAAATATCGAATGAATACCAAATTCACATGACTACTAATAGCAAGACTTCTCCCATGTCCTCAGGAACAAACGTAACTACTCACAAAGCATATTCATGTTCATAATCAGAGGGTATTAATATGCATAAAGGATCTGAACATATGATCTTCCACCAAATAAACCAACTAGCATCAACTATAAGGAGTAATCAACACTACTAGCAACCTACTAGTACCAATCCCGGACTTAGAGACAAGAATTGGATACAAGAGATGAACTAGGGTTTTGAGATGAGATGGTGCTGGTGAAGATGTCGATGGAGATTGCCCTCTCCCGATGAGAGGATTATTGGTGATGACGATGATGTTTATTTCCCCCTCCCAGAGGGAAGTGTCCCCGGCAGAACAGCTCTGCCAGAGCCCTAGATTGGTTCTGCCAAGGTTCCGCCTCGTGGCGGCGGAGTTTCGTCCTGAAAGGTTGCTTCTGATTTTTTTTTCTCGACGAAAGACCTCATATAGCAGAAGATGGGCATCAGAGGGCCTCCAGGGGGCCCATGAGGTAGGGGGCGCGCCCCCACCCTCGTCGACAGGGTGTGGGCCCCCTGGCCTTCACCTTTGGCAAGGATTTTTTATTATTTATTGTAAGATATTCCGTGGAGTTTCACGACTTTTGGAGTTGTGCAGAATAGGTCTCTAATATTTGCTCCTTTTCCAAATTTCGAATTCCAGCTACCGGCATTCTCCCTCCTTGTGTAAACCTTGTAAAATAAGAGAGAATAGGCATAAGTATTGTGACATAACGTGTAATAACAGCCCATAATGCAATAAATATCGATATAAAAGCATGATGCAAAATGGACGTATCAGGTGGGCTGCCCAGCCTTTACCCGTGAGATGCGGCAGTTCAAGTGGCCGTCCCACCGCACGTTCAAGCTTGACGTCAGCGAGAAGTATACTGGAGAGACCCATCCATCCGAGTTCCTCAGTGTCTACACTATCGCGATGCAGGCTGCCGGAGCTCGCGACGACAAGGTGCTTGCCAATTACTTCCCATTGGCACTGAAGCCCAATGTTATGTCTTGGTTGATGCACTTGCTGGCGGATTCCATTTCTTCTTGGTCGGATTTGTGCCATGAGTTCGTTGGCGCCTTCACTGGGGGCCACCAAGCTCATGGCCAGGCCAGTGATCTGCATATCATTCCCTAGAAGGAAGGGGAAACCCTGCGCAAGTACATCCAGAGATTCAGCCGAGTGCAGTACAACATCCCCGACGTTCATCCCGCCGCTGTGATCAGCGCGTTCCATCAGAACATGCGCAACCGCAAGATGCGTGAAGAGTTGGTGATGACCAAGGTTAAGGATGTGGCCGAACTCTACATTCTGGCTGACAGGTGCGCCCGGGCTGAAGAGGGAAGGAATTACCCCGGCGAGGACGCCGGCGCGAAAACTAACTCTACCGATGAAGACACCGCCGCCTCGACGAAGAAGGGTCAGCATTGCAACAGGAAACGCAAGGTCAAGGTCGTGCTTGCTGTTGAAGGGTCTGACGACACCGGCGCTGCCAAGAAGGTCAAGGCAGACGACCCCGGCAAGGAGATTGTCGGGTGCGTCTCCTACCGGGCCTTAGCAGCTACCGACAAGCCAGGAGGCTCCGGCAAGCAGTACTGCAAGATCCACCGCACCAAAGGCCACGACCTCCAGAACTGCCGGCAAGTCGAGCTGCTTGCTGAAAAGCAAAAGGCCGAGTATGAGAGCTGGGACAAGGAGAAGGGCCAGGACGGTGCCGAGGGATCCAGCAAGAAGCCTGCCGGCCAAGGAGGCCGCCGCGACAAGGACAACCAGCAAGAGAGGTCCGCCCGTGGCCGTGACAAGAAGCAAGAAGACGATGATCATGATGAGGACGACGAGTCCGGCGAGCAAGAGTTCCAGAAGGCTACAGAGGCCATCTGCGTCAACGGTGGTGATACGTCTCCAAGGTATCTATAATTTTTGATTGTTCCATGCTATATGATATTCTGTTTTGGACATTATTGGGCTTTATTATACACTTCTATTTTATTTTTGGGACTAACCTGTTAATCGGAGACCCAGCCCAGAATTGCTGTTTTTTGCCTATTTCAGAGTTCCGCAGAAAAAAGAATATCAAACGGAGTCCAAACGGAATGAAACCTTCGGAACGTGATTTTCGGAACGAATATGATCCAGAGGACTTGGACACTACGTCAAGAAAGCCACCAGGAAGCCACGGGGTAGGGGGGCACGCCTACCCCCCAGGCGCGCCCTCCACCCTCGTGGGCCCCATGTTGCTCCACCGACGTACTCCTTCCTCCTATATATACCTCATTCCCCAAGCGATCGAGATCTGAGCCGTAAACCTAATTCCACCGCTGCAACCTTCTGTACCTGTGAGATCCCATCTTGGGGCCTGTTCGAGAGCTCCGCCGGAGGGGGCATCGATCACGGAGGGCTTCTACATCAACACCATAGCCTCTCCGATGAAGTGTGAGTAGTTTACCTCAGACCTTCGGGTCCATAGTTATTAGCTAGATGGCTTCCTCTCTCTTTTTGGTTATCAATACAATGTTCTCCCCCTCTCTTGTGGAGATCTATCCGATGTAATCTTCTTTTGCGGTGTGTTTGTTGAGACCGATGAATTGTGGGTTTATGATCAAGTTTATCTATCAAAAGTATTTGAATCTTCTGAATTCTTTTATGTATGATTGGTTATCTTTGCAAGTCTCTACGAATTATCAGTTTGGTTTGGCCTACTAGATTGATCTTCCTTGCAATGGGAGAAGTGCTTAGCTTTGGGTTCAATCTTGCGGTGTTCATTCCCGGTGTGATGAGGGGCAGCAAGGCACGTATTGTATTGTTGCCATCGAGGATAACAAGATGGGGTTTATATCATATTGCATGAGTTTATCCCTCTACATCATGTCATCTTGCTTAATGCGTTACTCTGTTCTTATGAACTTAATACTCTAGATGCATGCTAGATAGCGGTCAATGTGTGGAGTAATAGTAGTAGATGCAGGCAGGAGTCGGTCTACTTGTCTCGGACGTGATGCCTATATACATGATCATACCTAGATATTCTCATAACTATGCTCAATTACATCAATTGCTCAACAGTAATTTGTTCACCCACCGTAAAATAATTATGCTCTCGAGAGAAGCCACTAGTGAAACCTATGGCCCCGGGGTCTATTTTCCATCATATTTAATCTCCCGACAACAAGCTATTTCCGGCGCCGTTCTTATTTTGTTTTCTTTACTTTGCATCTTTATCACAAAAATACCAAAAATATTATCTTATCGTATCTATCAGATCTCACTCTCTTAAGTGACCGTGTAGGGATTGACAACCCCTTATCGCGTTGGTTGCGAGGATTTATTTGTTTGTGTAGGTGCGAGGGACTCACGCGTAGCCTCCTACTGGATTGATACCTTGGTTCTCCAAAACTGAGGGAAATACTTACGCTACTTTGTTGCATCACGCTTTCCTCTTCAAGGGAAAACCAACGCAGTGCTCAAGAGGTAGCAAGAAGGATTTCTGGCGTCGTTGCTGGGGAGTCTACGCAAAAGTCAACACACCAAGTACCCATCGCAAACCCTTATCTCCCGCATTACATTATTTGCCATTTGCCTCTCGTTTTCCTCTCCCCCACTTCACCCTTGCTGTTTTATTCGCCTTTTCTTCGCCTTCTTCACTTATGTCCTTTTGTTTGTGTTTCCATGTGCCTTCTATTTGCTTGCATCTTTGCTTGCTAAAAATCTGTTGATATGGATCCACTTAAAGTGTTCTACTTGGATCATCTTCGATCCTTATGCGCTCGTGCTAAAACCCCAACTAGCCTAGTTGATGGGAAATCATTAGATGAGCATGCTCATTTTGTGCATCGTCGTTTGTCTGAAAAAGGGAAGCTCTTATGGTATCATATAAATAATTTGCTATGCTATGCTTGGAATCTTTGTGAAATGTGTGATTTTACGTGTTGCTCTAAGAACCCTAAAAACACCCTTCCTACCTAGGTGAGTTCAATGATAATGAAATCTTATATTCTTATGCAAAGGGTGTTTATAGTTACTATGATATCAAACAAATTGAAGAATTTGTCGTTTTTAAGGGTGCTCATGAAGTTGCTTCTTTGATTGAAAAGTATGATTTTACTCTCAACAAATCTGAAAATTCCGTCATACTTAAATATTGCAATGAAAACTTTGCTCATAATGTCTATGTCCAAGAATTTATTGAAAGAATGACCGTTGCTTTGGAAGAAAATAATGATATGCATGAATCTATAGATAATGGTGATTCCGATGATTTGGTTGAAATATCCCTTGATGAACATGATGCTTTCTATTCTTGTGGCCATGATGCCAATATTTATGAAGACGAATTTTCTATAGTTCCTTATGTTAAAAATGAGATTGTTGCTATTGCACCCATGCTTGATAGTTGTCACGACCGGTTTTTCAATAAAATACTTATTGAGAAACCGATCTTGTTATTCCCAGTACAGGAGAGTCCTCCTCACTGGTAGACAAATTCTTGATACAGAAATCTAGAAGTACTAAATATATTACAGGGTTGAGCTGAGGTTGCTCAACAATTTTATTACAAGCACGCCAATAATATACATGAAGGCGGATATGGCACAGGGGTGTAGTGGCATACTACTGACTCGTATTTAAACGTGGTGGCGGATATGTCACAGTGAAGTGGGTGACATTGACTCCTACTCTTGCAGCTCATCGAGCGTCGAAGTGAGGCTCGATGATTTATTCGGGTAGCGGAAGCGGATATGGTACAAGTGATAAATTCTAGGATCGCACGGGACTGACTGGGACTCCTCTAGGCGTCGGACTCGCTATCGAACTCTTCATCCATAAGATCGCCTTCGTCAACATCTGGCCAAATCAACAAGCCAGGTGAGTACTTTGAATGTACTCGCAAGACAGTTCGAACATAAGATATAACAAATGTAAGCATGATGCATCATGAGTAATTTGCAATGCGCACTCAATAATAAACTTGCACGACATGAATAATAAAAGGAAGTCGGGCGGTAGTCCTCCCGAAATCCCAACAGAAATAACTGAAAACCGATCGAGTGTCTGAAACGACGCCTCGAATGGTGAACGAATAAATTAACATGCCGCAGTCTGGCGTCTGAGCGACACCACATAAAGGGCTTATATTGAAAGGTAAATGAGAATGCGTGCCACAGTCAGACGTCAAAGCGACATCACATAAAGGGCTTATATCGAAAATAAACAGCATAAATGCCACAGTCGGACATCTGAGCGACATCACATAAAGGGCTTATATTGAACGTAAACAACATAAATGCCACAGTCGGACGTTTGAGCGACATCACATGAAGGGCTTATATCAGAAGTAAACAACATAAATGCCACAGTCGGACGTTCGAGCGACATCACATAAAGGGCTTATATCAGAAGTAAACAACATAAATGCCACAGTCGGACGTCTGTGCGACATCACATAAAGGGCTTATATTTCATCGTCGTATTCAAGCAGCATAGACCATTCCAAGGAAAAGACTCAGCACATAATAATAATAATCGGGTTAGTCCATCCACAGGAGTAATCGTATTGCCATGTTTTCCACACATGGTTGTTCACCGGAGATCGTCAAGGATACGGACACTAAGATTAACAAGGACAAGTTGAACACCGACCTTGATCATAGACACGGTTACTTGGATGAGTTTGACTCTGCAGAGTTTGTACTATTAAACCACAGCCAACGGATTTCAGTAGTCGCAAGGGACTAGTTCCTTTTACGGTATTTTAGAAGAAACACATCAATCCAAAGACACACCAATTCCACATTCCGCTGCCAGGAATCACCCTAGGCAACGTTCAAGAAAAACTCTAAGACGAGGAGGTCACAACCTCGAATAGCATGGGATCAAATTTATCTCACACGCTCCAAGGGGTGCCCCCCTCTCGGTCCCAACCGGAAACACCCATGCTCCCTGACCGGATGACGGGCTTTAATTCAGGGCCATGGAACCCTCATCCCGGCCCCTCTGTTTGGTGTGTACCAGGAAAGAGGTTTGCAACTTACTAAACCATATTCCATAAAGAAAACATGTGGTAGTACAAGGAAAAGAACGGGTGATCACGTGACTTGATTCACGTTGACACTGGAGTTAAGTTGTTTGGCATAAGACTGGCATGCCACAACAATACCATCTTACCACCCATCATGTCACCACATGATCATGTAAACTCACATCGAATCACACGTCGAGTTTTGAAGCTCACTTGTAATGGCTTTGCATGTAATATAACTCTTACCGATATGCATATAATCATGCCATGAACTGACAACTCAATGCAAACATGCAAAACACTCATCATATCAAAGGTTCAAACGTGCTTGCCTGGTTCGGAGTAGTCGGAGTCTACTCGGTGAAGTTCGCGGTCCCGTCACCTCTTCCGGTATCTACGGTACAAGAAAAGATACGTACTAATGTAAATACCGTGTGTGCATAAAAAGTGTTCCAAATATTTTTCAAATAAATATGATAAACAAATAGACAGAAAATCAAAGGTGAAAGAAAAGAATCAATCAAAAATCATTTTCTGTTTAAAAATATAAAGGTTTTAGTCCAGGGACTTATCTGTAATGAAACAGAAAGTTCCCAGGGGCTAGCTTATAAAAACAGAAAATGGTTCGATTAAAAACCCGCCAACTCTAAAGGAAGACGTATTCTGCCCGAAGGCGTTTACATAAAACGTTTCGAAAAGAATAAAAAGCTGACGGGGGGTCCCACTTGTCGGGTTTAAACTCTGAACAGAGTCACCGGCGCCCGAGAGCTGCGGTGGTCGTTGGCGGCGATCCACGGCGAGTCAGGAGGAGTGGGTGGTACCTACGGGTTCCTTGGGTCCTTCCACACCTGTGGGTGGTGGAGTTGGTCGACGGCGAGCATCACATCAACGGCGGCCTCAACTCCGGCGAGTGGTGGTTCGGGCGTCGGTGGATCTCATCGGGGAGGGCTACACAGCACGAATTGAGGCTCGGGTTAGGACACTGGGTGCACCCGAGGGCTGCTGACGTGGTTTGGGAGTTGGAGGTGGCCTCAACTGAGTGGATCAATCCGGAGCCCAAGGCGGATCGGGGCGGCCGGAGTCGAGGAAGGATACCTCCTCGGGGTCCTCCTGGTAGCTTGGCGGGGCTCTGGTGAGGTGGAGTGGTGGTGCGGGGTCGAGAACACGCTCGGGACCTCCTTTTATAGATGATCCGAGACGGTGGCCGTGAACAGGAAATCTCCAGCGACAATTACGGTGGTGCAACGGTTGGTCAGGCGGTTTAGGGGGCTAGGCATCACCGTGGAGGTTTACTGGTTTGGTTTAGGCGCTAAACTTGGCCTGCCTTGGCTGCCACTCCAAGTTCGAGCAGGCAGGCGCCTGACGGAGCATGCCGTGGCGGGGAGCGTGCTCTGCGCTACTCGAAGCCACGGCGACAGCACCGCAGCCTGCAAGCAGAGGCACCACGCGAAGACCTCGGGTGGTTTGGGCGGTGCTGGACGGCGCCGAAAGCTGGGCTGATCCCTGCTGGCCGCCTCGGTTGGCTCTGCCACCGCAGAAGCTGCCGGCGTCGGCGGGACACGTCACCACCGACGGTGGTGTCCGTCCAAGGGACCGTGCGGCGCTCCGGATAAGAGAGAGGTGCAGTGCGCAAGGCTCCAGAGAGTGCACTGGTGAGATCGACGCCACGACCCTGAAGAAAACAACACTGCTACCGACCAACACCGAACTCTCTCGAAAATGAACAAGAATAAAGGCTCGCTGTGTGCTCGATGAAATGATTTTAGAATGTGGGGAATATATCTGGAGCTGATCTTTGTTGGTGAGGCCTCTCAATGCACCTGGGGGCTGCCTGAATTTTGGTAGAATTTTTGGAGAAGGAAAAATATGAATTTCATCAAATTTGCTAAATCTGGTCCAAACTTGCAGTGTGTGAATCTTGAAAATTTGAACTGAGGAAGAGTGGATCTTGATGGATCTAGGTTGGGGGTGCTACGGACTAGCCAGGGGAGTTGGTTTGAGGTCAAAACTCAAAGGAAAACAGACACTTCCTTTGTAAATCACCTAGGCCCAAAATAAAAGACAGAATTACTTTTGAGGTTAAAATAAATGAAATAAAATTCAAAAATGGGTTGAACTTGTTGGAATAGAATATTTGGCTTGGCCCAAAGTGGAGGGAGGGGATTTGGGAGAAATATTAACATGGGGCATGGTAAAACAAAGGGTGGTTGCAAAATAAAAGAATAGCCCCAAAACCCATAGGGTTTCTTTTTAATAGAAAATTAGTTTTTTCCAAAAATTTGTTGAGATGAGTTAAAATCATAAGGAAGGTTTTTTAAAACCAAACACCAAGGTTGAGGAAGATACAAAAATAAAATACTTGTCATAGGGGAAATTTTTTTGAGAAGGAGGGGCTTTTGGAAAGATTTTAAATGGCCTCCTTTAAGTCAAATAAAAAGGGTTATGTCAAAAACCAAGTAAATTTTTTTTTGGAGTGTCACAACACCTACCCCCTTAAGAAAAATCTCGTCCCCGAGATTTTAGCTGATCCTCAAATAGGTGTGGGTGTTCTGCTCGAAGAAAATCCTCTCTTTCCCATGTTGCCTCGTCTTCGGTGTGATTGCTCCACTGTACTTTGAAAAACTTGATTACCTTCTGACGGGTTCTCCTTTCAGACTCCTCCAATATTTTTATTGGGTGTTCCCTGTAGGTGAGGTTTGGCTGTACATCAATGTTCTCATGGGATACACCTTTTACGGGTTGCTCACACATTTCCTCAACTGCGAGACGTGGAACACGTCATGGACGTCGGACAGCTCTTCGGGTAGGTCTAGCTGGTAGGCTACTGTGCCTCTTTGTGCTACTACATAGAAGGGTCCGATAAATCTTGGTGTTAGCTTTCCTTTAACCTTGAACCGTTGTAGGCCCCTCATAGGAGATACTCGGAGGTACACATACTCACCGGGTTCAAAACTGACTCCCCGATGTTTTTGATCATAATAACTCTTCTGTCGGCTTTGAGCTGTCTTGAGTCTGTCCCTGATTAGCCTAACTTTCTCCTCGGCTTCCTTGAGCATATCAGGGCCGAAGATACGGCTGTCTCCTGTCTCTGACCAATTCAATGGAGTACGACATCTTCGTCCATACAAGGCTTCGAAGGGTGCCATTTGCAGGCTGGCTTGGTAACTGTTGTTGTATGCAAACTCGGCATATGGCAAGCTTTCTTCCCAACTGGTCCCATAGGTGAGGACACAAGCCCTCAGCATGTCCTCTAGTATTTGGTTTACGCTGCTCAGCGCCCATCGGTCTGGGGTGGTATGCAGTCTCGAATGCCGCTTGAGTACCCAGAGCTTGTTGTAATTGATCCCAAAATCTAGAGACGAATTGAGTGCCTCAGTCAGATATTATAGTCTTTGGGACTCCATGCAGGCAAACTATGCAAGAGAGATAAAGCTTAGCAAGCTTCTGAGTGGTGTAGGTTGTCTTCACGAGAATGAAGTGTGCCACCTTGGTTAATCTGTCTATGATGACCCATATGGCATCATTTCCGTGTCGTGACCGGGGTAGTCCAACAATAAAGTCCATCCCGATCTCATCCCATTTCCACTCAGGTATCCTGTTTGGCTGCAATAACCCTGCCGGTTTTTGATGCTCGGCCTTAATGCGTTGACACGAATCACAACATGCAATGAAGGTGGCTATATCCCTCTTCATATCGTGCCACCAAAACTTTTCATGGATGTCTTTGTACATTTTGGTTCCTCCCGGGTGGATCAAATACGGAGCAGTGTGGCCTTCGGCTAGGATTTGCTGTTTGAGGTCTTCTATATTTTGGTACGCAAAGTCTGTCTCCGTACCATAGTATTCCCTCATTGTCTATGATAAATTCAGAGGCCTTGCCCAAACTCACTTTCCTTTTTATGCCTTCAATGTTGGGGTGTCCATGCTGAGCCTCCTTAATTTGCTCCATTAAGGTAGGCTGTATATCCAAGTTTGACACGTCGCCTTCGGCGACCATCACAATGTTGAGTTTGGCGAACTCTTGCTGAAATTCAAGTCTCAAGTCTGGCAGACTGTCGTTGCCCGAACTAGGGTTTCGGCTAAGCGCATCTGCCACAACATTTGCCTTTCCTGGATGGTAGTCAATACCGACATCATAATATTTCACTAATTCCAACCAGCGCCGTTGCCGTAAATTGAGTTCCGGTTGTGTGAAAATGTACTTGAGGCTTTTATGGTCCGTGTATATTTCACAACGGTTTTCGAGTAAAAAGTGCCTCCACTCCTTGAGTGCATGAATGATCGCTGCCAGTTCCAAATCATGCGTAGGATAATTTTCTTCATGCTTGCGTAGTTGCCTGGAGGCATACGCGACTACCTTGCCTTCTTGAATTAATACGCAACCGAGGCCCTTCCTGGAGGTGTCACAGTATACCTCAAAACTTTTGTGTATGTCTGGCACAACCAATATTGGTGTTGTTGTTAATTTCCTTTTGAGGTCTTGGAAACTTTTCTCGCAAGCTTCCGTCCAAACAAATTTCTTGTCCTTCTTGAGCAACTGCGTCATCGGCTTTGCTATGGTGGAGAACCCTTCAATGAACCTTCGGTAATACCCTGCCATTCCCAAGAAACTTCTTACATCCGTTACGCTGGCTGGTGGTTTCCAACCGAGTACGGCCTTGACCTTCTCCGGGTCTACGCAATACCTTCCTATGTTAATACATGGCCTAGGAAACCAACTTGTCTCAACCAAAATTCACATTTGCTGAACTTGGCGTATAATTGATTTTTCCTTAATTCCCCTAGTACAATTCTGAGATGTTCATCATGCTCTTCTGGTGTCTTGGAGTATACCAGAATATCATTGATAAACACCACAACAAATTTGTCCATAAATCTCATAAAAACTTTGTTCATGAGGTGGACGAAATATGCGGGGGTGTTGGTCAGACCAAACGGCATCACTATAAACTCGTACAACCCGTATCTGGAGGTGAAGGCTATCTTGGGGATATCTTCTGTCCGTACTTTCAATTGATGGTATCCCGACCTTAAGTCAATCTTTGAGAAAACCTTGGCTTGAGCGAGCTGGTCAAATAAATCATTTATCCGTGGCATCAGATATTTGTTCTAGATTGTGACCATGTTGAGTGCTCGATAGTCTATACACAATCTCAGTGTCCCATCCTTTTTCTTGGCAAATAAAACTGGAGAGCCCCAAGGTGAGGAGCTGGCTCATATGAATCCTTTGTCCAATAATTCTTTTATTTGCTTCTTTAATTCCACCAACTCTAAGGGTGCCATTCTACATGGTTTCTTGTAAATGGGGGTGGTTTCAGGTGCTAGCTCAATGCTGAATTCTATCTCCCGGTCAGTGGCATGCCCGGTAGTTCTTCGAAATACGCCCGAAACTCACACACCATCGAACTTTGCTTAACTCGTAAACGCCCACCTTGTTCAACCTCGGTTGCCGGGATATTTGTCTCTCTTGAGCTGAAACTTTTATTGTCTTCCCGTGATGGCGGGTAAGAATTACTGTACGGTTGAAGCAGTCAATAAATCCTTTGTTGGTGGTTAACCAATCCATTCCTAGGATGACATCCAAATTCCTTATTTTCCAATACAATAAGGTTGGCGTGAAACCTCAATCCTCAAACTCAATAACCACACCTTGGCGGAATCTCCGAGTAACTTTCTTAATCCCGAGGACTTGATGATCATGGATTTTTCCAAGGAAGCATCGAAAAATCATTTTGCAAAGAAAATTTCTTTGAAATGAACGAGTGAGAAGCTCCAGAATCAAACAAAACCGTGGCAGGTATTGTGTTGACAGGGAACGTACCGAGTACGATATCTAGGGCATTCTGTGCTTCCTCCTTGGTCACATGGTTCAAGTGACCCTTCTTGTGATTATTATTGGGGTTGAAATTGTTACGCTTGGGTGCTGAATTATTCCCACCATGGTTCGGCGTGGGAGCCGAGTTTCTTGGCTTTGGGCACTGCTTGGCATAGTGCCCTTCTTCTCCACAAGCGTAGCAAGTAACACCTGGGCGGTATGTCAAATCCTTGTCCCTCGCGTGATAATTCTTGATCGAGCGCGGAATATTCGTTGTGGACTTGTTTGCTCCACTTTTCTGGAAGTCAGTCTTGCTTCGGTTGTTGCGAGCTTGAGTAGTTTGGTCCCTCTTGCGCTTGCGAAAATCTTCCAAACTGCGGCGCTCATTTTCCAGGGTAATGGCCTTGTCCACAAGTGTTTTGAAGTCTGGAAAGGTGTGTACAACCAGTTGGCATTTAAGTGCTGGTGCAAGACCATCCAGAAACTTTTCCATCTTCTTACTTTCCGTCATGTGTTCTTCGTTGGCGTAGCGAGATAACTGAGTAAACTGGTTGTTGCACTCAGTCACCGTCATGCCTCTTGCTTGAGGTCGTCAAACTCCCTCTTCTTGATTTTCATAACGCTTTTGGGAATATGCGCCCCACGAAAACCTTCCTTAAATTCCTCCCAGGTGATGTTATTCTCATTGGGGGTGCATGTGTAGGAAATTCTCCCACCATGATGCAACTGCTCCTGTGAGGTAGTGAGGTGCATATAGTACCTTCTCACGGTCTGAACATTATGCAATAATCAATTTCCTTTCAATGTCTCGAAGCCAGTCATCAGCCTCAAGAGGTTTGTTAGTGTGAGAGGAAGTTGGGGGACGCGTCTTTTGTAGTTCTGACAGTTTGGATTGCTGCTGATACGGTCCACGGTGATTTCCCATATTGATGATCTGGTTCATCATTCCATGGTGATGTTGCTGGCTTTGCTCATAAAGGCGGCACACTTGAGAAAAAGTTGTCTCGCTGCCCTGTTGACTTGACTGTCCCTGTGTGAAGTTGTTGCTGGTTTGGGTGCCATAATTCTCTTCTGGCGGATTTGGCATGGAACGAGTCCAAGGACGAGACATTTTCCACTCTGGGGATATATTTTGAAAAAAAATCATAAGGAAAAGAAATTGAGCCGCATAAATAAGTAAATACTCAAATGCGAAAAAAATTAACCACTCCAAGATTTTTCAAGAAAATATTTGATAGCGCACGGAGAAGGACCGCTTAGTACATATTTTACACGCAAGCAGTAATTATACAATACATCACTCAGGATGTGCGTACACAATCCTCACATGTTATTTAGGCTAGTGCAATTCTCCCAGTTCCTACATGATGCGCATACAAACTACTTCTCACAACCTATATACATATAAACATATTATACAAGCCGGGCTTAACGCTGGGTTGCTTAGCGACACAATGGAGATGGTAAGGACTTCCCTTGGCCTGCCGAGGGTGAGGCCCAGAGACGCTGGGGACTCAACCTCCTCCTCACTAATAGGCTCCAGGCGTGAAGTGCTGCGCTGAGAAGCTGGAGCGGGCGAGAGAGGTGGTGCAACACGGACTGGGTCAGGCGCAATAGGCGGTGCCACACGGACTGGAGTGGGCGCAATAGGTGGTGCAACACGGACTGGAGTGGGCGCGATGACCTGGTCGAACTCCTCAGTGGTAGGCAGGCGACGGCGGTGGCGAGGATGGCAGGTGAATAAGAGGCCGAGGACGAGACGAAGGTCGGTGGTGGTGTGGTGTGTAGGAGCTCCCTCTGTTGGCGGCACACCATGGATCGAGTCCATACGGGCAGCCACAAGGTCGTCCACAAGGTTATCAAATGCTGCCTCCAGTGCCTGGAGGTATTCCACAAGCATCTCAATAGCCTCATCTCGCTCTCCTCTGGGGCAAGCGAATGCATAGTGACACGTGTATGGCACGTGGCATGGAAGGTAGCGGTAGCGGCAAGTCTTCATCGAGGGAAGAACATCCCGGAGACGTGCTATCGCCTCACGGGCAGCCATCTGCATGGCATGCCTCTCCGTAGGCATGGCCCTGCCAACAAATCGGAATTGGCGTGACTCTGAACGTCCTCCCTTGAATTGTACAGCGGCCTGGTGCATAGACAGACTGTCGCTGATCTTGTGCTGGTAGAGTGTGAACACTGGGCGAACTGATGGCCCAATCGCAATCTTGACGATGTAGGTGAGGAGCTTGATAAATCCCTCAGGAACATTGGCGAACACCTGTGACTCACAGTCGCTTCTAGCCATCTACAAAAGTAGACAAAAATTCCGAATAGTCAGATCATAAATTTATGATGACTAACAGAAAAATTGCTACGTTTTGCAAAAATGCTAAAATCGCATTAAAACGCTAATAACCGATTAGCGATCGCACCTAGTGGCTTCCTACAGTCAGCCTGGCTTTGATACCAAGTTTGTCACGACCGGTTTTTCAATAAAATACTTATTGAGAAATCGATCTTGTTATTCCCAGTACAGGAGAGTCCTCCTCACTGGTAGACAAATTCTTGATACGTAAATCCGTAAGTACTAAATATATTACGTGGTTGAGCTGAGGTTGCTCAATAATTTTATTACAAGCATGCCAATAATATACATAAAGGCGGATATGGCACAGGGGTGTGGTGGCATACTGCTGACTCGTATTTAAACGTGGTGGTGGATATGTCACAGTGAAGTGGGTGACATTGACTCCTACTCTTGCAGCTCATCGGCGTCAAGTGAGGCTCGATGATTTATTCGGTAGCGGAAGCGAATATGGTACAAGTGATAAATTCCAGGATCGCACGGGACTGACCGACTCCTCTAGGCGCCGGACTCGCTATCGAACTCTTCATCCATAAGATCGCCTTCACAACATCTCGCCAAATCAACAAGCCAGGTGAGTACTTTGAATGTACTCGCAAGACAGTTCGGACATAAGATATAACAAATGTAAGCATGATGCATCATGAGTAATTTGCAATGCACACTCAATAATAAAATTGCACGACATGAATAATAAAAGGAAGTCGAGCGGTAGTCCTCCCGAAATCCCAACAGAAATAACTGAAAACCGATCGAGTGTCTGAAACGACGCCTCAAATGGTGAACGAATAAATTAACATGCCGCAGTCGGCCGTCTAAGCGACACCACATAAAGGGCTTATATTGAAAGGTAAATGACAATGCGTGCCATAGTCGGACGTCAAAGCGACATCACATAAAGGGCTTATATCAAAAATAAACAGCATAAATGCCACATTCGGACGTCTGAGCGACATCACATAAAGGGCTTATATCGAAAATAAACAACATAAATGCCACAGTCGGACGTCTGAGCGACATCACATAAAGGGCTTATATCGAATGTAAACAACATAAATGCCACACTCGGACATCTGAGCGACATCACATAAAGGGCTTATATCAGAAGTAAACAACATAAATGCCACAGTCGGACGTCTGAGCGACATCACATAAAGGGCTTATATCAGAAGTAAACAACATAAATGCCACAGTCGGACGTCTGAGCGACATCACATAAAGGGCTTATATCAGAAGTAAACAACATAAATGCCATAGTCGGACGTCTGAGCGACATCACATAAAGGGCTTATATTTCATTGTCGTATTAAGAAGCATAGACCATTCCAAGGAAAAGACTCAGCACATAATAATAATAATCGGGTTAGTCCATTCACAGGAGTAATCGTATAGCCATGTTTTCCACACATGGTTGTTCATCGGAGATCGTCAAGGATTGACGCTGAGATTGACAAGGACAAGTTGAACACCGACCTTGATCATAGACACGGTTACTTGGATGAGTTTGACTCTGCAGAGTTTGTACTATTAAACCACAGCCAACGGATTTCAGTAGTCGCAAGTGACTAGTTCCGTTTACGGTATTTTAGAAGAAACACATCAATCCAAAGACACACCCAATTCCACATTCCGCTGCCAGAATCACCCTAGGCAACGCTCAAGAAAAACTCTAAGACGGGAGGTCACAACCTCGAATAGCATGGGATCAAATTTATCTCAAGGCGCTCTAAGGGGTGCCCCCTCTCGGTCCCAACCAGAAACACCCATGCTCCCCGACCGGATGACGGGCTTTAATCCAGGCCATGGAACCCTCATCCCGCCCCTCTGTTTGGTGTGTACCAGGAAAGAGGTTTGCAACTTAGTAAACCATATTCCATAAAGAAAACATGTGGTAGTACAAGGAAAAGAACGGGTGATCACGTGACTTGATTCACGTTGACACTGGAGTTAAGTTGTTTGGCATAAGATTGGCATGCCACAACTATACCATCTTACCACCCATCATGTCACCACATGATCATGTAAACTCACATCGAATCACACATCGAGTTTCGAAGCTCACATGCAATGGCTTTGCATGTAATATAACTCTTACCGATATGCATATAATCATGCCATGAACTGACAACTCAATGCAAACATGCAAAACACTCATCATATCAAAGGTTCAAACATGCTTGCCTGGTTCGGAGTAGTCGGAGTCTAGCTCGGTGAAGTTCGCGGTCCCGTCACCTCTTCTGGTATCTACGGTACAAGAAAAGATGCGTACTAACGTAAATACCGTGTGTGCAGAAAAAGTGTTCCAAATATTTTTCAAATAAATATAATAAAACACTAGACAGAAAAACAAAGGTGACAGAAAAAGAATCAATCAAAAATCATTTTCTATTTAAAAGTTATATAGGTTTTAGTCCAGGGACTTGTCCGTAATGAAACAGAAAGTTCCCAGGGTATAGCTTATAAAAACAGAGAACGGTTCGATTAAAAATCCGCCAACTCTAAAAGAAGACGTATTCTGCCCGAAGGCGTTTTTAGAAAACATTCTGAAAAGAATAAAAAGCTGACGGGGGGTCCCACTTGTCGGGTTTAAACTCTGAACAGAGTCACCGGCAGCGATCCACGGCGAGTCAGGAGGAGTGGGTGGTACCTACGGGTTCCTTGGGTCCTTCCGCACCTGTGGGTGGTGGAGTTGGTCGACGGCGAGCACCACGTCGACGGCGGCCTCAACTCCGGTGGGTGATGGTTCGGGCGTCGGTGGATCTCGTCGGGGAGGGCTGCACGGCACGAATTGAGGCTCGGGTTAGGACATTGGGTGCACCCGAGGGCTGCTGACGTGGTTTGGGACTCGGAGGTGGCCTCACCTGAGTGGATCAAGCCGGAGCCCGAGGCGGATCGGGGCGGCCGGAGTCAGGGAAGGAGACCTCCTCGGGGTCCTCCCTGGTGGCTTGGCGGGGCTCGTGAGGTGGAGTGGTGGTGCGGGTCGAGAACGCGCTCGGGACCTCCTTTTATAGATGATCCGAGGCGGTGGCCGTGAACGGGAAATCTCCGGCGACGATTACGGCGGTGCAACGGTTGGTCAGACGGTTTAGGGGGCTAGGCATCACCATGGAGGTTTACTGGTTTGGTTTAGGCGCTAAACTTGGCCTGCCTTGGCGGCCACTCCAAGTTCCAAGCGGGCAGGCGCCACGGAGCACGTCGTGGCCGGGGGCGTGCTCTGCGCTACTCGAACCACGGCAAGCGCCCTTGTGCCTTGAGCAAGCAGACGGCCACGCGGAGACCTCGGGTGGTTTGGGCGGTGCTGGACGGCGCCGAAAGCTGGGCTGATCCCTGCTGGCCGCCTCGGTTGGCTCTGCCACCGCAGAAGCTGCCGGCGTCGGTGGGACACGTCACCACCGACGGTGGTGTCCGTCCAAGGGACCGTGCGACGCTCCGGATAAGAGAGAGGTGCAGTGCGCAAGGCTCCAGAGAGTGCACTGGTGAGATCGACGCCGCGACCCTGAAGAAAACGGCACTGTCAGTCGACTGAACACTGAACTCTCTGAAAATGAACAGCAACAGTGCCTGTCAGGTGCTCGATGAAATGATTTTGGCATGTGGGGAATTTATCTGGAGCTGATCTTTGGTGGGGTGGCCTCTCAATGCACCTGGGGGCTGCCTGAATTTTGGTAGAATTTTTGGAGAAGGAAAAATATGAATTTCATCAAATTTGCCAAATCTGGTCCAAACTTGCAGTGTGTGACTCTTGAAAATTTGGAACTAAGGAAGAGTGGATCTTGATGGATCTAGGTTGGGGGTGCTAGGGACTAGCCAGGGGAGTTGGTTTGAGGTCAAAAATCAAAGGAAAATAGACACTTCCTTTGTAAATCACCTAGGCCCAAAATAAAAGACAGAATTACTTTTGAGGTTAAAATAAATGAAATAAAATTCAAAAATGGGTTGAACTTGTTGGAATAGAATATTTGGCTTGGCCCAAAGTGGAGGGAGGGGATTTGGGAGAAATATTAACATGGGGCATGGTAAAACAAAGGGTGGTTGCAAAACAAAAGAATATCCCCAAAACCCATAGGGTTTCTTTTTAATAGAAAAATTAGTTTTTTCCAAAAATTTATTGAGATGAGTTAAAATCAGAAGGAGGGTTTTTTAAAACCAAACACCAAGGTTGAGGAAGATACAAAAATAAAATACTTGTCATAGGGGAAATTTTTTTGAGAAGGAGGGGCTTTTGGAAAGATTTTAAATGGCCTCCTTTAAGTCAAATAAAAAGGGTTTTGTCAAAAACCAAGTAAAAAAAATTTTGGAGTGTCACAATAGTTTCCTCGATGAAAAGCATGATTTCAGTGATTTTACTATAAATTCTCTTGATGTCAATTGTGCTAATAATATGCAAAACCCTAAACTTGGGGTTGCTAGTTTTGCTATGTCTACTGCTTGTTGCAAGTGATCATGATTGGGGTGATTCTTCTTATGATCTTGAAAATTTATTTAATCCCCATGATGAATATGAGATTGATAATATTGTTTGCAATAATATTGAAAGTGGGTTTGGAAGAGTGTCAACTTTAGATCCCACATATTTGGAGAATATTCAAGCTTATGAAATTTTTGATAAAAGTGGGTTTGGAGAGGTCATGACTTTAGTTAATGTTAATCCCACTATTTTGGAAGAGTGTCAACTTTGCATGCATGTGGATCGTGTTGAAAATATTTTATGTGATAGCAATTTTTTTGAATTCGCTTATGATCCCACTTGTAATTATTATGAGAGAGGAAAATATGGTCGTAGAAATTTTCATGATAATAAATTACCTCTCGTTATGTTGAGATTGCTATTGTTTCTTTCCGCTTCCTTGCATATGCTAGTTTTTACTTGCTATGATAATTTGTTTGCCTATAAGATGCCTATGCATAGGAAGTATGCTAGACTTATATTTGTTTGTTGCGTGTTTCATGATGCTCTCTTTGCGCTTCAATTCTTGTCTTTGATGTGAGCATCGTTAAAATTATCAATGCCTAGCTAGGGGCGTTAAACGATAGCGCTTGTTGGGAGGCAACCCAAATTTATTTTTAGTTTTTTTTTCCTTTTGCTTCTGTTTAGGAATAAATATTTGTTCTAGCCTATGGTTAGATGTGTTTTTATGTTCTAGTTAGTGTTTATACCAAATTAAACCTATAGGATCTTCTTGGATGATAGTTATTTGATCTTGCAGAAAATTCCAGAAACTTTCTGTTCACGAAACTAATTGTTAAAAATCACCAGAACTTGATAAAATATTGATTACAATTGATGCTCATCAATAAACAAATTGTCTAGGTCTTCCTATTTTGGCTGATTTTTTGGAGTTCCAGAAGTTTGCGTTAGTTACAGATTACTACGGACTGTTCTGTTTTTGACAGATTCTGTTTTTCGTGTGTTGTTTGCTTATTTTGATGAATGTATGGCTAGTAAAATAGTTCATAAACCATAGAGAAGTTGGAATACAGTAGGTTTAACACAAATATAAATAAAGAATGAGTTCATTACAGTACCTTGAAGTGGTCTTTTGTTTTCTTTTGCTAACGGAGCTCACGAAATTTTCTGCTGAGTTTTGTGTTGTGAAGTTTTCAAGTTTTGGGTGAAAGATTTGATGGATTATGCAACAAGGAGTGGCAAGAGCCTAATCTTGGGGGTGCCCATGGCACCCCCAAGATAATCTAAGGACACCTAAAAGCCAAAGCTTGGGGATGCCCCGGAAGGCATCCCATCTTTCGTCTACTTCCATCGGTAACTTTACTTGGAGCTATATGTTTATTCACCACATTATATGTGTTTTGCTTGGAGCGAATTGTATGATTTGAGTCTTTGATTTTTTAGTTTACCACAATCATCCTTTCTGTACACACCTTTTGAGAGAGACACACATGATTCGGAAATTATTAGCATACTCTATGTGCTTCATTTATATCTTTTGAGTTATATAATTTTTGCTCTAGTACTTCACTTATATCTTTTAGAGCACGGTGGTGGATTTGTTTTATAGAAACTATTGATCTCTCATGCTTCACTTAGATTATTTTGAGAGTCTTAAATAGCATGGTAATTTTCTTAAATAATCCTAATATGCTAGGTATTCAAGAATAGTAAAAACTTTCTTATGAGTGTGTTGAATACTAAGAGAAGTTTGATGCTTGATGATTGTTTTGAGACATGGAGGTAGTGTTATTAAAGTTGTGCTAGTTGAGTAGTTGTGAATTTGATAAATACTTGTGTTGAAGTTTGCAAGTCCCGTAGCATGCACGTATGGTAAATGTTATGTAACAAATTTGAAACATGAGGTGTTCTTTGAGTGTCTTCCTTATGAGTGGTGGTCGGGGACGAGCGATGGTCTTTTCCTACCAATCTATCCCCCTAGGAGCATGCGCGTAGTGCTTGGTTTTTGATGACTTGTAGATTTTTGCAATAAGTATGTGAGTTTATATGACTAATGTTGAGTCCATGGATTATACGCACTCTCACCTTTCCATCATTGCTAGCCTCTTGATTGCCGTGCATTGCCCTTTCTCACATTGAGAGTTGGTGCAAACTTTGCCGGTGCATCCAAACCCTGTGATATGATACGCTCTTTCACACATAAACCTCCTTATATCTTCCTCAAAACAGCCACCATACCTACCTATTATGGCATTTCCATAGCCATTCCGAGATATATTGCCATGCAACTTTCCACCATTCCGTTTATCATGACACGTTCATCATTGTCATATTGCTTTGCAGGATCATGTAGTTGACATAGTATTTGTGGCAAAGCCACCGTTCATAATTATTTCATACATGTCACTCTTGGTTCATTGCATATCCCGTACACACACGGAGGCATTCATCTAGAGTCATACTTTGTTCTAGTATCGAGTTGTAATCATTGAGTTGTAAATAAATAGAAGTGTGATGATCATCATTTTCTAGAGCATTGTCCCAAGTGAGGAATAAAAAAAGAGAAAGGCCATAAAAAAAGAGAAGGCCCAAAAAAAATGAGAGAAAAAGAGAGAAGGGACAATGTTACTATCCTTTTACCACACTTGTGCTTCAAAGTAGCACCATAATCTTCATGATAGAGAGTCTCTTGTTTTGTCACTTTCATATACTAGTGGGAATTTTTCATTATAGAACTTGGCTTGTATATTCCAACAATGGGCCTCCTCAAGTGCCCTAGGTCTTCGTGAGCAAGCAAGTTGGATGCTCACCCACTTAGTTTCTTTTGTTGAGCTTTCATATATTTATAGTCTAGTGCATCCGTTGCATGGCAATCCCTACTCCTTGCATTAACATCAATCGATGGGCATCTCCATAGCTCATTGATTAGCCTCATTGATGTGAGACTTTCTCCTTTTTTCTCTTCTCCACATAGCCCCCATCATCATATTCTATTCCACCCATAATGATATATCCATAGCTCACGCTCATGTATTACGTGAAGGTTGAAAAAGTTTGAGATTACTAAAGTATGAAACAATTGCTTGGCTTGTCATCGGGGTTGTGCATGATGAGAGCATTCTTGTGTGACGAAAATGGAGCATGACTAAACTATATGATTTTGTAGGGATGAACTTTCTTTGGCCATGTTATTTTGAGAGGACATAATTGCTTAGTTAGTATGCTTGAAGTATTATTATTTTTATGTCAATATTGAAATTTTATCTTGAATATTTCGGATCTGAATATTCATACCACAATTAAGAAGAATTACATTGAAATTATGCCAAGTAGCATTCCACATCAAAAATTCTATTTTTATCATTTACCTACTCAAGGACGACCAGGAATTAAGCTTGGGGATGGTTGATACCTCTCCAACGTATCAATAATTTTTTATTGTTCCATGCTATATTATATTCTGTTTTGGACATTATTGGGCTTTATTATACACTTTTATATTATTTTTGGGACTAACCTATTAACCAGAGGCCCAGCCGAGAATTGCTGTTTTTGCCTATTTCAGAGTTTAGCAGAAAAAGAATATCAAACGGAGTCCAAACGGAATAACCTTCGGGAACATGATTCTCGGAACGAAC
Source organism: Aegilops bicornis (assembly GCA_021605145.1). Classification (NCBI taxonomy): domain Eukaryota; kingdom Viridiplantae; phylum Streptophyta; class Magnoliopsida; order Poales; family Poaceae; genus Aegilops; species Aegilops bicornis. The sequence continues at coordinate 336,098,937 of CM038672.1, read as the reverse complement.
ATGATCCAGAGGACTTGGACCCTACGTCAAGAAAGCTACCAGGAAGCCACGAGGTAGGGGGGCGCGCCTACCCCCTGGGCGCGCCCTCCACCCTCGTGGGCCCCATGTTGCTCCACCGACGTACTCCTTCCTCCTATATATACCTACGTACCACCAAACGATCAGATACGGAGCCGAAAACCTAATTCCACCGCAGCAACCTTCTGTACCCGTGAGATCCCATCTTGGGGCACATTAGGAGCTCCGCCGGAGGGGGCATCGATCACGGAGGGCTTCTACATCAACACCATAGCCTCTCCGATGAAGTGTGAGTAGTTTACCTCAGACCTTCGGGTACATAGTTATTAGCTAGATGGCTTCCTCTCTCTTTTTGGATATCAATACAATGTTCTCCCCCTCTCTTATGGAGATCTATTCGATGTAATCTTCTTTTGCGGTGTGTTAATTGAGACCGATGAATTGTGGGTTTATGATCAAGTTTATCTATGAAAAGTATTTGGATCTTCTGAATTCTTTTATGTATGATTGGTTATCTTTGCAAGTCTCTTCGAATTATGAGTTTGGTTTGGCCTACTAGATTGATCTTTCTTGCAATGGGAGAAGTGCTTAGCTTTGGGTTCAATCTTGCGGTGTCCTTTCCTAGTGACAGTAGAGGCAGCAAGGCACATATTGTATTGTTGCCATCGAGGATAACAAGATGGGGTTTATATCATATTGCATGAATTTATCCCTCTACATCATGTCATGCTTAAAGCATTACTCTGTTCTTATGAACTTAATATTCTAGATGCATGCTGGATAGCGGTCGATATGTGGAGTAATAGTAGTAGATGCAGGCAGGAGTCGGTCTACTTGTCTCAGACGTGATGCCTATATACATGATCATACCTAGATATTCTCATAACTATGCTCAATTCTGTCAATTGCTCAACAGTAATTTGTTCACCCACCATAAAATGATTATGCTCTCGAGAGAAGCCACTAGTGAAACCTATGGCCCCCGGGTCTATTTTCCATCATATTTAATCTCCCGGCAACAAGCTATTTCTGGCGCCGTTCTTATTTTGTTTTCTTTACTTTGCATCTTTATCACAAAAATACCAAAAATATTATCTTATCATATCTATCAGATCTCACTCTCGTAAGTGACCGTGTAGGGATTGACAACCCCTTATCGTGTTGGTTGCGAGGATTTATTTGTTTGTGTAGGTGCTAGGGACTCGGGCGTAGCCTCCTACTGGATTGATACCTTGGTTCTCAAAAACTGAGGGAAATACTTATGCTACTTTGCTGCATCACGCTTTCCTGTTCAAGGGAAAACCAACGCAGTGCTCAAGAGGTAGCAGGTGGCACCTTGCTGCATACTTCTCACCGCCAGCTCAAGCAGTGGGCGCGTGAGATTACAGCAGCCGAGCCGTTGTTTGACGCTCAGAAGCCGCTGAAGTGGTCCAGCACGCCCCTCATCATTGATGCCGAGGACCACCCTGACCGCACAATCGCGGTTGGGTGTTTGCCGTTGTTGGTCTCCCCAACGATACGCAACCTCAAGGTGAACAAGATGTTGGTCAACGGCGGGGCCTTCCTGAACTTGATCTCATCCATCGTGATCAAAAGGCTACAGATCCCTGATGGAGACCTCGAGGAAACGGATACGTTTCAAGGGGTTAACCCGGGGAGGAGCCAGCCGAAGGGGAAGGTCACGCTACCCGTGACGTTTGGAGGGGAGTTGAAGCACAGGACGGAGAGGATCGTCTTCGACGTGGCCGAGATCCCCTTGCCCTACAACGGGATCCTCAGCCGCCCGGCACTAGCCAAGTTCATGGTGGTGTCGCACTACGCCTACAACATGCTAAAGATGCCCGGGCCATTGACTATCATCTCCGTCCCCTCTGATAAGAAGGACGTGCTGATTTGCGTCGACCAACTCTACCGGGAAGCAGTTGCAGCAGCTACCGCCAAGGCACTTGCTCGTGTTGCTGAAGACCCGGGAGGGAAGAAGAAGCCCAACAAGACCTCTCGCACCCACTCCGGCAAGCGCACCTCCTCGGAGTGTTGTGCTGCCGTCGAGGACGTGCCAGAGAGCTCTACCGGCAAGAGCAAGAAATCCAGAGCTGAGCCACTGCAGACCAAGAAGGTGTCCGTCAGGGAGGATGGCACGGGAGGTGCTTTCACCATAGGCTCCACCCTCGACAGCAAATAGGAAGCCGCGCTCGTCACCTTCATGCGGGCAAATGTCAAAATGTTTGCATGGCAAGCATCCGACATCCCCGGTGTTCCCAGGGAGGTGATTGAGCACCACCTAGCTGTTTGTCCTCATGCACGGCCCGTCAAGCAGAAGGTCAGAAAGCAAGCTCTGGAGAGGCAGGAATTCATCACATATGAGATCAGGAAGTTGGAAGCAGCGGGTTTGGTGAGAGGAGTGCTCCATCCGACGTGGTTGGCCAATCCGATAGTGGTGCGCAAGGTAAATGGGAAGTGGAGGCTGCGTATTAATTACACAGACATCAATAAGGCTTGTCCTAAGCATCGACCAGATTGTCGACTCTACGGCCGGGTGTGATATGTTGTCATTCCTCGACGCCTACTCGGGCTACCACCAAATCTTCATGACGAGAGAAGATGAAGAGAAGACATCATTCATCACCCCAAGAGCAATGCAAATTGGTTTTGAACCCTAGCTCCATATAAATATGGAGGCATACATGGATGACATAGTGGTAAAAACCAAGGACGGGGCAACTCTTGTGCAAGATCTAGAAGAGACATTTGCCAACCTGCGCAAGATCAACCTCAAACTGAACCCTCAGAAGTGTGTCTTCGGCGCTCCGTCCGGCAAACTTCTTAGGTTCTTTTTGTCGCAGCGTGGGATCGAGGCAAATCCAGACAAAATCAAGGCTATTGAACAGATTGAGGCGCCCAAGCGGATCAAGGATGTGCATCGGCTCACCGGCTGCGTCGCCGCCATGAGCCGATTCATCTCCAAGTCCGTCGAGCGCGCCCTTCCCTTCTTCAAGATCTTGAAGAAGGCAAGTCCGATGGAGTGGACCCCAGAAGCCGAGGCGGCGTTGCAGGATCTGAAGAAATACCTTTCCTCCACGCCAATACTGGTTGCGCCTAAGCCACAAGAACCGTTGCTGCTGTACCTAGCGGCAACGAATCAAGTGGTCAGCGCCGCACTGGTGGCACAGAGGGAGGTCGACGAGGAGGCAGTGGCGACGGCAGAACCAGCGGACAGCGAGCCAAAGATTCCCCCAGCAGGACCTGGTGCTGGCAAGGCAAGGCCCCTGGTAGAGTCTGGCGCCGTCGGGGCAACACCCGCACAGTCAAGCGATGTGGTGCAGAAGAAGAAGATGATGCAGCACCCGATTTACTTTGTCAGCTCCCTCATGCAGGGGGCTAGGTCAAAGTACTCCGGTGTGCAGAAATTGCTCTTCGGCCTCCTTATGGCCTCGAGGAAGCTGCGTCATTACTTCCAAGCCCACGAGATCACTGTCGTCACCCGCCTCCCGCTACAACGAATACTGCACAACCCGGACGCAACCGGAAGGATTGTAGAATGGGCCTTGGAGTTGTCGAGCTTTGGGTTGAAGTTTGAAAGTACCTCAACAATCCAGAGCAGAATCTTGGCAGATTTCATTGTGGAATGGACCTCAAATCCAAGAAACCATTCTCCCTGGCCAGGAAGCGGACCGCGACTGGATCATGTACTTTGATGGGGCCTTCTCGCTGCAAGGCGCCGGTGCCAGTGTGCTGCTTGTTGCACACACTGGAGAGCACCTCAAGTACGTGATCCAGATGCACTTTCCTAGGGAGATGTCCACAAAGAACACTTCTGAGTATGAGGGGCTGCTTGCCGGTCTCAGGATCGCAGCAGACCTCGGGGTCAAGAAGCTCATCGTCAGGGGTGACTCGCAGCTTGTCGTCAGACAAGTCAACAAGGATTACCAGAGCTCGTTGATGGAGGCCTACGTAGATGAAGTGAGGAAGCTGGAGGAGCGCTTTGACGGTATCCAAACGGAGCATGTTCCCCGAGCGGAGAACGACATCGCCGATTACCTATCGAAGTGTGCTGCATTCAAGCTACCTGTGGAACCAGGTACCTTTTTGCTCCGGTTAACTCAGCCATCCGTCGAACCATCGATGGGGCGAAACAAGCGAAGGAAATCAGGTCCCGGCAAGTACTTTCCTATCGAGCCCCCTGGGGCTGCCGGCAAGGATGCTGTCGCGGACGCTGAGCCTGCCAAAGAGCAACTGGCTCCGGCAGGGCGTCAAGCCCTGGCCGTGGAGACAGCCGCTCCCATGGCAGAGGAAATGCCTTTGGTCCTTGCCGTCGAGCCCCAGGCTCCGGCATGGGCGCAACATACTGTCCGATTCCTCCAAACAGGGGAACTTCCTGAGGAGCAGGAAGAAGCGGAAAAGGTAGCCCATCGGTCTGCCCTGTACCAGTTCGTCGATGACGTCCTGTACAGGAGAAGGCCGAACGGTGTGAAATTGAAGTGCATCCCCCGGGAGGAAGGACTGGAGCTGTTGGCAGAGATACATGGAGGTATATGTGGCTCCCACATAGGTCGAGGGCCCTTGCCGGGAAGGCATTCCGGCAAGGTTTCTTCTGGCCCACCGCCCTCCAGGATGCAACGACACTAGTAACCAAGTGTGAAGCGTGTCAGTTTCATTCAAAGAAGATTCATCAACCAGCTCAAGCCCTTCAAACGATCCCTCTCTCCTGGCCATTCTCGGTCTGGGGGCTCGACATACTGGGCCCTTTCCCCCGTGCTGTCGGGGGCTTTGAGTACTTGTACGTTGCAATCGACAAGTTCACAAAGTGGCCGGAGGTGGAACCGGTGAGGAAGGTGATAGCACAGTCAGCCGTCAAGTTCTTCAAGGGACTAGTCTGCCGTTTTGGTGTGCCAAACAGAGTCATCACCGACAACGGCACGCAGTTCACAAGCCACACCTTCATGCAGTACATTCAAGACCTCGGCAGCAAGGTCTGTTTTGCTTCCGTGGCACACCCCGAACAACGGCCAAGAAGAGAGGCGAATGTTGAAGTGTTTGCGAGGCCTGAGAACGAAGACCTTTGACAAAGCTGCACAAGAGCGGAAGGCGCTAGATTGATGAGTTGCAGGCGGTTCTTTGGTCGATCAGGACGACGCCAAATCGAGCCACCGGTCAGACACCCTTTGCCCTAGTACATGGGGCGGAGGCAGTTCTCCCCACGGAACTCATATACAGGTCACCTCGAGTGCTCGCTTATGATGAGTTTGAGCAAGAGAATTTGCGGCAAGATAACGCGACTCTCCTTGAGGAAGATCGTCTTCGGGCGGCTGTGAGAGCAGCATGCTACCAGCAAGCCTTGCGCCGCTACCATAGCCGCAAGGTTCATGCCCGAAGCTTTGAGGAAGGCGACCTTGTTCTTCGGCGAATTTAGTCGGCCAAGAATTCCAACAAGTTGACGCCAAAGTGGGAAGGCCCTTATCGGGTAATACGAGTCACCAAGCCCGGGGCAGTCCGCCTGGAGACCGAAGATGCCGTTCCAGTGAGCAACTCCTGGAACATCGAGCATCTTCGCAAGTTTTACCCATAAGGCGCGGCTTGCCGGGCCTCCCGGCAAGCCACCTTTTGTACAAGCCTTGCCGGCAAGGCCTCTAACCCTTTGTACAAAGCTAGGCGCAGACCCTGAGCACAAATAACTGAAGCGTTGGTGCCCTAAGTTATAGCATGCATGCTAGGTCGAGTCTCTTCCTTGGTTAGGGTTGATAGTGCTTAGCGGCAACTAACCCCTAGCCTAGAGCTCGAGTGCGCGTCTCTCTGTTCTTTTCTGTCCTCCTTTGGTTCGCGCAGCACATGGGCACTTCTGCTGAGCTACTTGGAAGAAAGGGAACGGACCGGCGTCCTGACCCCGGCAAACCAGAGTTGCCAGGGGCTATAAGTACAAGGATCCAAACCATGGCAAGACAAGGTTGTCGGGGGCTGCAGATCCAGATAAGTCTTTTATCCTCTATCATGCATTTCGATACGGAACTGGGGCATGTGAAACCTCGTTTTATCTCCAGGCTACCGTGCTCCCCATTTTCCTATACCTAAGGATTATCTCCTGGGTCCGGATTTGGTTGTAGCCCCGGCGGCAAGGAGATAGAACAAGGAGCCTAAGCCTACTTCATCCCTGCCTCCGCCAAGAGCGCGAGAATGGTCGAGCGAAGTGAGGGGACGGCAAGGACTGTTGCCGGGAGAAAAACATTTATCTTGAATAGTAATGAGGATTCGCTCCTTGTTGCAGGGTCTACCCGCGAATGAAAAACCAGGCAAACATCCCTTTTTCATTAAAAAAACATCCCACACAGGTACAGTTCATACGGAATGAAAAACATGAGCAAGGGGATTACAAGTTCTAAATTTAACGAAGGCCCGAAGCCTTACAAAGTAAAAAAGAGATGAGATTCCCGTGATCCCTTTCTTGTCCCTCTCCTCAGGAGGCAGGTTAAGAAGGCGAAAGGGCAAAAGGGGCGCCTAGGCGAGCTACGAGCAGCAGAAAGCACCAAGAGAACACCTCGGTGGCTACCTAAGGGTGGGCCGGTGATTACGGTGCCGGGAAAGGAGCTGGAAGACGAGCCGGCAGGACACCGGACATGCGACAAAGGCGTCGGTGTCCGCGTACTCCGAGTTGACGGCCTTGCCACCCGCCCTCTTCCTCTTCCGCAGCCTTCCGATGCCAGCCACCCAAGGAGACGGCCCCGAGAGTTCAAGGAGCTGGCCCCTCCCCCTGCAAAACTCCGCCAGAGGAGCGGCCAGGTGCAGATGCTGCTGCTGCCGCACCCGCCCAGGTGCGGGCGTCCGACGCCTAGTCGGACTCATCCCCGTCGTCTACCCCATTGTCCTCCTCATCACTCTCGCTTGAGGAAGAGCTTCCATTGTCGGAGTCTCTGTCGGAGGAGCTCTCCACGCAGCACTTCAGGCGAGTTCCGAACTCTCCGAAGACCTTGACGAAGAGCAACCCGTCCTCCATTAATTTGAAGTAGAGGACGAGCCCCGCTGTCAGGCTGTGGATGCGAGTGAACATCTTCCATCCACGGTGGAGGTACATGACCCGAGGAGCCGGGAAGTCGACGTCGACCCGCGTGCCCCATTCCCACAACCCCTCATGTGCAACCTGAGGGTCTGGGGCGGGTCACGCTCCATCACCCGAGTAAACGGGGCGGGGAGACGAAGATGACAACACGGAGGCCAGCGCAGCCTGATGAACAACTCGCAGGGCTGGTCTCCAACATGGCCCTCTGTCGGGAAAGGCATCATTGGCGGGGGCGAGGCCGGCGCGCCGCCCCGTCCTCCTCTTCCCCGAGCACCACGACCTCTGCCACGGCTTCGCCCACGGCCTCGCCCCCTCCCCCTTGCCCTCGCGGCCGGCTCCACCACCATAGGCTCAGGAGGAGGGGGACGCGCTATCAAGCGGGGACCCTCGCCGCCACCGTTAATGGGCCGGGATTCCCTTTCTCCATGGCGGGTGAGAGGAAGAAGCAGAAGCAGGAGGAGATAGAAGATAGAAGAATGCGGGATGCCATCCCCCCTTCCCTCTCCTTATAAAGGGGCGGGGTCGGGGCTCGGCCGCCCCGCTCGACCAATCCAGACACCAGAGGTGCAGGGAATCCAGACCGACCCGCTGCCCCAACCTGCAATGGCCCGGTTTCCCACCTCCACCGCTTGCCACCCCAGGCGCATGAAGGACGTGTGCCGAACGTGTAGAACCGAGGGGACGGGTGAAACGACCTCTCCCCACCCCGTGATCATGGGGTGTGGATGCCTTGAAGACCGCGACCCGGCCCCATTCAGCAAATGAGCCGCGCCTCCACGCCTCCCTCTTTTTACGGGGAAGGCGCGAGCCCCCTCTTTACTTTGATGTGACGCATGCGTCATGCGCACCCCTCCACGTCGCGCATTCAACGCGGGTCGTGGGAAGCGCAGTGCGTGAAAAGTTTTACCGCGGTAAAAACCGCCCCACCTGCCCGCGCACCGTTTCGGGCCTGGCCCAACTACGTGTCGCTCTTATGTGTGGCCCAGGCCCGGGGGCTCCTGTCGGTGTACAAAAGAAGGGGCGCATCTTTGTACCCCATTACCTGTGCACGGACAGTCGGAGCCGCGCCCGCAGCCACACCAAGCAGAACAAGGGAGGTGATCCGAGGTAAAACCGAAGCCCAAGACAGCCAAGGCAACGTCAAGGCCAAGAACACAAAGAAGCAGAGAGGCGAAGCAGGTTCCCCCGGCAAGATCCTTGCCGGGGGCTGCCTCAGCGGCCCCGGCAAGACCCTTGCCGGGGCGGCTCGCCCACACCAGCGGAGTGAGCCACCCTCGAGCCCACAGGTTCCAACTCAACCAACCACGTTGGAACTAGGGCTCGGGAGGCACCTCCATGGTGGCATACAGATCTTTATGAAGACAAGGAATATTCAAGATCAGATGAGGATTAAAAGACAACGGCCCTCGGCAAGATCCTTGCCGAGGAAAGCCACAAGACCCCCGGCAAGATCCTTGCCGGGGACGACGGCGCTCCATGGCAAGACCCTTGCCGGGCCACCCGGCAAGGCTCTCACCGAGGGCGTCAGCGGGGCCACTGTCAGGCCCACACCAGCCAAGTCTCTACAACCATTCGCATGCAGCTACCAGCCCAACCAGCTGGGCAGGCACCTGCATGGCAACATGTAGCTTCCAGGGCAACTCATCAAGCGCCTGCGTGGTGGCATGTAGATCTTCGTGAAGACCCTACGACCGCGCCACCTCAGCTGCCTGCCTGCCTACATGGCGCTGCATGCGTCGCTGGCGAGGGCGCGTCTCGAAGCGAGGAGGAGCAGCGACGGACGGGATGGGCCTCGCTCCCGTCCCCGATAAAGCTAGGGGACACCTCAGTGGTGCATTAAATGCGTCTTGTCTTGTAATACGAGCGATAAGCTCATAGCACTGTATGCCTTTCCACCTCCGGTGTGCCACTGTGGCAGCCCCTTTCGACTATAAAAGAAGGCCCATGGCATACTGGAAAAGGATTCGGCTCTCTGAAACGGCAGCCACTTTAGCTAGTTTGAGAGCTCAAGAACACTCAACACATCCACCAAAGCAGGACTAGGGTTATACGCATCCTCGCAGCCCGAACCTGGGTAAACGAATCTTGTGTTGATTACTAATCCTGCTCTTCTCACAACCCTACGCCCCGGCAACCGTAGTAGGGACTCTTGTGATCCCATAGGTGTCGTTCCACGCCGACATCAGTGGGGCCGAGTTTGACTATTGGTTTGGGACATATGTGGATGTGAGAAAGTGGTTGAAGGGCTTTGGAGCATATCACTAAGCACTTTGAGCAAGCAAGCCATTAAGCAACACCTCATCCCCTCTTAATAGTATTGGCTTTCCTATGGACTCAATGTGATCTTGGACCACTAAAATAGAAAATGTAGAGTCCTCAGCTTTGATCTTGAGCCAATCCTTTGTCCTCAGCGTCTTGAAGGGGTTCCACATCCTCTAGTCCATGCCACTCCATTTTTGAACTTATCAAAAACATACTAGGTAGAAGCATTAGTCCAACAAGAGATATGTTGACATTAATTACCAAAATCACCCAGGGAGCACTTGTGCTTTCAATCTCCCCCTTTTTGGTAATTGATGACAACATACATCAAAGCTTTAGATAAAGATATAGAGAATAACAAGTAAAGCTTTGGAAAGACATGTAACATGCATAGGCTCCCCTACATGTATGCAAACATGTAAATATGGAATATAGGAGCATGTGAATGCATAAGCATGACAGAGTAAGCAATGTGTTACATGTATCTTGGCTATATGCATCAGAGTAAATGATGTGAATATGGGAAATGTATTCATGCTCATGAGTCCTTCTTGCAAGCAGTATGTACAACAAAGAAGAAATCCTCATACACATGACTGTGATGCATATACTTACCTTGTGGTCTTGAGTTGGCTTAGGAAGGAATGAACCTGAGTAAACAAGGTTTGGTAACACAGATACACCTACTAGCCAGAGCAAACAAAAGAAACCACAAGAGTACCAAGACTGGGATGACATGTAGAGAGTGAGTACTGAGTACTCTATTGGATATGACATGTCCCCAAAGGTAAAGATGTGCAATGAATTCAAGAATTTCCTTCCCTTAGATGTCTTGATCCCCCTTAATCTAGCATGGAATACTGGGAGAAGATAGGGAACAGAAAATCGGAGCAAAGCTAAGGAACAGAGCTAATGCAAACAATCAAATATGAACATGTCTTTCCCCTCTTAAAGACATGTGACTTCTCTCCTCTTGAACACCAAGCATCTGGGGTTTCTACACTCTCCCCCTGAGCATTCTCTCCCTTTATAAAAATGATTGAGCTTTGATGTGACATCAATTTCTGTCGGCGTTCTGGGAACGGGGGTCCCCAGACTTGCCTGCCTGCGGCCTGCGGCGTGGCTCGAAGGAGGCCCAGCACGGCCCATCTTCATCAACGCAAGCTCAAGACCCTCGCGAGGGGCCAAGCCTCGCGGGGCGGACGACAAGGAGCTTCCTCGGGCACGGCCTCGTATGGCTGGCTCATGAGGAGGCGGAGAATACAAGGCAGGGTACCTCGCGAGGTGCCCATGACGCAAGCCATGACGACCAAGGGCGCCAGTCGGGTGCCAGCCCGTGCAGTGTCCTCCTTTCCTCTTTGGTGCAAAGGGAGCAAGCGCATGCGAGAGCATCAAGCAAAGGCATCCGTTTGATTGCAACAAGACCAAGACCAGCCCAACGGCCGGAAGGAGTCATCGTGGAGCCCAAGCGGCGTCATCACGAGCCTTTGGCGCGAGCACCAACTTTAGTCGGGATAAGTGTACCTGCTGTTCCCCTTCAAAATGGCCAATTGTTGGTGCCCTTCCCGCTCAATATTTGGGAAGAGGCCTAGGGCCTTCGCCTATAAATAGGACTAGCCACCCACAGGGTAGAGTAGCTGGAGAGGGAGGAGGAGATCCGAACCCTCATCAAGAAGCCCGATGGCAGGCTGAACACCACCTAGCAGTTCATCGCACCCGCCTAGAAACAGACCCTCGAGAGGCTGTTCTTACTTGTATTGTTCCTCATCAGCCCAAGAGGCAATCCACCACACCACACACTGGAGTAGGGTATTACACCACAATGGTGGCCCGAACCAGTATAAATCTCATGTCTCATGTGCTGTTCCGTTTAGTAGTTTAGTTCCCAGCGATTCGGTGAGGTGCGAGACGGTGGAAGGTTGGATCTCCGCGCGCACCCCAGTGTTCGAACCTCAAGGGTCTGCCGGAACCCGAAATCCGACAATTTCCAAGAAGGGTTCTTCTGGATTTTTGTTTCAAATGGGTTTGGTCCTTGAGTCACAAAGCAAAGCAGCAAGTCAAATGTGATGCTGGTAGAGGACAAGAATCATTGGGTGGAGCTGGAGTAAAAAGAATGCAGGAACAAGTGGCAAGCTATATTTTCTGCAGTGAAATCTGTAGCACCGAGTTGTGTGCTTCTGTGGCACCGAAAGAATTCGGTTGGACCAAAGAAAACAAACCGGTGTGACTGAGTTCATCACAGTGAAAACACTTGTCACCTCAGATCACTACGCAATTAAGATCTCACAAAGATTTGCAAGGAATTAACTAAAAGATTTGCAATGAATTGGATGCAGGGAATGCAGAACAGAAAAGAAAAGAAATGAAAAGATCTAGATGAAGTTTTTTTTGCGTTTTGAAAGGGGAAACAAATATGCATGAGACAAATGCAAGAGCATAGAGAAACACAAGAGAACTTCATCTAGAATTTGTCGGTGACAAAGTCACCTACGTTAGAGTATATTGACTTAGGAGTCAAGTGAGGTCATACTCATCGTTTAAGCTCAAAATGGGGTTACCATTTTTCGTTTAAGCATCTTGATGTATTCACATCTTGTTGAGTTGCTTTGACCCATGACTTGGAGAAAAGCTTCTCTAAGATGGAATAACATACCTTGGGTGGTGGTGTTGATCTTGATCATGTAGTTAAACTTGTGTGGGTTGCTCAAGGTTGATGTAGCTTATCAAGAATTGGGAGCACCACTTGGAATTTGAGTTCATCTACCTACATGGGTTAGTCTTGTAAGGAAGAGCACTTGTGTATCCAAAATGACAATCATAAAATTTAATATGGAATTTGTCAAAGGATATGTTTGAAGGGTTTCGTCCTTCCTTGTCTTCAACCACCATTTTGTAGAGACTTGGTGATGTAGAAATTGCTCAAGATGTGAGTGAGTTGCAATATCATAGATTCAGATTCATCCAAGTACCTACAAGGGTTAGATAGCATGCAAGGGTGCAAATATATCAAGACATATAAATAGCATCATGAAAGGAATATCAAGGATTAGTCAAAGGCTCATGCCTTGCATGTATCCAAATGGAGTCCCTACTCCAAGTTTGAAGCGTCAATGATGTTCAATTCTCCTCTCAAACGGCAAAACACTTTCTCATCAAGAGGTTTGGTGAATATAGCCGCCAATTTCTTATGGGTGCGACATTCTTAAGATCAATGTCCCATTTGGCAACGTGATCTCAAATGAAATGATGACGAACTTCAATATTCTTAGTTCGAGAGTGTTGCACAGGATTGTGAGCAATCTTGATAGCACTTTCATTGTCACAAAGCAATGGAACATGTTTCACATATATCCCATAATCTTTAAGAGTTTGGGTCATCCAAAGTAATTGAGCACAACATGAACCAGCGGCAATGTATTCCGCTTCGGCAGTGGAGAAGCATACCGAGTTTTGTTTCTTGGAGGACCAAGACACAAGAGATCTACCAAGAAATTGACAAGTACCCGAAGTGGACTTTCTATCAACCTTGTCTCTGGCATAGTCTGAATCGGAGTAACCAACAAGATCGAAAGAAGACCTCTTAGGATACCAAATGCCAAAATTTGGTGTGTGTATTAAGTATCTCACTATCCTTTTCACGGCCTTAAGATGACATTCTTTAGGGGACGCTTGATATCATGCACACATGCACACACTTAGCATAATATCGGGATGAGAGGCACATAGATATAACAATGAACCAATCATGGAGCGGTAAACCTTTTGATCGACCGGTTCACCATCTTTGGTCAAATCAAGATGTCCACTAGTAGGCATGGGTGTAGTCATACCTTTGCATTCTTGCATATTGAACTTCTTGAATAAGTCCTTGGTGTACTTTGTTTGAGAGAAAAAGGTACTTTCCTTAGTTTGCTTGATTTGCAAACCGAGAAAGAATTTGAGTTCACTCATCATAGACATCTCAAACTTCTCCGACATTAGCTTTCCAAACTTCTCACTAAAGTGGGGGTTAGTCGAGCCAAATATAATATCATCAACATAGATTTGGCACACAAATAGTTCTCCATTAACACTTTTAGTAAAAAGAGTAGAATCTATTTTTCCAATTTTAAGGGCCTTTTTCAATAAGGAACTTGGTCAAGCATTTATACCACGCTCTAGGAGCTTGTTTAAGACCATAAAGAGCTTTGTGAAGTTTGTAAACATGATTAGGTTTCTTAGGATTGACAAAGCCGGGAGGTTGCTTCACATAAACTTCCTCCTCAATTTCACCATTTAAAAAGCACTTTTAATGTCCGTTTGGTACAAGGTGATATCATGGTGATTAGCATAAGCAAGTAAGATGCGGATGGACTCAAGTCTAGCAACGGGGGCATATGTCTCACCATATTCCATACCTTCGACTTGAGTGTAGCCTTGGGCGACGAGACGGGCTTTGTTGCGAACTACTTGTCCATCTTCATCTTGCTTGTTGCGAAACACCCATTTGGTACCGATGATGTTGTGGTTGTTGTCGGGCTTCTCAACCAATGTCCACACTTGATTTCTCTCAAAGTTGTGTAGCTCTTCATGCCTACCGTTTATCCAATCCGGATCTTCCTATGCTTCTTCAACCTTCATAGGTTCAATGCTAGAGATGAATGAATAATGTTCACAAAAGTTAGCCAAACAAGTTTTAGAGCGAGTGATTCTCCCGGTTTGCATATCATTGTCGATTTGCTTGACGGGATGGTCTTTGGCGACTCTTGCTCGAACTCGTGGGAGATTTTGCTTGGCTCAGGGTGGAACATCTTCTTCTTCTTGGCCTTCTTCATTGTTGACGTTGTCATTCTCTTGTCGTGGTGGGGAAGGAGGTTGTTGATGTTCATCTTGGTGTACTTCCTCGTTTTCTTCGTCTTCGTGTGTCCCACTTGTGGATGCTTCTGTATGAACTCTTGGTTCACCTTGTCGTGAGGTGGAAGCTTCCACTTGGACGGACGAGGTACTCTCCTTCACTTCCGTTGGACGAATCTTGCCAATAGACAAGTCTTGGACTGCTTCCGAAGGGTTTTTATCTCCTACATCAATTGACAATTGCTCTACTTGCGAGCCGTTAGATTCATCAAACTTCACATCTACCATCTCTACAACCTTTCGGGTGAAATTGTTGTAGACACGGTAAGTGTGAGAGTTTGATCCATAACCAAGTAGGAAACCTTCATGAGATTTAGGAGCAAATCTAGAACGATGATGCTTATCAAGAATGCAACACTTTGAGCCGAATACTCGAAAGTATCCAACTTGGGGTTTGTTACCGGTGAGGAGCTCGTATGCCGTCTTGCCGAGTAGCTTGTGAAGATACAAGCGATTTGTTGATTGACAAGTTGTCTCAACCGCTTCCGCCCAAAAGTGTTTTGGAGTCTTGTACTCATCAAGCATCGTTCTTGCCATCTCAATAAGAGTTTGGTTCTTCCTCTCAACAACTCCATTTTTTTGAGGTGTGTACGTTGCCGAGAACTCGTGTGAAATCCCCTCTTCATCAAGAAAGGTATCCACATTTGCGTTCTTGAACTCCGTTCCGTTGTCGCTCCGAACCTTCTTGATCTTCACTTCAAATTGATTTTGGGCCTTCCTAGAGAAGTGTTTGAAGATCTTTTGGACCTGCGATTTGTCATCAAGAAAGAACACCCACGTGAATCTTGAGAAATCATCGACTATGACTAGACCAAATGAGTTACCACCGAGACTCTTGTAGGCATTGGGACCAAAGAGATCCATATGAAGTAGCTCGAGTGGTCTTCTCGTGGTCATGATGTTCTTCACAGGGTGACTCCCTCCAACTTCTTTTCCTGCTTGACAAGCACTACAAAGTATATCCTTGTCAAATATAACATCTTTTACTCCAAGGATATGATCACCTTTAATAAGCTTATCAAGATTTCGCATGCCCACATGACCTAACCTTCTATGCCACAACCAGCCTTTAGAAGATTTAGCAATTAAGCAAGTTGTAGGTTGAGCCTTTTTTAGTGAAATCAACAATGTAAAGATCACCTCTACGTATACTGGTGAAGACCATTTTATGATTTTCTCTTAGAAACACTTGGCAATCTACTTCAGTAAATAGGACATTGAAACCGAAATCAGCAAGTTTAGATACTGAAAGTAAATTGTACCCAAGAGATTCAACGAGCATGACGTTTTGTATGGATTTATCATGTGAGATGGCCACCTTACCGAGGCCAACCACCTTACCCTTTGAGTTATCACCAAAAGTGACATACTTTCGAGGGCCGTCGTTTTCAGCAAGCTCATGAAACATATCTTTGTCTCCAGTTATATGATCAGTACATCCACTATCAAGGACACATTCCTTTCCTCCAGCCATGTAGCCGCGAAGATTAGCCATAAGACCAAAGTGTCTCATCGCATCGTCAAGATCATAGTCACTATAATCATCCTCATCATAGTATCCATGTTTAACATTGTCTTGTATTTGATCCATTCCTAGAGAGGGTAATTCATTAGATAAATGATCATCACAATGGTCACCTTTATGAATTCTAAGAGCTTCGGATATGACATTGCTAATGATTCCAACATTTACTTTGGCACGCATGAGATTGGTAAGCTCAAATAGACAATCACCAAAGCTAGGATCACTAGAATTCATCTTACTCAAGGTAATAGACTTATGAAGAATTTCATCTAGGTTTTGCAAGGAATAGTTTGGAAATATTTCCTCAAGAAATCTCCATATAGTGTAGGCACAATCAAGAGTAGGCAAACATCCAATCAAGTTTCTAGGCAAGCCTCTAGTGATAAGATTAACAGTTCTAAGGTTGCGGATCATGTCAATAGACTCATCAAGAGTAGGATGCAAAGGATCAACATGAGGTGCACAAGGGCTAGTAATGTACTTGTTCAAATGATATTCATTGAAAATCTCAAGCATTTAATTTTTCCACTCATGAAAGAACTCTCCATCAAGAATAGGCACTCTACGTCTAAGACTCCCCAACATAGACTCATCCATCTTCCTCCATTGGTGATTAAACCAAAGCAATGGAGACCAAAGCTCTGATACCCATTGAAAGGATCGAGAAGAGGTGTCTAGAGGGGGGTGAATAAACTCTAAGAAGAAAAGTTGTTGTTTTTAATTTCCTTAAGTTGATGTGGAGTTTTAGGACAAGTTTAACCATTCAATACATATCAAGCAAGCATGACAAGAGTATATGAGCAGCGTAAAGTAAAGCATGCAAGTCGAAAGAATGTAAAGGGATGGGATTGGAGTATGCAAATGCAATTTGGAGACACAGAGATTCTTTATCTGTGGTTCCGATAGGTGTTGCTATCGTACATCCACGTTGATGGAGGCTTCAACCCACAAAGGGTAACGGTTGCGCGAGTCCATGGAGGGCTCCACCTGAGGGAGTCCTGGACTAAGGGGTCCTCGGGTGTTGTCGGTGTTCTGAGAACGGGGGTCCCCAGACTTGCCTGCATGCGGCCCACAGCATGGCTAAGCAGCGGGCTGCATCCTCGTCTACAAGGCATCCAAGACCCTCGCGAGGGTCCAAGCCTCGTGACGCGAACGGCGCAAGGCTTCCTCTGGAGTGGCCTAGCCAGGCGGCCTCACGAGGAGCGGAGAGATCAAGGCAGGGCAAACCTCGCGAGGGACTCGTGACGTGAGCCATGACGAACGGTGCCAGGCGGGCGCCAGTGCACGCAACGTCCACATTTCCTCTTTGGTGCTAAGGAGGCAAGTGCAGACAAAGAGTACCGAGGCATCGGGCAAAGGTTGCCATATTGGTGCAATGAGACCAAGACCAGGAGGACGGCAAGGCGGAGGTCATTGTGGAGCCCAAGACGGCGTCACCCCAGGGCTTTGCGCAGGCGAAGACCGCTTTTGTCGGGATAGCTTGTACTAGTTGTCCCCCTTTAAATTTTCCCGCCGTTGTTGGCTCCCTTCCCGCTCAACATTTGGGAAGAGGACCAAGGCCTGTATAAATAGGCTTAGCCACCACAGTAGAGGTACGACTGGAACAGATCGAGAAGCCAACGCACGCACAAGAACACCTCAACCTCAGAAGGTTGCTCTTCTCTTGTACTATTCATCATTAGCCCAAGAGGCAATCCACCACCACCACACTGGAGTAGGGTATTACACCACAACGATGGCCCGAACCAGTATAAACCCCGTGTCTCTTTCTGTGTTGTGAGTTCGTCGAGTTCATCCACAAGATCTTAGCGAGCTAGAGCGTAGATCGATTGGAGGGAAGACTTCACGCGCACCCCAGTGTTCAAACCTTAAGGGTTTGCCGGAACCCCACATCCGACATTTGGCGCGCCAGGTAGGGGTGCGCCGGAGCTCCTCTCCACCAATCTGCGCCCTGTGCCGCCGCACTTCGCTCCTATGGCAGGAGCGCCGCCATCCGCCCCTGCGATCGACGCCGGTAGCAAGGAGTCCGGGTATCGAGCCCTGGCTCCTGCCCTGCGGCGAGTGCAGTGGCCGACCAAGTTCAAGCCAGAGATGCTGTCGCATTACGACGGCACGGTAGATCCGGTGCCATTCTTGTTGGCATACGAGAAGGCCGTCCTTGAAGCTAGAGGCGACGACAAGATCATGGCCAACTGGTTCTCCATGGCCCTCGCCGGCGAGCCACGCGTCTGGCTGTTCAACCTCCCAGGATCAATGGTGGCATCCTGGGAAGAACTCCGCAACCTCTTCGCCGCGCGCTACGCGGCGCTGGTGCACCACGCAGTCGCGGCACTGCTGGGTGGCTGCCAAGCGCCGCCATCAGATCGCCCCGTCAAGCCTTTCCTCCGTCAGATTGGAGCAGCCTCCAAGCGCCCGGGGGCTCCGCCGGGTTGGGATTCACTAGAGGACGATGTCGGATTTCGGGTTCCGGCAGACCCCTGAGGTTCGAACACTGGGGTGCGCGCGGAGATCCAACCCTCCACCGTCTCGTACCTCGCCGAATCGCAGGGACCTAAACTACTAAACAGAACAGCACAAGAGACACAAGATTTATACTAGTTCGGGCCACCGTTGTGGTGTAATACCCTACTCTAGTTTGTGGCGTGGTGGATTGCCTCTGCAGGGCTGTTGAGGAACAAGATCTGAGGGAAGAACAGCCTCGCGAGGGTCTGTTCTTGGCCAGGTGTGATGAACTGCTAGGTGGTGTTCCGTCGCTCTAGCTTGAGGATCGGGTCTCTATCTCTCTCTGGATGCTGATCGTTTCGATCCCCCTACTCTGAGTGTGGCTACTCCTATTTATAGGCGAAGGCCCTGGGCCTCTTCCCAAATATTGAGCGGGAAGGGCGCCAACAATTGGCCATTTTGAAGGGGAACAGCGGGTACACTTATCCTGACTAAAGTTGGTCCTCGCTGCCAAAGGCTCTGGTGATGATGCCGCTTGGGCTCCACGATGACTCCCTTCCAATTGTTGGGGCTGGTCTTGGTCTTGTTGCACCGAAACGGATGCCTTTGCTTGATGCTCTCGCTGCGCTTGCTCCCTTTGCACCAAAGAGGAAAGGAGGATGCTGCGCTGGTGGCACCAGCCCGGGCGCCCTCGGTCGTCATGGCTTGCTCCATGGGCACCTCGCGAGGTACCCTGCCTTGAACTCTCCGCCTCCTCATGAGCCAACCTGACGAGGCCGTGCCTGAGGAAGCTCCTGGTCGTCCGCCCCGTGAGGCTTAGCCCCTCGCGAGGGTCTTGCACTTGTGTTGATGAAGATGGGATGTCCTGGGCCTCCTTTGAGCCACGCCGCAGGCCGTAGGCAGGCAAGTCTAGGACCCCCGTTCCCAGAACACCGACAGTAGCCCCCGGGCCCACGGCGCGCCCGAACTTGGCCGAGCAGAGAGGCGAAAGGGCAAGTGCGAAGCGTCGTGGGCCCCTAACACCTTGACCTTGGGCGCCGCGTGGCGGTTGATTGGACGTGTGCGCCTCTGCAACCGCGTGGGTTGATAATAGAGCGCCATCTTCCTTGCCTCCTTTACTTTCTCCAGTTGCTGCTCAAATCCCCTTTCTTGCGCCTCTCCTCTCTGCTTCCAAGACCTTTAGATCCACTCCGCCTTCGTGCCCTAGCCAGTCATGGCTCCTCGCCAAGCCCCGGCCGGAGCTTGGTACTCTCCTGCCTTGGACCTGCCAAATGTGTCAGGGGCGAGCCTCGCCATGATGCGCCAGTTGACGGAGGCGCAGGGCGTCAATGAAACGGCGGTGTTCAAGGCCGGCTCCTCCGCCCCTGAGGGTCGGAGGAGTACCTTCTACCCGTTCTTCGTGAGCGCCATCATTGCCGGATGCAGTGCCTCCCTTCTCTGAGTTCTTCTTCTCCATCCTCCGTCACTACAACATCCAAGCTCTGCACCTCCATCCCAACTCCGTCCTTCTTCTGGCAATCTTCGCCTACTATTGCGAGGCCCATGTTGGGGTGAAACCCTCGGTGGCCTTGCTGCGCCACTACTTCTTCCACCGAACCTCCCGTGGTTCCGCCTCAGGCGTCTTGTGAGCTTCGTTGCATCTGGAGCCATCGCCATTTCAAACCACAGGAAGCGGATTGAGGGCTTGAGGAGCAAGTGGGTCTTGGTGGATGCTGGGCGCATCCACCCTCGGATGATCCTGCCCACGGAGCCCGCCGAGAGTTCCGACGATCGGGTCCCGGCGGAGCTTGGGATCCCAGCATAAAGCTGGTCTTTGGAGAAGATGGATGCAGATCTGAAGCCAGCCGACGCGGCGGCAGCAAAGCTGACCGGTGCGTCGCTACTGAGGGAGTTCCTGGAGCACCAACTAGCTCCGCTTCGCCAGTACTCGCTTCCGATGTGGAGGCCTCACTCGAGCCCCGTGGTCCTGGCCAGCGAGGATCTGGCGACGGTCCTCCAGTCCTTGGTCGGGGGCGATGTGGCGAGACTGGAGGGCGCCCAGCGCCGCCTTGTTCCTTCGTGAGGATTGGGAGCAGGTAGTGGGGCCCATGCACATCTTCAATGGGGACGGGCCCGTGCCGTGGAGGCTCGGAGGACTGGTGGACGTGTCCTCTTCCGACTCCAGCCAAGAGGTGGAGGAAGGAGGCGGGAGAGGGGTTGATTCGGGAGCGGAGTCAAGGGCTCCTCCTCTGCGGGCGCAGCCCCCGTTCTCCGCCTCCCGAGAGTGACGACAACGAGGATGAGGATGAGCGGGAGGCGTGCCTGCCCTCGATTCGAAGAAGGACGGACTGGGCTGGTCCCCAGCGGATCCGCCCGGCCCGGGAGATCCGCATGACGCGCCTCCCCGCTCTGGTCCCCTTGAAGCTGATCCTGCAGCCGGCTCTCGGGCTTCAAGTATGGCGGAGGCTGCTCGAGTCTACCAACACGACACTGTAAGTGCACACTTCCCGTCTTGATTATTGCTCTGTCGATGAGATCTGATGTACACGTTCTTGACCAGCCGGTGGCGCCCAGCGAAGCCTGAAGGGGGCTCCTGAGGCCCCATCCATGGCGGTGCCTCTGCCCGAAAAAGAAGATGATCCTGACGCCCAGGCCGGCTGAGCCCGCTAGGGCGAGCTTAGCCCCCTTGACCCAGGCGACTCCCGAGGTGCCCTTGCTTGGCACTGCCTCCACTGTTGCCGTGGCGCCGCTGGTTCCGCCTCAGGGCGCAGTGGTTACGCCGCCGCCATCTCCTCCTACCCCACCAACTGCTGTCTCTCCGACTCCTCCCACGGTCCTGGATCGTGCTGCCGCTGAATTGGACCGGCTGCGGCAGGATCTTCTGGGCGCCGACCCTCGCTTGGTGGCCGGGCGCTTGGAGCTGGCCTCTGGCTGGATTCGCTCCGACGCTTCGATTCGGGCAGCGCTGGTCCAGGCCTCGATGGCTTGCGACAAGGAGAAGCAGGCTGTTCGTGAGACGAAGGTTGCCCGCGATGCTGCCCTGGGGGAGGCAGCCAGCATCCAAGGTCGATGTGAGACGCTGGAGGGCGAGCTGAAGAACCTGCAGAACCAGCTTGCCGAGGAGGCCCGCCTCCGCCAGGAGCAGGAGGAAAGCGTGAAGGCTCGCGAGGCGGCCGTCAAGGACCGGGAGGCCAAGCTGAAGAAGCATCGTGACCGCCTAGGCGCGCTGGAGCAGGAACTGGAGGCGAGGAAGGTCGAGTTGGACGACAAGGCGCGGGTTCTTGCCGAAGATCGCGTGGCCTTCACGGATATGGAGGTGAAGGCTCGCGCCTTGCTGAGGGAGCTTTACGATAGCGGTGCAGAGCCCACCGCCGGGCGCAGAGGACGGCCCCGCCAAGCTGCTTCCCTTCCTGGTTCAGCTCTTGAAGATGTCTCCCTTGGTCTTGACCCCACGGTGAGGCCGAGGCGCGTGTCTTGTCTTCCGCAGACCGACGCGGATCCTCACCACATCTATCTTCGCGATCCCAGCGTCGACATGGACAACTTCTTTGGAGCCAGCAAGCGGCGAGCATGCAGCTGCCGCTGCCGAGGCCGTGAAGGGTCGCGCGGAGGCTCTGTTGGGGAAGTTCCGGGCCTTCAGCACCAAGCAGAAGCGAGGCGCTGCCGGCCCTGCTGCTTCACGAGGCGAGCCCATTCCGCGCTGCTCCACCACCGACAAGTGACTCCGTTGTAGCTCCTGCCTTGCTTTTAATTCCTGCACATGTATCATGCCTCGAGGAGGCGTTTAAACTTGCGTTTGGTATTGCGATAACAGTGTGGACTGTAATATTTGCTTTTGAATTCCTTGAAATTTGTGCTTCCTACTTGCTTTACGTTCTCACGCCGGCAGAGCCCGCCCTCAAGACACCTCGGCCGCCGTTAGCCCCGACCGGAAACCAGGGCGGGACCAAGGAGTGAGGGGCTACGTGACAAGTTAGGCTCTGAGTCGCGATGCTCGAGAGTCCCCTTGGCGCACGAACAGCAAGTAGGGAGGTGAGACGCGGGCGGATCCGCCGTTCTACGTCTGTAGAGCCCGGCCCTGCGCATACCTCGACCGCCGTTAGCCTTTCGGAACTAAGGGGTGAGGGGCTACGTGACCAGTTAGGCTCCTGAGTCACGATGCTCAGGAGTCCCCCTTGACGCTCAAACAACATTCGTACCTTGGCTCCGCTCGGGGAGTGACGTGCGAAGAACCAGGCCCGAGGGGCCTGGCTGGGTGGCGTGCGTCTGGGCGTGACCCAGGCGCAGCCCCCGTGCCCAGCCCCCTCGCACGGCGCTCCCGAGGGGAGGCGTTGCGACGAGGCCAGACACTGAGCTCTGGGCTCCCTGAGGTTGATGCGACCCGGAGGCCACCTCGCTTGTTTATCACCAGCGCTGAGCATAAGCGCTTCCGCATGCGTCTGGGCATAGCCGCTCCTCGACAGTGTCGGCCACCAAAGGCGGAGCATGGTGCTTCCACCGAACGTTGGAGGGGCTCCCCTCTGGAGGAGCCCAGGGCGTATCTGCCCCACCACGACACGTGGCTGGAGCGGTAGAAATTTGGGCCGAGGTGTATCTGGGCACCCGTGAGCCAGCAGGACTCACGGGCCCTACCTCAAGGCGGGTTGCGCTGGCTCGGCCTTATCTTCGAGTGTGTTCACCGCAAATTTGGCCGGATGTTTGGTGCTTCACGTCTTGGTCCGGCTCTCGGGCTGGTCTCGGCCGTCGTTGGCAAGCCAGGTCGCGATGCCATGGACAAGACCAGAGGGTGAGGGCGGAGAGCGGTAGGAGCCCCGAGTCGCGATGCTCGTGCACCCCCTTTAACGCATAAGCTGGATTAGATGACGCAACTCTCGTCCTCGTGTCCTGGCTCTCGGGCTGGTCTCAGCCGTCGGCCGCAAGCCGTGTCGTGATGCCATGGACAAGACCAGAGGGTGAGGGCGGAGAGCCGGTAGGAGCCTGAGTCGCGATGCTCGTGCACCCCTTTAACGCTGCATAAGCTGGGTCGAGATCTGACAACTCTCGTCCTCGGGTCGGCTCTCGGGCTGGTCTCACCGTCGGCCGGCAAGCCAGTCCGCGATGCCATGGACAAGACCAGAGGGTGAGGGCCGGAGAGCCGGTAGGAGCCACGAGTCGCGATGCTCGTGCACCCCCTTTAACGTGCAAGCTGGGTTAGATGACGAAACTCTCGTCCTCGGGTCCGGCTCTCGGGCTGGTCTCGGCCGTCGGCCGGGCAAGCCAGTCGCGATGCCATGGACAAGACCAGGAGGTGAGGGCCGGAGAGCGGTAGGAGCCACGAGTCGCGATGCTCGTGCACCCCCTTTAACGCCAAGAAGCTTCCGCCACCCGGAGAAGGTACCAAATAACAAGCATGGTGGAACGAGAGCATAATCCTAAGGAAAACGCAAGAAGGATACATGTCACTGGACCGACCCGGCGGCTTGGGGATGATGCAGCCCGAGGGCGCCCCAACAGGACAAGCTAATGACATGAAATAAAAGGGATATATGCCGCAGGACGGACCCACGCGGCTGGGAATAATCTGACCTCAAGGCGTTCCCAGCCGGAAATAAAACTTAAAGATGTCACCGTGATGTTGGGGATGAAGGGGTGTTGGTGTAGCAGACTCGGTGGGCTGCGGAGCCGATCCTCACGAGCCCCTGTGCCCGGGGGCCTCGGGAGGCTCGAGGCGCCTGGCGGCTCCTTAGGGGCCATCTCCATCTCCGCCAGGCTGCGGGCGTGCTCGACCTCTCGAGCCTCGGGATGGCCCTCATGAGACGCCGGTGCTCAGCAGCCATGTTTGGCAGGCCATAAGGCATGCGTCACGTGGCCGTGGGGCGGACCTTCATAGCGTCCCACTCGCGAGGGCCAGGCGCTCTTGAGATTCGGCTCGGTTGAGCCCCTGGTATGTCGATGCAGACGCAGCCCACCATCCTCGCTTTGGATGGGGGGCCACCAGCGGAAAAGCGGCTGCCCCTCATGACCCTTGACTCCTGTAGCTCCTGAATGGCCTTGCTGACAAACTCTTGAGGGTTCGGCCCTCCTTGCCTTGCTCCTACTTGCGGGAAACGTGCTTCGGAACACGCCTCCACGTGGTGCCCAAGCGCCTCTCTCGAGACCTTGGCGAGGTCGGCGGCCCTCCAGGGGAGAGCCCTCGAGCCCTGCCTGAGGAGGGCGCCGGACGCACTTTCCTATGCAATGGAAGGAGGCTCCTCCTGGCCCGGCGCGGGCCCTGAGGGGCCTGCCTCTTGAGGAGTCGGGTCGGTCGATGTCTTCTTCTTCTTGGGTGCGGCCTCGGAGGCCTCCTGCTGCCGTGGTGCAGGTCTTCCAATGCGGCCTGAAAAGCTTGCTCCAGGGAGCACATCTGCGTCTCTCTTCCACGAGCACCGTGATGACTCCGCCGCTTCCTGGCATCTTGAGGACGTTGTAGCCATGGTGGGTTACGGCCATGAATTTGGCCAACGCTGGGTACCCGAGGATGGCATTGTACGGCAGGCGAATGTGGGCGACGTCGAAGTCGATGAGCTCGGTGTGGTAGTTGTCGCGAGCCCCGAAGGTGACAGGAAGGCGGACCTGCCCGATCGGGACCGTGGAGCCGTCGGTGACTCCGGAGAAAGGCTTGGTTGGCTGAAAGCCGATCGTAAGGCACTTGAATATTGTTGAATGTCTCCACGGACAGGACGTTGAGCCCTGCTCCACCGTCGATGAGGGTCTTGGTGACTAGCACGTTGCTGATGATCGGGGAACAAAGCATCGGGAGAACTCCGGTTGTGGTTGCGCACTTGAGCTGATCCGCTGAGCTGAACGTGATGGCGCACGCCGACCACCTGAGAGGGCGCGTGGCCTCGAGCTTGGGGAGGACTGCATTCACTTCAGCAGGCGAACTACTTGAAGATCTGTTGAGGCTGGGGCTTGAGCTCCGCCCAGATGCTGACGATCGCTCGCGCTTCTGGAAGCCCCAGCCCCTCGTCGATGGCGGTCTTCAATTCTCCTTGGCGGCGGCGGCGGTGGAGGGAGGCCTGCGTTCCCCTGCAGGCGATCCTCGCGAGGCTGATCCCTCGGCCTCCCTCGCGAGGTGGGTCTTGCCAGTGATCCTCGCCCGAGGTTGGTCGCGCCACCCTTGGCGCGGGCCGCGGTCTTCCAGCGTCTGCATTCCTTCCTCCTCCTCGGCCGTAGCCCCGGTCGCTGCGCTCGGGGCGTCTGCCGACCCTTCCTTCACGTACGGCCCGAAGTTCTTGACATTCATTGGTGTTGTGAGTGTGGAGGTTGTGGTACACGCAGTACCGGCTGCCCTTGGAGGACTCGGGCTGATCTCTGCCTCGCTTGGTGTCTGGTTCTGCGAGCACAAAGAGCCCCTTGCGCTTCACGTCCTTGCCTTGGACTTATTTTCTTGGGATCCATGGCAGGCAGCTCGAGGAGGAGAGGCGCCTCCTCAGCCCCTGGCGCACTTGGTTGCCAAGTTGAACAACTCTGTGGAGGTGCACAGATCTTCATGCATCGCTACTCCTCCTTCATCTTGACGTCGCGCACTCCGTCGGAGAAGGCGAGATGATGGCCTCCTCCGTTACCACAGGAATCTTGAGGCGCTGCGTTGTTGAAGGCGGATGTACTTTGCGGGGTTTCCCACAGGCTGCTTGATTCGACGCATGTCGCTCACGGCGGTGGCGATCGCGAGTACCTTGGAAGTTGGCGATGAAGCGGAGTCGCATCTCGGCCCAGAAGAGATCGTGCACGGGGCCAGATTCAGGAGCCAGTGCGGACCCGTCCTTGAGCGCCATGGGAAACCAGTTCGCCATGACCTTTTCATCCCGTTGGCAGCCTCGATGCCCAGCTCATAGAGCTGGAGGAACTCCGTAAGGTCGATTCTTGGCGTCGTAGCGAGGAGGCAGGTCTGGCTTGAACTTGGCGGGCCACGCGAGGCTGCGCAGCTCGGAGGTGAAGGCGCGGCAGCCCGCCGTGGCCGCGGGAGCCCTCGGACGGCAGATAGCTTGGTCTTGTGGGCCTCCCTGCGCCACGGCTGGGGGCAGCGTAGGGTCTTAGCGTCTTTGGGCGAGGCGCTTCAGGGCAGCTTCTTGCGGGCGAGGAACTTCTTGGCAGCTCTGCTCTTGCCGCGCGGCGCTGGCGGAACGGGTTCCGCCCGAGGCCACGCATATAGGGCTGTGGCGCCGTCTTGAGGAGGAGGCGGATGAGGCGCTCCGGAGCTTCATCGCCAGCAAGGCGGGTGCGGTGCAGCGAGACGGATGGTGCGGGTCGCCTCTGCAAAGACGGACGAGCTCGGCGACTTCGGTCGAGCCATTCTTCAGAGACATCGCCGACGGGCGGTAGTGCAGGAGCTCGTTTGCGCGATGAGTGCAGCTCGGACCTCCATGGCAGCGAAGCGCGCGTGGCGAAACCAGCGGGGTGAGCGAAAGCGTGGCGGTGCGGCCGTCCGCCTCATGGGACGGGTGCTGGGGCGATGCTTGCTGCTCGTTCCCCGTCCGGGCCGGTGGTGGCGTTGTGGCGGTGTGACGGGAACGACGAGCGCCCCGCCGGGAGCCGTCTGGGCGACATGGGAGGCGAGGGCGGCTCGGCGCTCAGCAGGCCCGACAGCGTCGGAACATGGTTGCGGTGGTCGAGGAAGAACAAAGGCGACGAAGGCAGATTCGGTGCACCTACCGGGCGCGCCAATTGTCGGATTTCGGGTTCAGCAGACCTTTGAGGTTCGAACACTTTGGGGTGCGCGGAGATCCAACCTCCACCGTCTCGTACCTTGCCGAATCGCATGGACCTAAACTACTAAACAGAACAGCACAAGAGACACAAGATTTATACTAGTTCGGGCCACCGTTGTGGTGTAATACCCTACTCTAGTTTGTGGCGTGGTGGATTGCCTCTGGGGCTGTTGAGGAGCGATCTGAGGGAAGAACAGCCTCGCGAGGGTCTGTTCTTGGTGGGTGTGATGAACTGCTAGGTGGTGTTCCGTCGCTCTAGCTTGAGGATCGGGTCTCTATCTCTCTCTGGATGTCGATCGTTTCGATCCCCCTACTCTGAGTGTGGCTACTCCTATTTATAGGCGAAGGCCTGGGCCTCTTCCCAAATATTGAGCGGGAAGGGCGCCAACAATTAGCCATTTTGAAGGGGAACAGCGGGTACACTTATCCTCGACTAAAGTTGGTCCTCGCCGCCAAAGGCTCTGGTGATGACGCCCGCTTGGGCTCCACGATGACTCCCTTCCAGCCGTTGGGGCTGGTCTTGGTCTTGTTGCGTCAAAGCGGATGCCTTTGCTTGATGCTCTCGCCTGCGCTTGCTCCCTTTGCACCAAAGAGGAAAGGAGGGCGCTGCGCAGCTGGCACCGACCAGGCGCCCTCGGTGCGTCATGGCTTGCGTCATGGGCACCTCGCGAGGTACCCTGCCTTGAACTCTCCGCCTCCTCATGAGCCAACCCGACGAGGCCGTGCACGAGGAAGCTCACTGTCGTCGCCCGTGAGGCTTGGCCCCTCGCAAGGGTCTTGTGCTTGTGTTGATGAAGATGGGCTGTCCTAGGCCTCCTTTGAGCCACGCCGCAGGCCGCAGACAGGCAAGTCTGGGGACCCCCGTTCCCAGAACGCCGATAGCCGACCTCACCTTCGACTCGGAAGACCACCCTGGCTCCACCGCCGGTTCCGGCATACTCCCAATGCTCTGTACACCTACCATCTAGAACGTGGCCATCACCAAGACCCTCATCGATGGCGGTGTCGGCCTCAACTTGCTCTGCGTGGAAGTTGTCACGACCGGTTTTCCAATAAAAATATTTATTGAGAAACCGATCTGTTAATTCTAGTGTGAGGAAAATCCTCCTTTCTGGTAGACAAAACCTTGATACAATAAGCCAGTAGCATTTATTATATTATAGGGTCGAGCTGATCTAGCTCAACATTTATTACAAGCACGCCAATAATTATACATAGTGGCGGATATGACATAGTGGAGTGGTGGCATACTACTGACTCGAGGTAAAGTAGTAGAATAACACAGTGGAGTGGATGATATGACTCCTACATCGGCGGCTCATCGGCGTCGAGGTGAGGCTCCGTGAATTTATTTGGGTAGCGGAAGCGAATATAACACAGATGACTAATCCAAGGGTCGACGAGACTGACCGGGATTCCTCTAGGCGTCGGACTCGCTATCGAACTCTTCATCCATGAGATCGCCTTCGTCAGCATCTGGCCAAATCAACAAGCCAGGTGAGTACTTTGAAAGTACTCGCAAGACAGTTCGGACAAAAGATATAACAAATGTATGCATGAATGCCTCATGAGTAATTTAACAATGCGCAATCAAAACAGTATAGCAAGGTAAGTAAAAAGGGAATCGGCGGTAGTCCGCTCGAAAACCCAAGGAAAATAAACTAAAAACCGATCGGGTGTCTGAAGCGACACCTCGAAGGGCGAACAAATAAGTAAAGCATACCACAGTCGGGCGTCTAAGCGACACCTCATAAAGGGCTTATACATGAAAGAAAAGACATGCATGCCACAGTCGGACGTCGGAGCGACATCACAGAAAGGGCTTGTATCAGAGATAAGTAAATAACAATGCCACAGTCGGAGTCTGAGCGACATCGCAGAAAGGGCTTATATCAAAAGTAAACGAATGACAATGCCGCAATGGATGTCCGAGCGACATCACGTAAAGGGCTTATATCAAGAATAAGTAAATAACGATTACCCGCGATCGGACGTCTGAGCGACATCGCAGAAAGGGCTTATATCGAAACAAGTAAATAACAATGCCACAGTCGGACGTCAGAGCGACATCGCAGAAAGGGCTTATACTTCATTTTACAAGAAATGGTATTCACGGAAAATATTCATCACAAGACAGGAAACGAGTTAGTCCATCCACAGGAAATAAACCTTTAACACTCATGTGGTTCTCAGGAGTTTCTATCTCTGGGACTGACATTTGACGAGATAAGATGAAGAATGCACTTGGATCTGAATAAGATGATTTCAAGGATTTTTTTGACTTTGCAGAGTTTGTACCAAATTATCCACTGCCAACGGATTTCCGTAGTCACGGGGGACTAGTTCCGTTTACGGTATTTCGGAGAAAACACAGCTAACCAGTACACACCCATCCTACCTCACGTTGCCAGGAATCACCCTAGATAGCGTTCAAGAAATTTTTTGAGATGGGGAGATCACAATCTCGAATAGCATGGGATCAAATTTATATACGCGCACTCTAAGGGGTGCCCCCCTCTCGGTCCCAACCGGAAACACCCATGCCCCCTGACCGGATGATAGGCTTTAATCCAGGGCCATGGAACCCTCATCCCGGCCTCTCGATTTGGTGTGTGCCAGAAAGTGGTTTGCAACTTACTAAGCCGTATCCCTCGCGGAAAACATGTGGTAGTACGAAAGGGAGACGGACGAGAACTGGACTGATTTATGTTGACACTGGGTCAACGGTCTGGCATAAGACTGGCAGGCTACAACACTACCATCTTACCCATTCTCATGCCAACTCATGGCCATGCAACTTGTTTCCAACAACTCATGGATTTCCGAACTCACTTGCCTCAAATTTTTACGTGATAAAACTTTCATCGAGATGCTCATGAACATGCCATGATACTAATTAATGCACACATGCCCAAACACTCATCATATCGAAAGTTCAAACATGCTTGCCTGGTTTGGAGTAGTCGGGGCCTAGCTCGGTGAAGTTCGCGGTTCCGTCACCTCCTTCGGTATCTACGGTATACAAAAATATACGCACTAACGTAAATACCAAGGGGTGCTCAAAAATGTTCCAAATATTTTTCAAATAAATCTGATAAAAAACTAGACAAAATTTTGAAGAGGACAGAAAAAGAATCATTCAAAAATCCTTTTCTGTTTAAAAGTTATAAGAGTTTTGGTCCAAGGACCTTTCTATAATGAAACAGAAAACTCTCAGGGGTCTAATCAGAAAAGTCCATAAAACGATTCAGATTGGAAAGCGCCTTTGCCAGAATACGCTTTCAAAAAACGGTTCAAAAAAAAGAAGGGAGAGGCTGACGGGCGGGTCCCACCCATCGGGTTTGAATATTCAAAAGGAGGCGGCAGAGCTCGTCGGCGCCCGAGAGCTGCGGTGGTCGCCGGCGGCGATCCACGGCGAGGCAGGAGGATCGGGTGGTACCTCCGTGCTCAGTGCGTCATTCCGCGTCGGTGGGTGGTGGTGGTGGTCGCCGGGGAGCACTACGTCGGCAATGGCCGCGTTGCTCGGCGTGACGGCGGTTCGGGAGGGGTTGGATCTCGCCGGGAGTGCAGCGAAGAGCAAATTGAAGAGGGGTTAGACTCTTGGGTGCTCGAGAGGGTTCTTGTGAGGTTAGGGCGCCGGGGACGGCCTCACCGGAGTGAATCGAGGTGGAGGCCGAGGCGGAATGAGGCGGACGGAGTTGGGGGAGGAGACCTCCTCAAGGTCCTCCTAGTGGCCTGGCGGAGTGTTGGTGAGGTACAGGGATGGTGCATGCTCGAGGGCGAGCTCGGGGCCCCTTTTTATAGGCGATCCGAGGTGATGCCCGTGAACGGAGTTCTCCGGCGAAGGTTACGGCGGCGCAGAGCTTGGTCGGGGAGGTTTAGGGGGTTGAGCGTCATCGTGGAGGCCCACTGGTTCCATTCAGACGCTTCGCGGACTTGGATTAGGGGCTTTGAGTGGGTTTCACGGAACGGGTAGCGCGGGTCTGCTGGCGGCGCAGAGGCGCGCTTCGTGCTTGCCGCCACGCATAACGGTGTCATGCGGGGTGTGCTGGCATGCATGAGCCACGCGGAGGGCCAGGGAATGATGGGCGGCATCGGGTGGCGTGGCGAGCAGGCTCAGGCCCTCGCTGGCCGCCACGGGTGGCGCAGCCACCGCAGAAACCGCCAACACCGGCGAGGCTCGCCGCTACCGATGCCAGCATCCGTCCAAGGGGGCATGCGGCACTCCAGCCAGGGAGGAGGGGTCGTGCGCAATGCGCCAGGGCGCACTGTTGACAGGTGACTGAACTCTGACGAAGAAACGACACTGAATCTCTGAATTTCTGAATTTCTCTGAAAGTGCAAAGTAACAGTGCATGCTAGGTGTTCGACAGAATGCTTTTGGCATGTGGGGATTTTTCCTTGAGCTGATTTTTGGTGGAGTGGCTTCTCATTGCAACTGGAGGTTGCCTGAATTTTGGTGGAATTCTTGGAGAAGAGGAGATATGAATTTCACCAAATTTGATAAATCTGGTCCAAACTTGCAGAAGCTGAAACTTGAAAATTTTGAACAGAAGAAGAGTAGATCTTGATGGTTCTAGGTTGTGGGTGCTAGGGACTATCCAGAGGAATTGATTTGAGATCAAAGATCAAAGGCATTAAGGTACTTTCTTTGCAAATCACCTAGGCTCAAAATAATGGACAGGTGGGGAAAGAATTAAATGAAATAAAATCCAAAAATGAGTTGGACTTGTTGGGACAGAACATTTGGATTGCCCTAAAGTGGAAGAGGGGTTTTTCGGGAGATTTACCACAAGAGGCAAGATAAAACCATGGGTGGTTTCAAAATAAGAGAAGACCCAAAACTCCTAGGGTTTTCTTCTAAAAGAAAAAAAATCCCAAAAATAAAATTTGAGAAGGGGGAAATCAGAAGAAAGGTTTTTTTTTAATAACCAACACCAGAGTTGAAGAAGGTGCCAAAGTAAAATCTTTTGTCTAAGGGAAAATTCTTGAGAGAAAGAGATTTTTGGAAGGGTTTAAATGACCTCCTTCAAAACCAACAAAGTTTTTGCTGAAAACCAAAACAAAAATTTTGGAGTGTCATAGAAGCCTTCAATCTCCTCCATGTACCGCCCGAGAGGCTCAACCTCAGCAAGCCTTTTTCGGGAGTAGGGGACGGAGCTGCCCACTCTCCGGGGCAGATCCGTCTCCCTGTCACCTTCGGCACGCGCGACAACTACCGCACTGAGCTGGTGGACATCGACATCGCCTGCATCTGTCTCCCGTACAATGCTATACTCGGGTACCCAGCTCTTGCTCAGTTCATGGCGGTGACTCACCCGTCTTACGACCTCATGAAGATGCTAGGGAGCAAGGGTGTCCTCACCATCAAGGGGGCGCGCGCCCGCCAAGAAGAAGCAGTTGTTCACTCAAGACAAGGCGGAAACCAAGCAGGTGCCGGTTGACGAGGACGGGTCTTCAGGAGCCACTTTTACCATAGGAACCAGCCTTGACCCGGGACAGGAAGAAGCTTTGGTGAGGTTTTTGCGCGCGAACAAGGAGATATTCGCATGGGAGCCCAATCAGCTGGTTGGGGTCCCGAGAGAGGTGATCCAACATCATCTAAGGGTGTGCCCCAACATGCACCCCGTGAAGCAACGGGCGAGGCGGCAGTCCCCCATGAAGCAAGCCTTCATCGTCCAAGAGACACGCAAGCTAGAGGCGGCTGGCACCATTCGAGAAGTCCGATACCCTGATTGGCTGGCGAACCCCGTCGTGGTGCCAAAGAAAGGTGGGAAGGAACGGATGTGCGTCGACTTCACCAACCTCAACAAATCTTGCCCCCAAGATCCGTTCCCCCTTCCGCGCATCGATCAAATCGTCGACTCCACCACCGAGTGCTATTTGTTATGTTTCCTGGATGCGTTCTCTGAATACCATCAGATCAAGATGGCGGTGGAGGATGTGGAGAAGACGGACTTCTTGACACCATGTGGGTTGTATTGCTACACCTGCATGCCTTTCGGCCTCCGCAACCCGGGCGCAACCTTTCAGCGGCTGATGTACATCGCCTTGGGGCGACAGCTCGGGAGGAACACAGAGGCCTACGTCGATGACATAGTGGTCAAATCTCACAAGGCGAGGACATTGATTCAAGACTTGGAGGAGACCTTTGAAAGCTTGCGTCGGGTGAACCTGAGGCTTAACCCGGAGAAGTGCGTGTTCGGTGTCCCCACCGGCAAGCTGCTAGGGTTCCCGTATCCCATAGAGGGATCGAGGCGAACCCGAAGAAAATTAAGGCCATCGAAGACATGAGCCCACCGCAGACCCTCAAGGAGATGCAGAAGCTAGCAGGGCGGCTGACCGCGTTAGGGCGTTTCATCTCCAAGCTAGGCGAGCGTGCCTTACCCTTCTTTAAGCTCATGAAGAAGAAGGGCCCCTTCGAGTGGACCCCGGAGGCCGACCGGGCCTTCCAAGAACTCAAGAAATACCTTACCAGCCACCCGGTGATGGTGGTGCCACGGCCTCTTGAGCCACTAGTACTCTACCTAGCCGCCACCCCATACTCCGCCAACGCGGCGCTGGTGGCGGTCCGGGAGGAACGCCAAGACAAGGGAGTCCTGCGCCAAGCCAGAGTTGATGCAGCGCAGGGCCAAGAAGGCGCACCAGGGCCATCAGCGGCGGAAGATCAAGCTCGGCAGGGCAACATCGTGAAAGCTCCTGAGGACGGCCAAGTCTCAGGAAGTCCTCCGCCTCAGGATACGCCACAATCTCTGCAAGACTCAAGCCTCAACAGTGTGTCAGCCCTCATCGAGCACCCGGTGTACTTTGTCAGCACTGTACTGTGGGACGCAAGGGCACGCTACCCCATGCCGCAAAAGCTCCTGCTCGCGCTCTTGGTGGCCTCACGCAAGTTGCGGCAGTACTTCCAGGGCCACCCCATCAAGGCCGTCTCATCCTACCCATTGGAGAGGGTACTCAGGAGCCCGAACTCGGCCGGAAGGGTTGCTGAATGGAACATCAAGCTGCAAGCATTCCTGCTGGAGTTCAGCACTACCAGAGTCATCAAGGGAGCCGCGCTTGCCGATTTTGTGGCAGAATAGACCGATGCCCCGGCTCTTCAGGAAGGAGAAGACCGGTCCACCTCCCTAGGGAGTGAGGCACCAGACGGTTGGGTCATGCATCTCGAT
Source organism: Aegilops bicornis (assembly GCA_021605145.1). Taxonomy (NCBI): domain Eukaryota; kingdom Viridiplantae; phylum Streptophyta; class Magnoliopsida; order Poales; family Poaceae; genus Aegilops; species Aegilops bicornis. Next base: position 336,064,872 of record CM038672.1, on the reverse strand, counting down.
GGCGCCTTCGCGCACCAGGGCGCGGGGGCTGGAGCAATGCTCATCTCGCCCACTCAGAACAAGCTTTACTATGTCGTGCAACTCTGCTTCCAGCACGGCGAGAAGGTCTCCAACAATATCGCAGAATACGAGGGCTTCATAGCTGGCCTGAAGGCCACGACGGCTTTGGGGATGAGGCGCCTTACCGTCAAGGGCGACTCGCAGCTCCTCGTCAACTTCTCCAACAAAGTGTATGAGCCAAAGGACGAGCACATGGAGGCCTACCTTGTGGAGGTGCGCAAGATGGAAAAGCAGTTCTCGGGCCTAGAGCTGCAGCACGTGCCCCGAGGCACCAACAAGGAAGCCGACGACATCGCAAAGGGAGCCTCCAAGAGGCAGCTGCAAGAGCCCGGCGTCTTCGAAGAGCGGCTCTTCAAGCCGTCGGCTGCACCACCTCTATCAAACACGGCTCAGCCTCGGGAGGAGCTCTCGCACCCCCCGGCCACGGGGGCCCCAGCTTGTGGCCCAACCTCAGTAGCTCGGTTACTCCTGGCGCTCGAGCCTCCGGAGGAATGCTGGACCAAGGAATTCAAGGAGTACCTGATGCACGGGACGTTGCCAGAGAAGGAAGAAGACGCGGAACGCATGGCCCGACAGGCCACGACATACTGCATTCAAGACGGCGAGTTGTACAAGAAACGGTCGAACGACGTCACACTACGCTGCATCTCTAGCGATCAAGGAAGGGAGCTGCTGATCGACATACACGGCGGGGACTGTGGACATCACTCATCGTCACGGACCCTCGTCGGCAAGGTGTTCCGCAGCGGATTCTATTGGCCCACAGTGCTCAACGATGCAGCTGAGCTGGTCAAGTCTTGTGAAGCTTGCCAATTCCATGCCAAGCAGAATCATTAGCCTGCGGAGGGCCTCCAAACCATTCCGCTCACGTGGCCATTCGTGGTCTGGGGGCTGGACATCTTGGGCCCGTTCCCACGAGCGCCAGGGGGCTACCGCTACCTCTACGTCGCCATCGACAAGTTCACCAAGTGGGCAGAAGTGGAAGCCATCCGTACCATTCCGGCCGGCTCTGCTGTCAAGTTCATCAAGGGCCTCGTGAGCCGCTTCAGGGTTCCCAACCGCATCATCACGGATAACGGCTTGCAGTTTACTAGTAACCTCTACAAAACCTATTGTGCTAACCTTGGAACGCAGATCTGCTACGCTTCGGTGGCCCACCCCAGGAGCAATGGTCAAGCCGAACGCGCCAACGCTGAGGTCCTGAGGGGCCAGAAGACCAGGACCTTCAAGAATAAGCTGGAAGCCTGCGGCAGAGGTTGGCACGACGAACTCCAGTCCATGATGTGGTCCATTCGTACCACCCCCACAAAGCCAACTGGCGAGACTCCATTCTTCCTCGTCTATGGAGCTGAAGCAGTCCTCCCTCACGAGGTCAGGCATCGCTCCGTGCGGGTCCTGGCGTTCGACGAAGCGCAGCAGGACGTCACGCAGCGAAGTGGATCTCGTCTTTGGGGAGGAGCGCCATCGCGAAGCTGCATTGAGGGCGCCAAGGTACCAACAAGCTCTGCGGCGGTACCATTGCCGCAACATCCGCTCCAGAACGCTCGAGGTAGGCGACCTCGTCCTGAGGCGAGTCCTTTCCAGGGAAGGGCTGCACAAGCTTTCGCCCATGTGGGAAGGCCCGTTCAGGGTCGTTCATGTCTCTGTGCCGGGTGCAAGACGCTCGAGACGCAGGATGGCACACCCATCCGTAATGCAGAACATCCAGCACCTCCGGAAGTTTTATCCATGAAGCAAGGCCCAGAGCACGAGAAGCAAGGCCCGAGCACGAGAAGCAAGGCCCGAGCACGAGAAGAAAGGCCAGAGCACATGAAGAAGGCCCGATGCCTGTGAAGAATCGCCGCCTGTGACACTCTCACGTAATAATGAGTTGGGGTTGTACACGCCCTAGAGTCTCAGGAGCGCCGGCCTCAGGCCCTGGGGCTCCCTCCCATGCCTAGTGGACAGCACTTAGCTCCGCGCTGGTGAGAAGACTTGAAGACTAGATTAGGCGCCGGACGCGGCTTTTCATTTGCTTTCCGAAGTTGGCTCACTTTTCCTTAATCAGAGTTGCTCTTGGTGTTCGTTGTTATTTGGTCCCCCGGCCCTTTATCGTTGCCTTTTGTTTCGGCTTCGGTTTGCTCTTATCCTCTCTCTCTCGCATGTCTTGCGAGGGGGCTGGGCTGGTGCCCTCGCGAGCGTTTCTCTTCTCGTTGCCTTTTCACGAACCACCCTCGTTCGATCGTGGAGGTTGGCACACCTCTCCTGAATCCGTGCCCCTCGGGTACCGCGATACAAAGTGCCCAGTCAAGGCTTGGGTGGACGGCAGGCCTTTGGTACACCCCCTAACGAATTTTTTGCAGTTTCCGAGCAACGCAGACACCACGCGAGGGAAGGGGTTTCCTAAATGTGCCATGTTAAGTTATCTCTGCACAAAATAGCAGTACGGCGTAGGAAACAACTTGCACAATGCATTAACCAAAGAACCACAGTTCGATACACGCCCCTCTGGGCCCATACTGGATTTCATTTTCTGATGCAGGAAAGAAAGGAAAAGCTAAGCAAAAGTAATGTTGGAGCAATTCACGGAGGTAGGCCCTTGGCGTCGCCCCAAGCCTAGCCGGACCCCACCTCGCGCTTCACGGAGGCGCGACGGCGAGATGACCCGCTGCCTCCTTCGAAGCGGGCGCGGCGACGTGGCGGCTGATCGTAGCCACCGCTGCTGGAGCTATCACTGGAGAAAGAGCCGCCGTAGCTGGAGGAGACGCGGCCGCCGCTGAAGGAAGGTTCGCCCTCGTCCTCATCACGACCGTCACCAAGGCCAAGCACCTCCTCGCCATCGTTCGCCTCGGGGCAGCACCCGGCGCGGCGACCATCCCCCCCCCCCCCCGAACACCCTCACATAGAGGATCGACTCACCATCGTACCTGAAATGAAGGGTGCATCGCCTGCCTAGGCCACGCGCGCGGGCAAACGTCTGCCAGCCACGGGCCAGGGCTATGTTGCCCGCTGCGGATGTCTCGACCACGACCCAAGAGGCCCTGCGGCAGCAGCCGTCCGCCTACAGCAAGAGCCCGCCCAGGCCAGAGGCCGGCAGTTCACCGGCGAAGAAGCGCGGAAGTTGGAGCCAGTTGCCGGCCGGGCTCTCCGACCAGACAACGAACTCCGGCGACACCTCAGCAGAGTGGAAGCACGGGCGGGGAGGCCGCGCCACCATCGCGCGCCTCCCCTCATCGGCTAGATCACCATGGATGGGACGATCCTCGCCGCGTGCCCCGGCGCCACCTCGACAGTGGGACACGGCGGGGGTCGCGGCATGCTTGCACGGACGGCCACGGCCGTGCTTGGGCGCCGGGGAGCCAGGGCCCTCGCGAGGGGCCTTCCCTTTCTTGGCGGCAGAGAACTTCTTTCGTGGCGCCATCGATGGCACCGACAACAGTGGAGCAAGTAAGACGGACCAAGCGAGCGAGGAGGAGATGGGCAACGGGGGCTCCGCCCCCTCCCCATTTATAGCGAGGGAAGGCCAACCGACGTCTCCCATGACCGCAGGTAATGATGGCTTTCCTTGCATGTAACAGGGACTTGTCAAGTCGAGCAGTTGCCGAGGGAGCGTGGGGAAGCGGAGACGCCCACGTCCAATCAACTGCCACGCATTGACCGAGGCCGCAGGCTTTTGGGGCCCGCGGCGCTCCGAACTTGACCCTTGGCTTCGCCGCAAAGCCAAGCCCGAGCGAGCCTTGGGCCCGGGGGCTAATGTCGGTGTTCTGGGAACGGGGTTCCCTAGACTTGCCTGCCTGCGGCCCACAGCGTGGCTAAGCAGCGGGCCGTACGGCCCATCTTCATCTACAAGGCATCCAAGACCCTCGCGAGGGTCCAAGCCTCGCGAGGCGAACGGCGCAAGGCTTCCTCTGGAGTGGCCTAGCCAGGCGGCCTCACGAGGAGCGGAGATATCAAGGCGGGGCAAACCTCGCGAGGGACTCGTGATGTGAGCCATGATTTAACGGTGCAAAGGGTGCAGGCAGGCGCCCGATCTTGTGCAGCGTCCACATTTCCTCTTTGGTGCTAAGGAGGCAAGCGCAGACGAATAGTACCAGGGCATCGGGAAAAGGTTGCCATATTGGTGCAACGAGGCCAAGACCAGGAGGACGGCAATGCGGAGGTCATTGTGGAGCCCAAGACGGCGTCACCCCAGGGCTTTTCGCAAGAGAAGACCGCTTTTGTCAGGATAGCTTGTACTAGTTGTCCCCCTTTAAATTTGCCCGCCGTTGTTGGCTCCCTTCCCGCTTAACATTTGGGAAGAGGACCAGGGCCTCTATAAATAGGCTTAGCCACCACAGTAGAGGTACGACTCGAACAGATCGAGAAGCCAACGCACGCACAAGAACACCTCAACCTCAGAAGGTTGTTCTTCTCTTGTAATGTTCATCATTAGCCCAAGAGGCAATCCACCACCACCACACTGGAGTAGGGTATTACACCACAACGGTGGCCTGAACTAGTATAAACCCCGTGTCTCTTTCTGTGTTGTGAGTTTGTCGAGTTCGTCCGCAAGATCTTAGCGAGTTAGAGCATAGATCGATTGGAGGGAAGACTTCGCGCGCACCCCAGTGTTCGAACCTTAAGGGTTTGCCGGAACCCCACATCCGACAGGCGTTCGACCTGTTATCCATGGGCCGGACTGGTGGGCTGTGAAGACATGAAGGCCGAAGACTCTACCCGTGTCTGTATTGGGCTCTCCTTGGCGTGGAAGGCAAGCTTGGCAATCAACTATGAAGATTCGTTCTTATGCAACTGACTTTATGTAACCCTAGATCCCTCCGGTGTCTATATAAACCGGAGGGCGTAGTCCGGATAGCATATATTCATTACCCTAGTCATACAGGCTAGACTTCTAGGGTTTAGCCATTACAATCTCGTGGTAGATCAACTCTTGTAATACTCATATTCAACAAGATCAATCAAGCAGGAAGTAGGGTATTACCTCCATCAAGAGGGCCCGAACCTGGGTAAACATCGTGTCCCCCGTCTCCTGCAACCATCGACCTTAGACGCACAGTTCGGGACCCCCTACCCGAGATCTGCCGGTTTTGACACCGACATTGGTGCTTTCATTGAGAGTTCCACTATGACGTCGATGAAAGGCTCGATGGCTCGCCTTTTCCTTAAAGACAACATCACCTCCGGGGGAGTTCTGGCCCCAGGCCAAACCCTCCGGCTGGGTGGCTTTACTATGATCGCTCGTTCGGCCGTTGACCCGACGATGACCTCTCGGTCCATCGAAAACCCCCTTCGCATCAACTCCCAACACTCCAAGAAGATGGATCCGGTAGAGTTTTTGATCTTGAACGAACTCCTAGATCGCATCGCCACTTTGGGAATCGCCACAGATTATGATCAGATCGGGCCTAAAACCGATCAAGGAGAAATCAAAACTCCCAGTCACCCACCAGATAGCGGTAGGCGAGGAGCAGGACGGCGAGTCCTCTTCGATATTGAAGAAGGAACCCTGTTCAAGAATTCATCCGATTAAACAGTTAACTTGCCAGTTAATCCCTACTCGTAGGGTCACCAATTAGTCGATTAACTGATTAATAGCCTGAGTAATTGATTAAATGGCTGATTAACTTGCCGATTAGCCTATTAATCCCCTACTCGTCAGCTAACCAAGCAGCTACCAGTTAACGATTTCCTCAACAATGAGAAGGAATATATTCAGATCGCCGATCAGGAAGAGCAAGATACTCACCAGCGAAAGGATGCGACCAGCCCTCCGAACATAGAATCGGATGGCAGTCCTAAACAATCAGAAGATATTCCGGAGCCTGGACTGTTGAGTCTTGAAGGTCTTCAGACTCCAGATAATCGTTCAGGTCAGAGTTTGGGTTTAATTCCACCCACCCACCCGGACATAGACGCCCTCATGAGCATAAAACAGCAGTCTCACGAAACGGTTCACCACTTCTGGGCCAGATTCCTCCTTGTCAAAGACAGGGTAAAAGATTGTCGCGACGAGGATGCGATATCAGCGTTCCGCAATAATTGCGCGGGCGAAGGAATCCTCAACACCATCAATCGCTGCCGCATACTAAAATTTGCTGACTTAACAACTATCGTACAGAAGTACAGCGCGATGGAAAGTGCCTGGAAAACCCAGGCAGCTTGCTGGGAACCGTCAGTCCCAACTAAACTCCTCCTACAGGAGAAGAGGGCGCACCCTCGTGGCACGCCCATTCCAACAGTCAAGAAACATAAGCCCATTTTGCTTCAACACCATGCCCTTCGGGCTCAAGAACACCGGCGCCACATACCAACGCATGATTCAAACATGTCTGTAGAAGCAGATCGGCAAGACATTAGAAGCCTACATCGATGACATCGTCATCAAAACTAGGCACGTCGAAACACTAATAGACGACTTACGTCTTACATTTGATAACCTCCATGCGTATGACATTAAGCTCAACCCGGAATAGTGTGTCTTCAGCGTCCCCGCTGGAAAACTGCTGGGCTTCATCGTTTCCAATGGAGGAATCTAAGCAAATCCAGCCAAAATCCGAGCTCTGTCACAGTTGGCTACGCCAACAGACTTAAAAAAGTCCAAAAACTAGATGGTTGTGTGGCAGCATTAAGTCGCTTTATCTCTAGATTAGGAGAAAAGGCACTACCACTCTATCGCCTCTTGCGGCGCACCGATAACTTCGAATGGACAGACGCGGCGACTGTCGGACTGGAGGAAATAAAGGCCCTCCTAGCAAGCAACCCAATCCTGGCCGCACCAAACGCTAGCGAAACCATGTTGCTATACATATCGGCGACACATCAGGTGGTGAGCGCCATGCTCGTCGTCGAACGAGAACAGGACGAACACAAATTTCCGCTCCAAAAACCAGTATACTACGTATCTACTGTCCTCACACCATGCAAATCCCGGTACCCCCATTACCAAAAATAGCATACACGGTCTTCATGGCATCCCGAAAGCTACGACACTACTTCCAGGAGTGTTCAATCACGGTGGCCTCTGAAGTCCCACTCAATGACATAATAAACGATCGCGATGCCACGGTACGGATCGCCAAATGGTCCATAGAGCTACTTCCATTTGACATAACATACAAGTCATGTCGAGCCATCAAATCCCAAGTCTTTGGCTGACTTGGTACCGAATGAATGTTTAACTCCCTAAAGAGTACGGCGCATATTCCAACTGGGTTATGTATTTTGACGGCTCCAAAATGCTGGCGGGGCTAGGAGCGGGAGTCGTGTTAACATCCCCCACTAGAGACGTCGTCCAGTATGTACGCCAAATACTATTCACAGACTCCAACAACGCAGCCGAATATGAGGCCCTATTGCATGGTCTTCGGATGGCCGTATCCATGGGCATACAATGCCTAGAGGTGCGCGGGGATTCAAACCTCGCAATATCTCAAATAAATGAAGACTTTGATGCCAAAGATCCAAAGATGGCAGCTTATCGTAATGTCGTCATAAAAATGCCCGCCCGGTTCGAGGGGCTTGAATTTCATCACGTCGCCCGAGAAAGTAACCAGGCGGCGGACGTCCTTGCCCCCATTGGTGCTAAGCGCGACCTCGTCCCACCTAACATCTTCCTGGAAAGGCTTTTCAAGCCATTCGTGGTGTGGCAAGTGGAGGGCGACAACAAAAGTCCAGATCCGAACACAACCCCAGATTCTGAACATACCGACACCATCGGGGGCTCGGCCACCGAAATTACACCGTCGGCCCATCTCATTATGGCAGTCATTGTCCCATGGACCGAACCCTTCTTGGCCTACATTAATAGGAAGGAGCTTCCCGAAGACCAGAATGAGGCTCGCCGCATTGTTCGGTGTTCGAATGCCTACAAGGTTCACGACGGAGAGCTCTACAAGAAAAGTACTACCGGAGAAAGATGTATCTCCGAGGAAGAGGGGCGGCAGCTTTTAGCGGAAATTCATGCTGGTCTAGGCGGACACCACGCTGCAGCCTGGGCCCTTGTTAGCAAGGCCTTCCGCATAGGGTTTTATTGGCCGACAACCCGAGCAGACACGCAGGACCTTGTCCAACGCTGCATCGGATGTCAACTCTTCGTCAACCAAAGCCACATGCCCCCAACTGCCTTACAGACTATCCCCATCACTTGGCCTTTCGCGGTCTGGGGGCTGCATATGGTTGGACCCCTTAAATGGGGAAGCCATAAGAAAAAATATCTGCTGGTTATGGTGGACAAATTCACTAAGTGGATAGAGGCTAAACCGGTCAAACCGGCTGAGTCCGGCCCGATGATAGACTTCATATCCGGTGTTGTGCACTGTTATGGTGTCCCACACAGCATCATCACCGACAATGACTCTAATTTCACAGCCGACGAGGTAAAAACCTAGTGTACTAATGTGGGCATTAAACTTGATTACGCCTCCGTCTACCACCCGCAAACCAACGGTCAACTAGAACGAGCCAATGGTCTTATTATGAGCGGCATCAAGCCCATACGAGTGCGGTCTTTGAAAAAATCAGACAAGCACTGGGTTGAGGAGCTCGACTCCATACTCTAGGGGCTGCGGACCACGCCCAACCGTACTACCGGATACACACCTTTCTTCATGGTGTATGGCGCAGAGGCCGTGTTGCCCTGCGATATTATTCACGACTCACCTCAAGTGCGTATGTACGAAGAGAGAGAAGCCGAGCTTGATCGGCAGGACAGCCTAGATGCCCTGGAGGAGGAGGAGTGTGATGTCGCAAAATCCCATTCAACATTTTACCAACAGCAGGCTCGAAGGTATCAAAGCAGAGAAGTACGGGCCAAGACTTACAATGTTGGCGAACTCATTCTACGCCCGCTGGAGAAGAAAAAGGAAAAAGTCAAGCCCAAATGAGAGGGTCCCTTCATAATTGACGAAGTTCTCACCGAAGGAGCGTACCGTCTTCGTGATGCATTAGACAATCGCCTCGAGCCGAACCCCTGGAATGCGGCCAGACTCCGAAGATTCTATGCCTAGCGCCGAACTCCTTGTTCGTCTCCTTCTCCCCTGTAGTTTCTATTATTTTTTCTCTCTTTTCCGATTACCTTTTTCTTTCTCGCTTTAAAGCTTTGGTACGGCTAGACAGCACACCCCTGACACATACATCTTTAAATATGTATGTCCATTATACCTGGGGGCTTCTTGGACAGAAGCTTTTTACTATTATTCCTCGAGCATCAAGCTCTTCACATATGAGTTTTTCCATATGTACCTTTTCTTCTCCATTATATGCATTGATATGACTTAAATTTTGGCCAAGCTGGGTTGCCTGGCTCCTGTGCTTATGCCCTACGTTCCCGTTAGTTCGGCTAGGGCATAAAGGGAGCACCTCTGCAATTATTCTTGCCGGGTCATCCGGATGTGTACCTCAGACTGGGTGAAGCCGAAAGCTAGCGTTCTTAAGGGAATATTCGGTTGGTGAATTAAAGATGTTTTTACATTTACTCCATTGCGAACCCCCAGAAGTTACATACACTGTGATTTTTCAATCACAATTCGGACATGTACATTAATACATGCACACCCAGGGAAAGGAACCCTTAACGGAACTATTCTCTCTGGAAGATGTTTCTTACGATCTCAATGTAATATAACATAACTAGCAGGATACAACTTGTCCTGCTCAAGCAACTATGACCCCTCGCCTAGTTTTCCGGGCATACCCGGTCTATTCGGCGCGAGGGTATTCGAAACACTCCGCACCCTCGGTTCGGAGGTTGAAGCGAAAAAGGTCTGCCATGACAAATGCTATACAATTCAGCTAGAATTACACATGGTAAGGAAAGTACATAGTCACTTGGACTCAAACACTTCCTCCTCTGTCAGACTGGCCCAACAAAGCGGTCTAACTTACAATCCTGTTGGGAATATTTGGCGGCCACATGCATTTGGTCATATACTGAACTAACGGGAATTTCTTCCCCATTCGACCCTAGCGGTCCGACCCGGGCCATGTGATTAGGATCCAGCTTGGTATATCGCGTTTTCACCATGGCCCAGGCCTCTCGCGCACCTTCTCGGCAGGCCGATATCTTCCATAGTCGGATACGCCGCCGCGCTCCCTTGAACAGCTCTACAAGCTCCTCCATACTTCCTGGAGGGGAGGCGGATGGCCATAGGGCCTTGGCAACACTCCGCATTGCCAGCCAAGCCTGCTCGTGCACTTGCGACAGCATTTGCAGCAGATCACTTGATGATCCAGTCACCTCCTCGTCGGGACGGCCCGTCAATATACCTGCAATCATAATTATATCAGTTCAATTTATCTCTGAACTACTTTGAAAATAGTTCAAACACATACTGAATATACCGCCCCGCAACGTCCTGTTCTCCTTCACGGAGTCGGCTAGCTGGGCTCGCACATCTTTCAATTCTTCGCCCAATCAGGTGTTGGAATCCTGTAGCTTGTTTTTCTCGTCCCTGACTCGGGTCAACACACGCTCGCCTGCGGCGTGTAGCCTTTTTGCCTCCTTTTCCCCTTCATGGGTGATCTTCAACTTCTCTTCAAGTTGATCGGGCGATCCTATTATGCAATCAGCAACAATATTAGTACAGTTGGTATACAATTATCGTTCCTCGATTGAGGGGAATGTTACCAGAAGACGCCTTCTTGAAGTTTTCCATTTTGGTGGTAGCAGCATTTAGCTGCACCCGACACTGCTCCAGCTCTTGGGCTAGCAGGGCATTCTTCTCGGTAAGGACCTGGTTATACAAAGATCCTTAAATCAGTTGTACCAACTGCTTTCAGTCTCGGGGGCTACGGGCATATGGTTATCCTTTTCGGATGAAGAAAAAACTTACCTGCACATCTGTCAAATGTTGCTTTGTGGCTTTTCTAAGACCATCTTGAGCAGCTCGGATGTATGTGTCAGCCGAGCTGAAGGCATTAAATGCCTCTTCCGAGAACTTGGGGTCTTGTAGGATAGCCCTGCAGCGCCGATGATTTATGGCGCTCTCTACTTCCGAGTTGGTAACGGACATGTCTTCCGAACCCTCGGCCGAAGGACAGTCCGGCGTTGTCCCCATAGCGGCCCCCACCTCTCCGGGGGGATCTAAATCCCAGTTGTTGGGAATGCGACCGGCCGAATCCCCGGACATAGTCCGGTGAACTTTCTTCCTGATACAGGACCAACATAACAATCACGGTTGGGTACGACTGCCAAAGCATACCTTCAAATCCATACCTCTTCGACGAAGAGCCGGCCTTGTCTTCGCCAACCTTCCTTTTTGAGGCCTTGCTCGGTGCAGGATCCGCTCTTCTTGGAGTCATCCCCGGTGTAGCATGACGTGCCGAACGCCTCCTCTTTGAAGCATGAGATAGTGTAGTGGGTGAGGCAGAGCGAGGAAACTCTTTCGGGGAGGGTTTCTCCTGATTACTTACGTGGGAAGCTGGAAGAAGACCAGGATAATCAGCGATGATGGCCATTTCTGTGCCGTCATAGCTCGCCTGGTAAAACACCCCTTCCGCGAGTACCACGAATATATCCGGGTCCTCTTCGAACCCAGGATCAAGATCCCGGTTATGGCTCTCCGGCTATGGGGCAGGGCTATTAAGCCCCTCGGTTACCTTTCGCCAGTGTTGTTTCAAAATAAGACGGATTGGGGATTCGTTAAAGATGGCCAAGAGAGCGGAGCGAATAAAAGCGAAGGGGTTGGGACTTACCCAGCTGGCGGGGTTGTACATGGAGTACCCCTCTCTGCGATTGATGCGGAGAAATTCTTCTTCCTTCCCATTAAATAGCTCAGCCAGTATCTTGGCTAGAGCGGCAGGGGTGTCCGGACCTTTTCGACCATAACGGGAAGCATCATCCTCCCCATTATAGTGCCACATTGGGAGCCCTCTGTATTGAAGTGGCTGAACCCCTCGCACAATGGAGGTCGTTACCTCTACTATTGTAAAGCCGAACTGGCCAAGCATCCTTAACTTGGCCAGGAGCTGACGAACCTCCGCACTATCCTCTTCTTCAAGACTTTGGGGACGCCAGCTGTGGCGTTTCCTCAACGGAACACTTGCAAATTCTAGGAGACCCTTTCGAACCGGGTCAGGAAGCGCGACGTCCTCAATATAGAACCATTCGGAAGCCCATTCTTCAGATGCCTTCCTTGGTGTGCCGAACAGATATCCGGTATCGGCGATGCGCCATGCTTCGGCTCCGCCCACTTCAAATATTGACCCCTCATGGTTGCGCGGGACAAGACAGAACAACTTCCTCCATAGCTCAAAGTGGGCCTCAACACCCAGGAATAATTTGCATAAAGCGACATAACCCGCAATGTGCAGAATGGAGGCAGGGGTGAAGTTGCGCAGCTGGAGGCCATAGTATTCCAGCAACCCTCGGAGGAACAGATGGATTGGAAATCCGACACCTCTTAGCAGATAAGGGAGAAACACACTCGCTCCCCCCGGATGGATTGGGGAAGTCCTCTGCCTGAGTCTCGCCATTAAAGGAGGTCAGCCCCGCTCGAACAGGGACCAGATCTGAAGGGGGAAGAAACCCCTGCTTTTGCAGCTTCATTAATTGACTGTGAGACACAGAACACCTCTCCCACTCGCCTTTCTCTGGGCTGGAACGGGAGGAGGAGCTGGGAACGCTAGCCATGTTGGAATGGTTTCTCCTAGCAGTCTCCGGGGATTTTTCTCTGTGGGGTACCAAATGGATCTAGGATCCAATCTCTTTAAATAGGCGCTCTTCCTTGCCTGGACGGGGTGCTATTTGCAGAAATGCCCTGACCTTCCGCATTCCCTCGACACATGGAAGACGAAGTTATTTGACGCGCAGAAGCCGAGGGGAGCGACATTGATCAACAGAGGAATGCATTACTTGGAGGTCATCGGAGGAGGAACCCGCCTTGCAATGCCGAAAACAATTTGTGTGCCGAACACTTCGTTATTGAAGACTGGTTCGGGGGCTACTGAGGGAGTCCTGGACTAAGGGATCCTCGGGCGTTCGGCCTGTTATCCATGTGCTGGACTGGTGGGCTGTGAAGACCTGAAGGCCGAAGACTCTACCCGTGTCCGGATTGGGCTCTCCTTGGCATGGAAGGCAAGCTTGGCAATCAACTATGAAGATTCCTTCTTATGTAACCGACTCTATGTAACCCTAGATCCCTCCGGTGTCTATATAAACCGGAGGGCGTAGTCCGGATAACATATATTCATTACCATAGTCATACAGGCTAGACTTCTAGGGTTTAGCCATTATGATCTCGTGGTAGATCAACTCTTGTAATACTCATATTCATCAAGATCAATCACGCAGGAAGTAGGGTATTACCTCCATCGAGAGGGCCCAAACTTGGGTAAACATCGTGTCCCCCATCTCCTGCAACCATCGACCTTAGACGCACAGTTCAGGACCCCCTACCCGATATCCACCGGTTTTGACACCGACACCACCCATGAAGGGTCCACGAAGAAGCAACCTTGTTTATCCCACCATGGCTGTCGCCCACGAAGCACTTGCCTCACTCAGGTAGATCTTCACGAAGTAGGCGATCTCCTTGCCCTTACAAACTCCTTGTTTCAACTCCACAATCTTGACGGAGGCTCCCAAGTGACACCTAGCCAATCTAGGAGACACCACTCTCCAGGAGGTAACAAATGGTGTGTTGATGATGAACCCTTGCTCTTCTGCTTCAAATGATAGTCTCCCCAACACTCAACTCTCTCTCATAGGATTGGATTTGGTGGAAAGATGATTTGAGTGGAAAGCAACTTGGGGAAAGCTAGAGATCAAGATTTATGTGGTTGGAATGGAATATCTTGACCTCAACACAAGTGTAGATGGTTCTCTCTCAGAAAATGTATGTTGGAAGTGTAGGCATGTTCTGATGGCTCTCTCCACGAATGAAGAGTGGGTGGAGTGGTATATATAGCCTCAACACAAAATCTAACCGTTACACACAATTTACCAAACTCGGTGGGACCGAATCGTGAAACTCGGTCAGACCGATCTAGTTCATAATCTGACCGTTAGGCATTTTGGTGGGAACGATATGATCAACTCGGTAGGACCGATGTGCTAGGGTTAGGGTAAAGCCTGAACTCGGTTTGACCGATTACACAAACTCGGGGGACCGATTTGGGTAATAAGCGAAACAAAGAGTTGGCCAAGAAAACTCGGCGGGACCGATATGCATATCTCGGTTGGACCGAAATTATTGCAATAGGCAACAGAGAGTTTGCAAGCCCATCTCAGTGAGACCGAGATCCCATCGGTGAGAACGAACTGATTAGGGTTTCTAGCAGTGGCTATGTCAACTGAACTCGGTGGCGCCGGATAGAAAGATTCGATGGGGCCGAGTTTGACTATTGGTTTGGGACATATGTGGATGTGTGAAAGTGGTTGAAGGGCTTTGGAGCATATCACTAAGCACTTTGAGCAAGCAAGCCATTAAGCAACACCTCATCCCCTCATAATAGTATTGGCTTTCCTATGGATTCAATGTGATCTTGGACCACTAAAATAGAAAATATAGAGTCCTGAGCTTTGAGCTTGAGTCAATCCTTTGTCCTCAGCGTCTTGAAGGGGTTCCACATCCTCTAGTCCATGCCATTCCATTTTTGAACTTATCAGAAACATACTAGGTAGAAGCATTAGTCCAACAATAGATATGTTGACATTAATTACCAAAATCACCCAGGGAGCACTTGTGCTTTCACTTGGCGGATAAGAAGGATGGCAAAGTGAACAAAGGTATATTGGATATATATATGTTATCGATGTGTACTTTACTAGTGTTCATAGCAACCCCTCGGCATTTTATACTGGTTCAGTTGCTAAGAGTAGTAACTCGAAACGGTAGTTGTAGAATGAACAGAAACTAGTTAAGGGCAAGGTGACGATGTGTGTTGGAAGTAGTTCCAAGATTGATATGATCATCATCGCACACTCCCTATACTTTCGAGATTAGTGTTGAACCTAAATTAGTGTTATTTGGTGTTTGCGTTGAGCATGAATATGATTTGATCATGTTTATTGTAATATGGTTATTCATTTAAGTTAGAGAATAATTGTTGTTCTGTTTACATGAATAAAACCTTCTATGGTCATACACCCAATGAAAATGGTTTGTTGGATCTCGATCGTAGTGATACACATATTCATAATATTGAAGCCAAAAGATGTAAAGTTAATAATGATAGTGCAACTTATTTGTGTAATCGCCGTTTAGGTCATATTGGTGTAAAGCGCATGAAGAAACTCCATGCTGATGGGATTTTGGAATCACTTGATTATGGATCACTTGATGCTTGTGAACCATGCCATATGGGCAAGATGACTAAGACTCCGTTCTCCGGAACAATGGAGCGAGCAACTAACTTATTGGAAATAATACATACTGATGTATGCGATCCGATGAGTGTTGAGGCTCGCGGCGGGTATCGTTATTTTCTGACCTTCACAGATGATTTGAGCAGATATGGGTATATCTACTTGATGAAACATAAATGTGATACATTTGAAAAGTTCATATAATTTCAGAGTGAAGTGGAAAATCATCGTAACAAGAAAATAAATTTTCTACGACCTGATCGTGGAGGAGAATATTTGAGTTACGAGTTTGGTTTTCATTTGAAACAATGCAGAATAGTTTTGCAACTCACGCCACCTGGAACACCACAGCGTAATGGTGTGTCCAAACATCGTAACCATACTTTATAGATATGGTGCAATCTATGATGTCTCTTACCGATTTACCACTATCATTTTGGGGTTATGCATTAGAGACAGTTGCATTCACGTTAAATAGGGCACCATCTAAATCCGTTGAGACGACACCATATGAACTGTGGTTTGGCAAGAAACCAAAGTTGGCGTTTCTTAAAGTTCGGGGTTGTGATGCTTATGTGAAAAAGTTTCACCCTGATAAGCTCAAACCCAAATCGGAGAAATGTGTCTTCATAGGATACCCAAAGGAGACAGTTGGGTACGCCTTCTATCACAGATCCGAAGGCAAGATATTCGTTGCTAAGAATGGATCCTTTCTAGAGAAGGATTTTCTCTCGAAAGAAGTGAGTGGGAGGAAAGTAGAACTTGATGAGGTAACTGTACCTGCTCCCTTATTGGAAAGTAGTTCATCACAGAAATCTGTTCCTGTGACTCCTACACCAGTTAGTGAGGAAGCTAATGATGATGGTCATGTAACTTCATATCAAGTTACTACCAAACCTCGTAGGTCAACCCGAGTGAGATCCGCACTGAGTGGTATAGTAATGCCGTTACGGAGGTCATGTTACTTGACCATGACGAACCTACGAACTATGAGGAAGCAATGATGAGCCCAGATTCCGCGAAATGGCTTGAGGCCATGAAATCTGAGATGGGATCCATGTATGAGAACAAAGTGTGGACTTTGGTTGAATTGCCCAATGATCGGCAAGCCATATAAAATAAATGGATCTTCAAGAGGAAGACTGATGCTGATAGTAGTGTTACCATCTACAAAGCTAGACTTGTCGAAAAAGTTTTTGACAAAGTTCAAGGTGTTGACTACGATGAGATTTTCTCACTCGTAGCGATGCTTAAGTCTGTCGGAATCATGTTAGCAAATTGTCACATTTTATGAAATCTGGCAAATGGATGTCAAAACTACATTCCTTAATGGATTTCTTAAAAAAGAGTTGTATATGATGCAACCAGAAGGTTTTGTTGATCCTAAATGTGCTAACAAAATGTGCAAGCTCCAGCGATCCATCTATGATCCTTATTCTAGAGGCCATCCTTATGTTGCTCCTACCTGCCATATTTGTGGATTTCAGGGTCATTCGCCCGCTGAATGTCAGCTTGGCTACTCTCACCCTCCAGATTGTTTTGGCATGAGCTTCGCCCCACAGCCTAGCTCATACCAAAACAATTACTCATATGGGTGGCCTAAAAACCAGAATATGTCATATAGGAACAACAACCCTGAGATCTCACCGTTTGCTTCTAGTAATCATATGCAGGGATTTAGGTATGAAGAGGAGAGCAACAACTATGCACCACAACAGTTTTATTCACCTCCTACTCATATACCGCAGCACCAGGAGATGTGTCCAATGGAGTTAAATGGTCCTCCATTTGGTCAACCAACACCTTCAACACAAGTGCCCACACAAGATGACTTTGATGATATAGACAAGCTCACATTGCTTAGTCTCGAGTTCACTTGGAGTGCCGAGGATGATCCTATTAGGAAGGTTATACTAGAGGAAATGAAGAAGATCAAGAGTGAGAATGAGCTAGTGGAAGAAGTAAAGAAGATTGAGAAGAACATCAACGCCGGCAGTACTATTTCTTCACAGCTTGAGCTGAGTAATTCTGGGATTCCCCTTGATACATGTGAGGTCCCAATACCGTCACATCTAGTCGAAAGCAAGATATCAAGTGCCTTGAGGAAGAGATACCTCAGATTGAAGAAGATGAACTAGAAGACAACAAACAAGATGACCAAGAGCTCGACTACCCAAGTGATCAAGTAGACGATCCAATGTCTATTACTATTGAAGACGTAGAAGAAGCTGTTGTAGATGAAGATGAAGAACCTGAGATTCATTTGCCTATTTTCATACAAGAGCGTGATGTGTCAGGTTCATCCAATCCTCTTAATGACATGTCCCATTATGTTTTGTTTGATTCTACCTTGCATTACATGATGCCATCACTTAAGGTAGATTTGAAAAAGTATTCGCTTGGATATGATCATACACACCCCTGTTAGTGGCATTGCTCATATTACTGTTAATTATACTTATGTTCCTGATGCTATACCCATGCTTAATGAAACGTGTGATTCCAATATTAGCATTGAGCTTACTGATTTGTACCATCCTAAACATGTGCGTTATAGCTATGCTTATGTAATTGGATATTCGATTGATGACTTGGAGGGTATTATCCCTACCACTTGTATTGTCTCTTTTGTGGAGTGTTCTTTCAGGTTTTTGCTTCTGCATCGTTCACTTCATGCTGACCAGGTTCGAGGTGACATCCCTTGGGATCCCGGTGGTGTCAGAGCATGGCGATGAGGAGAAGCAAGGGGCACACATGAAGAAGAGTGAAGCTGGAGCATGCACGAGGAAGCAAAGGAGAAGAGCTGCAGCTTAGAGAGTGATCAAGTGAGTGCTACTTCATAGTGCCCGGTGAGCTGTTTCATGACCCATTCTGAACATCATAAATACATGCTGAATTCAATTGCTAGTTGGGTTGCTTGAGCCACTTATTACTTGTTGTCAAGCTGAAATTCACCTTTGGCATCGTGCTTGATTTGAATTTGTGAACTTGATTTCTGAATGCCTTGTAAACTAGTGATCTACACCATGCGTGCCTGGCTGAAATTAGTGAGAACTATTAGTTTTGAGTGCTCAAATCCCTAGTGCACTAGTAAACTTAATCATTTTCTGCATTTCCGTTGATACACCTACATCACTATGTTTAGATGATGTATTTATGCCAAGTGTGTTCCCATTCAGAGCAATCACTTTACCACTATGGACTAGTATGCTATGTTCCCTGGATCGGTAGCATGTGAACCAGACATGGTTGAGTGATGATTCTTGTTTTTGTTCAAAAAAAGTACTCCCTCCGTCCGGAAATACTTGTCGGAGAAATGAATGAAAATGAGTGTATCTAGAACTAAATTGTGTCTAGATACATCCATTCCTCCGACAAGTATTTTCGGACAGAGGGAGTATATCTTATCAAAAAATAAGTCTAATCTACCTACAGTAGCATGTCATGTTCTCTGGATCGGTGGCATGTGAAATCTGGTTTGCTTGGACAATAATTAATAATAAAAAATGTAATTGTCGAACCAGGTGTATACCATGTTCTCTGGATCGGTGGTATGTTCCTTTGGGGAGACAAACTAAAAAATTAATAATAATTGGTTGAGCCAGGTGTATACCATGTTCTCGGGATCGGTGGTATGTTCCTATGGTGAGACTAATAATAATAAAATCATTGATTTATTTCTATAAATAAGTGATTTGATCACAAGCTTTGTTCTCGGGGTCACGCTCTCTTTAGGAACCTTTTGGCACAATCAACATTTAAACTGGTTGATCTTCTTTTATCATTGAAAAAGTTTAAAATGGTCAAGTCTACTAGTATCCTACTGCTTTGAAGCACTCTTAACCATTGATTTTCACTAGCTAAGTCCAAAGCATGCATTGTTTAGAGATCTACTTCACTTGGACATCCTCTAGTCATATTCACTATCCTGCTCTTGTCATATTCATTTGCTTGAGGACAAGCAAAGATTTAAGTGTGGGGGAACTTGATAAGCACATTTCATATACATAATTATGGCACACATATACACCATTTATTGTGGTATGTCAATCTATTCTTGCTTCAAATTATCAAATATTCAAATGATATTTGCGAAAGAGCTCGTGACTAGTTATTTGTTTATTTTGCATAAAAGTGCGACAAGGCACTCTAAACCTTGAGATTCTGACTAAGAGGCCGAAGAAAACAAGACAAGGGCAAGAAAGAAAGAGTGGAGGGATCAACTTGTGAAGTAGGAAGAGAAGTAGAAGGGCCGAAGTGCAAAAGTGCACATCTGAGGAGAGGATCAAAATCCCTAGCTGCAGCCCGATCCCCTTTGGGCCTGGCTCCCTCATCCACCTTCTCCACCACCGGCAGCCGCCGCGGCCAGGCCGATCCATCTCCACGCCGCCGCCAGCACACACCGCGCCTCCAGTCCACGCTCGCGCGCCCCACCAGACGAGGTGCTTGGTGCCCCGCGCGACCATCCCCACGCTGCTGTTGCTCTTCCCACGTCCCTGATGCTGCTCTGCTTGCGCCCAACGTGCTGCTGCTCCTTCCTATGCGCCCCTGCTGCTCCTCTCTCTCGCAACTCTTGCTGCTGTTCTTCTTCCTCTTTTCCTCACCTTGCTGCTGCTCTGAACCTTAACTTGTTGCTGCCACTTCTTCTTCTCTGAACCCAACGCTGCTAGCTGCTGCTCCTAATCTTCTCTGAACCCCAGCCTGCTGCTCTTTCTCTTCTCCCTCAACGCCTGCTGCTGCTTCTTCTCAACGCCCCTGCTACTTCTTTCAAAACCGCTGCTGCTGCTGCTGCTGCTCCTCCCTCCCTCCCTCCCTCCCTCCCTCCCTCCCTCTCTCTCTCTCTCTCTCTCTCTCTCTAGCTTGTGTATTCTATTTGTAGTCTCTGTGTGTGTTAGCTCTAGTACTTGTGATATGTATGAGTGTTTGTGTTGTGATATATTTCTGTCCCTATCATATTAGCTTGTTTCTTTCCTTCTGTCATTGCTAGTTATATACGTCTATGTTTTTTTACCTCCCTTATCATTATTACTAGTATTGTAGTTCTCAAGTAAAATGAAAACACCAAAAAAATACATTGAGTAAAATATGAACCTTCTTGTGCTGTTTGCATTTTGTTATTGTTTTCACCACCCAATTGTGTCACCTAGATTTAGTCGAGCATAGTCGTCGTCGCCTAGTCCATGAGGAGAACACGACACTCGCAGTTCGGGCAAAATATCCCGCTGTACTTTCAATTTGTTTGTCCTGTATGATTGCATCACTTGGGATCAAGTGGAATGAGTCCAATAAATAGCACTCAAGCATGAAATGTCAGAGGTCAAATCACGCGCTGGTAGCTCCAAGGCAACAACGTCGATGGCAACCAATCCCCGCGCGACGACTAGAGTTTTGCCAGGAGGGACGTGCGCAAGGGCGGATGGCAAAACAGCGACAAGGAGCCGAGCGAAAGGTGGTCTCCGGCGTCAACACCGCCACCCTGCAAAGCCGTCATTGCCACGCAACAGGTTGTACGCCAAACATGACGAGCATTGTACATGCTGGTAGTTTTTCACCTCTCCCCAGGATCTGTAAACAACACGCAACCCAACCGAGAAGCAATCAAACCGAGCGAACTGTATGTACGCCCAACATTCAGAAGATTTTTTTATTGATGTGAATATCTACTCTACTCCTACCACGGAGCAGGGAACCTGCAGTTTGCAGAGTCGAACAACAAAAATTGACAGCGATTAAGCAGGAAATCAATTTACTACATAAGTTTGAGACACTAGAAGAATTCGAGGATTTTTCGTACCAGCTTGAGCGATTAGATCACAATGTGCAGGGGCACGACGAATCTGGGGTGGCTACCCAAGGCGGCACAAATGCACGCCCGTGCTTGCTCTGCATATTCCACCTGTAGGTTGAAGACGAAGATGTTCCTCGTAGCAGATGCTTCCTCCGACCTTAATCTGCACATCCCCGGCCCCGCCGCCATCCAACTCCGCCGCCCTCGTCCCCTCCATCCTCGCCCAAAACCTAACCACGCAGCCGGGATAAGATCACGGCGCACCGCAGCATCCCCTCCTCCTTATGCCGCCTCTGGCGCCCGATTGAGTGGCCGGTAGCCACGCCTCTCGGCGGGCACAAGCACAACCCCAAGCTCACGTCGCGCCGGCTGCCTCAGCGCCGCAAATACCGCCCGAGAAGTGGGACCACGGCTACCTGCAAGACAGAAACAGAGCGGAGAGGTCAGGATTCACCGGCCCGGGCAGCGGAACGGCACGCCCGCACCAAATCACGGTCACCAGAACGAACAGCGGGATTAGAGCCGCCGCCGCCGCCTCAAGCGTGCCGCCACATCTGGAGGGGGTGGACGAGGAAGAAGAAGCCCTGAGGCACCCGCCGGCTGGTCTCTGTCCCGCAACCTCCGCCGCATCAAATCGCTCGCCGCCCATCGAGTCTCCCTCAAGTCCGCCACCAAACGAATCGGTCGCCGCTCCTGTGTGGAGGCGATGCACATCACTGGCTAGGGAGGGATCCCATTAGATGGATTAGGAGGTTGGAGAAGGAGATAAGAGGGGAGATGGCCGCGTGGGTGAGAGAAAATACATACAGGGAGATATTTTCTGGCGGCAAAAGAAAATAGGAGCGCCAAGGGCCAAAATATTTCCTCCAAACGAAATTCAGGAAAACATAATTTTTATCATTTAGAAAAATGACAATTTGTTTCTCTTATAAAACAACTAGAAAAGGGGTCAATGCTCATACATTTGCTCTGTTATTATTTTTTGCATGTATGCCATTAAGAAGCACACATTAGGCCCGTGTCGCTCCACACGAGCGACATAGAC
The DNA here is from genome assembly GCA_021605145.1 of Aegilops bicornis. Lineage (NCBI taxonomy): Eukaryota > Viridiplantae > Streptophyta > Magnoliopsida > Poales > Poaceae > Aegilops > Aegilops bicornis. The sequence goes on along the minus strand of CM038672.1, from coordinate 336,042,696 downwards.
GGTGAACCTAGCCACCATCGACAGCCGGCTCTTCCGCTGTCTTCCCCTATCACGACCGTCATGGTGCGACGCCGGGGAAAGCCCGTGTGGCAGCGGCAACGACATGCTTCTTTTTTCATATATTTTGAAGTGATTGCTTTTTAGATAAAAATAATAATTATATCAAAATATGATTATAATGTTCCTATGTACAATGTCGACCATAAGGAGGAAGGGCATGGTGGCACAATGAGATCACTAAAATTGACGTCGACCCGGTGTGAACGGCGTGATGAACACGAGACGAGCGGCTACATTGAATAAAGTTTTGTTTCTTCTTATTATTTCCTTATTTTCTGTTTCTTATTATTGTTGTTTTTAGTCTCTTTTTTTCATTTAATTTTTTCCACTTCTTTTTCATAAATACAGAAAATGTTCAAAAATTACTTTTTCAAGCTCTCCAAAATTGCTCTGACATTCATAAATTTTGTTCGCATTTTCCAAAACAATATCATTTAAAAAATGCTAGTTTTCAAAAACATGTTCAGAGTTTCAAATTTTATTCACAATATTCAATAAATGTTCGAAAATACAAAACAAATTCAGAATTTTTGACTTTTTTTCATGTTATCAAACAAATCCCTTCTAAAATAAATTTACATGTTTTTTAAAAATTCGTTATTTTCAAAAGAAATGTCTAGTTTTTAAGAAATGTTTGCAATTTTAAATTGCACTCTAAAAATATTTGAGGATTTTTTCACAAAAAAATATATGAGTATTTCAAAATTTATTCATGTTTTCAAAAATTATTTAGAATTCCAAAAAGTACATTTTCAAAAAATTCTAGTATTAAATGTAGTTCTCATTTTTAAAAATATTTGACATTTCAAAATTGTTGGCAGTTTAAAAAAATAAACAGAAATGTATCCGAGTCTCGCCGCTGCAGTGGGTTATTAAATACTTGCGATTGTAACAATCACCAATAGTCCTCTGTTCCATCCGCTAGCAGCGGAAGCTCAACAGCGCTATGTCCAGAGTTCAAGTTCCCCAACTACTCCATTTTTGGGATTTTTATGCCGCGCGTTAAAAAAACTCTCATTGCGTCTGGTGGGCTGGCCCAGTTGTCTGGACCCTTTGCGTCGCACTCCTATATAACGCAAGGTCCGGGAGGTGCGCGCGATGAGATTTCTGTTCCGTGTTTCATAAAAAAAAATTGAGCTTCGTCGAGAGATTTCTGTTTCGTTTGTGGGCAGAGATGGGCATGCCATTTTCGATCCGTGTTTTGTCCATCTTATTAGCTGATTTTATTTACAACCTACTATTACAAGATTATATGTATTACTCTTAGAAATGATTATAGATTATTTTTAAACTCTTCTCTAGCCATAGCGTTGTATTCTAAAACGTCTCAAACATCGTCCCAATGTATTTACACATGAAAATAATAATGCACCTGTAAAAGTGAAATTTGTGACGCTATCATATCGTTCTAAAAAGCATCTCTACATAATAGGTACTTCCAAATGTAAGGACAAATATAAAAGCGTCTTAGGTAAAGCGTACCTACTGACATATTTTGTTATAGTGGGGTGTTAATCACATGGTGATGTGAACTATTGGTGTTAAATCACATGGCGGTGTGAACTAGATTATTGACTATAGTGCAAGTGGGAGACTGAAGGAAATATGCCCTAGAGGCAATAATAAAGTTATTATTTATTTCCTTATTTCATGATAAATGTTTATTATTCATGCTAGAATTGTATTAACCGGAAACTTAGTACATGTGTGGATACATAGTCAAAGAGAGTGTCACTAGTATGCCTCTACTTGACTAGCTCGTTGAATCAAAGATGGTTAAGTTTCCTAGCCATAGACATGGGTTGTCATTTGATTAACGGGATCACATCATTAGAGAATGATGTTATTGACTTGACCTATTCTGTTAGCTTAGCACTTGATCATTTAGTATATTGCTATTGCTTTCTTCATGACTTATACATGTTCCTATGACTATAAGATTATGCAACTCCCGGATACCAGAGGAAAACTTTGTGTCCTACCAAACGTTACAACGTAATTGAGTGATTATAAAGGTGCTCTACAGGTGTCTCCGATGGTACTTGTTGAGTTGGCATAGATCGAGATTAGGATTTGTCACTCCGATTGTCGGAGAGGTATCTATGGGCCCTCTCGGTAATGCACATCACTATAAGCCTTGCAAGCAATGTGACCAATGAGTTAGTTGCAGGATGATGCATTACGGAACGAGTAAAGACACTTGCCGGTAATGAGATTGAACTAGGTATTGAGATTCCTACGATCGAATCTCGGGCAAGTAACATACTGAAGACAAAGGAAACAACGTATGTTGTTATGTGGTTTGACCGATAAAGATCTTTGTAGAATATGTAGGAACCAATATGAGCATCCAGGTTCCGCTATTGGTTATTGACCGGAGATGAGTCTCGGTCATGTCTACATAGTTCTCGAACCCGTAGGGTCCGCACGCTTAACGTTCTGTGGCGATTTGTATTATGAGTTATGTGATTTGATGACCGAAGTTTGTTCGGAGTCCCGGATGAGATCGGGGACATGATGAGGAGTCTTGAAATGGTCGAGACGTAAAGATCAATATACTGGGAGGCTATATTCTAATATCGGAAAGGTTCAGAGTGATTCGGGTATTTTTCGGAGTACCAGAGAGTTACGGGAATCTGTATTGGGCCTTAATGGGCCATACGGGAAAGGAGAGAAAGGCCTCAAGGGTGGCCACGCCCCTTCCCCATGGACTGGTCTGAATTGGACTAGGGAAAGGAGGCGCCCCTTCCTTCCTTCTCCTTCTCCCTTCCTTTTTTCCTATTCCATGTGGGAGGTGGAATCCTACTATGACTAGGGAGTCCTAATAGGACTCCACACTTTGGGCGCGCCCTATGAGGGTCGGCCTCCTCCTCCCTCCATCCTTTATATACGTGGCCAGGGGGCACCCCATAGACACACAAGTTGATCATTGATCTCTTAGCCGTGTGCGGTGCCCCCCTTCACCATAATCCACCTCGGTCATATCGTCTAGTGCTTAGGCGAAGCCCTGCGCCGGTAGCTTCATCATCACCGTCATCACGCTGTCATGCTGATGAAGCTCTCCCTCGAAGCTCTACTGGATCGTGAGTTTGTGGGACGTCACCGAGCTGAACGTGTGCAGATCGCGGAGGTGTCATACGTTCGGTACTAGGATCGGTCGATCATGAAGACGTACGACTACATCAACCGCGTTGTCATAACGCTTCCGCTTTCGGTCTACGAGGGTACGTGGACAACACTCTCCCCTCTTGTTGCTATGCATCACCATGATCTTGCGTGTGCGTAGGATTTTTTTTAAAATTACTGCGTTCCCCAACAAAAGGCGCTAGGCGCCTCATCGCCGCATGGAGGTGGGCCGACAAGCTCTAGCGTGCCACCGACGAAGAGCTCCGGTGGACGCCCAACGAAATGGCAAGATCGTTCGCGCTCGTCTGCCAGTAAGAGGCAACTCGGTACGTCAAGCGCTACGAGGCGGAGGAGGTGGAGTACTGCCTCTGTGCTGGGAAGACTCTGCGCACCAGGGAGCTGTTGGCGACAGGCTGCCGGAATACTGCCCCAGGAGGGATTATTAGCTTTAGAATTATTCATTTTCAATTTTATGCATTGTACCTAGTAATTAAGTATCATCACGTATATGTGATGATATTATATATATTCTGTGATGAGCTAATGAACAATTAATATATATTATGAATTCCATTTTCTATCTGTTTTTGTATACTAATTTGTATCTAGTTGTTATCGTCCACATACATAGAATGGAAAGCATATATACACACATTAACAGAACATATAAGAATGGAAAACATAGTACACACATTGAAACAGAGCAATAAATAGAGCAATATTATAATTGCTATGAATGCATAGCGATCCACGTCGAGACGACTCAACAAAATAAAATGTGTCCATGAGACCATGACCGACAGCCCTTGCTTACGGTAGCTCTAGGCTTTGCCTGAACTCATGCAGGCATTCGTCCAAGCAGTCGACACACTCGCGGTACATCTGGAGCGCGATCTCGAGCTCTAAGTTGGCTATTTCATCGGAGATCACCAACTCGACGATGTGACGGCCATGTTCCTCTACTGCGCCCAGTTGGACACTTGGGCCAAGGAGGCGGTCGAGCCTGGCGACCAGCGCGTTGGCATCGAGCGGGCCGTGGACAAGGCGAATGGCGCGACCCATGCGAACGGCACGGCGGGCGTCTTGTGCAACTACGTTGTGGCCGGCCTTTGGTGCAAGTACGGCACAGAGGGCCTCTGCCCACTCCTGGCGAGGAAAGGGGGTACTGACGGGACGTGTACCCAGCTGCGACGCCCTATCGACAGCAGGCAAGCACCGATGGATCCGCTCTTGCTGTGGCGGCGCGCCACGCCTCTCGCTCTGCGGCGCTCCAACGGTCCCGCCGTGCGGCGAACCGCATCCTATCCGCTCGGACACGCCTAGCTTGATCTGCGGTGCGCCATCGATCATGTTGTGAGATGTGCTATAGCCTCTCAGCGCTGACATGCCTATCTTGATCCGCGGCGCTGAAGCGCCATGTGCCAAGGGTATGCTCAACCCTGGCGATGACGCGCATCACGGTGTCGTCCATCGCATTGCCGGGGAGCGCCTCGGCATCGACGAGTCATGGCGCCTTCTCGTTTACCTCGTCGACGAGGTTGATGGCAGAGGCGACGCTTTGGTAGGTTGGCATGCTTGCAAAAGTTGGATGTGTTACAAGCTGCTCTTGTTGCCTCCGTGCGTCGCGCGCCGTCTAGGTCTATGTGCAATATCGCTGGGTGGCGGGAAACCGGTGAGGAAATGGCGGGAAACGGTGACGTGTTCATAAAACACCATCAATTAATGGAAACATAGCATAGAAGGAACATCGAGCTAGCAGAAGAAGTAGATGATGATCGTTTATCCTAGTTAATTATGCATGTAATAGTTTACTTTGGTGTGTGGAAATGTCATGTGTGTACTTGCCACCTATGCAATTGAATGTTTGTCGTGTATTACACACATCTTGTTTATGTGAAACGTTTTTGTTCTCTTGGGCCAACGCAAACAGTTTATCGAAATGAACTGTGTGTCCTCCATTGCACACACCTTGATCTGGATGAACCATTTCCGTTGCGTTGCCTAATCGAAAACAGTTCATCCGAGTGAACCATATGTCGTATATCACACACACCTTGATCTGGCTGACTGTTTCTTTTGTGTTGCCTAATAACAAATAGTTCATCCGAGTGAATTATATGCCGCATATCACACACACCTTCATCTGGCTGCCTATTTCTGTTGTTCCGCCTCATCACAAACAGTTTATCCGAGTGAACTGTATGCCGTATATCGCACACGCCTTCATTTGACTGCCCGGTTGTCGGGGGTTGGGTGCGACATATGCCAAAGGATGGCTTATCATGGTGGGGGCGAGTAGAACGTCGCCGGTGCCTGGAAACGGGATGAGGCGAAGGCATGCACGCCGACGAATCTTACCCAACTTCGTGGCTCTCCGTGAAGATAATACCCCTCATCGCTGCTCTCATGGGTCTCCGCATGATCACTATGGCAAAGTGGGTACAAGGTTGCTCCTTGAGCTGTTCGGTGAGGAAGGAGAAGGGCAAGGCTAGCTCTTCTCTTCCCTCTACGTGTGTCTAAATCTATTAGGGTCCAACCTCTTGCATGGGTGCCCCGGGTTTATATAGGCCTACCCCGGGGTACAATAATAATCCGGTGGCCGGGTCCCGGCCGTCGATCTCTTAGGTCGCCGTCTTCTCCGCCGACTTACGGGCCCGCCCGGCTAGTGGGCCCCGCCGATGGTCCAGCATGGGGCCGACAAGCCTTGTCCGCCCGCGGTAGTCTTGCCGGCTGCGGATTCTTTAGCCGCGCTTCTACTGAAGCGGGCTTGGTCATGGGGTCATGGCAACACTGCCGCCGCCGGATGGGCGATCACGGTTGCCATTCCCAGTATAGTCTGGCTAATGGCGTGCGGAGCCCAAGGGAGGGGCCGGCCGACACACGGGGGCCGCTTCCCCGGGTCCGTCTTGAGCGCTCTCGCCGTTTTCTCGCACTCCCGCCGACAAAGTGGTCCCGCCGTCTTTGGGTCGTACAGACAGGCCGTCGTGGGTACAGGGATCTGTCTACGGGGCTGATGTCAGGGCCGGCGTGGCAACAGTGCCGCGCCGAACGGAGATCTCTGTCAGTACGGCGCACTGTGGCCATGCATGTCCTTCGTGAACGGGGCAGGGACGGGCTGCATGGCGGCCACATCCCATCTCGTCCGTAGTCGCATAGGCAGGAGGTGGTTGGAGTCGCGGGCTGACTCCCCATAGCCGGCTTCTCCGGAAGTCGCTAGTTGGGAGTCGGCTCATCTCGAGGCCGTCTCTGGGACTCGGCTGGGAGGGTCAGTCGGCGGCCCTGCCCCCGACTCTCAAGCGGCTCTTCGTCTTGGTGACTTGAGGCGCGATCTGCCTGATGTTTTGAAAGGTCTAGGGGCTCTGGTTTGCCTACCGTGGCCCATTACTCCGGCAGTAGTCCCGAAGCTGGTGAGGCGCCGAGGGCAACATGTCGAGGAGCCTCAACAGTTTCATCCCTCCGTGGAAGAATCTGGGCTTGGCTCGCCGTCTTTCTCTTAGGCCGACTAGCTGGAGTCAGACTCGCAGGAGGCCGTCTTGCTCCTCAAAGGGTTGAAGGTCGTGGCGGAATCCGGGCAGCGTGCCTGATAAGCTTCCAGGCAGCTGCCCGTCGCGGGCCCGTCACGCGGCGCCACGTGGCGGGGTCAGTCTGCCCACCCACGCGCGTGATGAGACAGGCCCGTCAGGCGGGGCCCGCCACTACCGCGCCTCGACGCATGGGCGGATCCGTTGCGGCCGCGCGGGCGGTTGGGTTCCCCACGTTATTCTTTGCGATAACCCGTGGGTTAAATCGTGGAGGTGTAAGTGCTGGCGCGATTAATCCCACGCCCGCCCCATCGGCTTCTCAACACGTGGGTCTATAAGTAGGCGGGGAGGAGGGGGACGGCGAAGCACGCGCACCCATCTCCCCGCTTCCCCACCTCCTCTTGCTTCTTCCTCCTCTCGCCTCTTCTTCCTCTTGCCGTCGTTGCACCGAACCGCGCCGCGCCACGGAGATGAGCTCCTCATCGCCCGCTGCGCCTCCGCCCAGCCTCGGCGTGTGGGGCGGCTCGAGGTGGGCAGCGACAACATAGAGTTCCTCCGCATGACGCCGCATCCCCGGCAAGAACTTAGTGTAGACCACAAGGCGCCTTGGGCGAATAAGGCCGGCGCCGAGGAGGGCGAAGCGGGTCATATTTCGCCAGCACCTCATGCGCGATGCAGGGCTGCCGGCGGCGGCTTCTTCCGTGCATTCACAGAGTTCCACGGGCTCCGGCCGCACCACCTCACTCCGAATACGGTGGTGCTTGGCCGCCTCGCCTCTCTGTGCGAGGGCTTCCTCGGCGTTCTCCCCACCATCGAGTTGTGGGGGGAATTCTTCCAGGCCAAGCTCGGCACGCACGTCGCCGGCGTGCCGGCTGCGTGCGGCACCTTCATCGCGATGCGGAGGCCGGTGGGCGACAACCCTTTCCCCGCCATCCCGCTGATCAAATCGGTGAAGATGTGGCAGCGCTCCTACTTCTACGTGAAAAACGTCGCCCCGGAAGGCGACTGGGTTAATCTGCCGCCCTACGAAGCCGGCGTCTTTGTCGGTGGCTCCCGGCTGGTCCCATCGGGCAGACGCTGACTCTTGCGAGCACCGCCGCCCGTCAGCGACTCAGGAAGGCTGTCGCGATGGAGGGCTGGCCCAGAGCCGACTTCTGGCCGCCTTCATGGCGCGTCGAGTCCTTCCGCTCCAAGGCCGACCTCATCTGATCTGTCAGATGAGCGGCCACCGGGACCCCAGTCAGCTGTGCTCCAAGGACATGCCCCACGCGGAGGTGGCGGACACGGTGAACTTCCTGGCGAACTGCAACCTTATGGCGGACTGGCAGTTCGGCAAGGAGCCATACTCGCGCGCAAACCCCCTGCCTGTGGTAAGTCATATCTTTTCCTCTTCTGTTTTCTCTTTCAGCCGAATCCGACTTCTTATCTTTTTTGGTTTCTCCGAGTCAGAATCCCCTCATGCAACCCTCAGCCGGCACCACGGGGCCGGCCCGCGAATTCGTCCCCGACCGGGCGGAGAGCGACATCGACGACCCTGACTTGGGGGCGGCGGCGATGGAGGCCGACGCCGGAGGAGGGGGAGGAGGAGGAGATGACGACTTTAGGCCCCCGGCTACCTTCGCCGACTGGCCTGAAGATGATGGCGAGAGGGAAGTCGTCCCCCGCCGCTAACCGAAGGTCGGCCATCCGGGCGCGGGTTCCTCCGCCGGCTTGGGTGGTCGAGGCGGCGTGAAGAAGTGCCGGGCCGGGCCGAGTTCGCTAGGCGGCCGGCTGAAAAAGTTTAAGGGGACAGCCGCCACGACCCAACGGGAAGAGGCGGTCGCGAAGGCTAACCGCTTCCGCAAGGAAGTGAAGAAGCCGCCTCTGGTCTCCGCGTAAGTGTTTTTACTTTGTCTTGTTTTCTTCTGATTCATCTTGTCCAAATCTTTACATGTTTTCTTCGCATCAGGGCTCCTTACTCTAGAGAGGGTCGCCGCCGCCTCCGTCATGGGGTCGGCAGAGACGTCCGCTAATACTCGGCGGATTGACCCCGCTGCCGACCTCCGGGAGGCGACGGAGCAGAACGCGCAGGAGAAGCACGACGAGGAGGAGGCCGCCCGTCTGGAGAAGGCGGAGGCCGAGAAGGCGGCGGCTTCCGCCCAGAGGAAACTGGAGGAGGCCGAAGCCGCCGTCGCGGCTAAGCAGCGAGCCGAGGAGGCAGCGCCTCAATCGGCGCTGTTCGTCACCCGCCGAGCTCTGCGCCGCCACCGCCGGAGTTCCCGGGGCAGACGGAGGGAGCCGGCAGCGAAGTCCCCGTCATGGAGAGGGGAGGCGGCGAGTCCTCCATGTCGGGCACGGCCGTGCCGTCGCCGCTCGCCGCCGCCCCGAGAGCCGCTGAGGTAAACAACAAGGACCCGCCGGCGCCGCCGACTGAAGACGAAGTTGTGGTGAAGCTGCTCCTTCAAGTCGCCTCGCCAGCACGCCGCCGTCTTGAGAAGGCGACTTCGGTGCCGCGCCCCTTGGAGACTGGCGCCGCCAGCTCGGCCATTCCAAACGCCGAGGCGACAAGCGTCGCGCCCGTTGGGTGGGTGCGAGGAGGCGGCACAGGCCCGCTGAACCAGGCGCTTCTGGATGTTCAGCGGGCTGCGAAGGCGACGCCATCCGTAACCGCACCAAGGCGCACTTGGCGTCGCGGACCGCCGTTCGGGTATGTTTCTTCTTTGAATTTTTTTCCTTGTTCTTCTCAGGTGCGCCAGACTCCACCGGGTGTAGTCCCGAGTTTTGGGCCGGCTGAGCAAAGTGCTCGAACTCTATCTGTCGATTTCCAAATTTTTACCTTGTCTGAAATGCTTATCGCAGGAGTATCACAACCTCCGCGCCACTGCCTTCAACCGCAACGTTGAGGAGCTGGGTAAGCGGATCGCCGACTTGTCGAGAAGCCGGGGTGAGTCCTCTTTCTTCTTCACAGGGGCGCGCTGGCGCACCCGCGGGCTGTAGTCCCCGAGATTCAGGCCTAGTGCTGAGCAGTCGGGCCGGATCTTCCTGGCGACCCTCTTAGTTGACGACTTAACGTCTTTTTTCTTTTTATTCTTCAGAGGCTAACGCTACTCTCCGACGGGAGCTGAGCGCAGCCGACACCGCCTTGCGCGTCAAGGGGGGGGAGTGCAGCAAGCTCGCTGCAGAGCGCGACCTGCTGGCTACGCAGCTGGCGGAGCAAAGGGGGCTGCTTAAGAAGGCGCAGGACGAGGCAGAGCAGAGAGAGGCCGCTCTCCTGGCCGAGTTCGAAAGAGAGCGCTCCTCCTGGACCGACAAGGAGGCACAGCTGACCTCCGGCTTCCACGAGATCGAGGACATCGTCGATGGTGAGTTTCTTTACTTTCCTTCTTTGAGGCACTGACTATTGGTCATGCTGACTCCTGGTTTCTTGACTTGCTTCTTCTTCATCTTGGCAGACTTCTTCCCCGGCCATACGCAGGCGGCCAATCAAGCCATTGAGGCTGATCGCGAGGCGCGGAGGGCGAGTGGTGCTGATATCGCTGCCAACGCCCCCCGGACCCTTGACGAGCAGCTTCTGAGCATTGAGGCTCGTCTGCGGCCGGCCCATCGGATGTTGCGCCGGCTTCGACGTGTCGACGCCCAGGCGATTGCTGCCCTATGGCCAGACATGCCGGCTCTGCATACTCCCAGTCGTACTGCCGACTGGCTGGAGGTCGCGGCTGGCCGTCTTGAGGCCTGGAAGGGTTCCGCGGCCCAGGCTGGAGAGCGCCGTGCCTTGGAATTCGTCAAGGCGTGGTATCCAGGGCTGGATCTGGACCGGCTGGCCGCGTTCGGTCGAGGCCCAGCGGAGCTCTTGGCTGCGGAAGACGCCCTCGTCGAAGCGTCTGCAGCGGCGATCGCCGATTACACGGACACCAGCGTCTTCGTCCCTGAGCGGGCTGAGGACGGCAGGAGGCGCCCGCCGAGTGGTTCGGGATGAACCCGGATTACGATGAGGACTCAGCGGAGGTGATCGGCTCCAGCGCCGAGGAGGAAGGCGAGGCGGAGGACGAAGATGAGATGGAGGCGCCAGAAGACGGAGCGGGCGACCAGCCTCAGCTTGACCGCGCCTCCAGCAACGAGCCGCGCCCGTCTGGGCCGACTGCCGCCGGAGGTGATCAAGCCGAGATCGCCTGACCCGACAGCGCCCGGCGCTGGCGACGCCGTCTCCTCCGCCCTCCAAACCCGTCTGCCGCTTCCTAGGCTGCTGTCTCGTCTTTATTTTATCTGCTTTGGTAGTCTTTTGAAAAAACTTGTTAATTCGCACAATTCCACCCGCGGGGTGTATTTTGAACTTATGCTCGAAGATTCGGCCAAGGGCCTATGCTGTTTAAATATTATCTAATTCTATCTATCCTTGCTCATTGCTCTTATGGCTCTTTCCTTTGCCGCCTTCCCTTAGTCGTGGCCTTGCCCATCGGACAACCGCTCTGCGGACTGCCGTTTGGATCAAGTTCTTGGCTACTCTTGGGAAGGCAAGTACTTGGCCATTTTTAGAGTCTTTTAAACAAGTTGGATAGAAAGCGGCAAGCCGACTACTCAAGAGTCGGTTTTTGCAAAAAGGGGCTGGAAGCCGGCTTAAGCTATGTTTATGCTTTGGGTCCTTAGCCATTTTTCATGTGGGTGCCCATTCTTCCTTACTCCTGCCCACCAATCAGTCGCTCTGCGAGCTGCGGCTTCTGACAGGAGACGGCTTAGGCACCGCACATTACTTGTCCGACTGCAGGAAGCATTCATAGCGCAAGGCGGCGAGTCCCCGGGCCGACTAGTCGAGCCGGTGCCAAGCGGCATAACAAAGAGTAACATACTCGAAGGCATAATTCTTATCATACAGATAACAAAAAAGGGCAGTCCCCGAGCTCGTCTCGGGGGGCCCAAAGTCTTGGTACTTTAACACAAAAGGTAGCGTGGTACATACTGCATCAACTGTAAAATCTTCGGAGAAGATTTGTGTTCCATGGCCGCTCCGTCTCTTTGCCGGAGTCGTCCCTCTTCTTGGCGCTTCGGGCTTCGAGTGTCGATCGAGATAGTAGGAGTCGTTGCCAAGACTTTGCTGATAATGAAGGGCCTTCCCAAAGGCGCCCGACAGCTTAGCTGGCCGGCTGTTCGCTGGATCAGCCGAAGCACAAGGTCGCCCTCTTGGAAAGATCTCAGCTTGACCTTCCTGTTGTAGTAGCAGCGCAGGCTCTGCTGGTAGATGCTGGACCGGCTGAGTGCCAACAGCCGGCCCTCTTCCAGCAGATCGACACCGTCTTGACGTGCTTCTTCTGCTTCCTCCTCGGTGTACATGGTGACTCGCGGGGAGTCGAACTCTATATCCGTTGGGATGACGGCTTCGGCATCGTAGACGAGGAAGAAGGGTGTGAAGCCGGTTGACTTGTTTGGAGTCGTGCGCAAACTCCAGAGGACAGCTGGCAATTCCTCAAGCCAGCAGCCGGCCGAACGCTCCAGTGGTTCGACCAGTCGTGGCTTGATGCCAGACAAGATGAGACCGTTCGCCTGCTCCACCTGGCCGTTTGACTGCGGATGGGCAACGGACTCTAAGTCCAGTCGGATGCCTTGTGTCGCGCAGAAACGGGCCAGGGTGCCTTTGGCAAAATTTGTGCCATTGTCGGTGATGATGCTGTGTGGTACGCCGTACCAAGTCGTGATGTCGGCGATGAAAGTCACTGCAGTTGGACCATTCAACTTCTTGATGGGTTTTACTTCTATCCACTTGGTGAACTTGTCGACCGCGACAAGTAAGTGAGTTAGGCCGCCTCGTCGCTTTTGAATGGTCCCACCATGTCCGGGCCCCAAACAGCAAAGGGCGAGGCGATGGGGATAGTCTTGAGTCGCGGAAGCCGGCTGAAAGCGGCTTGGAGGCGGAACATCTGGCACCCCTTGCATTTTCGAACTAATTCCTTGGCTTCTTCTAGGGCGGTTGGCGGAAGAAACCGTGTCGGAAGGCTTTGGCGACGAGTGCTCTTGAGGCCGCATGGTGGCCTTTTCATATGATGAATGTCTTCGAGAATTGCTTGGCCTTGTTCGCTCGGCTCGACGCACGCTGGTAGACACCTGACGCCAGCGCTGACCAGCTCTCTGTTGACTATAGTGTAGGCTGCCGCTCGGCGTTGTACTTGCCGAGCCAAGATTTCATCGGTTGGTAGCTCTCCGCTTACTAGGAACTTCAGGATGGGCTGGGCCCATGAGGGTGCTGCTATTTCTTCAACTGCCAGTACTGCCACTTGGAAGAGGCCGGCTAGGCTGGGAGGCGGCGGGCTGGAGTCCGCGGCCGCTTGCTGGGTTGACGAAGTCCCCGGGCTGACTGGTGCAGTCCCCGGGCCGAGTTCTGGAGTCTTCGCGATGGTCGCCGCAGTCCCCGGGCCGGGTTCTGAAGTCCCCGGGCCGGCTTCGACTGCGGCATTCTTGGGGCCGTCTGCAAGAATTCTCGTGCCGTCTGCTGAGGCTTTGGAGTCGGATCCGACTTCTTCAGGGGGAGCCGGCACAAAAATGGAGTCTGATTCTGGTGAAGGCTTGACAGATGGCTTGAGGAGGCGCTGAAGGGCGACGCCGGATGGTATTGCCTGGCGGGTGGAGCCGATTCTTGCCAGGGTATCTGCTTGGTCGTTGTCGTTTCTTGGCACGTGGAGGAACTCGCACCCCTCAAAATATCCACTCAACTGCTGTACCAGGAAATGGTAGCTCGCCATGTTCGCGTCTTTGGCGTCCCAGTCGCCGGATGACTGTTGGACCACCAAGTCGGAGTCGCCATAACATAGGATCCGGCGAATGCCGAGTTCTTTGGCAAGCCGGAGCCCGTGAATGAGCGCCTCGTACTCGGCGACGTTGTTGGAGGCGGTGAAATGGATCTGCAACGCATACTTGAGCTTGTCGCCTTTGGGGGAAGTGAGGACGACGCCGGCTCCCAAGCCGGTGCGCATTTTGGAGCCATCGAAATGCATCCGCCAATGGGTGGACTCGGGCGCTAGCGGCAGGTACTGGGTCTCGGCCCAGTCGACGAGGAAGTCGGCCAGTGCTTGCGACTTGATGGCGGTGCGGAGCTGGTAATAGATGGTGTAGGGGGCCAACTCTATGGCCCATTTGGCCACTCGGCCAGAAGCGTCTCGGCTTCCGATGATCTCGACAAGTGGGGTCGTGCAAACCACAGTGATTGGATGCTCTTGAAAGTAAGGCTTCAACTTCTTGGCGGCAAAGTGCACGCTGTAGCACATCTTCTGGTGGTGGGGGTAGTTATGCTTGGAGGTCGACAGTACTTCGCTCAGGTAATATACTGGTCTCTGGACAGGTAGAGCCTTGCCTTCCTCCTTGCGTTCAACTACAATGACTGTGCTGACTACCCTGCTGGTGGCGGCAATGTACAGGAGCATGGGCTCCTTAGGAGTCGGGGCTGCTAGCACGGGGGGAGTAGTCAGCATTTTCTTCAACTGGAGAAAGGCTTCATCAGCCTTGTGGTTCCATTCGAAGAAGGTGGTCTTCTTCATGAGCTGATACAACGGGAGAGCTTTCTCGCCCAGCCGACTGATGAATCGGCTGATGGACGCCAGGCAGCCGGTGAACTTCTGCACATCTAGCAGTCGGCGAGGTACTTCCATCCTCTCGATGGCCTTGATCTTCACAGGGTTGCACTCTATGCCGCGTTCGGAGACCAGGAAACCAAGGAGCTGGCCAGCTGGTACTCTGAAGACGCACTTCTCGTGGTTGAGCTTGATCTGGAATCGGCGCGAGTTCTCAAAGGTCTCCTTGAGGTCTTCCAAAGTTGTTCCTCGCTTCCGTCTTCACCACCACATCATCCACGTAAACGCATGCGTTCTGCCGAGCTGCTTGAGGAGACACTTCGCATGCAACGCTGAAAGGTGGCGCCGGCATTCCTCAAGCCGAACGTCATGGTCGTAGCGTAAGGCTCCAAAGCGGCGTGATGAAGGCAGTCTTCGATCATCGGCCGGGTTCAGCTTGATCTGGTGATATCCTGAATATGCATCTAAGAAGCTCAACAGCTCGCATCCGGCTGTGGAGTCTATCACCTGATCAATTCTCGGCAGAGCGAACGGGTCTTTGGGGCAAGCTTTGTTGAGGCTTGTGTAGTCAATACACATCCACCACTGCTTGTTCTTCTTCAGTACCAAGACCAGGTTTGCTAACCATTCTGGAAAGAACACTTCCATGATGAAACCGGCTGCTAGGAGCCGGGCTATCTCTTCTCCAACAACTCTTCTCTTCTCTTCTGACAGACGGCGCAAGGGCTGCCTGACGGGCTTCACATCAGATCGGACATGTAACTTGTGCTCGGCGAATTCCGTCGGTACACCTGGCATGTCTTTAGGGGACCATGCAAAAATGTCCCGATTCTCACGGAGGAAATCGACGATCTCGCCTTCCTATTTGCTGTCAAGGTTTGCACCTATGACAGCGTACCTCTCCGGGTGCTCCGGGTCCAAGGGTATCTTCCTCGTCTCTTTGGCCAGCTTGAACGAGCCCTCAGCTTCCGACTCCTTGGGGTCGGGCGATATTTCGAGCTGCTTGCCGGCCATCGCCATGACCAGATCAAGAAGCCGCTTCTCAGCTGCGATCACCAGGGACTCGGCCAGCCGACTGCTCTCAGCTGCACAAGCGGACGACCTTCTGTAGTCGCCGGCTACGGTCAGGATCCCCTTGGAACTTGGCATGTTCATCTTGAGGTAGGCGTACTGGGGGACCGCCATGACCTTGGCCAAAGCAGGTCGGCCAAGCAGAGCGTGGTACGGGCTTTCGAGGTCCACTACTTCGAATTAGACTGGCTCTCGGCGGAAATGATCTTTGTCCCCAAAAAGGACGTCTATCAGGATCTTTGAAAGATCGAGGATGTCGCCTAGAGGGGGGGGGTGAATAGGCGCTTTAAAATAATTACGGTTTAGGCTTGAACAAATGCGGAATAAACCTAACGGTTAATTTGTCAAGCACAAAACCTAAAACAACTAGGCTCACCTATGTGCACCAACAACTTATGCTAAGCAAGATAAACAACTATGTGATAGCAAGATATATGACAAAGAACAATATGGCTATCACAAAGTAAAGTGCATAAGTAAAGGCTCGGGTAAGAGATAACCGAGGCACGCTGGAGGCAACGATGTATCCCGAAGTTCACACCCTTGCGGATGCTAATCTCCGTTTGGAGGCGGTGTGGAGGCACAATGCTCCCCAAGAAGCCACTAGGGCCACCGTAATCTCCTCACGCCCTCGCACAATGCAAGATGCCGTGATTCCACTAAAGGGACCCTTGAGGGCGGTCACCGAACCCGTACAAATGGCAACCCTTGGGGCGGTCACCGAACCCGTACACTTTGGCAACCCTTGGGGCGGTCACGGAACCCGTCAAATTGCTCTCAGGCGATCTCCACAACCTAATTGGAGACCCGACGCTTGCGGAGCTTTACACCACAATGATTGAGCTCCGAACACTACTAACTGCCTAGGGCGCCCAAGCACCCAAGAGGAACAAGCTCAAAGGCACCAAGCACCCAAGAGTAATAAGCTTCTCAACTTGTAACTTCCACGTATCACCGTGGAGAACTCAAACCGATGCACAAATGCAATGGCAAGGGCACACGGAGTGCCCAAGTCCTTCTCTCTCAAATCCCACCAAAGCAACTAATGCTAGGGAGGAAAATGAGAGGAAGAACAAGAAGGAGAACACCAAGAACTCCAAGAACTAGATCCAAGGGGTTCCCCTCACATAGAGGAGAAAGTGATTGGTGGAAATGTGGATCTAGATCTCCTCTCTTTTCCCCCAAAAACTAGCAAGAAACCATGGAGGGATTGAGAGATAGCAAGCTCGGAGAAGGTCAACAATGGGGGAAGAACACGAGCTCAAAGGATAAGATTCAATGGGGAAGAAGACCCCCTTTTATAGGAGGGGGAAAATCCAACCGTTACCCCACTGAAAATCCTCAAGACAGAGCGGTACTACTGCTTAGGGAAGGGCGGCATTATCACCGAGGGCGGTACTACCGCTTCCCTATCCAAATGTACTACATGTTGAAGAGAAGGTCAAGGCCTGCCCCAGAGCGGTACTACCGCTAGGGAAGAGCGGTACTACCGCTCAGAGCGGTACTACCGCTTCTCGCCGCTAATAGTGCCGCAAAACCCGACACGAGAAAACACCGTTCGAGAATCGAGTGAAGTAGCCAGACGCCTGCCGGTACTACGGCCGAAACTCCCAAGCGGTACTACCGTTAGGAGAGCGGTACTACCGCTTGAGCGGTACTACCGCTCGAGCTGTACTACCGCTGAGCTTCGTACTACTATCACGAGGGCACGGTACTACCACCGCACCAACCTTGAAAACACAGAATACTCCAAGGAAAACCAGAACTGCCATAACTTCTTCATATGAGCTCCGAATTGAGCAAACTCAAGCTTGTTTGAAACAAGACAACGAGTAGCATCAAAACAGCGAAGGAGTGAAACCTCCAACCGAGAAGAACCGGCATACCCTCCAACATCGAAAACATCATAGAATATGCAAGAGAACTCCGTTTTCGATGAACTCGAGCTTGTCATAAAAATGACCATAAGCTCCAAATCTCACAAGGAGAAGAACCAAACAAGAACCAATAAAGATGATGCAAGGATGCAATGGTTTGAGCTCTCTACGAACGATACGATCAAGCTACTCATCGAGAGCCCCCCTTGATAGTACGGCAATCGATCCTATAACCCGGTCTCCCAACTACCATGAGACCGGTAAAATAGAAAACCTATCAAGGGCAAACCTTTGCCTTGCACATGGTCCACTTGAGCTAGACGATGACGATCTTGACTCCCTCAAGTTGGACCACCTTTCTTGATTGCATTGGCTAGAAGAAGACTAGTTGATTGCTCCCCCATACTCCACTATGGGTGAGCCACTCTTCCAAGACATCTTCACAAGTCCATTGTCACCAAATGGACGGCAAGCTTCAAGCACTTGATCTCTTCGTGATGCATCACTTGAACTTGCACACCGCAACCTAACCCCACAAAGAACTCTCACGAAGACCATGGGTTAGCACACAAAGCGTAATGGACAATGCTTACCATACCATGGGATCACTTGATCCCTCTCGGTACATCTTCTACGCTTTGTGAGTTGATCAACTTGATTCACTCTTGACTTAGTCTTGATCAACCTTGAATCTTTCCAACTCTCTTCGTTTGGATGATGTCTTGAAGGTAAACATGAATGATCACACAATCTTCTTCTTCAAGACATGCTTGCAATAAGCACAACACTCACATGACCAATCTTTGGATAATTCCTTAACAAAGACCTTGGCCAACACATAAACTCCTTGAAACCAACACATGGACTTCAAGAAAAGACTATGGACAAATCCTTCAAATATAACTCAATGCAACCATTAGTCCATAGAGAATGTCATCAATTACCAAAACCACACATGGGGGCACCGCATGTCCTTTCAATCTTGCCGATCGGTGAGCAGGAAAGGCCAGGTACAATGCCGTGGAACACAGTCCGGCTACTCTGAAGCTGTCTTTGCTTGATTCCTAACTTCTCCATCGTGTCCTTGTATAGGATGTTGATGCTGATGCCTCCGTCTATCAGCACTCGCGAGAAGCGAGCGGCCCGCCTATCCACGGCAAGGGTGGCTCCCAAGACCAGGGCATAGGAGCCCGGATTTGGCATCACCTCTGGGTGATCTGCTCTGCTCCAACTGATAGGTTTCTCGGACCAGTGCATGAATTCTGGAGTATCTGATGCTACTGCATTCACTTCTTGCTGCTGCAGCCGCCTGCTGTGTCGGTCATCGGCCACACTGGTGAACACCACATAAGCTCCATGCTCTTCTGGGTACTCGTTCTACATCATACTGACCGGCTCGACAGCCGGCCGGGCGGCGGTGGAGGCGGCGGCCCAAAGAAAGTGGGGAGTCAGAGGCCGTATCCCTTGGCGATCCTGGTGAGCCAGCGGTGACACTTCCGGTGGTGTGGTTCGACGGCAAGGCCGCTATGGAACTTGGTAGGACCATCTAGAGTCTGCCAGTAGAGAAGGCGGCAACCAGTTGGACTTGCCGCCTTCGGTCACTTGGTCGGAGGATGCCCCTCCGGCTGTTGGTCTTCGATGCCGCCACCGCCGGCTTTGGAAGCCGGCCGTGGGGCCTTGCGCCAGGATCGCTCTGTTGTTGCCGACCGGGTGTCTCAGCCGGAGTTACGGGAGCTCGAGGAGCCACCTTGCGATGTGACCGACTCCAATCTCCGTCTTCATGGAGGAGTCAGCCGTGGCGTACTTGTCTGCTATGATTAGCAGCTCGTCGAAGGTCTCCGGCTCGTCGCAAAGGAGCTTGTTCTTGAGGAGGGTGCCTTCTCTGCACCCAGCGGTAAAGTACTCGATAGCCTGCACCTCGTGCACGCCCTCGCAGGAGTTCCGGAGCTCGGCCCAGCGCGTGAGGTAGTCGCGAGTTGACTCGTTGGGGCCTTGCACGCACAAGGAAAGCTGGCGAGGCTTGTGAGGTCGCTTATACGTGCTCGTGAAGTTGTGGACGAAGGCCTCGGTGAAGTCGACACAGCTATTGATGCTGGGGCTTCAGTTGTTCAACCATGTCCGGCCGTGCCACGAGCATGAGGGGAACATACTTCACGGCAACACGCTTGTTGCCGTTCGCTATGTTGACGGCCGTGGAGTAGTCAACTAGCCAGTCTTCCGGCTTTACGGAGCCGGTATACTTGGGCGTGTCTCGGGGCAGTGTGAACCCTCTGGGGAAGGGCCCGTCTCAGATGCGAGGTCCAAAACAGGGCGGGCCCAACTCGTCTTCTTCTTCCAGCGACAGGGATCGGTGGAGTCGGTCGATCCGGTGGCAGGCGTCGTTTTCTCCGACTCCCTCTCGGCGACCAAGGCGGTCGCCGAGAGTCGGATGCTCGACGGGCGGCAGGGAGACTTGCCTCTCTCTGCGGGGAGGAGGAGGCAGATAGTCGTCCCGCCGCTCCACTGCTCTTGGGCGGCCGTCTTGGTCGCGCCCGATGGAGATGTGAGTCTGACTGTGGCTGACAGCCGGATCCTTGTTTTTTCTTCCGCGGACACCGCCAGTCGGTGTCCGAGACGTCGCGCCTTGTTCTCGGCGGGCGGGGGCAAGTCGTCGTTTTGCCGTCGCAGCGCCTCCGTCTGGCGGCAGCGGCCCGTCTGCGCGCGGCAGCGTCGAGCTGCTGGACTCGCTCCGTCATCCGGCGGCACTCCTCACCCTCAAAGTTGTCCAGCTCGTCCGCCGCCGCCTGGGCGGCACGGATGTTCTCCGCAGGCGTGGCGTACACGGGGCGATTGGCCCCGAACAGGTTGGCGATGGCTACGCTGCTGCTGACCGCGCCTTAGCGGTTAGGCCCGTCGGGCCGGGCGAGCCGCCACGCGCGATCCATCTCACACTGGTAGGCTTCTGACAAGCGCCTCATGCTTGCCAGCTTTCTCGCGCATTCGACGAGCTGAAGGCGGCGTGCCTCCAGCGTCTCAGCGTCAGCGTCTTCCGGAATAGGCGCGGCCAGGTCTCGCACAGCCGCATCCAGGGGGTCGTGAGCTCCTTCGCCTGAACGCTCGCTATGACCGATGACGAGCACCTCTGTGACGGTGCTTCCGCCGCTCCCCTCGCGAGGGAGCGGCTCGTCGTAGACCACCACGTTGGTGGGGAACGCGTCGAGCGACGCGGTGTCGGAGTCGACCAACATCGGGTCGGTGGAGCCTACAGACTCCAAGTCCGCGGCAGGCTCGCCGGCGACGTGGAGTTGCTCGAGGAGGCCCGCGAGGAGGCTCTCGGGGCCGCCCGTGCGCCGGATGCAGCTCGTCGAGAGGCGAACCTCGCCCGACTAGTTCGGGCGAGGCAGCTCGCCGCAGGTGATCTCAGCGCCATGCGTAGCGTCGGCGCAGACTCCGTCTGGCGTGCCGGGCTGGCTGCGCTCGCCAGGGAGGAAAAGGGTTCCCGTCCAGAGCAGGTCTCCGGACGACGGTGCACCTAGTTCCACGGTGGGCGCCAAATGTCGGGGGTTGGGTGCGACATATGCCAAAGGATGGCTTATCATGGTGGGGCGAGTAGAACGTCACGGTGCACAGAAAGCGGGATGAGGCGAAGGAATGCACGCCGGCGAATCTTACCCAGCTTCAGGGCTCTCCGTGGAGATAATACCCCTACTGCTGCTCTGCGGGGTCTCCGCATGATCACTATGGCAAAGTGGGTACAAGGTTGCTCCTTGAGCTGTTCGGGGTGAGGAAGAAGAAGGGCAAGGCTAGCTCTTCTCTTCCCTCTACGTGTATCTAAATCTATTAGGGTCCAACCTCTTGCATGGGTGCCCCGGGGGGTTTATATAGGCCTAACCCCCGGGGGTACAATGGTAATCCGGCTGGGCGCGGGTCCCAGCCGTCAGTCTCTTAGGTCGCCGTCTTCTCCGCCGACTTCTGGGGACCGCCGACGGTCCAGCATGGGGCCGACAAGCCTTGTCCGCCGCGGGCGGGTCTTGCCGGCTGCGGATTACTGTAGCCGCGCTTCTACTGACGCGGGCTTGGTCATGGGGTCATGGCAACAGTGTCGCCGCCTGATGGGCGATCACTCTTGCCATTCCCTGTCTCGTCTGGTTAATGGTGTGCGGAGCCCATGGGAGGGGCCGGCCGACTCTCGGGGGCCGATTCCCAGCGGGTCCGTCTTGGAGCGCTCTCGCCGTCTTCTGCACTCCCGCCGACAGGCGGGTCCCGCCGTCTTCGTGTCGCATGCAGACGGCCGTCGTGGTACAGGATCGCCCATGGGCTGATGTCGGGGCGTGGCATTGCTGCGCCGGACGGAGATCTCCGTCGATCAAGACGGGCGTGGCCATGCTCGCCTTCGTGAACGGTGCAGGTACGGGCTGCATGGCGGCCACATCCCATCCCGTCCGTAGTCACATAGGCAGGAGGTGGTTGGAGTCGCGGGCCGACTCCCCATAGCCGGCTTCTCCGGAAGTCGCTAGTTGGGAGTCGGCTCATCTCGAGGCCGTCTCTGGGACTCGGCTGGGAGGGGCAGTCGGCGGCTCTGCCGCCGACTCTCAGAAGGCGGCTCTTCGTCTTGGTGTCTTGAGGGGCGCAGTCTGCCCCGATGTTTTGAAAGGTCTAGGGGCTCGGGTTTGCCTACCCGTGGCCCATTACTCTGACACTGGTTCTTTTGTTCTTCCTCATAGCAAACGGTTAATTGAACTGAACCGTATGCCCCGCATCGCACATGCAACTAAAATCTGAACCGTGTTTGATGTATCCTTCATCGCAAATTTTTTGCATCCTTTGACGGGTTTTTTACATCACTGTTTGTGATTAATGCATCGCACACAGTTTCATCAAAGGTCTCTGATCGTAGTGTCGCATTACCAGCATCCTGCAGTAGTGGGTGACCCCGAAACGCTTCC
The DNA here is from genome assembly GCA_021605145.1 of Aegilops bicornis. Lineage (NCBI taxonomy): Eukaryota > Viridiplantae > Streptophyta > Magnoliopsida > Poales > Poaceae > Aegilops > Aegilops bicornis. The sequence continues at coordinate 336,020,584 of CM038672.1, read as the reverse complement.
GGATCCTCTCATAACTATTCGGAATATTCATGAAATAATTCCACAAATATATTCTCATGAATCTTGTCCTACTAACGCTCAGTAGATCATGATTTCCTTAAGCTTGTGACCATGTAGGTTCGGTAACTCACAGACAAGGATGAAATCGTTCGTTCAATGACAAACAATAGGACCGTGGACGTCCATATTAGTCCATGTGAGTACACGAATGATATTTGAGTGAACCTTTCGTTATCATGTGATGTTCCCTTTGCTTCACGACACTTCACAAAACCCGGGATGTATCGGTATCCTCATGAGTCATCACCATGCTCATTATACCGAAATCCCCGTTATCGGTTTTGTTCTTCTTTCTCGTTATGTTTTTTGGCATCCCTATGACGAAGTCACTTGTGTCTGGCTAGATGATTATTGATGCTATCACACCGAGAGGGACCTAATAATATCTCTCCATCTTTGGAGGAGCAAATCCCACACTCAAGCTATCTAGTCCCTTGTCAAACTTTTCGATCAGCCTATAAGTTGTCGTTATGATTACCGTGTTATAGGTGACGTTTGAGCAGCCCCAAAGCACACCGTATGGTAAGAAGTGACTACGATATCTCATGCCCTAAGGAGCAATATCACATGTTAACAATCCAGGTTATCACAACTGAATACAGACGATATCAATCCAATTCACAACAAACAAGTTTGGGTCAGTTTAATTGATCATTCTTCCAACATCATAATCTCAGTGTTATTTTAGGACCATTGTTACACTTAACAATATCCTAAGTGTTGGAGATATGCCCTATAGGCAATCATGTATGATGATATTTCCTATGTGTTTATGAATAAAGATAGTCCTTGGACATTATCAATGATGTGTATCAACAGGTGCGTGACTTGTTTGTGGGACTATGCATTGTATGATGACTGTCGTAGAAGGTCCCTAGTCGAAAGGGTTGTGTGGACGCGCAGCCGACTAGACTAGCATATGCCACGGTCAATGGCTTGGTCTCACTAGCCATGGAGCATTGGATGCTAACTGGATAATATGGAATCGAAAGGATCTAGTCGGATTCGACGTAGTCGGATCCGAGTTGAGATAAGGTCTGAGTCAGACAGACCCAACTATGAGACACAACGATATGTCATATGTGAGTCTCTAGTACAACATACGTTCTATGTCCTAACACCTGAGCTGGCGCATGTACTCGGGATGGTGACAAACTTGCTTTGGGCCAACCAAACGCTACTCTGTGACTGGGTAGTTACAAAGGTAGGTTTCGGGCTTGTCTAGACCCATGTTGCGAGACATGGTCGAGCAAGATGGGATTTGCCCCTCCGATCAGGAGAGATATACTCGGGCCCCTCGTGTGATCCGACCAAGATAAGCATGGCCATGCGATTAGGATTATGAGATAATCCGGTTTGCGGTCGGCATCACTGGAACGAGAAAGAGGTCGGGCTAGAACAAGGATGACAGACTCGCATTGAGCCCAACAACATATATCGTGTGGCAAAGGGAACGGAAGTGATGTACGGATTCGCCTAACCAGCTTCATCGGACACTTGGAGTCAGCACGCTTTGCTAGAGGCCGCTACCGACTAGTCGAGTCAGATGTGATCGGACTCACGACCAAGTGAACGAGAACCTAAGGGCTCGCACTCTTAAGGGAAGGAACCTGTGAGGCCCGGTCCGACTCCACGAGTCAGAAGTGATCCTACTCGGATTCAGATCCAGGATGAACAAACTTTGGGCTTTAGGATCTGTGCGAGGCCCAAGTGTTGAGCCCGCGACGGATGCCTATATATATAAAGTGGGGGTGCGGCACACTCATTCAATTGATTGCTTCGGCGCTGTCACTAGGGTTTGCATGTGTTGCGAATAGCTACCTCCACTCGCCGCCGACTATGTGATCGGACCTAGCAGTCCGTCGTGCGGTGTTCCTCCTGCACGCGCGGATACCGTTAGAATGCTGCCCCAACTCTTCTTCTGCTGCACGACACTACGCGTCTAGTGGTAACGATCTGTGATCCATCCCCCATAGCATGTTCTTGGTTGTTCTGCGCGTAAGAAAATTTTATTTGCAATCGACGCACCCTACCGTAGATCCCAACACTAAGATCCGGAAAATGTGATCACTAACAACACTTGAGCTAGTCCTAGAGGCAAGACTAGGAACCTTTTATTTACCATTTATCGTTCCACGCACGCATATGAGGTTTCCACTGAATCGCATATTCTAGGATCATATCAGTTATACCATGGAATATAAACTCTATAATTATGAATATGGAAATATAATAATACAAATATTATTGCCTCTAGGGCATATTTTCAACATTTTGATCAAGTTATATATTTTTAATTAAAGAGGTAATAGGTGACACACCAATCGTTTTAATATATTCATCTTCACTAGCGAGAAAATGTGATTCCGGTTTAGCAGTCATTTTAATCGCTAGTGTAGTTTGTTTATCGGATCTTTTATTTCCGGTTCGAGCAAGTTGGGATTGAAGGTTGGCTACTTCTTGATTAACTTCATCAACTTGTTTACTAATGGAATCCAACAAAGTAGAATGCTCTTTAATTTCTTTAACAAATAGTTCATTGTGCTCATACTGTGAATACATAAAATTCTTAGTGGCACTTCCAATTTCAAACAACCTTTTATCATAAGAGTTATCACGGGGTTCGTTATTATTAGAGGGATTACCGGGATACGGTATAGGATTGAAATTACCTCTATAAGCATTGTTGTTGAAAATATTTCTAGTGATAAATTCACATCAGTAGCATCATTATTTGGATCAAACAATGTAGACAATGGAACATCATTTGGATCAACATTAGAATTTTTACTATTAAGCATATTCATAAGAGCATCCATTTTATCACTCAAAATAGAAACTTCTTCGACAGAGTTTACATTCTTACCAGTTGGCGCTTGTTCAGTGTGCCATTGAGAAAATTTTGTCCTCATATTATCGAGAAGCTTCGTGGCCTCTCCCAAAGTAATTCCCATAAAGGTTCCACCTGCAACAGAGTTTATAAGATTTCTCTACACAAAGGTTAGTCCCGCATAAATTTTTTGTATTATAATCCATAAGCTTAATCCATGAGAGGGCCAATTTTTAATTTTTTTTCATTCCCTCACAAGATTGTGCAACATGTTCTTGCTCAAGTTGCTTAAAGTTCATGGTCCGATTTCTTAGAGATATAATTTTGGCAGGAGGAATGTACTTAGCAATAAAAGCATCCTTACATCTATCCCATGAATCAATACTATTGCGATGTAAAGATGAAAACTAAGTTTTAGCATGATCTCTTAGTGAGAAAGGAAATAATTTTAACTTACAATATCATTATGCACATCTTTTTTCTTTTGAATTTCACATAATACAATGAAGGTATTAAGATGGGATGCAGCATCTTCATTAGGATTTCCAGCAAATTATTACTCCCTCTGTTCCACAATGTGGTGCGCCCGCGCTTTCCGAGATCCAAGTTTGGCCGTAAATTTAACTAGCGAGACTGACTGCGGTGGGAGCAAAAATTATATCATTGAATTCATATCGAAAATACGAATTCGATGGTATAATTTTTGCTCCCGCCGTAGTTGGTCTTGGTAGTTAAATTTACGATCAAACTTGAATCTCGGGAGGCGCAGGCGCACTACATTGTGGAATGGAGGAAGTGTTCCATAATAAGATTTAGCAATGCAACATTAATATTATATGACTCCGCACTAGTGGCGGGAGGAGCAATTGTAGTATTAATAAAATCATTATTATTAGTATTTGAGAAGTCACACAACTTAGTATTTTCTTCAGACATAGTGGCAAACCAAGCAAACAAGCAAAAAAATATTTGTGTGTTTGTGATTTTTTTAGACGAGACTAATGAAAGCATATAAAGGAAAATAAAAAGTAGAACAAGTAGATGATAATTTGTGTGAAGAAACCTATAGGTACTTGATGATGTCTCCCCGGTAACGGCGCTAGAAATTCTTTCTGCTACTTGTGAACTGCATTGGGATTTTTCCCGAAGAGGAAGGGTGTAGCGGCTAGTATTTCCCTCAGTGAGAACCAAGGTTATCGAACCAATAGGAGAAAAACACAAATTCCTAGTAAGCAGTACCTACACACACAGGAGCAAATACTTGCGCCCAACACGGGCAAGAGGGTTGTCAATCCCCTTGAACTCATTACTTGCAAGAACTAAATCTCATTATGGTATATGGATAAATTGCAAAGTAAAATAATAGAAGTAAATTGCAGCAAGGTAATTTTGGTTTTACTAGTATGATTAAATATTCGGGGGGCTTAGTTTCACTGGAGGCTTCTCTCTCATAATAATAGCATACGGTGGGTAGACAAATTACTGTTGGGCAATTGATAGAAAAGCGTAAAGTTATGACGATATTCATGGCAATGATCATGTATATAGGCATTACATTTGTGATAAGTAGACCGACTCCTTCCTGCATCTACCACTATTACTCCACCCATCGATCGACTCATGTCTGCATCTAGGGTATTAAATTCATGACAAACAAAGCAGCACTTTAAGTAAGATGACATAATGTAGATAGAAATAAACCAATTAATATAATTAAACCCTGTCATTTTATCCTTAGTAGCAGCAATACAATATGTGCCTCGCTACCCCTGTCGTCACTGGTTGAGGACATTGTAAGATTGAACCCACAACAAAGCACCTCTCCCGCTAAGATAAATCAATCTATTTGGTCAAACCAAACTGATAGATCGGAGAGAAATACAAAGCTATAAAAATTATGCATAATAAAGTTCAGAAAAGACTCAACTACTTTCAATGAATAATCTGATCATAAATTCATAATTCATAGGATCCAACAAACACACCGCAAAGAAAATTAGATCGAATCGATCTCTGAAGAGAATATTGTATTGAAGATGAAAGAGAGAAAAGAAGTCATCTAGCTACTAGCTATCGACCCGTAGGTCTGTGGTGAACTACTCACACATTATTGAAAGAGTAACAAGGTTGATATAGAGGCCCTCTGTGATCGATTCCCCCTCCGGCAAAGTATCGGAAAAGGCCTTCAGATGGGACCGCGGAAGAACAGACTTGCGTCGGCGGATTTTTTTTCGATGGCTTCTTTGGCGGTTCCCAATATTTGAGGATTTATAGAAGTGGAATTAGGTCAGACTGAGCCATGTGGGGCCCACAAAGTAATAGGGTGCACCCTGTTGCCTTGTCGTCTCCTTGTTTCGGGTCTAGTCACCTACCGAAGCTTCTAGGGTCTTTTGTGTCCAGAAAAAAGGTCAAAAAGTCTCGCAGTGTTTGGACTCCGTTTGGTATATATTTTCTGAAAAACCAAAAAAAAGCAGAAAACAACAACTGACACTAGGCACTGAGTTAATAGGTTAGTCCTAAAAATGATACTCCCTCCGTTCCTTGATATAAGGTGTATAGATTTTTGAGAAAAAGTCCAAACTATAAGGTGTATTGAGTTGCACCACTCGTTTGGATGATTTTTTGGGGGATTTAATTACATTTCCTTATATCATGTAAGCTCCTCTATTTTCTCATGTCAATTAGTCATGTGTAATCTCACTCAAAACTTGTGAAATTATCCCTCCACGTGCGTTCTTTAATTTCCGTGCCAAAAACTATACACCCTATATCTAGGAACGGAGGGAGTATAAAATTGCATAAAAAGTATAAAGAAGATAAATACGTTGGACACATCAGCAAGTTACTGGGCTTTAAATGATTGCTACCGCTTTCCTTTCCTTGGATGACACATAGATAGCCTCCATCCGGATGACAGAGATCTCCTTCGTCCGGGTAGAAAATTGTATGCTTGGATGTCTCCTCCACTTTTGATCCTCGCAGCGGCTGCTTTGTGTGGACAGCAGATAGAGCACAAGAGGTGTCGGGCCGCTCGCCAGCATGCACGTACGTGCACCGCGAGAGCCGGGAGGAGGGTGTGGCAAATTAAAAACATCACTTCGAACCCGCGGTGACCTATGTCATGACTAGCGGCTTGCAAAAAACTGCAACCGGCGTCTGCCCGTGCTACAACCGTTATCGGCGGAAGCTGCAACTCGAGGCGGCCTGGTAGTGGAAAAAGCTGCAACCCCCGGTGACCTAGTAGTGGAAAAAGCTGCAACCCTCGTCGGCCTGTGCCGCGGCCACCGGGATGATGCCCATACACGTATCCATGATCGAGGAGCCTGATGTTTTTCTTTGAGAAACGACTTATCACCTTATTTTATTTCATTTTTGTATAAGGGCAAGCCGGCGAAGTCATCCAACAAACCACAGTGAGATAGGAGCTTGGCGATGGAATTCACCCACACTAATTGACGATTAAGCCCGAATTTGCTGGATCACCACGTAAAATCGATATTGCAGGTACTATATACACACTCCCTAAAAAAAAGTACTATACACACACGTACAACAGGCGCACATACAATGCGCAATAAGACGTCGTGGCAGATAGGTGGACGTGGCAAGCAGATCACGGCAGCTTGGCGGACGCGCTTCTGCGCCTCAAGACGGCGCCGCTGCCGGTGCCGGCACCCTTCATCTCGGCCCGAAATTTGGCGGAGAGCGCGTTCCTCCCGGCCACGGGCGCAGTGGGCCAAAGCCCAATGCTGACGGCCATGTCCTTGAGCCCCTCCAGCCGCTCGAGCGCCTCGACCACGGCGGCCATGCTTGGCCTGTCCCGGGGCTGCGCGCTGGTGCACTGCACCGCCAGGTGCGCCACCGCGCGCGTGCCTTTGACGGAGTAGTGCCCCGCCAGCTTAGGGTCCATGATGCAGCGGAGGCGGCGGCTGCTGGCGAGGTAGGGCCGGGTCCACTCCACGAGCTTGATGGTCTGCTCAGCGTGCGCGCTCCGGCCGCGGACGTGCTCCATGGCCCGGCGGCCCGTGAGGAGCTCCAGCAGCACCACACCGAAGCTGTACACGTCGCTCTTCATTGTGAGGTGGCCCGTCTGCACGTACTCGGGCGCCGCGTAGCCGTGGGTGCCCATCACGCGGGTGGTGACGTGCGTGTCCTCCCCCTCGGGGCCCATCTTGGCCAGTCCGAAGTCTGACAGCTTCGCCGTGAATTCCTGTTAATTCCACCGATCGACGATCAGTTATACACACAACGTTAATTAGGAGACTGCCGGACCGGTAGATCGATCCAATTCGATGATGCATGCCACTTCGTGAAGGAAGGAACGTACCGAGTCGAGGAGGATGTTGGACGCCTTGAAATCCCGGTAGATGACGGGCTGTTTGGCGCCATGGAGAAAGGCGAGGCCCTTGGCGGCGCCGATGGCGACCTTGAGCCTGGTGCCCCACGGTAGCGTCGCGGATATCCTTTTGAAGAGGTGGTTCTCGAGGCTGCCGCGCGGCATGAACTCGTAGACGAGGAGGCGCTCCTCGTCCTCGCAGCAGTACCCAAGTAGCTTCACCAGGTGCTGGTCCCGGAACTGCCCAAGGAAGATCACCTCGGCCTGCAACCCCATCCCCATGCAATCAAATTACTACTGGAGTAGTTAGTTAGGGTTGGTAAGGAATCTGACAACCGTACGTAACAGCGGGCAAGGATTATATTACCAGCCACTCCCTGTGGCCCTGGTGGCCGGCGATGTCGAGCTGCTTGACGGCGACGGGCTGGGGCTCAAGGCCGGGCCGCATGCCGGCGTCGACGAAGCCCTTGTGGACGGTGCCGAATCCGCCCTCCCCGAGTAGGTAGCCGCTGGAGAAGTCGTGCGTGACGCCGCGGAGCTCGTTGAGGCTGAAGGAGTGCAGCTGCATGGGGCCCACGCCCATCTCCTCCGCGGCCTCGTCGTCCTTGCCGTCCCTGGGCGTGGCGGGGCTGTTGGTCATGGAGGAAAGGCGGCGGAAGGAGGCGAGACGGCGCGAGAACTCAGAGCGTGCCGGGCGGCAGCGCGTGAGCCCGTCCCCGGCCACCACGGCGTCCTCGGAGCTGCAGCACTTGGTTGCCGACGCCAGCACCGGTCTCCATGGCCTCGGCATCCTCCTCTCTGCACTTGGTTAGGTACTAGTGTAGCTTGGATTGTTGGCGAGGGCGTGGAAAAGGAAAGGAGTAAGATGGTGGAGACGGAGCAGTTGGTGCAGCAGGTTTGTAGTGGTTGTGAGTGTTGAGGGAAAACACGGCGTGGTAGGGATGATATAGCAATGGCGACGGGCGATTGGGCCAAAAGGGAGTGCGAAGCCAACCGATCCAACACACAACCCAACTGCCCGATCGAACCACTCCCTCTATCCTTTCCTTTGGTCCAGTGCAGTGCATGCATGCATGTGCTTATGGCATCCCCAGCTTCGCCTTTTGCATGCGTCTTTTTTCTCCCAAACCATACTAGCCTAGTAGTGTAGTACTTACCATCCATATTAAACTAATCGTGGATCGATCGCACCTGAAATAAAATCTCTATTCCTAACGTGTTGATAGAATAGCCTTCATGGTTTTTTTCTCTGGTTTATTTTTGTCTGATTTATTTTTCGTCTCGCATCCCATCACCCATGGTATTTCCTTACGTACGATTCTTTCCTTCTTGGAATAAAGATCTCGGTCTTACTGATTTTCTAACAAAATCAAGCGTGGTTGTGGGCCATGCTTCCCAAATCACAAAAAAATTGGGTCCGATAACTGTCACACGGGTGGTGTATCGGGTAGTTGTGCCACACGCCTCGTGTGGCATGGACAGTAACCAGCCCACACACCTACGTGTGGGCAAAACAACTAATGTCCACACACATCTTTTTTTCCCTCCCGAACCTTTCACACTCGTGCGTGTGGGCGAAGTTGATAACGCCCAAACGCTCAGATGTCGTGCCTCGCACTCCTCGGTATCAAGACGCAACGCTGCGGACGCCCACCGCCGACCAGCTGCCATGGTCCGCACTTCGCCCATGTTCGCTTAATTGCGCTTGTCATGTCGCGAACTACGGTTGCCATGTCGGACAACCGCAGCTTGCCATGGTTGCTCAACTGCAGTTGCCATGTATGGTCTGATCTAATGTAGTTGTCATGATTTCATAACTTTAGGAGTTGTCACATACTAACACTAGGCAGTTGAGAGAGTTGTCATGTGCTCACAAGCATGCTAGGGCAGTTGCCATGTAAAAAGGAAGAGTTGTCATCTGCTTACGTGCACGTTAGGGTAGTTGCCATGTACATGCATCGTTAGGCGATTGCCATGTACCATGCAAAAACATATGGCAACTCGGTAAAAGAGAGTTGCCATCTGCTTACGTGCACACTAGACAGTTGTCGTGTTCCCTGCAAAAACACATGGCAACTCGGGTAAAAAAAGATAGTTGCCACCTGCTTATAAAGCACACTAGGGACAGTTTCCATGTGCGCTGCAAAAACACATGGCAACTAGCAGCTTGGGTGTGGGAGAGAAGACGGACGTGTGGGCGAGATGGCAAATGCCCACACGCCAGCCCTTGTGCGTGACTGAAAACTGGTGTGTGGGTGAACTGCTAAACGCCACACACCGGCCCCTCCGTGTGTGATAAAACGGATGTGTGGGCGAATTATGTCACACACTACACACATGCCTTGTCCTACGTGGCACAGAAAATCAGCCAGATTGTGTCAAGATTCGTGCATATAGTACTGGACGATGATGGATGCGTGCGGTCGAGATGGTCAACGCCCACACGTGTGGGCGTTAACATTTCCGAAAAAATTATGACAAAAATCTTAACTTTCCTTATCCCATCATATATTTTTTATTAAAAAGTGAAAAGTAAATTACCCCACCGTAAATTATTCTAGTAGTCCACTGTATGTTCTCCTAATGAAAAAAGTATAGATAACCCCCAGAACTATCCCGTTTGGATCACATAACCCCCTCAACTTTAAAACAGGGTTCTTAATCCCCTGGACTATTTCAAACCAGACAAATTACCCCCAGCCCCTACTTTAGCGGTATGGAGAGGTGGTTTTGTGTACGTGGCGCCTGGGTTGGTCCCATCGACCGGCCACGTCGGACAGAGGCTGCTGGGTGCGGTCAAAAATGACGCCCCCAGCCGGTTCGACCCAAACCAGCCGCCGCTTCTATGGTTTCTTCCGCCGCCGCCGCCGCCGCTTCTCGTTTCTTCCGCCGCCGCCAAGTTTCTGCTCCTCCAGATCGTCTCTATGCGCCATGGCAGCTAGGGCTCGTCGCGGGCTTCTGCACTGAGGCAAGGCCGCTGTCGTTTGGGTCCTTTGTCGCGTACAGGCAACTGTCGTACGACTGCGAGCTGGAGCTTAAGGTGTGAGTGCGATGTGAAGACACCACGCTGGATTCCATGGAGCGACAGCAATATAGGAATGAGATATCACAAGTGCAGCTGTTGATTGGTAAGTTTCAGACTTCTGAATCAAATTTGTTTGATTCCTGTTTCGGTTTTACATGGATACTCTGCTTTTTCTTTGCAAGACAAGATTGGAGGCGTTCATGGATGCTTGTTCTTCCATGAAATTTTTTCTACCACTGGTTGGATAAACCAAGCATTGGTGGATGCCTTGCCGATGTTGTTTGGGACAAGAGGCTTCCTGATGTTCTTTGGGACAAGAAGGAAGAGAATGAAAAGTTTGTGCTTCAGAACAAAATGTTGCAGGAGGATATGTGATATACTTGGAGAGCAGTTGAACGGAGATCATAGGTATCAAAGTAGTGCCATTAGAGTGACTGAGTTTGAGGGGTGTGAGTTTTGTACTGTAATGCAAAGTTGTGTAAGCTTTGTACTGATTTTCAGATTTATGAGGTGAGCGTTGAACTGTAAAGAAATGCCATGTTTGGTCATTGTAATGTTTATATTTGACAGCAAATTCAGAAGTTAACAAGAATGTTACTGTATTTTATCGGAACTGTAGAAATTAATGACATCAAATTCAGGAATTAACAGCAAAGGGCACTTTAAGATGGTTTCTCCAGGTGTGCTCATTATTATACCTCACAACTAGCAACCAGTCTGACCTGTTACTAATTGAACCATATATGCTCCAAGGACAACCTGGCCAAGAACACTCTGCACTCACCCTTTTCTTTTCATCTTTTGGAAATCTTAAATGGTGGAAATTTGCTAGCCCATACTTAACCAATGCTTGCTTGAATTCCCTACTATCAGTAAATGCCATGCCTACAACAAACTCTGGTTTATCATTATTGTCATCATAAACTCTGTGAGTTGTCTTCCTCCTTCTCACTTCATTTACCTCTCCATCACTGCCTTCATCATATGGCATATCGTCATCACTTTCAAAATATGGTGTACCTTCTTCGTCTGAATCATCTAGCCAAGAGTTTTCACGCACAATAAAATCATCAGACACATTGCATGTTTTGCCCTCATCTTCTCTCAACATGTTCTTTCTCACTTTCTCCTTCAATTCTTTTGCATATTTTCTCATCTCCAAGACCTCATCATTGGATGCTGAGCTGTTGCTCTCTGAAGGGGGAATAGCATAGTCAGTATCAGATAAATCACTGCCACTATTTACTTCCTCCTCAACTACACTTGATTTTCCTCTGCTAACTGTTAATTTAGATGCCCTTCTACGCTGATAATACATGTTGGAAAATTGCCAAGGTTCTAGTTCTTCCATGTGCCCCTCTGCACCCACATATTGTTGATGCTCCTCTGCATTTGCATGAACCTGCTGCTCCTCTGCATTTGCATGAACCTGCTGCTCCTCTGAATATTGTTGCTGCTCTTCTCCAACTGAATTGTACTGCTGCTCTTGTGCAAACTCATCCTCCCAAAAACTGCTGCTCTTGCTGCTCTTCTCCATGCCTCAAATCTGTCCACAAATTTGAAAGAATTCGAATTAAAAACATTCCTTTAATTTCAGTTCTAGCCAAATCAGACCTAAATCAACTAATTTGAGTGCACCACAATCAATTAATGGTACATATCATGGTCGCACAAACCCAAATCAATAATTCCATACATCACAGAGGTAAGATAATAAGCCCAGAGGCCATGAAATCCCCAAACCCCCGATGACCCCAACCTAAAACAGAGAAAATACAGAGGTGTTGCAACACAGGTTTGGGCATCCATCTCCGGTGACTGACCTGCTCGTCGCGTTGCCGTCCGATGTTCACTTCATGCCGCTGATCATCATCCCTAAACCTCGTCGCCGCCGTCTCTAGAAGAAGGGAGATCGTGTTGGAGATGAAGAGGAGGGAGGCGAAGGGGCTGGGTTTGGGTCGAACCGGCTGGGGGCGTCGTTTTTTACCGCACCCAGCAGCCTCTGTCCGACGTGGCCGGTCGATGGGACCAACCCAGGCGCCACGTACACAAAACCACCTCTCCATACCGCTAAAGTGGGGGCTAGGGGTAATTTGTCTGGTTTAGAATAGTTCAGGGGATTAAGAACCCTGTTTTAAAGTTGAGGGGGTTATGTGATCCAAACGGAATAGTTCTGGGGGTTATCTATACTCTTTTCTCTCCTAATCTCATTCTCCTCTCATCGTCTCCTCGAATCCTTCTCCTCTGATTGCCAGCCATCTATAGATACTCCCCCCATAGATCACCATCCACGGTCACGAAGGAGTTAACGGCTGCGACGGCAAGCGAGGTAAAGGGTTCAGCGACGACAAGGCAGTCCACACCAGCAAGGCAGGCTGGGAGCATGTACCATGGCGGAGAGCATGGCCACATCAAGGACCAGGCTTCATTCAAGGCATGATTCTTGCTTATATTCCTGTGATATCAATACGTAGTAGTACAGATTCGTATTCATGTACTACTTTTTGAGGGATCTTATTCCTACTACTGTATGCAAGTACGTGGATCTATCCATGGGTGCATGTTTGGTTAATAATCGATTACTATCATCTTCAATTAAGATTCAGGTGTTGCATGTTTTCTCGAAAGAAAATTAATTAGTGACTGGTTTGGTACCTATGATTGTTAAGACTGCTGTGGGATCACCATAATTCGAGTTTTACATCCTACGTATTTGGTTCACTTTTACTAAAATTGAATACTATTTTCTGTACAATTCTTAAACTTTTTTTATTGTGTATTATGTACGGCTCAATGGCTTCTCAAGATGGAGCACAAGGCTCAGCTGTGATAAGGAAAGGTTCACTGGCTTCTCAAGATGGAGCGTCTGAATCTCAAGTCACTCCAGCGTCTGAATCTCAAGTCTTACTCCTAATGTTTCAGAAGCTCTCAAGTGTACGCAAGACTGGTCTCATACGGATCTGTTAGGTACTCAACATTTGCACTTGCCTCCTATTTTTATTGTGCAAATACCTTGTTATTTGTATAATAATTTTTGGTTAGACATTAGGTGATTGGAATTCCACTCACTTTGCAGAATTTCAGAGTGTTCTAGAGAATGACGAAGAACAAATGGTAAAAAAATTACAACCTTGTTGTTTGCACTTCAGATATTTTTCGCTTAAATTGTAAGATTCTCTGTGTAATTAATTAAATCATGTTCTTTTGGTCTGTACCACGTGTAGGACGAACCTACTTCAGTCATCACTCGAGAATGAAGACTTGGAGCTACTGGTTGGCGGTTGTGTGGACAGTGCACTTGTTATTTACTAAAATCATGTTTGGAGACTTGGAGCTGTACTTTGTTTTAAATAATTTTCGGTTGCTATTTTACCCTTGGTTACACATGTAAACGTGTTATTTACTATGGGCAGGTTACCATTTTTGCGAATATAGTCATGCTATTTATATGGGGTTGTGATTGTGAGCTTGTCAACTGTGAATTAAAATCATTGTTTTCTGCTTAGTTTGCCATTGATGATCGTATAATATCTCATATTGTCGAGTTGCCCGATGGGTACCCACCCTGTATGGGTACCCGGTGGGTTTGGGTATGGGTTGGATTTCGAGCCCGTGGGCATAGTATGGGTGAGGTTTTGTGCCCGTGAGGTACATGGGCATGGGTGAGGTTATGGTTTCCTGGCCGGGGATAGTAGATTCGGTTATAGTGAGCATGGCAGCGGCCAGATTATCCTAACGGGCAAGTCAACATTAGGCGTCCGGATCCCATGATGGAGGTATGTGTGTTTGCTTGCTGATGTGTGTTTGTTTGATGTGCTTGCTGCCATGGTTGAGATCCATCTGTGTTGACATCATCTTTCTTGCGACGGCATGGTCCACTCACTCGACCACAATGACAAACTTTGCGGTGGCCACACCGATGATGATGTACGTGCTCATGCAAGGCGGCCTCCTGTCGGTCCACGACGTTCTTCCGGGTGGTGGCGCACATGATGTCATCCACATCGTCTCGTAGAGAGCCACATCCACCTAGACGACGGCGTTGCCGGAGCACGGCGTCCGCCCGAACAATGACAGATAACGGAAGATAAGTAAAATGTATCTAAATTTAATGTATAGAGTCGCAAAACTAGCATGGAGAATTGACAATTCTGTTTTCCATTATTTATGTTATTTTCATTGGACCTTAAGCAGCAATCATAGGTTGTTGTTGTGTGTCTGCCTGCCTGGCAAGGTTTCACCTCTATTTTTGACCTACTGGTGACTTATTTGGAACCTGAGAAAGAATTATTTTACATGTTAGATTATTCTCATATCCTCGAAGTCATAAAATGAGTTGAGATAATGAAATAATGCCATAAAAGTAGTTTGACCGGAAATAAATTTCTTACCATAAAAACAGGAAGTGAAAAACCATAGGAAGGAAAGTAAAGTTCGAGAAGCAAGGACTATCAAGATTTGAAACAAAATATATTTTCGTAGAGATGTAATTTACACCTATGGAAGCGAAATGTATGATATCTCTACTCTTAAAGGGGACTTTGTTCCGTCGCCTCCCCTCATTCTCGGTTTTTTCCTCCCCACGTTCCCCTCCCATGTTTGGTTTCCTGTTGGTTTTTGGTATCCCCAACCGATGCGGCACAATGAAAACCAAACATAAATATAGTAAATTGGAATAATCTAAACGAAGTTGATACTTTTCCATAACTGTGTCGTGCATTAACTCAATCATATCAAATCAATCTTATCAGAATTTTAACTGAATCAAAACTTTCCTTGCCTTCTCTTATCATAATATAATCAAATTAAATGTTATCAAAATCTAGAATATGGTAGATGTAAGGTATATGTCGGACAAGATTGATGTTGAACCAATAGAATATCTATGCCCCCGTTGCAACGCACGGGGTCCAGGCATGGCACATCGCTCGCATTGCAACTGGCTTGTCTCCGAACTCCCTGAAGTAGGGGTGGGAGGAGCAGGAGACTGCGCCAAAATAGGAGGTGCAACATAGGTGTGTTGGATACATTTTCGTGCCCACCCGGGGTTTTCCTCGTGCAAGTAGAGGCACCATAGCCCTCGCCTATTGTCGGAGACGATGTTAGTGGATGGATGGCTGTAGGGGACAACGTTAGGATGAGATGCAATGGGAGAGAGAGAGGTGGGGGAGAGGGAAAAAGGTGACAGTGATATGATGTAAGAGGGGCAACGATTGGAATGACTAGGGTGCGGGCAATAGACACTGAATTCATATTCAGATAAAGTTTCTAAACATATAGTTTTTGTGTTGTATAATGCGTTGGTTAACTTGATGATCTAGGAACCTGTGGATGCCCCGTGCACTCGTCTAGGGGGAGTGGTCATCTTTTCCTCTTGCGTTTGTTAATTCATGAATTCACTTCAATATACGCACGTTAGACTTATTTTTTCCAAACACAACAACTTAGCTACTCAATTGAATAACATACCATGTGTTGGTATTTATCGTTATAAATAACACAAAGAATTTTTTGTTCATCACTAATCTGTATCAATATGTGTTGTGTTCTCTCTCAGAGAAGTGAACTTTGAAAACCCTCCTCATTCTGAACAATGAATATTTTGAGGTTGAAAGTACAAACTTGATACGACATGAAAGACTGGGAGAAAAAATGGCCGTATTTGAAGCCGGATGGAAACATGGGCAGATTTGGAGTAGGGTGACGATGGAGCAAACTGGTGTTGCAATGACCAAAATAACTGAAGTGAAAGAAGAGATGAAATGACAATGATGCAACCTTTTCATGTGATTCTTGTATGTATATTTAAGGTCCATAGAAAAATAAGTATTGGTGAGATAAGGTGATGGAGATGCATCTTAGGTGGAGATGAAAGCAAAGCCCAGTTAAACAGAGCATTATTAGTTTGTGAATGAACATGTGGTGGAAATAATGTTTTCATGTTCATATGCCATATTTTCTTGTGATTTGTACTAAGGCGAGGCGCCTTGTATACCATCCTTTGTTGATCATGTTCCATGTTGCACGACATAGCCTGAAGGGTGACTGGGCGGTGCCAGGTAGGACAACGCCCATCCAGCAGCCTTTTTTATCACCTTTACAATCGAGAGCACATTTGATTAAAAAAAGACCGTTGCTTCAGTACCATTGCCACATCTGCGTATTTCATCTGATCAGTACTTATAAATTCTATCTCTCTACAAGAACACTATAGTGACGCTGCAAGCTTGTCGCACTGCGCCGGCACAAAGGCCAGCATGTCCTGACGAGGTCAAACGACTTTTGTGTTCTACTGCTAGTCGTTGCAGATGACGGTCTGGTCCCGGCCATCATGTCTAGCACCAGGCACATGACCTGCACGCCGTGGTCCTCGAACACGTAGTACCCGCAAGGCAGCTCCCAATCGCTGCCGTCCATATGGAGCGTCAGCGACGGCACCAACACGGGCGTGGCACACCGCCCCCGCCACTTTGAGAACGGTGCTGTTGCTGCCAGTGCAAGGCAGAGGTCCAGCTCAGTTCAACAGATAGTAGGCTGTACCTCCTCTTTGACAGCTGAGGAGGCTGGAAGCTCTAGTATTACTATTACCTGCATTACATGCCTACTCATAAATTTAAAACTAGCTTGGTTAAAAGTTAAAACCTCATGTAACTTTCAGAATAAAACATGCCGAAGCAGAGTTCTGATAACAAAAGCATGCAATGAACCAGGATTTTTCATAAACAAAATCAGGAGGGCCATGTTATGCTCCAACAAGATATACTGCAATAGTCAGTTCTATCATCAAACTGATTATATAATAGATGATGCATTGTTCAGGCATGTTCAGGAGATAAGCTTAAGATTTAAAAACTGAAAATACACTAAAATCAACTGCCATATACATCCTCATAACTAAAGTAAGCAGAAAATGAGAAAGTTATAGTTTTTCAACATATTGCTTCTAGGTCTGTAGCACACTATACATTAAACTAAACATGCCCCCTAAGCAATTTCAGATCACCTTTCGAACTACAAAATTCATCTAGAAGTGTGATAACACATAACAATGAATAATCCATCTATGCAAAAACACCCAGAGTCTATTCAAGAAGAGCGCCTCGACAGTGCAGATATATCAAACAGATCAGTCTAAATTTTAAGCACTAACAAATTCAGTTTTTTGCTGCTCCCTAGAAACGGCAAAGCGATTTGCAGTCTCATACATCTCGCCTGAGGTCGACGCCGACGCCTCCTTCATCCCCGAGATCCTCCTTCGGTGCTCGAATTCGTCACTACCATACGCGCGCGCCACACCACAGAGGAAACACCAAATCAAGCGGTTAGCAATTCATCACTACCATATAGGCATCGAATTCGATCCGATAGGCGCAACGAAAGATTCAAAACCCACTCACTGTGTCGTCGTCGTCCAGGAAGGCATCCTGAGCCGGCTCTGGCTTCCTGAAGAAACTCCCGAAGAAACAGATCATCGTCACGCGGACCAAAAATGAGATGAAGATTTTACCTAGATCGGGCGCGACCAGTCACCACTACACCGCCGCGACCTCGAGCTCGGAGTTCGACTCCACCTTCAACCTTCTGACAATCGGTACTAAGCAAAACGAAAGTGAGGTGAGCAAACCGTCGAACCGATGGCAGGCACAGTAAACATGCATGTCAATGAAGCAATATTCTCGAACAATGTACTTACCTTTAATTATCTGTTGCAGGATAGAAAACTGAAGCCGTACTCGACTCCCTTTGATGTCAGGCTGGATAGAGCTCTGAAGAACTACTCTTCATGAGTTACTGCTTGCTAAGTTTAAGAGTTAAAAAGGTGTTCTGGTTGTGTGGATAGGCTCTATTTCTACTCTTTGTAGGAAGAATGATTCATAGATTTGGAGTCTACTCCAACTGAATTTTGTGTACATTGGAATGGAGATGCATCAGTAATTTTGTGTACATTGAAATGGAGAATTAGGCTTGGATTCCCATTACTCTTATCCTACCTCAGCAATTTTGGGTTAGGATAAAATAATGGGTTTTCCCAAAATAAAATAAAACAAGCCCAGTAAGAAAGTAACATAAGAATCAAAGCCTAACAGAGAATTAGGCACTTCCGTTGGCATGTCAACAATCAGATATAAGTACAGTGCTTGTGAAAATTAAAAGATATACTTCTAGAACACCTAATTGGCAGCATTAAGCTTCTATGATATCTGCACAACCCAAGTCTCTCACACATGAGTTGCAGCTTAATTAAATAGATTCAGAAGAGACACGGGTACATATATCAGTGCATAAACCACTCTTCTCAACGCTCAGTTGGTCTAAGTTCTTGTATCTTCATTCTTCATATCCTCCAAAAAAATATGCTTTGATGTGCAGAAACCAGACCACTTCAAGTTCTAGTGAATTATACAATTGTCACTGAAATAACATAAGCACTTGCATTCCTATGTACTTTAGATAATGTGTTGGGTGGATAAACTGGTGTATCGCAAAGGAACACATGACAAAAAAATATAAAATAATATACATCAAAGACAATATTTTACCATCTCAAATTAACTATTGCAACTATTTGGTTTTGTTAATCAAAGGAAAATTAACTTTCTCGTTTCCATCCTTTGTGATTCCTTTTGTCGTCTTATACAGATTGTTTTCAGCACACATTCTTCATTTAAGCGTTATCCTGTTAATTCTTTCATTATTCACATACAATTTTTTCAGGTAGGACATTATTTTTTTGTATAAATATGTTACTATTATTATTTTACTTGACAAGAAAGACAACTCTGCCTCCAAAGGTTTGCTTTATGTCTTCAGGCCAGATAGGTATGTGGCACTATACAGCGAATTCAGTTATAATTCAACCAAATGGAGGACAAGCGTCAGAATTGCCGAGCATCAAAACCAAAACAGAAAATAAAAGAACCAAAAAATTTAGCAATTACTAACCTTCTTTAACCAATCCTAGCAAAATTGGCAGGTACTCTTCCAACGCCTGCAGGATATTACCAGTGCTAGATCCTGCACAAACCAGCGACAGAGAAAAATCAAACTCTGTGTCAGTTCAGAGGCCAACATCTTGCACGTAACACAATCCAACAATTCAGTCAAAAACCACCCAAGAATCCAGACACTTAGCAATCGAGTTTTTTGTGTGGGTTGCGTTAATGCTGGACCAGGCCGACTCCAGAAAACGTGGATTAGAATGTGCCTTATGAGCAAAATTAGATTTGGGTTTGATTGAATGCACCATATGCCTCTGCTCGCCTGCTTAGCTTGGCTTCTTCCCATGATAAAACAAAAATAATAACACAACACAATTTTAATTATCATTATCTAATTATCTGGGCAGATCATTTAACCAACAAAGAATCACTCAATCCATCCAGTTTGTGACGAAGTATAGGTATTTTTCAAGTTCAGCAGCAAGACTTGTCTCAAGCAAAACAAGTAATCATCACGTTTTGGCTTTGTTCACGTTTTGGTTCAAGTTATCACATCTTGATGCAGTGAATATCTATGTAAATTTGGCTAGTGCTGCTTCTACCAAATCACTGGAACGTGAGCATCTTAATTTGTGGAAAACGCTTCGCCCAGTATGACAGGCATGACACCCCATGTGTCTGAAACTGTCTTCAATGCACCACATAAAAATTCAGAAAGAGTAGAGTTCATGACCGCTCACACACAAGTCCATGCCCGTATGCTTCCGGAGCCCCAAAAGGAAGACGATGAAAGCACCATTAAATTGTTGCATAATCGCAGAATGGAAGAGGTTTGTGCTGCCAAATCCAACGGCTAGCTTGAGAGCTCGCCCTATAACAAACTATCAGCAAGGCTACCCATTATATCCAGTAGAGATAATGAACATGTCATGTAATTTGCACCGGAGAGAAAGAGAGACTGCAATTAGCCCCTTACAGAATTTTCAACCGAGTGACTACATTAGTTTTCACTTGGCAAAACCGCAAAAAAAATGATCAATGCGTTAATGCAGTGATGCATGAACAAACCTGCAAGTCGCCATGTCCTTCCAAGTTAGTCACCCTTGCGATTGACGGTAGGGTTTCTACTGAGAGCATTTTTTAGCAGAAACATGAATTAATTGATGTGTTTCCTTCTTTCTGTCGTTAATGTGTTTTTTCCCTTGGCACAATTAAATCAACGTGGCGATAGCTCATTGAGCGATACAATACAATTGTTCCTTATGTTGACACAAATAAGCAAGTTGAGAAATAAATCCATTTCCCATCAGAATGGCATGGATAAGCATGACAGTTTTGCAGAGATGATTTTCTGAAATTAAAGACCTGTTTTGTAAAACTGGACTTTTTTTCTTTCTTAAAAATTAAAAGATAATCCAGACGTGATGCAGCAAGAAATGTTTCTTTCCACACGTTTTGGAGCAGAGTCTTTTGTGTTTTCCATTGCTCACATGTATCGTATAGGTGAAGAGCCCAGAAAAGAGAAGCTACTGTCTTAACATATTTGTTTGTTTGTTCTGAAACAAGGGGGACAGTTGAGTTCCATTCAGTTCATTCCATCCACCTCCGCTCTCTCTGTCTAGGACCATCATTCCAGTTCAGGATGGACTTATAAATAGCTATAAACTGATTTCATGTGAAAGAACAATAAAGGAAATACAAACAATCTCATCAGCTAATGAATGAATCTGCACCTAATTAATGAAAAGAAGCAAAATAATTAAGCAGGAGATGAGATGGGGCCGTACTGTCTTTGGGGCCGTGGAAGTGGAAGTGGACGTAGAACTTTTGCATCCCTTTGAATGACCAGGTCGATGCAGCTCTCCCCAGACTCGCCGCTGCGGCCGCCGTTCTGCTGCACGAGTGGCAGCAGCGTACCCTGGACCTCCCCGAACAGGCGAACATATCGCGCTATCCCGCTCCTGTAGCACGCCGCCAACGACCTCATCGAACCGGATCTGCGCTGCACTGGCCGGCCAACCCAGCATGCGACGACACGCCACCGCTGACCGTCGCGGACAGAGAGAAGGGCCTGGGAGAGTGGAGGCGGCATGCATGGTGAGGCGGCGGCACACATGGTGAGGAGGCGGCGCTCTCTGCAGGCACGCTAGTCCAGTTGAGCGGCAATGAGGATGAAGGGACGGAGGGCAGGGAGGAGGTGGAGTCCCGGGCGGGAGAAGGAGAGAGCACGAGCGCGGGGAAGGCGGCGGCGGCGGCGGTACTGGGAGGAAAATGAGAAAAGGGGAGACGCGGGGGGGGGGGGGGTGCGTTCCGTACAGTAGAATTAAGCACAGTAAAATGGACAGATGGAACGCGCGAGGAGGCCCTATTTACGCGACTGTTAATGGGTTGTATGGTTGATGTATAGATAAAGAGGGCTAGGGAGAACAACTTTAACAGAAACGAAAGGCTAGAGGGGTGCATGGAGTTTGTTGGAATAGAGAGAAGATATTTGCATTTGTGTTGTGGTTGAACATTGCGTGCAATGTCTTCATTCGGAAAAAGAAATATAAGCATTGTTTATAAATTTAATTTTTGACCCGTGACAATGCACGGACAGTCTACTAGTTATAGTATAATACATCACCCGTGGTACCAAGTCCAGTACACAGGATGTAGGATCCTAGGTGTCGGATCCATTTTACACGTTTTAAGTTACTTCCCCTTATTTATTGGTACATGGGGAATGAGATCGAGTGACTTGCTTGAGGCGAGTCACCAATGAACAGTAACCGTAACATTCTTCCTCTCTGGACCGTTCGATCAAGAATCAGTGGTCAGATCAACATGAACAGCACCCTCTAAACAGTGCGCGTCTACAGTGTGTTCGCTACAGTGCATGTCTACAGGGACGCCGTATAGTGCGTTGCTACAGTGCTATCTGGTATAGTGTCTGATCTGGATTGTTCATTTCCGATCCAACGACCATGTTACAATTGTGACTTGCTAGAGGCAAGTAAGTGGATCTCTGTCCGATACATGGTGTCCACAAGCACGTGCTAGCAGTATTGTGCTTTGTACACTACACTAGTACTAGCACATGTATGCATGTGATGCATGGACCAGTGTCATGTAGTTGACTGATTAACCCACGTGGTCATGAATGCACGATTCACACAACTCCAATCGCGCCACTCATACTGTCCGTGCATATTTTTTTTATGAAAACAGACATAAAAGACGACCCAGCGTCTCGACGCAAACAGACCAGCGTCCGTTTTTTGTTCGCGCGTGATCCATTTTAAGACCAAATTTGGATTGTGTTTGCATCGGCGCGGACGCCGCGACGCCTGCCCGTTTCCTTGCCCCGGCCTGCCAATCAGTGGCACATTGGCCATTTCGCCCTTCCTCCCATCGACGGCCACCACAGCCCCCCCCCCCCCTCCTCGCCGCCGCCGCCCAGTTCGGGTGCCCAGGCCGACCGACCACACCCAGATACCTTCTCCTAGCAGCACACCACCCCTTGACGGCCCCATACTCCGACGTTGGTGGATTGTTTCGCCGCCGTCACAACACCCCCTCGTTTCCGCCGGCGGCAGCACCGCCTTGCGCGTCTTTTCGCTCGCCAGACGCCACCGCGTTTGCCTCCACGCCGACAGGCCTGCTGCCTGCTCTGGGAGAGGCGCGAGGCTCTTCACCGGCCGACTTCTTCTACCATGCCCTCAAGGTGTTCAACGGTTACGCGCAAGGTACAAATGGACTCGGCGACGATGCGTTTTCAACAATTTCATTTGTGATTCGGATGATTAAATCGACCAATGATGAGGAGATTGCGGTTCATGCTTTGGTCGTCCATAACCACATTAGTAGGCGTGAGCGATGTTTAGGGCTTGATCCTGGGCATACTCTGGCGTTGAATCGAAACTGAGAGAGCAGCAGAAAGTATGAAACTTGATCCTTCGTAATGGGTGTACATGCAACTGAAAGAGTATCTTAGTACCACTGACACAGATCGGTGATATTAGAGCATCTACGACCAATTTCCAAATTCGGCCCTGCGATCGGGCGCGTCCGCGGATAGTAATCAGTCACGTCTTAAATTAGTAACTGCCTACGGGCCCGTAGGTCTATGACGAACTACTCACGCATCATCGGAGAGGCAGCAATGAGGATGATGAACCCCACCGTGATGGTGTTAGATTGCATCTCGTGGTTCTGAAACTTGCAGCGGCTGGAATTTTGTTTACTCCCTCCATCTAGGTGTGTAAGTCATCTTAGGTTGCGCACCGCGACCAAGGTGGAGAGGAAAACAAGAGAACTTAATGTTTTTTGGCTAATTAATAACATTGCATGCAATGAACTAACCACTGCATGTCGAGTTTGCTAGTCCCAAGTCATTTAAAGCATGCATGACCCACATTTCTTATTGGTTGATATGTCACGAAACAAGAAACGAGATGAGAGTTACTGTATCGCGCCTAAGTGTTTTGGGATTATTTGATTTTCGTAAGATGACTTACACACCTAGACAGAGGGAGTAGTCAACTCCCCTAGGGTTTCTGCAATATTTGGGAATTTATAGGGTGAAGAGGCGGTGCAGGGGGCCTCCGTGGGGGGCACAACCCCTCTGGGCGCGCCTGGGCTCCTAGGCGCACCCTGGTGGGTTGTGCTCCTCACGGGCCTTCCCTCTGGTACTTTCTTGGCCCACTTGGTGTCTTCTGGTCTAGAAAAAATCTCCAAATTTTTTTGCTGCGTTTGGTACTGATATTCTGTGAGGTAAAAAACAAGCAAAAACAGCAACTGGCACTGGGCACTATGTCATTAGGTTAGTCCCAGAAAATGATATAAAGTTTCTATAAAATGATGGTAAAACATCCAAGAATGATAATATAACGACATGGAACAATAAAAAATTATAGATACGTTGGAGACGTATCAGCATCCCAAGCTTAATTCCTGCTCGTCCTCGAGTAGGTAAATGATAAAAACAAGAAAAACTTATGTGGAATGTTGCCTAACATGTTCATCACATATTCTTTTCTTTTGTATCATGGACATTTGGTCTTTTATATGGTTCAATGTAATAGTCTAGTTTTGACATGAAGATTTCAATACTCAAGCATATCAACAAGCAACTATGTCTTTCAAAATATCAACACTAAAGAAAGTTATCACTAGCCCATCATGCGCAATCATTGATCCATTCATGAAACACACTCGCATATTAGCTACATCCAATGCTCAAGTATGATCACATTGCTCCCTAGTTGGTGCTTTATAAGAGAAGATGGAGACTCAAATAAAAATGAAAATTGCATAAGGTAAATAGATAGGCCCTTCGTAGAGGGGAGTAGGGATTTGTAGAGGTGCCAGAGCTCAAAGCTTAAATCGAGAGATAAATTTTTTGAGAGGCATACTTTTCCCATCAACGAAAATGACCAAGTAATTCCCAACACTTTCCATGCTAGATATATCATAGGTGGTTCCCAGACATAAAATAAAGTTTATTCCTTTTTCCACCATACTTTCACACTCCAGGCTAGGCGTATCCATGGGTACCGTCCATACCAAAACTTTCCAAGGAATTTACTATTTGAAAACATAAAGTAAATTTCTTTTTCATTTCAGGACTGGGCATCCCTATTACAACTGTACTCTCGTGCAATGATAAGTGAATAAACACTCATCTTGAGAATAACACATCTAGCATGGAAAATATTGGCCACCCCCTGCCGCTTCATGAGCGGTACAAGCACAAAAAAAGGAAATTCATTTTGAAAAATTAGAGATGGCACATACGAATTTGCTTAGAACGGTACGGAAATACCGTATATAGGTAGGTATGGTGGACTCATATGGCAAAACTGGGTTTAAGGATTTTGGATGCACAAGTAGTATCTCTACTTAGTACAAATGAAGGTTAGCAAAGAGATTGAGAAGCAACCAACCAAGAAACGAAAATTCACATAAGCGAGCATTAAGCATAACTAACACCGAATAATGCACCACAAGTACGATATAATTTCATTGCATAACTATTGACTTTCGTGCTTTCATAGGGAATCACAAACCATAACACCAATATTCTTACTAAATAATAATTACTCACCAACATGAATCACATATCACTACCATCATATCTCAAAACTATTACAAAGAATCAAGTTTATTTTGTCCAATGATCTTCATGAATTTTTTATTATATCCTTCTTGAATATCTATCACTTTGGGACTAATTTCATATGTTGCAATTGCCTTTGATAAGCTCAAGCAAATTTAAGTGGAGAACATGAGCATAAACAATTTCATCTCTCAAAATAATATAAGTGAAGCATGAGAGAATTTCTTCAAAAATTTGCTAACTCTCAAATAAATCTAAGTGAAGTATGAGAGCATTTCTTCAAAAATATTAATGCACACCATGCTCAAAAAGATATAAGAGAAGCACTAGAGCAATTTCGGAGCTCAATTTTTTTAAGTGAAGCATAAAGAGAAATTCTAACAAATCATAGCATAATTTTTTTAAGTGAAGCATAAAGAGCAATTCTAACAAATCATAGAATAATTTTGGCTCTCTCAAATAGGTGTGTCCAGCAAGGATAGATGACACAAACTAAAAAGTGAAACAAGCAAATACTCATATAATACATGACGCTCCAAGCAAAACTCATGATATGTGACGAATAAAAATATAGCTGCAAGTAAAATTAATAATGGTTGTTAAAAGAAAGACATGATGCCTTCCGGGACATCCCCAAGCTTAGTTGCTTGGTTCTCCTTGAATATTAACTTGGGGTGCCATGGGCATCCCCAAGCTTAGGCTCTTTTCACTCCTTATTCCTTCATCCAACGAGATCTCACCCAAATCTTCAAAACTTCAATCACACAAAACTTGACAAAACCTTCGTGAGATCCATTAGTATAATAAAACCAATCTTTGCTTTAAGTACTGTTGAAAACCCATTCATATTATGTTTTTGCATTATATATATTGTATTCTAACTTTACCATGGGTTATACCCCCCGATACAATCCATAGATTCATCAAAACAAGCACATAATGCAAAGAAAACACAATCTGTCAAAAACAGAACAATCTATAAAGATGAGAATTTTAGTCATACTTATCTAACTCCAAAAATTCTTAAAAATTAGGACAACGTAGGAAATTTGTATATCAATCTTGTGTAAAAAACTCAGAATTCTTCATCGCTTTCTGTGATTTTTAAGAATTGTTTTACTGGACGCAAAAGTTTCTGTTTGCCAGCAAGATCAAATCAACTATCACCAAACATAATCCTAAAGGCTTTGCTTGGCACAAACACTACTTAAAACATGAAAAACACAATGATAACAGTAGCATAATTGTGCAAACACTCAAAACAGAAAGAAAAAGGCAAAAATAATTTTTATTCATTGGGTTGCCTCCCGACAAGCGCTATCGTTTTATGCCCCTAGCTAGGCATAATGCATAGATTCGAGTATTGTCATCTTTCTTCTTATTTTCCATAGATGTGTTTTTGTCAGGAGGTTTTGCAAAAAATAACTTGAAAAACATTATCCATAGAAATTTTAGCATTATCAAGTTTCCCATCAACGTATCCCCTTTGATTTCAGGCCACAATCCAAGAATATTTTTGATTAACATCATTGAAAACTTTTTGGATTATATCTAAAACGGGGATTTCCTTTTTAAGGTTCTCATAAAAAAATATTTCCAAGAAAGTGTCTCAACATATAATCACTATTATAAAGGATCTCATCTATCACCGGTGTTTCACGGCTCATACCATAAAAATCAAAAATTTCCCTAGCTTCCCATACTATGTAATCAAATTCATTCATAAGAACAAGGGTAGCAAACTTTTTAGCTTTATGATCCTTTATAACGGGTAGCTCATAAAACAATCTTCGCAAGGTAGGATGGGTACAAATAAATCTATTTTCAAGTTTCAGAACTAGTGCTGAAATAGCTTCCGCATAAGATTTAGATCTTTTAAGTATAGGAGCATCATCAAGAGTCAAATTTCCAACACAATTTAAAAATTCTTGAATATGTTCTTTTCCCATAACATTTCCTTGCCCCAAAACAAAAGTTTTAGCATCCAGATTACCAGATCGTCCAATTTTAAGAGTTAGGCCATCATCTATTTCTACCATACAAAAATCACTCATGATGACAGGTTCAAGCAAACAAAAGATCGAACGAGAAAAGGGCGAACGAAAAAGAAGGCTAATAAAAAGGCAATTTTTTGTGAAGTGGGGGAGATGAAAATGAGAGGCAAATGGCAAATAATGTAAATTGCAAGGAGATGTGATTTGTGATTAGGAACCTGATGGATGTTGATGATGTCTCCCCGACAACGGCGTCAGAAATTCCTTTTGGTGTCGCTTGAAACTGCGTCGGTATTTCCCCAAAGAGGAAGGGATGGTGTAGTACAGCTATAGTAGGTATTTCCCTCAATTATGAAACCAAGGTATCAATCTAGTAGGAGAACCAAGCAACACTATGTAAATGGTACCTGCATACAAAGAACAAATACTTGCAACCCAACGCGTAAGTGGGGTTGTCAATCCCTCGTAGGTAACGGCGCCAGAAATTGGCAAGTTGATGGGAGACTATTTGATCCTCCCAGATAAAAAGCTAGATAAATTTGTGGTAGATTGGATAAATAGATCTCGATAAAATGCGAAATAAAAGATGCAAATAAAAAGTGCAGCAAGGTATACTTGGGTTTTTGGAATAATAGATCTGGAAATAAAACTAGCAAATAATAGATCGGAAAGGAAATATGATAAAGAATAGAGCTGGGGGCCATAGATTTCACTAGTGGCTTCTCTCAAGAAATAGCACACGGTGGGTAAACAAATTACTGTTGGCAATTGATAGAAGATCGAATAATTATGACGATTTCCAAGGTAATGATCAATATATAGACATCACGTCCAAGATTAGTAGACCGACTCCTGCCTGCATCTACTACTATTACTCCACACATCGACCGCTATCCAACATGCATCTACATTGTTACAGCGAGGTGCTATACAAACGGTTTTAACCCTTTTCCGCGATGGCGTTTGGAACAGTCGCCTAGTGAGTGTGGGCGATAGGGGGGTCCTTCCCACACCACCCAAAACCGTCGGGGATAGGACCTCCGGTCACACACGCTGGGCAAAATGAGCTCGTTTGCGATGGGGAGCAATCAAATATGGTTATACGTACAATTGTGTTAAAAAATACAATTATATAGGTCCAATCGTTTCCGGTCCTAAGTACATCCCACACAGTCAGTCCCAGACAAATGACTTTGTTCGTATGTACATTCCACACAGTCAATCCAAGGAATACGTTTCCGTTCATATGTACATCCCACACAGTCAATCCAAGAAGTACGCTTCCGCTCGTATGTACATCCCCAACAGTCAATCTAGGGAAAACTTTTCCGTTCATAGGTACATCACACACAATTTTCCCCATTAAATCGTTTGTGATAGCGTCGTCATTGCTGATGATATTAACAATTTTACCGTTTTCATTATTGAATGCATCACACACGGTGTGTACTAGAAACTGTGTGGCATAGGATGTCCATCACACACACTTTTTATGTGGTAAACATTTGCACATGGTGGCATAACGCAAACAGTTTTCAAGAGGAAGTCGTGTGTAATTGTTCATTGATCCAACACGTTTTCTTTCTAGAAACTGTGTGCGTTGTCTGACGTCATCACCCACGGTGTTTTCTCAATAACCGTTTGCAATATAAAAAACCCAATTAGCATGCTAATTGGCCTATTATTAGTAATCCATTTATTAATCAAATTGACATTTCATATTGAGCACATAATATATTTCATTTTTGTATTACGGAACCAGGATTTCATAATTGAAATACATTGGAATACATTTAGCTTCAGCACGCAGTTACACCATTTAGGCATATAGCTAGCTACCCCATTACACAACTACACCAGCACCAAGTTTCACATGCAACATCTATAACCTTTGGAAATTAGCATCAGAGACGGTAGATAGACAGATGAATCTCATCTGGAAAAATGCTGAAGCGGAAGGCGAATATTGTGCCTTCATTGATGTTGAAGCTCCTTGCAACTTTAGGCCAATGCCTGTGGACGATTGGCCATCTATCGTTCGTCCTCTTAAGGAAGACTTCAATATTGTACCATGGGTGTTGTATGAATAGCTTCCTCGCCTCTTGACCATACAAGTGGTTTGAGAGGTAATCATCAGTGAACTGCTTTGGAAAAGCCTGAAAACAAATATATGCATAAATATCTTCTCTAAATTTGGAAATGGCGCAAAGGAATAAAAAAGATAAGGTATAATAGTTAGTACCATCATGTGGTGCATTGATGTCTTCTTCATTTTGCAGACAAAAATCTTGTTGTTCCGCATCGCTAGTTTCTTTATCCTAACAATCTTTCTTAGTTTCTTGACTTGGCTGGTATTCATGGACAACTCATTTCCCCATATGTAAAATGGGCCGAACAGTGGGTCAAAACCTCTGACAACAGGACGTACATGTGCAAGACAAAATTGTTAAAAACCTAAATATTAGAATGTCCCCCGCAATTGCACAATAATGTGCTATTAGACAAGGACCATGCATGTGCACACCTCGATTGTAAATATTACTGCTTCCCATTGTTTCCTGGCAACACATATAAGGTAGACATTAATCAGGTTAAGTCAGTGTTGGCATACTATCAGTAAAATATGTTAACGAAAAAAAACACATTGCAGATTCAACAGATTAATTCGAGCCACATGGAAAAGCCATTTACCAAAACCAAGAATGCTTAACAACTAGGAAATGTTGCAATTGTATATGTTTCTCATGTATTTAGTACAACCAAATTCGATTTATTCCTCACATGCATAACAATACAAAATTGTACCCACACCAATTGAACATCGCATTGCAGACTTGAACCAAACAATTAACTAAACACCACAACAAATGAACCAAACATTAACTGAGCACCACATTGCACAATATATAACATACTAGAAGATCAGACAGTTAAGCAAATCAAGCATGCTTCACAACTTGGAAATATAGCTATTCTATTTTTTTCTCATGTATTTTGTATAGATAAATTCGATTTATTTCACACATGGACGACCATACAAAATTGCACCCTGAAGAATTGAACATCACAATGCAGAATTGAACCAAACAGTTAATTGAACACGACAATTAATTAGCCAAACAGTTAATAAGTGAGCACCACACTGCATGACATATAGAACATATACACTAGAGCAACAGATTGCATGGTAAAAGTAGACGGGACAATTCACTAGAATTTTATAAGGAAAGGCAGGAGCAACACATGCGACGGGTAAACCGAGCATGCTTAACCGACATAGATAGCTAACTAAACATAGGTCCTTATAGTGAGCTAATAAGACAAGATACTCCTCATCGTCGGATATATCGATGATGATTGGCTCCTTGGACATGGAAGAGGGCGAGGCCTCTGAGGGAGTCCTGGATTAGGGGGTATCCAGACAGCCGGACTGTATACATCGTCCAGACTATGGAAGCGTGAAGGTACAAGACTCAAGACTTCGACCCGTGTCCGGATGGGACTTTCCTTGGCTTGG
The DNA here is from genome assembly GCA_021605145.1 of Aegilops bicornis. Lineage (NCBI taxonomy): Eukaryota > Viridiplantae > Streptophyta > Magnoliopsida > Poales > Poaceae > Aegilops > Aegilops bicornis. The sequence continues at coordinate 335,989,783 of CM038672.1, read as the reverse complement.
AAGGCAAGCTTGGCGATCCGGTATATTTCCTTCCTTGTAACCGACTCCATGTAAACCCTAGCCCTCTCTGGTGTCTATATAAACCGGAGAGGCTGGTCCTTAGAAGGCCGATCACAATTACAATCATACCATCATAGGCTAGCTTCTAGGGTTTAGCCTCTACTATCTCGTGGTAGATCTACTCTTGTACTACCCATATCTTCAATATTAATCAAGCAGGAAGTAGGGTTTTACCTCCAGCGAGAGGGCCCGAACACAGGTAAACATCTGTATCCCTTGCTTCCTGTTACCATCAGCCTAGACGCACAGATCGGGACCCCCTACCCAAGATCCGCCGGTTTTGACACCGACATTGGTGCTTTCATTGAGAGTTCCTTTGTGTCATCGCTACAGGGCTCGATGGCTTCTTCAACCATCGTCAACAACATGATCCCGGGTGAGACCTTTCTCCCCGGACAGATCTTTGTGTTAATTTGCTTCGCCTACTTGAACAATTAAACAGCCATCTGGAGTAGATCGATAGCTACGCCCCTGGTCACCAGATCGGGTTCGGAAACCTGAACTGCACGGCGGACATTCGCGGAGACTTGATCTTCGACGGATTTGGGCCTATGCCAGGAGCACCGGACGATCCTGACGAAACCTTTGCTCAAACTCTTTGTCGGACAAAGCTCGGTATCACCCCGCGGTAGCCTCGGACCTATATCCTAACAGGCTGTGTTGCCTAAGGGCGGAGGTGGACCCCGCCCGCATGTCGCACACTCATCGGCGGTGGAGCCGAACACGGGCCTTACCTGTGGTGGCTCGTGACTCCGGACCCGGATTAAGATCCGGATGTTGGTTCCGGTCCGCGCACTCCGAGCGGTCGAGCGGGTTGGGCTCCGGTAATGGAGTTCACCATCGGATATCTTTCGACTCGCCCTTTGGCGACATGCCGAACTTATTAAAACTCTCTCTTTGACAGAAAATTCTGGGCCAAACTATGTCCGGCTCGAGTGGGAAGCGGCGGCGAAGAAATTCGTTGCCCACCCACCACCCACTTCATAGCCACGGTCGATGATTTAACCGACGTGCGACTTGACTCGAAGACATCGACGGTATGGACGACGATGCAGGAGAAGATTCGGAATCTATGGGGCGCTGGACTTCTCCCTCGTCACACGACATATACATGGTGGATACGCCCAAAGAGGACAAAGGCGATAATTCGGATGATAAAACCCCCGGACAAAAGCCAAAGCGATGGCGCGGACGCCGTTCTAAGTCCATCAACAGTAAAAATACGACAAGAGCGCCAGAGGGATCGATACTACAATCAACTCCGAAGGCAACAACGACCATACGGACCCAGCGATGGAGCAGATTTAACCAGGTCACCACGAACACGATTCGGAAAGCGGCGAGGACAATGATCCCGACGGACGAGGTCATCAAACCGAACCAGACAGAAAACAATCCGGATAATGATGCAATCCGGAAAAACACGTGGAACGAGATAACCTCCACGTAAAGCTTATGTCCACCACAAGAAGTCTAAAGAAGCAGTATCAACGGCTCAAAGCCGCACAGGAAACGCTCAACCGTAGATGGAACAAAGTGCTAGACACTAAAGAAAGATACGGCGATGATCGCCATACAAAGAGCTATCCAAAATGCAAGCTACTGCCAGAATTCGATGACGAAGCCGTGCCACTTCATAACCGCAATAAAGCGGCTACCGATGCCGCGCACGATCCACGTGAGCACCTGGATAGGAAAGCTGACGCGGCCAGGTCCATCTATGGATATAAAGGACACACCCCGGCGAAAGACTATGGTCACCAAAACGATTATGCCAATCGAATACCAGTTCGGAATAAACACCGGACACAACAACAACCGACGGCATGCCACAACACGTCCAGATACAGAGGGGCTGCTCACCCCCTATGCTTCACCGAAGAAGTACTGGATCATGAATTTCCACAGGGCTTTAAACCTGTGAATATAGAGGCATACGACGAAATGACAGACCCAGGTGTCTGGATTGAGGATTTTATCCTGCATATACATATGGCTCGTGGGGATGACCTCCACGCCATCAAATACCTTCCCCTTAAACTAAAGGGACCATCCCGACACTGGTTGAAAAGCCTCCCCGAAAATTCAATTGGGAGTTGGGAGGAACTCGAGGACGCTTTCAGGGCCAATTTCCAAGGGACCTATGTCCGGCCTCCGTATGCTGACGATTTAAGTCACATAATCCAACATCCCGGAGAGTCCGCCCGCAAGCTTTGGAACAGATTCCTCACTAAGAAGAATCAAATTGTCGATTGTCCGGACACCGAAGCCTTAGCGGCATTCAAACACAGCATCCGCGACGAGTGGCTCGCCAGACACCTGGGCCAAGAAAAGCCAAGGACAATGGCAGCCCTAACAAGCCTTATGACCCGCTTTTACGCGGGTGAAGATAGTTGGCTAGCCCGTAAAGGCACCAGCGACCCCAGCACATCCAAAATAAGGGATGGCAACGAGAAACCACGGCGTAATAAAAACAAACGCCCAAACAAGGAAGAGAGCCCGGATAACACAACGGTTAATGCCGGATTCAGGGGCTCTCGACCTGATCAGCAAAAGAAGCCATCTAAAGGCAGTAAAGAGGGACCGTCCGGTCTGAATAGAGTCCTAGACAGACTGTGCCAAATTCATGGCACCCCTGACAAACCTGCAAACCACACACACAGAGAGTGCTGGGTCTTCAAGCAGGCCGGCAAATTAAATGCCGAACACAAGGGAAGGGAAACACCAAGTGAAGACGAGGATGAACCTCGCCAGCCAAACACTGGGGGACAGAAAAAATTCCCACCAGAGGTTAAATCAGTGAACATGATCCGCGCGACTCACACGTCCATGAGGAGGCACGAATGCGCGCATAGAGACGCGCTCGATATAGAGCCGATCGTACTCACACCTAACCACTGGACGTCTCATCCGATCACCCTCGATCACTGGGACGACCGAACTAGTATTCGGCGCGGAGGATCAGAGGCCTTGGTGCTTGACCCAATAATTAACGGATACCATCTCACCCACGTCCTCATGGATGGCGGCAGCAGTCTCAATTTAATATATGAGGACGCTGTCCGCAGGATGGGGATAGACCCATCCAGAATTAACCAAAGCAACACCACCTTTGAAGGAGTGATACCTGGCGTTGAAGCCCACGCGAGGCTCCGTCATCTTGGAGGTAACATTCGGCTCTCCAGCAACTCCGAGCGAAGAGCTACTCTTCATCATCGCACCCTTCCGAAGCGACTATCATGCATTGCTTGGAAGAATGGCCTTCGCCCGCTTCAACGCATTGCCGCACTATGGCTACCTTACACTGGAGATGCCCAGTCCACGTGGCGTCATCACCGTTAACGGAATCACAGAGCTCTCTTTACGCGCAGAGGAACTCGCGACGGCCTTAGCGGCCGGACTATAAGCGGCCTCCAATATCAAAAAACATGACTGGTCATTAAGACCATAGACACGGTTAGACGAGTCCGGTCGCCCGGATAAAATTGAATTAGGGCACCGTATATGCAATCCCATAGCGGACACCAGGGGCTATAAATACTTAATACAGCCCCACACTTGGCTCAACCTTATTGGCAGGCCAACATCTTACACTTTTATTGTCCATGCATACTTACGTTGTACTCTTCTACGAGTTTTCTTTTTTCACAGACAACGTTCGCGCGATACCCTCCCAGGATACGGCACAACGGAGGCAAAGGCGCAGACGTGCAGTAGGGCCCCGTTCAACAGGTTTCTTTTTAGATTAAGCCCATGTGTAAACCTTTTCTATTGCCTCTTGTTGTCTAGCCATCCCATGGGTTCCATACCCACAGAGGATACTGCCGCTATTGGCATTTCGGCACGACATATTAACGCACGTACCTGGAAACACAGGGTTTATAATGAATGGGCATTCTTGAGCCCATCATCTGTTATAAAGTCCGAATACCTTCGGGAGTGTTCGGCGTCACGAGTTTGGCCTTATATGCATCAGCTCCGAATCATGTCTTTGGTCAAATGTTGGGTTTGCAGGCTCTGGGTTTGCCGCCTTTACGTTCCGTTATTATCGGCTAAGGTGGCCAAAGGAGAACTCTGCGATTGTGCCTGGTTATTCCGCACGAGCACCTCGAGAGAAAGACGAAACCGATCGTCATGATACAAATGAGAGACCTGTTCAACCACTCGTATACCTATCGGAATCTTTAGGATCCCTCTGCATTAACGAAGGACCGTTCCCGGTCATGTACACACGCGCCCATATTCGGATGCACGCGAAGGAACCAGGGGCTACATAGTAGCCCCAACATTAGACTCCCATGGCTAAGCGAAAGTGTTACAGCTATATGGTCCGGTTGCCTAGTTCGACGTGCGATCACCTCCTTAATGGACCAAGACGTTGGATCAAGTGTGATTAAGCATATTTTTTGCGAACACCCTCGCATTGTCTGCGTGGGGCTGAAATAACGATCGCTATCTTTGAATTACACATTCATATATATATATATATATATATATATATATATATATATATATATATATATATATATATATATATATATATATATGTAAACGGCTGCACAGGGAACACAATAATACTTTCAGGCAAAAAGTATAAATATAGCCTTATAACCAAAATAGCATTGTTCTTACAATGATTTGATTCATCACTCGAATAAGACATTCTTCGAGCACTGCGCCTCTATTAGGTGGGAACCTTCTGTGACCTGCGCCAAGTAGTGCTCGGCCGGATATCCGTATCTTGGGTCGCTATAATGGTGGCCTCCATATCCGTCCAATAGGCTCTAACGCGGGCAAGAGCCATTCGTGCACCCTCTATGCACGCCGACCTCCTCATGGCGTCGATCCGAGGCACGGCCGCAAGGAATTGCTGCACCAAGCCAAAATAACTATCTGGCTTAGGCCCCTTCAGCCAAATATGGTCTATCACAACCCGCATTGCAAGCCCGGACAGCCTGTGAAGCTCCGCTACAGCAGCCATCTTGTCACTTAACGGCAGCGGGCGAGTGGGAGCATTGAATTTCGACCAGAAAAGCTTCTCCACTTACTTATCACCCTGATACTCGAAGAACTTGGCAGCGTCAGCTGTACTCTTCGCCAAAGCCGCATACGCGTCCGCACGACTCCAGCGTCCATCCAGGGGAGCGTACTTCAGATCGAAAAACTTCGTCCGTAGCAAGTAGGAGCCTCCAGCCGCGATTTTACCGGCATGTTGAAGTTCCTCCCGCGCACCCTTGAGCGCGGTTCGTATTTCCTTGGTGGCATTAAGTGCCTTGTCCAGCTCGGCCGAACTGTCCTTGTGCTCCTTTTTAAGGAGCTCATACCGGTGAGCGGCATTTTTTAACTCAACAGCCATTTCGGCTATCTTTTCCTTGCTTCGGCGATGAGCAGCCTGTTCGGCTCTCAATTCTTCGGCCGCCTTTAGGGCAGCCGCATTGCTAACCTGAGCTTGTTCCTTGGCCCTGACAAGTTCTGCCCTCAAGGCCTCCACGGCAGCAGCACCATCTGCAGTCTGAACATATTACATTAATATCATGCCGCCTCCATATTTTCCTATACAAAGGAAGGCAGAGCACATGCCCTGTGATTTGTCCAGCCATCGTTCACCGTGGTGATATCGGCATCAATCGATCCAATCTGCTGGTTAGTTAGGCAACTTCAACGGATCGACGGCGGTAGGACCTGTGTACCTGCACGTATTTACAGCGTAGTCATTGATTTATGATCCCCTGTTTGCCGCCTAGGGCGGGCAACCAGAGTCTCAGGGGCTACTATCCATGGAGCACACCTAATGCGTGCCTCATAGCCAAAAATAGTGTATTCTTCACTACATACCTCAAAGCCTCTGAGCAGACTTGTAAATGCTTCATTCAAACCGCTTGTAGCGGATGAAATCTTCTGAGCACCGCGCTCATTAATGAGCGGTGCTCCTCGAGAGCGCAGCTTCGCTCCGATGAAACCCGTTAATGCGTCCGGCGGATATCGAGCTATCTTGGGACCCTTCCGTCGCCCCTCGTGGGAGCCAAACGCTCGGGCTCAGGCGGTGACGCATTGGCTTCCGGCTTCGGCAGATTCGGACTCCTCCGTGACGACGCCTCGGTGTCGCCCGCTTCATGAGCCGGAGAGGTGGGTGGGGTCTCGCTCTCCATCATCTCCGGAGGGTGATCCCCCGAAGACGAACTCTGTTGAGAAGGGCTGCTAGCCGGACTGTGAAAGATGAATCCTGGTCATTGATCTAGGAGGAACACAGTACCTTCGAATTAAAAATTAACTTACAGCTTGGTGGTGGGCTGGCCCATTGGTGGGCACGATGCAGTGAGGGTGCCCGTCAGGGCAGAGCCCCCTGGTGTTATCTTTTTCCCTGGTTTGGGCATCTCCATCTCCGAGTCTTCAGAGGCAGCCCCCTTCTTCCCGCGCGGGGAGGAGGCCTTAGCCTCCCCTTCCCGACTATCCTCCTTAGGGGAGGCAACAATTCCCCCAGTTCGGATGCGTAGCGCATGAAGTTCGGTTTCTTCGTTCTTCCCCTTGTCTTTCCCTGAGGGCATTCAGCTGAGTACCCGGTCAAGCATCTTGGCCATGGTGGGACCAGGCGAGCCTTCAGAAGTGGCGCCGGACACCTGATTCTCTCCGCCTTGCTGAGCCATTCTTGGCCACGGATGATTTTCAGAATAAACAATTATGACAAATACAAAATAAGGTGTCCGGTATCAAGTTTACTTACTTGGGTATCTAGTTGATTGCAGCTTAGGCCCGCATCCTCGGTGGTGTTCGGACACTTTACTTTCGGTCCGAAGAATAATTTGCACACCCCTTCAAGCTTTAGGCCGAAGAAGTGCTTGACAGTCCGCGGACCCTCTGGATTGAATTCCCACATCTGGAGAGGCCGGCGTTGGCACGGCAACATCCGTCGGATTAACATCACTTGCATTATGCTGACAAGGTTAATGTCCCTCTCAAGAAGCTCTCGGATGCGGTTACGCGATCTGGAACATCACCAGCGGGCCCCCAATTCCGTCCTATGTCGGTCCAAGACGCTAGTTGTGACGGAGGGCCCGAGCGGAACTCGGGGGTGGACACCCACTTTGTGCCTCTGGGAGCCGTGACATAAAACCACCTCCGTTGCCATACATCGGATACTTCTGGGAAAGAACCCTCTGGCCATGGGGCATCAGCGTTCCTGATTAATACGGCACCTCCGCACTCCGCGTGTCGCCCCTCGATCATCTTCGGCTTCACATTGAAGGTCTTGAGCCATAAGCCGAAGTGTGGGGTGACATGGAGGAAAGGCTCGCACACTATAATGAACGACGAGATATGGAGGATAGCGTCCGGAGCTAGATCATAAAAATCCAACCCATAATAGAACATGAGCCCCCTCACAAAAGGATCGAGGGTGAGGCCCAAGCCATGGAGGAAGTGAGGAACGAACACGAGCACTCATTGGGCTCCGGCGTAGGGATGACGTGCCCTGGAGCAGGAAGCCTGTGCTGGATGTCGGCGGTCAGATATCCGACCTCTCTAAGCTTCGCAATGTCCTCCGCTTAAATCGAGGAGGCCACCCACCGCCCTTGAGGGTCGGATCCGGACATATTGAAGGATCTGGGGTGCTGGAGCTTAGATCTCGGGTGTTAGAACTCGAGGCGCGGAAAGGCGCGAGGGAGGTGGAAAAGAGGCATAGGCCTCGGCCGCTTTTATAAAGGGGGTGAATATCAAGAGTCCTTAGGGTGACCACTTGAAGTTTACCTTACGGCACACGGAGTCATACCAACGGCCATCGTAGGGCTACGCACGCCCTCATTAATGGAAGATCCCATAATAAGAGGAACACGATCTCTGCTTCGACAGGACGTGCCAATAAAACCGCCTCACAGCGCGAGTCGAGGTGGGGCGAGAAGCACCGGTTCGTGTTGAACTGGGCCAAGATGCGAAGGCACGACATACAAAGATTGCCAGTGGATCAGATTTATGCCATGTTCCCTACAACGGTGTGTAAGAATCCCCTCATGGGTCCGGACACGATCTAAGTGCTCGATGACTACTTTGGAGTATTCGGAGGAGGAAACCGCCATGCAATGCCGAAGACTAGACTGCGCGCCGGACTCATCGTCATTGAAGCCTGGTTCAGGGGCTACTGAGGGAGTCCTGGATTAGGGGGTATCCGGACAGCCGGACTGTATACATCATCCGGACTATGGAAGCGTGAAGATACAAGACTCAAGACTTCGACCCGTGTTCGGATGGGACTTTCCTTGGCATGGAAGGCAGGCTTGGCGATCCGAATATTATATTTCCTTGCTTGTAACCGTATCCATGTAAACCCTAGCCCTCTCCGGTGTCTATATAAACCGGAGAGGTTGGTCCTTAGAAGGCCGATCACAATTACAATCATACCATCATAGGCTAGCTTCTAGGGTTTAGCCTCTACGATCTCGTGGTAGATCTACTCTTGTATTACCCATATCTTCAATATTAATCAAGCAGGAAGTAGGGTTTTACCTCCATCGAGAGGGCCCGAACCTGGGTAAACATCTGTGTACCTTGCTTCCTGTTACCATCAGCCTAGACGCACAGATCGGGACCCCCTACCCGAGATCCGCCGGTTTTGACACCGACAGCCTCCACATCGCGGGTGCCCTCCTCGTAGTGGTGAGTTACCTGAGCCACTCCGGGCACCAACCTGCTGGCTCTCGAGTTGAGGTAAGCACAGGCACGCAGAGAGAACACCTTATAGTCTTCGTCGAAGGCACCGACGGTGGCCTCGAGAGAACGCCATGAATTGTCATTTAAAGCAGCCAACCGCGTTGCGACGTCGGTGCGTGAGGTGTCGATGGTTCCCTCGACAACTAGGTGCTCCTCCAAGATCTGGGGGTCAGCATGAATGGCAGCCATCGCGACCTCATCCGCACGTGCGCCACGATTTGCTTCTCCGCTACTAAATGCTCCTTGAGCTCCTGGCTATACTGCGTGCACCATGGCTTAGGTTGGTGCTTATTTGGGGGAGGGGTCGGTTATTTGGGTGGAAAGTGTCACGCCGGCGGTCGGGGCATGGGGGATGTGGAAGGAGGAGGAGGATGGGGGTCAAGTGTGGATTACCTGCATGGATCGACGAGGCTGAGAAGCGTGAAGGAGGGTCTCCGGCAAGGAGGTGGTGCTGCAAGCAAGGAGTGAAGGTTTGAACTTGGAAAGGAAGGCGGAACAGGGGAAATGTGTCTTTTGGTAAGGGGGAGGGGGCGGCGAGGTAGATATTTCCGCGGAAGCCGAAAATTTTGGATCGGTGCAGTGAGAAAACTTGCACGCAAAGTTGATGAAACTTCTCGGGTAAGCCATATACTACTCCGACGGTGCTCCGAGATATTTTGTACTGCGTCACACACAGTTGGTGATAATAAATTGCGTGTGACCAACCTGATTTTTTGTCTTGATTTGAAATACATAATGGAGTCATAGCGGCAAAGGAAGGTGTTTGAATTGCTAGAACTTTTATCTGCAATGAACATGCAACTACGGGAGTTTAGTCAAAACAATTGATATTATTCGGGGTTCGTTTGGACATTTCTATACATTAACTATGTTTTTAGGCATTTAAGGTGCATAATTCAAAGTTAAACTATATGCACATGCTCCGCTACACCAAAATGGGTTGTAAAATCATATATGTGTCCATGGCTGGTGATACGTGTCCAACGTATCTATATTTTTTGATTGGTCCATGCTATTATATTATCCATCTAGGATGTTTTATATGCATTTATATGCTATTTTATACGATTTTCGGGACTAACCTATCGACCTAGAGCCCCGTGCCAGTTTCTGTTTTTTCCTTGTTTTTGAGTTCCGCAGAAAAGGAAAACCAAATGGGGTCCAATTGACCTGAAACTTCACGGAGATTATTTTTGGACCAGAAGAAGCCCACATAGTATCAGAGATGGGCCAGAAGAGTCCCGAGGCAACCACGAGGGTGGGAGGCGAGCCCTACCCCTCTGGGCGCGCCCCTACCTCGTGGCCGCCTCGGAGACCCCTTTGACTTGTTCCCGACGCCAAAACCTCTTATATATACAGAAACCCCCAGAACATAACCTAGACCGGGAGTTTCACCGCCGCAAGCCTCTGTAGCCACCGAAAACCAATCTAGACCCGTTCCAGCACCCTGCTGGAGGGGGGGGGGGGAATCCCTCTCCGGTGGCCATCTTCATCATCCCGGCGCTCTCCATGACGAGGAGGGAGTAGTTCACCCTCGGGGCTGAGGGTATGTACCAGTAGCTATGTGCTTGATCTCTCTCTCTCTCATGTTCTTGAGGTGGTATGATCTTGATGTATCGCGAGCTTTGCTATTATAGTTGGATCTTATGATGTTTCTCCCCCTATACTCTCTTGTAATGGATTGAGTTTTCCCTTTGAAGCTATCTTATCGGATTGAGTCTTTAAGGATTTGAGAACACTTGATGTATGTCTTGCATGTGCTTATCTGTGGTGACAATGGGATATCACATGATCTACTTGATGTATGTTTTGGTGATCAACTTGCGGGTTTCGTAACAATGTGAACTTATGCATAGGGGCTGGCACGTGATTTCGTCTTGACTCTTCGGTACAAACTATGGGGCACTCTTTGAAGTTCTTTGTGTTGGTTGAATAGATGAATCTGAGATTTTGTGATGCATATCGTATAATCATACCCACGGATACTTGAGGTGACATTGGAGTATCTAGGTGACATTAGGGTTTTGGTTGATTTGTGTCTTAAGGTGTTATTCTAGTACGAACTCTATGATAGATCGAACGGAAAGAATAGCTTCGTGTTATTTTACTACGGACTCTTGAATAGATCGATCAGAATGGATAACTTTGAGGTGGTTCCGTACCCTACAATAATCTCTTCGTTTGTTCTCCGCTATTATGACTTTGGAGTGACTCTTTGTTGCATGTTGAGGGATAGTTATATGATCCAATTATGTTATTATTGTTGAGAGAACTTGCACTAGTGAAAGTATGAACCCTAGGCCTTGTTTCCTAGCATTGCAATACCGCTTACGCTCACTTTTATCATTAGTTACCTTGCTGTTTTATAATTTCAGATTACAAAAACCTATATCTACCATTCATATTGCACTTGTATCACCATCTCTTCGCCGAACTAGTGCACCTATACAATTTACCATTGTATTGGGTAAGTTGGGGACACAAGAGACTCTTTGTTATTTGGTTGCAGGGTTGTTTGAGAAAGACCATCTTCAACCTACGCCTCCCACGGATTGATAAACCTTAGGTCATCCACTTGAGGGAAATTTTCTACTGTCCTACAAACCTCTGCACTTGGAGGCCCAACAACGTCTACAAGAGGAAGGTTGCGTAGTAGACATCAAGCAGTTTTTGGCGCCGTTGCCGGGGAGGTGAGTGCTTGAATTTATATCTTTAGATCTTGCAATTGAATCTTTTTGTTTCTTGTTTTATCACTAGTTTAGTCTTTAAAAGAAAACTACAAAAAATGGAATTAAGGGTGCCTCATATGCTTCATCTTTTTAATGTCTTTCGTGAAAATGATGGGAAGGATAATTGTGCTCAATTGCTAGAGGAAGAATGCATTAGAATGTTTGGCACTAAATCTTTGAATAATGAGCATGATTGCTGTGTTGTTAGTATGAACTCTTTGAATATCCATAGTACTAATGATGATTGCACTTGCCATGATGAAAATGTCTCTTATAAGCATGTGAATTTTTGTGGAGTGCATAGAGTTTGCAAGTACACACCAAATAGGGAAGATAGATTTTGCAAGAGGCATAAGTATTTAGAAACTAAATAGTTGCAAGAGAGGATAGATGCTTGTGCTAAAAATTTAAAATTTCTTTGCCATCCTTGTGAACTTTGCAATGAACGTGATCATTTAAATCCCCAATGCAAATTGTTTCATGATCGTATCATGTCCAAAAATTGTGATGACTTGATTTCCCTTGCACATCATAATGAACTTAGTTTGCTTTTGGGTTATGAAGAAATGAAACGTATAATTAATGATATGCCAGAATTTGTCCTTGATAAAGTTCTTGATTTTGATCTAGAAGAAATTTTTATGTATTGTGCGGTGAATTGCATTGAAAATCCTTATATTGCCAATTATATAAAGAAAAGAAAACAAATAGATAATGAAAAGAATACTAATGAAAGGGAAGAGATTTCTCAATATCCTCCTATTCTTTCTTATGATGAATCAGGTGACGAGGAGGAGCTTTCTATTCAACCAATCTCATTAATAAGGAGCTCCAAAAACAAGATTAAACCCACACATGATGTGAAGAAGAAAAAGAAAAGACGGAGAAGCAAAGGTAAAAAGGTATCCCTCCCAAATGATATTCCTCCTATTACTCATTGTGATGATGATAATTGCTATACTATTGGTGCTATCCGTATTATTAATGATGAGAGTGATTATGCTTATGATATGAAAAGGCCCAAGCTTGGGGATGCTATGTTTGATGAGAATGACATGTTTGAGAATATATTTTCTGCAATTAATGTTTGTCCCAAGCTTGGGGATGCTATGTTTAATGAAGATGACATTTTTAGCCTCCCAAGTTTTGATGAGCAAATTTATTATGATGATAGCATGCCTCCTATTTATGATGGTTATATTGATGAAAGTGGGTTTGGAAGAGTGTCAACTTTAGGAAGTAATGATCCCACTATTTTGGAGGGTGTTGAATCTTATAATATTTATGAAAGTGGATTCGGAGAGGTCATGACTTTATTTAGTGATGAATCCACTATTTCGGAAGAGGTTTCAATTGATTATGATGAGAAGAAAGTTGCTACTTATGATGATTATTGTGATGAAACTTATGCTATAAAAAGTAGTGATGATTATATTTATAAAAATTTTCATGATTATGATTACCATTTTTCTGAACATTATTCTTTTAATGTGGAAACAATTTATAGTATTCGAGTTTCTTATGATACTCCCACTATTCCGTATGAGAAGAATTTTGCTTATGTGGAGAGTAATAAAATTTGTATGCTTGTAGATCATGAAAAGAATGCTTTATGTGATGGTTATATTGTTGAATTCATTCATGATGCTACTGAAAATTATTATGAGGGAGGAATATATGCTTGTAGGAATTGCAATAATATGAACTTTCCTCTCTGTGTGTTGAAAATCTTTAAGTTATGCTTGTTTTGCCTTCCTATGCTAGTTGATAATTATTCCCATAAGTTATTTGCTCAGAAAATCCCTATGCATAGGAAGTGGGTTAGACTTAAATGTGCTAGTCATATTCTTCATTATGCTCTCTTTATGTTTCAATTCTTATCTTTTATGTGAGCATCATTGAAATCATCATGCCTAGCTAGGGGCGTTAAACGTTAGCGCTCGATGGGAGGCAACCCAATTTTATTTTTGTTCTTTGCTTTTTGATCCTTTTTAGTAATAATTAATCTATCTAGCCTCTGTTTAGATGTGGTTTTATGTTTTAATTAGTGTTTGTGCCAAGTAGAACCTTTGGGAAGACTTGGGTGAAGTCTTTATGATCTTGCTGTAAAAAACAGAAACTTTAGTGCTCACGAGATTAGCTGCCATTTTTTACTGGAGAGTGCTTTTAGGTTAATTATTGTTGCAGATTATTATTAGACAAATTCCTCAGGTCCACCAATTTATTTAAGAATTTTTGTTGTTCCATAAGTATACGTTTAATACAGATTACTACAGACTGTTCTGTTTTTGGCAGATTCTGTTTTCATTGTGTCGTTTGTTTATTTTGATGAATCTATGAGTAGTATCGGAGGGTATGAACCATAGAGAAGTTGGAATACAGTAGATATTACACCAATATGGGTTTATAATGAGTTCACAACAGTACCTAAGTGGTGATTTATTTTCTTATACTAACGGAGCTTATGAGTTTTCTGTTGAGTTTTGTGTTGTGAAGTTTTCATGTTTTGGGTAAAGATTCGATGGACTATGGAATAAGGAGTGGCAAGAGCCTAAGCTTGGGGATGAACAAGGCACCCCAAGGTAATATTCAAGGACAACCAAGAGCCTAAGCTTGGGGATGAACAAGGCACCCCAAGGTAATATTCAAGGACAACCAAGAGCCTAAGCTTGGGGATGCCCCGGATGGCATCCCCTCTTTCATCTTCATTCATCGTTAACTTTACTTGTAGCCATATTTTTATTCACCACATGATATGTGTTTTTATTTTGTTTTTCCTGCTGTTTGAATAAAATACTAAGATCTGAAATTCTTAAATGTTAGATAGTATTCACATAGTTTCATAATTATTCGACTACTCATTGATCTTCACTTATATCTTTCGAAGTAGTTTGTCAGTTGCTCTAGTGCTTCACTTATATCTTTTTAGAGCATGACGGTGGTTTTATTTTGAAGAAATAGATGAACTCTCATGATTCACTTATATTATTTTGAGAGTCTTTTAGAACGACATGGTAATTTGCTTTGGTTATGAATTTAGTCCTAATATGATGGGTATCCAAGAGGGATATAATAAAAACTTTCATATAAAGCGCATTGAATACTATGAGAAGTTTGATTCTTTATGATTGTTTTGAGATATGAAGATGGTGATATTAGAGTCATGCTAGTGGAGTAGTTGTGAATATGAGAGATACTTGTGTTAAAGTTTGTGATTCCCGTAGCATGCACGTATGGTGAACCATTATGTGATGAAGTCGGAGCATGATTTATTTTTTGATTGTCTTCCTTATGAGTGGCGGTCGGGGACGAGCGATGGTCTTTTCTACCAATCTACCCCCCTAGGAGCATGCGCGTAGTACTTTGTTTCGATAACTAATAGATTTTTGCAATAAGTATGTGAGTTCTTTATGACTAATGTTGAGTCCATGGATTATACGCACTCTCATCCTTCCACCATTGCTAGCCTCTCTAATACCGCGCACCTTTCGCCGGTATCATACACCCACCTTATACCTTCCTCAAAACAGCCACCATACCTACCTATTATGGCATTTCCATAGCCATTCCGAGATATATTGCCATGCAACTTTCCACAGTCCCGTTTATTATGACACGCTTCATCATTGTCATATTGCTTTGCATGATCATGTAGTTGACATCGTATTTGTGGCAAAGCCACCTTCATAATTATTTCATACACTCCTGATTCATTGCTTATCCCGGTACACCGCCGGAGGCATTCACATAGAGCCATATTATGTTCTAAGTATCGAGTTGTAATTCATGAGTTGTAAGTAAATAAAAGTGTGATGGTCAGCATTATTAGAGCATTGTCCCAGTGAGGAAAGGATGATGGCGACTATGATTCCCCCACAAGTCGGGATGAGACTCGGGACGAAAAATAAAAAAATAAAAAAATGAGGCCAAAAAATAAGAAGAAGAAAGGCCCAAAAAATGAGAGAAAAAGAGAGAAGGGGCAATGCTACTATCCTTTTACCACACCTGTGCTTCAAAGTAGCACTATGATCTTCATGATAGAGATTCTCCTATGTTGTCCCTTTCATATACTAGTGGGAATCTTTCATTATAGAACTTGGCTTGTATATTCCAATGATGGGCTTCCTCAAAATTCCCTAGGACTTCGTGAGCAAGCGAGTTGGATGCACACCCACTTAGTTTCTTTTTGAGCTTTCATACACTTATAGCTCTAGTGCATCCGTTGCATGGCAATCCCTACTCACTCACATTGATATCTATTGATGGGCATCTCCATAGCCCATTGATATGCCTAGTTCATGTGAGACTATCTTCTCCTTTTTGTCTTCTCCACAACCACCATTCTATTCCACATATAGTGCTATGTCCATGGCTCACACTCATGTATTGCGTGAAAATTGAAATTTTTTGAGAACATCAAAAGTATGAAACAATTGCTTGGCTTGTCATCGGCGTTGTGCATGATTTAAATATTTTGTGTGATGAAGATAGATCATAGCCAGACTATATAATTTTGTAGGGATAACTTTCTTTGGCCATGTTATTTTGAGAAGACATGATTGCTTTATTAGTATGCTTGAAGTATTCTTATTTTTATGTCAATATTAAACTTTTATTTTGAATCTTATGGATCTGTACATTCATTCCACAACAAAGAAAATTACATTGAAAATTATGTTATGTAGCATTCCACATCAAAAATTCTGTTTTTATCATTTACCTACTCGAGGACGAGCAGGAATTAAGCTTGGGGATGCTGATACGTCCCCAACGTATCTATAATTTTTTGATTGTTCCATGCTATTATATTATCCATCTAGGATGTTTTATATGCTATTTTATATGATTTTTGGGACTAACCTATTAACCTAGAGCCGAGTGTCAGTTTCTGTTTTTTCCTTGTTTTTGAGTTTCGCAGAAAAGGAAAACCAAACGGAGTCCAATTGACCTGAAACTTCACGGAGATTATTTTTGGACCAGAAGAAGCCCACGGAGTATCGGAGATGGGCCAGAAGAGTCCCGAGACACCCACGAGGGTGGGGGGCATGCCCCCCAACCTCGTGGCCGCCTCGGAGACCCCCCTGACTTGTTCCCGACGCCAAAACCTCTTATATATACAGAAACCCCCAGAACATAACCTAGATCGGGAGTTCCGCCGCCGCAAGCCTCTGTAGCCACCGAAAACCAATCTAGACCCGTTCCGGCACCCTGCCGGAGGGGGGAATCCCTCTCCGGTGGCCATCTTCATCATCCCGGCGCTCTCCATGACAATGAGGGAGTAGTTCACCCTCAGGGCTGAGGGTATGTACCAGTAGCTATGTGCTTGATCTCTCTCTATCTCTCTCTCTCTCTCGTGTTCTTGAGGTGGTACGATCTTGATGTATCACGAGCTTTGCTATTATAGTTGGATCTTATGATGTTTTCTCCCCCTCTACTCTCTTATAATTGATTGAGTTTTCCCTTTGAAGTTATCTTATCAGATTGAGTCTTTAAGGATTTGAGAACACTTGATGTATGTCTTGCATGTGCTTATCTGTGGTGACAATGGGATATCACGTGATCTACTTGATGTATGTTTTGGTGATCAACTTGCGGGTTCCGTAACAATATGAACTTATGCATAGGGGTTGGCACACGTTTTCGTCTTGACTCTTCGGTAGAAACTATGGGGCACTCTTTGAAGTTCTTTGTGTTGGTTGAATAGATGAATCTGAGATTGTGTGATGCATATCGTATAATCATACCCACGGATACTTGAGGTGACATTGGAGTATCTAGGTGACATTAGGGTTTTGGTTGATTTGTGTCTTAAGGTGTTATTCTAGTACGAACATTATGGTAGATCGAACGGAAAGAATAGCTTCGTGTTATTTTACTACGGACTCTTGAATAGATCGATCAGAAAGGATAACTTTGAGGTGGTTCCGTACCCTACAATAATCTCTTCGTTTGTTCTCCGCTATTAGTGACTTTGGAGTGACTCTTTGTTGCATGTTGAGGGATAGTTATATGATCCAATTAATAATTGTTGAGAGAACTTGCACTAGTGAAAGTATGAACCCTAGGCCTTGTTTCCTAGCATTGCAATACCGTTTACGCTCACTTTTATCATTAGTTACCTTGCTGTTTTATAATTTCAGATTACAAAAACCTATATCTACCATCCATATTGCACTTGTATCATCATCTCTTCGCAGTACTAGTGCACCTATACAATTTACCATTGTATTGGGTGTGTTGGGGACACAAGAGACTCTTTGTTATTTGGTTGCAAGGTTGTTTGAGAGAGACCATCTTCAACCTACGCCTCCCACGGATTGATAAACCTTAGGTCATCCACTTGAGGGAAATTTGCTACTGTCCTACAAACCTCTGCACCTGGAGGCCCAACAACGTCTACAAGAAGAAGGCTGCGTAGTAAACATCAGCTGGATGCTTATGTACAATGCAAGAAATGGGAATGAATTTCAAACACCTCAGCACCGTGGGTCGCCTTTAAACGTTGAGATACTTGGCTTTGAAATTCCATTAAATCAAAAACTCATCAAAATTCATGAAACTTGGCATGCTATCATGGAATGGCACGAAAATGTTGTGCTAAAAATTTGTCCCATTTGGGGCAGATTTGGGTATAACCTCCTCACAAATCAGAGTTTGTCACCAGAAGCCTCATGGTTCCGGTAGGGGAACATATCACCTTTCTGGATGAAACGATATTTGTTGCCTCTTTTTGCTTTCAATTTTTTTTTCTAGTGTCAACATAGAACAACAGGAGAATCGTTTTAAATTCTGTAATTTTTTGGGGGTTCATTTGGACATTTTTATAAATTAACTGATTTTCTAGGCATTTTATGTGCATCATTCAAATTTGAAGTACAAGCACATGCTCCAGTGCGAAAAAATGTGTTGAAAAATCAAATGGGTGTCCTTCGGTGCATGCTTAGGTCCCACGTAAGAAATGGGAATGAATATCAAACACCTCGGCACCGTCGCTCGGCCGCAAGCATTGAGATACTTGGTTTTGAATTTCCATTAAATCAAAAACTCGTCTGAAATTCATGAAACTTGGCGTGCTATCATCGAATGGCACGAAAATGCTGTGGTAAAAAAATTGTCCCATTTGTGGCAGATTTTGTTATAAGTTTCTCACAAACCAGAGTTTATCACAAGAAGCCTCATGGTTCCGGTAGGCGAACGTGTCAACTTTGTGGAAAAAATGATAATTGTTGCCTCTTCTTTCTTTCAATTTTTATCTAGTGTATACATAGAACAAGAAGAGTGTCATTTTAAATTCTGTAATTTTTGGGGGTTCGTTTGGACATTTTGATAAATTAACTGATTTTCTAGGGATTTTATGTGCATAATTCAAATTTGAACTATAGGCACATGCTCTAGTGCTGAAAAATGTGTTGAAAAATTTAATGTGTGTCCTTCGGTGCATGCTTAGGTCCCATGCAAGAAATGGGAATGAATTTGAAACACCTCGGCACCGTCGCTCAGCCGCAAACAACGAGATACATGGTTTTTAAATTCTAGTAGATCCGAAACCCGTCTGAAATTCATGAAACTTGGCATGCTATCATGGAATGGCATGAAAATGCCGTGGTAAAAAAATTGTCCCATCTGGGGCAGATTTGGGTATAAACTTGTCACATACCAGAGTTTCTCAAAAGAAGTCTCATGGTTCCGGTAGGGGAATGTCTCATCTTTGTGGACGAAATGATATTCGTTGCCTCTTCCTGCTTTCAAATTTTATGTAGTGTCAACATAGAACAACAGGAGTGTTGTTTTAATTTTGTACTTTTCCACGGTTTGTGAGGACATTTTAATACATTAACTTAGATATCTTGGCATTTTTATACAATATTGGTTGCCTCTTTTTGATTTTAAATTTCCGCCTAGTGGCAACGAAGACCAACAGGATTGTCGTGTTAAAATTTGGAAATTTTCTGGGTTCATTAGGACATTTTTATACATAAACCGGGTTTTGTAGGAAGTTTATGTGCATAATTCAAATATAAACTACATGCACTTTCTCCGGTGCATAAATGGTTTGAAAGATCAAAAGTGTGTCCTTGGGTCCATGCTCAGGCCCATGCAAGAAATGGGAATGAATTTCAAACACCTCGGCACCGTTGCTTGTTGGAAAACGCTGAGATACTTGGTATTTAAATTCTAGTAAATCCAAAACTCGTCTGAAATTCATGGAACTTGTCATGCTATCATGGAATGGCACCAACATGCTATGGTAAAAAAATTGTCCCATTTGGGGGCAGGTTATGGTATACACCCCTTAGAGCAACTCTAGCAGACCCCGCAATACGCCCCGGCCCGCAAAATAACCGCCAAAGTATGGGTCGGGGCGGGAAAACCTGCCCGACTAGACCCCGTATCCTGCCCTGGCCCGCAAATATTTTTGCGAGGCACGGCAGAACTTCTCCCCCAACCTCTAGTTTCACGGGCTGGGAGGCCGACCCGAGCTCAGCCCCTATCCGCAGCGAGATTTGGTTGAAGGGACATTTCCGCGCGCCCTTTCCTGCTCCCCCCACCCTCCGCCACCATTGCCCTGCCACCGCACGCTCCGGTGCATCCTCCCCAGCCGTCCCTCGCCGCCATGGACGACTCCCTGCTGTCCCCCGTCACTGTCGAGGTCACGTACGCTCCTTCCCCTTGGGCGGGTCTCGTCACCGGCGATGTTGGCCCCGCCACTGTCGCCCAAGCTAACACCGCGCCTGTCCGCAAGTGGCAGGGCAACGTGATCGTGCAGGGCGCGATTCCGGCAGCCCCGTCGTGAAGGCCCGCGCTCCGGGCGCCAACGCCGCTGCGCGATCCTGGCCGGCGGCGGAGAAGGTCGGCACGGTCTCCGGGGTAAAGCGAAGGAAGATTCCGGCTACAAAGAGGTCGGCTCCTTCATTAACTCTCCCCGCCACTGAAAGAGGTTGTCAGATTGCGGGTTCCGGCTAAACCCTTGAGGTTTGAACTTTGGGGTGCGCACGAAGATCTCTCTCCCCCTAGCTCACACTCTCACCACGATCTCAAACCTTAGCTCGCCGAACCCGAAGAACAAGAGACACAAGAGTTTATACTGGTTCGGGCCACCAATGTGGTGTAATACCCTACTCCAGTGTGGTGTGGTGGATTGCCTCGTAGGCTAGGGTGAACAAGTACAAGGGAAGAACTACCGCCTGAGGAGAGGTGTCCTTGAGCTCTATGAGCTTGTGTGGTTGAGGATGATATGAATGATCCGTCCCCTTGCTAGGGTGGTGGCTAGTCCTATTTATAGAGGCCTGGGTCCTCTTCCCAAATATTAGGTGAGAAGGGATCCCACAACGACAAATTTGAAGGGGGGCAGCTAGTACAAGCTATCTTGAAAAAGGTGGTCTTCGCCTGCTAAAGGCTCTGGTGGTGACGGTGTCGTGGGCTCCGCGGTGACCTCCGTCCTGTCGTCCTGTTGGTCTTGGTCTCATTGCACCAATATGGAAACCTTTGACAGATGCCTCGGGACTCCTCACCTGCGCCTGTTCCTTTAGCACCAAACAGGAAACTAGTACTATGCGCCCGTTGGCGCCCGCCTGGCCTTGGTCGTCATGGCTCAAGTCACGGGAACCTCTCGAGGTGCCCCTCGCCTTGATCTCTCCGCTCCTCGCGAGCCAGCCTAGTGAGGCTGCCCCTGAGGAGGTCTTGTGTTTCCCGCCTCGCGAGGCTTGGCCCCTCGTGAGGGTCTTGAGTGTTTGATGGTGAAGATGGGCCGTACCAGGCCGCTAGTGGAGCCACGCTGTGGGCCGCAGGCAGGCAAGTCTGGGGACCCCCGTTCCCAGAACGCCGACAGTATCCCCCGGGCCCAAGGCGCGCTCGGACTTGGCTTCGAGGCGAAGCCAAGGGGCAAGTGCGGAGTGCCGTGGGCCCCAAACGCCTGCGTCCTTGATTGATGCGTGGCGACCGATAGGACATGGGCGTCCCCGCTTCCCAATGCTGCCTCAGCAACTGCCCAACTTGACGAGTCCCTGGTGCATGCAGAAAAGCCATCATTTCCTGCGATTATGGAGGCTGGCGGTTGGCCTCCTCCTGCTATAAATGGGGAGGGGAGCAGAGCCCCCGTCGCCCATCTCTTCTTTCGTTCCGCTTGCTTCTTCTTCCTTGCTCCACCATCTTGCAGCGACACCGATGGCGCCAACGAAGAGGTTCTCGGCCGCGGAGACGGGAAGACTGGCCAAGGGGGGCCTGGCTCTCCTCTGCCCAAGTGGGAGCGTGGTCGCCCTCGCAAGCACGCCGCCACCCCCGCTGTGGCTCCCCGTGGTCGAGGACAGATCTCTTCGGGGTCCGGTGTCGCTCCGGGCGTCCGAGGCGGCGTTTCTCCTCCCGGTGGAAGTCGCTTGGGGCGTGGCGGTCCCACCGGCGAGGGGAAGCGCGCCATGGTCACCAGGCCTCCCCGGCCACGCTTCCACTCAGCGGAGGTGCTGCCGGAGTTTGTTCTGTGGTCGGAGAACCCGACCGGCACCTGGCTCCATCTTCCGCGCTCCTTTGCCGGAGAGCTGGCGACTTTGGGTCCCGACGGCCTCTGGCTGCAGGCGGCCGGCTGCTGCAACAAGGCCTCATGGGTCGCGGTGGAGATCTCCGTCACGGACAACGTAGCCCTGGCTCGTGGTTGGAAGACGTTTGCCCGCGCACGTGGCCTGGGCAGGCGGTGCACCCTCCACTTCAAGTACGACGGCGCCGCGACCCTCTTCGTGAGGGTGTTCGGGGAAGATGGTCGCCGCACTGGGTGCTGCCCTAAAGACAGCGACAGTGATGAAGTGCTTGGCCTTGG
This sequence comes from Aegilops bicornis, assembly GCA_021605145.1. Lineage (NCBI taxonomy): Eukaryota > Viridiplantae > Streptophyta > Magnoliopsida > Poales > Poaceae > Aegilops > Aegilops bicornis. The sequence goes on along the minus strand of CM038672.1, from coordinate 335,967,487 downwards.
CGACGGCCTCGACGAGGACGAGGGCGAGCTCGCCCTCGGTGACGGCCGCGACTCGTCCAGCACCGGCGGCTCCTCCTCCGGCGAAAGCTCCAGCAGCGGCGGGTAGGACCAGCCACCCCGTCGCCGCGCTCACTTCGAGGAAGGTGGCGGGTCGTCCCGTCACCGCGCCCCACTGAAGCGCGAGGAGGGCTCCGGCTGAGCTTGGGGAAGCGTTGGGAGCTGGTTCTCGGGAGTAGTCACGGGCGTAGGGGCCGCTTTTGCCTATTTTCCTTCCTTTTCTCCCTACATCACAAGAAACAAGTATGGGGCCCCGCGGGGGCGTATGATGAACTGTAACGCTTTCCTGCCTTTTTCTATGTTTATCACTTCTGAGTTGTGCTGTAGCATCAGTGCTTTACGTAGGCATGTAAGGATAACTTAGCTCAATGCGTTTGAAGCGGCTTTCACATCGTGAGGCGCGTACCTCCTGGCACCTGATGAGACCTCACTACTGTGGACTTGGGAGGTGTCGTGATACTGCAAAATTTTGTTAAGAAACCCTTATCCTACCTTGCTCAGGGCCCCAGGCGTGGCCGGGCACGGCCTAACGCACCACGTCACGGTACCCGTGGGGCACGGACTTAAAAAAGGGGGTGCACCAGTCGCGAGCTCGAACGAGGGTGCCTCGTGAAGACCACGGGAAGCGCTTACGTGTGCACCTGTCCAGCCCCCTTGCGAGGCGTGCGACAGAGAGTGTCGGGCAAAACAAGAAACCGAGGGAAGAACCGGAGAGAAAAGGGAATCGAACCAAGCTAGCGAGAAACACCAAAATTCAAATTTTCCATTAAAGAGAGGCAAGCCAACTACGGGAAGAAAATGAACAGCCGCGTCCGGCACCTAGTCTAGTCTTCTCACCAGCGCGGAGCTAAGTGCTGCCACTAGGACGTGGGAGGGAGTCCGCGAGGCCCGAGGGCGGCACTCCGGAGACTCCGGGGCATGTACAACCCCACTCATTATTATGTGAGAGTGTCAGGAGCGGAGACCTTCACAGGCACTGGGCCTTGCTTCATGGGTAGAACTTCCGGAGGTGCTGGATGTTCCAGGCATTCTGGATGGGGATCCCGTCATGCGTCTCCTGGCGCGCGGCGCCAGGCCTAGAGACGCGGGCGATCCTAAACGGGCCCTCCCACATGGGCGGGAGCTTGTACAACCCTTCCCTAGAGAGCACCCGCCTCAGGACGAGATCACCCACCTCGAGCGTCCTGGAGCGGACGCTGCGACAGTGGTACCATTGCAGCGCCTGCTGGAAACTTGCCGCTCGGAGTGAGGCTTCACGGCGGCGTTCCAACCCCAGCACAAGGTCCATCCCCCGCATGGCGTCCTGCTGCATCTCATCAAACGCCAGGACCCACGCGAAGCGATGACGGACCTCGTGAGGGAGAACCGCTTCTGCTCTGTAGACGAAGAAGAATGGGGTCTCGCCTGTTGGCTTGGTGACGGTGGTGCGGATGGACCACAGCACGGACTGGAGCTCATCGTGCCAGCCCTTGCCGCAGGCCTCGAACTTCTTCTTGAAGGTCCTGATCTTGAGGCCCCTCAGGACTTCTGCATTGGCGCGTTCGGCTTGGCAATTGCTCCTGGGGTGTGCCACCGAAGCGTAGCAGATCTGCATTCTAAGGTTAGCAACATATGTCCTGAAGAGATTGCTAGTGAACTGCAAGCCGTTGTCGGTGATGATGCGGTTGGGGACCCCGAACCGGCTCACGAGGCCCTTGATGAACTTAACTACCGACCCGGCTGGGACGGTGCGGACGGCTTCCACCTCTGCCCATTTGGTGAATTTGTCGATGGCGATGTAGAGGTAGCGGTTGCCCCCAGGCGCTCGCAGGAACGGACCCAGGATGTCCAGCCCCCAGACCATGAATGGCCACGAGAGTGGGATAATCTGGAGGCCCTGGGCTGGCTGGTGGATCTGCTTGGCATGGAATTGGAAGGCCTCGCAGGACCTCACCAGCTCGGTCGCGTCGTTGAGTGCCGTGGGCCAGTAGAACCCGCTGCGAAACGCCTTGCCGACCACGGTGCGTGATGATGAGTGGTGCCCGCAGTCTCCGCCGTGTATGTCAGCTAGTAACTCGTTCCCCTCTCCCTGGAGATGCATCGCAAGGAAACATCATTTGGTAACTTTCTGTATAGCTCACCATCCTGGATGCAGTATGCCGTGGCCTGCCGTGCCACGCGCTCCGCTTCCTCCTCTTTCTCCAGCAGCGTCCCTTGTGTCAGGTACGCCTTTAACTCTTCGGTCCAGCACCCCTCCCGAGGCTCGAGCACCAAAAGCAGGCGTGCTCCTGTGGTCGGGCCACAGGAGGGGGCTCCCGAGGCTGGTGGTTGGGGGAGCTCCTCGCGAGGTGACGCCAGCCCCGTAGATGGGGGTGCTGCTGATGGCTTGAAAAGCTGCTCTTCAAAGACGCCGGGCTCCTAGGGCAGGCGCTTGGATGCCCTTCTGGCAATGTCTTCGGCTTCCTTGTTCGTGCCGCGAGGCACGTGTTGTAGCTCCAGGCCCAAGAACTGCTTCTCCATCTTGCGCACCTCCGCGAGGTACGCCTCCATGTGCTCGTCCTTCGGCTCGTACACCTTGTTGGAGAAGTTGACGAGGAGCTGCGAATCACCCTTGATGGTGAGACATTTTACCCCCAAGGCCACGGAGGCCTTGAGGCCAGCGATCAACCCCTCGTACTCCGCAATGTTGTTGGAGACCTTCTCGCCCCGCTGGAAGCAGAGCTGCACGGCGTAGTAGAGCTTGTCTTGGGTGGGCGAGATGAGCACGGCTCCAGCCCCCGCGCCTTGGCGTGCGAAGGCGCCGTCGAAGTACATGACCCAACCTTTTGGTGCTTCACTTCCTGGCAAGAGAGATATGATCTTGCCAACCTCGGGTTCTGGGACGTTGGTCCATTCGGCCACGAAGTTCGCAAGGGCGGGCCCCTTGATGACCCTGGTTGTGCTGAACTTGAGATGAAATGCCTGAAGTTCGATGTTCCACTCGGCGACCCTTCCTGCGGCATTAGGGCTCCAGAGCACCCTCTCCAGTGGGTAAGCTGAGACGACTTTGATCGGGTGGCCTTGGAAGTAGTGGCGCGGCTTGCATGAGGCCACCAGGAGCGCGAGCAGAAGCTTCTGTGGCATCAGGTACCGTGCCCTCGCATCCCGTAGTACCGTGCTGACAAAGTACACTGGGTGCTTGACAAGGGCGGGAGCGTTGATGGAGCCCGCGTCCGCCAGAGGTTGGGGCATCTTCTGAGTTGATGGGACCTCAGGAGCCTTGTCATCCATTGGGGCCTCTGCATGCTCGAGAACGCCGTCTTGCCGGGCCTGATCATTCGTTGGCGTTATTGCAGCGTTTGCGGCACCCTCTTGGTGTCGTATTGCCCCGACTGGAGGTGCGGCACGGCGCGGCAGACTCTTGGCCTGGCGCTCTTCCTGAAACTCCACTAGCGCTGCGCCGGCGGAGTAGGGAGTGGCAACAAGGTAAAGCACTAGGGGCTCGAGGGGACGAGGTGCCACCATCACCGGAGGGCTGGTCAGGTATCTCTTGAGGTCTTGAAACGCCATGTCGGCCTCTGGGATCCACTCGAATGGGCCCTTCTTCTTCATCAGCTTGAAGAATGGCAGGGCACGCTCCCCCATCTTGGAGATGAAGCGCCCTAGCGAGGTCACACAGCCCGCAAGCTTCTGCCTTTCCGTGAGAGTTTGTGGTGGGCTCATGTCTTCTATCGCCTTGACCTTCTCCGGGTTAGCCTCGATCCCCCTGGGGGACACAAGGAAGCCCAGCAGTTTGCCGGAGGGAACACCGAACATGCACTTCTCTGGGTTAAGCCGCAGGTCCACCTGGCGCAGGCTCATGAAGGTCTCCTTCAAGTCCTGAATCAGAGTTCTCGCCTCTCCGGACTTTACCACGATATCCTCGACGCAGGCCTCCGCATTCCTCCTGAGCTGCCGCCCCAGGGTGATGTGCATCAACAGCCGTTAGAAGGTCGCCCCAGCATTGCGTAGTCCGAACGGCATGCATGTGTAGCAGTACACCCCGCATGGGGTCAAGAAGGCGGTCTTCTCCACATCCTTCACTGCCATCTTGATCTGGTGGTAGCCTGAGAACGCCTCGAGGAAACACAGCAGGTCGCACTCCGTGGTGGACTCGACGATCTGGTGGATGCGCGGAAGCGGGAGCGGGTCTTGGGGGCAGGATTTGTTGCGGTTGGTGAAGTCAACGCACATGCGCTCCTTCCCGACTTTCTTGGGCACGACAACTGGGTTGGCCAGCCACTCCGGATATCGTACCTCGCGAATGACGCCCGCTTCTTGCAGCTTGCGGGTCTCTTGGACGATGAAAGCATGCTTCTCTGTAGATTGTTGTCGTGCCTTCTGTTTCACCGGGCGTACGTTGGGGCAAACCTTCAGGTGATGCTTGATACGTCTCCATCGTATCTACTTTTCCAAACACCTTTGCCCTTGTTTTGGACTCTAACTTGCATGATTTGAATGGAACTAACCCGGACTGACGCTGTTTTCGGCAGAATTGCCATGGTGTTATTTTTTTGCAGAAATTAAAGTTCTCAGAATGACCTGAAACTTCACGGAGAATATTTTTGGAATTAATAAAACATACTGGCGAAAGAATCAAGGCTAGGGGGCCCACACCCTGTCCACGAGGGTGGGGGGCGCGCCCCCTACCTCGTGGGACCCATGGTGCTCCACCGACCTCAACTCCAACTCTATATATTCACGTTCAGGGAGAAAAAAAATCAGAAAGAAGGATTCATCACGTTTTACGATGCGGAGCCGCCGCCAAGCCCTAATCTCTCTCATGAGGGCTGATCTGGAGTCCGTTCGGGGCTCCGGAGAGGGGAATCCGTCGCCGCCGTCATCATCAACCTTCCTCCACCACCAATTTCATGATGCTCACCGCCGTGCGTGAGTAATTCCATCGTAGGCTTGCTGGACGGTGATGGGTTGGATGAAATTTACCTTGTAATTGAGTTAGTTTTGTTAGGGTTTGATCCCTACTATCCACTATGTTCTGAGATTGATGTTGCTATGACTTTGCTATGCTTAATGCTTGTCACTAGGGCCCGAGTGCCATGATTTCAGATCTGAACCTATTATGTTTTCATGAATATATGTGAGTTCTTGATCCTATCTTGCAAGTTTATAATCACCTACTATGTGTTATGATCCGGCAACCCCGATGTGACAATAATCGGGACCACTCCCGGTGATGACTGTAGTTTGAGGAGTTCATGTATTCACTAAGTGTTAATGCTTTGGTCCGGCACTCTATTAAAAGGAGGCCTTAATATCCCTTAGTTTACAATAGGACCCCGCTGCCACGGGAGGGCAGGACAAAAGATGTCATGCAAGTTCTTTTCCATAAGCACGTATGACTATATTCGGAATACATGCCTACATTACATTGATGAATTGGAGCTAGTTCTGTGTCACCCTATGTTATAAGTACTGCAAGACGAATCGCATCCGACATAATTCTCCATCACCGACCCAATGCCTATGAGCTTTTCACATATTGCTTTTTGCTTAGTTACTTTTCCATTGCCACTTTTACAATTACTACAAAGCTACTACTATTACTTTTCTCACCGTTACCGTTACTTCCATACTACTTTGCTACTAAATACTTTGCTGCAGATATCAAGTTATCCAGGTGTGGTTGAATTGACAACTCAACTGCTAATACTTGAGAATATTCTTTTGCTCCCCTTGTGTCGAATCAATAAATTTGGGTTGAATACTTTACCCTCGAAAACTATTGCGATCCCCTATACTTGTGGGTTATCAAGACTATTTTCTGGCGCCGTTGCCGAGGAGCATAGCTCTATTCTTTGAGTCACTTGGGATTTATATCTGCTGATCACTATGAGGAACTTGAAAGACGAGAAAACCAAAATTTATCCCTCAACTACGAGGGGAGGTAAGGAACTGCCATCTAGCACTGCACTTGATTCTCCTTCTGTTTTGAGTAAACTTGCGACACCTAAACACGCTTCGCTATTAATTACGATATGTTGCATGTTATTGATGGTGCCACTTCTGCTATGCATGATACTTATGATGAAACTACTTCTATGCTTGATACTACTGTGCCATTAGGTGAATTTCTTGATGAACAACTTGCTAGGGCTACAGAATGAAATTATTGAAACTGATAATATTGATGAAAGTGATGATGAAGATTCTCCCCCTAGATATGAATTGCCTGTTGTGCCTGAGGGTTATGTCATGGATGAAGAAACTGCTAGAGACTTTCTTGCTTGCAATGATAGAAATGATCTTAAGCAATTATTAGCTAAGCTGAAAGAAAAATCTTTGAATGCTAGAATGAAATATGACCCTGCTTTTGCTACTTCACCTATCTGTGTTACTGATAAGGATTATGATTTCTCCGTTGATCCTGAGATAATTAATTTGGTTGAATCTGATCCTGTTTATGGCTATGAATCTGAAACTGTTGTGGCACATCTTACTAAACTAAATGATATAGCCACCCTATTCACTAATGATGAGAAAACTCGCTACTACTATATCCTTAAATTATTTCCGTTCTCATTAAAGGGTGATGCTAAAACATGGTTTAATTCTCTAGATCCTGGTTGTGTGCGTAAACCCCAGGATATGATTTATTACTTCTCTGCTAAATATTTCCCCGCTCATAAGAAACAAGCTTCTTTAAGGGAAATATATAATTTTGTGCAAATTGAAGAAGAGAGTCTCCCACAAGCTTGGGGGAGGCTTCTCCAATTACTTAATGCTTTGCACGATCATCCTCTCAAGAAAAATGAAATACTTGATATCTTTTATATGGACTAACCGATGCTTCCAGGACCACCGGATAGTTGTGTCAAGTTGTGTTTTCAGGGAAAGAACAGTTGATCAAGCTGAATTGCTATTGGATAATATGTTGACAAATGAAAATAATTGGACACTTCCTGAACCAACTCCTAAGCCAACACCGAAGAAAAGGGGTATTCTATTTCTCAGTCCTGAAGATATGCAAGAGGAAACAAATCTATGAAGGAAAAGGGTATTAAAGCTGAAGATGTTTAGAATTTACCACCTATTGAAGAAATACATGGTCTTGATAACCCGACACAGGTAGTAAAGGTAAATTCTCTCTATAGATTTGATGAAGGTGATTTTCCAAGTCTGCTAGCCAATGCTTAGATGAGTTTGATTGTTAAACAAGAAAACTTCAATGCTTATGTTGGTAGACAATTGAAACACAATGCGTATATGATTGAACACTTGAGTGATTATATGTCTAGAGTTAAAGGTGAACTTACACTCATTAGTAAACATGCTTCTATGGTTACCACTCAAGTAGAAAAAGTACTTAAAGCTCAAAATGATTTGCTCAATGAGTTAAATAATAAGAAGAATGATAATGCTGTTAGAGTTATGACTAGAGGGGGTAAAATGACTCAGGAACCTTTGTATCCCGAGGGCCACCCTAAGAGAATTGAGCAGGATTCTCACAGAACTAATGTTGATGCACCTAGTCCTTCTAAAAGAAGAAAAAGAAAAATGATAGGACTTTGCATGCTTCTAGTGAACCTGTTGTTGACACACCTGAGAATCCCAATGATATTTCTATTTCGATCTTTGAAACACAATCTGGTAATGAACATGAACCTAGTGATAATGTTAATGATGATGTTCATGTTGATGCTGAACCTAGCAATAACAATGATGTAGATATTGAACCTGCTGTTGATCTTGATAACCCACAATCAAAGAATCAATGTTATGATAAAAGAGACTTTGTTGCTAGGAAGCACGGTAAATAAAGAGAACCATGGGTTCAGAAACCCATGCCTTTTCCTACTAAACCATCCAAGAAAAAGGATGATGAGGATTTTGAGCGCTTTGCTGAAATAATTAGACCTATCTTTTTGCGTATGCGTTTGACTGATATCCTTAAAATGAATCCTTATGCTAAGTGCATGAAAGATATTTTTACAAATAAAAGAAAGATACCGGAAGCTGAAATTTCCACCATGCTTGCTAATTATACTTTCAAGGGTGGAATACCTAAGAAACTAGGAGATCCAGGAGTACCAACTATACCATGCTCCATTAAAAGAAACTATGTTAAAACTGCTTTATGTGATCTTGGAGCTGGTGTTAGTGTTATGCCTCTCTCTTTATATCGTAGACTTGATTTGAATAAGTTGACACCTACTGAAATATATTTGCAAAAGGCCGATAAATCAACTGCTATACACAGCCGGTATTTGTGAGGATGTGCCTGTTGTGGTTGCAAACATTACTACTTTAATGGACTTTGTTATTCTTGATATTCCCGAGGACGATAGTATGTCGATTATCCTTGGTAGACCGTTTTTGAATACTGCAGGGGCTGTTATTGATTGCAACAAAGGCAATGTCACTTTTCATGTTAATGGTAATGAGCACATGGTACACTTTCCGAGGAAACAACCTCAAGTCCACAATATCAATTCTATTGGAAAAATTTCAACGATTACTATTGGAGGTTTTGAATTTCCTCTTCCTACTGTCAAGAAGAAATATGGTATTCTTATTGTTGGGGATGTGCATATCCCCGTTGAGGTAACCTAGTGTTATTTGAAATTTCTCCGTTTCCATGTTATTCGAAAAGAGTTTGTTAACAAGACTTGATCAACCTTGTTAGTGGATTCCTTTTGATGAGCATGAGATGGATGAAGTTAGAAAGCACAACCTTTTGTACCCTCCTTTTACCTTCTGTTATTTAGATTAAATAAAGAAAAAATAGTATTTTTCTGTCAGTTTTCTGAAGTGTCCTTGCAATAAAAAAATACCCGAAAATAAAAGTTCTCCAAATGCCCTGAACATTAAGTAAGATTTTTTCTAGAATATTTGAGTATATCTGGCACTGAGAACACACTAGGGGGAGCCAGCACCTGGCCATGTGAGTCTAGGGCGCGCCCACCCCCCTGGGCGCGCCCCCTGCCTCATGGGCCCTTGGTGGCCCCCCTCCACTTATTCCAGCAACCACACACTCCTTCTTCCTCCCAAAAAAATCACCAAAGGCTCAAGCACGAGTTCTAGCTCATCTTGCAGCCATTTTTGATCTCCTTGCTCAAAGCTCCACTCATAAAACTGCTTTGGGGGATTGTTCTTCGGTATGTGACTTCTCCAATGGTCCAATTAGTTTTTGTTCTAGTGCTTTATTCATTACAAATTTTTGCTGCCTAGGTGACCCTGTTCTTGAGTATGCATGTCAAATTTATATGGTCCCAAGTAGTTCTAATGCATGATATAGTCTCTAGGCACTTGTGGGAGTAGTTGCTATCAATTTTATTGAGTTTGGTTCACTGATATTTTAAGTTACTAAAAATTTCAGAAATTTTCAGAAAATGATGAAGAGATTTTTGAGGGGCTCTTCGAGCCAAAGCTCGAAGGATAAGCAAAGAGAAGAGGATAAGAGGCCCAAATATAATCCCCCTCGCACCATGGAGGTTCGGCCGTGTGAATGGCCTTGTGATGATTTCTTGAGGGCAGCCGGGATTCATGATGATTTTTATTATTTGGCTGAGAATGCGGGCCTCACCGACTTCCTCATGACCAAAGATGAACAGTATCTCCTACTCACTAATATTTTTGTGCAAAATCTTCATTCCCATGCTAGGAGATCACCACCTTCGGTGGATTTTTATTTATATGATGAATATAAGGAGATATCCCTTTATGATTTTTGTGAGGTTTGCTAGTTACCCTTTGCGGGCAGCATAGAGGAGCCACATCGTGATGATGTGGAAGGGTTTATTGATATGATTGCTGTAGGTGAAACAAGGAAAGTTTCCGATGCAAGAATCACTAGCATACACTTTCCTATTCTACGTTACTTTGCAATATTTGCTAGTAGATGTTCAATTGGCCGCAACAACTATGGAAACCTTAGTGCCCCTGATATTGTTATTTTGTGCCTTGCCTTGTTTCGTGCTAACACTTTTAGTCTAGGCGCTATTGTTGCCAAGCGGTTAAATCTGAACCGTACGAAGGGTCCCATCTTGGGAGGTATCTTCGCCTCGCGCCTCGCTGCACACTTTAAGAAAGAAGAAAAGTTGTTTCCTCCTATTTGTCTAGACTATAAGAGTATGGTAGCACATGATTTTATTGTTAAGAATAAGAAAAAGATGCTTAACTATAGACTGATATTTGATAAAAATTACTTTGATACTATTGCTTTGCATGCTCCTTCTTTCGCTACAAAAAAATACACTTCCGTGATGATACGTGTTTGTTACAGTAGGTCGTGTTTTTTGTCATGCATGTACATCCATGATGATTTTATGACAGAATCAAGATAGTCATACCTGTGCTGTCGTAGAAGTGTGACATGACATTACCAAAATTATCATCACGAAAGTGTCCACTTCCATGACGATAAATCACGCGTCACAGAAGTGCTTTCGTCAAGGGTGACCGACACGTGGCATCCACCATAACGGAACGCCATTAAGCTATCGGGTCGGGTTTTGGATCCGATAACCCGTTAATAGCCCCGACCAATGGGGATTTTCCATGTGTAAAATCATCATTGGCTGGAGGAAACACGTGTCGGCTCATTGTTGGGACAGATATCATCCACTCATTGGACGAAAGGCGCCTATGATACGTCGACACGTGGTATGACCCAACAGAGGCCCATTCCTATGAAAAGGCCGGCCTGTTTGACTTGGTCAAAAGGTGGCGGGCCGGCCCATGGAAAGCCTATTAACGACCTGTTCGCATATAGCCCATTTACAGCCCGCTAACCCAAGGCCCGTTACGCCCTATCCGAATTAGGCCCGATGGCGTCATCTGGGCCATCCAATATGATTCCAGCCCATTTTCACTTCGCGCATGTATGGCCCATGACGTCTTTCGCCCATATGAGGCCCTATGTAACTCTTGGCCTATTAACGACCGTGGTGAAACTGGCCCGTAATGAACAAAGTGTATCACTTTACACCCATTAACGGCCCGTGGTGAAATCGGCCCGTAATGAATAAAGGTATCACATTATACCCATTAACAGCCCGTTATTCTGTTGGGCGTTTCAGCCCATGTTATCTTTCGGCCTTCTCAGAGCCCATTTATTCTTGGGCTCATTTCCAGCATTCGTTTACTAACGGCCCACTACTGTCATTTTCTGCTTGTGGGCCAAATTCAGCCCGTGGTTATAGTCAGCCCATTTGTGGTCCGTTAATACGTGGGCCGTTTTCATAGCGTCATCAAATACGACCTATTAACGATGGCCCGTTATGGTCGGCCCATGAACGGTTCCAGCTCTAGCCCGTTTACGACCATAATGCGGTCTGTTTGGCCCATGTTTGGCCAATCGATCATACGGCCCGTATAAGGCTCATTGATGATACGGCCCGCAGAAGGCCCATTGTTTCTGACCGTAGAATCCCCAGCTTTCTATGCCCAGTAGGAGGCCCAGTGTCACTACAGTAAATATTAGCTCATGGTTATTGTGGCCTAGTTTTAAAAAATAGGTTATTGCAGCCACTAGCTAACCGCGGAAAAAGAACTACAATGGCTACACGCAAACAAATAAACAAGACAACAAGGAAATAAATAAGCAAGCAAATAACGCTAGGCTATCACGGCTATGACACATATTACATCCACTGGGCATCAAAGTTCGCCACCAGTGCAAATATAGGGAACAAAGCATCATATCATATACACTGGTTGTCAAAGTTGGTGACCAGCGCAAACAAACGCTGCAGCAAAACAAGTCCAGAACCGAAACCACTTCAGAAGATCTCAAGAAACAATATCCTGGGTATCCATAATGCTGGCAAGATGCTTATCAAGCTTATTAACTTTCTCTTGTTTGGCGCTTAAATCCTCCAGTAACTAACATTGCACCAGAAAATATGCATCTGAATTCTGCGCAGGACTTCCTCAGTCCTTCACTTCTGTCAAAGACATCTCGATCGATGTCTTTCAACTTGAAGTTGAGACTCAAGAAGACAAACTGATTCAGGCAATGAAGTTCAAGAGCTTGTGCCAGCAGAGTGGCCAAGAATTTCGAACACTACATCAAGACATGACTTTTGGGTTCCCTCACCGCTGTCAAGATAGTTTTTATTAGCTTTCTTGGAGACCAACAGGATGTCTCACTATCTTGAACCTTATCTGCATTACTTCCTTTACCATTGGATAACGCAGTCTGTTCTCCAATATTTTGTCCGCATTCTAAAAGAGAAACAAGCGCATACATCACATGTTTACCATGTTGTATATGAAACTCATTTTGATAAATGAGTTCAGTAGTAAAGTGGACAGGATAACGGCATGAAACAAACATATATCTATGTACCATGGTCACTTTATGGTCTATATCATTCTAGTTTTTGTTGCCAAATCAAGATAGAGACACCGTTCAAATAATATTTGTTCAAGACAAAGCGTAATAGACAGAATATAAGTGTGGGTAACTATAGAGCAATAACAACACTTGTAATGTGCATGACATGAGAACATAACTGTTTATTCAATTGAAACTGAAATCAACATAGAGCAGGTTACAACAAAGAAACCAGTTAAAGAAACAGGTTTAAAACATACCATGCGCCATTGGAGTTTCAATTCCATCCTTCAAATTTGAAAATAGTTGGTATGAGTAAATACAATAATGCAAGAGCAAAGGAGTATGAACCATAGCTACAGAACCTGACACGAGAACAAATCTTCTTCTCCTTTAAGCATTGAGTTGGGATTCGAGTGGTGGTCCTCGTGCTTTGGGCACTGCAGTTCCCTTACTAACCGCCGTGTTTGGGTGCTCTGTGGTGGAGACGGTCTTTGTGTCAACTGAACTGGTTACTATCTGCCGGGTTGGGGTTAGAAGGGGTGTAGCTGGTTCTCTGTCCAACTGGGTAGGGGTACAATCATGCGAGTGTCCGGGTTATGTGTGGTGGATCTGGTCCTTGGGAAAGTACAACCGTGGTTCTATCTGCATCAATCGGTAGCACTATCTTTTACGAAGACCGTGTTGTTACTCCCTTAGATATCTCCATCACTGTCTCTAATTCAATTGGCTGATAAACAAGAAAAGTAATTGAAAGTATAGACATTGTATGATAGACAGGTGCAATGGATAGTTGGGAATAAAAGAGGGCATGAAATAATTCATATTTATGTTGTCTAACCAAACATGATAGCATGACACAATTTCACATATATGATGGCTAACTAAACAGGATATCATGACACATTTCACATTATGATGGCTAACTAAAAAAGATGGAAAGACATAGTTCAAAATATGAGACTATGTAAACAGGATGACATGACATAACTATATAATGTGTTTATTAAATAGGTTGGCATGCCATAATTCACATACACTCACAGATAGAATGCCATAATTCAAAACATGATGACTGTAAACACTAAACAGGATGAGATGATATAACTATATGATGTCTTTATTAAATGGGTTGCCATGCCATAATTCAGATAGATGATGTGTATGTACTATGTAAACATGATGGCATGATATAATTCAAATATATGATTTATATAGTAAGCAAGTAAGCAGATGGCAATCCATATATGATGTAAAACTGAAGCAATGCAAGACAACATGCATGACATGGGGAATATAACCCTGCCAAGTTTGAGCATAGACCTCGGGGAAATAGGACTGGTCATCGGTCTGAATCCTCCTCCGAGGAGCTCTCAAGAACCAGCAAGATGTCTGCTTCAAAGAGTAGCATTGTTCTGCTCAATACCTTGTTTTCACTCCAGATACTTCCATCACCGCTTCAAATGGCTGATGCACAGGAAGAGTAGTTGAATATACAAATGTTGTCGACAAATGGAACACGTAATACAAAAAAATGATAGCATGATATAATTCACATACATGATGATTGGCTAAACAGCATGGCATTGCATAATTCACATATATAATGCCTTTGCAACAAGATAGCATTGTATAATTCACATACATAATGTCTTGCAACAAGATGGCAATGCATAATTCACATATATGGTAATTAGACATTGAACAGGTGGCATTCACACAAAGCATGTCTAAACTAATCAAATGACACAATGATGCGAGACACAATACGCATGATATGAGCAACATAACCCTGCCGAGTTAGAGCATACACCTCGGGGGGGGGGGGATAGGACTAGTCATCTGTCTCTGAATCCTCCTCTGAGGAGCTATCCGTAACCAACGAGATATGCGCTTCGTCAGATAGCATAGTCTGCTCTAAAGACCTTGTTTTCACTCCAGAATTTGCCATCACCGTGTCAAATGGCTGATGCACACAAAGAGGAGTTGAATGTACTAACATCGTTGACAAATGTAGTATGTAATGAAAAAAGGATGGCCTGATATAATTTTCATATAAGATGACTGGCTAAGCAAGATGGCATTGCAAAATTCACATATATGATGCCTGGCTAAACAAGATGGCGTTGCATAATTCACATAAATGATGAATAAACTAAACAGATGGTATTCGCACAAAGGATGTCTAAACTAAGTAGATGACATATTTGATGTATAAAGTAAGCAATGCAAGACACCATATGCATGATATAACCAACATCAGCATGCCAAGTTAGAGCGAAGACCTCAGGGGGTAAATAGGAGTTGTCTTCTCCTTCTGAATCCCCCTCAGAACAGATATCTTCCTCTCGATTACAATCCAAAATGCATGGAGGGGGGGGGGGCTGCCTTTGCGCCTTCCATGGAGCGACGTCTGCATGAAATTTTATTGCCACGCAAGGCTCGTCTCTTTTGCTCTACATGTTCAGTTCCATTTTTTACAATAACCGCTATGCATAGGAATAAAACATAGTGAGATTATGTAAGGAGTGCATGCAGAAATCTAGAGTGATGGTAGCAACCTGTGGATAGACCCAAAACCAATAATAGCGAGCGAGATAATGGCTTCAAAAAAAATACAGATAATGGTTTCTTTCTTGTTTGTTTCCCACCCAACATGAAACTCATAGTAGACACCGGAGATTAACCATATAGTAGATAGATACTATTGATAGCGGCCCGATATGTACCCCACAACCATTTAAAAACTCAAGTTTGACCATTAGTTTGGAGCTGACTCGTAGTCTAATCGGTGAATGTGACGATAAAGTAGCATGTAATATTAAGCGATGCATAACGTGGCGGAACCACGAAGAGTACGACCTCTCTTGCGGACCCGTGTAGTCCTTGAGGTCATCTGCTCGGTTGATGATGGTAATGCAGTTTTCATGGCTGCCGACGGCAGGGAAGAAGATCTGAGGCGGCGAAAGACAGTCTGGAGGCCGGATCCCTGCTGTGCTGGACCCTTCTGTCGTTGGAGCAGCTGAGCTGGGGTGGACGACGGCGCAGCAGGAGCGGAACAAACCACGCAAGGTTTTCTTTGACAACTATCTGTAAGAGAAGTAATTCTGTAAGGGCTCGTTTGAATTGGAGGATTCCAGTAATGCAGGGATAGGAAATAGACAGGAATAGATAGGAATGCACATGCAAAACAGAGAATTTAAAAACACAGGATTTCTGCCAATCTGGGTGTTTGATTCACAACAATTGGAAGATCACAGGATGCAAAGAAGCATGGTGAGATTAAGTCAAACCACAAGAAAAGGTACGGTTATAATGCTATTATGCTACTATCTCTTAGTCTTGTGCTTCATGAATAGGAATTTGAAAAGGAGGACAAGTGAAAATTAAAATTCCTACGTTTTTTATTTCAAGGAGACACTAAAGGAACAAATCTGTGTGCTCAGTGGACAATAACATGTAGAGTAAAAAAGAGATGCAATGAGTGTACAACCTCTCTGGCAAAGCCATGTCGATCTCAGCGTGATTGGGTTGGCCGGTGAGGATGCTCCGACTGACTTTGCTGTCGGAGGAGGGGAAGAAGATCTTAGGCGTCTGGAGATGGAGCCCGAGGTACTGCTCCGCTGTGATGGAGGGTTTAAATCGTTGGAGCAGCTCCGGTGAGTTGTACGACGCCGAGGTCAAGCAGACAAGAGAGACAACGAACAACGTTAACCTGAGTGGAATTCTAATAGCATCTCCAATACATGACGCAAAATACATAACCACAAAGTGCTAGATGTAAAATACATCAGCCGCTCATCTCAACTGTCGAAACTGAACTTAACTGTCGAAACTGAACTTAACTGTCGAAACTGAATTTTGTTGTCGAAACTGAACGCACTAGCAAGGTGAGGCTACACGTCGGCCGACTGACTTTTTCATCTCTGGTCAGTTGATTTTGCAGCCGTTGGATACGAAATCAAGGGCCTGCGGTTCATCTTCAACCTCCACCCCCCTGAGCCGCCAGCCACCACCGGCCAAACAGCAGCCCCCCGCCGCCCGCGGCCGGTGGTGCGCCGCCCCGCCCGCCCCGAAAACACTCCCCACCGCCGGTCCGCCGCCGCCCCGGCCATCCCTCTAGCCCCCCCCCCCCCGTGCCGAGCTTTTTCTCCGGCGATCCCCACGCCACCGCCCCGCCAACGCCCCGCCACAGCCGGCGACCACCGCCCATCCTGAACCCTAAGTAGATAGTGACTGGGTACCTCTCCGTGAGCCCCCCTCCCGCTGCTGGTTCTTCCTTCACCCAAGCAAGCCCCCTCCCCGCGGCTAGTTCTTCCTTCACCCGGCAAGCCCCCCACCCACCCCACAAATCGACGGACCCAAAAGTCGATTCAATGATCAAGTGTAGCTAAATCGAGCAAAGATCACTAGCAAGAGCAAGAGAGAGAGCAGCAGCGCGAGCAAGAGCAATAGCAAGAGCAGACCAGGTAGGGGACCGAGAGCAAGAGCAGAGCAGCAGCGTGAGCGAGAGCTAAAGCAGCAGCAACTCCTACTGATGTGGACGTCCCCGCTGAGGGAGCGACGACGTGGAGGAAGTGGTCGGTGACGCCGCCGTGGATGGAGCCGCGCCGTGTCGGCTCGGGACCGAGCGCCGGCAGCACCGTGAGATCGAATCAAGAAGAAAATGCGGCAATTAGTGTACAAACTCTTTGGTGGCGCCGATTAGGCCGCAGCTTCATCCGAGGAAACGGTGATGATGATGCTCTTCCGGTGGTGCAGGTGAAGACGGCGGTGTGGGAATGGAGGTGGTGCGAAAGACGAGGGGAATGTCGGGGCAGCTCCTTGGAGGTGGAGGACGGGGTGGCTGAACCGGCGGGATGATGAGATCGACGATGGATCCTCATCTGGTACGGTGGATGAGGGACGTCGTGGTGTTGCTGTGGACGACATCGTCGGGGAAGAGGCTCCGGCTAGGTGGCGGACGGAGCAGGGTGTGGGGTTTCGTCGCGGGTTTTCGTGGCCTCGGTGTACGAATGGGTGGCAGTGGGGAACCATGGCTTAGAGACGCGCTTGTCCGAAATGTGGGGTAAATTACGAAAGTACCCCCACCGATTTGAGCCGGTTCTTTCGGTTCAGGGGTACCACGGGCATTTCACGTGTCGGGATTTCACAGAGGTAGGAGTTTTCGCCGTTGTAATTTCGGAATAGCAAGGCGGGTTGAGATGGAGGGAGTTATCGGAGCACAACGAGACAAAGATATATCTTAAATATTTCGGGCTAAGAAGGCGCGGGTTGAAATTTCTGGACAAGCCTAACGTGTACTGTACCAAATCAAGTCGCACTACAAATGTCATTCAAAACTTTGAATTCATGTTATGTTCAATTAAAATATTTTGCTACGTGTATAATGCATGCAACCTACTACTCAAATGAACGTTTTAGTGCATTCCAAACGTATATACTACCGCTTCAATATGAACCAAATTTGAATTTGTTTCTCTATTTGAATAAGATCTACAGTAATGATTGTTGTGAATTCAAAGCATTTGAATTCGTTTCTCTGTTTTAATAAGATCTACAATCATCATTATTTTCAAGTTAAACCATCATTTGTGTATTATCTTCACAGCACACCACATGATTAGTCTCGAGTTATATATGAACTATGTGTACTATATGAACTCGAACTAGATTTTTTGAATCCACTTTATTTTGATTTCAAATCACATTACATTTCTAGCTCTAGCTAGATCTTCATAATCTAAACCATGTCTCATATGTATAATGTGTTTATCACATTATGTATGGTGCCCCGCCCCTACGCCTACAAGTATTTAGATGTGAGTTGCAAACACCACACATTACCACAAATTCAAATAAAATGTGAGAATGTTTGATATATAGTATTGTTTAGATTGCTCGATATTTAGTTGTAAGCTTCAAACGCCACACATTATCACAAATTCAAATAAAATGTGAGATTGTTTGATGTATAGTATGGTTTAGATTGTTCGGCATTTAGCTGTGAGTTGCAAACGTCATGCATTATCACATTATGGTATATGTTGTGCACAACACGTGTATCACCGCTATATTCATGCATGCAATGTTTAAAACACTATGATCTCCTATTCAAATATATGAATCCGCTTTCATATCAAATTATGATCTTTGTTAGTCTATTACACCCACACAATCCTCTAACCTTTGTAGCTACCACTAACTTTCTCTCGTGCATGCACACGCCTTCCTCGCCCTCCCTCCCTCGGCATTCTATCCACCGGGCACATTCATTTTTTCTTTAGGTCATTCTCCCGGAGTCTCCACAACTCCTTTCCGACACACACCGATCGATAAACCTCTCCAGAGATGCCTTCCTACAACATACACACACACCTTCAATCTCCTCCTTTATGTGTCCTTGCCTCGTGTCTCTCATACAGTCAGACACACATGTAAACTCTCGCCCCTCTTTTCATCGATCTCACAACCGCACACTCCTCCCCCTATCTAGCTAGTAGTTGGGCCTCTCGCACCACCTCCTAGCTCCATTCTCTCTGTCTATCCGTCTCGCTGGGCCTTATTTTCCTCTAACAAATGGACGTACACCGACCGATCTCTCGCTATACAGATCTATCATGCACAGGCACACACAGAAACACATCCCCACTCTTATTGATAACATTGCAGTTCCACCCTCAGTTTGTCTAGTAGGCCTCTCCCACCATCTTCGTGAAGCAACTCCATCACCCATCCAGCACTCTACCCCTCTCCCTCCCTCTCCCTCCCTCTCTCTCTCCTCTCTCTCTGTCCCATCATATTTCCCGTCCTTGATTATGTATGGATGTCGACCGATCTCCCTCAAGACATAGCTGGGTCTCCTTCTCAACACATATACGAAGTCGTTCTACCTCTATAGTTAGGCCTCTGCCTACACCTCCCCCCCTCCCCCCCCCCACACACACACCGATACATCGAGCGCTCTAGTCATGTCTCCCTGCCACACACAAACTTGACATGTGCCCTCTGACGTTCCGGTAGGCCAGTCGCCCTATATCTTTGACTTGCACACAGACACAATTTCGATGGCTCTCTTCATCGATCTCGCACCCACCCACTTGATCCTCTCTTCGACTCTATCGATAGCTATGACCCCTCCCTCTCTTCTCGTGGATTGCCCGATCCTCTATGTATGATATGGATAGGCCTCCATTTCACACACATTTCATGCAAATTTTTGTTTGAGATGTCATCGACACATATTCCCACAAATAATTCACGAAATCAATCCCCCACCCCACCCCCACCCCCACCCCAAAACAAAAAACAGTCACGAACGCGGTTTGTATCTCTCACACACACCCACGTAGGTGGGGGACGTGCACGAAGAGAAGAGGTGCATGCACGGCGCACGTACTCCCGTCTCTTTCCCAACCACACCCGGGCGGGTACACAGTGGAGCTCATTTACATGCGAAAAAGGCAGCCCACGTGGTAATTTGGCACGATGTACTAGTTGTCCACTTGGTGGAGGGAGGATCGTCTACCATGGGTGAACAAACAAATTGCGACTTGACACGTTATGTTAAATTAAAAAGAGGCAAACCATGTGGGGCCTACCTTAGAGGCAAGGCTCTATACACTGGAGTACTTTTGATGTGTCCCGTCAACTCGCAGAACGAGGAGAAGCTTGCTTAGTACGCCGTCTCCCCTGCCCACGGGCGCCGTGGCTCGCAGGATGAGGTGAAGCTTGCTCAGCCGTACGCCCGCTCACTCGCCCATGCGCGCGGTGGCTCGTAGGACAAGGAGAAAAATTTACTACTCCTCCGTTTACTCCTCGTCCCTACTACCTTGGTTATAGAGATTATATCATATTGTTTGGAATATATATGTCCTTTAGTAGATTTCAATATGAACTACTAGTACATACTCCAAACACCGATGTATATAGATGTATTTTAGAGCGTAGATTCACTCATTTTGCTCGTATGTAGCACTCTCCCTCGCCCTCGACCCTCGCCCACGTGATGGACGCGTGCAGCAATTCATTCGATAGCCGAGCGATATATCTTGCACTACCATTATTGCTCGACTTCAAGAGGCGAAGAGCCAATCGCAAGGTTAATATTTTCGAGATGCCAAGCGCAAGGTTATAGGAAAAGCAGTAGTAGGTGCCGCGTCATTTATAAATAATTTTTTTCTTTAGTGGCACGTCGCAATATGATAGGTTCATATGGAGAGAAAGGAAACCGCTCCACTATATACATAGTCGACGGGCCAGCCTACACGGTTGCTTCTTTGGGGTTGCTCTCTTCACACTCTCTCGCACAAAACGCTCGTGTGGTCACATCTCTAACATCCCGGCGGATCACGTGCGCTTGGGGAAGGGGTGGATGCTTAGTGTAGATGCGGTGGCCGTCGCCGACATTTAAAAACCCACCGCCGGCACGCCCCGATCGGGGTCCCCGCCGTTCTCTCTCACAAAGCGGTGAGGTTGCCTTCGCCCCTTGCTCATCGCCGCGGCGTGGGCGTTGCCGCCTCCACCGCCCTCCCAAGGTTGAGCTACGTCCCTCGTGTACAACTCCCTTTACAATCGGCTTGCACCATCGCTC
Source organism: Aegilops bicornis (assembly GCA_021605145.1). NCBI lineage: Eukaryota > Viridiplantae > Streptophyta > Magnoliopsida > Poales > Poaceae > Aegilops > Aegilops bicornis. The sequence continues at coordinate 335,946,542 of CM038672.1, read as the reverse complement.
CATTGCCCACATCACTCCATGTGGATATTTCTCTACTTGTTTGCCCGCACATACCTCTCTTGGCTTCTACGTCTTGTATTTGTGATGAGTTTATGTCTCATCAACTAGTCCCAGTAATCTTATTCTAATCACGCTTCTTCAATTTCTTTGCCACAGGGATGCTCATCTCGATTTTGGTGAAACTGCACAAAATGATCCGATGGTTAAAAGGTTGCAAACTTCATTTAATAGGAAGCTCGAACGTTGCCAGCAAATTGAAGCCTGGTCAAGGTTCACGGTTCAAGGGCTAGGGACTGCATGGATCGTTTTTTCTTTAGCTGCCTCTGTTCCAAAATAAGTGTCAACTTTAGTAGTAGTACAACTTTGTACTAAAGTTTGCACAAAGTTGAGACACTTATTTTGGAGCGGAGGAGTACATATTTGCTATGATCTTTCAATCATTGAGATGCAATAGCATGCATGTTAGTCTCCTTTGTATTTGATGAAATGTTGCAACGGGCAACCTTGGACGCAAGATCCATGTAACAAAAGCTGGAAGCTTCATTAGCATTGTACAAATTTATCTCGCTGATAAATTACAGTACGTACTATACTAGTACTTCCTCCGTTCCTAAATATAAGTCTTTGTAGAGATTTCACCATGAACCACATGCGGATGTATATAGATGCATTTTAAGTGTAGATTCATTCATTTTGTTCCGTATGTAGTGGAATCTCTACAAAGACTTATCTACTAGTAATAGCTAGCCCCCACTACTAGGAATTCTCTATCCTCTCCTTGAGCCACATCATCAAAATTGATGTAGCCGTTAGATGAAGTAAATCAGTCCATAATAGCCATCCGATCTAGACGTTGAGACGTTCAAGACTAAGCCACATGCAAGCATGCAGAAATACCATGGCACATGCATGTGAGTGGGTTTTAAATCACATCAACATGTTCAGTATGCAAGCATGCAACGGTAGCATGCATGTAAGTGAGCTTTTAAGTCCCATTAACATGTCAAAAGAAAAATATAATCCCATTATGCAAGAGGAGTTGGCTGATCTTTTTCCTTACGTGGGATGATCTAAATGATGATGGGTGTTTATTTAGTTTGGCTACCACATTTGTCATGCGGTTATAGAGTTTTTTTAGTTCTATGAAATCGATAATTTTGCGTAGAGAGATATACCGCTGTTCCATGGCAACGCGCGGGGACTCATCTAGTAGTGTCGCACGATGATAGTGTGAGGTGGGCCATGTAATCACTGAGCCTGCGTGTTTTCACTGCTCTTGCACGCCTCCACTTTAAGAATGGAGAAAATTGTAATCTAGTAGTAGTACCTCCTTGCGCCGAAAGCGTGGGACATCCAGCAGTCCTACCACCTCAGTAATAAAGACCAATGAGCCGTCAAATCACATAGACCCAGCAGTAGGTTGGACGGACGAAGCAACCATCACTCTTGCGCCAGTGAGAGGTCGCGTCCGCTCTTCCCGGGCATGAATGTGGCACCGATTCTTTGGAGCGGCGCTGACCGTTTCGGGAGGGAAGCGCGCGCGGGCGATGGAGGGGCTTTGCGTGGGCTAGGCTGGTCAGGAGCGGGCGTGGCAGCTGTCCGCATTTCCCTGCCGGACACGCCCAGAAACGAGAGGATGCACCATCTCTCGCGGCTAAAATCGTACACTATACACCATCTCTCTGTAGGAGTAGGTCGATCTGTCGCTCTCTCTAACACACACATGATGTTAAACACACACACACACACACACGCACACACCTTGGTCCCGTTGCACCTTCTAACGTGACTTATTACACCTAGACGGAGGGAGTAGTAAGTATACGAGATACGGTGGCCCACTGACTTAAGTCGAATACAAGTGCCCAAAATTTGTGTGCATGTTATAATAAGGATTCACTTAAAATAGTACATGAGCGAACAGAGGGATCAATTGGACGGTGTTCCCGAAAGCGAGCGAGATGTGTGAGGTAAGATACACAGTTACGCTTTTTAATTTTCTTATTAATTTGTTTGTTTCACCCCTCGACTGTGGGACCCAACGCATAACGTGGAGAGAGGTAAGGTGACTAAGGCTGCATTATTTCTGCACTGCTTGTGGATAGTCTTACCACCAAAGCCACATGACACGATTATGATTGAAATCCCAATGACTCCACACACACACAAAAAACACGGCATGCTTGTCACACGAATGCAGGAATGTATAAAGGTAATTTTCCTCTCGTTGAACATAACGGGAGGGTTGTGTAGCTAGTTAGCCTGTTCGCTCATCAAACTTGAGGTCTCGGGTTCGATAACTACACTTGAGCATAATTTGTGCGGGAGGATTCTTTGGTAGTCAAAATGTTTTCTAGGGTTTGCATGCTTCACACTCTCTCTCAGATATATATATATATATATATATATATATATATATATATATATATATATATATATATATATATATATATATATATATATATATATATATATACACACATGTTGGAGCCTCAGCGCTTGTAGTTGCTCTGTTCACACTCTCTCGCCCTCTCCAGATCTGAACAAGACTTCGTTGGCCTCTCTCCCCTCACTGCTGCTCAAAGAGCCGGCAGGATCCGTCCGCCGGGAAGGGAAGGAGGCTTAACGCTGTCGCTGTCGGCGAGGGACTGCCGGCGCAGTTGTTCACTTTCCACCCAGCGGCGGCGCGGGAGGGCCTCCGACCCCTTCTTCTTCACCGACGTCCCCTCTCCCACCGAACCACACCCCAAGAACCTTAAGGTATAATTTACTTACTCCACATGCATTGCTCTAGCTGCATGTATACCATGAATCTAGGACGTGGTTCAAAGAGGAAAGGAGTGGGGGAAAGTAGTGGGAAAAGTTGTATATAGCATGAATCTAGGACGTGGTTCAAAGAAGAAATGAAGGGGGAAAGTTGTATAGCATGAATCTAGGACGTGGTTCAAAGAGGAAAGGAATGGAGGAAAGTTGTGGGGAAAGTTGTATCGCATAAATCTAGTACGTGGTTTAAAGAGGAAAGGAAGGGGCAAAAGTACTAGTTCAAAAAGGAAAGGAAGGGACAAGGCTGTAGAGTTTGAGCAGGACTAGATTTGCTGCGCTCACATAGGGAAAGGTGTCTAAAGATAACAAAACTGGGACCAACACAAATATGCTCCTTGGTTGTTTGTTCTTTGTTGCAACAGACTGTGCATGACCACAGTACATCGGTAGATGCACATGGTGCTGGTGCATCCGGGAATGGATCCTCTAACATCATGAAGGGATGTCATGAAGCTACAGTGCAATCCCAGTGCACAACGAAGAAGGGATGTCACGGGCACTGTAGCAAAGACAACATCTTGTGATTCTTTGTTCATAGAAAATAAAATCTGAAATTAATTTTATTGCACCATAATTTTGTTTATATGTAATTTTTGTAAATGTATGCAGTAGATTTGTAATTTGCAAATTAATTCAAGTCATTTTAGGCTTAATCATATGGATGTGAAGAAGGAATGTCGGGGTACTGTAGCTTCCCTGACATCCCTTCAGTGATGTTAGAGGATCTCGTTTCGGTGCGTCCATTGTCCCGTGCAACTCATTAGCTGTTGTTAATCTAAGGCCCTGTTTGGTTAAAAACTGCCTAGTCCCTACCTGCTTGGTTCCAGGGCTAAACATGGACTAGAGGTTATTAAATGACATGCTAAAAGACCATGTTACCCCTAGTAATGAACTAATAGAGACAAGGTGCGATGCGTGGCAGGGCAACTGTTGGAAAAAAGTCCCAAAAGGACTCCCTCGGGTCTTCTTTCTTTAGTCCCAAATGCCCACTTTTAGTCCCTAAAAGTCCCTCCCGTTTGGTTTAGATGGGACTGACACGGAGTCTTTTAGTCCCTACACCAAAATGTCACTGTAAACAAACACCCTCTAATAATGCATTTGGAAAATTGATGCAATGACATAGTTAAAAGCAAATTACATGTTTAATGAATTTTATTGTTAATATAATCTCTATGTTAATATTAATCAATGCCACCGTTTGAGAAATGCTACTGTCTTGCTTTCTTTCCCATTTAGATAAGGTAGATGCTTCTTTTTGTTGGCTTCGTGTCATCCACCGTTATTGACCACTAATTGCTTCCTTTGCACCTCTGTAAACAGGTTATCTACTTCACCTCGTTGCCATTGTGACCTTTTTGTTGCACTACGCAAACACTTTTGTTTTAAGAGTGTTTTGTGCAGTTCAACCAAAATGTCACACCGACAACGTTAGTTTGATTGCTTGATCTTAGTGGAACTGCACAAGAGGAGATCTTACTTCCCTATCCGTAAAGGCGAATTTGGTTCAGATCTTCTTCTTGTGAGTTGTTTGAATTCCGCATCATGAGAGGTCAATACTAGCCTTCTTTCGCATGATTCTGCGGTGTGCTTTCATATGTTGTGCTACTTATGCGATAATGTTGCTTGATTTTAGTGAATCGCACAAATGGAGACAAGACTTCCAATCAGTATGTGCACCGTAATATCCCATTGAGGTAAGATAAGGATATTTCACAACCTGGCCTGTATTTTGCCACTTTCATCGAGAAAATTAAGTTTAGTACTATACTTGTGCTCCCTAATTGACATGCCAAATCTTACATTGAAGGCGAAGCTTATGCATTATTGAACCAAGTGATTAAGGGAAAGAACAAGCGGAAGAAAAACAAAAATCAACTCTGGTGTTGTAATGAAACCTTTGGAACTATGATGACACAAGTAATGATATAGTTTTGCATCTTAATTTATTGCTATGGCTGGAACGAGCAATTGTTTTGCCACTGATTTGATACCACTCTTAATGTAATACGTAATTATCTGTACTTGTGCAAACAGGGATCTTCTTTGAAGATACCATATATTTTAGTGGAACTGCACAAGAAGATGTTGGAAACATTAAACTAATCGAGGAGTATATAGTAAGCATGGACACCACTGTAGATAGCAATAGATGGTTCCGGAGAAGTGCTTCATCTGTCTGCTCTACACAATAAGCCTCCTGACAAAGGTTGGTACTTCCACTGATTTCATCCATATTATTGATCTTTGTCATCTCTATTGGTGTTTTGCTACTGTTTAGATTTTTTCATGAAAAAGTGGTATTGTCATTGAGAAGTGCTTCATCTGTGTTGTTTTAAATATTTCATTTCCTTTTTTTTCGAAAGGCATGGGATGCTAGCATTTAGTAGTCCTCTTGTCTTTGCACAACAGGATCATCTTCCTCTGAAGAAGAATATGGAGTGCGTGAAGTGACAAGTTCCGATTATGCCAGATGAAGAAGCCTGTCTATCTTCTCATCGGAAGGAGCAGTTGAAGGATGGTTACATTACTCCCCACAAGACCAAACTAACTTCAGCTCGTAAGAAATGACAAATCTCCATTTTTGCTTTGTGATGCTTGAGTACAATGTTGTTCTAGGATTCTTTACGGTGAGTTCCATTTTTCTAAAAGTGTGCTCTACATGGACCATGTATGTGCCTGTTGAAACTGTCAATTCATAGTACAGTTTGTTTTATACTAATCACTTTTTTGTATTTGTGCAAACAGGGGTGCTCAGCTTGATTTCAATGGGAACTGCACAAAATGTTCATGAATACATTGAATCATTCATTTCCACCACAAGAAAGCAGGTGTCGATAAGTTCAAGGCGTTGCAACATATAAGGGCGAAATCATACAAGCTACGCGCGAATTTGGTTGATTTTGGTGGAACTGCACAAAAAGAACAGCTGGTTTATTTAGCACGAGGTGCCATGTCAATGTCTGAACTGATGGCAAACCCTGCCCATTCCACAACCGTAGGCATTTGATATTTTGGAATGGGACAACCTTGTCAAATTTTGCTCATTGATTTTAGCAAGACATGTGTTTGATATTTTCGAATGGGATGCCCTTTGCTATCAGCAGCGTCGATCAATTTTTTCTTTATTCTTTAGTTGTGAAGTAAATATTGCCTCTGACATGTGAGTCGCTGAGATGCATAATCATCGATTGTTTTGAATGTTCTCTATGAATTGCCAGGCCTGTGTGTTTGATTGCAATGTACGCTAAAAAGCTGCTCAAACTCTTTGTACTCCTTCTGTTCCTTTTTACTTCGCACATTGTGAAAGTGCATAAGATTGGTCAAAGTAGAGATACTTTGACTGTAGACAAAACTTTTATGCATATTAGAAAGGACCGGAGGGAGTACATGTGAAACTGCTGCAAATGAGGTGATCACCCTGGGAATAATGCTAGTACATATTGCTTTGCATGTTCATCCAATGCCAGTGATACAGGAATTCGAACTAACCGAAATAAATTCATTCATACACAGTCGGATTTCATATAAACATGCCGGATTTCATTACATTTTATACATTCTTCAACTAAAAGGGGGTGCGCTGGAGGTATAATTAATTAACCGAAGCTACCCACATGTGTCCCGCTGAGCCGCGAGCAGAAGCTTGATGATTTAAGCTGCAGGTGCGGTTGTGTAATCGACATGTGGCCTGTTGGGCCCACGTGTCGATCGATATTGCACCGATTAAGTAGAAGCAGCGTTCTTCTCCGGTAGCTCTCCGACTCCACGTCGCCGCCAAGAAGCTAACCGTCCGTCAATGGTCAACCCGCCTAGCTTGGCTTCAACCGGAGGGTAGCAGCGATGGCCTTACTTGGACCCGAGCGGCGGCGACCTACTGTAGGATCTTGAGAAGAGGCGTCTAGAGGGGGGGTGATTAGACACTAAGTACCAAAGTTACAGTTTTTAACTTCTTTAGGTTTAAGTGGAGTTTAGGCACAAGTTTAACATTCACAATACATAACAAGCAAGCATGCAAGGAGTATATGAGCAGCGGAAAGTAAAGCATGCAACTTGCAAGAATGTAAAGGGAAGGGTTTTGGAGGATTCAAACGCAATTGGAGACACAGATGTTTTTTTCGTGGTTCCGATAGGTGGTGCTATCGTACATCCGCGTTGATGGAGACTTCAACCCACGAAGGGTAACGGTTGTGCGAGTCCACGGAGGGCTCCACCCACGAAGGGTCCACAGAGAAGCAACCTTGTCTATCCCACCATGGCCGTCGCCCACGAAGGACTTGCCTCACTAGCGGTAGATCTTCACGAAGTAGGCGATCTCCTTGCCCTTACAAACTCCTTGGTTCAACTCCACAATCTTGTCGGAGGCTCCCAAGTGACACCTAGCCAATCTAGGAGACACCACTCTCCAAGAAGTAACAAATGGTGTGTTGATGATGAACTCCTTGCTCTTGTGCTTCAAATGATAGTCTTCCCAACACTCAACTCTCTCTCATAGGATTTGGATATGGTGGAAATAAGATTTGAGTGGAAAGCAACTTGGGGAAGGCTAGAGATCAAGATTCATATGTTAGGAATGGAATATCCTGGCCTCAACACATGAGTAGGTGGTTCTCTCTCAGAAATAGGATGCTGGAAGTGTAGGCTTGTTCTGATGGCTCTCTCCACGAATGAAGTGGAGGTGGAGGGGTATATATAGCCTCCACACAAAATCTAACCGTTACACACAATTTACCAAACTTGGTGGGACCGAATCAACAAACTCGGTCGGACCGATTGATAAACCTAGTGACCGTTAGGGTTTTTGTGGGATGACATGCAACTCGGTAGGACCGATATGGTTAGGGTTAGGGCATAACGTAATCTTGGTGAGACCGATTACACAAACTCGGTGAGACCGATTTTGGTAATTAGCTAACCGGAGAGTTAGTCGTGCAAACTCGGTGGGACCGATTACTCAAACTCGGTGGGACCGATTTTGGTAATAAGTTAACCAGAGAGTTTGCATTGTAATCTTGGTAGTACCGATTGCACAAACTCGTTGAGACCGATTTTGGTAATGGACATACATTGAGAGATTACAATCCCATCTCGGTGAGACCGAGATCCCTATCGGTGAAACCGATTTGCCTAGGGTTTGTGGCGTTGACTATGACAAGCTGAACTCGGTGGCGCCAGATAGAAAGAATCGGTGGGGCCGAGTTTGACTTTAGGTTTAGGTCATATGTGTGGAAGTGGGAAAGTAGTTGAGGGTTTTGGAGCATATCACTAAGCACCGTGGAGCAAGAAAGTCATTAAGCAACGCCTCATCCCTTCTTGATAGTATTGGCCTTTCCTATAGACTCAATGTGATCTTGGATCACCAAAATATAAAATGAAGAGTCTTGAGCTTGAAGCTTGAGCCAATCCATTGTCCTCAGCATCTTGAAGGGGTTCCCACATCCTTTAGTCCATGCCACTCCATTGTTGAACTTATCTGAAACATACTAGATAAAAGTGTTAGTCCAACAAGAGATATGTTGACATTAATTACCAAAACCACCTAGGGAGCACTTGTGCTTTCACCTACCGTGTTCTACTCTTCCTCGTTTTCTGTGTGGCGCGGCCTCATTGGCAGTGGGGCGGGGCCTCGGCGGAGCCGGCGATGTCCTCTGTCTCGTTGCGTGGCGGCGCCTCGGCCAGGCGGTGGAAATCCTCCCCACATTGTCTGGCGAGGTGGGGCCTCGGCTGAGCCGGCGATGTCCTCTGCCTCGTTGTTTGCGGGCGGGGCCTCGTGAGCCGGTGGTGTCCTCTACCTTGTTGTTGGCGCCATGGGCCTCGGTGGAAGCGAGGCCTCGTCGACGCCAATGAGCGAGGACTTCGTCGAGCCGGCATTGTCCTCTGCCTCGTCCTCGGGCTTGCCAAACAGCGCCTCGCCCGCTTCATCGCCCTCTGTGCTAGCCTCTTTGTAGGCGGCCGCAGCCTCCACCACCCGCATGTGGTACCGCCATCGCTCGAGGCGGCCCTTGCGGGCGGAGCGGTACGAGTCGAGCAGCGCCTCCTGCTCGGCCCGCTCCGGCGATCTACTCCTCCGCCTGCAGGTGCTCCTGGAGGAGATGGTGGTTGTAGGCGGCGTTGGCCTGCGCCTCCCGGAACTGCTCCTCACGCATCTGCCTCACCCTGTCCATATATTGGGCACGGGCCTCGCCGATGGTCATGGTGCAATGCACCGGCAAGGATGGCGCGGAGGAGGGGGTTGGTGCCGGATCATCGACTACCATGTTCTCCATTGGGGCGTTGCGTCCTCCGGCTGCCTGCCAACTGGCGGTCGGCAGCAATGGCTGCCATCTCCTGGTGGTCCGTCATCCGCCCGTCCCGAAGAGCGCTGGAGGACGAGGAAGCCATGGTGGGCAGTAGTGGTATGGACAGGAGAAAGGGAACGGATGCAGATGACTGCGGCTATGACTGGTGCAGCAGTTTATATATAAATGGTGGGCGGGCGGAGGGACGGACGTGTGGCGCCGGAGTAGCCGCCTCGGCAACCGCGTATCATTAATGTGGGCGGCAGATGGACGGACGGACGACACTTGTGTCGTTTGAAGGCGGATCAATCGCCTACACCGGGAAGTGGGGCGGGCGGCGCTGACTGTTTCGGGCGGAAAGCGCGCGCGGGCGAGGAGATGACTTTACTTGGAGAGGATGACAATGGGGACCCACCAGGTCCATAGCCTCACGTACGCAAGTGCCTCCTTATTATATATATATATATATATATATATATATATATATAACTATATTTATTTTGCTTCCTCCTGGTTTCCTGACATGACGGTCCCACACCATTGTCAACCTATGTAGTAGTCAATAAACGATAGAATTGCACAAGAAGCGGCCGGCAATTTGGGACCAAGCAGCTCGGCGATTTGTGTTTTTGAGGTGTGAAACCTTTGCAGAGTTTTTCGATTTTTAGCCCAGATATTAATTTTTCTCCTCTGAACAACAACGAAAACATCGCAGGTATTAATGGCGGGCTATGGCCCATCTAGCCCATGCCGGATATCCAGCCCAGATATTAATTTTTTCAATTTGAAAATGGCTAGCCAAGCTATACTTTTTTAGGAATACCCGAGCAAGGTCAAGTTGTTATTCTCCGCTCACTGGCTGCAAATCTTTCCTAGGAGGGATGCATTAGGCTTAACAAGAAAATGGGCTTTAAGAAATAATAAATGGGATGTAATTATAAAAAGCTGGCAAGAACTATAAAAAATGCACCAAACACGTGATTACTTTATAAAATATTATTTTTGGATATTGAAAATTTTAATTTCATTGATTGTTGCAAGCCAATCTTTCGTTGGATTTTTACGTAATATAAATTTATATTGAAATTGTATTTAATCTAACTAGAAATTTCGGGATAAAAATATTTCGGATCCCATCAAAATGTGGGAAATTTTATTGAATTCTGTTTTGAACGGTTGGTTGAAATGGGCTGTACTTTTAACAAACTGTAAATGGGTTGTAGTAAATTCCATTAGAATTCAAAAATGGGTTACACATTCTTACAAATCTCAAATGGGCTATAAGTTCTCTGCCACACACTTCTGGCCTTACTAAGTTGACGCGTCCCCTAAAAAAACAGAGTTGACGCGTATTTAAGGCTTTGTCAACTTATAGTCAACACACGTTTCTAGCAGCAATGGCCGTTGGATGTCCATCCAACGGATGCCGTGCTTCTTCTTCAATCTCGGATATTCTAGCTTCACCCGCCCAAAAAATGATTCCTCCCCGACATCCGGGCGCACCATTTCGAAGCTGACACAGGGCCTACTAAGTTGACGTACCAAGGGCTTTGTCAACTTAGTCAATATAAACGATTCTAGCTGAAGTGACCGTACGATGTCCATCCAACGGCCGTCGTGCTTCTTCAACCTCTGTTCTTCTTGCTCCAACCGCCAGCGCCGGTCGTGCCTTTGCTCCTGCCTCCGTGGCCGGTGTCTTTGCCGCGGAGGCCTCACCGCCCTACTACTCCCACCGCTGGCCGGACCATCCCTCCACTCACCCACACCCTCGTTATTCTCAAGGCGACGGCCGCGCCAACCAAAGTGAATGCTCGTACTCCTCTCCGCGTGTGCATCCACTGCCGCGTCTTTCCCGGCTCCGCGTCGTCCCCTTCCTAGGCCTTGCCGTCGTCCGCCGCTGTGGTGCTCTCGGCGCGGTGTGGTCAACGTGGTCAAGGAACGACTTCCATCGGACATGGACTGTACGTGGAGAGGCTGACAGCTGGGTCCACGGCAGCCGCAAGGAAGTTCCTCCTTATTATGCGCAAAATAATTATTCCTCCACCTGACAGCGGGGACCCACCGGACGGGCCACCGTATTTCGCGAAAAAATGATTTGCCCCCTGACTGCTGGGACCCACGAGTTACATCTTCGCACGCAAGGAAGTGCGTCCGAAAAAACGATTCGCCCCCCTGACTGCTGGGACCCACCAGCTACATCTTCGCACGCAAGGAAGTGCGTCAAAAAAAAACGATTCTCCCCCCGACTGCTGGGACCCACCAGCTACACCTTCGCACTCAAGGAAGTGCGTCCGGGCAAAAAAACGATTCGCCCCCCTGACTGCTGGGACCCAGCAGCTAGACCTTCGCACGCAAGTAAGTGCGTCCGGGCAAAAAAAAACCCAAAATGATTCGCCCCCTGACTGCTGACCCACGAGCTACATCTTCGCACGCAAGGAAGTGCCTGACAGTCGGGACCCACTTGGTCGAAGCGTACGTAGCGTTGTCATTCTGGTCGGGAACGATATGCGTACATACGTCGTTGTAGAAACGCGCACGCGTGTCGTAGTAGAAACGCGACGTAGCATGTACACGCACGCATACAGCCGTGGTGCAAGAAAGAAAATACGGCCACGTACGTACATACGGGTAGGGTCTCGAACGGTTACTCGCGCATACGTATGGCGAGGGCTCGTGTACATGGCTGGGTCGGAACGGAGAAACAACGTCGTTGTCGTGTTCATGGGGAGGCAACAAAATGCATCGTGTTCATGGGGAGGCAACGAAATGTGTCGTGTTCATCGGGAGGCAACGGAACGCGTGGGAGCCAACCGACTGGGTCGGAACAGAATGTGTGGTTGTGTTCATCTGGAGGGCTTGGACGGAACAGGCGATGGAAATGAGGCCTGGCATACCACAAAACGGAGGAAACGGACCTCCTACGGTAGAAACGGGGGTCCTGTTGATCGGGAGGGGTGTGGCGTACCGCAAAACGGAGGAAACAGACCTCCTACGGTCGAAACGGGGGTCATGTTGATCGGGAGGGGTGTGGCGTACCGCAAAACGAACAAAACAGACCTCCTACGGTCGAAACAGGGGTCCTGTTCATCGAGACGGGAGCCGCGTACCGCAAAACGAGACTCCACGGGATACTGTTCATCTCCACCGTCGACCTCCTCCAGCCTCCACGGGCTACCGTCGACCTCCTCCAGCCTCCACCGCGCGCTACTCCACCGGCTACTGTTCAACCACCCCTCCATCGTCTACTGTTCATCCAGCCTTCCACACCATGGGGTCCTGTTCAACCACCCCTCCACGGGCACCCCTCCACCGTCTACTGTTCATCCAGCCCTCCACCACACCACGGGGTCCTGTTCATCCAGAGGCAACGCCACAGCTCACTGTTCATCCAAACCCTCCCCCCCGCAACGCTCACTGTTCATCCGATCGATCAGCTTTAGTTAGCAGCAGTAGCGAAGGAATCGCTCGATCGGGTTCAGTTAACAGCCATCGATCAATCGCTCAGGTTCAGTAACGCGTAGCCTGCAGTGCAATCGCTTGGGGTTAAGTTAGAGCCCAACGCCTTGCTCGGGTTCAGTTAGAGCCAACGCCTCGCACACACGCACGTACGTGTACGAGAGAACCGTGCATCGCTTGGCCCCCGACCTCCCACCGTAACCGGGAACTCCCCGAAATTTTCCTCGCCCTCGCTTCTACCACGGTTTTTTCTGTCATGGACGGCCCAAAGAATGTCATGCAGCTGCGTCTCCGCCCGCCCGATCTGAAAAGCCCATTTTCTGTCATGAGTTTTTGTCATAGAAGTAGGAGCCCACCACATCTATGATGATACCGGGTTTTGTCACAATTATCGTCATAGAAGTGTCATATGTATGACAGAAAAAAAATTCGTTCGGCCCAAAATGTCACGGATGTGTCTTTTTTTTGTAGTGTTTGTTCAACTTACCTTCAGGCAAGTATCTTGTTCTGCCGAAGGTCATTCATGCCTATCGAAACCTCACACCAGCTTCGGAGCCAGAGCCGGAGCCACAACTTGATCCTCACCGTCAGTTTGTTTACCAGTGGGATCCGGAGGAGATCGCCAACCAGTGGCACCCCGAGGATCCTTCTCAGTACGACCCCAACTAAAACTTTGATCCATGGGCCTAGACCAATTTAGGCCAAAAGCCTAAGCTTGGGGGAGCACGTATTTCCCACAGACATTACATTCATGTTCTCACACTCATTCTAGTTGTTGGTGCTCATACTTTTTCATTGTAATATCCATGCTAGTGTACTTTGTTTTTCTTGCTTTCTTCTTGTGTGTTTGAATAACCTTAAGAAAAACAGAAAAAAATAGTTGTAGCTTTTAGCTAGTTTACTTTTCATGCCTGTAGTAGTAATAATTAAAAGAAAACACAAAAATATTTCTCGTTCTTCTTTTGCTTGTTGGGAGCTCTCCCATGTAAATAGTTTTATTTCCTTTCTTTTCTTTGGGGGTCGAGAGGAGAAGACCATGATGAAAATGTTGAAGTGGCTCTTATAAGCATTATTGTTTATTTAACCAAGAGCCCATATTACCTTGTCTTCTCCCTTGTATTAAATGCTTGCAGATTCCAACTTAGTCCAATTGCACGTGCACTATTATTGTTATCCACACCGTTCGGTCGTGCAAGTGAAAGGCAATAATGACGATATATGATTGACTGATTGAGATGAGAAAAGCTGGTATGAACTCGACCTCTTTTTTTTTGTAAATATGATTAGTTCATCGTTCCTGATTCGGCCTATTATGAATGAAACATGTTTTCAATGACAATTAGTGTCGGTGTACAAAAAGAGGGGCGCACTGTTGTACTCCTCTTCCTATACAGGCGATGGAGCCGCCACAGTCACACCAAGCGAATAGGGAGGTGAGCCAAGGTAAGACCGGAGCCCAAGATAATCGAGCAACGCCAAGGACAAGGCCACAAAGAGCAGAGGGATTTAGCAGGTTCCCCCAAGAAGACCCTTTTGCCGGGCGGCTCGCCCCACACCAACAGAGCGAGCCACCCTTGAGCCCACGGTCTCCAACATCACATTAGGCCACGGCTCGGGAGGCACCTCCATGGTGGCATGCAGATCATTGTGAAGACAACGAACACTCAAGATCAGATGAGGATTAGAAGACGACGATCCTCAGCAAGATCCTTGCCGAGGAAGGCCACCAGACCCCCGGCAAGGCCCTTCCCGGGGACGACAGCGCGCCACGGCAGGACCCTTGCTGGTACACACGGCAAGACCCTTGCCGGGCCACCCGGCAAGGCCCTCATCAAGGACGCCAGCGGGGCCACCGCCGGGCCCACGCCAACCAAGCTTCCACAACCGTTCACATGCAGCTCCCAGCTCAACCAGCTGGGCGGGCACCTGCGTGGCAACATGCAGCTCCCAGGCCAACTCATCGAGCGCCTGCATGGCGGCATGCAGATCTTCGTGAAGGCTCCACAACCGCGCCACCTCAGCTGGCTGCCTACCTACATGGCACAGCATGCCTCATTGTCCAGGGCGCGTGTCGAAGCGCGGAGGAGCGGCGACGGACGGGACGGGCCTCGCCCCCGTCCCCAATAAAGCAAGGGGACACCTAAGCTACGCCTTAAATGCCTCTTGTCCTGTAATACGAGCGATAAGCTCATAGCGATGTGCGCCTTTCCACCTCATGTGTGCCATTGTGGCAACCCCTTTCGGCTATAAAAGGAGGCACATGGCATACTGGAGAAGGATTCGGATCTTTCGAACCACGCACTCGACATAGCTAGTTCGAGAGCTCAAGAACTCTCTGAAATACACCCACCAAAGCAGGACTAGGGTTTTACGCATCCTCGCGGCTCAAGTGTGCTGGTTACTAATCCTGCTCTTCTCACAACCCCGCGCCCCGGAACCGTAGTAGGGATTCTTGTGATCCCATAGGTGTCGTTTCCCCCGCATCTTTGGCGCGTCAGGTAGGGGGCGCGATTGTGAGAATCTGGTCTAATAGCTAGCCTAGCAGTTCTTCGTCGCCATGGCTTCTTAGAAGAAGACGGCCATGGCGATCGGCTCGTTGGGAGCCGAACGGCCCGTCTTTGGTGACGACGGCGATGGACCGGTCGCGACAGACGGGACCGGGCCATGTCCGCGAGAACCAAAGATCGCCACAGCAGTCGAGCACGGAGAGTGGCGTCGTTCGCGAGCCAGACGACCGGCCGCACGTCGCCAGATCCAAAGACGAAGCTGGGCCCCCCACATGCGGCGCGGGGCCCTCCAGGGGTGTCGTTTTGCCACCTTCGGGCGGCGCAGCGACCTCCAAGACGCCCACACCAGCGACCACTGCATGCTCTTCCCATGGTGTTCGCACCGAGCAGAGTCACCACGCTGGTGACCCTGGGCACCGCCGTGGGAAGAGCCCTGTGCGTCATCCGCGAGATGAAGTGGTTCAGCATGCCCGCCGTAGTGCTGATGAAAATGGCACGCAGCCGCTAAGTCGTAACGGAGCTCCTTCTAACGTAGTTAGAAGTCGAAGCGCGCCGCGATCCACGCAGCTGTGACTGCCGCCCACACCAGTAGAAGCTTTGGCGCGCGCACAGCTGTTCCTCGACTTCCCTCCTGCTGCAGAGAAGCTCGACGAGTGGAGGGCCACCATCCGGAGCCTCGTCGCCATCGCCAACAAAGACGATCCGCGGCCAGCGGGGCCCTTGGGCCAGCACTCCACCGAGCCACCACATGCTGGCACTGGGAGGACCGAGGGAGCTGCAGCCACAGTGCACTCTCCCCCTCCTTGCCAGCCGCCGCGGACGTCGGCCCGTCATGACGACGCTTGTGATAATATCTCCATAGCGTCATCCGACCGCGGACCCTCCGCGACCAGCGCCAGGTTCTTCGGGAACAAGCTCACGAAGACGCTCGGACCACCGTCGAGCGTCGTTGCGAGACGTGCCGCCAGTCGGACAAGCGGGCGGGACCCGCTATGGACCACCTAGCACCGGGGGGCTCCGATGGCCTACCTTACGAGGTGGGCTGCTCGGCCTTCACCCGTGAGCTGCGGCAGTTCCAGTGGCTGTCCCACCGCACGTTCAAGCCCGACGTTGGCGAGAAGTACACTGGCAAGACCCATCCGTCTGAGTTCCTCATCATCTACACCATCGCGATGCAGGCTGCTGGAGCTCACGACGATAAGGTGGTTGCCAACTATTTCCCGCTGGCGATGAAGCCCAATGTTATGTCTTGGTTGATGCACTTGCTGGTGGATTCCATTTCTTCTTGGTTGGATCTGTGCCATGAGTTCGTTGGTGCCTTCACAGGAGGCCACCAAGCTCATGGCCAGGCCAGTGATCTGCATATCATTCCCCAGAAGGAAGGGGAAACCCTGCGCAAGTACATCCAGATATTCAGCCGGGTGCAGTACAACATCCCCGACGTTCATCCCACTGCTGTGATCAGCGCGTTCCACCAAAACGTGCGGAACCGCAAGATGTGCGAAGAGCTGGCGATGACCAAGGTTAAGGATGTGGCCGAGCTCTACGTTCTGGCTGATAGGTGCGCCTGGGCTGAAGAGGGAAGGAAGTACCCCGGCGAAGACGCCGGTGCAGAAACCGACTCTACCAACGAAGACGCCGCCACCCCGACGAAGAAGGGCCGGCGTCGCAACACGAAACGCAAAGGCAAGGCCGTGCTTTTCGTTGAAGGATCTGACAACACCGGCGCCAGCAAGAAGGTCAAGGTAGATGCCCCCGGCAAGGAGATTGCTGGGTGCGCCGCCTGCCGGGCCTTGGCGGCTACCGACAAGCCAGGAAGCTCCGGCAAGAAATACTGCAAGATCCACCGCACCAAGCTGCTTGCTGAGAAGCAAAAAGCTGAGTACGAGAGGCGGGACAAGGAGAAGGACCAGGACGGTGCTGAGGGATCCGGCAAGAAGCGTGGCGGCCAAGGAAGCCGCCCCGGCAAGGACAACCAGTAAGAGAGGCCCGTCTGGGGCCGTGACAAGAAACAAGAAGACGATGATCATGACGAGGACGACGAGTCCGGTGAGCAAGGGTTCCAGAAGGCTACGGAGGCCATGTGCGTCGATGGCGGTGCCTCGCTGCATACTTCTCACCGCCAGCTCAAGCAGTGGGGGCGTGAGATTACAATAGCGGAGCCGTT
The DNA here is from genome assembly GCA_021605145.1 of Aegilops bicornis. Lineage (NCBI taxonomy): Eukaryota > Viridiplantae > Streptophyta > Magnoliopsida > Poales > Poaceae > Aegilops > Aegilops bicornis. Next base: position 335,929,314 of record CM038672.1, on the reverse strand, counting down.
GTTCGGCCTTCGAAGCCGCTGAAGTGGTCCAGCACGCCCCTCATCTTTGACGCCGAGGACCACCCTGACCGCACAACCGCTGTCGGGTGTTTTCCATTGTTGGTCTCACCAATGATACGCAACCTCGGGGTGAACAAGATGTTGGTTAACGGCGAGGCGGCCTGAACCTGATCTCGCCTGTCGTGATCAAAAGATTGCAAATCCCTGATGGAGAGCTCGAGGAAACGGGCATGTTTCAAGGGGTCAATTCGGGGAGGAGCCAGCCGAAGGGGAAGGTCACACTGCCCGTGACGTTTGGAGGGGAATTGAACTACAGAACGGAGAGGATCACCTTCGACATGGCCGAGATCCCCTTGCCCTACAACGGGATCCTCAGCCGCCCGACACTAGCCAAGTTCATGGCAGCATCACACTACGCCTACAACATGCTAAAGATGCCCGGGCCATTGACCATCATCTCCGTCCCCTCCGACAAGAAGGACGCGCTGATCTGCGCCGACCAACTCTACCGGGAAGCAGTTGCAGCAGCTGCCGTCAAGGCGCCTGCTCCTGCCGCTGAAGGCCCGGGAGGGAAGAAGAAGGCCGGCAAGACCTCTTGCACCCACTCCGGCAAGCGCACCTCCTCGGAGTGTTGTGCTACCATCGAGGACGTGCCAGTGAGCTCTACTGACAAGAGCAAGAAATCCAGAGCTGAGCCGCCGCAAACCAAGATAGTGTCCGCCGGGGAGGATGGCACGGGAGGGGCCTTCACCATAGGCCCCACCCTCGACAGCAAATAGGAAGGCGCGCTCGTCACCTTCCTGCGGGCAAATGTCGACGTGTTTGCGTGGCAAGCATCCGACATCCCCAGTTTCCCAAGGAGGTGATCGAGCACCACCTAGCTGTCTGCTTTCATGCGCGGCCCATCAAGCAGAAGGTCAGAAAGCAGGCTCTGGAGAGGCAGGAGTTCATCACAGAGGAGATTAGGAAGTTGGAAGCAGCAGGTTTGGTGAGAGGAGTGCTCCACCCGACGTGGTTCGCCAATCTGGTAGTGGTGCGCAAGGCGAATGGGAAGTGGAGGTTCTGTATTGATAACACAGATATAAATAAAGCTTGTCCCAAGGACCCCTTCCCGTTGCCGCGCATCGACCAGATTGTTGACTCCATGGCCGGGTGTGATCTGTTATCATTCCTCGACGCCTACTCGGGTTACCACCAAATTTCATGACAAGAGATGATGAAGAAAAGACATCATTCATCACCCCATGTGGTATGTATTGCTTTTTACAGATGCCTTTCGGGTTGAAGAGTGCTGGCTCGACGTTTGCAAGAGCAGTCCAAATTGGTTTGAACCCCAGCTCCTTAGAAATATGGAGGCATATATGGATGACATAGTGGTCAAAACCAAGGATGGGCCAACTCTTGTGCAAGATCTGGAAGAGACATTTGCCAACCTGCGCAAGATCAACCTCAAACTGAACCCTGAGATATGTGTCTTCGGTGTTTCGTCCGGCAAGCTTCTCGGGTTCTTTGTCAGCGCAGGATCGAGGCAAACCCAAACAGAATCAAGGCTATCGAGTAGATTGAGGCGCCCAAGCGGATCAAGGATGTGCGTCGACTCACCGGCCGCGTCACCGCCATGAGCCGATTCATCTCCAAGTCCACCGAGCGTGCCCTTCCTTTCTTCAAAATCTTGAAGAAGACAGGCCCAATAGAGTGGACCCCAGAAGGCGAGGCAGCATTGCAGGATCTTAAGAAATACCTTTCCTCCACGCCAATACTGGTTGCGCCTAAACCACAAGAGTCGTTGCTGCTGTATCTAGCGGCGACGAATCAAGTGGTCGGCCGCACCGGTGGCGCGAGAGAGGTTGATGAAGAGGCGATGGCGGCGGCAGAACCGGTGGATGGAAAGCCAAAGATCCCCCCGGCAGGGCCTGGTGCTAGCAAGGCAGGGCCCCCGGCAGGATCTGGCGCCACCGAGGTAGTGCTCGCGTAGTCAGGCGAGGTGATGCGGAAGAAGAAGATGATGCAGCACCTGGTTTACTTTGTCAGCTCCCTCTTGCAGGGGGCTAGGTCGAGGTATTCCGGTGTGCAAAAATTGCTCTTTGGCCTCCTTATGGCCTCGAGGATTCTGCGTCATAACTTCCAAGCCCACGAGATCACTGTCGTCACCCGCCTCCCATTGCAGCGGATACTGCATAACCCAGATGCAACCGGAAGGATTGTGGAATGGACCTTGGAGTTATCAAGTTTTGGTTTGAAATTTGAAAGTACCTCGACAATCCAGAGCAGAGTCTTGGCGGAGTTCATTGCAGAATGGACCTCGACGCCCGACGAAGAAATCCAGGAGACCACTCTCCCCGGCAAGGAAACAGACCGCGACTGGATCATGTACTTTGACGGGGCTTTCTAGCTACAAGGCGCCGGTGTCGGTGTGCTTCTCGTTGCACCCACCGTAGAGCACCTCAAGTACGTGATCCAGATGCACTTCCCCAGGGAGATGTCCACCAACAACACTGCTGAGTACGAGGGATTGCTCACCGGTCTCAGGATCGCGGCAGACCTCGGAGATAAGAAACTCATCGTCAGGGGTGACTCGCAGCTTGTTGTTAGGCAGGTCAACAAGGATTACCAGAGCCCATTGATGGAGGCCTACGTAGATGAGGTGAGGAAGCTGGAGGAATGCTTTGACGGTATCCAATCGGAGCACATCCCTCGAATGGAGCATGACATCACCGACTACTTGTCAAAGCGTGCTGCATTCAAGCTACCTGTGGAACCAGGTACCTTTTTGCTCCAGTTAACTCAACCATCGGTCGAACCATCAACGGGGCAGAACAAGCGGAGGAAGTCAGGTCCCGGCAAGTACTTTCCTACCGAGCCCCTTGGGGCTGCCGGCAAGAAGGGTGCTGCCATGACGCCGAGTTGCCCAAGAGCAACTGGCTCTGGCAGGGCGTCAAGCCCTCGCCGTAGAGACAGCCGCTCCCATGGCGGAAGAGACGCCTTTGGTCCTTGCCGTCGAGCCCTAGTCTCCGGCATGGGCGCAGCATACCGTCCAATTCCTCCAAACAGGGGAGCTTCCTGAGGAGCAGGAAGAAGCGGAGAAAGTAGCCCATCGGTCCGCTTCTGCATCAGCCGTCGGCGACGCGTCTGTCTGAAGAACGCCGAACGGCGTGAAATTGAAGTGCATCCCCCGGGAGGAAGGACTGGAGCTGTTGGCAGAGATAAATGGAGGCATATGTGGCTCCCACATAGGGTCGAGGGCCCTTGCCGGAAAGGCGTTCCGGCAAGGTTTCTTCTGGCCCACCGCCCTCCGAGGATGCTTGACGTCACTAGTAACCAAGTGTGAAGCGTGTCGGTTCCATTCAAAGAAGCTTCATCAACCAGCTTAAGCCCTTCAAACAATCCCTCTCTCTGGCCATTCTCGATGCAGGGGCTCGATATATCGGGCCCTTTCCCCTACTGTCGGGATTTGAAATACTTGTACGTTGCAATCGACAAGTTCACAAAGTGGCCAGAGGTGGAAGCAGTGAGAAAGGTGACTGCTCAGTCAGCTGTCAAGTTTTTCAAAGGACTGGTCTGCCATTTTGGTGTGCCAAACAGAGTCATCACCGACAACGGCACGCAGTTCACAAGCCACACCTTCATGCAATACATCCAAGACCTCGGCAGCAAGGTCTGTTTTGCTTCCGTGGCACACCCACGGAGCAATGGCCAAGCGGAGAGGGCAAATGCTGAAGTGTTGCGAGGCCTAAGAACAAAGACTTTTGACAAGCTACGCAAGAGCGGAAGGCGCTGGATTCATGAATTGTCGACGGTTATTTGGTCAATCAGGATGACGCCAAATCGAGCCACCAGCCAGACACCCTTTGCTCTTGTATATGGGGCGGAGGCAGTTCTCCCCACGGAACTCATATACGGATCACCTCGAGTGCTCGCTTATGATGAGCTTGAGCAAGAGTAGTTGCGTCAAGATGATGCGACACTCCTTGAGGAAGATCGTCTTCAGGCGGCTGTGAGAGAAGCACGCTACCAGCAAGCCTTGCGCCTCTACCATAGCTGCAAGGTTCATGCCCGAAGCTTTGAGGAAGGCGACCTTGTTCTTCGGCGCGTTCAGTCGGCCAAGAATTCCAACAAGTTGACGCCAAAGTGGGAAGGCCCTTATCAGGTAATACGAGTCACCAGGCCCGGCGCATGCTCGAGATCAAGATGCTGTCGATGAGCAACTCCTGGAACATCGAGCATCTTCGCAAGTTTTACCTATAAGGCGCGGCTTGCCGGGCCTCCCGGCAAGCCACCTTTTGTACCAACTTTGTCGGCAAGGCATGTAACCCTTTGTACAAAGCCAGGCGCAGACCCTGAGCATAGATAAATGAAGCGCTGGCGCCCTAAGTTATAGCATGCATGCTAGGTTGAGTCGCTTCCTTGGTTAGGGTTGATAGTGCTTAGAGGCGACTAACCCCTAGCCTAGAGGTCGAGTGCGTGTCTATCTGTTTCTTTTCGGTCCCCCTTTGGTTCGCAGGGCACATGAGCACTTCTGCTGAGCTACTCAGAAGAAAGGAAACAGACCGGCATCCCGACCCCAGCAAACCAGAGTTGCTGGGGGCTGCAAGCACAAGGATCCAACCGCGGCAAGACAAGGTTGCCGGGGGCTGCAGATCCAGATAAGTCTTTCATCCTCTATCATGCATTTCAGAACAGAACTGGGATATGTGAAACCTCGTTTTATTTCTAGGCCACCATGCTCCCCTTTTCTATACCCAAGGATTATCTCCTGGGCCCAGATTTGGTTGTAGTCACGGTGGCAAGGAAGTAGAACGAGGAGCCTAAGCCTGCTTCGTCCCTTCCTCCGCCAAGGGCGCGAGAATGGTCGAGCAAAGTAGGGGGGAGGCAAGGCCTGTTGCCGGGTGAAAATGTTTATCTTAAATTGTAACAAGGATTTGTTCCTTGTCGCGGGGTCTGCCCACGAACAAAAAACCCGGCAAACATCCCTTTTTTCATTAAAAGCATCCCACACAGGTACAGTCCGTACGGAATGAAAAACATGAACAAAGGGCATTACAAGCTTTAAATTTAACAAGGCCCGAAGGCTTACAGATTAAAAAAGAGATAAGATGCCCGTGATCCCTTTCTTGTCCCTCTCCTCAGGAGGCAGGTCAAGGAGGTGAGAGGGCAAAAGGGGTGCCTAGGCGAGCTACGAGCAGCAGAAAGCACCAAGAGAACACCTCGGTGGCCGCCCATGGGTGGGCCGGTGATGACGGTGCCGGGAAAGGAGCTGGAAGACGAGGCGGCAAGACCGGTAGTACGTGACGAAGGCGTCAGTGCCCGTGTACTCCGAGTTGACGGCCTTGCCGCCCGCCTCTTCCTCTTTCACAGCCTCCCGACGCCAGCCGCCCAAGGAGACGGCCCGGAGAAGTTCAAGGAGCTGGCCCCGCCCCCAACAAAACTCTGCCGGAGGAGCGGCCAGGTGCAGATGCTGCTGCTGCCGCACCCGACCAGGCGCGGGGCGTCCGACGCCTAGTCGGACTCATCCCCGTCATCTGTCCCGCTGTCATCCTCATCACTTTCGCTCGAGGAAGAGCTTCCATCGTCGGAATCTCTGTCGGATGAGCTCTCCACACAACACTTCAGGCGAGTCCCGAAGTCTCCGAAGACCTTGACGGAGAGAAGGCCGTCCTCCATTAATTTGAAGTAAAGGACGAGCCCCGCCGTCAGGCTGTGGATGCGAGCGAATGTCTTCCACCCACGATGGAGGTACATGACCCGAGGAGCCGGGAAGTCGACGTCGACCTGGGTGCCCCCATTCCCACAACCCCTCATGTGCAATCTGAGGGATTGGGGCGGGTCATGCTCCATCTCCTGAGCAAACGGGGCGGGAAGACGAAGACGGCGATGCGGAGGCCCGCACAGCCTGATGAAGAACTCGCGGGGCTGGTCTCCAACATGGCCTTCCATCGGAAAAGGCATCATTGGCGGGGGCGAAGCCGGCGCGCCGCCCCGTCCTCCTCTTCCCCGAGCACTACGACCTCTGCCCCGGCCTCGCCCCCTCCCCCTTCCCCTCGCGGCCGGTTCCACCACCGCGGGCTCAGGAGGAGGAGGGACGCGCTGTCGAGCGGCGACCCTCGCCGCCACCATCGAGGGACCAGGATTCCCCTTCTCCATGGCGAGTGAAAGGAAGAAGCAGAAGCAAGAACAGATAGATGACAGAAGAGTGCGGGATGCCATCCCCCTTCCCCCTCTTTATAAAGAGGCGGGGTCGGGGCTCGGCCGCCCCGCTCGGCCAATCCAGCCACCAGAGGCGCAGGGAATTAGGACCGACCCGCTGCCCCAACCAGCGACGGCCTGGTTTCCCGCTTCCACCGCTTGCCACGCTAGGCGCATGAAGGACGCGTCGCGGATGTGCAGAACCGAGGGGACGGGTGAAGCGACCTCTCCCCACCCCGTGATCGTGCGGTGTGGACGCCTTGAAGACCGCGACCCGGCCCCATTCAGTAAATGAGCCGCGCCTCCACGCCTCCCTCTTTTTACGGGGAAGGCGTGAGCTGCCTCTTTACTATGATGTGACGCATGCGTGTGGAAACCGCCCCATGCATGCCGCCCACGTCACACGCACCCCTCCATGCCGTGTCGCGAGCGCGGGTCGTGGGAAGCATAGCGCATGAAAAGTTTTACCGTGGTAAAAACCGCCCGCCTGCCCGCGCACCGTTTTTGGCCTGGCCCAACAACGTGTCGCGCTTATGTCTGGCCCAGGCCCGGGGCTCTGTCGTACAAAAGAGGGGCGACTTTGTACCCTCTACCGTGCACGGGCAGTCGGAGCCGCGCCCACGGTCACACCAAGCAGAACAGGGGAGGTGAGCCAAGGTAAGACCGGAGCCCAAGATAATCAGAGCAACGCCAAGGCCAAGGCCACAAAGAGCAGAGGGACGAAGCAGGTTCCCCCGGCAAGACCCTTGCTGGGGCAGCTCGCCCCACACCAACAAAGCGAGCCACCCTTGAGACCACGGTCTCCAACATCACGTTAGGCCAGGGCTCGGGAGGCACCTCCATGGTGGCATGCAGATCTTTGCGAGGACAAGGAACACTCAAGATCAGATGAGGATTAGAAGACGACGATCCTCGACAAGATCCTTGCCGAGGAAGGCCACCAGACCACCGGCAAGGCCCTTGCCAGGGATGACAGCGCGTCATGGCAAGACCCTTGCCGGGCCACCCGACAAGGCCCTCACCAAGGACGCCAGCGGGGCCACCGCCAGGCCCGTGCCAACCAAGCTTCCACCACCGTTCACATGCAGCTGCCAGCTCAACCAACTGGGCGGGCACCTGCGTGGCAACATGTAGCTCCCAGGCCAACTAATCGAGCCCCTGCATGGCGGCATGCAGATCTTCGTAAAGGCTCCACCACCACACCACCTCAGCTGCCTGCCTGCCTACATGGCACGGCATGCCTCACTGGCCAGGGCGCGTGTCGAAGTGAGGAGGAGCGGCGACGGACGGGACGGGCCTCGCTCCTGTCCATAGTAAAGCAAGGGGACACCTAAGCTACGCATTAAATGCGTCTTGTCCTGTAATACGAGCGATAAGCTCATAGCGATGTGCGCCTTTCCACCTCCTGTGTGCCACCGTGGCAACCCCATTCAGCTATAAAAGGAGGCCCATGGCATACTGGAGAAGGATTAGGCTCTTTCGAACCACGCACTCGACACAGCTAGTTCGAGAGCTCAAGAACTCTCTGAAATGCACCCACCAAAGCAGGACTAGGGTTTTACGCATCCTCGCGTCCCGAACCAGGGTAAACGATCCTTGTGCTGGTTACTAATCCTGCTCTTCTCGCAACCCCGCGCCCCGGCAACCGTAGTAGGGATTCTTGTGATCCCATAGGTGTCGTTTCCCCCGACAATTAGAGATTATAGTTGCTTATGCCATGCTTAATTTTCTAGGAGTTTATAATGGTTTACCTTGCGTGCCAACATGCTATTAAAATGGTTGTGATGTGGTATGATAGGGTGGTATCCTCCTTTGAATGATTCGAGTGGCTTGACTTGGCACATGTTCACACATGTAGTTGAAACAAAATCAACATAGCCTCCACGATTTTTATGTTCATGGTGGATTATATCATACTCATGCTTGCACTCAATGTTTATTAATTTTAATGCATGTTCATGACTGTTGTCGCTCTTTAGTTGGTCGCTTCAGCCTTTTTTCTAGCCTTCACTTGTACTAAGCGGGAATATTGCTTGTGCATCCACTTCCATAAACCCCAAAGTTATTCCATATGAGTCCACTATACCTTCCTATATGCGGTATCTACCTACCGTTCCAAGTAAATTTGTATGTGCAAAACTCTAAACCTTCAAATGAAATTCTGTTTTGTATGCTCGAATAGCTCATGTATCAACTAGGGCTGTCTGTATCTCCCGTGCTAGGCGGGTTATTCTCAAGAGGAGTGGACTCTGCTCCTCACTCATGAGAAAATGGCTGGTCACCGGAATGCCCAGTCCCATGCTCTAAGCAAATCAAGTCGAAATAATTGCAAATAAAACTCACCCAGGGCTGTTACTAGTTGGAGGCACTCGTTGTTTCGAGCCAGCCATGGATTGATGCTTGTTGGTGGTGGGGGAGTATAAACTTTACCATTCTGTTTGGGAACCGCCTATAATGTGTGTAGCATGGAAGATATCGAGATCTCTCGGTTGTTATGTTGACAATGAAAGTATGCCACCCAAAATATTATTCATCTCCATTTCAAAATCGAGCTCTGGCACCTCTACAAATCCCTGCTTCCCTCTGCGAAGGGCCTATCTATTTACCTTTATGTTGAGTCATCATCCTCTTATTAAAAAGCACCAGCTAGGGAGCACCGCTGTCATTTGCATCCAGTACTATTAATTTATATTGAGTATGACAATGACTAGATCTCTTTTACCATGAATTACAATGTTTAGTCAGTCCTTGATCTTCAGAGGTGCTCTGCATTTATGTTTTGCGGTCTCAGAAAGGGCTAGCGAGATACCATCTTGTTATATCATATTATGATTGTTTTGAGAAAATGTTGTCATCCACGATTTATTATTATTGCTCGCTAGTTGATTATTTCATTGATATGAGTAAATATGAGACCTAAGTGTTATTGTGAATAAGGTTAGTTCATAATCTTTGCTAAAAACTTGAATGCTGGCTTTACATATTTGCAACAACAAGAGCAAACAGAGTTTGTAAAAGTTTTTCTTTATCACTTTCAGTTTGTCAACTGAATTGCTTGAGGACAAGAAAAGGTTTAAGCTTGGGGAGTTGATCGTCTCCTTCAGATTCTACTTTTCCAAACACTTTTGCCCTTGTTTTGGACTCTAACTTGCATGAATTGAATGGAACTAACCCGGACTGGCGCTGTTTTCAGCAGAATTGCCATGGTGTTATTTTTGTGTAGAAATAAAAGTTCTCGGAATGACCTGAAGCTTCACAGAGAATATTTTTGGATTTAATAAAAAATACTCGCGAAAGAATCCCCGCCAGGGGCGCAAACGATGTCCACGAGGGTGGGGGCGCGCCCCCCTGCCTCGTGGGCCCCCTGGTGCTCCACCGACTTCAATTCCAACTCTATTTATTCACGTTCGCGGAAAAAATCAGAAAGAAGGATTCATCACATTTTACGATACGGAGCCGGTGCCAAGCCCTAATCTCTCTCGGGAGGGCTGATCTAGAGTCCGTTCGGGGCTCCGGAGAGGAGAATCCGTCGTCGTCATCATCAACCTTCCTCCATCACCAATTTTATGATGCTCACCGCCGTGCATGAGTAATTCCATCATAGGCTTGCTAGACGGTGATGGGTTGGATGAGATTTACCTTGTAATCGAGTTAGTTTTGTTAAGGTTTGATCCCTAGTATCCACTATGTTCTGAGATTGATGTTGCTATGACTTTGCTATGCTTAATGCTTGTCACTAGGGCCCGAGTGCCATGATTTCAGATCTGAACCTATTATGTTTTCATGAATATATGTGAGTTCTTGATCCTATCTTGCAAGTTTATAGTCACCTACTACGTGTTATGATCCGGCAACCCCGAAGTGACAATAATCGGGACCACTATCGGTGATGACCGTAGTTTGAGGAGTTCATATATTCACTAAGTGTTAATGCTTTGGTCCAGTACTCTGTTAAAAGGAGGCCTTAATATCCCTTAGTTTCCAATAGGACCCCGCTGCCACAGGAGGGTAGGACAAAAGATGTAATGCAAGTTCTTTTCCATAAGCACGTATGACTATATTTGGAACACATGCCTACATTACATTGATGAATTGGAGCTATTTCTGTGTCACCCTATGTTATAACTATTGCATGAGGAATCGCATCCGACATAATTCTCCATCAACGATCCAATGCCTACAGCTTTTCACATATTGCTCTTTGCTTAGTTACTTTTTCGTTGCCACTGTTACAATTACTACAAAGCTACTACTCTTAATTTTAACCGTTGCCATTACTTCCATACTACTTTTCTACTAAATACTTTGCTGCAGATATTAAGTTATCCAGGTGTGGTTGAATTGACAACTCAACTGCTAATACTTGAGAATATTCTTTGGCTCCCCTTGTGTCGAATCAATAAATTTGGGTTGAATACTCTACCCTCGAAGACTGTTGCAATCCCCTATACTTGTGGGTTATCAAGACTATTTTCTGGCACCGTTGCCGGGGAGCTTAGCTCTATTCTTTGAGTCACTTGGGATTTATATCTGCTGATCAGTATGAGGAACTTGAAACACGAGAAAACCAAAATTTATCCCTCAACTACGAGGGGAGGTAAGGAACTATCATCTAGCGCTGCACTTGATTCTGCTTCTGTTTTGAGTAAACTTGCGACACCTAAACCTGCTTCTGCTATTAATTCTGATATGTCGCATGTTATTGATGATGCCACTTCAGTTATGCATGATACTTATGATGAAACTACTTCTATGCTTGATACTACTGTGCCATTAGGTGAATTTCTTGATGAACAACTTGCTAGGGCTAGAGAGAATGAAATTATTGAAACTGATAATATTGATGGAAGTGATGATGAAGATTCTCCCCCGAGATATGAATTGCCTGTTGTGCCTGAGGGTTATGTTATGGATGAAGAAACTGCTAGAGACCTTCTTGCTTGCAATGATAGAAATGATCTTAAGAAATTATTAGCTAAGCTGCAAGAAAAATCTTTGAATGCTAGAATGAAATAGGACCCTGCTTTTGCTACTTCACCTATCTGTGTTACTGATAAGGATTACGATTTCTCTGTTGATCCCGAGATAATTACTTTGGTTGAATCTGATCCTTTTTATGTCTATGAATCTGAAACTGTTGTGGCACATCTAACTAATTAAATGATATAGCCACCCTATTCACTAATGATGAGAAAACTCGCTACTACTATATCCTTAAATTATTTCTGTTCTCATTAAAGGGTGATGCTAAAACATGGTTTAATTCTCTTGATCCTGGTTGTGTGCGTAGTCCCCAAGATTTGATTTATTACTTCTCTGCTAAATACTTCCCCGCTCATAAGAAACAAGCTGCTTTAAGGGAAATATATAATTTTGTGCAAATTGAAGAAGAGAGTCTCCCACAAGCTTGGGGGAGGCTTCTCCAATTACTTAATGCTTTGCCTAATCATCCTCTCAAAAAAATGAAATACTTGATATCTTTTATAATGGACTAACCGATGCTTCCAGAGACCACCTGGATAGTTGTGGTGGTTGTGTTTTCAGGGAAAGAACAATTGATCAAGCTGAATTGCTATTGAATATGTTGACTAATGAAAACAATTGGACACTTCCTGAACCAACTCCTAAGCCAACTCCGAAGAAAAGGGGTATTCTATTTCTCAGTCCTAAAGATATGCAAGAGGCAAATAAATCTATGAAGGAAAATGTATTAAAGCTGAAGATGTTAAGAATTTACCACCTATTGAAGAAATACATGGTCTTGATAACCCGACACAGGTAGTAAAGGTAAATTCTCTCTATAGGTTTGATGAAGGTGACATTCCTCGTTATAAGTCTACTAGCCAATGCTTAGATGAGTTTGATAATTTTATTCTTAAACAAGAAAACTTCAATGCTTATGTTGGTAGACAATTGAAACGCAATGCTTATATGATTGAACACTTGAGTGATTATATGTCTAGAGTTAAAGGTGAACTTAAAATCATTAGTAAACATGATTCTATGGTTACCACTCAAGTAGAACAAGTACTTAAAGCTCAAAATGATTTGCTCAATGAATTAAATAATAAGAAGAATGATAATGTTGTTAGAGTTATGACTAGAGGGGGTAAAATGACTTAGGAACCTTTGTATCCTGAGGGCCACCCTAAGAGAATTGAGCAGGATTCTCAGAGAACTAATGTTGATGCACCTAGTCCTTCTAAAAAGAAGAAAAAGAAAAATGATAGGACTTTGCATGCTTCTAGTGAACACCTGTTGACACACCTGAGAGTCCCAATGATATTTCTATTTCTGATGCTGAAACACAATCTGGTAATGAACATGAACCTAGTTATAATGTTAATGATGATGTTCATGTTGATGCTCAACCTAGCAATAACAATGTTGTAGAGATTGAACCTGCTGTTGATCGTGATAACCCACAATGAAAGAATCAACGTTATGATAAAAGAGTCTTTGTTGCTAGGAAGCATGGTAAATAAAGAGAACCATGGGTTCAGAAACCCATGCCTTTTCCTACTAAACCATCCAAGAAAAAGGATGATGAGGATTTTGAGCACTTTGTGAAATGATTAGACCTATCTTTTTAAGTATGCGTTTGACTGATATGCTTAAAATGAATCCTTATGCTAAGTACATGAAAGATATTGTTACAAATAAAAGAAAGATATCGGAAGCTGAAATTTCCATGATGCTTGCTAATTATACTTTTAAGTGTGGAATACCTAAGAAACTAGGAGATCCAGGAGTACCAACTATACCATACTCCATTAAAAGAAACTATGTTAAAAATGCTTTATGTGATCTTGGAGCCGGTGTTAGTGTTATGCCTCTCTCTTTATATCGTAGACTTGATTTGAATAAGTTGACACCTAATATCTTTTCAAACGGCCGATAAATCAACTGCTATACCTGTCGGGATTTGTGAGGATGTGCCTGTTGTGGTTGCAAACATGGCAATGTCACTTTTCATGTTAATGGTAATGAGCACACGGTACACTTTCCGAGGAAACAACCTCAAGTCCACAATATCAATTCTATTGGAAAAATTTTAACGATTACTATTGGAGTTTTTGAATTTCCTCTTCCTACTGTCAAGAAGAAATATGATATTCTTATTGTTGTGGATGTGCATATCCCCGTTGAGGTAACCTAGTGTTATTCGAAATTTCTCCGGTTCCATGTTATTCGAAAAGAGTTTGTTAACAAGACTTGATCAACCTTGTTAGTGGATTCCTTTTGATGAGCATGAGATGGATGAAGTTAGAAAGCACAACCTTGTGTACCCTCCTTTTACCTTTTGTTATTTAGATTAAATAAAGAAAAAATAGTATTTTTCTGTCAGTTTTCTGGATTATCCTTGCAATAAAAAATACCCCGAAAATAAAAGTTCTCCAAATGCCCCGAAAATGAAATATGATTTTTCTAGAATATTTTAGAATATCTGGCACTGATAACACACCAGGGGGAGCCAGCACCTGTCCACGAGGGTCCAGGGCGCGCCCATGCCTCGTGGCCCCCTGGTGGCCCCCTCCACTTATTCCAGCAACCATACACTCCTTCTTCCTCCTCCCAAAAAAAATCACCAACCAGCTCAAGCACGAGTTCTAGCTCATCTTGCTGCCATTTTCGATCTCCTTGCTTAAAGATCCACTCACAAAACTGCTTTGGTGGATTGTTCTTCGGTATGTGACTCCTCCAATGGTCCAATTAGTTTTTGTTCTAGTGCTTTATTCATTGCAAATTTTTGCTGCCTAGGTGACCCTGTTCTTGAGCTTGCATGTCAAATTTATATGGTCCCAAGTAGTTCTAATGCATGATATATTCTCTAGGCACTTGTGGGAGTATGCTATCAATTTTGTTGAGTTTGGTTCACTTATATTTTAAGTTACTAAAATTTTTAGAAATTTTCAGAAAATGATGAAGAGATTTTTGAGGGGCTCTTTGATCCGAAGCTCGAAGGATAAGCAAAGTGAAGAGGATAAGAGGCCCAAATATAATCTCCCTCGCACCGCGGAGGTTCGGCCGTGTGAATGGCCTTGTGATGATTTCTTAAGGGCAGCCGAGATTCATGATGATTTTTATTATTTGGATGAGAATGCGGGCCTCACTGACTTCCTCCGTGACCGGCGCGAACAGTATATCCTACTCACTAATATTTTTGTGCAAAATTTTCATTTCCATGCTAGGAGATCACCACCTTCGGTGGATTTTTTATATGATGAATATAAGGATATGTCCCTTTATGATTTGTGTGAGGTTTGCAAGTTACCCTTTGCGGGCAGCATAGAGGAGCCACATCGTGATGATGTGGAAGGGTTTATTGATATGATTGTTGTAGGGGAAACAAGGAAAGTTTCCGATGCAAGAATCACTAGCATACACTTTCCTATTCTACGTTACTTTGCAATATTTGCTAGTAGATGTTTAATTGGTCGCGGGAACTGTGGAAACCTTAGTGCCCCTGATATTGTTATTTTGTGCCATGCCTTGTTTCATGATAACACTTTTAGTCTAGGCGCTATTGTTGCCAAGCGGTTAAATCCGAACCGTACGAAGGGTCCCATCTTGGGAGGTATCTTCGCCTCGTGCCTTGCTGCACACTTTAACATACCTATTAGGCATTATGAGAAAGAAGAAAAGTTGATGCCTCCTGTTTTTCTAGACTATAAGAGTATGGTAGCACATGATTTTATTGTTAAGAAAATAAGAAAAAGATGCTTAACTATAGATTGATATTTGATAAAAATTACTTTGAGACTATTGCTTTGCCTGCTCCTTCTTTCTCCAACTTATCTTCAGGCAAGTATCTTGTTCTGCAGGAGGCCATTCATGCCTATCGAAACCTCACACCAGCTCCAGAGCCAGAGCCGGAGCCACAACTTGATCCTCACCGTCAGTCTGTTTACCACTGGGATCCGGAGGAGATCGCCAACTAGTGGCACCCGAGGATCCTTCTCAGTACGACCCCAACTACAACTTTGATCCATGGGCTTAGACCAACTTAGGCCCAAAGCCTAAGATTGGGGGAGCACATATTTCCCACTAACATTACATTCATGTTCACACACTCATTATAGTTGTCGGTGCTCATACTTTTTCATTGTAATATCCATGCTAGTTTATTTTCTTTTTCTCGCTTTCTTCTTGTGTGTTTGAATAATCTTAAGAAAAACCAAAAAAAATAGTTGTAGCTTTTAGCTAGTTTACTTTTCATGCCTGTAGTGGTAATAATTAAAAGAAAACCCCAAAAGATTTCTCGTTATTCTTTTGCTTGTTGGGAGCTCTCCCGTGTAAATAGTTTTATTTCCTTTCTTTTCTTTGGGAGTCGAGAGGAGAAGACCATGATGAAAATGTTGAAGTGGCTCTTATATGCATTATTGTTGATTTAACCAAGAGCCCATATTACCTTGTCTTCTCCCTTGTATTAAATGCTTGCAGATTCCAGCTTAGTCCAATTGCACGTGCACTATTATTATTATCCACGCCGTTCGGTCATGCAAGTGAAAGGCAATAATGACGATATATGATGGCCTGATTGAGATGAGAGAAGCTGGTATGAACTCGACCTCTCTTGTTTTTGTAAATATGATTAGTTCATCGTTCCTAATTCAGCCTATTATGAATGAAACATGTTTGCAATGACAATTAGAGATTATAGTTGCTTATGCCATGCTTAATTTGCTAGCAGTTTATAATGGTTAACCTTGCGTGCCAACATGCTATTAAAATGGTTGTGATGTGGTATGATAAGGTGGTATCCCCCTTTGATTGATTCGAGTGGCTTGACTTGGCACATGTTCACACATATAGTTGAAACAAAATCAACATAGCCTCCACGATATTTATGTTCATGGTGGATTATATCCTACTCATGCTTGCACTCAATGTTTATTAATTTTAATGCATGTTCATGACTGTTGTCGCTCTCTAGCTGGTCGCATTAAAGCCGGCTCCGCCGTCGATGAGGGTCTTGGTGACGGTGATGACCCACAAGTATAGGGGATCTATCATAGTCCTTTCGATAAGTAAGATTGTTGAACCCAACGACAGAAGGAAATAACAAGCGATCTTCAGTAAGGTATTCTCTGCAAGCACTGAAATTATAGGTAACAGATAGTTTTGTGATAAGGTAATTTGTAACGGGTAACAAGTAATAAAAGTAAATAAGGTGCAGCAAGATGGCCCAATCCTTTTTGTAGCAAAGGACAAGCCTGGACAAACTCTTATATGAAGAAAAACGCTCCCGAGGACACATGGGAATTATCGTGAAGCTAGTTTTCATCACGCTCATATGATTCGCGTTCTTTACTTTGATAATTTGATATGTGGGTGGACCGGTGTTTGGGTACTGACCTTCCTTGGAAAAGCATCCCACTTATGATTAACCCATATTGCAAGCATCCGCAACTACAAAACAAGTATTAAGGTAAGCCTAACCATAGCATGAAACATGTGGATCCAAATCAACCCGCTACGAAGCAACGCATAAACTAGGGTTTAAGCTTCTGTCACTCTAGCAACCGATCATCTACTTATTACTTCCCAATGCCTTCCTCTAGGCCCAAACAATGGTGAAGTTTCATGTAGTCGACGTTCACATAACACCACTAGAGGAAAGACAACATACATCTCATCAAAATATCGAACGAATACCAAATTCACATGACTACTTATAGCAAGACTTCTCCCATGTCTTCAAGAACAAACGTGACTACTCACAAATCATATTCATGTTCATAATAAGAGGGGTATTAATATGCATAAAGGATCCGAACATATGATCTTCCACCGAATAAACGAACTAGCATCAACTACAAGGAGTAATCAACACTACTAGCAACCCACAGGTACCAATCTGAGGGTTTGAGACAAAGATTCGATACAAGAGATGAACTAGGGTTTGAGAGGAGATGGTGCTGGTGAAGATGTTGATGGAGATTGACCCCCTCCCGATGAGAGGATCGATGGTGATGATGATGGTGATGATTTCCCCCTCCCGGAGGGATATTTCCCCGGCAGAACAGCTCCGCCGGAGCCCTATATTGGTTTCGCCAGGTTCCGCCTTGTGGCGGCGGTGCTTCTCCCGAAAGCTTCCTTGTGATTTTTTCTGGGACGAAAGACTTCATATAGCAGAAGATGGGAACCGGAGGCTTGCCACGGGGCCCACGAGACAGGGGGCGCGCCCAGGGCGTAGGGCGCACCCCCACCCTCGTGGCCAGGGTGTGGGCCCTCTCTTGTTGATTCTTTCTCCAGTATTTTTTATATATTCCAAAACGTGCCTCCGTGAAGTTTCAGGACTTTTGGAGTTGTGCAGAATAGGTCTCTAATATTTGCTTCTTTTCCAGCCCAGAATTCCAGCTGCCGGCATTCTCCCTCTTCATGTAAACCTTGTAAAATAAGAGAGAATAGGCATAAGTATTGTGACATAATGTGTAATAACAGCCCATAATGCAATAAATGTCGATATAAAAGCATGATGCAAAATGGACGTATCAACTCCCCCAAGCTTAGACCTCGCTTGTCCTCAAGCGGAAGCCGATAACGAAAAGTATGTCCACATGTTTAGAGATAGAGGTGTCGATAAAATAAAATACGGGCATGAGGGCATCATGATCATTCTTATAACAGCAACATATATTGTCATATGATTTATTATGCTAAAGTAACAATCTATTCACAATGTCAAGTATGAATCAGAAACTTCATTGAAAGCTAACAAACTATGATCTCGGTCATTGAAGCAATTGCAATTTATCATAACATCGGAAAGAGTCAATATAAGAGCTTTTCTGCAAGTCCACATACTCAACTATCATTTAGTCTTTCACAATTGCTAACACTCACGCAATACTTATGGGTATGGAGTTTTAATCAGACACAGAGAAAGATAGGGGCTTATGGTGTTGCCTCCCAACCTTTTACCTCAAGGGTAATGTCCACAGTAATAGTTCATGATAACTTACATCCAATTGGATATATATATCAGGATCTTTCCAACACAATGTGCTTGCCAAAGGATAAAATGTAAGAAAGGAAAGGTGAAGATCACCATGAATCTTGTATAAGGTAGAAGACAAGAATAAAAGATAGGCCCTTCGCAGAGGGAAGCAGAGGTTGTCATGTGCTTTTATGGTTGGTTGCACGAAATCTTAATCCAAAAGAACGTCACTTTATATTGCCACTTGTGATATGGACCTTTATTATGCAGTTAAATCGCTTTTATTTCTTCCATATCACAAGATCGTATAAAGCTTATTTTCTCCACAATAATAAATCATACATATTTAGAAAGCAATTTTTATTGCGTGCAACAATTACAACTTACTTGAAGGATGTTACTCAATGCGTAGGTAGGTATGGTGGACTCTCATGGCAAAACCGGGTTTAAGGATATATGGAAGCACAAGTAGTATCTCTACTTGGTGCAAAGGATTTGGCTAGCATGAGGGAGAAAGGAAAGCTCAACATGTTGGATGATCCATGACAATATACTTTATTTCAGATATAAGAAAACATAACCCATTACGTTGTCTTCCTTGTCCAACATCAACTTTTTAGCATGTCATATTTTAATGAGTGCTCACAATCATAAAAGATGTCCAAGATAGTATATTTATATGTGAAAACCTCTCTTTCTTTATTACTTCCTATTAATTGCAACGATGACCAAAACTATGTTTGTCAACTCTCAACAACTTTTATTCATCATACTCTTTATATGTGAAGTCATTACTCTCCATAAGATCAATATGATCTCTTTAATTCTTTTTATTCTTTTCATTTATTCCCTCATGATTATAGTAAGATAACCAAGCACTCGACTCAAAAATAATCTTTATTATATACATCTCACGGACTCGATTACATAGAAGGATCATAAAGCAAAACTCAAAACTAAATCATACTAAAACTTTATTCTACTAGAGAAAGATACTACCAAAAGGATCGAACTAATAAAAACGGTAAAGATAGAAGTGTGATGGTGATACGATACCGGGGCACCTCCCCCAAGCTTGGCAGTTGCCAAGGGGAGTGCCCATAACCATGTGATTATATCTCCTTCCTCGGGGGTGGTGATGATGGAGTTGTTGATGATGTAGGCTTGCCATCCATTGATACGTCTCCAACGTATCTATAATTTTTTATTGCTCCATGATACTTTATCTACTGTTTTAGGCTTTATTGGGCTTTATTTTCCACTTTTATATTATATTTGGGACTAACCTATTAACCGGAGGCCCAAATTTTAATTGTCTTTTTTGCCTATTCCAATGTTTCGAAGAAACGGAATATCAAACGGAGTCCAAACGGAATGAAACCTTCGGGAACGTGATTTTCTCATCGAACGTGATCCAGAGAACTTGGAGTGCAAATCAAGAAGCAACCGGAGCCTCCACGAGATAGGAGGGTGCGCCCCCTGTCTCGTGGGCCCCTCGGGCAGCCACCGACATACTTCTTCTTCCTATATATACCTACGCACCCCGAAAACATCCAGGGGCACCACGAAACACAATTTCCACCACCGTAACCTTCAGATCCATGAGATCCCATCTTGGAGCCTTCGCCGGCACTCTGCCGGAGGGGGAATCAAGCACGGAGGGCCTCTACATCAACATCCTTGCCCCTCCGATGAGTTGTGAGTAGTTTACCACAGACCTACGGGTCCATAATTATTAGCTAGATGGCTTCTTCCCTCTTTTTGGATCTCAATACAATGTTCTCCCCCTCTCTTGTGGAGATCTATTCGATGTAATCTCTTTTTGCGGTGTGTTTGTCGAGATCCGATGAATTGTAGGTTTACGATCAAGTTTATCTATGAATAATATTTGAATCTTCTCTGAATTCTTTTATGTATGATTAAGTTATCTTTGCAAGTCTCTTCGAATTATCAGCTTAGTTTGGCCTACTAGATTGGTTCTTCTTGCCATGGGAGAAGTGCTTAGCTTTGGGATCAATCTTGCGGTGTCCTTACCCAAAGTGTGTAAAGGGTTGCAAGGCACGTATTGTATTGTTGCCATCGAGGATAACAAGATGGGGTTTATATCATATTGCATGAGTTTATCCCTCTACATCATGTCATCTTGCTTCATGTGTTACTCTGTACTTATGAACTTAATACTCTAGATGCATGCTAGATAGCGGTCGATGTGCGGAGTAATAGTACTAGATGCAGGCAGTAGTCGGTCTACTTGTTATGGACGTGATGCCTATATACATGATCATGCCTAGATAATCTCATAACTATGCGCTTTTCTATCAATTGCTCGACAGTAATTTGTTCACCCACCGTAATACTTATGCTATCTTGAGAGAAGCCACTAGTGAAACCTATGGCCCCCGGATCTATCTCTTATCATATTTACTTCCAATCTACTTTTATTTGCATCTTTACTTTTTGCATCTGTATTATAAAATACCAAAAATATATTTATCTTATCATACTATCTTTATTAGATCTCACTTTCGCAAGTGGCCGTGAAGGGATTGACAACCCCTTTATTGCGTTGGTTGCGAGTTCTCAGCTTGTTTGTGTAGGTGCATGGGACTTTTGAGGAGCCTCCTACTGGATTGATACCTTGGTTCTCAAAACTGAGGGAAATACTTACGCTACACTTTGCTGCATCACCCTCTCCTCTTCGAGGAAAACCAACGCAAGCTCAAGACGTAGCAAGAAGGATTTCTGGCGTCGTTGCCGAGGAGGTCTTCACTCAAGTCAAGACATACCAAGTACCTATCACAAACCTATCTCCCTCGCATTTACATTATTTGCCATTTTCCTCTCATTTTCCTCTCCCCCACTTCACCCTTGCCGTTTTATTCGCCCTCTCTTTCCCAGTCTCCTCTTCTCTTTTTGCTTGCCATTTTTCTGTTTGCTTGTGTGTTGGATCACTTGTTGCCATGGCGCAAGATAATACCAAATTGTGTGACTTCTCGAGTACCAATAATAATGATTTCCTTAGTACTGCGATTGCTCCTCTTAATAATGATGAGTCTTGTGAAATCAATACCGCTTTGCCGAATCTTGTATGAAAGATCAATTTGCCGGCCTTCCTAGCGAAGATGCCGCTACTCATCTAAACAACTTTGTTGATTTGTGTGATATGCGAAAGAAGAAAGATACGGATAACAATGTTGTCAAACTGAAGTTATTTCCATTTTCACTTAGAGATCGTGCTAAAGTTTGGTTTTCGTCTTTGCCTACGAATAGTATTGATTCTTGGAACAAGTGCAAAGATGCTTTTATCTCTAAGTATTTTCCTCCCGCTAAGATCATCACTCTTAGGAACGATATTATGAATTTTAAACAACTTGATCACGAGCATGTTTCCCAATCTTGGGAAAGAATGAAATTGATGCTTCACAATTGCCCTACTCATGGTTTGAACTTATAGATGATCATGCAAATTTTTTATGCCGGTTTGAACTTTGCTTCTAGAAATCTCTTAGAATCGGCCGCGGGAGGCACCTTTATGGAAATCACGTTAGGAGATTCTACAAAATTACTTGATAATATTATGGCTAATTATTCTCAATGGCACACTGAAAGATCTTCTAGTAAAAAAGTGCATGCTATAGAAGAAATCAATGTTTTGAGTGGAAAGATGGATGAACTTATGAAGATGCTTGCTACTAAAAATACTCCTCTTGATCCCAATGATATGCCTTTGTCTTCCTTGATTGAGAATAATAATGAATCTATGGATGTGAATTTTGTTGGTAAGAATAGTTTTGGAAACAATGCTTATAGAGGAAATTTTAATGCTAGACCGTTCCCTAGTAATCCCTCTAATAATTATGTAAATTCCTATAATAATTCTTATGGTAATTTTAATAAGATGCCCTCTGATTTTGAGAATAGCATGAAAGAATTTATGATCTCTCAAAATAATTTTAATGCTATGCTTGAAGAAAAATTGCTCAAAGTTGATGATTTGGCTAGGAACGTTGATAGACTTTCACTTGATGCTAATTCTCTTAAACTTGGATCTTCTTCTCCTAAGCATGATATCAATGAGTCTTTCAAAGTAATGAGAATTTCCATTGACGAGTGCAAGGAAAGAACCGCTAGATTGCGTGCTAAGAAAGAAAGCTTTATAAAAGCATGTTCGTCTAGTTTCCGTGAAAATAATGATGAGGATCTTAAAGTTATTGATGCATCCCCAATTAGATCTATGTTTTTCAATATGAACTTTGATGATTATGGGACTGATGATGAATCAACTTTGCCTAGAAGGCGTCCCAAGAATTCGGAATCTTTAGATCTTGATGTTAAATTTTGTAAAAGTGAGATTGGAGAATCCTCAACTTCTAATAATGTTGAACCCACTATCTCGGACTTCAAGGAATTTAATTATGATAATTGCTCTTTAAAATGTTGTATTTCCTAGTTGCAACCCGTTGTTAATTATCCTCATGCTTATAGTCAAAATAAAGCTTTTACCAAGCATATTGTTGATGCCTTGATGCAATCTTATGATGAAAAACTTAATTTGGAAGTTTCTATACCTAGAAAACTTAATGATGAGTGGGAACCTACTATAAAGATTAGAATTAAATATTATGAGTGTTTTGCTTTGTGTGATTTGGGTGCTAGTGTTTCCACGATTCGAAAACTTTATGTGATATTCTAGGTTTCCATGATCTTGATGATTGTTCTTTAAATTTGCACCTTATGGATTCCACCATTAAACAGCCTATGGGAAGGATCAATGATGTTCTTATCGTTGCAAATATAAATTTGGTGCCCGTAGATTTTATCGTTCTTGATATAGATTGCAATCTTTCATGTCCTATTATTCTTGGTAGACCTTTCCTTAGAACGATTGGTGCGATTATTGATATGAAGGAAGGGAATATTAGATTCCAATTTCCCTTAAAGAAAGGCATTGAGCACTTTCCAAGAAAGAAAGTTAAATTACCTTATGAATCTATCATGCGTGCTACTTATGAGTTTAGTGCCAAAGATGGCACTCGTTAGATCTATCCTCGCTTTTATGCCTAGCTAGGGGCGTTAAACGATAGCGCTAGTTGGGAGGCAACCCAATTTTCTTTATGTTGTTTTTAGTTTTTGTTTCTGTTTAGGAATAAATAATCCATCTACCTTCTGTTTATATGTTGTTTTATCTTTTAATTAGTGTTTGTGCCAAGTTAAACCTATTGGATCTTCTTGGATGATAGTTATTTGATCTTGCTGTAATTTCCAGAAACTTTGCGCTCAGTGCCCGAATTGTTAAAAATCACCAGAACGTGATAAAATAGTGATTCCAATTGATGCTGATCAATAAACAAATTGTCTAGGTCTTCTAATTTTGGTAGATTTTTTGGAGTTCCATAAGTTTGCGTTAGTTACAGATTAGTACAGACTGTTCTGTTTTTGACAGATTCTGTTTTTCGTGTGTTGTTTGCTTATTTTGATGAATCTATGCCTAGTAAAATAGTTTATAATCCATAGAGAAGTTGTAATACAGTAGGTTTAAAACCAATATAAATAAAGAATGAGTTCATTATAGTACCTTAAAGTAGTCTTTTGTTTTCTTTCTCTAACAGAGCTCACGAGATTTCTATTGAGTTTTGTGTTGTGAAGTTTTCAAGTTTTGGGTAAAGCTTTTATGGACTATGGAATAAAGGGTGGCAAGAGCCTAAGCTTGGGGATGCCCATGGCACCCCAAGATATTCAAGAATAGCCAAAAGCCTAAGCTTGGGGATGCCCCGGGAAGGCATCCCCTCTTTCGTCTTGTTTCATTGGTAACTTTACTTGGGGCTATATTTTTATTCACCACATGATAAGTGTTTTGCTTGGAGCGTCGTGTGTTATATTAGTCTTTACTTTTTAGTTTACCACAATCATACTTGCTGTCCACACCTTTTGAGAGAGCCATATATAAATGGGAATTTGATAGAATACTCTATGTGCTTCACTTATATCTTTTGAGCTTGATAGTTTTGCTCATAGTGCTTCACTTATATCTTTTGAGCGTGATAATTTTTGCTCTAGTGCTTCACTTAGATCTTTTAGAGCACAGTGGTATATTTGTTTTAAAGAAACTATTGATCTCTCATGGTTCACTTAGATTATTTTGAGAGTCGTTAATAGCATGGTAATTTGCTTAAATATTAATATACTTGGTATTCAAGATATGTGAAACTTTCTTTTGAGTGCGTTGAATACTAAGAAAAGTTTGATGCTTGATAATTGTTTTGAGATATGAAGATGGTGATATTAGAGTCATGCTAGTTGAGTAGTTGTGAATTTAAAGAATACTTGTGTTGAAGTTTGTGATTCCCGTAGCATGCACGTATGGTGAACCGTTATGTGATGAACTAGGAGCATGATTTATTTATTGATTGTCTTCCTTATGAGTGGCGATCGGGGACGAGTGATGGTCTTTTCCTACCAATCTATCCCCCTAGGAGCATGCGTGTAATACTTTGCTTTGATAACTTCTAGATTTTTGCAATAAGTATATGAGTTCTTTATGACTATTGTTGAGTCCATGGATTGTACGCACTTTTTCCCATCCTTCCACCATTGCTAGCCTCTCTAATACCACGCACTTTTCGCCGGTATCATACACCCACCATATATCTTCCTCAAAAAAGCCACCATACCTACCTATTATGGCATTTCCATAGCCATTCCGAGATATATTGCCATGCAACTTTCCACCGTTCCGTTTATTATGACACGCTCCATCATTGTCATATTGCTAGCATGATCATGTAGTTGACATCATATTTGTGGCGAAGCCACCGTTCATAATTCTTTCATACATGTCACTCTTGATTCATTGCATATCCCGGTACACCGTCGGAGGCATTCATATAGAGCCATATTTTGTTCTAAGTATCGAGTTGTAATTCTTGAGTTGTAAGTAAATAAAAGTGTGATGATCATCATTATTAGAGCATTGTCCCAAGTGAGGAAAGAATGATGGAGACCATGATTCCCCCACAAGTCGGGATGAGACTCCAGACGACAAATAAAAAAAAGAGAAAAAAGAGGCCATAAAAAAAGAAAAAAGGCCCAAAAAGAAAAAAAAGAAAAAAAAGAAAAAAAATGAGAGAATAAGAGAGAAGGGGCAATTTTACTATCCTTTTACTACACTTGTGCTTCAAAGTAGCACCAAAATCTTCATGATAGAGAGTCTCTCATTTTGTCACTTTCATATACTAGTGGGAATTTTTTATTATAGAACTTGGCTTGTATATTCCAATGATGGGCTTCCTCAAATGCCCTAGGTCTTCGTGAGCAAGCGAGTTGGATGCACACCCACTTAGTTTCTTTTGTTGAGCTTTCATATACTTATAGCTCTAGTGCATCCGTTGCATGGCAATCCCTACTCACTCACATTGATATCTATTGATGGGCATCTCCATAGCCCGTTGATACGCCTAGTTGATGTGAGACTATCTTCTCCCTTTTTGTCTTCTCCACAACCACCATTCTATTCCACATATAGTGCTATGTCCATGGCTCACGCTCATGTATTTCGTGAAGATTGAAATTTTTTTGAAAATATTAAAGTATGAAACAATTGCTTGGCTTGTCATCGGGGTTGTGCATGCTTTAAATATTTTGTGTGGGGAAGATGGAGCATGGCCAGACTATATGATTTTGTAGGGATAACTTTCTTTGGCCATGTTATTTTGAGAAGACATAATTGCTTAGTTAGTATACTTGAAGTATTATTATTTTTATGTCAATATGAACTTTTGTCTTGAATTTTTCGGATCTGAATATTCATACCACAATTAAGAAGATTTACATTGAAATTATGCCAAAGTATCACTCCGCATCAAAAATTCTCTTTTATCATTTACCTACTAGGACGAGCAGGAATTAAGCTTGGGGATGCTTGATACGTCTCCAACGTATCTATAATTTTTGATTGCTCCATGCTACTTTATCTACTGTTTTAGGCTTTATTGGGCTTTATTTTCCACTTTTATATTATTTTTGGGACTACCCTATTAACCGGAGGCCCAGCCCAGAATTGTTGTTCTTTTTTGCCTATTTCAGTGTTTCGAAGAAACGGAATATCAAACGGAGTCCAAACGGAATGAAACCTTTGGGAATGTGATTTTCTCACCGAACGTGATCCAGAGAACTTGGAGTGCAAGTCAAGAAGCAACCGGAGCCTCCACGTGATAGGAGGGCGCGTCCCCTATAGGGCGCGCCCCACATCCGTGGGCCCCTCGGCTGACCACCGACGTACTTCTTCTTCCTATATATCTACGCACCCGAAAACATACAGGCACCACGAAACACAATTTCCACCACCGTAACCTTCTCAGATCCATGAGATCCCATATTGGAGCCTTCGCCGGCACTCTGCCGGAGGGGGAATCAAGCACGGAGGGCCTCTAGATCAACATCCTTGCCCCTCCGATGAGTTGTGAGTAGCTTACCACAGACCTACGGGTCCATAGTTATTAGCTAGATGGCTTCTTCTCTCTCTTTGGATCTCAATACAATGTTCTCCCCCTCTCTTGTGGAGATCTATTCGATGTAATCTCTTTTTGCGGTGTGTTTGTCGAGATCTGATGAATTGCGGGTTTATGATCAAGTTTATCTATGAATAATATTTGAATCTTCTCTGAATTATTTTATGTATGATTAAGTTATCTTTGCAAGTCTCTTCGGATTATCAGTTTAGTTTGGCCTACTAGATTGGTTCTTCTTGCCATGGGAGAAGTGCTTAGCTTTGGGTTGAATCTTGCGGTGTCCTTACCCAGTGACAGAAAGGGTTGCAAGGCACGTATTGTATTGTTGCCATCGAGGATAACAAGATGGGGTTTATATCATATTGCATGAGTTTATCCCTCTACATCATGTCATCTTGCTTAATGCGTTATTCTGTTCTTATGAAATTAATACTCTAGATGCATGCTGGATAGCGGTCGATGTGTGGAGTAATAGTAGTAGATGCAGGTGAGTCGGTCTACTTGTTATGGACGTGATGCCTATATACATGATCATGCCTAGATAATCTCATAACTATGCGCTTTTCTATCAATTGCTCGTGATAATTTGTTCACCCATCGTAATACTTATGCTATCTTGAGAGAAGCCACTAGTGAAACCTATGGCCCCCGGGTGTATCTCTTATCATATTTACTTCCAATCTACTTTTATTTGCATCTTTACTTTTTGCATCCATATTAAAAAATACCAAAAATATATTTATCTTATCATACTATCTTTATTAGATCTCACTTTCGCAAGTGGCCGTGAAGGGATTGACAACCCCTTTATTGTGTTGGTTGCGAGTTCTCTGTTTGTTTGTGTAGGTGCATGGGACTTTTGAGGAGCCTCCTATTGGATTGATACCTTGGTTCTCAAAACTGAGGGAAATGCTCACGCTACACTTTGCTGCATCACCCTCTCCTCTTCAAGGAAAACCAACGCAAGCTCAAGACGTTGCATCCATCTTCCAAGGCATAGGCTCACCATCATAGAAGGATGATCGAGTCTCCGGGATCCTCGCATCTGCAGCGAAACTCATCCTCTTGAATCTATATTCATACTCACAGTTTTGGTTTTGCAGGTCACAGATCTGGGCTTGGAGATGCTCGATTTTCTCGTGAAGCTTGAAGATGGTCTCCCCAATGTTCTTGCCATCCAGCTTGTGGTTGTTGGTGAACTCCGTGATCATCATGTGGTTGGCGTTGAGTCCGCGTTCCACCATCCCCTGGCACTTGAAACCTTGTTGCTCCATTGCTTCGAGTCTTGTCTCCACGCTTTCGGTCCTCCTTGGTCCCTCGACATCGCAGATGTGCAGCAACCCATCACGCATCTCAATTGTTTGAGGGTGTTGCAGCACCTCCACAAGGTAGGGATAGATAACCTTCTCGAAGAACTTGTCCTTGGGAGCGCTTGAAAACGTCATGATGATCTAGATCTGTCAGAAAAACAGCTCGAAACAAAAACAGAGGATATTTGCGTGGTACGGTGGTCAAAACCTTTTGGAGATTATATAATGAATTTTTACCGACTGTCGGTGGAAACTACACCCATGGAATCACTGGGATCCCTTCTACGGTTGGCGGGCGCGGGGTTATGCAAAGAGCGGGTCTGTTAGTAAGCGCAAGGATCGTTTACCCAGGCTCGGGCCGTGAAGATGCGTAATACCCTAGTCCTGCTTTGGTGTATATTTGAGTGTTCTTGAGCTCTCGAACTAGCTATGGGGCGGGCGTAGTCCAAAAGATCCGAATCCCTCTCCAGTACGCCTCAGTCCTCCTTTTATAGACGAAAGGGGTTGCCATAGTGGCACATGGGAGGTGGAAAGGTATACAGTGTACAAACTTATCGCCTGTCATTACGGGACAAGGCACATTAAATGCGCCCCTTAGGTGTCCCCTTGCTTTATTGGGGACGGCAACGAGGCCCGTCCCGTCCGTCGCCGCTCCGCCTCGCTCCGACACGTCTCCAGGCCAACGAGGCAAGCAGTGCCATGTAGGTTGGTAGGCTGCTAAGATGGCGTGGTGGTAGGGTCTTCACGAAGATCTGCATGCCACCACGCAAGTGCTTGCTGAGTTGGCCTGGAAGCTGCACGTTGCCACGCAGGTGCCTGCCCAGCTGGTTGGGCTGGTAGCTGTATGGGAATGGCGATGGAGTCTTGGCAGACGTGGGTCTGGCTGTGGCCCCGCAGGTGTCTTTGGCAAGGGACTTGCCGGGGCCCCGGCAAGGGTCTTGCCGTGGCATCGCGGTCGTCCCCGACAAGGATCTTGTCGGGGGCCTCATGGATTTCTTCGGCAAGTATCTTGCCGAGGGTCGTCGTCTTCTGGTCTTCATATGATCCTGTGTGCTTATGATCTTGACGAAGATCTGCATGCCACCACGGAGGTGCCTCCCGAGCCTTGGTTCCAATGTAGTTGATGGTGTTAGAACCCTTGGGGTTCAAGGGTGGCCCGCTCTGCTGGCGTTGGGAAGTTGCCCTGGCAAGGCTCTTGCCGGGGCTGCGGAGGTCGCCCCGGCAAGGGTCTTGTCAGGGGAGTCCACCTCGCCCTCTTTCTCTTTGTGTCTCTGATCTTGGCGTTGCTTTGCCCGTCTTGCGCTTTTGGCTGGAGTGCTGCTCTGGTATTCTCGTGCTTCTGCTCCCTCCCTTTGCCCTGCTAAGTGTGGCCGTAGATGCGGCTCTGACTACCGTGCACAAGTAGAGGGTAAAAAGGAGAGCCCCTACTTTTTTCCACCGACAGCAGCCCCGGGGCCTGGGCCACACATAAGCACAATGCGTTGTTGGGCCAGGCCCAGAATGGTGCATGGGCAGGCGGGGCGGATTTTTACCGCAGTAGTTCCTTCGCTCGCTGCGCTTCCCCACGACCCGTGTTGAATGCGCGACATGGAGGGCCGTGCGTGACGTGGTGGTCCTGCGTGGGTCGGTTGCTGCCCTCATGCGTCACATCGCGGTAAATGGTAACGAAGCGGGCCGCGCCTTCCCCATAAAAAAAGGAGAAACCGCAGGCGCGACGCCCATTTACCCTCTGTGCCTTCTCCAATCTCGGAACCGTTGCCCCTCCCTTCTCTCTTCTCAGGTTCTTGCTTTCGCTCGCCGCCGCCGCCGCCGTGCCTTTGCTATCCCTCATCCTTCGTCTCCCTTAGCCGCCATGGCACCCAAACCAGCAAAGGCAAGGGAGTGGGCAAGGACGTCGGGGGGAAGGAGGCGCCGGAGAGCGAGTTGGCGGCGCGGCAGATGCAGCTCGCCTATTTTCCTTCAACGGTCGATGCGGTCCACCTCCGAGACTACTTCAAGCCCCTGTGGGGGTGCAAGACTAAGGGCACCCTGCCACGTGCATCATCCCCGCCGGTTTCACCGGGGCCGGCCCGAATCGGTACCCCTTCCTTGTTGATTACTTTTCCTGCGGGCTCTGCCCCCTTTCTCCGATTTCTTGAATGACGTCATGCACACCTATGGCTTCCACCTTCTGGATTTCACTCCAAATGCTGTGGCGTGCATGGCTCTTTTCGCCCATCTCTATGAGGTCTTTGCTGGAGTGCATCCCAGCACGGCGCTCTTCCGCCACTACTTCTATCCTCGTATCCAAAAGGGAGGCGCCATTTCCGGTTGTGTCGCCTGGATCCCAAGGATCCAGGACAAGGGGACATATCCAGAGGGCGCTCAGAAGGAGAGGTGGGAGGAGTGGCGGGGCCGGTGATGCTGGATCATGGAGGAGGACCCGCAGGAATTTTGCCGGGTCCGCCAGGCGCCGCCGGTTCATAGAGATGATTGGGGTGAATTTGACGCCAAAGATGAGAAGCTCATGATCGCCACCACCAGGATCCATCGCCTCACCGTGGCCGGGCTCACCCTTGAGATGATTGGGGCTGATTTCCTCCGTTGCTGAATCGCCCCACTACATAACAAGGGGAGGCCGGCCTGGCTTTTCAGGAACGCTGCCGACATCATGAGGCTTCGCCCCGGCTTGAACCACAACTTCATGGTGATGGAGCACGCCCACTTTTTCCAGAGGCTTTTTCAGCTTAACGTGTACCGCAATGGCAGGGCCGAGAGGTCCGGCAAGGCCGTGAAGGCCGGCAAGGTCATCAAGGGGCCCCTGTTTGGGTTGCCGGCGGGGTTGGTCCCGCTGAGCAACAATTCTCGCCGAACCGACATCATCGCCATGATCCCGGACTTCAACGCGCACGACCTTGACCCAAATTGGGCCGAGCCGGGGGCGGATCAGGTGCAGGAGTTGTTCGACAAGCTGTCGGAGAAGTACATCCATGCCGAGCCATTGCTCGTCCAGGACACCACCCAGGCGGAGCTGGACTTCATTTCTGCCAGGGCGGCGGAGGCGGAGCTCGCCAAGGAGGCTGGCCGCGCTGGCCACGTGGTGGACGAGGCCGAGGCTGTCGCGGAGGAGAAAGAGCTTGCTGGATGGGTGGAGTCTGCCGGGGAGGCCAGCAACGCCGACACCGGGGGCCCCCACATCGAAGATGTGGTCGACGAGTTGACCGAGGAAGAGGCCGAGGCTGACGACCCTCCGGCTTTGGAAAGAAGGCGCGTCCTGCGGCGGCCACCTCTGGTGAGCCGGTCCGGCCGGCAGGACCGTGCAGCAGCAAGAGATCCAGGGGGAGTCCGTGCGCGTGGAAAGCGTCCGCATCTTCTTCGTCCAAGCATCCTCGGACCCCACCCGCTTCCCCTCCTCCCGCGAATGTCAACACAGGAGTCGTCTTCGACCTTGGGTCTCTCAGCCCGAGGAGGAAGAGGAAGGCAGCGAAAGAGGAGGCGGAGAATGAGTAAGTATCTTGTCCTTTGTCATCTTCGTCCCCTCAGATTGTGCCGCTTTTCTTGACTTGTTTTCATCTTTGCAGGGATGTGGAGACGCTGGCCCAGAGGGTGGCGAAGAGAGCCAAGGCCTCGACGGGCCGCCAGCCCCAGGCGGGCACCTCGAGTACGCCGCTGGTGGTGGAGAGCAGCCCGGATAGCAGCCCCCAGCGTGCGTTCATCACTCGCTCCTCATCAATGTGTGTTGGGGTACGACCTCCTGGCGCTGACCTTGCCGTGGTTGCAGGAGGAGGACGACAGCAGGAGGAGCCAATGAGGGCCACCCCCAACACGCCGCCCCATCAACCACGCCGCCCCGAGGGGCGTCCTCGGCAAGGGCGCCGAGCATCGAGCCCATGCGCACAGAGGAGGAGGAGGCGAACCCGGGAGCCGGTGGCTCCGTCCCGGCACCGAATGTTGGTGGGGAGGGGGCCACTTCTTCCCAGCCCAGCATGGGTGAGTTATTTGCCTTCTGTCCCTACTCGTTCTTCTTCTTTTGGACTTTGGTTCGGCTTTGACTCATCCTCCTTTTTGGCATCTAGGCGCTTCCTCGACGGACTAGGAGAACATCGATACTTGTGACGCCCGGATAATTAGGCTACAGTAATCCCACGTTAAACAATGTCACGTCACCACGGTTACTGTTGTTAAGCTCGCGTTAGTTCGAAATCGATTCAAATTCAAATTTAAAATATTGACAAACAATAAAAGTTTTCAAAATGGTAAACTAAAATGTTCGAAGTGCGCCAAAATGCAGGCAATTATGGTGAAGGAATCGTGATTTTATAAAAAGGCATATATATTTAAAATGAATGAAAACAGGAAAGGAAATTAAATTAAAAAGAAAAAAGGAAAAAGAGAAAAAAAAACAAAGCTAAAAAAGAAGAAGAAGAAGAAACAACAGACCCCCCCCCCGCTGGGCCTCGTGGCCCGGTAGCCACTGAGCCGCCCCAACCCACCAGCTGAACCCCAGGCGACTAACCGCCCCACCTCCAAACCCTAGCGCCGCACCCTCCCACTCGCGCCCCCACAACCCCTCTCGCTCCCTCGTCCCTCTCCCAATCCGATCTGGATCCGGGACCAACCTCCCCACTCCCCTCGATCCACTCCTCCTCTCTCCTCCCGGTGGATTAGGCGCCCGCCCTTGCACCCGTCGCCCTTTCCCGTCATGGCGTCGCTCGGCCTTGCCGCCTCTTCGACCCGCCTCACAGCCGTTCATCGGCGAGGTAGCCATCGCCCGAGCCCCAGACGCCCATCGCCCCTCGCTGCCGCCCGGCTCGAACCCGCCCGTCGCCGCCGCCCGGCTCCACGGGCCTCGCCCGGAGTGCTCCATCGCCCAGCCTACCTCCTCCTCGTCGACGTCGTCCCCGTCCTCCTCCACAACCGACCTCCCCGAACTCCCCCGCGCCCATTGCCACGGTCCCTACACCCCCCTGTGAGGCCCTCTTCCTACTCTGCCTCCGCCCACACTTGTGCCCCGGGGCCGCGGCCTCCCCACGCCGGCCTGGGCCGTGCTCCCCCTGGTCGTGCTCCGGCACCACCACACCGTGCCGGGCCGCGCCCCTCCCTGCGCCTTGCCTCTTTCCCCACCTGCGCCCGCCTAACTCTGCCCCCTCGCCCCGCTTCCGGCCCCCCTGCCACGCCCGGCATCGCCGGTGACCGCCTGCGTGGGCTTGTGTCCGTCCAGGCCGCGCCCCGGCCGAACCCCCGTCGCAGCCGAGCCCACACGGGCCTACTCGTCGATCCGTCGCCTCTGCCTCGCGTCGTCCGGCCGCCGTCGCAGCGGCCTTCGTGCCCGCCATGACCTCGGTTGGCCTTGGCCGGCACCAATCGGGCGGCGCCCGGCGCCTGCCCGCTAGTGCCCGATGCCGCTTGCGGCTTTGGGCGATAATGAGTGGGGCCCGCCCAGGACGTTTAATTAAAAAAAGATGTAATAAAAAACATAAATAAATAAAATAATTAAAATATTAATTAGTTAATTAATTAACTTAATTAATCTTGATTAGATTAACCTAATCACCTAGTTTAGTTAATTAATCTGTTAGGTTAGTTAACAGTCAATGACATGCGGGACCCACACGTTAGTTGACCAGTCAACACCTCTGTTGACTGCTGACATCATGCTGACGTCATGATGGCGTCAGCAAACACTGTTCTAGATAATGTTGTTTTAAAATAATTAAATAATCCTAAAAATGATTTAAATCTTTTAAAATTAATATAAAATAAACCGTAGCTCAGATGAAAATACTTTCTACATGAAAGTTGCTCAGAACGACGAGTCGAATCCAGATACGCAGCCCGCTCGTCCGCCACACATCCCTAGCATAGCAAACACGCAACTTTCCCCCTCCGGTTCATTCGTCCAAAAACACGAAACACTGGGGATACTTTCCCGGATGTTTCCCCCCTTCACCAGTATCACCTCATACCACGTTAGAACCCGTCTAGCTTTGCTTGTTGTCCTGTTATGCACTTGCTTGCTATGTATTCATTGTTTCTTCCCCCCTCTTCTCCCGCTAGACACCGAGACCGACGCCGCTGCTGGCCAATTCGACTACGGAGTTGACAACCCCTCTCTCTTTCCAGAGCAACCAGGCAAGCCCCCCCCCCCTTGATCACCAGATATCGCCTACACTCCTCTATTCGTCTTGCATTAGAGTAGTGTAGCATGTTACTGCTTTCCGTTATTCCTATCCTGATGCATAGCCTATCTTTGCTACTTCTGTTAATACCTTTACCTGCAATCCTACTTGCCTAGTATAGGATGCTAGTATTTCCATCTGTGGCCCTACATTCTTGTCCATCTGCTATGCTATACTATCGGGCCGTGATCACTCGGGAGGTGATCACGGGTATATACTATATACTTTATACATGATACATGTGGTGACTAAAGTCGGGTCGGCTTGTGGAGCACCCATGAGTGGATCTTGGTGGCGGAGGCGGCAGGCGAGTTGAGACCGCCTAGGAGAGAGGTGGGCCTGGCCTTGTTCGGGCGTTCGCGGATACTTAACACGCTTAACGAGATCTTGGTATTTGATCTGAGTTGGGTCGTTGACCTTATCGCACTAACCGCCACGTGGGACAAGATATGGGCAACGGCGTCGTGGTATCGGTAGAAGCATTTCGTGACGTCGGCCGAGCGGCCTTGGCCGGATTGGTGGGCACGCCACTAGGCTAGGTTGCACTTTCGGCCGCCCACATAGCGTCTTGCAGGTGTGCTAAGGCGATGGGCCCAGACCCCTGTCGCGCATAGGTTTAGACCGGCGTCTTGACCTCTCTGTTGTGCCCGGTGGGGCTGCGGCGTGTTGATCTTCAGCGGCCGGGCATGACCCGGAAAAGTGTGTCCGGCCAAATGGGATCGGCGTGTCGGGTAATGTGGTGCACCCTGCGAAGTTAATCTATTCGAATAGCCGTGATCTTCGGTAACAGGGGCGACTTGAGTTGTACCTTGACCTTATGACAACTAGAACCGGATACTTAATAAAACACACCCTTCCAAGTGCGGATACAACCCGGTGGTCACTCTCTACGGGGCTACGAGGAGAGGACCGCGGGTAGGATTATGCTATGCGATGCTACTTGGAGGACTTCAGCCTACTCTCTTCTACATGCTTTGCAAGGCGGAGGCTGCGAGCGTAGTCTTCGATAGGATTAGCTATCCCCTCTTATTACGGCATTCTGCGATTCGGTCCACTGATATGGCCCATTACACATATATCCATGCATATGTAGTGTAGCTCCTTGCTTGCGAGTACTTTGGATGAGTACTCACGGTTGCTTTGTTCCCCCTTTTCCCCTTTCTTTACCCGGTTGCTGCGACCAGACGATGGAGCCCAGGGCGAGCGCCACCGTCGATGGCGGACTACTACCTTTGAGGTGCCTACTACTATGTGCAGCCCGCTGACGACGACCAGAAGTTGTTAGGAGGATCCCAGGCAGGAGGCATGCGCCTCTTTCGATCTGTATCCCTGTTTGTGCTGGCCATCTTATGGCATCTTGTTTAACTTGTGTCCGTACTCAGATATTGTTGCTTCTGCTGACTCGTCTATGATCGAGCACTTGTATTCGAGCCCTCGAGGCCCCTGGCTTGTATTATGATGCTTGTATGACTTATTTATGTTTTAGAGTTGTGTTGTGATATCTTCCCGTGAGTCCCTGGTCTTGATCGTACACATTTGCGTGCATGATTAGTGTACGATTGAATCGGGGGCATCACAATACTGTCATCGAGGAGCTCGCCAGGGATGCTGAGGCCGAGGCCAAAAAGATCGCCGCCGAGGAGGCCGCCAAGGGTGCTGCTGAGGATGCCGCGAAGGAGCCGGTCGGGGAGACTGGCAAGGCCGCTGCCGAGGAGGGGGCGGTTGACGACCAACCTTCCTCCTCCGCTGCCTTTGGCTCGGGCAGGTACCTGAAGGTGAGCGACGACCTGTTCGTCCACCTCCCAGGGACGGCGAGCACCGGGGCGCCCACCGAGGGGGAGGTGTTCGATGACGAGGTGCTCACCGCCGCCAGGCTTGAGGTTGTTGACGAACCGAGCGCCTACGGCGGCGGTTCCCAGGAAGAGCGGCTCCTCCAGGCCATGAGCGCCAACTTCCAGAACCTCTAGGCGCTTCACCGTGCCCGTCTGGGCAAGGCCAAGTCCAGGATGGCGGTGGTGGACAAGGCGGAGGCGGACCTCGAGGAGCATGTCACCGAGGCACAGACTTGGTTCCGCCAGGCCCACATGGAACTAAAGGCCGCCCAGGATGTGCTGGCTGAGCGCAAGCTGGAGCTTGTCATGAAGCAGGCCGACATCGAGAAGGCCTAGGAGCTGGCGAAGGAGCAGGACGCCAAAGACGAGGCCGCTCGGCACCAGCACCAGGCCGAGATGAACTCCCAGGAGGAGACCTTGCCGCTCGTGAGGAGAAGCTCGCTGCAACACTCCGCGGCAAGGATGAGGAAGTGGAGAAGCTTGTCGTGCAGCGGACCCAGGATGGAGCAGAGGCACAAGGAGGCACTCAATGCTCAGGCCCAGGTCCAAGCCGGCAAGGTGAAAGAGCTGGAGGTGGAGTGGGACGGGCTGAAGGACCAGGCCCTGAAGCTGGCGAAGGAAAAGGACACGCTCAACAATGCTCTGATCGAGGCGCAGGTCACGGTCCTCGGCAAGGCTGAGCAACTCTCCAAGGCCAACGACTCCATCAAAGACCTGAAGTTGAAGCTGGATGGTCTTGAGGGGACGCTTTTGGAAGTCAAGGCCCGGTAGGAGACCCTGACCAAGGATCTAGAGAAGGAAAGGCAGCTGCCCAAGAATGACGCCGCCAACCACGTGGATTTTGTGAAGGGCGAAAACCTCTGGATCAGCCGCCTCGCCGACGTCGCCAGCAGGACCACCACGAAGCTGGCGGCCATGGGGATGCCAAACATGAGGTATGCCCTGAGCCGAATGTGAGTCCCAATGCCAAGCTGACCCTATTCCTCGAGGGTGTTCTCGGGGCCGTGGAGCAGTTCCGTTCCAACAGGGCGGCCTCTATGGCCAATGAGGCCTGGAAGCTTTGCCGGGGTGTCATGACCAAGGTCCTCACCAAGGTGGCGTACTGGAACCCCAACCTCGACTTCGACGCCACGCTGGAGAGCTTGCCAGAGGATGCGGACCTCGTGGCGCTCGATGAGCATATCGAGCCCATCATCAGCCGCGTTGACGGAGTTCGTGGGGTAGAGGGCCAGCGCCGGGACTAGGCACCCCGTTTCTCATCGTCGCTGCAGGTTCATGACCAAGACAATTTTTATCTTTAGTTAGAACCGTGTCGGTGTACAAAAGAAGGGGCGCACCATTGTACCCCTTTACCTGTGCACGGACAGTCGGAGCCGCGCCCACGGCCACACCAAGCAGAGAAGGGGAGGTAAACCGAGGTAAAACCAAAGCTCAAGAGAGGCGAAGCTAGTTCCCCGGGCAAGATCCTTGCCGGGGGTAGCCTCAGCGGCCCCGGCAAGACCCTTGCCGGGGCGGCTCGCCCACACCAGCGGAGTGAGCCACCCTCGAGCCCGCGGATTCCAACTCAGCCAACCACGTTGGAACTTGGGCTCGGGAGGCACCTCCATGGTGGCATGTAGATCTTTGTCAAGACCAAGGATTGTTCAAGATCAGATGAGGATTAAAAGACAATAGCCCTCGCCAAGATCCTTGCTGAGGAAGGCCAAAAGACCCCCGGCAAGATCCTTGCCGTGGATGACAATAGCCATACGGCAAGAACCTTGCCGCCACCCATTAGGCCCTCACCGAGGGCCTTGGCCAGGGCCACCCGGAACCCACCAACCAAGTCTCCGCCGCTGGTCGCATGCAGCTGCCAGCTCAACCAGCTGAGCAGGCACCTGCGTGGCAACATGCAGCTCCCAGGCCAACTCATCAAGCGCCTACGTGGCGCCATGCAGATCTTCGTGAAGGCTCCACCACCGCGCCACCTCAGCTGCCTGCCTGCCTACATTGCGCCACACGCATCACTGGCCATGGCGCATGTCGAAGCGAGGAGGAGCGGCGACGAACGGGACGGGCCTCGCCCCCATGCCTGATAAATCTAGGGGATACCTCAGCGGCGCATTAAATGTGTCTTGTCCTGTAATACGAGTGATAAGCTCGCAATACTGTATGCCTTTCCACCTCCTGTATGCCACTGTGGCAGCCCCTTTCGACTATAAAAGGAGGCCCATGGCATACTGGAGAAGGATTCGGCCCTTTGGATCCACGCACCCCACCATAGCTAGTTCGAGAGCTCAAGAACTCTCTGAAATACACCCACCAAAGCAGGACTAGGGTTTTATGCATCTTCGCCGCCCGAACCTGGTTAAATGATCCTTGTGCCACCCTTGTTCCATACTAATCCTGCTCTTCTCGCAACCCTGCGCCCCGGCAACCGTAGTAAGGATTCTTGTGATCCCATAGGTGTCGTTCCACATAGACATCTTTGGCGCGCCAGGTAGGGGGCGCAATTGTGAGAATCTGGTCTAGTAGTTGGCCTAGGAGTTCTTCATCGCCATGGCTCCCAAGAAGGAGACGACCAGGTGAAAAGGGCACCGCCTACGAACATGAAGGGTGCCAGCGCGCAACAGAAAAGCTAAGTCATTCAGAGACTTGAGTTATTTCCTCATATATATAAGGTTATCGTCCTCGGAGATCCTGCCTATGTATGAAAAACCTGCACGCAAAGGGACCCTCCCATAATTGGCAACACCCTTGTTCTGTTTCGAGTCCGCTCAACAGCTCAAGCGGCCACGTCGAGGGTGGTGGGGTAGCCTTCCGCACTTGGCAACGCTCTCGACTCTGACTCGAGTCAAGCTCGACAGTTCGGGCGGCCGCGCTAAGGGCGATAAGGTGGTTCGTCTGGCAGCAAGCACACCCGGCAGGCCAATGGGGATCCGTCCCCAAGACGCCACCACAGGTTCTGTGGCGGCGAACCTACCTAGTTAACGTGGGGTGGACATACAAAGGAAAATCGAAAAGGAAAATAACATGCATAATATTAAAAGTAATCTTGCAAAGTTATATTACATCACTTGCTGCCGATTCTAACTAAAGATAAAAAATATCTTGGTTGTGAACTTGCGACCTTGAGAAAAAGCAGTGCCTAATCCGGCTGGCCCTCCACCCTCGAATTCGGCGACACGGTGATGATGGGCTTGATCGCTCCTGGCGGTAGCGATGTCAGTATCCTCCGGCAAGCTCTCCAGCGTAGCGTCGAAGTCGAGGTCGGGGTACCAGTATGCCACCTTGGTGAGAACCTTTGTCATGGCGCCCTGGAAAAGCCTCCAGGCCTCGTCGCCCAGCGAGGCCGCCCGGTTGGCATGAAGCTCCAGAGCCCCGAGAACGCACTCGAAGAACAAGGTCAGCTTGGCGTTGGTGGTCCCGCTGCGCTCTGGGGCGTACCTCACGCTTGGCATCCTCGAGGCGGCCGATCCAGCGGTTCACGCCCTCCTTGAAATCCTTATGCTTGGCGGCCTCGTTCTTCTGCAGTTGCTTCTCGGTCTCCAGCTCCTTGGCCAGGGCCCTCTCCCGGGCTTTGGCCTCCGTGAGCATCCCCTCGAGGCCCTCCAGCTTCAGCATGAGGTCCTTGATGGACTTGTTGGCCTCGGAGAGCTCCCCAGCCTTGCTGACGGCCGCGCCCTGCGCCTCCGTCAGGGCGTCGTTGAGCGTGTCCTTCTAGTAGGACAGCTTCAGGGCCTGCTCCTTCAGCTCGTCCCGCTCCACCTCCAGCTCCTTCACCTTGTCGGCGTGAACCTGAGCCTGGGCATCGAGCACCTCTTTGTGCCTATGCTCTAGCTCACTGGTCAGCTGCAAGACAAGCTTCCCCACCTCTTCATCCTTGCCGTGAAGCGTGGCGGCAAACTTCCCCTCGCGCGCGGCAAGCTCCTCCTCCTGCGAGTTCAGTGCGGCCTCGTGCTGGGTCCGAGCTGCTTCGGTGGCGTCAGCCAAGTTCTTCGCCGTCTCTTGGGCCTTCTTGACATCGGTCAGTTTCATGGTGAGCTCCACGTCGCGCTTGGCCATCTCGCCATGGGCGGTCCTCATCTCCTAGTGAGCTTGGCGGAACCAGTCCTGCATCTCGGCGACGCGCCTCTGGAGGTCCGCCTCCGCTTTCAACACCACCGCCGTCCTGGACCTGACTTTGTCCAGGCGGGCACGGTGGAGCGCCTGGAGCCTCCGGAAGTTGGCACCGATGGCCTGGAGCAGCCGCTCCTCCTGGGAGCCGTCGCCACCAACACTCGGCTCATCGATGACCTCAAGCCCGGCGGCGGCAAGCACTTCGTCGTCGAACACCTCTCCCTCGACGGTCGTCCTGGTGCTCGACGCGCCTGGAAGGTGGACGAACAAGTCGTCACTCACCCTCAGGTACTTGCGGAGCGGAAGCAGCGAAGGGAAGGCTGATCATCAGCCACCTCCTCCTCCTCCTCGGCAGCGGCCCTGCCGGCCTCCCCGGCAGGCCCCTTGCCGGTCTCCTCAGCGACGGCCTTGCCGCCCCCCCGGCAGGCCCCTTGGCGGCGTACTCAACAGCACCGCTGGCGTTTTCCTTGGCGGTGTAACACCCCGGATGTAACTTTCCATTATTGTAACTCCAACTCTTGCCTTTTCCGGCTATGTGTTATATTATCTCCTCCGTGGTTGGGTTTTTGTCTTTTGTTTTGCTTTTTGTTCATGTCTTGCATCTCATCTCATGGCATCATGCGCATTGCATCTGCATGTTTTCATAAAACTTGTAGCCGTTCATGATTGCCCTTCTCTCTCTTTGCCTCTGTTGTCATTTTGTCAGACCCCTTGTCCTCGTTGACCTCTCTCAGACCCCCTCGCGAGCTTGTCCGAAACTTGCCCCAAACTCGACCCGCTCAGTCATCACCGATGTATCCGGATCATCCCCAAACATTTACTCCCTCTTTTTCGGTTTATAAGGCTCAATTTAAAAATCTCATCAACCAAGAGAGATGGTGAGTGGTGGAATACTTTTTGTAGTTTGTAAAATCACTCAATTAATGCTCTTGTTTTCCAAAAAAAGTATGTTTACTAATGCATTAATTGCAATGCATGCGTGCATAAATTACATGCATTGGTCAATTTTTTCTTAATACTTGCATGCAATGATTTAATGCACCTTGGAATCTAAACATGTGATGGGAACAACCAAATTGAGCCTTATAAAATGGAAAAACTAAAATTTTGAGATAAGCCCTATAAATCGGAAAGGAGGGACTATAAAACATCTTCGTTTTTTTATTTGGACTCCCTACCTATTTATTCTGGACTGCCCGATTACGATCGGACGGGTCGCGTTAACCTTGCCTTAATCCCCTACCTATATAAATAGTCCAACCCTAGCCCTGTCACATCGATCCATCTAATCCTCCCGCCGCCGCCACCCATGTTCCTCGGGAGCTTGTCCCATCGCCAACCAAATCTCCCACCTCGGGATCCTTCTTCATCCAATCAGTGGCTGCGCCCCCGATCCAAATCCTCTCGGCCTCCACTCGCTGCCATCCAGCATGCCTTGTCGCCGTCCAGAGCCACCTCGTCCCCGCATCCCCGAGCTCCCTCACATGGAGGCCTCGCGCCCGAGCTCTTCATCAGCCTTGCGTCACAGGAGTCAAGCCGCCGGCCGCCCGAGCCCGTCTTTGTGCCTCGAGGCCTCCTCGACCCCAACCAGCGTCGCCTCCGGCCTCCATCCGCCTTCAACCGCTTTGCCCGTGCGCTGCGCCCGCGAGCGTCCGAGGCTGCAGCCACCTCCTCGTCCAGGACCACCTCCCTGCGCCGGGAGCGCCACCGCCGGAGCTGCTCCGTTCCTCGCACTAACCTGCAGGTCGTCCTCACCGCCCTGCTCCTTTCCCTCCTTCGCTGAGCTCTCCTTGTCTCGCTGAACTCCCTCTCTCTTCTCTGTAACAGCGGTGCCTCCATCTTCTTCCCGGAGGAGGTGCTCGAGGAGAACGCCGCCCGCGGTGCCCCGATGTTCCCTGGCGCGCTCTTGTTACGCTGACGCCCTGCGCCGTCGTCCCCAAGCTCCGGCGTCCTCGCCTCGTTCGAGATCAGATCCTTCCGCGCCCAGGTTGGCTCTCCTTCGCCTTTGATTCGCGCCACCGCCCTGCTGCCATGGCCGCCCGATGCAGTTCAGGCCGCCTCCGCTCCTCCTCGCATCATCCGCGCCGACCATCTTCCTCGCCGCCCCTTTGCCCCGCTCGCCGGAGCTCTGCTCCCGGCCACGCCCGCCCGCCAAGTCCGGCGCCAGCGTCGCTGCGTCCCTCTGCCTCCTCCGCGCCGATGGGGTCGGTAGCGCTCGAGCGATGTTGACCCGCTCGATCCCTGTTTACATCCGCCGCCCGCTCCACGTTGACCGCCCCTGCCTCCAAATCGCTGGGCCCGGCGCTGCGTCCATCCGTCCGGCCAGGCTAGGCCCAATGTGAGCAGCTCCCAGCCAGTTCAAATCAGTTTCGGCCTGCTACGTTTTTTACGTTACTGTGAATTTCCTAATTTCCAAGGAATTGGCAGATTTGCAGAAAAACCCTCATGTTCATGCATATAATAATTCACAGGCTGTGCATCATATTAAAATGTTTTATATATGTAAAATTCTCAGAATTTCATCTAGTTTCACATTATGCCACTTTCATCCATGTTTGGAATGTTTAAAATGCTGTTTGATTATATTTGCTCAAATGCCATGTTAAAATGATTTATTTCATAACTAAATAACCGTAGCTCGGTTTTAAATAAACTTTATAGTTAAATGGGGTGGAAAAATGCCTAGTTTAACATGGTGCAGTTTATTTTCCTGTTTAACAATAATAAAATATGGTTTAGGGCAGAACAGTACCAAATTCGAAATATGCATATGAGGATCTTCCGGACTTGTTGCTTGTTGTTCCGGCCTCATTTAAATTTGCCTAAATAGTTAATTTACTTATGCTTCACCTCTTGCCATGTTTAACAACATTTAATATTGTTTGGTAGCTTAAACAAGATTAAACTAAATATGTCAATGTGGTTTTGTCAATATGCAACTCGTTGCATATTGAGCTCCACTTAACTTGTAGTATTGTTTGTTGCACTTTGCCATGCCATGCCTCTTTAAACCGGAAATGCATCATACTTGATTATGCGTCATGCCATGTTTATGCTTGTGCATTTACCATGTTGTTTGTTTCTTTCCGGTGTTGCTTCTTAGTTCCGGTAATGTTGCGATTGTGAGGATTCGTTCGACTACTTCCGTTCGTCTTCTTCATGTATTCGTTCTTCTTCCTTGCGGGATTTCAGGCAAGATGACTGTCACCTTGGATCTCATTACTATCATTGATATGCTAGTTGCTTCGTTCTTTCGCTATGTCGCGTTACCTACCACTTGCTTATCAAGCCTCCCAAATTGCCATGAACCTCTAGCCTTTGTCACCCTTCCTAGCA
Organism: Aegilops bicornis; assembly: GCA_021605145.1. Classification (NCBI taxonomy): domain Eukaryota; kingdom Viridiplantae; phylum Streptophyta; class Magnoliopsida; order Poales; family Poaceae; genus Aegilops; species Aegilops bicornis. The sequence goes on along the minus strand of CM038672.1, from coordinate 335,885,946 downwards.
AACCGTTGATTGGCTATGTTAGCGCTTTTCTCAGCCCCTCTTATAGCGTTGCTAGTTGTAGGTGAAGATGAAGATTGCTCCATGTTGGATTATGTTGGGATATCACAATATCTCTTATATTATTAATGCATCTATATACTTGGTAAAGGGTGGAAGGCTCGGCCTTATGCACAGTGTTTTGTTCCACTCTTGCCTCCCTAGTTTCCGTCATATCGGTATTATGTTCCCGGATTTTGCGTCCCTAACGCGGTTGGGTGATTTATGGGACCCCTTGATAGTTCGCTTTGAATAAAACTCTTCCGGAAGGCCCAACATTGGTTTTACCATTTGCCTCACCTATGCCCTTCTTTTCCCTTGGGTTTACGGGCCCGAGGGTCATCTTTATTTTAGCCCCGGGCAGTTCTCCTCTGAGTCTTTGGTCCAAACCGGCGATGTCCGGCGCCCCACAGGCAATCAGGGTCTATGCCAACTCGACGTATGGCTCATCTGGTGTGCCACGAGAACGAGATATGTGCAGCTCCTATCGGGATTTGTCGGCACATCCGGCGGCTTTCTTGGTCTTGTTTACCATTGTCGAAATGTCTTGTAACCGGGATTCCGAGACTGATCGGGTCTTCCCGGGAGAAGGAATATCCTCCGTTGATCGCGAGAGCTTATCATGGGCTAAGTTGGGACACCCCTGCAGGGTTTGAACTTTCGAAAGCCATGCCCGCGGTTATGTGGTAGTTGGGAATTTGTTGTTGTCCGGTTGTAGTAAACTTGAAGTAAACTCTTTTGAAATACACCAACTGTGTGCGTAACCGTGATTGTCTCTTTTCGTGGTTGATCGAGAGGAGAATACGGTTAGGGGTTGTGGCAGTGTCTCGGGGAGTTGAGCTCCGAGGTGTTGCCGTCACAATTTTATCGTTGCAATTCTGGAATACCTGAGTTTTGCCGACATCGAAAATCTCTTTTATGCAGTTGTTGGTGAGATAACCTCGACGCCATCCGATCTTTGGGGAGTTCGGGAGTATTGCCATAACTCGTATAACAGACGCTTTTCGAAGGTTGAGGTACACGATTTTCGGAGTTTTCTTGGTTACGTGTTGAAGGATGGATACAGCTGGATCTAGGTATTGTTAGTTTGGGTGATATATTTTGTGTCCCCTGTATCCCCAACACCAGATTGCATAACCAGAAAGTTTTGGGAGTTTATAGGTGCGAATTCAAGTAGCTCCTAGAATATCTTTCCGATGATGCATGATATGGGATTGGGTAAATCTCTATCATATGTATTTGTTCCGACTTATTTACATAAGCCAAATCCTTTGTTTTGTTTTATTTGTGGTATTCGAGTTGCTTCGATGTCAAGCGTTGATCCATACCTTCCCTAAACGGTGTTCTCATATTGCTATGTGAATACTAATCCTTCTTGATCATTGAGGTCGTCATGTTAATTCTTTTCCAACCGGCGTGCTTCTCTTTAAGTGGATCCGATCATTTCAACATCCGCAAGATAAATTCTAAGTTTTTCTCAACGGTATCCGTTTCATCCATCCCCAAGTTGCCTTTGTTTTCCCGCCCTCCCACCCTTTTTCTTCAAGGACTCAGATTTCTTAATCATGTATCATTTATTTGTGGGAAGTCTCTTCATTCTTTTCTTTCGATGTTCTTATCCGGTGATTTCCCATGAAGATGCTCAACAGTTTCAAGTTCATCATCCTTCGTTGTTGTTTCTTATCCGGCAAATCCAATTTCAAGCTTTCGGTGTTGATCATATTCCTTTCCTCGTTTCAAATGTTTTTGCATGCCGGTGTACCTCTTAGTTGTTCACCTCTCTCTATTCTTATCCAGAGTGTTGAAGATATCTTAAGATTCGTGTTTCCATTCTCAATTCGTTCAAGTTATTTTGAGGTTGTTATCTCATTCAAGCCATTTAACTCAACCGGTGCAATCCCCTTTTAATCAATCGTTCAACGGTGTTTCCTTTTGAGTGGGCCCTAACCCACAGGTCTTTTCGAGGATCTTACGACTCTTCTAATTTATCCGGAGCCATTTCCCAAATTCTTTTTGAAGCTTGACGTAAGAATGAATTTTCATCAGTCATATGTCTTTCTCCAAAATCTTTTAAATTCTTTTCATCGTTGGTTCAACCTTTCCTATTTTCATCCCGGAGTATCTCAACAATTCATGGTGGTTTCTCATCGTCATTCTCAGCATGTGAAGACCGAAGAAGAGTTCCTCTTAAATCCTTACCCGTTCTTCCAAAGATGCGTAGTTCAAGTTTGATGCCATCCTCTCATAATTGTTTTCGATTGTGGGAATTCTTTTCACCCATCTGGTGCATTTCATGAGTTGTTTCTATTTCTTTCCTCCGAAGGCCATCATGTCATAATTCTTCATTCTCAGCGTGTAGCCACCGTTCTCCAAATCTTACCGGTGAATCGTTCAAATATCCTCTAATCAGTTCATGATCTCTTCATTCTCTTGTGTCTAAATCCCCTCAAGTATCTTCATTCGTTTTCCAATTCTTCCCGGTGAATTGTGCCTTTGCTACTTTCATTTTCAATTTTTACGGTGGCTCGTTCAAGATTCCTCTTCCTTTATTACCGTATCATTTCATTCGTCCTTTCCAATCCTCTCAGTGATTCGTCGAAGATTCTTCAAGTTGGCGCTATATCTCTCTTCAATCCTTGCAAAAGAATAAGTAGTGTGCCAAATCCGTTGCTTATCATCAATTAAATTGGTGAAGGATACGCATAACGTAATTCTTATTATTGTTTCATCCAAGTGATCTAGTTTCTTCTTTCCATCTTTGTCATCATGTCACATTTCTTGGTTCGAGATGCTCCATCTTTCCTTTTCTGGAGTTCCAAGTCTTCCGCATTATCTCATCACAAAGCTCCACCTAAATTATTGCAAGGCTTCACCTTGTGTCTTCAACTTCTCTTTCTTTTTATCATCCTTTTATTACCGGAGTTCTTCATGGAGGCTCTACATGATGGTTCGTCAAGGATTCCTTTCATTCTCGATTTGTTCTTCAAGATTTCTCTTGAAGTTATGACCCTTGAGCTATACTCTAAAAATAAACATGATGTTCAACACATGTTTTGTTTTGAGGAGTTCAAGCAATCTTCATCTTGCATTCCAAAGTGCAATTCTTTCTACCTTATCTTTTGAGGTGGTGTTATGTCACTCTTCACAATTTCCTTCATGTTTCATGATTCATATGTTGTCAAGAATGAGGTATTTTAAATCCATCATTTTCTCTTTGTTCAAGAGATCTTTTCAACCAATCAATCTTTTTGTTGGAATTATATTGGGTTATATTTCACCTCTGAGACTTCCCTAAGGATTGTTGCTAGTTATGGTGCTTATAAATGACCCAAGTTCTTCATTTGTCCTCCCGGTGAAATAAGTTTCTCGTCTCCTTGTTGATATCAATCCAATCATTTGTTTCCGTTGGTGGCAGAAGCTCACCTCATAATTTTGAGATGTTTCCATAAGCCCACTACAAGCTTATCCTTTCGGTGTTGGTTTTCCAACAACTCCGTTCTAACCTTCTTGGAAGGATGCTTTTCAAGATCATTTGTGTCAGAAGTTGGCATTTTCTTCTCCATTCCTTTGTTCCAATGATCCATCTTCTATTTCTTCTTCCGGAGGCATGGTGATGTCGCTCTCTTCACTCATCATCTCGAATTGTGAGGATCGTGTTCTTTTCTTGCTTATCCATTTAATCGGAGTGGTTTCAATGTCTATCTTGTCACTTAAGCTCTTCTTTCTTGCCGTATTCATTGTTCCTTGTTCCTCTTGATGACCAGAGTGTTTTAAATAGTGTTCACCTCTGTCGTGTCATTTCTTCAAGCTTTGCGACCTCTCAAGGTTCTTTGTTTCACTCGTTTGTCAAAAAAGCAACTTAGTTTTACCTCTTATCTTCCTCTTCCTTTCTCTCCGGTGCCATTCCTAGATCTCGGGACGAGATCCTCTCATAGTGGTGGAGTGTTGTAACACCCCGGATGTAACTTTCCATAATTGTAACTCCAACTCTTGCCTTTTCCGGCTATATGTTATATTATCTCCTCTGTGGTTGGGTTTTTGTCTTTTGTTTTGCTTTTTGTTCATGTCTTGCATCTCATCTCATGGCATCATGCGCATTGCATCTGCATGTTTTCATAAAACTTGTAGCCATTCGCAGTTGCCCATTCTCTCTTTGCCTTTGTTGTCATTTTGTCAGACCCCTTGTCCTCGTTGACCTCTCTCAGACCCCCTCGCGAGCTTGTCCGAAACTTGCCCCAAACCCGACCCGCTCAGTCATCACCGATGTATCCGGATCATCCCCAAACATCTATAAAACATCTTCATTTTTTTATTTGGACTCCCTACCTATTTATTCTTGACTGCCCGATTACGATCGGACGGATCGCGTTAATCCTGCCTTAATCCCCTACCTATATAAATAGTCCAACCCTAGCCCTGTCCCATAGATCCATCTAATCCTCCCGCCGCCGCCACCCATGTTCCTCGGGAGCTTGTCCCGTCGCCAACCAAATCTCCCACCTCGGGATCCTTCTTCATCCAATCAGTGGCTGTGCCCCCGATCCAAATCCCCTCGGCCTCCACTCGCTGCCATCTAGCACGCCTCGTCGCCGTCCAGAGCCACCTCGTCCCCGCATCCCCGAGCTCCCTCACATGGCGGCCTCGCGCCCGAGCTCTTCATCAGCCTTGCGTCACCGGAGTCAAACCACCGGCCGCCTGAGCCCCGTCTTTGTGCCTCGAGGCCTCCTCGACCCCAACCAGCGTCGCCTCCGGCCTCCATCCGCCTTCAACCGCTTTGCCCGTGTACTGCGCCCGCGGCGTCGAGGCTGCAGCCACCTCCTCGTCGAGGACCACCTCCTGCTTGGGGCGCCACCGCGGGCTGCTCCGTTCCTCGCACTAACACTGCAGTCGTCCTCACCGCCCTGCTCCTTTCCCTCCTTCGCTGAGCTCTCCTTGTCTCGCTGAGCTCCCTATCTCTTCTCTGTAACAGCGGTGCCTCCATCTTCTTCCCGGAGGAGGTGCTCGAGGAGAACGCCGCCCGCGGTGCCCCGATGTTCCCTGGCACGCTCTTATTACGCTGACGCCCTGCGCCGTCGTCCCCAAGCTCCGGCGTCCTCGCCTCGTTCGAGATCAGATCCTTCCGCGCCCGGTAGCTCTCGCCGCCTTTGATTCGCGCCACCGCCCTGCTGCCATGGCCGCCCGATGTAGTTCAGGCCGCCTCCGCTCCTCGTCGCCTCGTCCGCGCCGACCATCTTCCTCGCCGCCCCTTCACCCTGCTCGCCGGAGCTCTGCTCCCGGCCACGCCGCCGCCAAGTCCTCGCTTCGCGTCGCTGCGTCCCTCTGCCTCCTCCGCATCGATGAAATTGATGCGCTCGAGCGATGTTGACCTGCTCGATCCCACCTTCGGTCTGCCGCCCGCTCCACGTTGACCGCGCCGCTGCCTCCAGATCGCTAAGGCCCAGCGCCTGCGTCCATCCGGTCCGGCCAGGCTAGTCCCAATGTGAGTAGCTCCCCAGCGCAGTTCAAATCAGTTTCGGCCTGCTACGTTTTTTACATTACGTGAATTTCCTAATTTCCAAGGAATTGGCAGATTTGCAGAAAAACCCTCATGTTCATGCATATAATAATTCAGAGGCTGTGCATCATATTAAAATGTTTGGAATGTTTAAAATGCTGTTTGATTATATTTGCTCAAATGCCATGTTAAAATGATTTATTTCATAACTAAATAACCGTAGCTCGGTTTTAAATAAACTTTATATTTAAATGGGGTGGAAAAATGCCTAGTTTAACATGGTGTAGTTTATTTTCCTGTTTAACAATAATAAAATATGGTTTAGGGCAGAACAGTACCAAATTCGAAATATGCATATGAGGATCTTCCGGACTTGTTGCTTGTTGTTCCGGCCTCATTTAAATTTGCCTAAATAGTTAGTTTACTTATGCTTCACCTCTTGCCATGTTTAACAACATTTAAAATTGTTTGGTAGCTTAAACAAGATTAAACTAAATATGTCAATGTGGTGTTTTGTCAATATGCAACTCGTTGCATATTGAGCTCCACTAAACTTTTAGTATTGTTTGTAGCACTTTGCCATGCCATGCCTCTTTAAACCGGACATGCATCATACTTGATTGTGCGTCATGCCATGTTTATGCTTGTGCATTTACCATGTTGTTTGTTTCTTTCCGGTGTTGCTTCTTAGTTCCGGTAATGTTGCGATTGTGAGGATTCGTTCGACTACTTCTGTTCGTCTTCTTCATGTATTCGTTCTTCTTCCTTGCGGGATTTCAGGCAAGATGACCGTCACCTTGGATCTCATTACTATCATTGCTATGCTAGTTGCTTCGTTCTTTCGCTATGTCGCGTTACCTACCACTTGCTTATCAAGCCTCCCAAATTGCCATGAACCTCTAACCTTTGTCACCCTTCCTAGCAAACCGTTGATTGGCTATGTTAGCGCTTTGCTCAGCCCCTCTTATAGTGTTGCTAGTTGCAGGTGAAGATGAAGATTGCTCCATGTTGGATTATGTTGGGATATCACAATATCTCTTATATTATTAATGCATCTATATACTTGGTAAAGGGTGGAAGGCTCGGCCTTATGCCTGGTGTTTTGTTCCACTCTTGAGTCCCTAGTTTCCGTCATATTGGTATTATGTTCCTGGATTTTGTGTCCCTAACGCGGTTGGGTGATTTATGGGACCCCCTTGATAGTTCGCTTTGAATAAAACTCTTCCAGCAAGGCCAACATTGGTTTTACCATTTGCCTCACCTATGCCCTTCTTTTCCCTTGGGTCTCCGGAGCCCGAGGGTCATCTTTATTTTAGCCCCCCGGGCAAGTTCTCCTCTGAGTGCTGGTCCAAACCGAGCGATGTCCGGCGCCCCCTGGGCAATCAGGGTCTATGCCAACTCGACGTCTGGCTCATCCGGTGTGCCCTGAGAACGAGATATGTGCAGCTCCTATCGGGATTTGTCGGCACATCCGGGCGGCTTTGCTGGTCTTGTTTTACCATTGTCGAAATGTCTTGTAACCGGGATTCTGAGACTGATCGGGTCTTCCCGGGAGAAGGAATATCCTTCGTTGATTGCGAGAGCTTATCATGTGCTAAGTTGGGACACCCCTGCAGGGTTTGAACTTTCGAAAGCCGTGCCCACGGTTATGTGGCAGATGGGAATTTGTTGATGTCCGGTTGTAGTAAACTTGAAGTAAACTCTTCTAAAATACACCAACTGCGTGCGTAACCGTGATTGTCTCTTTTCGTGGTTGATCGAGAGGAGAACACGGTTTTGGGTTATGATTGACGTAAGTAGGAGTTCATGATCACTTCTTGATCATTGCTAGCTTCACGACCGTTCCATTTGCTTCTCTTCTCGCTCTTATTTGCGTATGTTAGCCACCATATCATGCTTAGTTCTTTGCAACCTCACCACTTTACCCCTTACTTACCCATTAAGCTTTGCTAGTCTTGATACCCATGGTAATGGGATTGCTGAGTCCTCGTGGCTCACAGTTTACTACACCAACAGTTGCAGGTACAGGTTATGCGATGATCATGACGCGATAGCGATGTTAGCTTGTTTTGGAGTTCTTCTTCTGCTTCTTCTTCGTTCAGGGGATAGGTTCCAGGTCGGCAGCCTGGGCTAGCAGGGTGGATGTCGTTTGAGCTTTTGTTTATGTTTCATCCGTAGTCGGATGTTGATCTTGTATATGATGTATTGTTGTATTCTTGTGACATTGTATGTCTTGGATGTATCCCCACTATTATGTAATGTTGATGTAATGATATCCACCTTGCAAAAGCGTCTTCAAGATGCGCTTCTATCCTTGGTGGGACCTTCGAGTTCCTTTAGGATAGGGTCGCATCTTGGGCGTGACAGGCGGCGATCTTCTCGGCTTCCGCCGCGACATCCTTGGCCACGTCCTCGATGACGGTGTCCAGGTCTGTCGGATTTCGGGTTCCGGCAGACCCTTGAGGTTCAAACTCTGGGGTGCGCATGGAGATCTTTCCCCTACCAGCTCACGCGCTATTGGTTTGCAAGGGATCTAAACTAGGAACGATGAAACGGCACAAGAGACACAAGATTTATCTTTGGTTCGGGCCATCGTTGTGGTGTAATACCCTACTCCGGTTGTGGTGTGGTGGATTGCCTCCGGCTGATGAAGAACGATACAAAGGAAGAACAGCCTCGCGAGGCTGTTCTTGAGTTAATGCGATGGACTGCTTGGGTGAGTCCGATCGCTTCTCTCTCTCTCCGTAAGTCCGACCCGTCCCCTCTCTGTGGTGGCTAGTCCTATTTATAGAGGAGGCCCTGGGCCTCTTCCCAAATAATGAGCGGGAAGGGCACCAACAATTGGCCATTTTGAAGGGGAACATCTAGTACACTTATCCTCACTAAAGTTGGTCTTCGGCTGCCAAAGGCTCTGACCGTGACGCCGTCCTAGGCTCCACGATGACCTCCGTCCTGCCGCTCTGCTGGTCTTGGTCTTGTTGCACCAAAGCGGCAACCTTTGCCTGATGCCTTGGCCTGTGCTTGCCTCCTTTGCACCAAAGGGGAAACAAGGACATTACGCAGTGGCGCCCTTGGCGCGCCCGCCTCGATCTCGATCGTCATGGCTTGCGTCACGGGGCACCCTCGTGAGGTACCTGCCTTGATCTCTCCGCCTCCTCGTGAGCCTACCTGACGAGGCTGCTCTGAGGAAAGTTCACGTAAATCCGTCGCCCATGAGGCTTCAGCCTGCGAGGGTCTTGGGCTTGGTGATGAAGCTGGCCCTGGCTGGGCCCCACTTCAGCCATGCCGCGAGCGCAGCGAGCAAGTCTGGGGACCCCGTTCGAGAACACCGAGTAGCCCACAGGCTCAAAGCGGCGCCGGACTTGGCTTAGCAGAGAAGCGAAGGGGCAAGTGCGAAGCACCGCGGGCCCCAACAGCCTGCGGCCTCAGGCGCCGCATGGCGATTGATTGAACTTGGCGTCTCCGCTTCCCCACGATCCCTCGGTAACCGCATGACTTGACAAGTCCCTACATGCAGAAATGGGTCATGATTACATGTGATTGTGGAGGCCGACGGTTGGCCTCCTCCAGCTATAAGTACGGAATGGCGCAAGCCCTTCCAGTCCATCCCCTCTTGCTACTCCTTTCTCTCCATGGCTCTGGCAAAGAGGTTCTCGACCGCGGAGAAGGGAAAGGCCCGCCAGGTAGGGCCTGACTCTCCCCCGGCCAAGCGCGGTTGAGGCTGTCCTCGCAAGCATCCTGTTGCTCCCGTAGCGGCTTCCCGCGGTCGTGGAGGCGATCCCCTGCGCGGTGATGGGCGCCAGGTTGTCGATGGGGGGCGCGCCGTGGCTACGCGGCCCCCTAGGCCGCGCTTCCACTCGGCGGAGGTGCTGCCGGAGTTCGTCGTGTGGTCAGTGGAGCCGACTAGCACCTGGCTCCAGCTTCCCCGCTTCTTTGTAGGTGAACTTCCGGCCGGCGCTCCAGGCGGCCTCTGGCTTCAGGCGGACGGTTGTTGCAGCAGGGCCTCCTGGGCTTCGCTGGAGGTCTCCGTCACCGGGAATACGGCCCTGACCCACGGCTGGCAATTGTTTGCCTGCACGCGTGGCCTGAGCCGGCGGTGCACCCTGCACTTCAAGTTCGACGGTGACGCCACCCTCTACGTGAGGGTGTTCGGAGAAGATGGTCGTCGTGCCGGGTGCTGCCCCTAAGACGATGACCGCGGCCGTGTACCCAGCCCCGGCGATGATTGGGATGAAGATGACAGCAGGTGCGTGGTCGGCGGCGCTCGGGGCTCGTCGAGCTTCGGCGGCTCTCCTTTGGACAGCAGGTCCTCCAGCGGTGGCCGCAACCAGCCCCCGTGTTGTCGCACCCGCCTGGAGGGAGGTAGCGGGTCAGCCCGCCGTCGCGCCTCGGTGAAGCGTGAGGAGGAGTCTGACTGAGCTCCGGAGGCAGTATGAGCCTTCGCCGCGAGTTGGTGCCGAGCAAGCCGTGCCTATTTTGTTTTTCTCCCTTCCCTGTGCAAAGAGAAAGTAGTGTAGGGCCCTGTGGGGGCGTGCTGAACTATTGCTATTAATTATCATGCTGTTTCCGCTTTTTCTGTGCTGTGCTTTTGTGCCGCATGCCTGCGTGCAGGAATTACTTAGCTCGAGGGGACCTGTCGTGGTCTTCGCTTCCCGAGGCCGAGGCCTCGTCGCGCGCTTCATGTCCTACAAGGATTAGTCAGGAGGGGTAGCTTCTGGCCTTGGTTGTGGAGGCGACCGACCCAGGTCATGTGTTCGCGTCACGATGCCCGTGGGGCACGGACTGGGAGGGGTGCTCTCGTAGTGGACCTGGATAGGAAAGCTTCAAACGACAGGGGCAGAAAACACTCGCGAGGGTGTCCGCGTTGCTCCCTTGCGAGACTTGCGCGAGAGAAAACGAGGCAAGTGAGCGAAAAAGACAAAGAGTCACAAGCTAAGGACGACAACAACTTCAATAAAACTTCAAATAGGAACGAACAAGCAAACTGCAGAAAGCAAATGAAAAAGCCGCGTCACGGCACCTAATCTAGTCTTGACGTCTTCTCACCAGCGGAGCTAAGTGCTGCCCTTTGGGCGTGGCGGGAGCCCCGAGGCCGAGGCGGCTCTCCGGATACTACAGGCGTGTACAACCCCAACTCATTATTACGTGAGAGTGTCACAGGCGGCGAGCTTCACGGGCATTGGCCTTCTTCACGAGCTTGGGCCTTTCTGGAAATAGGCTTCACAGGCGTTGGCCTTCTTCACAGGCTCTGGGCCTTTCTCGGGGAAATGAGCTTCACAGGCATTGGCCTTCTTCACAGGCTCTGGGCCTTTCTCAGGGAAATGAGCTTCACAGGCGTTGGCCTTCTTCACAGGCTCTGGGCATTTCTCGGGGAAATTAGCTTCACAGGCGTTGGCCTTCTTCGCAGGCTCTGGGCCTTTCTTCAAGGGTAGAACTTTCGGAGATGCTGGATGTTCCACGCATTCGGGATGGGCACCCCCCCTTTCAACGTGCAAGCGGATCGCGCTGGAGAGGAGGAGAGAAGGCTCGTGATGCCACCAGCGTTACTCCTGGAGCAGGTCCTGTGTACCAATCACGAGGGGAAACAAGGTTCGTCGTTACGGTTGCCAGCCAACCATTGGTCGCTCCAAGGGAGTGATCGGGGGCACTGAGGGCTTGGCGAGTGTAACACCCCAAAAATTTAACCATGTTTTGAATTATTAAAAAATTTCCAGGAGTTTAAAAATTTTACTTTCTGGATTTTCTTTTGATTTCAGAACCCCTTTTCCTTAATATTGAGGAGTTTTTACCCCAAGTGGAAACTTTCCAAAAATATTATGGGACTTCTATACTCTCTCAATAAAATAATTCTTAATCAGTGGTTTTATTGGCATAACCGTTTTTCCTGAGCTTTATTCTTTTAAAGTGATTTTCATAAGTTTTGGAGCCTCTTTTGCACTGCAACCATTTGATAAATGCATCAAAAAAATTCACCAAAATTTGGGGATGTCATGTGATATTTTTAAATCACTTTGATGCAACAATATCTTTTATTCATTGAAATTTTTGAGCCCTACCCCAAGTTTTCTAAACTGGTCAAGTTGCACTTTTGCACTACAACCTATTTAAATACATCTTTAAAACTTCCACCAAAATTAAGGGAGGTCAGTAGGAGTATATTATCCATCTTTATGCAAAAACCCAGTTATGTCCTTTGAAAAATTTGAGTGAATCAACCTCACTTTCATTCTGGTCCAACTTGATGATTTGTACTGCAACCATATTTTAACTTGCTCCTTTACCCATGATTCTTTTTCCTGCTTGTAGTCCTTCCTACAAAACCCTTAAGTCCAGGAGCATGAACCCTTTGGAATATTGTTGGTCCATGAAATGACAGCCTTTAGTTTACGCCCAAAATTGGTTTTCTCAAACATTTGCACTAACAAGTTTCTATGTTTGACAAACTAACCTGGCCACCATCACCTACACCTAAAGAGACACTGATCTGGAGATTTTGGCCACTCCAAGTACTGCCTAGATGCCTCTAGCATTTTGTCAAACACCTTGTGTGCATGGCCGGTTTGGGAATGATTTTTAGTTAGCATTGCAAACTTGATCCCCTGACCAAACCATCATGTCCACTAATCCCCTAGCTAGTGATAACCTAGCCCTGTTAATTTGTGTTTGCATCCAAGCCTCCTAGCTCACCAGGGCATTTTGTCGAACGGTCACCGTGCATGCTCTGGGCACGGCCAGAGCGCACATTTTTCACGCCCGTGCGCCCGAGCCGCCGCGTCCCACTGCTGTCTCCCCGCGCTCGTTCTGGCCACTCCACTCGCAGCCTGCACGCCCGACCCCTCCCTCGCCGCAGAGCAGCCCCTAGAGCCCTACATCACCGCTGTCAGGGCCCTCTTGGCGGCTTGTGACGTCCTGATCGCCACTGCCATGGGCCAGCGCCGCCCAGAAACCCACAACCTCTCGCCAGCTGCCCTAGTGAGCAGGCCGTCCTTATCTCCAAGCCCGTCCGCTAGCACCGACCCCGCTCCGGCCATCGCCACGTCGCTCTGCCGCAACAGAAACGATCGGCCGGTGATCTTATCCCCAGCAGTGGCGGAACCGACCTTCCAGGCTATAAATGGCCCCAGACCTCGCTCGAGCATCCTCAGGCAAGCCATAGAGTGCAACCCACCCCACTCAAACTCTTCTGAAACCATCGTCTTCCCCGCCTCCGGCAACTTCAGCCGTTGCCGTCCCTCGGCTAAATTCGCCGTAGCCGGAGCCCCCTTGCCCTCCCAGAACCACCACCCTCTTCCCCTCAACCTTGCAGAGCCACTCAGACCCTCAAAAGCGATCGGGAACCACCATAGCCAGAAGCCCCAAAAACTCCCGAGGCCACCTCTGCCGAGGAGCTCGCCGCCGGTGACTCCCTCCGTCCCCTCCTGCCTAGCGACCATCGGGAGGACCACCCTGGACTGGCGGATCCATCCCCGCCCTCGGAGCCCTGCGAGGAGCCGCCAATCACCAGCGACGATCGCAGGAATTCCGCCCCCGCTCGGACAGAAGAAGAGGAGGGAGAGGCGACTGGTCAAACCTGACCAGTGGGCCCCCTGGATCCACTGTCAGCGACCCACGCGCCAGTCCACGCTGGATAAGTGAAGACGTAAACCCAGAATATGCCTTCGACGTGGTTAGTTTCGAAACGTTTTTATTTTTGTTTTATTTTAAAAACAGAATTTGACCCAAACTTTGACTGGCTATATCTTTTTAAATATAACTCCAAATGAGTTGATTCTTTTTCCTACCTCTCTCAAATATTGTCTAGTTTTTTTTCAGATTTATTTGAAAAAAATTCAGACAACTTTTTTTGTACTGTTTTTGAAACTATGTATTAATTCAAAAAATTTAATAGCATTTTTGGAGAGAGAAGAAAACTTTCAAAAGTTTTGGAATGCACCCTGCCTCCCCACAACTTGAAGGCAAGCATTCTGAACCCTGGCATAATATTGTGTGTGTTAATTACACGGTTACAACACCACCTCGACACGGAGTATCCGTTATTTCATGTGATAATATGTTTCTACTCATGAGTGCATATTGATGATTGCATGCTATTGGAGTTGGATATGTTTGCGATAATAGTCACCATCAAATGCCTTTCATGCATACCGGAAGGAATCCGGGAAAGCCTCTATCTTGGGTAGACACGGGTTTTTCCCTAGTCCTCCGTCGACACGGTTGTGTCCGGTACGGCATGATGAGGTATGTCGAGTGGTGATTACGTACATTGGTAGAAGTATAAATTGTTATACTAATCATCGGGGAATACTTAAGCCTCTGAGTCGACCACGGATCGAGTCTTGTTCTGTAACCCCATACTTGTTTCGTACTACCACTTGTCCCTGCCATAGGTAGGTGCAGTTCGATAAGTTGTCAACCCCTTTCCTAGCACACACCGTCTGAGAGGCCATGGTGGAAGATCTAGGAGGCATCCGGTAGGCATGCCACCGTGTCCGGGGGCATGGGTGTTTTCGGTTGTAGCCGAAGGGGTAGCTCCCCTAGTTTGCGCGCGATATAAATTTGGTGATCCCATGCTAATCGAGGTTGTAGCCTCCCCACTTAGAGTTTTGCTTAAGCAGGTGTCATGGGTGATTCGAGACCACGGTGAGTTAGGCTGGTGTGTGCGGTCAGGTGTGTTTTCAACCAAAAGACCGTAGACGGAATTAGTCTCGATGGACTAAAGGAATCCGTTACCCGTGGGTAAATAGTACACCCTCTGCAGAGATTAAACATCTATTCGAATAGCCGTGTCCATGGTTAAGGACTACAGTCTGGGATGGGTCAAGTGTCGGTCTTTGTGTCAGTCTTCGGAGGAAAAACTACTAAGTCAGAACATTGACTGTGACCGGTGACATACGATGATTATGATTATTATTATTGTGGACTAACTATTTTCATTATTTGATTTATTGAGTATCCTTGGGACGATTCTACCTCCTGGATATTCACTGTGATTATTCTGTTATAAACCCTTTATGTGGTGTCGCACAGACGCCCGACTGTGGCATGTTTGTTATTTATTTACCATAAAGCCCTTTTATGTGGTGTCGCTGAGACACCCGACTGTGGCATGTTTGTTATTTATTTACCATAAAGCCCTTTTATGTGGTGTCATTTGAGGCAGCAGACTATGGCATGCTTGTTATATGCTTACTTTATAAGCCCTCTATGTGGTGTCATTTGAGGCCTTGTGGTAACATGCTTGTTATATGTTTACTTTATAAGCCCTTTATGTGGTGTCATTTGAGACGCCTTATGTGGCATGCTTGTTATTTATTCACTTTATAAGCCCTTTATGTGGTGTCGCTCAGACGCTCGACTGAGGCATTCTATCTCTACTCTCTAATTGCATTATTCGTATTTTATGTGAATAACTTGCTTGCGTACATCAAGGATTTCATTTTATGGTGACGTTGCGATCATAGAATATTTCAGAGCATGATTATCATTTGTTATATTATACCCGTGTTCATAATATTTGCGAGTACATTCAAAGTACTCACTGGCTTGTCCCTAGCTATTGTCTTGGCCAGATTCCTTGCATGGAGAGGAGCGAAGAGATGACAACCCCGAAACCTAAGCAATGGTGATAGCAGCCTCGCGAAGATAGGAGTTAACCTGGTCAGCTGTTCCTGTGGGAAATGGAGTCCCATAGATGCTGATGATCCACAAACCGTTTCCTCCACCAACCACTAGAATCCTTGTGTTGTACTCATAGGCCAGAATGGTCTTGTACTACATATTATGTATTTTGCTTGGAGTTATTGTATCAAGTTTGTGTCTCGCCAGCTAACAGTAATCCTGGGGCTGGTAAGCATAAGGGCCATTTTCTGGGAAATTAATATCCCGAAATCCGGTCCTGACAAACTTGGTATCAGAGCCAGGCTGACCATTGGCTAATCCTATCTTATTCAGGTCAATAAACCAGGTTTACTAAACCACCAGACCATAACCTAACCTCGGCTAAGCTTCCCGTGTAAGATAGCCACACAGTGGGCCTGACACCTTTTGACAGTCGGTGCCCAACCTATCAACCTAGCCTGTCGGTCACGCGCCAGTGACCGGCGCCTAAAATGTCTCATTCGCAAGCGTGCGAAGGAAGACTTCGTCCCCCTTTTCTATAAAAAGGGCACGCTAGCCTCAACCCAGCACATCACAACACAACCTCTACCCTAAACCGATCCATAATGCCTAGCCCCGTCGTGCACAATGAAACCACGGCAAACAACCTTGGAGGTTTTGTGACCGTGCTAGCAAACCTCACCCGCCGTGCCTTTGCATTAGAAGAACCCCCAGAATATGTTGTGTACCAAGGACCCATGAGCGGTGAGAGCCGTCAATTCTGGGCCACTGTGCACATCTACGGCAGGGTCTATCGCCGAACGCCCTCTGAGTTCACCGGAAGGACAACTTCCTTTGAGCCACAAGCCATCCAACTAGCTGCTCGAGAGGCTATAGTTCAACTCCGGCACTTGTCGCCCAGAGTTAACTGTCGCTCCTTCTACTACTACCCCAGCCATGATGGGTATGGTAGACCACCCCAGGTGGCCAACGGAGATCACGGTACAGATCCTGCATTATTGCATCTGGTGCGCTATGTAAGTGCACCAGAGGAAATGTTCGATCAGATCACTCTGGATCTGATCGCAGCTCGGGGAGAACTGGTTCGCCGAACACCGGCAAGAAGGGAAGATGAGCCCGATGCCGACAACCCAGTCGTACTGTTTGGACAACCGATCGAGTCCCTGAGGTCTGCCCCAGCCATCGACCAAGGTGCTTTGATGACCCCAGAAGTGCTTCGTCGCCTTTTGGGAACACGCTCCAACGGGATTGTGGCCAACAATCCCCATGATGGTCATCATCGCTACCCCGACCCTGCAGTTCCTCAACCACATGCAGCTAACCCCGACGGTGAAACCCGTGGAGAAGCCTCGATGACCACAAGGCAAGCCCGCTTGGATATAAACAAGGTAGACTAAGTCACTCGAGTAGTACTGAGTCTTAGTATACCCCACGCCCTGTAATTATGTGGTCATGTATCACCATATTAGAATGCTGTCTGCTTGTGCGTTCCTATTTTAAATTGTAGCCATGCATAAGTGCGTTGGTGTATGGCTGCATTTTTAATTCCGGGCGTAGCTACCAAAAACCAACCCCGACGACACCCACAGTAACACGTCACTTTTGTGAGATATGTGTATCTGTGGCTTTGACCCCGACCCCATGAGAGCAGAACCGACAAACTAGTGCCCCTCACCGCGGTAAATAACCCAGCCCGGATGCTATATAAAAAGGCCACCTCATGACCTTGCCAAGCACACCTCACCTTGTGCACCACCCTCACAACCATTTCTTGCCATGCCGAGCCCTAGTATTTATCTGAGAACCCCATATGCAACCCCGGGTAGTTTTGTTAAAATATTGTGGGACTTTACCTGCAGTACCATGGGTTCTACCCAACCACCCCGATCTGAGCTGCTCAAATCGAGAATCACCTCATCCACCTCGAAATATTGGGCGATGGTGCACATCCCTCCCGTAAACTCAAACCAAGACCCAACGGAAGTCTCCTTCGTGGGGAAATCTATGCCAGCTCCACAAATGGCCATAGAAGTGGCTGCACACGAAGCGCTTGTCCGCCTTCGATTCACGGTACCCTATGCCGATGAGCGAGGTATTATTACTTTCGAGCCGTGCAGCACCGGAGATAACATCTTTTCCGGTGGATGAATTGAGAGAGACCCGATCTTGCCAACCTTGTCCAAGAGTGTCATCGCTCAAGAACGCTTGACCCAGCGAGTAATGGGTTATCTCCGAGTCTCGCTGATTTAAATCCTCAGATCGCCATAGGCAGACCACTGAGGCCCGACCAGGAGAGACGCATTCATCGACTGGTCAACCCGCTTCCCCCGATAGAAGAGGAGTGTGTCCCAGTACCAGAGACGTTTTCTCGGGACCCGTCCAGTTACCGTTTTCATTATAGACGTCACTGCTGTGTTTATTGTTGCAACATTTATTTATGTGTTGTAACGTATGCGTGGTACCCTGAGTTTGTGCGACGAGTCAATTATTTGGTTTCCATTAATGTGATTAGTTTTTGTTGCTGTTTAATTTTTCAATTAACTGATTTCTCTCGCGAAAAATCCTGGAGTAAGATTTCTTTTCCCTGAGTTGCTGCATCGTATATCTTCTCACAACATGAAATTTTTATTCACGCAGCACCACGGCAGCAGACTCACAACCACAACCACTCGAACACATACACTGCTTGCAAAACCTTGTAACCGTGTTGCATCTAACTGATCACCTCCCGCACACCGACAACAGTTAGCACCCGACCCCCCACCTAATCCTCATGGCCACCGCCACCACGGAGAGCCAACACCGGCGGCGACATCGCGATGATCATCGAGGATCGCCGCTGCGAGCACGGAGAACCCCAGCAATGCCGCCAGCCCTCCGCACACTAGGATCATGTACCAGTCCGGCACCGCCCCCTCCATTAGAGCCTCGTCTCGAGCTTCTGTAAGCAGAAATGGAGGAGAAGGAAGGAGAAGGAGAAGCGAGGCCAGGTGTGAGGAAGAAGAGAGGAGCACCACGGCCATTTTATAGCTCGAGATCGGTGTACGGTGGGTGAAGTCCACCAGCGCCGCTCATCGCCCGATCGCCGGTGTTCGGAGGCGAATCCACAAGCAGTGCCGTGAGCACGCTGGCCCGCAAGGTGAGTGCACGCTGCACCTGCAGCTAACACGCCGCGCACTACCGCAGTACGGCCTAGATGCCCTACACGCTAGACGTCGCCGGTGGAGAAAGCGCGGGAAAGCACGCGGGAGAGAGGAAGAAGAGAACCAGAGGAAGAATAAGAGACTGACAGTGGACCCCGGGTCCACCTGTCAGCCTGAGAGAGCACCGTGCCTTCGGCGCTAGTGTTCCACACTGTGGTTTTACACCACTTACTGTCCTCTCACTGTAGCCGCATTTTACCGCTTAAGTAAAGTGGTTATTTCTGGAAATTGTAAGAGTGATATTTTCAAAACAGCTTTTAGCAAATCTCGAGGACGAGATTTTTTTTAAGGGGGGTAGTGTTGTAACACCCCAAAAATTTAACCATGTTTTGAATTATTAAAAAATTTCCAGGAGTTTAAAAATTTTGCTTTCTGGATTTTCTTCTGATTTCATAACCCCTTTTCTTTAATATTGAGGAGTTTTTACCCCAAGTGGAAACTTTCCAAAAATATTATGGGACTTCTATACTCTCTCAATAAAATAATTCTTAATCGGTGGTTTTCTTTGCATAATTGTTTTCCTGAGCTTTATTCTTTTAAAGTGATTTTCATACGTTTTTGACTCACATTTGCACCGCAACCATTTGATAAATGCATCAAAAAATTTCACCAAAATTTGGGGATGTCATGTGATATTTTTAAATCACTTTGATGCAAAAATATCTTTTATTCATTGAAATTTTTGAGCCCTACCCCAAGTTTTCTAAACTGGTCCAGTTGCACTTTTGCACTACAACCTATTTAAATACATCTTTAAAACTTTCACCAAAATTAAGGGAGGTCGGTAGGAGTATATTATCCATCTTTATGCAAGAACCCAATTATTTCCTTTGAAAAATTTGAGTGAATCAACCTCACTTTCATTCTGGTCCAACTTGATGATTTGTACTGCAACCATATTTTAACTTGCTCCTTTACCCATGATTCTTTTTCCTGCTTGTAGTCCTTCCTACAAAACCCTTAAGTCCAGGAGCATGAACCCTTTGGAATATTGTTGGTCCATGAAATGACAGCCTTTAGTTTCTGCCCAAAATTGGTTTTCTCAAATATTTGCACTAACAAGTTTCTATGTTTGACAAACTAACCTGGCCACCATCACCTACACCTAAAGAGACACTGATCTGGAGATTTTGGCCACTCCAAGTACTGCCTAGATGCCTCTAGCATTTTGTCAAACACCTTGTGTGCATGGCCAGTTTTGGCATGATTTTTAGTTAGCATTGCAAACTTGATCCCCTGACCAAACCATCATGTCCACTAATCCCCTAGCTAGTGATAACCTAGCCCTGTTAATTTGTGTTTGCATCCAAGCCTCCTAGCTCACCAGGGCATTTCGTCGAACAGTCATTGTGCGTGCTCTGGGCGCGGCCAGAGCGCGCGTGCGCCCGAGCCGCCGTGTCCCACTGCTGCCTTCCCGCGCTCGTTCTGGCCACTCCCCTCGCACAGCCTGCACGCCCGACCCCTCCCTCGCCGCAGAGCCACCCCTGGAGCCCTACAGCGCCGCCGTCAGGGCCCTCTTGGCGGCTGCGCCCGGCGTCCATGATGCACCTCTGCCATGGACGGCGCCGCCCGAGCCACAACCTCTCGCCAGCTACCCTCGTGAGCAGGCCGTCCTTATCTCCAAGCCCGTCCGCTAGCACCGACCCCGCTCCGGCCATTGCCACGTCGCTCTGCCGCAACAGAAGTGGTCGGTCGGCGATCTTATCCCCAAGTGGCGGAACCGACCTTCCCTGGCTATAAATGGCCCCAGACCTTGCTCGAGCATCCTCAGGCAAGCCATAGAGTGCAACCCCCCACTCAAACTCTTCTGAAACCACCGTCTTCCCCGCCTCCGGCAACTTCAACCGTCGCCGTCCCTCGGCTAAATTCACCGTAGCCGGAGCCCCCTTGCGCTCCCAGTACCACCACCCTCTTCCCCTCAACCTTGCGGAGCTACTCAGACCCTCAAAAGCGATCGGGAACCACCATAGCCAGAAGCCCCGAAAACTCCTGAGGCCAGCTCCGCCGAGGAGCTCGCCGCCGGTGACTCCCTCCGTTCCCTCCTGCCTAGCGACCACCGGGAGGACCGCCTGGACTGGCGGATCCATCCCCGCCCTCGGAGCCCCGCGAGGAGCCGCCAATCGCCGACGATGATCGCCGGAATTCCGCCCCCGCTCGGACAAAGGAAGAGGAGGGAGAGGCGACTGGTCAAACCTGACCAGTGGGCCCCCTGGACCCACTATCAGCGACCCACACGCCAGTTCACGCTGGATAAGTGAAGACGTAAACCCAGAACACGCCTTCGACATGGTTAGTTTCGAAACGTTTTTCTTTTTTGTTTTATTTTAAAAACAAAATTTGACCCAAACTTTGACTAGCTATAACTTTTTAAATATAACTCCAAATGAGTTGATTCTTTTTCCTACCTCTCTCAAATATTGTCTACTTTATTTTTAGATTTATTTGAAAAAAATTCAGACAACTTTTTTTGTACTGTTTTGAAACTATGTATTAATTCAAAAAATTTAATAGGATTTTTGGAGAGAGAAGAAAACTTTCAAAAGTTTCGTAATGCGCCCTGCCTCCCCACAACTTGAACGCAAGCATTCTGAACCCTGGCATAATATTGTGTGTCTTAATTACATGGTTACAACACCACCTCGACACGGAGTATCCGTTATTTCATGTGATAATACGTTTCTACTCATGAGTGCATATTGATGATTGCATGCTATTGGAGTTGGATATGTTTGCGATAATAGTCACCATCGAATGCCTTTCATGCATCTAGGAAGGAATCCGGGAAAGCCTCTGTCTTGGGTAGAGACGGGTTTGTCCCCGATCCTCCGTCGAGGCAGTTGTGTATGCAATGCGGCATGATGAGGTATGTCGAGTGGTGATTCTGTCTGATGGTAGAAGTATAAATTGTTATACTAATCATGCAGGGAATACTTAAGCCTCTGAGTCGACCATAGATCGAGTCTTGTTCCAGTAACCCCCATACTTGTTTCAGACTACCACTTGTCCCTGCCATAGGTAGTGCAGTTCGATAAGTTGTCAACCCCTTTCCTAGCACACACCGTACAGAGAGGCCATGGTGGAAGATACCGGAGGCATCCGGTAGGCATGCCACCTGGTCCAGGGGCATGGGTGTTTTCGGTTGTAGCCGAAGGGGTAGCTCCCCTAGTTTGCGCGCGATATAAATTTGGTGATCCCATGCTAATCGAGGTTGTAGCCTCCCCACTTAGAGTTTTGCTTAACCAGGTGTCATGGGTGATTCCAGACACAGGTGAGTTAGGCTGTTGTGTGCGGTCAGGTGTGTTTTCAACCAAAAGACCGTAGACGGAATTAGTCCCGATGGACTAAAGGAATCCGTTACCCGTGGGTAAAGAGTACACCCTCTGCATTGATTAAACATCTATTCGAATAGCCGTGTCCATGGTTAAGGACTACAGTCTGGGATGGGTCAAGTGTCGGTCTTAGTGTCGGTCTTCGGAGGAAAAACTACTAAGTCAGAACATTGACTGTGACCGGTGACATATGATGATTACGATTATTATTATTGTGGACTAACTATTTTCATTATTTGATTTATTGAGTATCCACAGGGACGGTTCTACCTCCTGGATATTCACCGTGATTGATTCATTATAAGCCCTTTATGTGGTGTCGCATGACGCTTCGATCGTGGCATGTTTGTTATTTATTTACCATAAAGCCCTTTTATGTGGTGTCATTTGAGGCCTTGACCGTGGCATGTTTGTTATTTATTTACCATAAAGCCCTTTTATGTGGTGTCGAGACGCCTTGAATCGTGGCATGCTTGTTATATGTTTACTTTATAAGCCCTCTATGTGGTGTCGCTGAGATGCCCGACTGTGGCATGCTTGTTATATGTTTACTTTATAAGCCCTTTATGTGGTGTCGTTGAGACGCCCGAGTGTGGCATGCTTGTTATTTATTCACTTTATAAGCCCTTTATGTGGTGTCGCTCAGACGCCCGACTGAGGCATTCTATCTCTACTCTCTAATTGCATTATTCGTATTTTATGTGAATAACTTGCTTGCGTACATCAAGGATTTCATTTTTATGACTGACGTTGCGATCATAGAATATTTCAGAGCATGATTATCATTTGTTATATTATACCCGTGTTCATAATATTTGCGAGTACATTCAAAGTACTCACTGGCTTGTCCCTGACTATTGTCTTGGCCAGATTCCTTGCATGGAGAGGAGCGACGAGATGACAGCCCCGGAACCTAAGCAATGGTGATAGCAGCCTCGAGAAGATAGGAGTTAACCTGGTCAGCTGTTCCTGTGGGAAATGGAGTCCCATAGACGCTGATGATCCACAAACCGCTTCCGCCACCAACTACTAGAATCCTTGTGTTGTACTCATAGGCCAGAATGGTCTTGTACTACATATTATGTATTTCGCTTGGAGTTAGTGTATCAAGTTTGTGTCTCGCCAGCTAACAGTAATCCTGGGGTTGGTAAGCATAAGGGCCATTTTCTGGGAAATTAATATCCCGAAATCCGGTCCTGACAGCGAGGTGGCGCCTTGCGGGGCTGCCGCGGCTAGAGCTCAGCCACTCAGATTTATCGGTGTTGCAGGGACGGACACGTGCGCAAGTGCCGTGCCTGAGCGAGCGGCTCCAAAGGTAGGTGTCAGTCGAGCAGGCGATTAGGTCAAGCATGTTATGTATGAAAAAGCAAATCCATCTAGATAGGTGCGGAGAAAGCACACGCCACTGGGTCTGGCCCGAGCAGCTTGGGGATAATGCAGCCCGCGGGGCGCCCCCAACAAGGTAAGTAAAGAACATAAGCAAAATGGATACATGCCGCAGGGACGGACCCACGCGGCGTGGGAATGATGCAGCCCAAGGGGCACTCCTAGCTGAAAACGGAAATTGGAAAGGTGTCACCTGATATGGTCAGAGACGGCGGGATGTTGAGGTAGCGGATGACGCGTGATGAGGAAGCCGGCCCTCACGAGTCCTCCGGACCTGTAGCCTCGAGAGGCTCCGGGGCACGGGGGCTTCCTCGAGAGCCATCTCCTTCTCTGCCAGGACCGCACGGTACTTGGCCTCTTGAGCCTCCAGAGCGTACCTCAGCAGGCGCTGATGGGCGGCGACCATGTTCGGCAGGACGAAAGGCATGCGAACATAGCTGTGAGGTGGACCCTTGCAACGCCCCACGCGTGAGGGCCAGAGGCGCCCCTGAGACGAGGCCCGGGTTGAGCCCTGGTATGCCGATGCAGACTCGCAGCCCAGCATCCTCGCCCGGATGTGGGGCCACGGCGGGCAAGCGGCGACAGCCGCGCATGACTCTTGACTCCTGTAGCTCCTGGGTGTTCCTTGTGATGAACTCCTGATGGTTTGGCCCTCCTTGCCTCATACCTTCCTGAGGGAAACGTGCCTTGAAGCACGCCTCCAAGTGGTGCCCGAGCGCCTCCCTCATGACCCCGGCTAGGTCGGTGGCTCGCCGTGAAAGAGCCCCCAAGCCCCGCCTGAGGAGGGCGTCGGGCGTGTCTTCCTATGCGACAGAGGGTGGCACCCCTTGAACGGGCGCGGGTCACATTTCCACGCCTCCGGAGGTGCCTTCCCCACGAGGGCTTGGACCAGGCGAAGCCTTCTTCTTCTTAGGGATCGCCTCAGGAAGTCTCCCGCTCCTGTGATCTGGGTCTTTGATTGCTAACGCTTGGAAGGCACGCTCAAGAGAGCACACTGCATCCCTTTCCTCACAAGGCACTGTGATGCCTCCTCCGCTTCCTGGCATCTTGAGGACATTGTAGCCATGGTGAGTCACCGCCATGAACTTGGCCAAAGTTGGGTACCCAAGGATGGCATTGTATGGCAGGCGAATGTGGGCGACATCGAAGTCGATGAGCTCGGTGCGGTAGTTGTTGCGCTGTCCGAAGGTGACGGGAAGGCGAACTTGCCCTATCGAGACGGTGGAGCCATCGGTGACTCCTGAGAAAGGCTTGGTCGGCTGAAGCTGATCGTATGGCAATTGGAGATCGTTGAATGTCTCGACAGATAGGACGTTGAGTCCTGCTCCGCCGTCGATGAGGGTCCCGTGACTTGCACGTTCTTGATGACTGGTGAGCAAAGCATGGGGAGGACTCCGGCCGTTGCCAAGACTTGAGCTGATCCGCCGAAACAACATGATAGCGCCACGATGACCACACGAGAGGGCGTGTGGCCTCAAGCTTGGGGAGGACTGCATTCACCTCACGAGCAAACCGCTTGAAGATCTGTTGAGAGGCTGGGGCTGGCGCCACCCGGGATGCTGGCGATCGCCACGCGCGGCTCACGGAAGCCCCAGCCCCTCGTCTTGATGATGGTCTTCGTACCTCCTTGGCGGCTGCGACAGAGGTGGGAGCCCTGCGTTGCCTTGAGGGCGGTCCTCACGAGGCTGGTCCCTCCAGCCTCCCTCGCGGGGCTGGTCCGGCCAGCGGTCCTCGCGAGGTCTGTCACGCCATCCTTGGCGAGGGCCACGGACGGTCTTCCAGCATCCTGTGCCTCTTCCTCCTCCTCGGCCATAGCCCCAATCATTGCGCTCGAGGCGTCGGCCGATACGCCCTTCGCGCACGGCCCTGAGCTCCTGGCATTTGTTGGTGTTGTGGGTGTGGAGGTCGTGGTATCTGTGATGCCGGCTGCCTTTGGATGACTCGGGCTGATCCTGCCTTGCTTGGTGTCTGGTTCTGCCGTGAGCACGGCAGCCCCTTGCGCTTCACGTCCTTGACCATGGGCTTCTTCTCTTACGGATCGGCAATGGAAGCTCGAGGAGGGAGAGGCGCCCTTCCTCAGCCCTGGCGCATTTGGTTGCCAAGTTGAACAGATCCAGGGATGTGCTCAGGTCTTCATGCATTGCTAGCTCCTCCTTCATCTTGACGTCACGCACGCCATCGAAGAAGGCTGAGATGATGGCCTCCTTAGTCACCTTGGGGATCTTGAGGCGGGCATTGTTGAAGCGCTGGATGTACTTCTGCAGGGTCTCTCCTGGCTGTTGCTTGATGCGCCGCATGTCGCTCATGGCCGGAGGCCGATCGCGAGTGCCTTTGTGGGGACCCCGACTCATAAGTCGTGATCACCGAATGCACGTGTACAGTGATCCCAGAGATCAATGCTCACTGAACACACAGAAGCTGAATAACAAGAGTCTTACATCCATACATACCGTATTACACAAGTAGGACCATTATGGTCGAGTCTTGAGTATAACATCGCAATGAAATCTTCGTCGATAACTTGGACCCATGCCATCTGCCTTAACCCTACGGGCATTACATTTGGGAAGCGTCCTAGCTCGCATGTTCGTCACCAAAGTATTCTTCATCATATCTTGTTCTTTCATGCCCGGCCAATAAAATAACCGGTGGCAAGCCAATGAGTACTTTGAATGTACTACTTAAGCAACCCATGTTTTGGTTCAAGATACAACAATGCTTGATATAGGTAAATTTTTGCAGAAAGCTAGTTTTGAGTGCAATGAAATGTTCGACAACTTGTAAGACATGCATCAGGAGAATTTCAAGTAACCATGAGGATAGGTTACAGATATCAACATAAATAGAGTGGGCACCAACCCAACTCAATCGTGTCAAGTCCTTTGACTTGACCCAAGTAGTTTTATCAACACACACACACGGTTTGTAAACATGTGGACGTAGCCCAAGAACGGTTACCCAACTGTCCTTGACCGTGGACACGGCTATTCGAATAGTTTTACACTCTACAGAGGTTGCACACTTTACCCACAAGATCCGGGGAACTTCCGTGTCATCCACGACCCGTGATACCTCAAGTACCCGGGGTAAGCACCCGATCACTATCTTTCCCTAGACGACACTAACAAGGAGTCCACTTGTTGTTCCGTATCCTCACGATGTACATCATATGAGACTCACTCGAGATCGTAACATCCGAGAGGGGACACAACGGTGTATCCGGTGCCTGTAAAAAAGACAGTCATGGCCGCCCTACAGCACGACCCGTCCGAGAGCGAGCACCAACTCTCCCCGTCACTAGTAATGTGGGCTCCAAGCTAGTATCGGCCTAGGTAATCAATAATGCCCTTTCCCATATAAGGGTGGAGTGGTTGCGCATGTAAGGTTGGAATAACGGTTTAACTTAAACCAATCCGTTTTGAAAACAACACACACACTTGCCTCGGTACACCACTTCGTCATCAAGTGGCTACCCAACTCATCATCTCCCTCGGGCATAAGTGGCACCCGACGGGGTTTTCGAAAAGTCCTTTGAAAATACTTTGTCTCCATCACTATGCATACTCCCGTCCCTTTTTGCGTAGCACTACTTTAGCATCCTATCTACTCCCACCGGCATAACCCTCATAAGAAGGTAGGGTCATGCACAATGCAAGTATCAACAAGGAAGTATGGTGGCAACCCATCAAGGTGATTACCACATCATCATGATTCCATTGCGACAACAATATGGTGCTATATGACATGCATAAAAAGGGTTTCATAGACATGGTCAAAGGGCTGCTTGCCTGTTTTAACAAAGTCTTCGAGGTATTCAAATATCTCTGGTCCAACTCCAAGCATTTCGTCTACTTCGTCAATTATCGTCGGAAACAATCACAATAAGCAACACAACAAGGCAAGAATCAATGTGCTCTAAAAATATGAAGTTGAATTTTATTGGATACCTCTGGTCATATGAGGAATGACCAAAGTGATTTCATTGGAAGTGGATCAATGGATATTTCTAAACATTTCGATATGATGGAATCAGGGGGTTTATGGATTTGCAAGAAGTGTACAGAAATATATTTTTGAAAAACGAGCAAGGGCACCCATTTAACAAAGGATGATTTTAGAAGCATCTAGGAATTGGTTTCATCGGATTTGGAGTTGAGATGATTTTCCTATGAATTTGCAAAGTTGGCTATATATAAAGAAATAGACCATTATTTGAGGTGATACAGAAAGTATTACTAAAAATGTTAAAAAACTAAGTTTTGAACGTATAGACATCTAGGATTTTGAATCATGAAATTTGGATAAAAAATGAGCTCTCTGTGGTTTTCTAAAGTTTATCA
The DNA here is from genome assembly GCA_021605145.1 of Aegilops bicornis. Lineage (NCBI taxonomy): Eukaryota > Viridiplantae > Streptophyta > Magnoliopsida > Poales > Poaceae > Aegilops > Aegilops bicornis. Next base: position 335,858,540 of record CM038672.1, on the reverse strand, counting down.
CAGAAATAGGAAAAATAGGATGTGATAAATATTTGTGAAGGAAATGCTTCTGTAAAAATGTGACAATAGCACCATGTGGTAGGGAATGATTTTAGAAACTACTAGAAATTTGAATCATCAAATTTGGAGTTAATTTGAATTGTTTATGGATTTTTAAAGTTGACTGGAAAAAGAATAAGGAAAAGGCTATACCACTTATTCTGCGCGCTGGGCGAGGGATAGCTAACGGGCCGGCCCAGTGACTCAGCTGCGCGCGGGAAGGGCCACGTCAAAGGCGTATTGCCCGTAGGCGCTTTTGCTGCAGAGAGGCGAAGAACCGGTGGGGGCGTCTCCACTTAATGACGTGGCCGGCCGACGGGGTCGCTGACCTGCGGGCCCCAGCCGCAGGGTCGTCTCCCTCCTCGCGCGCTCGGGACAGAGGGGGATCGAGCCCGACAGCGCGGTGGCCGGTGCTTGCCCCCGGCGGCACAGGCCACACCCGGCAAAGCCCCGGCCACCAGAGGGGTCGCCGGGAAGCGGCGCACCAGGGGGCGCCCTCGGGGACGGCAGGGAGATGGCCGAGCCGTGCCCGGCACCGGCAGAGGCGGGCGGAAGCCCGGGCGATGATCTGCGAGGCCGGGCGCCCGGAAGCCTGGGAGACAGGGGAGAAGGATCGCCGGACCTTGGCGGTTCTTCCGTGTGGAGAGGAGGAGGGTAGAAGCCCGCCTTGCCCGAACCAGAGTGGAGGCCACGGCATTCCGGCCATGGGGGGGGTCTTTGGAGGGCACGAGAGGGAGGGGGAGGCTGTCCAGGAGGTGCACGGGAGAGAGAGGGGTCCAACCGAGGCGAGAGAGAGCTCGGGGGATGCATTATATGGAGGAGGCGCCGGTGCTCCGTGGGCAGCGTCCATGGACGCGCTCAGTGAGCTCTGCAGAGGGGGGAGGAGAGAGGTCCAGGAGGGGCCTGACACCTTGCCGTGTCTCGGACGCCGAGGCGACCTCGGGGGACACCACCCCGCCGCCCAAGGCCGTCTTATGCCCTTGGCATGGGTGAGCTACAGTCTTGGGAGAGCATCATGAAGCGTGGTCAGCACGAGCTCTGCATGCCATGGCATTGTTTATGTGCAGGCGTGTCCACTAGTGTCTGGGGCTTTGTGGGGTGAGTAAACAAAGGGGAGGTGGCCTTGGATGCCCTGGTGAACCACTAGGAGATGAGAGAGGTTGAGGGAGAGAGAGAAAAGGGCTATCCAGAGAGAGAAAGTGAGGTTTTACCCCTCCAATAATTGATCTATGGACTTGCCATTGCTACTGGAGGTGCAAGGGGACTCTGAGGGGCTGTGGTAAAAAGTTGAGGTCATGGAGAAGAGTGCAAGAGGTCAAAATGATGATTTTTGAAAAATGGCAGAAGGTGTTTGTTGTTGGTTTGGGCAAGAAAATGAATTCCACTTGCCATGAGAATTAACAGGATGGAATGGCACATGGAAGTAGGGTGTTCCACCAAGTTTGAGGTCATTTGGGCAAAGTAGCCAATGCAACTTTGGTAAACCCTAGAAATCAGCAGAAATGGCTTTTCCAAGATTTAGTCATGCAAATCTATTCTCCTTGATGCACTACTTGGTGTAGTGTCATCATTTGAGGATTTGAACATGTCTACAAAAATTCAGATCAAAATGAGAAAGTTTCCAATGTAAACTTGTTCAAATTTGGTTCTGGACAGAGAGGGTTTTGGGGCACTTTGATCAAGATAACATTCTCTCCAACTTGTGCCACTTGGTCTAGATGCATTATTACACCATTTGAGCATGTGCACCAAGTTTGAGAGCATTTGGACATGTTTGACAGTGCAAAGTTGTTCAAACTTGAAAAGGATGTAAGTGGTTTTGAGAGGGTTTAATGGGGTTATCTTTGTTCTGCATGACATGAGACTTGGCAAGACCATCAAATGTCATATGTGACATGCTAGAATTTGCTTGGAATTTTTGGGGAATATTTCCCTTGTAAATATTTCAAAAGCTTGAAATATCCAGAAAGGGTTTTTAAGGGATTTGACCAATACTTTGAACATGACCATGTGCTAAACTCTTATATATGGACAATATATTTCCACTGAGTTTCCCTAGGTTTTTGTCAAATATTTTTAAAGCATTAAAATAATTTTAACCTATTAAAGACCATTTCTGGCCTTAAGAAAAAGCTTTTAAATAAAATATTAAAATAACTTTTAAAATTATATTTTTGTGGTTTCGGGTATCCTATATCTAATAGGAGTCAAAAATATTTTTGTAAATATTTTTACTGCCCTTAATTAAGTACTTGCAAGTGCAAACCTCAATTCGTGGGTTTTTGAAAAACTAATTTTTGAAAATACTATTTGGCCAAATTATTTTTGTAAGAAATTATTTTTGTGTCCTATACACATGGCATGATCATTGGGAAAGGTTTTAGGATCAAGGAGAAGGAGTATAAGAGTTGGAGGATTTATTTGATTTTTAGAGCACTTTCAAACAGCAGTCAAACATTCAATCAAAGCAAAGACAAAACACTCAAAAGTTTTTGTCAAACCACCTTTTAGCATGATTTAATTCTTTAAGTGTTGTGCCATGAAAATCAGGGTGTGATGACCTACCCCTTACAAGAATCTCGTCCCCGAGATTCCCAAGCTAGGCGTGGAAAGGAATATGAAATCTAGATCCGGGGTAGTCTTCAAGTCCTCATGTTGCTTCTACTTCTGTGTAGTGCTCCATTGAGCTTGAAGTACTTGATGGTGTGGCTTCGTGTATGACACTCTTCTTGATCCAGGTTGCTAATGGGTAGCTCACGGTAGGTTAGATTGGGCTAGGGTCGATGGCTCGGTGGTTAATGCCCTCGTAGAGATCGGGCAAGTTAGGAAGTTGGAAACACTTCGAGGTTGTGATGCATGGAAAGCATTGTGCACATCGGGTAATTCAGGTGGCAACTCCATTGGTAATCGCCTTCTCTTCGTCTCGTAGTGACCTCAGAGGGGGTTTTTAAATCTTGGAGTGATCTCAAAGGGGGCCGATGAATCTTGGTGTGGGTCTCCTTGTCATGGAAATGCTTGGTTCCTTAGAGAGGAGGGGCTTGCAGATACACATGGTCTTTGACGCGGTAGTATACTTCTTGAAGATGGTGGTTGGTGTAGTTCTTCCCCCTAGACATGACGATCTTCAGATGTTCCTTGACCAGTCAATGATTCTTCTTCCGTCTTGGTAGACAAGTATGTCATCGTAAAAGATGACAACTGACTTGTCCAAGCACTCCATGAAGACTTTGTTCATGAGGTACATAAGGTAGGATGGGGGTATTGGTGGTGGTCACGGTTGAGTATGGTCCAAGGTGTTCTCGATCTAGAGTCAAGACCCATGGTCATGATCCGACCATGTTGTAGCTTGGTAGGGCTTAAGGGTTTCAAGGGTTCTAGGGTGCGAGTGAACGTTTATCATCTTATATTTAAGCACAATTCCTGAGATGCCAATTGTTCTATCTAGTCCTCCAAATAGACCACCTTATACCGCTGAAAGCATCATTTCGTATAGGTCAACTCTAATCACCACTCATGTGATTCATATCCTCATGGCTCCCGAGAGGAGGTCTAACAAAATTATATATATATACAATCTCCAAATTCACATGTATGTCTACCCCTAATAATCCATGGGTAGAACATATAAGCTGCTAAGCTTGAACGTGACAATCCAAGGGCTCAGCCTATTCTTCCAAGGTCTAAGATAAAGCATCTCTATCCCAAGGAAACACGTCAGAAGCCACTCCGGATCTTGTTTCCTTCCTATGAGTCAACTCCAAAGAATCCATTAACTACACCAATCATTACATGATCCAAAGAGCTCTTCAAATCCAATCTCTATGGTGTTCCACACGATCTTCTAATATCCTATAATCCACAAATCTTTGGGAAGGCTACCTTACTATAGTCAGTCCACCAATTTCCATCATCATGGTCAAGCAAACTCCAACCTCCGGCTTATATAGAACCCTAAATAAACTCCGACAATTAGTCCAATCTCCTAGTTTATCGTCCACCGAGAAACATGGTATCATGATCGAGATCATCGGTCTAAATCCAATTTACTCCGAACCATGTAGACATACTCAGCATCTATATGCAACTAGAATCACCTACTTAAATCCAAATCTCTTGTCCAACGATAATTCCTACATGTCTCCCCCAAGTCATTATCGTAATATCAACTGTCTCCTATCAATATCCCATGGCTAAGTTAAATCTAAACACTTCCAAGAATTTCATCTTGCGATCATAATTGTCCTACAAAATCCAATTTACTCCAGGGGTAATGAAAGCTATGCTAATCTATACTCATGATCCCACCAAGTTCATCCACCAACATCAAAGCCTCATAATCCACCAAATAGTCTCATATAATTCCTCAAGTCATTGATATAAAATCATCAAGTCATTTGTCCTTTGTTCCTATATCCTCAAATTGGTCTTCCCTATGGCATCGTCAGTTTTGGTGCTATCTTAGGATGATAATGTGCTCGTTCACTATGTTCACTAGTTCCATAATGAACCCAGTGATAAGCAAGGTTACGGAGGCCTAACAAGTTCTCTTGCAACTCTGTGGGTTACGCGCATGGTTAAGGATTTGAGCTAGGGTATCTTATGAAGTCTCGAAGGGTCTAGGAATGGGTCTCTAATCTTGAGGGGCAACCATAACTCTAAGGGGCTGCACTTAGTCTAGGAGGCGGCATCAAAAGTCTTCAGTTCTAGTTGGTCTCCGAGGAAGAATCCTTGGTGTATCTTGTCTTGCTGGCCTTCAGAGATGATAGGGAAAAGTAGCATAGAGGGGGGAGGGAATGCCTAAAGGGGGTTCTATAGTGCAGGTGCAAACAAACGGGCGCCAAAAAGGGCCAAACAAAGGAAAAACAAGGAAGGTGATATAGTCGCGTACTTGTTGCCTAGGGAAAAAGTGTGACTTCTATCAAAGCACAAAAAAATAAAAACAAGCAACACACAGTCATGGTTCTATTCGAACCATCATATGGACTCGACTGCGCATAGGGGGTACACGACTCATCCTACCCTAGGGGTTCTCGGACTCAGTAATCGTGCCTTAAGCCTCGTGTAGTCTTTTGAGTTTCCCTCAGGTGTTGCTACGTCTCTTGTAGTTGTTAGATGAAACGATCCAGGTTGAGCCTGAAGATTCTTTAACAACTTCTTGCCTGTTGAAGTGATGGGGTGAAGGTGGCTCCTCGTAGCTGGCATTGACTCGATCTTCTGTTGTCTTCTTAATCATGACGATCCCTTTTGCCTTCTAAGGCGTCGACGGTACCAGGTAGGTAATCCCTTATGCAATGATATTAACAATGCATAGTAGAGGTCCAACATGTCTGTTACGTTGATGAATACATCGACACCAAGAGCGGGGGATGACGAGAATCGTTTTCCTGCTCACTATAGTGAGGCGGACCAAATGGTGAGGTTCTCATCCACCGGTGGTTGCCGATACAACAACGGTAGTGACAGGGTTACTCTATTAGCGATGTATACCATGATCTTGCATATCCTATGCCATGATCATCATAGGCTAAGGTTGCATCATCCTGGGCAAATTCAAAGGTGTCACCGTCCTCTGGGTCTTCATGTCCTCATTCTTTAAAAGGCGTATCTTACATTGGCATCGTCTTGCTTTGTGGTGTTGCCAATCTTGTGTGTTGAAGAGGTGGGTGAGTGTTTGGCAAGGTGTAATCCTTCTAGGCTACCCACGAGGATTACAAGGATTCCCGTGGTCAGGGCTTGAGGGTGCTAGCGACCGTTTGCAATAGTTTTGAAGGGAAGAGATCGATGGGGAAAGTATACCTTGGTTTTTGAAGAAAAACTGAGAAGGGAAGAGAAGTATAGATAGTTTTGAAAACTAGTAGTTGTTTTAAAGAATAGTTTTACCCTAACTAACGACCATGCTAACTAAGGCTTCCTACAGTCAGGATGGCTCTGATACCAGCTCTGTGGGGACCCTGACTCATAAGTCCTGATCACCGAATGCACGTACAAAGTGATCCCAGAGATCAATGCTCACTGAACACACAGAAGCTGAATAACAAGAGTCTTACATCCATACATACCGTATTACACAAGTAGGACCATTATGGTCGAGTCTTGAGTATAACATCACAACGGAAATCTTCGCCGATAACTTGGACCCATGCCATCTGCCTTAACCCTATAGGCATTCTGACTGGGAAGCGTCCTAGCTCGCATGTTCGTCACCGAAGTATTCTTCATCATATCTTGTTCTTTCATGCCCGCCAATAAAATAACCGTTGGCAAGCCAATGAGTACTTTGAATGTACTACTTAAGCAACCCATGTTTTGGTTCAAGATACAACAATGCTTGATATAGGTAAATTTTGCAGAAAGCTAGTTTTGAGTGCAATGACATGTTCGACAACTTGTAAGACATGCATCAGAGAATTTCAAGTAACCATGAGGACAGGTTCTGAGACATCAACATAAATAGAGTGGGCACCAACGCAACTCAATCGTGTCAAGTCCTTTGACTTGACCCAAGTAGTTTTATCAACACACACACACGGTTTGTAAACATGTGGACGTAGCCCAAGAGCGGTTACCCAACTGTCCTTGACCGTGGACACGGCTATTCGAATAGTTTTACACTCTGTAGAGGTTGCACACTTTACCCACAAGATCCGGGGAACTTCCGTGTCATTCACGACCCGCGATACCTCAAGTACCCGGGGTAAGCACCCGATCACTATCTTTCCCTAGATGACATTAACAAGGAGTCGACTCGTTGTTCCGTATCCTCACGATGTACATCATATGAGACTCACTCGAGATTGTAACATCCGAGAGGGGACACAACGGTGTATCTGGTGCCCTGTAAAGACAGTCATGGCCGCCCTACCTGGCACGACCCCATCCCGAGAGAGAGCACCAACTCTCCCCCGTAACTAGTAATATGGGCTCCAAGCTAGTATCGGCCTAGGTAATCAATAATTCCCTTTCCCATATAAGGGTAGAGTGGTTGCGCATGTAAGGTTGGAATAACGTGTAACTTAAACCAATCCGTTTTGAAAACAACACACACACTTGCCTCGGTACACCACTTCGTCATCAAGTGGCTACCCAACTCATCATCTCCCTCGGGCATAAGTGGCACCCGACGGGGTTTTCGAAAAGTCCTTTGAAAATACTTTGTCTCCATCACTATGCATACTCCCGTCCTTTTTTGCGTAGCACTACTTTAGCATCCTATCTACTCCCACCGGCATAACCCTCATAAGAAGGTTGGATCATGCACAATGCAAGTATCAACGAGGAAGTACGGTGGCAATCCATCAAGGTGATTACCACCTCATCAAGATTCCATTGCGACAACAATATGGTGCTATATGACATGCATAAAAAGGGTTTCATAGACATGGTCAAAGGGTTGCTTGCCTATTTTAACAAAGTCTTCGAGGTATTCAAATATCTCTGGTCCAACTCCAAGCATTTCGTCTACTTCGTCAATTATAAATGGAAACAATCACAATAAGCAACACAACAAGGCAAGAATCAATGTGCTCTAAAAATATGAAGTTGAATTTTATTGGATACCTCTGGTCATATGACGAATGACCAAAGTGATTTCATTGTAAGTGGATCAATGGATATTTCTAAACATTTCGATATGATGGAATCAGGGGGTTTATGGATTTGCAAGAAGTGTACAGAAATATATTTTTGAAAAATGAGCAATGGCACCCATTTAACAAAGGATGATTTTAGAAGCATCTAGGAATTGGTTTCATTGGATTTGGAGTTGAGATGATTTTCCTATGAATTTGCAAAGTTGACTATATATAAAGAAATAGACCATTATTTGAGGTGATACAGAAAGTATTAGTAAAAATGTTCAAAAACTAAGTTTTGAACTTATAGACATCTAGGATTTTGAATCATGGAATTTGGATAAAAAATGAGCTCTCTGTGATTTTCTAAAGTTTATCACAGAAATAGGAAAAATAGGATGTGATAAATATTTGTGAAGGAAATGCTTCTGTAAAAATGTGACAATAGCACCATGTGGTAGGGAATGATTTTAGAAACTACTAGAAATTTGAATCATCAAATTTGGAGTTAATTTGAATTGTTTATGGATTTTTAAAGTTGACTGGAAAAAGAAAAAGGAAAAGGCTATACCACTTATTCTGCGCGCTGGGCGAGGGATAGCTAACGAGCCGGCCCAGTGGCTCAGCTGCGCGCGGGAAGGGCCACGTCGAAGGCGTATTGCCCATAGGCGCTTTCGCTGCAGAGAGGCGAAGAACCGGTGGGGGCGTCTCCACTTAATGACGTGGCCGGCCGACGGGGTCACTGACCTGTGGGCCCCAGCCGCAGGGTCGTCTCCCTCCTCGCGCGCTCGGGACAAGAGGGGGATCGAGCCCGACAGCACGGTGGCCGGTGCTTGCCCCCGACGGCACATGCCACACCCGGCAAAGCCCCGGCCACCAGAGGGGTCGCCTGGAAGCGGCGCACCAGGGGGCGCCCTCGGGGACGGCAGGGAGATGGCCGAGCCATACCCGGCACCGGCAGAGGCGGGCGGAAGCCCGGGCGATGATGCGCAGGGAGCGCGGCGCCCCGGAAGCCTGGGAGACAGGGGGAGAAGGATCGCCGGACCTTGGCAGTTCTTCTGGTGTGGAGAGGAGGAGGGTAGAAGCCCGCCCTTGCCCGAACCAGAGTGGAGGCCGGCGGCGGCATTCCGGCCATGGGGGGTTGCTGGAGGGCACGAGAGGGAGGGGGAGGCTGTCCAGGAGGTGCACGGGCGAGAGAGGGGTCCAACCGAGGCGAGAGAGAGCTCGGGGATGCATTATATGGAGGAGGCGCCGGTGCTCCGTGGGCAGCGTCCACGGACGCGCTCGATGAGCTCTGCAGAGGGTGGAGGAGAGAGGTCCAGGAGGGGCCCGACACCTTGCCGTGTCTCGGACGCCGAGGCGACCTCGGGGGACACCACCCTGCCGCCCAAGGCCGTCTTATGCCCTTGGCATGGGTGAGCTACAGTGCGGGAGAGCACTGTAGCGTGGTCTAGAGCACGAGCTCTGCATGCCATGGCATTGTTTATGTGCCAGGGGCGTGTCCACTAGTGTCTAGGGCTTTGTGGGGTGAGTAAACAAAGGGGAGGTGGCCTTGGATGCCCTGGTGAACCACTAGGAGATGAGAGAGGTTGAGGGAGAGAGAGAAAAGGGCTGTCCAGAGAGAGAAAGTGAGGTTTTACCCTCCAATAATTGATCTATGGACTTGCCATTGCTCTTTGGAGGTGCAAAGGGGACTCGAGGGGCTGTGGTAAAAAGTTGAGGTCATGGAGAAGAGTGGAAGTGGTCAAAATGATGATTTTGGAAAAATTGCAGAAGGTGTTTGTTGTTGGTTTGGGCAAGAAAATTAATTCCACTTGCCATGAGAATTAACAGGATGGAATGGCACATGGAAGTAGGGTGTTCCACCAAGTTTGAGCTCATTTGGGCAAAGTAGCCAATGCAACTTTGGTAAACCCTAGAAATCAGCAGAAATGGCTTTTCCAAGATTTAGTCATGCAAATCTATTCTCCTTGATGCACTACTTGGTGTAGTGTCATCATTTGAGGATTTGAACATGTCTACAAAAATTCAGATCAAAATGAGAAAGTTTCGAATGTAAACTTGTTCAAATTTTGTTCTGGACAGAGAGGGTTTTGGGGCACTTTGATCAAGATAACATTCTCTCCAACTTGTGCCACTTGGTCTAGATGCATTATTACACTATTTGAGCATGTGCACCAAGTTTGAGAGCATTTGGACATGTTTGACAGTGCAAAGTTGTTCAAACTTGAAAAAGGACAGAAGTGGTTTTGAGAGGGTTTAATGGGGTTATGCTGTTCTGCATGACATGAGACTTGGCAAGACCATCAAATGTCATATGTGACATGCTAGAATTTTCTTGGAATTTTTGGGGAATATTTCCCTTGTAAATATTTCAAAAGCTTGAAATATCCGAAAGGGTTTTAAGGGATTTGACCAATACTTTGAACATGACCATGTGCTAAACTCTTATATATGGACAATATATTTCCACTGAGTTTCCCTAGGTTTTTGTCAAATATTTTTAAAGCATTAAAATAATTTTAACCTATTAAAGACCATTTCTGGCCTTAAGAAAAGCTTTTAAATAAAATATTAAAATAACTTTTAAAATTATATTTTTGTGGTTTCTGGGTATCCTATATCTAATAGGAGTCAAAAATATTTTTGTAAATATTTTTACTGCCCTTAATTAAGTACTTGCAGTGCAAACCTCAATTCAGGGGTTTTTGAAAAACTAATTTTTGAAAATACTATTTGGCCAAATTATTTTTGTAAGAAATTATTTTTGTGTCCTATACACATGGCATGATCATTGGGAAAGGTTTTAGGATCAAGGAGAAGGAGTATAAGAGTTGGAGGATTTATTTGATTTTTAGAGCACTTTCAAACAGCAGTCAAACATTCAATCAAAGCAAAGACAAAACACTCAAAAGTTTTTGTCAAACCACCTTTTAGCATGATTTAATTCTTTAAGTGTTGTGCCATGAAAATCAGGGTGTGACAGACCTACCCCCCTTACAAGAATCTCGTCCCCGAGATTCCCAAGCTAGGCGTGGAAAGGAATATGAAATCTAGATCCGGGGTAGTCTTCAAGTCCTCATGTTGCTTCTGCTTCTGTGTAGTGCTCCATTGAGCTTGAAGTACTTGATGGTGCGGCTTCGTGTATGACACTCTTCTTGATCCAGGTTGCTAATGGGTAGCTCACGGTAGGTTAGATTGGGCTAGGGGTCGATGGCTCGGTGGTTAATGCCCTCGTAGAGATCGGGCAAGTTAGGAAGTTGGAAACACTTCCGGGGTTGTGATGCATGGAAAGCATTGTGCACATCAGGTAATTCAGGTGGCAACTCCAGCTGGTAACTGTCTTCTCTTCGTCTCGTAGTGACCTCAGAGGGGGTTGTTAAATCTTGGAGTGATCTCAAAGGGGGCCGATGAATCTTGGTGTGGGTCTCCTTGTCATGGAAATGCTTGGTTCCTTAGAGAGGAGTGGCTTGCAGATACACATGGTCTTTGACGCGGTAGTATACTTCTTGAAGATGGTGGTTGGTGTAGTTCTTCCCCCTAGACATGACGATCTTCAGATGTTCCTTGACCAGGTCAATGATTCTTCTTCCGTCTTCGGGTAGACAAGTATGTCATCAGAAAAAGATGACAACTGACTTGTCCAAGCACTCCATGAAGACTTTGTTCATGAGGTACATAAGGTAGGATGGGGGGTATTGGTGGTGGTCACGGTTGAGTATGGTCCAAGGTGTTCTCGATCTAGAGTCAAGACCCATGGTCATGATCCGACCATGTTGTAGCTTGGTAGGGCTTAAGGGTTTCAAGGGTTCTAGGGTGCGAGTGAACGTTTATCATCTTATATTTAAGCACAATTCCTGAGATGCCAATTGTTCTATCTAGTCCTCCAAATAGACCACCTTATACCGCTGAAAGCATCATTTCGTATAGGTCAACTCTAATCACCACTCATGTGATTCATATCCTCATGGCTCCCGAGAGGAGGTCTAACAAAATCATATATATATATACAATCTCCAAACTCACATGTATGTCTACCCCTAATAATCCATGGGTAGAACATATAAGCTGCTAAGCTTGAACGTGACAATCCAAGGGCTCAGCCTATTCTTCCAAGGTCTAAGATAAAGCATCTCTATCCCAAGGAAACACGTCGTAAGCCACTCCAGATCTTGTTTCCTTCCTATGAGTCAACTCCAGCAATCCATTAACTACACCAATCATTACATGATCCAGTAGCTCTTCAAATCCAATCTCTATGGTGTTCCACACGACCTTCTAATATCCTATAATCCACAAATACTGGGAAGGCTACCTTACTATAGTCAGTCCACCAATTTCCATTATCATGGTCAAGTAAACTCCAAGGTCGGGCTTATATAGAACCCTAAATAAACTCCGACAATTAGTCCAATCTCCTAGTTTATCATCCACCGAGAAACATGGTATCATGATCGAGATCATCGGTCTAAATCCAATTTACTCCGAACCATGTAGACATACTCAGCATCTATATGCAACTAGAATCACCTACTTAAATCCAAATCTCTTGTCCAACGATAATTCCTACATGTCTCCCCAAGTCATTATTGTAATATCAACTGTCTCCTATCAATATCCCATGGCTAAGTTAAATCTAAACACTTCCAAGAATTTCATCTTGCGATCATAATTGTCCTACAAAATCCAATATACTCAAGGGGTAATGAAAGCTATGCTAATCTATACTCATGATCCCACCAAGTTCATCAACCAACATCAAAGCCTCATAATCCACCAAATAGTCTCATATAATTCCTCAAGTCATTGATATAAAATCATCAAGTCATTTGTCCTTTGTTCCTATATCCTCAAATTGGTCTCCCCTATGGCATCGTCAGTTTTGGTGCTATCTTAGGATGATAATGTTCTCGTTCACTATGTTCACTAGTTCCATAATGAACCTAGTGATAAGCAAGGTTATGGAGGCTTAACAGGTTCTCTTGCAACTCTGTGGGTTACGCGCATGGTTAAGGATTTGAGCTAGGGTATCTTATGAAGTCTCGAAGGGTCTAGGAATGGGTCCCTAATCTTGAGGGGCAACCATAACTCTAAGGGGCTGCACTTAGTCTAGGAGGCGGCAGCAAAAGTCTTCAGTGCTAGTTGGTCTCCGAGGAAGAATCCTTGGTGTATCTTGTCTTGCTGGCCTTCAGAGATGATAGGGAAAAGTAGCATAGAGGGGGGAGGGAATGCCTAAAGGGGGTTCTATAGTGCAGGTGCAAACAAACGGGCGCCAAAAAGGGCCAAACAAAGGAAAAACAAGGAAGGTGATATAGTCGCGTACTTGTTGCCTAGGGAAAAAGTTGACTTCTATCAAAACACAAAAAAATAAAAACAAGCAACACACAGTCATGGTTCTATTCGAACCATCATATGGACTCGACTGCGCATAGGGGGTACACGACTCATCCTACCCTAGGGGTTCTCGGACTCAGTAATCGTGCCTTGAGCCTCGTGCAGTCTTTTGAGTTTCCCTCAGGTGTTGCTACGTCTCTTGTAGTTGTTAGATGAAACGATCCAGGTTGAGCCTGAAGATTCTTCAACAACTTCTTGCCTGTTGAAGTGATGGGGTGAAGGTGGCTCCTCGTAGCTGGCATTGACTCGATCTTCTGTTGTCTTCTTAATCATGACGATCCCTTTTGCCTTCTAAGGCGTCGACGGTACCAGGTAGGTAATCCCTTATGCAATGGTATTAACAAGGCATAGTAGAGGTCCAATATGTCTGTTACGTTGATGAAACATCGACACCAAGAGCGGGGGATGACGAGAACCGTTTTCCTGCTCACTATAGTGAGGCGGACCAAATGGCGAGGTTCTCATCCACCGGTGGTTGCCGATACAACAACGGTAGTGACAGGGTTACTCTATTAGCGATGTATACCATGATCTTGCATATCCTATGCCATGATCATCATAGGCTAAGGTTGCATCATCCTGGGCAAATTCAAAGGTGTCACCGTCCTCTGGGTCTTCATGTCCTCATTCTTTAAAGGCGTATCTTCTGTTGGCATCGTCTTGCTGTGGTGTTGCCAATCTTGTGTTCAGAAGAGGTGGGTGAGTGTTTGGCAAGGTGTAATCCTTCTAGGCTACCCACGAGGATTACAAGGATTCCCGTGGTCAGGGCTTGAGGGTGCTAGCGACCGTTTGCAATAGTTTTGAAGGGAAGAGATCGATGGGGAAAGTATACCTTGGTTTTTGAAGAAAAACTGAGAAGGGAAGAGAAGTATAGATAGTTTTGAAAACTAGTAGTTGTTTTAAAGAATAGTTTTACCCTAACTAACGACCATGCTAACTAAGGTTTCCTAAAGTCAGGATGGCTCTGATACCAGCTCTGTGGGGACCCCGACTCATAAGTCGTGATCACCGAATGCACGTGTATAGTGATCCCAGAGATCAATGCTCATGAACACACGTAGCTGAATAACAAGAGTCTTACATCCATACATCTTGTATTACACAAGTAGGACCATTATGGTCGAGTCTTGAGTATTACATCGCATGCGGAAATCTTCGTCGTTAACTTGGACCCATGCCATCTGCGTTAACCCTACAGGCATTCTGACTTGGAAGCGTCCTAGCTCGCATGTTCGTCACCGAAGTATTCTTCATCATATCCTGTTCTTTCATGCTTGGCCAATAAAATAACCAGTGGCAAGCCCATGAGTACTTTGAATGTACTCGCAAGCAACCCATGTTTTGGTTCAAGATACAACAATGCTTGATATAGGTAAATTTTTGCACAAAGCTAGTTTTGAGTGCAATGACATGTTCGACAACTTGTAAGACATGCATTAGGAGAATTTCAAGTAACCATGAGGACAGGTTACAGACATCAACATAAATAGAGTGGGCACCAACCCAACTCAATCGTGTCAAGTCCTTTGACTTGACCCAAGTAGTTTTATCAACACACACACACGGTTTGTAAACATGTGGACGTAGCCCAAGAGCGGTTACCCAACTGTCCTTGACCGTGGACACGGCTATTCGAATAGTTTTACACTCTGCAGAGGTTGCACACTTTACCCACAAGATCCGGGGAACTTCCGTGTCATTCACGACCGCGATACCTCAAGTACCCGGGGTAAGCACCCGATCACTATCTTTCCCTAGATGACATTAACAAGGAGTCGACTCGTTGTTCCGTATCCTCACGATGTACATCATATGAGACTCACTCGAGATTGTAACATCCGAGAGGGGACACAACGGTGTATCCGTGCCCTCAGAAGACAAATATGGCCGCCCTACAGCACGACCCCATCCCGAGAGAGAGCACCAACTCTCCCCCGTAACTAGTAATATGGGCTCCAAGCTAGTATCGGCCTAGGTAATCAATAATTCCCTTTCCCATATAAGGGTAGAGTGGTTGCGCATGTAAGGTTGGAATAACGGTCGCAACTTAAACCAATCCGTTTTTGAAAACAACACACACACTTGCCTCGGTACACCACTTCGTCATCAAGTGGCTACCCAACTCATCATCTCCCTCGGGCATAAGTGGCACCCGACGGGGTTTACGAAAAGTCCATTCAAAATACTTTGTCTCCATCACTATGCATACTCCGTCCCTTTTTGCGTAGCACTACTTTAGCATCCTATCTACTCCCACCGGCATAACCCTCATAAGAAGGTAGGGTCATGCACAATGCAAGTATCAACGAGGAAGTACGATGGCAACCCATCAAGGTGATTACCACCTCATCATGATTCCATTGCGACAACAATATGGTGCTATATGACATGCATAAAAAGGGTTTCATAGACATGGTCAAAGGGCTGCTTGCCTGTTTTAACAAAGTCTTCGAGGTCTTCAAATATCTACGGTCCAACTCCAAGCATTTCGTCTACTTCGTCAACTATCGCCTAAACAATCACAATAAGCAACACAACAAGGCAAGAATCAATGTGCTCTAAAAATATGAAGTTGAATTTTATTGGATACCTCTGGTCATATGAGGAATGACCAAAGTGATTTCATTGGAAGTGGATCAATGGATATTTCTAAACATTTCGATATGATGGAATCGGGGGTTTATGGATTTGCAAGAAGTGTACAGAAATATATTTTTGAAAAATGAGCAAGGGCACCCATTTAACAAAGGATGATTTTAGAAGCATCTAGGAATTGGTTTCATTGGATTTGGAGTTGAGATGATTTTCCTATGAATTTGCAAATTGGCTATATATAAAGAAATAGACCATTATTTGAGGTGATACAGAAAGTATTAGTAAAAATGTTCAAAAACTAAGTTTTGAACTTATAGACATCTAGGATTTTGAATCATGGAATTTGGATAAAAAATGAGCGCTCTGTGATTTTCTAAAGTTTATCACAGAAATAGGAAAAATAGGATGTGATAAATATTTGTGAAGGAAATGCTTCTGTAAAAATGTGACAATGTCACCATGTGGTAGGGAATGATTTTAGAAACTACTAGAAATTTGAATCATCAAATTTGGAGTTAATTTGAATTGTTTATGGATTTTTGAAGTTGACTGGAAAAAGAATAAGGAAAAGGCTATACCACTTATTCTGCGCGCTGGGCGAGGGATAGCTAACGGGCCGGCCCAGTGGCTCAGCTGCGCGCGGGAAGGGCCACGTCGAAGGCGTATTGCCCGTAGGCGCTTTCGCTGCAGAGAGGCGAAGAACCGGTGGGGGCGTCTCCACTTAATGACGTGGCCGGCCGACGGGGTCGCTGACTTGCGGGCCCCAGCCGCAGGGTCGTCTCCCTCCTCGCGCGCTCGGGACAGAGGGGGATCGAGCCCGACAGCGCGGTCACCGGTGCTTGCCCCCAGCGGCACAGGCCACACCCGGCAAAGCCCCGGCCACCAGAGGGGTCGCCGGGAAGCGCCGCACCAGGCGGCGCCCTCGGGGACGGCAGGGAGATGGCCGAGCCGTGCCCGGCACCGGCAGAGGTGGGCGGAAGCCCGGGCGATGATGCACAGGGAGCGCGGCGCCCGGAAGCCTGGGAGACAGGGGGAGAAGGATCGCCGGACCTTGGCGGTTCTTCTGGTGAGGAGAGGAGCAGGGTAGAAGCCCGCCCTTGCCCGAAACAGAGTGGAGGCCGGTGGCGGCATTCCGGCCATGGGGGGGGGGTTGCTGGAGGGCACGAGAGGGAGGGGGAGGCTGTCCAGGAGGTGCACGGGAGAGAGAGGGGTCCAACCGAGGCGAGAGAGAGCTCGGGGGATGCATTATATGGAGGAGGCGCCGGTGCTCCGTGGGCAGCGTCCACGGACGCGCTCGGTGAGCTCTGCAGAGGGGGGAGAGAGGTCCAGGAGGGGCCCGACACCTTGCCGTGTCTCGGACGCCGAGGCGACCTCGGGGGACACCACCCCGCCGCCCAAGGCCGTCTTATGCCCTTGGCATGGGTGAGCTACAGTGCGGGAGAGCACTGTAGCGTGGTCCAGAGCACGAGCTCTGCATGCCATGGCATTGTTTATGTGCCAGGGGCGTGTCCACTAGTGTCTGGGGCTTTGTGGGGTGAGTAAACAAAGGGGAGGTGGCCTTGGATGCCATTGTGAACCACTAGGAGATGAGAGAGGTTGAGGGAGAAAGAGAAAAGGGCTGTCCAGAGAGAGAAAGTGAGGTTTTACCCCTCCAATAATTGATCTATGGACTTGCCATTGCTACTGGAGGTGCAAGGGGACTCTGAGGGGCTGTGGTAAAAAGTTGAGGTCATGGAGAAGAGTGGAAGTGGTCAAAATGATGATTTTGGAAAAATGGCAGAAGGTGTTTGTTGTTGGTTTGGGCAAGAGAATTAATTCCACTTGCCATGAGAATTAACAGGATGGAATGGCACATGGAAGTAGGGTGTTCCACCATGTTTGAGGTCATTTGGGCAAAGTAGCCAATGCAACTTTGGTAAACCCTAGAAATCAGTAGAAATGGCTTTGCCAAGATTTAGTCATGCAAATATATTCTCCTTGATTCACTACTTGGTGTAGTGTCATCATTTGAGGATTTGAACATGTCTACAAAAATTCAGATCAAAATGAGAAAGTTTCCAATGTAAACTTGTTCAAATTTGGTTCTGGACAGAGAGGGTTTTGGGGCACTTTGATCATGATAACATTCTCTCCAACTTGTGCCATTTGGTCTAGATGCATTATTACACCATTTGAGCATGTGCACCAAGTTTGAGAGCATTTGGACATGTTTGACAGTGCAAAGTTGTTCAAACTTGAAAAAGGACAGAAGTGGTTTTGAGAGGGTTTAATGGGGTTATGCTGTTCTCCATGACATGAGACTTGGCAAGACCATCAAACATGTCATATGTGACATGCTAGAATTTTCTTGGAATTTTTGGGGAATATTTCCCTTGTAAATATTTCAAAAGCTTGAAATATCCAGAAAGGGTTTTTGAGGGATTTGACCAATACTTTGAACATGACCATGTGTTTAAACTCTTATATATGGACAATATATTTCCACTGAGTTTCCCTAGGTTTTTGTCAAATATTTTTAAAGCATTAAAATAATTTTAACCTATTAAAGACCATTTCTGGCCTTAAGAAAAAGCTTTTAAATAAAATATTACAATAACTTTTAAAATTATATTTTTGTGGTTTCTGGGTATCCTATATCTAATAGGAGTCAAAAATATTTTTGTAAAGATTTTTACTGCCCTTAATTAAGTACTTGCAGTGCAAACCTCAATTCAGGGGTTTTTGAAAAACTAATTTTTGAAAATACTATTTGGCCAAATTATTTTTGTGTCCTATACACATGGCATGATCATTGGGAAAGGTTTTAGGATCAAGGAGAAGGAGTATAAGAGTTGGAGGATTTATTTGATTTTTAGAGCACTTTCAAACAGCAGTCAAACATTCAATCAAAGCAAAGACAAAACACTCAAAAGTTTTTGTCAAACCACCTTTTAGCATGATTTAATTCTTTAAGTGTTGTGCCATGAAAATCAGGGTGTGACAGACCTACCCCCCTTACAAGAATCTCGTCCCCGAGATTCCCAAGCTAGGCGTGGAAAGGAATATGAAATCTAGATCCGGGGTAGTCTTCAAGTCCTCATGTTGCTTCTGCTTCTGTGTAGTGCTCCATTGAGCTTGAAGTACTTGATGGTGTGGCTTCGTGTATGACACTCTTCTTGATCCAGGTTGCTAATGGGTAGCTCATGGTAGGTTAGATTGGGCTAGGGGTCGATGGCTCGGTGGTTAATGCCCTCATAGAGATCGGGCAAGTTAGGAAGTTGGAAACACTTACGGGGTTGTGATGCATGGAAAGCATTGTGCACATCGGAGTAATTCGGTGGCAACTCCAAATGGTAATCGCCTTCTCTTCGTCTCGTAGTGACCTCAGAGGGGGTTGTTAAATCTTGGAGTGATCTCAAAGGGGCCCGATGAATCTTGGTGTGGGTCTCCTTGTCATGGAAATGCTTGGTTCCATAGAGAGGAGTGGCTTGCAGATACACATGGTCTTTGACGCGGTAGTATACTTCTTGAAGATGGTGGTTGGTGTAGTTCTTCCCCCTAGACATGACGATCTTCAGATGTTCCTTGAGCAGCTCAACGATTCTTGTTCCGTCTTCGGGTAGACAAGTATATCGGGGATATACCCCGCGGCGTAAACCGGCCGGAAGTATAACCCGGCCGGACTTGGCGATTTACCTGAAGAACCCGCTGACACTTGGCGGTTCACTGGCGACCCGGCGGTTTATGGTTCATTGGTAATCCGCAGCGGGTCGAGGAGCGGCAAGACCCGTGGCCTGACCGGGCGGTTCATGAAGGCCGGTTCAACTACGGTGGGCGGTTTAAGAGGAAAGGCGTGAGGAATATTTGTCTTACAAGGAGCTAAGACATGGACTTGTATCCGACTTGTAATACAAGATAGGCTAGTCCTAGTCCTAATAGGACTCCACATGTAACCCGCCCTTTCAACATATATAAGGAGGGGCAGGGCTCCCCCAAAGAGGGACAGGCTACAAGCAAACAACAATATCTAGGGCTAGACACAACTAGAGGAGAGCCGGTTTACGGTGACTCCCTCATGATCATAATGAGACCTAGCCTCAAACAGCACGTAGGGCTATTACCGGATAATGTTTCCCGGGGCCCGAAGCTGTCTAAATCCCTGTCTTGTGTTGCGTCTCTCGATTCCGCTCAACCCCTCTCAAGCTACCACATAGATGCGTTGGCCTCGCGACTAAGTCCTGACATTAAGGACATCCGCGTGTTAATTCCACGACAGCTTGGCGCCCACCGTGGGGGATGCGCATGATGGTGTTGAGTTCTTGGAGGGATCTCTCCCAAAGGTCGAGAAGTTCGTAAATTTCCGGATAAAGAAGAATCGGTTTGGAAGGGTCTACGTTTGCAATCCGCGAGATATGCGTTTGATGAAAATTAGGGTTTCGTGCAGTACGACGGTTGATCATGATCCGGCAATCCGTTGAGTCAAAAAACGAATCGGTATCTGCTGCATTGAAAATATGGCTGTTGTGACATGCCGTTGTGGTGACCCTTGGAGCAAGAGCCTCTGTTAAAACTGCTGAGCCGCCGCCAGTCAAGCCCTCGCTTCCTCATTTGGGAAATACATGGACTGCAAGTTCATCAGAAATTTAAGGTTTTGCGTTCTTGTGTACCTCGCCCGGCCGCGACGCTGATGCGTCGAATCCGAATCAAAAATCAGTTTTTGCGATTTGCGATCGTGGGTTGCCGAGACCGACAAAAATTGTGTTGCAGCCGTCGTATGCACAGATCGTACAAACCACAGTATACAACAAACAAGTCCCGAGGCAGGCGTGGCTGGGACTACTTGTGTCAGACATCAAATCGGAGTTAAAGTACTACAACAAGCTGCAACGCCACTAACGCAAATCGATTGCTTGTTGGAGCGATTCACTAGCACTCCATAAATGTTAATTGAAGACTACTCCATGTGAAATCCCGTGAGGGCCACTAATGCTTGCACAAGGATTGAGGTCTAATTGCTCGAAGTTTAAGTAGCACTACCACGTACATGCACATGAAGCCAGCTAATCGGTCGGCAGGGGCCACGACACAGCGGAACCTGATCGAGGATAGTCAAACAAACAGCGACCGGGGAGACGTGGTCGCGACTCGGGCCTCGCTGGAATCACCGCCCTGCGCCATGGCTCACTTGGCGCCCGGTTTGACCGACGACTTCTTGGCCTCGCCTGAGCTGCCCACGCGGCCGCGCCGCCACTCCTCTTGTCCGAGCCGCCGGTTTTCGCTGCTTCAAGTCGCCAAGTTGATCACGTGCGGGCCGGGCTGCTGCTCATGACCACCTTTGTCGCGAGGCTTCGGCCGGCCCTCGGTCATGACTCGACTCCGCTGGGCTTTGCCCACACCAGCTGTGCCACAAGCCGCTGGCACTTTGCTTCTCATCTTTCGCGTCGCTTTTAAGCCGCGTCAACCGACCATGCAACTTGCGATTATGCCTATCCTTACACGGGCAATATGATCTTGAGTGCCATTGTTATAAGTGAACCGCTAGGAATTAGTCTCTAAAAGAGCTGGGACCGCGGCACAGGTGCGATTTTCTTTCACGATGTTTATAACTACCTCCAAGTTTAAGTGGTGTTAGCGATGGGATATCTCAAGTGAGCAGACATGCCGTGGTGACACTACATATTGATAGTGCTACTTATACGTGGAGATCAAGAGCCACTACTGTTTCTTCATCACATCAAGACAAAGAAAAGAAAGAGACAAAACAAGAAAGGTCACGTGGAGCGGCGTCGGTGTTACTTAGAATCAGCATTCACATTCATCTGACAAATATATCAGGACAATGATTCATTATCAAGCTGGTGCCATGCTGTGCCTATGGAGCGTGCGTTAGCACCATCATGCACTGGCGGTCGCACCAGTTTGAATGGATGTGCGCAGCTGCCTCCCGTGCAGCTTGATCTACATCAACTTCGCTGGAACCACGCTTGCGATCGACTTCGCCGTCCGCGGTTTACCACTCCCTCGATTGACTCGCATAGCCTCGCAACCGCTTACAACGCCGCGGGTCGACTCACCGTCTGCGGTTGGCTTACCAACGTCGCCGCGCCGACTCACCCGCTTGCACCGGGTTTACCATGCCGCGGCGGTTCACCCATGAACGACTTCAACTTCACCTAGCGATCATCAATTTCATGGCGGATTATTTCCGGCCTGGCACATCGGTGATATCCATCTAAAATATATTTTATTGGTACATATTATTTTGTCAAAGAGCGGTTTATCTTTGTCTTGGTCTGCAATATTGTTGATGCGGGACAATTGTTCACTACATCAAAACGATGTGATTAACTTTTGTCCGCGCGGTTTACAACACACCGTGGCGGTTCATCTGTCAAGCCACCTTTAATCATGGGCGTCTCTACCGTCCATTTATTGCGGCCTGGTCTACATCAACATACCAGTCGCACCTTTTATGCATGAGCAAGTCACAGCTTGGGTAGCCCGGTTTTCTTTAAAAATGGAGGCAAATTATCATATACTATAAACCGCCGTCTACACCGGATGGCTCAATGGGAAGGCGCACAAATCGCCGCCACTACGCTTTGGTTAACTTCAAATCGCCAGTTGGAAGGAACCATTGGCCGAGTTGCTGACACGGCTCATACGGGATCATTTATAACCCGCCGCAGTCATCACAACCTTCTGTGGATTTGCATCGTGTTATCAACACCAATGAGTCGTGAACCACCAAATATGGAGAGTTTCAAGCCAACTCCTCGAGTCACCTTGAGACTCGGGGGCTACGATGACATGACTAAGCAAATCTTGCCAGCAAATTTAAGAACCCTGTGACGATGGAGGAAAGATAACCCGGTCCCGGAGGCTCTTGTTATTTGAAGGCCGTCGAGAAAATTTCCGGCTTAATAAGTATATGACAGTTACAAAATCCCGGCTCAAGCAAGAAGTTCCGGATCATCAGAAAGGATTCCGGTTTAAAATCCGGCTCAAGGGGAGTCAGTCTCACTGAAGCTCTCAAGTATCCGGTTTAACATCCGGTTCAAGGGGAAGATATCTCCCACAAAGCTTTGAAGCTCTCAATATCCGGTTCAAAATCCCGGTTCAAGAAGGATTTATCTCTTGCAAAAAGTTAAAGGGTGCCAAAGAGGACCTGCTGCCATGATGCGCGGTTCAAACATGGGTATCATGCCTTATTGGCTTATCATATTATTGATCACTTGGGGGCTTGGTCATGTCTAAACCATAGTCACACCTCTTGATCGGCGCAATGCCACAGTATCACTTGGGGGCCTTGGTCGTGTCCGAACCATAGCAACGCCATTTGGTAGGCGAAAAGCCACAAGATCACTTGGGGACTTGTGGTCACGTCTGAACCATAGTCACGCCTCTTGATCGGCCTAGTGCCACAGCATCACTTGGGGGCTTTGGTCGAACCCGAACCATCGCTACACCTCTTGATCGGCGTAATGTCAATGCATCATTTGGGGACCTGGCTGACTCGAACCATAGCTACGCCTTTTGGGGGCTTGGTCGTATCCGACCATGGTAATGCCTCTTGATTGGCTCAAAGCCTCATTTGCAATGGTTTTATATTTGCCTTTGCTTGAATTTTGTTCTCTTTTAAATTATTTCTTTTGTTGTGTTTTCAAACCGACATTATTAATCCGGTTCAAACTGTCAATTACAAATTGACGGAACACGGTCAAATCCTAATCCGGAGACTATTTGCCGGTTTGATTTTAACCATCTTATATATGGAGTAAACCGTGTTCATTAACCCGGCTTGACTTTCAATTACAAATTGTCAAGACATGATCAAATCATAATCCGGAGACTATCCGCCGGTCTGGTTTGACTATAAGTCGCCAAGATTATATATGGTTAAACCGGTGTTTATCACAACCCGGTACGGTTTTATCATAAACCAACACAGTATGAAAGGAGTTATCATTACTCAAGATTGGGGTCATCACCCTTACTACAAAAAAATTTGGTAAATCAATGATGTGATTCAATGTCACAGGTATGATATATTTCATTGATTATTCTTAAAGTGCAGCCTTGGTTATAAACCTGGGTTATCTGTTGGGCATTATGACCCGTCCGGTGGTAAACCGCCAGGACACTTTAAACTTGTTGTATGCAGACAGGTTGAATAAAGCATGATGATAAATTATCCAGTGTTTATTAAACCGGCCTGGCTTTAAGACGATAAGTCGCCAGTATATGATGAGAAATTATCCGGTGTTTGTTAACCCGGCCTGGCTTTGGACTATAAGTCGCCAGTACATATTTAGATTGCGCCATTGGAATCATGCGCTTATAAATCATTGGGTTATATTATTCAAATAGCCAAACTTGGCTGAATTTTCATTATGATATTGAATGAATAAGGTTTTTCATACCAGATTATATTATCTTGAATAGCCGACATGGCTAGATTTTTATTATGGTTATCAATAACCAATATTATGATTGAGGTTTTCAAAGTCGCTTCAGCAATGGCTATTATTTCATCAATGGGTATGATTTATTCTACAATGGAGGAATAGTCCCGAGTCAACAAGGGCTTACGACCCGGCACTTGGGGGCTACATTATTTAAGTTGAGATTATATCAAATATGCTAGTGTCATGTCGCCGCAAGCATGCACCATGACACTTGGGGCTAATGCAAAGTAATTTTTGCTCATATTATTGAAGACCCGACTCATCACATTATAATGAGTCGGCCCTTGGGGGCTACCAATAGCTCCTCACAACATGTGAAGGTACACAGCATATTATTCAATATATTGAAGGGTCCACTGCTCAGTTGGTAAAGCACAAGGCTCTTAACCTTGTGGACGTGGATTCAAGTCCCATGATGGGGGTTACATCATATGATGTTATTTTCATTGAAGTATATATTAAGTCCCTGCTCATTATTGCATAATGACCCGGCCCTTGGAGGCTACACTGGTTGAAGTTTTTATAAGTATAAGACAATTACAAGTCCCAGGTTGCTGCAAGCATGACAACCCGGCACTTGGGGGCTACATAATATGGAGTATTCAGTTTTACTAAGTGGACTGGGATGAACAACATGGATTTCTTCTTAAGTGGCAGTATTTATATTGAAGCAAAAGTCTTAAGCTACCACTTTGTTACGCTCAAAGACTTGGGGCTACAGATATTATATTATTATCGAGGAAATATTTTCAAATTCTACGATTGAGCAAACTAGGTTGACCAAGGCGTCACCAATCATTATGGCCCTGTGGCTGCTACCCGGCGTCATTAATAATCATGAACCGACGTTGGCAAACAATCATGAACCGATGTCTGCAACAATCATGACCCGGTACCATCAATATTTATAAACCGGTGATCTTGGCAATGATAAACCGACAAGTTTTACGTCCTTAAACCGGCTGAAGATTGGATGAATATTTCAAGGACCGATATTGTTTTTAAGCATTGGGAGTTAAATCAAAGGAGTTATCCTTCACAATATATTTTCTATGAGAAACCAATGTCGACAAGTTGATTATGAAGCTGGCCTATTAAACCGGATTTTATATAAGGAGGAAATGACAAGGATTTAAGGATGATCGAGATGCGGTTTACAAGAATTCTTAAACCGGAGCATAATCTGTCAAGTTTGTTCTTGTGTTTATTTCACAGGATCAGTTTAACATGGATAAATCCAAATTAAACTGGGGGCTAATATCGGGGATATACCCCGCGGCGTAAACCGGCCGGAAGTATAACCCGGCCGGACTTGGCGATTTACCTGAAGAACCCGCTGACACTTGGCGGTTCACTGGCGACCCGGCGGTTTATGGTTCATTGGTAATCCGCAAAGCGGGTCGAGGAGCGGCAAGACCCGGTGGCTTTGACCGGCGGTTCATGAAGGCCGGTTCAACTACGGTGGGCGGTTTAAGAGGAAAGGCGTGAGGAATATTTGTCTTACAAGGAGCTAAGACATGGACTTGTATCCGACTTGTAATACAAGATAGGCTAGTCCTAGTCCTAATAGGACTCCACATGTAACCCGCCCTTTCAACATATATAAGGAGGCAGGGCTCCCCAAAGAGGGACAAAGCTACAAGCAAACAACAATATCTAGGGCTAGACACAACTAGAGGAGAGCCGGTTTCTGGCGACTCCCTCATGATCATAATGAGACCTAGCCTCAAACAAAGACGTAGGGCTATTACGGATAATGTTTCCCGGGGCCCGAAGCTGTCTAAATCCCTGTCTTGTGTTGCGTCCTCGATTCCGCTCAACCCCTCTCAAGCTACCACATAGATGCGTTGGCCTCGCGACTAAGTCCTGACACTAAGGACATCTGGCGTGTTAATTCCACGACAAAGTATGTCATCAGAGAAAGATGACAACTGACTTGTCCAAGCACTCCATGAAGACTTTGTTCATGAGGTACATAAGGTAGGATGGGGGGTATTGGTGGTGGTCACGGTTGAGTATGGTCCAAGGTGTTCTCGATCTAGAGACAAGACCCATGGTCATGATCCGACCATGTTGTAGCTTGGTAGGGCTTAAGGGTTTCAAGGGTTCTAGGGTGCGAGTGAACGTTTATCATCTTATATTTAAGCACAGTTCCTGAGATGCCAATTGTTCTATCTAGTCCTCCAAATAGACCACCTTATACCGCTGAAAGCATCATTTCGTATAGGTCAACTCTCATCACCGCTCATGTGATTCATATCCTCATGGCTCCCGAGAGGAGGTCTAACAAAATCATATATATCTACAATCTCCAAACTCACATGTATGTCTACCCCTAAAAATCCATGGGTAGAACATATAAGCTGCTAAGCTTGAACGTGACAATCGAAGGGCTCAGCCTATTCTTCCAAGGTCTAAGATAAAGCATCTCTATCCCAAGGAAACACGTCGTAGGCCACTCCAGATCTTGTTTCCTTCCTATGAGTCAACTCCAGTAATCCATTAACTACACCAATCATTACATGATCCAAAGAGCTCTTCAAATCCAATCTCTATGGTGTTCAACACGATCTTCTAATATCCTATAATCCACAAATCTGGAAGGCTACCTTACTATAGTCACCCACCAATTTCCATTATCATGGTCAAGTAAACTCCAAGGTCGCTTATATAGAACCCTAGATAAACTCCGACAATTAGTCCAATCTCCTAGTTTATCGTCACCGAGAAACATGGTATCATGATCGAGATCATCGGTCTAAATCCAATTTACTCCGAACCATGTAGACATACTCAAGCATCTATATGCAACTAGAATCACCTACTTAAATCCAAATCTCTTGTCCAACGATAATTCCTACATGTCTCCCCAATTAATTATCGTAATATCAACTGTCTCCTATCAATATCCCATGGCTAAGTTAAATCTAAACACTTCCAAGAATTTCATCTTGCGATCATAATTGTCCTACAAAATCCAATTTACTCCAGGGGTAATGAAAGCTATGCTAATCTATACTCATGATCACACCAAGTTCATCCACCAACATCAAAGCCTCATAATCCACCAAATAGTCTCATATAATTCCTCAAGTCATTGATATAAAATCATCAAGTCATTTGTCCTTTGTTCCTATATCCTCAAATTGGTCTTCCCTATGGCATCGTCAGTTTTGGTGCTATCATAGGATGATAATGTGCTCGTTCACTATGTTCACTAGTTCCATAATGAACCCAGTGATAAGCAAGGTTACGGAGGCTTAATAGGTTCTCTTGCAACTCTGTGGGTTTCGTGCATGGTTAAGGATTTAAACTAGGGTATCTTATGAAGTCTCAAAGGGTCTAGGAATGGGTCTCTAATCTTGAGGGGCAACCATAACTCTAAGGGGCTGCACTTAGTCTAGGAGGCGGCAGCAAAAGTCTTCAGTGCTAGTTGGTCTCCGAGGAAGAATCCTTGGTGTATCTTGTCTTCTTGGCCTTCAGAGATGATAGGGAAAAGTAGCATAGAGGGGGGATGCCTAAAGGGGTTCTATAGTGCAGGTGCAAACAAACGGGCGCCAAAAAGGGCCAAACAAAGGAAAAACAAGGAAGGTGATATAGTCGCGTACTTGTTGCCTAGGGAAAAAGTGCGACTTCTATCAAAACACAAACAAATAGAAACAAGCAACACAAAGTCATGGTTCTATTCTAACCATCATATGGACTCGACTGCGCATAGGGGGTACACGACTCATCCTACCCTAGGGGTTCTCGGACTCGGTAATCGTGCCTTGAGCCTCGTGCAGTCTTTTGAATTTCCCTCAGGTGTTGCTACGTCTCTTGTAGTTGTTAGATGAAACGATCCAGGTTGACCCTGAAGATTCTTCAACAACTTCTTGCCTGTTGAAGTGATGGGGTGAAGGTGGCTCCTCGTAGCTGGCATTGACTCGACCTTCTGTTGTCTTCTTAATCATGACGATCCCTTTTGCCTTCTAAGGCGTCGACGGTACCAGGTAGGTAATCCCTTATGCAATGATATTAACAAGGCATAGTAGAGGTCCAACATGTCTATTACGTTGATGAAAACATCGACACCAAGAGCGGGGGATGAAGAGAACCGTTTTCCTGCTCACTATAGTGAGGCGGACCAAATGGCGAGGTTCTCATCCACCGGTGGTTGCCGATACAACAACGGTAGTGACAGGGTTACTCTATTAGCGATGTATACCATGATCTTGCATATCCTATGCCATGATCATCATAGGCTAAGGTTGCATCATCACAGGCAAATTCAAAGGTGTCACCGTCCTCTGGGTCTTCATGTCCTCATTCTTTAAAGGCATATCTTCTGTTGGCATCGTCTTGCTGTGGTGTTGCCAATCTTGTGTTCAGAAGAGGTGGGTGAGTGTTTGGCAAGGTGTAATTCTTCTAGGCTACCCACAAGGATTACAATGATTCCCGTGGTCAGGGCTTGAGGGTGCTAGCGACCGTTTGCAATAGTTTTGAAGGGAAGAGATCGATGGGGAAAGTATACCTTGGTTTTTGAAGAAAAGCTGAGAAGGGAAGAGAAGTATAGATAGTTTTGAAAACTAGTAGTTGTTTTAAAGAATAGTTTTACCCTAACTAACGACCATGCTAACTAAGGCTTCCTACAGTCAGGATGGCTCTGATACCAGCTCTGTGGGGACCCCGACTCATAAGTCATGATCACCGAATGCACGTGTACAGTGATCCCAGAGATCAATGCTCACTGAACACACAGAAGCTGAATAGGAGTCAAAAATAGGAGTCAAAAATATAATTATATTTTTGTGGTTTCTGGGTATCCTATATCTAATAGGAGTCAAAAATATTTTTGTAAAGATTTTTACTGCCCTTAATTAAGTAATTGCAGTGCAAACCTCAATTCAGGGGTTTTTGAAAAAACTAATTTTTGAAAATACTATTTGGCCAAATTATTTTTGTAAGAAATTACTTTTGTGTCCTATACACATGGCATGATCATTGGGAATGGTTTTAGGATCAAGGAGAAGGAGTATAAGAGTTGGAGGATTTATTTGATTTTTAGAGCACTTTCAAACAGCAGTCAAACATTCAATCAAAGCAAAGACAAAACACTCAAAAGTTTTTGTCAAACCACCTTTTAGCATGATTTAATTCTTTAAGTGTTGTGCCATGAATATCAGGGTGTGACAGCCTTGGAAGTTGTTGATGAAGCGGGTACGCATCTCATCCCAGGAGGAGATCATTCCGGGAGCCAGGTTCAGGAGCCAGGTTCGGGCTCCGTCCTTGAGCGCCATGGGGAACCAATTCGCCATGACCTTTTAGGCCCCGTTGGTGGCTTCGATGCCCAGCTCGTAGAGCTGAAGGAACTCCGCGAGGCAGGTCTGGCTTGAACTTGCGAGGCCATGCGACGCTACGTAGCTCGGCAGTGAAGGCGCGGCAGCCTGCAGTCGCCATCGAGGCTCTCTGCTGATGCGGAGCTTGCTCTTGTGGATTCCAGCGCCTTTCTGCACTGGAGCGTAGCAGAGGTCTTAATCTTGATGGCGCTGAGCGCGATCGCGGCGCTCGATCTTTGGGAGCACGCGAGCACCTTCTTGGGGACGAGGGATCTCCTGACAGCTCCTTTCTTGTTGCGCGGGCGCCGCACGCGGAGGGTCTCGTCCCGGGGCCATGCGCCTTGGAGCCAGGGCGCCTTCTTGGGGAGGAGGTGCCGGGGGCACCTCCGGCTCCCTGCCCCCGCGCGGGGTGAAGGGCGAGGCAACAAGAGGGGCGGCACGGGGGAGCCCCCTGCGGCACGGACGAGCTCGGCGACGCGGTCGAGCCACTCCTCATAGACGTCTTCGACAGGGCGGTAGCGCAGGAGCTCGTTTGCCGCGATGAGCGCGGCTCGAGCCTCCATGGGAGCGCGGTGCGCACGGGACGAGGAACCAGCAGGGGCGAGTGAAGGAGTAGCTGTGCGGCCTTCTCGCCTCACCGATGGATGCATGGACGAGGCCTGCTACTCGTTCCCCGCCGGGCAGTGGCGGCGTTGGCGGCGGCGGCGAGGAACGGCGTGGGTGCTCGCCGACGGAGCCGTCTGGCGACTCGGCGGCGCGAGCAGCCCGATACCGGCGCTGAGCTCGGCGGCGTCGACCATGGACACGACGGAAGATCACACGCGACCAGCGGAAGAAAGATTCCGGCGTACCCCTACCTGGCGCGCCTAATGTCGGATTTCTGGTTCCGGCAGACCCTTGAGGTTCGAACTCTGGGGTGCGCATGGAGATCTTTCGCCTACCAGCTCACGCGCTAATGGTTTGCAAGGGATCTAAACTAGGAACAATGAACAGCACAAGAGACACAAGATTTATACTGGTTCGGGCCACCGTTGAGGTGTAATACCCTACTCCAGTGTGTGGTGTGGTGGATTGCCTCCGGGGCTGATGAAGAACAGTGCGAAGGAAGAACAGCCTCGCGAGGGGCTGTTCTTGAGCTGGTGCGATGGACTGCTTGGGTGAGTCCAGTCGCTTCTCTCTCTCTCTCTGGTAAGTTCGACCTGTCCCCTCTCTCTGTGGTGGCTAGTCCTATTTATAGAGGGAGGCCCTGGGCCTCTTCCCACATAATGAGCGAGAAGGGCACCAACAATTGGCCATTTTGAAGGGGAACATCTAGTACACTTATCCTGAGTAAAGTTGGTCTTTGGCTGCCAAAGGCTCTCACGGTGACGCCCTCCTGGGCTCCACGATGACCTCCGTCCTGCCGCTCTACTGGTCTTGGTCTTGTTGCACCGAAGCGGTAACCTTTGCCTGATGCCTTGGCCTGTGCTTGCCTCCTTTGCACCATAGGGGAAACGAGGACACTGCGCAGGCTGGCACCCGCCTGGCGCCCGCCTGATCTCGGTCGTCATGGCTTGCGTCACGGGGCACCCTCATGAGGTACAGTTGAAAGTGCGTTATATCGACTAGAGGGGGGGTGAATAGGCGATTTTTATGAATTCTTCACTGAGGAATTTGCCGGTGAGGAAATTCCTTAGTGAAGAACTACTTGCATCGGAATAAGTACTTAGAAGTATGCATAAGAGAATGCGGGCATGGTCATCATGATGAAATGAACACAATCAAAGAGTACAGAAAGCGTAAACACATGATAGCACAAGATGAAGACAAACAGACTGAAGAAATTGAACTGAGGAAATTGAGAAAGTCCTCAGTCAAAGTCTTCAAACACAGATATGAATGAACACTCAACACAGTAATGAGGAAATGGAAGGGTTGAGGAAATAGAACCAGTAAAGTTGGTGAAGATAATGATTTGGTAGACCAGTTCCAACTGCCGTCTCGGTTATGCGTCTGGTTGGAGCGGTGAGTATTTAAACTCGAGGACACACAGTCCGGACACCCGATCGCCGAGCACGCAGCTCAGACACCAAGTCCTCACCAGATTCTCCTTGAACTAAGGTCACACAGACCTCGTCCAATCACTCGTGGTAATTCTTGAGCGACTTCCAAACCTTCACAGACTTGGTCACTCGGCGATCCACAATTCCTCTTGGATGCTCTAGACCATGACGCCTAACCGTCTGGAAGAAGCACAGTCTTCAAAGGTAACAAGCGTCGGATCCACGCAGGATCAATCTCTTCAGGGATGCTCAATCACTTTGGGTTTGTAGGGGTTTGGTTTTGGGTTTTTCCTCACTCGATGATTTTCGCTCAAAGTCTTCGGAGGATGGGTTGCTCTCAAATGACAAGTGTCAAGTTTCTCTCGGAGCAGCCAACCAGCTAGTGGTTGTAGGGGGGGGGGGCTATTTATAGCCTAGGGAGCAGCCCGACATGATAAGACATAAATGCCCTTCAATGATATGACCGTTAGGTGGATAAGATATTTTGGAACAGCTAGCGCCAAGACAAGAACGGTCGGAAATTTGAATCTCAAATTCCTCGTGGCTATCATGTTCCTCATCGTAGGCAATCCATGGCAGCGAATTCCTAACTCCTCGGTCGAACAAATTCCTCGTGACTAGAAAAACTTCGTCTCACATCAAGAAATTGACTGAATCAGTATGAGATTTCCAAAGGCTTCACTCGAAGGGATTGGTAGGTGTAGGATTTTCAGTTGAGCATCACATGGAAATTTTTCCTTAGTATTTCCTCGACCCCCTTTAACAATGCACGGTGTTTCCTATGACTCAAGAAAGAGAAAAACGAAACTACGAAAACAAAAGTCTTCACGCTTCATGTTCCTCAAATGAATACCAAGTCTTCAAGGTCACACCAATTTCTTCACTTTCAAAGTCTTCAAAAAGTATTCAAAATATCAAAGTCTTCAGTCGAAGAACTTCATTTTAGGGGTCGACTTTCTCTATAAATATCAAACTCCTCACAGACTTATAGACATGTGTACACTCAGAAACACATTAGTTTCTTAACCTATAAGTCTTCAATACACCAAAATCACTAAGGGGCACTAGATGCACTTACAACCCTGCCTTGATCTCTCCGCCTCCTCGCGAGCCTGCCTGACGAGGCTGCTTGTCGGTGTCAAAACCGGCGGATCTCGGGTAGGGGGTCCCGAAGTGTGCGTCTAGGCAGATGGTAACAGGAGACAAGGGACACGATGTTTTTACCCAGGTTCGGGCCCTCTCGATGGAGGTAAAACCCTACTCCTGCTTGATTAATATTGATGATATGGTTAGTACAAGGGTAGATCTACCACGAGATCAGAGTGGCTAAACCCTAGAAGCTAGCCTATGGTATGATTGTTGTTCATCCTACGGACTAAAAACCCTCCGGTTTATATAGACACCGGAGAGGGCTAGGGTTACACAGAGTCGGTTACAATGGGAGGAGATCTACATATCCGTATCGCCAAGCTTGCCTTCCACGCCAAGGAAAGTCCCATCTGGACACGGGACGAAGTCTTCAATCTTGTATTTTCATAGTCCAGGAGTCCGGCCAAAGGTTATAGTCCGGCTATCCGGACACGCCCTAATCCAGGACTCCCTCAGTAGCCCCTGAACCAGGCTTCAATGACGACGAGTCCGGTAGCAGATTGTCTTCGGCATTGCAAAGGCGGGTTCCTCCTCGAATACTTCATAGAAGATTTTGAACACAAGGATAGTGTCCGCTCTGCAAAATAAGTTCCACATACCACCGTAGAGAGAATAATATTTACACAAATCCAACTCTTGGCGTATTCTGCTGACATCACACCACAGCCAAGCCTTTATTCGAATCGTTTCTTGTCCCACCTCAAATAGCGTTTAGCGAGGCGGTTTCCTTGGCATGTCTTGTCGAAGCAGAGATCGTGTCCCCTTATTCCGGGATTCTCATCAATACGGGCACGGGTAACCCAATCGTGCCCGTTGGTATGTCTCCTCAATCGAAGGCGAGTCCCAAACGGTCACGGGGAGGGCTCTTGGTATTCAACCTCTTTATAAAGAGACCAAGGCTATAGTCCTTTCTTTCAATCTCGATCGAATCCGCCTCTCACCTCGAGTTCCAACACCCAAAGCTCCAGATTCAGGCGCTTCGGACCTTCGACGATGTCCGGCTCTGACCTTCAAGGCCGGTGGATGCCTTCCTCCGTTACGGAAGAAGACGTGCTAAAGCTAAGAGATGCCAGGTATCGAACCGGTGAAATCCCGCATAGGCTGCCTTCTCAAGGGCAGGTTATTCCCACTCCCAAGCCTGGCGAGAGCATGGTGTGCGCGTCTCATTTCCTTCGGGGGCTAGGCTTCCCGATGGACCCCTTCTTGAGGGGGCTCCTGTTTTATTATGGGCTGGAATTTCACGACTTGGCTCCGGAGTCCATCCTCCACATCTCATCGTTCATTGTCGTGTGCGAAGCCTTCCTTTGTATTACTCCTCACTTCGGATTGTGGCTTAAGACCTTCAAAGTAGAGCCGAAGATGATCGAGGGGCAGCACGCGGAGTGCGGAGGTGCTGTTATAAGCAAGAATCTTTGACGCTCCATGGCCCGAGGGCTCTTTTCAAGAGGAGTTCAGCTTATGGCAACGAGAGTGGTTTTATATCACAGCTCCCAGGGGCACCAAGTGGGTGGCGCCACCTGCCTTTTGCTCGGGTCCCCCACCAACGCTAGCGTTATGGGTCAATAAAGGGTTTAACTGGGGGCCGTCCAAGGACGTGCCCTTTTTGCGGGGCCGCATTCGAGATCTCCTAGAAAGAGACATCAATCTGGTTGTAGTGACGCAGGTCATGTTGATTCGCCGCACCCTGACCTGCAAACGTCACCCCCTCCGCCTTTGGGAGTTTAATCCGGAGGGACCACGAGCCCTCCAACATTTTATGGGCGCGACGCCCATGGAGATGTACAAATTGTTCTTCGGATCACAAGCAATGTGTCCGGACTCGACCGAGGACGCAGGTCTGAGCTGCAATCGCCGGATACTCAAGTAAGTAGCCCTGTGCAGGACACGCTATCCGTGATATTTATCATAAAATTGCCCTTAAAAGAGTCGTCCCTTAAACATGAGTGGATAGCGAAAGCAAAGATAATCAGGTGTCCGCCCTCCACGAGACCACGCCGATCCCGTGTTAACCAGATCTTTGGAGGTTGCGCCTTTGGAAGAAGGCGAAGGGGGGAACAAGGAAGCTACCGCCTCCCCGAAGGATGCTGTCAGGAAAGGAGGAATAGAGAATTCCTCTATCCATGGGAAGAAGAGGACCGCCTCTGAAGACCCAGAGACCAAGGTCTCAAAGCGGGGGAAGAAATCTTCGTCGAGAGGGTCCCTGTGTTGGGGATGCCTCGGCCGCACTATGCCCCCAAGGGGATCAGCCCTCCACCGAGCCGTAAGTAGAGAGGGGAGTTTTAAAATGAGAGACATCCTTGTTCTGTTTCTAAGGAAGATAACCGAAATTTTACCTTGTAGTTCGGATCTCAGCCCTTCTCAGCAGAGCTCATCTTAAGGGGATCTTCGTCCAGAGATGATGGAGAGTGGAACGCCTCCCCCTGCCGTACCGCCTTGTGAGGCGGGCTACCCTGAGGTGTCGTCACAGAGGGTTTCTCCGAATCTGGCAGGGCCGGAAGGCAGTCGTATAGCCCCCCAAAGCCCTCTGTGTCCGGCCTTCGAAAAAGGCCATCGGACGAGTCCGGCACCGTCACATGCTGCAGTCGGAGGAGTCAAGGATCTGCTTTCAGGCGGCGTCTATCTCAGAAGAACACCGTGCATTGATGGGTACGGTGATTGAAATGATTTCATCCGCGGAGAGCGGGTTGTACGAGGCCTTCAGGAGTTTACTGACAGGTTTTGAGGTAAGCAAAATGATGTACCTTGACAGTTCCGCATATATAAGATGCGCCCTGTGTAGATAGTAGCCCCTGAGACTCTGTGCGTTGTCAAAAAATACAGCGCGCCGAGGATCATAATCCCAGGTATAATATGTCGCCCTTCCTATGTAGGTGGCGAAGTGTCCGTGGCTAGCGGATCGATGGATTTGCCGAGCTAAAGCGGCAACTTGACGTGGCAGATGTCGACATCGCTCTTGTCAACAAGCGGCTTGACGAGGCACAAGGTATGTAATTTCTCCGAAGACACCTGGTAAGAGGAGCTTGATGCCCGTATCTTACAACATGTGTGCTTGATGCAGATGGTGCCGCTGCCGTGGAGAACCTTCGGGAGGAACTTGCCCGAGCCAAGGAGCAGGCCAGGAAAAGCGATGCGGCTTCCTTAAAGGCGGCTGAAGAGCTGAAAGCCGAACAGTGATCATCGCCAAGCAAGAAGGAAATGGCCGAGATGGCTGTGAAGTTGAAGAATGCTGCCGACCGCTGCAAGCTTCTTGAAAAAGAAGATCGGGCGGAACAGAAGGACCTGGAGAAGGCCACTACCGAGGCCAAAGATGCTCGCTCTGCGATGAGAGCTATGAAGGAGGAGCTACGTCAGGCCGGAGATATCGCGGCTGGAAAGCCCTTTATGCTGCAGATGAAGTTCGGGGATCCTAAATATGCTCCATTGGACCAGCTGTGGAGTGCGGCGGACACTTATCTGGACTTGGCGGCGAGTGCGGCGGATGCAGCCGAACACTTCCGAGATCAAAAGTATCACGAAGTGGAAAAGCTTTTTGGTCGCAGTTCCACAATCCAGAGCGCCCACTTCCATTAAATGATCGTTTGGCCGCATGGGCGGAGCTGAATAGGTTATCCAGACTCGCCACGAATTATGTCGTGAGTCATCTGTGGCCGGAAAGGCCCGAGCCGAAGAGTAATTTTAGCTTGGTGCAGCAGCTCCTTGGTGCGGTGCCGCATATCAATGCAATGAAGAGGTCAGTGTGCATAGAGGGTGCGCGGATGGCTCTTTCCCGTGTCAAGACATACTGGGCGGAGATGAAGGCCATCGTTGTTGCATCCCGAGATTCGGACGGGAGCCGAGTACCTGCCGAGCACTATTTTCAGGAAGTTCTGCAGGGCGCTCGTTTAATAGAGACGCAGTGCTCAAAGGATATTATGTTCGAATAACATATATTATTGTAAAACAATGTTTCGAGGGAATATAAAAGCTTTTTATACTTGTGCCTTCAAGAATTAAAATACCTCTGTCTTGGTGTTAATGTATATGTGTATATAACCTGAAAGATCGCAGTCTTCGGCTTCATCCCCCACGCATATAATGCGGGGGTGTTCGCAGAAGGCGCATTTTCACACTTGATCCAACGTCTTGGTCTTATTAAGGAGGTGATAGCGCAGCGAACTAGGCAACCGGACTATAATGCTTTATCACTTTCACTTGGCCATAGGAGTTTGACAGTGTGGCTATTATATAGCCCCTAGAGGCACCGCGCTCACCCGAATTCGGCGTGTGTGTGCCTGGCCGGGAAACGACCCTTCGTTAATGCGGAGGAATCCTAAAGATTCCGGAGGGTCATCGAGTGGTTGATCAGTCTCACGCTATATCAGTTTGATGTACCCCTCGTGCAGAGTGTCAAAGAACTGCTGCACCTCGACGTCCTCCGGCTCCTTCCTGCTCGGGTCAAGGCCATGCGCGTTGCAATCCAGCATCACGGCGATGATCTTGGTCCGGCGCGAATTATTGCACAGCGGGACCACTCCCACCGACAGCTTGAACAAAGGCCCCTTGAAGACCTTGCCGGCCTTTGCGGTGGCCCTCACGACCTTGCCGGTCCGCTTGACCTCGCCATCACGGCCCACATCAAGCTGGAAGAGTCGCTGGCATAAATGGGCATGCCCCATCACTGTGAAGTTGTGGTCGAGGCCGGGGTAAAGCAGCATGATGTCGGCGGGTTTCATAAAGAGCCATGCCGGCCTCCCCTTGTTGTGCAGTGGAGCGATCCGGCGACGGACAGAGTCTGCCCCGATCATCTCAAGGGTGAGCCCGACCTCGGTGAGCCGAACGATCCTGGTGGTGGCGACTGTGAGCTTCTCGTCATCGGCGTCGACGTCGCTCCAATCGCTTCTGCGGACCGGCGGCACCCGGCGAACTTCACAGAACGCCGGCTGGTCCTTCTCTTTGATCTAGCACCACCGGCCCCGCCATTCTTCCCACCTCTCCTTCATGGCGCCATCCGGGTACACTCCCTTGGACCTTGGGATCCAGGTGATGCAACCAGAAATGGCGCCTCCCGTTTGGATCTGAGGGAAGAAGTAATGGCGGAAGAGCGCCGTGTTGGGATGCACCCCGGCGAAACCCTCGCAGAGGTGCGCGAAAAGGGCCATGCACTCCACCGCATTCGGGGTAAAATCCAAGAGGCGGAAGCCAAAGGTGTGCATGATGTCACTGCAGAAATCGGAGAAGGGAGGACAAAGCCCGCAGGAAAAATAGTCGACAATGAAGGGGTACCGATTTGGAGCAGCCTCGGTGCAGTTGGCGGGGATGACGCGCATGGCTGGATGCCCCGACTTCTCTCCCCCCGTCTTCACCCCCCCACAGGGGCTTGAAGGCTTCCTGGAGCTCGAAAACGTCAACTGTCGAGGGGAAGAAGGCGGACTGCGTCCGCTGCACCGCCAGCGCACTCTCCAGCGGCTCCGCCGCTCTGGCATCCTTGGCAACTCCCTTGCCCTTGGTATATTTTGGCGCCATGGCGGCTGCGGGAGGGGGGCAAGAAACAGAGGATGGCGGGAACACAATGGCTGCGAGCAAGAGCAAAGCTTGGGGAAGAAGAGGAAGGTGAATGGAGGCTTACGAGATTGGGATTGCGCAAAGGGTAAAAGGAACAGTGCGCCCGCGGTTATCCCTTTTTATGGGGAAGGTGTGGGTCGCACTGCCCATTTACTGTGACGTGACGCATGCATGCGGGAACCGCCCCATACATGCCGCCCATGTCAAGCGCACCCCCCCACGTAGAGCATTCAACACAGGTCGTGGGAAGCGCGGCGCGCAAAAAGTTTTACCGCGGTAAAAACCGCCCCGCCTGCCCGCGCACCGTTTTGGGCCTGGCCCAACAACGTCTTGTGCTTATGTGTGGCCCAGGCCCGGGGGCTCCTGTCGGTGTACAAAAGAAGGGGCGCACCTTTGTACCCCTTTACCTGCAGACGGTCGGAGCTGCTACTGCCACACCAAGCAGAGCAGGGAGGTAAACCAAGGTAAAACCAAAGCTCAAGACGGCCAGAGCAACGCCAAGATCAAGACCGCAAAGAAGCAGAGAGGCGAAGCAGGTTCCCCCGGCAAGATCCTTGCAGGGGGCAGCCTCAGCGGCCCCGGCAAGACCCTTGCTGGGGCGGCTCACCCACACCAGCAGAGTGAGCCACTCTAGAGCCCACGGGTTCCAACTCAGCCAACCACGTTGGAACTAGGGCTTGGGAGGCACCTCCATTGTGGCATGCAGATCTTTGTAAAGACCAAAGACTATTCAAGATCAGATGAGGATTTAAAGACAATAGCCCTCGGCAAGATCCTTGCCGAGGAAGGCCACAAGACCCCCATCAAGATCCTTGCTGGGGACGATAGCGCGCCACGACAAGAACCTTGTCGGACCACCCGGCAAGGCCCTCACCAAGGATGCCAGCAGGGCCAGTGCTAGACCCACACCAACCAAGTCTCCGCCGCCGTTCGCATGCAGCTGTCAGCTCAACCAGCTGAGCAGGCACCTGCGTGGCAACATGCAGCTCCTAGGCAAACTCATCAAGCGCCTGTGTGGCGGCATGCAGATCTTCGTGAAGGCTCCACCACCGCGCCACCTCAGCTGCCTGCCTGCCTACATGGCGCCGCACGCATCGTTGGCCAGGGTGCCTGTCGAAGCGAGGAGGAGCGGCGATGGACGGGACGGGCCTCGCCCCCGTCCCCAATAAAGCTAGGGACACCTCAGAGACGCATTAAATGCGTCTTGTCTTGTAATACGAGCGATTAGCTCGCAATACTATACGCCTTTCCACCTCCTGTATGCCATTGTGGCAGCCCCTTTCGACTATAAAAGGAGGCCCATGGCATACTGGAGAAGGATTCGACTCTTTGGAACCACGCACCCCACCATAGCTAGTTCGAGAGCTCAAGAACTCTCTGAAATACACCCACCAAAGCAGGACTAGGGTTTTACGCATCTTCGCGGCCCGAACCTGGGTAAACGATCCTTGTGCTGACTACTAATCCTGCTCTTCTCGCAACCCTGCGCCCCGGCAACCGTAGTAGGGATTCTTGTGATCCCATAGGTGTCGTTCCACACCGACAAGCCGCATCAACAAATGGTGTAATATAACTCTGCAGTACTTTGAACTGATGCATGTTATTTTCCCGTTTGATCTCCCCTTGTATGTTCACCCTACGTTAATTGGGTAGGCTTGCCGGCACGTAAACCTAGGCCGCGGTGCCTTGAGGACGGATCCCCAATAGCCTGCCGGGTGTGCTTGCTGCCAGGCAAACCACCTTACTGCTCTTAACGCGGCCGCTCAAAATGTCAAGCGGACTCGAGACAGAACGAGAGCGTTGCCAATTGCAGAAGGTCACCCTGCCGTTCTCGACGCAGCCGATCGATCTGTTGAGTGGACTCGAGACAGAACGAGAGCGTTGCCAATTGCAGAAGGTCACCCTGCCGTTCTCGACGCAGCCGATCGATCTGTTGAGCGGACTCGAAACAGAGCAAGGGTGTTGCCAATAGTGGCAGGGCTCCATTGCGTGCAGGTTTTCCATACACAGGGAAAGATCTTGGAGGATGATAACCTTATATATAAAAAGGAATTGCTCAAAGTTTTGCATGACTTAGCTTTTCTGCCACTACGTGGGCATTCGCTGCATCCCCCGATGATGACGACCACGATGAAGCCGCTGCTCCAACTAGACCACATTTCCACAACTATGCCCCCTTACCTGGCGCGCCAAAGATGTCGGTGGAAACGACACCTATGGAATCACTGGGATCCCTCCTACGGTTGGCGGGCGCGGGGTTGTGCAAAGAGCGGGTCTGGTAGTCACCACAAGGATCGTTTACCCAGGTTCGGGCCGCGAAGATGCGTAATACCCTAGTCATGCTTTGGTGTATATTTGAGTGTTCTTGAGCTCTCGACCTAGCTATGGGGCGTGCGTAGTCTAAAAGATCTGAATCCCTCTCCAGTACGCCTCGGGCCTCCTTTTATAGACGAAAGGGGTTGCCACAGTGGCACACAGGAGGTGGAAAGGTATACAATGTACAAGCTTATCGCCTGTCATTACGGAACAAGGCACATTAAATGCGCCCGTTAGGTGTCTCGTTGCTTTATTGGGGACGGCAACGACGCCCGTCCCGTCCGTCGCCGCTCCGCTTCGCTCCGATACGCGTCCAGGCCAACGAGGCATGCAGCGCCACATAGGCAGGCAGGCTACTGAGATGGCGTGGTGGTAGGGTCTTCACGACGATCTGCATGCCACCACGCAGGTGCTTGCTGAGTTGGCCTGGAAGCCGCACGTTGCCACGCATGTTCCTGCCGAGCTGGTTGGGTTGGCAGCTGTATGGGAATGGCGGTGGAGTCTTGGCAGGCGTGGGTCTAGATGTGGCCCCGCAGGTGTCTTTGGGAAGGGTCTTGCCGGGGCCCGGGCAAGGGTCTTGTCGTGGCATCGCGGTCTTCCCCGGCAAGGATCTTGCTGGGGGCCTCGTGGATTTCCTCGACAAGGATCTTGCCGAGGGTCGTAGTCTTCTGGTCTTCATCTGATCTTGTGTGCTTATGATCTTGACGAAGATCTGCATGCCACCACGGAGGTGCCTCCCGAGCCTTAGTTCCAATGTAGTTGATGGTGTTGGAACCCTTGGGCTAAAGGGTGGCGCGCTCTATTGGCGTTGGGCAAAGTGCCCCGGCAAGGCTCTTGCCAGGGCTGCGGAGGCCGCCCCGGGAAGGGTCTTGCCGGGGGAGTCCACCTCGCCCTCTTGCTCTTCGTGTCTCTGATCTTGGCGTTGCTTTGCCCGTCTTGCGCTTTTGGCTGGAGTGCTGCTCTGGTATTCTCATGCTTCTGCTCCCTCCCTTTGCCCTACTAAGTGTGGCCGCAGGTGCGGCTCTGACTGCCCGTGCACAAGTAGAGGGGTAAAAAGGATAGCCCCTACTTTAGTACACCGACACCGACCAAAAGAAGTGTCGTGCAAGAAAACGGAGTCCAAAGAGCACACGAGGTGCCCACGAGGCAGGGGCGCGCCCAGGAGGTAGGGCGCGCCCTCCACCCTCGTGGATGCCTCTTGTCCCTTTCGGACTACTTCTTATTTTCCTATTCTCTTAAATATTCCAAAACGGAGAAAAATTGCCATTAGAACTGTTTTGGAGTCAGTTTACTTACCGTTCCACATACGTATTCCTTTTCGGAGTCTGAAACGTTCTGGAAAGTGTCCCTTATATATTCCTCCGGGGTTACGGTTCCAATAACATTAGTTTCAACATTTATTTGGTTACTTGAGATATAATGTTTGATTCTTTGACCGTTCACCACCTTTGGATTTGTGCCCTCGAAGTTGTTGATTTTTATGGCACCGGAACGATAGACCTCCTCAATAATGTAAGGACCTTCCCATTTAGAGAGAAGTTTTCCTGCAAAAAATCTTAAACGAGAGTTGTATAGCAAAACATAACCACCTACATTAAACTCACGCTTTTGTATGCTTTTGTCATGACATCTTTTAACTTTTTCTTTAAACAATTTGGCATTCTCATAGGCCTGAGTTTTCCATTCATCAAGTGAGCTAATGTCAAATAACCTCTTCTCACCGGCAAGTTTGAAATCACAATTGAGCTCTTTAATGGCCCAATATGCTTATGTTCTAGTTTGAGAGGTAAGTGACATGCTTTTCCTTAAACCATTTTATACGGAGACATACCCATAGGATTTTTATATGCAGTTCTATAGGCCCAAAATGCATCATCACGTTTCTTGGACCAGTTCTTTCTAGATCTATTAACAGTCTTTTGCGAAATTAATTCGAGCTCTCTATTACTAAGTTCTACTTGACCACTAGACTGCGGGTGATATGGAGATGCAATTCTATGATTAAAATCATACTTAGCAAGCATCTTAAGAAAAGCACCATGAATAAAATGTGAACCACCTTCAGTCATTAAATATCTAGGGACTCCAAACCTCGGAAAAATAACTTCTTTAAGCATCTTAATAGAGGTGTTATGATCAGCACTACTAGTTGGAATAGCTTCTACCCACTTAGTAATGTAATCAACAGCAACTAAGATATGTGTATACTCATTAGAGGAAGGAAACGGTCCCATATAATCAAAGCCCCAAACATCAGATGGTTCAATAACAAGTGAATAGTTCATAGGCATTTCTTGACGTCTACTATTATTACCAATTCTTTGACATTCATCACAATACAAGACAAACTTACGGGCATCTTTGAAGAGAGTAGGCCAATAAAAACCGGATTGCAATACCTTATGTGCAGTTCTATCTCCAGCGTTGTGTCCTCCATAAGCCTCGGAGTGACACTTGCATAGGATATGTTCCTGTTCATGCTCAGGTACACAACGTCTAATAACACCATCTACTCCTTCTTTATAAAGGTGTGGGTCATCCCATAAGTAATATCTTAAATCAGAAAAAACTTTTTCTTTTGCTGGTATGTGAAACTAGGTGGTATAAATTTAGCAACGATGTAATTAGCATAATCAGCATACCATGGAGCAGTGCGAGAATGTAGGATGTTGAGAAGATGTGTCTAGAGGGAGGGTGATTAGACACTAAGTATCAAAGTTGCAGTTTTTAACTTCTTTTAGGTTTAAGTGGAGTTTAGGCACAAATTTAACATTCTCAATACATAACAAGCAAGCATGCAAAGAGTATGTGAGCAGCGGAAAATAAAGCATGCAACTTGCAAGAATGTAAAGGGAAGGGTTTGGAGAATTCAAACGCAATTGGAGACACGGATGTTTTTGTCGTGGTTCCGATAGGTGCTGCTATCGTACATCCACGTTGATGGAGACTTCAACCCACGAAGGGTAACGGTTGCGCGAGTCCACGGAGGGCTCCACCCATGAAGGTTCCACGAAGAAGCAACCTTGTCTCCCACCATGGCTGTCGCCCACGGCCTCACTAGCGGTAGATCTTCACGAAGTAGGCGATCTGCTTGCCCTTACAAACTCCTTGGTTCAACTCCACAATCTTGTCGGAGGCTCCCAAGTGACACCTAGCCAATCTAGGAGACACCACTCTCCAAGAAGTAACAAATGGTGTGTTGATGATGAACTCCTCGCTCTTGTGCTTCAAATGATAGTCTCTCCAACACTCAACTCTCTCTCATAGGATTTGGATCGGGTGGAAAGAAGATTTGAGTGGAAAGCAACTTGGGGAAGGCTAGAGATCAAGATTCATATGGTAGGAATGGAATATCTTGGCCTCAACACATGAGTAGGTAGTTCTCTCTCGTAAATAGGATGCTTTGGAAGTGTAGGCTTGTTCTGATGGGTCTCTCCACGAATGAAGAGGAGGTGGAGGGGTATATATAGCCTCCACACAAAATCTAACCGTCACACACAATTTACCAAACTCAGTGGGACCGAATCATAAAACTCGGTCACACTGATTTAGTAAACCTAGTGACCGTTAGGGTTTTCGGTGGGACCGGAATGCAACTCGGTAGGACCGATATGGTTAGGGTTAGGGCATAACGTAATCTCGGTGAGACCGATTACACAAACCCGGTGAGACCGATTTTGGTAATAAGCTAACCAGAGAGTTGGTCAGGCAAACTCGGTGAGACCGATTTACACAAACTCGGTGAGACCGATTTACACAAACTCGGTGAGACCGATTTACACAAACTCGGTGAGACCGATTTTGGTAATTAGCTAACCAGAAAGTTTGCATTGTAATCTCGGTAGTACCGATTGCACAAACTCGGTGAGACCGAATATGGTGATGGACATACACAGAGAGATTACAATCCCATCTCGGTGAGACATAGATCCCTATCGGTGAAACCGATTTGCCTAGGGTTTGTGGCAGTGGCTATGACATCTGAACTCGGTGGCGCCGGATAGAAAGAATCGGTAGGGCCGAGTTTGACTTTAGGTTTAGGTCATATGTGTGGAAGTGGGAAAGTAGTGGAGGGTTTTGGAGCATATCACTAAGCACATGAAGCAAGAGGCTCATTAAGCAACACCTCAACCCTCCTTGATAGTATTGGCTTTTCCTATAGACTCAATGTGATCTTGGATCACAAAAATGTAAAATGAAGAGTCTTGAGTTTGAGGCTTGAGCCAATCCTTTGTCCTTAGCATCTTGAAGGAGTTCCCACATCCTTTAGTCCATGCCACTCCATTGTTGAACTTATCTGAAACATACTAGATAAAAGTGTTAGTCCAACAAGAGATATGTTGACATTAATTACCAAAACCACCTAGGGAGCACTTGTGCTTTCAATCTCCCCCTTTTTGGTAATTGATGGCAATATACATCAAAGCTTTCGGTAAGGATATAAAGAATAGCAAGTAAAGCTTCGGAAAGACATGTAACAAGCA
The DNA here is from genome assembly GCA_021605145.1 of Aegilops bicornis. Taxonomy (NCBI): domain Eukaryota; kingdom Viridiplantae; phylum Streptophyta; class Magnoliopsida; order Poales; family Poaceae; genus Aegilops; species Aegilops bicornis. The sequence goes on along the minus strand of CM038672.1, from coordinate 335,813,644 downwards.
TAGGCTCCCCCTATAGGTATGCAATCATCTGACTATGGAATGTAGAAGCATGTGAGAGCAATAACCATGATAGAGTAGGCAATGTGTTACATGTATCTTGGCCATATGCATCAGAGCAAAGAATATTAAAGAAATTACCTTCATGCTCATGAGTCCTTGCAAAATAGTATGTACATCAGCAAGAATTCCTCATACACATGAGTGTGATGCATATACTTACCTTGTAGTCTTGAGTTGGCTTAGGATAAAATGAACCTGCACAAACAAGGTTAGATAACACAGGTACATCTACTAGCCAGAGCAAATGTAAGAAACCACAAGAATACGAAGACTGGGATGACATGTAGAGAGTGAGTACTGAGTACCACATTGGATTAGACATGTCCCCAAGAGTAAAGATATGCAATGAATTTAAACGATTCCTTTACCTTAGATGTCTTGCTCCCCCTGAATCTAGCATGGGATATTGGGAGAAGATAGGGAACAGAAATTCAGAGCTGAAAAATAGAGCTGAAAGATATAAATGAACAGAGCTTAATGCAAATAAGCACACATGAACATGTCTTTCCCCCAAAAAGACATGTGGCATCTCTCCTCTTGAACACCAAGCATCTGGGATCCTTGAGAAACACTTTATACTTGAGTATTCTCTCCCCCTGGAGATCTCTTTCTCCCCCTTAATACTCTCTCTGATGTGATCTCTCTAAGTGATAAGTTTTGATGTGATCTCTCTCTCTCCCCCTTTGACATCAATTTCCAAGAAGGGTCTTCTGGAATTTGTTGTGAATGGGTTTGGTCCTTGAGTCACAACACAAAGCACTGGATAAAATTGTGATGCTTGTAGAGGACAAGATTCATTGAGTGGAGCTGGATCAGAAGAAACACAGAATAAGTGGCAAACTGTTTTTCCTGTTGTAAAATCGGTGGCACCGAGTGGTGTGCTTCGGTTGTACCAAAAGGATTCGGTTGGACCGAAAACAACAAATCGGTGAAACCGAGTCCATCATAGAGAAAACTCTTGTCACCTCAGCTCATTAGACTAGAAATATCTCACAAAGATTTGCAAGGAATTTACTGAATGATATGCAATGAATTGGATGCAGAAAATGCAGAGCAAACAGAAAGAAAAGAATGAAATATAGATGAAGTTTTTTTTTGAAAGGGGAAACAAATATGCATGAGACAAATGCAAAAACACAGAAAAGGACACGAGAGAACTTCATCTAGAGATGGTCGGTGACAAAGTCACCTATGTTGGAGTATATTGACTTAGGAGTCAAGTGAGATCACTTGATCATAGGTCATATTCATCTTTTAAGCTCAAAATGGGGTTACCATTTTTCGTTTAAGCATTTTGATGTATTCTCATCTTGTCGAGTTTCTTTAGCTCATGACTCGGAGTAAAGCTTCTCTAAGATGGAATAACATACCTTGGTTGGTGGTATTGTCCATGTAGTTGAACTTGTGTGGATTGCTCAAGGTTGATGCAGCTTATCAAGAGTTGGGAGCACCACTTGAAATTTGAGTCCATCTACCTACACGGGTTAGTTTTTGCAAGGAAGAACACTTGTATATCCAAAAATGATAATCATGAAGCTCAATCATACAGTTTGTCAAAGGATATGTTTGAATGATTACGTGCTTCCTTGTATTCAACCACCATAGGGTAGAGACTTGGTGATGTAGAGATTGCTCAAGATGTGAGTAGATTACAATCTCATGGAATTTGATTCAGTCAAGTACCTACATGGGTTAGATAACATGCAAGATGCAAATAGATCCGAGATGTAATATTTTCATTATAAGAGAGATATCATGGATTAGTCATAAGCTCATGTCTTGCATGTATCCAATGGAGTATCTACTCCAAGTTTGAAGCATCTATGATGTTCAATTCTCCTCTCAACCTGCAAAACACTTTCTCATCAAGAGGTTTAGTAAATATATCCGCTAATTGCTTTTCAGTGCGAACATGCTTAAGATTAATGTCACCCTTAGCAACATGATCTCGAATGAAGTGATGACGAACTTCAATATGCTTAGTTCGAGAATGTTGTACGGGAGTATGACCAATTTTGATAGAACTTTCATTGTCACAAAGCAATGGAACATGTTTCACATATATCCCATAATCTTTAAGAGTTTGGTTCATCCAAAGTAATTGAGCACAACATGAACCAGCGGCAATGTACTCCGCTTCGGCTGTAGATAAGGATACCGAGTTTTGTTTCTTGGAGGAGCAAGACACAAGAGATCTACCAAGAAATTGACAAGTACCCGAAGTGGACTTTCTATCAACCTTGTCTCCGGCATAGTCCGAGTCAGAATAGCCAACAAGATCGAAGAGGCCCTCTTAGGATACCAAATGCCAAAATTCGATTGTATGAATTAAGTATCTCACTATCCTTTTCACGGCCTTAAGATGACATTCTTTAGGAGCAGCTTGATATCTTGCACACATGCACACACTTAGCATAATATCGGGACGTGAAGCACATAGGTATAACAATGATCCAATCATAGAGCAATAAACCTTTTGATCAACCGGTTTACCATCTTTGGTCAAATCAATATGTCCACTAGTAGGCATGGGTGTAGACATACCTTTGCACTCTTGCATATTGAACTTCTTGAATAAGTCCTTAGTGTACTTCGTTTGAGAGACAAAAGTACCTTCCTTAGTTTGCTTGATTTGCAACCCAAGAAAGAATTTGAGTTCACTCATCATTGACATCTCAAACTTCTCCGACATTAGCTTCCCAAACTTTTCACTAAAATGAGGGTTAGTTGATCCAAATATGATATCATCAACATAAATATGGCATACAAATAATTCTCCATTAACCCTTTTAGTAAAAAGTGTGGAATCAATTTTCCCAATTTCAAAGCCTTTTTCAAGAAGAAACTTGGTCAAGCATTTATACCATGCTCTAGGAGCTTGTTTAAGACCATAAAGGGCTTTGTGAAGTTTGTAAACATGATTTGGTTTCTTAGGATTGACAAAGCCGGGAGGTTGTTTAACATAAACTTCCTCCTCTATTTTACCATTTAGAAAAGCACTTTTGATGTCCATTTGGTACAAGGTGATATTATGGTGATTAGCATAGGCAAGTAAGATGCGAATGGACTCAAGTCTAGCAACGGGAGCATAAGTCTCACCATAGTCCATACCTTCAACTTTTGTGTAGCCTTGGGCGACGAGACGTGCTTTGTTGCGAACTACTTGTCCATCTTCATCTTGCTTGTTGTGAAAAACCCATTTGGTACCGATGATGTTGTGGTTGTTGTCGGGCTTCTCAACCAATGTCCAAACTTGGTTTCTCTCAAAGTTGTGTAGCTCTTCATGCATAGCATTTATCCAATCCGGATCTTCCAATGCTTCTTCGACCTTCATAGGTTCAATGCTAGAGATGAAAGAATAGTTTTCACAAAAGTTAGGTAAACGAGTTTTAGAGCGAGTGATTCTCCCGGTTTGAATATCATTTTAGATTTGCTCGACGGGATGGTCTTTAGCAATTCTTGCTTGAACTCGTGAAAGCTTTTGCTTGGGTCTCGGTTGAACATCTTCTTCATCTTGTTCTTCTTATTCTTGATCTTCTTCATTGTTGGTGTTGTCGTTCTCTTGTCGTGGTGGAGAAGGAGGTTGTTGACGTTCGTGATGTTCTTCCTCGTTTTCTTCATCTTGGTGTGTTCCACTTGTGGATGCTTCCGTATCAACTCTTGGTTCACCTTGTCGTGAAGTAGAAGCTTCCACCTGAACAGACGAGGTACTCTCCTTCACCTCCGTTGGACGGACCTTGCCAATAGACAAGTCTTGGATTTCTTCCGAAGGGTCTTTGTCTCCTACATCAATTGGCAATTGCTCTACTTGCGAGCCGTTAGATTCATCAAACTTCACATCTACCGTCTGTTCAATCTTTCGGGTGAAATTGTTGTAGACACGGTAAGTGTGAGAGTTCGAGCCATAACCTAGTAGGAAACCTTCATGAGACTTAGGAGCAAATTTTGAACAACGATGCTTATCAAGAATGTAGCACTTTGAGCCGAATACTCGAAAGTATCCAACTTGGGGTTTGTTACCGGTGAGGAGCTCAGATGTCGTCTTGCCGAGTAGCTTGTGAAGATACAAGCGATTTGTTGCATGACAAGCTGTCTCAACCGCTTACGCCCAAAAGTGCTTGGCGTCTTGTACTCATCAAGCATCGTTCTCGCCATTTCGATGAGCGTCCGGTTCTTTCTCTCAACAACTCCATTTTGTTGAGGTGTGTACGTAGTCGAGAACTCGTGTGAAATCCCTTCTTCGTCAAGAAAGGTGTCCACATTTGCGTTCTTGAACTCCGTTCCGTTGTCGCTGCGAACCTTCTTGATCTTCACTTCAAATTGATTTTGGGCCTTCCTAGCGAAGTTTTTGAAGATCTTTTGGACCTACGATTAATCATCGAGAAAGAACACCCACGTAAATCTTGAAAATCAGCAACTATAACTAGACCAAAAGAATTTCCACCGAGGCTTTTGTAGGCGTTGGGAGCAAAGAGATCCATATGAAGTAGCTCGAGTGGCCTCCTTGTGGTCATGATGTTCTTCACGGGATGCCTTCCTCCAACCTGTTTACCTGCTTGACAAGCACTACACAGTATATCCTTATCAAATATGACATCGTTAACTCCAAGGATATGATTTCCTTTAATAAGCTTGTCAAGATTTCTCATGCCAACGTGACCTAGTCGTCTATGCCATAACCAGCCTTTTGAGGATTTAGCAATTAAGCAAGTTTTTGGTTGTGCCTTTTTAGAGAAATCAACAATGTAAAGATCACCTCTCATTATCGGTAAATACCATTTTATGATTGTCTCGACGAAACACTTGACAATCTACTTGATAAATAGGACATTGAAACCAAAATCAGCAAGTCTAGAATCTTTGAAAGTAAGTTGTAGCCAAGAGATTCAACGATCATGACATTTTGAATGGAGCTATCATGTGAGATGGCCACCTTACCAAGGCCAACCACCTTACCCTTTGAGTTGTCACCGAAAGTGACATACTTTCGAGGACTATCATTTTCAGCAAGCTCACGAAACATGTCTTTATCTCCGGTCATGTGATGGGTACATCCACTGTCAAGAACCCATTCCTTTCCTCCTGACACATATCCCCGAAGATTTGCCATAAGACCAAAATGTCTCATTGCATCATCAAGATCGAAATCACTATTATCATCCTCATCATAGTATCCATGTTCAACATCGTCATGTGGTGGATCAAGTCCTAGAGAGGGTAATTCATTAGAGTGAGTTTGACAATGATCTTGCTTATGAATTCTTATAGCTACGGAAATAATATCACCAATAATTCCAACATCTCCTTTGGCATGCATAAGGTTGGTAAGTTCAAATAGACGATCACCAAACATAGGATCACTAGTATTCATCTTAATCAAGGCAATAGACTTATAGAGAATTTCATCTAGATTTTTCAAGGAATAATTTGGAAAGAGTTCCTCAAGAAATTTCCATATAGAGTAGGCACATTCAAAAGTAGGCAAGATTCTAATTAAGTTTCTAGGCAAGCCTCTAGTGATAAGATTAACAGTTCTAAGATTCCTAATCATGTCAATAGATTCATCAAGGGTAGGATGCATAGGATCAACATGAGGTGCACAAGGGCTAGCAATGTACTTGTTCAAATGATATTGATTGAAGATTACAAGCATCTCATTTTTCCACTCATGAAAATACTCTCCATCAAGAATAGGCACTCTATGTCTAAGACTCCCCAAAGTAGACTCATCCATCTTCCTCCAATGGTGATTAAACCAAGGCAATGGAGACCAACGCTCTGATACCACTTGTAGGATCTTGAGAAGATGTGTCTAGAGGGGGGGGGGTGATTAGACAATAAGTATCAAAGTTGTAGTTTTTAACTTCTTTTAAGTTTAAGTGGAGTTTAGGCACAAATTTAACATTCTCAATACATAACAAGCAAGCATGCAAAGAGTATGTGAGCAGCGGAAAATAAAGCATGCAACTTGCAAGAATGTAAAGGGAAGGGTTTGGAGAATTCAAACGCAATTGGAGACACGGATGTTTTTGTCGTGGTTCCGATAGGTGCTGCTATCGTACATCCACGTTGATGGAGACTTCAACCCACGAAGGGTAACGGTTGGGCGAGTCCACGGAGGGCTCCACCCATGAAGGGTCCACGTAGAAGCAACCTTGTCTATCCCACCATGGTCGTCGCCCACGAAGGACTTGCCTCACTAGCGGTAGATCTTCACGAAGTAGGCGATCTCCTTGCCCTTACAAACTCCTTGGTTCAACTCCACAATCTTGTCGGAGGCTCCCAAGTGACACCTAGCCAATCTAGGAGACACCACTCTCCAAGAAGTAACAAATGGTGTGTTGATGATGAACTCCTTACTCTTGTGCTTCAAATGATAGTCTCCCCAACACTCAACTCTCTCTCATAGGATTTGGATCTGGTGGAAAGAAGATTTGAGTGTAAAGCAACTTGGGGAAGGCTAGAGATCAAGATTCATATGGTAGGAATGGAATATCTTGGCCTCAACACATGAGTAGGTAGTTCTCTCTCGTAAATAGGATGCTTTGGAAGTGTAGGCTTGTTCGATGGCTCTCTCCATGAATGAAGAGGAGGTGGAGGGGTATATATAGCCTCCACACAAAATCTAACCATTACACACAATTTACCAAACTCGGTGGGACCGAATCATAAAACTCGGTCAGACCGATTTAGTAAACCTAGTGACCGTTAGGGTTTTCGGTGGGACCGGAATGCAACTCGGTAGGACCGATATGTTTACGGTTAGGGCATAACTTAATCTCGGTGAGACCGATTACACAAACTCGGTGAGACCGATTTTGGTAATAAGCTAACCAGAGAGTTGGTCAGGCAAACTCGGTGAGACCGATTACACAAACTCAGTGAGACCGATTTTGGTAATTAGCTAACCAGAAAGTTTGCATTGTAATCTCAGTAGTACCGATTGCACAAACTGGGTGAGACCGAGTCAGGTGATGGACATACACAGAGAGATTACAATCCCATCTCGGTGAGACCGAGATCCCTATTGGTGAAACCGATTTGCCTAGGGTTTGTGGCAGTGGCTATGGCATCTGAACTCGGTGGCGCCGGATAGAAAGAATCGGTAGGGCCGAGTTTGACTTTAGGTTTAGGTCATATGTGTGGAAGTGAGAAAGTAGTGGATGGTTTTGGAGCATATCACTAAGCACATGAAGCAAGAGGATCATTAAGCAACACCTCGTCCCTCCTTGATAGTATTGGCATTTCCTATAGAATCAATGTGATCTTGGATCACTAAAATGTAAAATGAAGAGTCTTGAGCTTGAGGCTTGAGCCAATCCTTTGTCCTTAGCATCTTGAAGGAGTTCCCACATCCTTTAGTCCATGCCACTCCATTGTTGAACTTATTTGAAACATACTAGATAAAAGTGTTAGTCCAACAAGAGATATGTTCACATTAATTACCAAAACCACCTAGGGAGCACTTGTGCTTTCAGAGAAGTATTTATGACAGCTAATTTTTCATTAGGAAAGCTATCATCAATAGGTAGTGGGTCATCAAGAACATTCTCCAACCTTGACAAGTTGTCTGCAACGGGGTTCTCAGCTCCCTTTCTATCAATAATATGCAAATAAAATTCTTGTAGCAAGAGAACCCATCTAATAAGTCTAGGTTTAGCATCTTTCTTTTCCATAAGATATTTAATAGCAGCATGCTTAGTGTGAACTGTTACTTTAGAATCAACAATATAAGGTCTGAACTTATCACAAGCAAATACAACTTCTAAAAATTCTAATGGCAAAATTAAAATCATGAGACATATCCCCTAAACCAATAGTAACAATATCATTTTCGCAATTTATCTTAGCATTAACAGTATTCAAGAAGGGCCTACCAAATATAATGGGACAAAAGTCATCTTGTGGGGAACCAAGAACAAGAAAATCAGTAGGATATTTAACTTTCCCACACAAGAATTCAACATCTCTAACAATCCCAACTGGTGAAATAGTATCTCTATTGGCAAGCTTAATTGTAACATCAATTCCTTCTATCTCAGCAGGTGCAATATCATCCATAATTTCTTTGTATAAGGAATGAGGTATTGCACTTGCACCAGCACCCATATCACATAAGCCATGATAACAATGATCTCCTTAGAAATAACAGGCATGCCAACAACAGGTCTATGTTTACCCTTAGTATCGGGTCTGGCAATTCTAGCAGCTTCATTACAGAAATAAATAACATGCCCATCAATATTATCGGCTAAGAGATATTTAACCATAGCAATACTAGTTCAACTTTAATTTGCTCAGGAGGTGTAGGTGTTCTAGTATTACTCTTACGAACCACAGTTGAAGCTTTAGCATGATCCTTTAATCTAACAGGGAAAGGTGGTTTCTCAATATAAGCGGTAGGAACAATAGGATGAACATTATAAGTGATAGTCTTTTCTTCAACTTTAATAGGTTCAACTACTTGTACTTCAATGGGAGGATTATATTTAAACCACTTATCCTTAGGGAGATCAACATGAGTAGCAAAGGATTCACAGAAAGAAGCTACTATCTCAGAGTCAAGTCCATATTTAGTGCTAAATTCACGGAAAAGATCGGTATCCATAAAAGATTTAACACAATCAAACTTAGGCGTTATACCTGACTCCTTACCTTCATCGAGGTCCCAACCTTCAGAGTTGCGTTTAATTCTTTCCAATAAATCCCATTTGAATTCAATATTCTTCACATAAAAGAACCAGTACAAGAAGTATCGAGCATGGAGCGATTATTGAGAGAAAGCCGAGCATAAATTTTTTGAATAATAATTTCTCTTGAGAGCTCATGATTGGGGCATGAATATAACATTGACTTAAGCCTCCCCAGAGCTTGAGTGATGCTTTCTCCTTTGCGAGGCCAAAAATTATATATATAATTACGATCACGATGAACAAGATTGATAGGATAAAACTTCAGATGAAATTCCAGTTTCAATCGGTTGTAGTTCCATGATCCCATATCATCACATAGCCTAAACCATGTCAATGCCTTTCCCTTAAAAGATAAACGGAAGAACTTCTTCTTGATAACGTCCTCGGGCATACCTGCAAGCTTAAATAATCCAAAAACTTCATTCACATAGATTAGGTGCAAATCGGGATGCAATGTTCCATCTCCTGTAAAAGGATTAGCTAGTAGTTTCTATATCATACCTGAAGGAGTTTCAAAGTAAACATTTTCAGTAGGTTCAGTAGGTTGAGGAGCAACTCTTTGCTCTACTGGTCGGGGTGAAGATACCCCGAACAAGCCCCTCGAAGGATTAAGTTCCATAGTAACAGGTGACAGTAAATTTCAGCACAGTATATAAAATTTTCCTTACCAAATTCCACCTACCAAAGGCGCATCACTCCCCGGCAACGGTGCCAGAAAAGAGTCTTGATGACCCACAAGTACAGGGAATCTATCGTAGTCCTTTCGATAAGTAAGAGTGTCGAACCCAACGAGGAGCAGAAGGAAATGACATGCGGTCTTTAGTAAGGTATTCTGTGCAAGCACTGAAATTATCAGTAACAGATAGTTTTGTGATAAGGTAATTTGTAACGGGTAACAAGTAATAAAAGTAAATAAGGTGCAGCAAGATGGCCCAATCCTTTTTGTAGCAAAGGACAAGCCTGGACAAACTCTTATATGAAGGAAAATGCTCCCGAGGACACATGGGAATTATCGTCAAGCTAGTTTTCATCACGCTCACATGATTCGCGTTCATTACTTTGATAATTTGATATGTGGGTGGACCGGTGCTTGGGTACTTCCTTACTTGGACAAGCATCCCACTTATTATTAACCCCTATTGCAAGCATTCGCAAATACAAAAGAAGAATTAAGGTAAACCTAACCATAGCATGAAACATGTGGATCCAAATCGGCCCCTTACGAAGCAACGCATAAACTAGGGTTTAAGCTTCTGTCACTCTAGCAACCCATCATCTACTGATTACTTCCCAATGCCTTCCTCTAGGCCCAAACAATGGTGAAGTGTCATGTAGTTGATGTTCACATAACACCACTAGAGGAAAGACAACATACATCTCATCAAAATATCGAACGAATACCAAATTCACATGACTACTTATAGCAAGACTTCTCCCATGTCCTCGGGAACAAACGTAACTACTCACAAATCATATTCATGTTCATAATCGGAGGAGTATTAATATGCATAAAGGATCTGAACATATGATCTTCCAACGAATAAAGCAACTAGCATCAACTACAAGGAGTAATCAACACTACTAGCAACCCATAGGTACCAATCTGAGGTTTTGAGACAAAGATTGGATACAAGAGATGAACTAGGTTTTGAGAGGAGATGGTGCTGGTGAAGATGTTGATGGAGATTGAACCCCTCCCAATGAGAGGATCGATGGTGATGACGATGGTGATGATTTCCCCCTCCTGGAGGGATGTTTCCTTGGCAGAACAGCTCCGCCGGAGCCCTACATTGGTTTCGCCAGGTTCCGCCTCATGGCGGCGGTGCTTCGTCCCGAAAGACTTCATATAGCAGAAGATGGTCACCGGAGGCCTGCCAGGGGGCCCACGAGATAGGGGGCGCACCCAGGGGGGTAGGGCGCGCCCCCACCCTCGTGGCCAGGGTCTAGGCCCCCTCTAGTTGATTCTTTCTCCAGTATTTTTTATATATTCCAAAACGTGCCTCTGTGAAGTTTCAGGACTTTTGGAGTTGTGCAGAATAGGTCTCTAATAGTTGCTCCTTTTCCAAATTGAGAATTCCAGTGTGCCGCATTCTCCCTCTTCATGTAAACCTTGTAAAATAAGAGAGAATAGGCATAAGTATTGTGACATAATGTGTAATAACAGCCCATAATGCAATAAATATCGATATAAAAGCATGATGCAAAATAGACGTATCAGACGGCTACGTTGCAGATGGTGGGCGTGCAGAGCATTGGGAGCGCGCCCGAGCTTGTGGTGGTCGCTGGGTGGTCATTTGAGTCGAAGGTGATGTCGGCCTTGGGCGCCGCCCATCCTGGAGGGGCCCCAGGCTGAATGGAGGCAGCGTGATCTGGCGGAAGAACTGCTTGACATGGCGGCTAGAGGGTGGCGCCTGCAAGCTGCCGAGGATGGCAGCGACAGCGGAAGGCGCAGGCGGGAAGCGTGCAACGAAAAGGCCAGCAGCTCCTCCCAAGAGGCCGCAGAAGATCCCAGCAGGCTGAACAGCCAGGCACACGATGCTCCAGCAACGGCCATGGGGAACCAGTTGGCCATGACCTTGTCATCGCCTCCAGCCTTTAGAACGGCGTCTTCGTATGCCAGCAGGATGGCCGACGGGTCCGCCGCGCCGTTGTAGCAGGGTGGCATCTCCGGCTTAAACTTGTGTAGCCATTGCACCTGCCGCAAGGCGGGGGCGAGGACCCTGAGCCCAATGGTGTCCCCGCGGGCGTCCGTCGGTTCATCTGGAGGGGCGGTACTAGCCACGGGGGTCGAGCAGAGAGGTGGTGCCGCGGAGGAGCGAAGCTTCGGCGCACCCCTACCTGGCGCGCCAAATGTTGGATTGTGGGTTGCGGATAAACCCTTGAGGTTCGAACTCTGGGGTGCGCACGAAGATCTCTCTCCCCCTAGCTCACGCTCTCACCATGATTTCAAAGCTTAGCTCGCCGAACCCGAAGAACAAGGGACACAAGAGTTTATACTGGTTCGGGCCACCAATGTGGTGTAATACCCTACTCCAATGTGGTGTGGTGGATTGCCTCGTAGGCTGGGATGAACAAGTACAAGGGAAGAACTACCTCCTGAGGAGAGGTGTCCTTGAGCTCGGTGAACTTCTGTGGTTGAGGATGATCTAAATGATCCGTCCCCTTGCTAGGGTGGTGGCTAGTCCTATTTATAGAGGCCCGGGTCCTCTTCCCAAATATTAGGCGGGAAGGGATCCCACAACGGCCAATTTGAAGGGGGACAACTAGTACAAGCTATCCTGACAAAAGGTGGTCTTCGCCTGCGAAAGGCTCTAGTGGTGACGCCGTCGTGGGCTCCGCGGTGACCTCTGTCCTACCGTCCTGCTAGTCTTGGTCTCTTTGCACCGATATGGAAACCTTTGCCTGATGCCTCGGGACTCCTCGCCTATGCCTGCTCCTTTAGCACCAAAGAGGAAACCAGTACTCTGTGCCCGCTGGCGCCACCTGGCACCCGCCTAGCCTTGGTCGTCATGGCTCACGTCAAGGGAACCTCTCGAGGTGCCCCTCGGCTTGATCTCTCCGCTCCTCGTGAGCCAGCGTAGTGAGGCTTCCCTGAGGAGGTCTTGTGTCGCCCGCCTCACGAGGCTTGGCCCCTCCCGAGGATCTTGAGTGTTTGCTGGTGAAGATGGGCCATACCAGGACACTAGTGGAGCCACGTCGTGGGCCGCAGGCACGCAAGTCTTGGGACCCCGTTCCTAGAACGCCGACAAAGGTTCCCCGGCGATGTCGCGCAACGGTGCTGCTCCCACCGCAAGCGAGGTGTTTGATGAAATGGCCGGAAGGTATGCGTCTTCGATCATGGAGATTTCCTTTCATTTTCGCCATTTTTTGCGATAGCTCATGACTTTGTTCATTCACTATAGCGGTGGTACGAACAATGCAACTACCGAGTTCGTGAACATGTTGGACACCAACGCCGTTGACATTGATCAAGCCCCGTTCGCCGCATTTGACTACAATGAAACGGAGGGCGGTGTGGACGATCATGGTTGTGAGGAAGAATTGGAGGAGATCGAAGCGGAAGCGTTTGAGCAATTGCAAATAAGAACTAGTAAAAGCCAAAGATCGAAGAACTACACGATCTTGGAATGTCAAGCTTTGATCAAAGCATGGAGTGCGGTGTCTCTTGATGCATGCACGGGTACTTCTCAAACCGCCAAGAGATATTGGCAAAGGATCAAAGATCAATACTTCCGCATTATGGCAAAGCATCACAATAGGACTCAACGCACATTTCGGTCTCTTCAAGGGCGTTGGGAGAATATCAAGCCTATGTGCAACCGTTGGGCAGCTTGCTTGGAGCAAGTACGCAATGCACGTCCAAGTGGAACCGTGGAATCCGACTATGTGAGTTTCTTTTTCCTTTGTTAAAGTTGTGCATCATCATATTGCATCATATGAAATGATTGCTCATTTAACTTTGTTCACATTGTGTACGAGAAAATTGCCCATCTTAGATACAAAGTCATGGAAGCTTCGGAAGGAAAATTCTTCAAGCTAGAGCATTGTTGATACTTGCTAAAAAATTGTGACAAGTGGAGGTTGATCGACAAAGAATCACCACCGAAGGGAGGCTCACTTACAACCATGGACGAAGACGAGGATGATGATGGCCCAAGAAATTTGAACAAGCCTGATGGTGACAAGAAGACTAAGGAGAAGATGAAGAGAGAGCAAGAAGCATCGAGCTTGAGGGAGAAGATTGATGCCATGGCGCAATCAAACGAGTTGATGTTGTTGAAGTCGTTGGAGATCAAGAAAGAGTTGGCCTAGTAGAAGGCAAAAGAGAAGCAAGAAAAGTGGCAAATGCTCAAGGAAGAGGGGCTCCGCAAAGCTGCCATTGAGGAGACAAGAGCACACGTCGCTGAAAACAAAGCCATGTCCTTGTTGCTCGCCGAAGAGAACAAGATCATGTCAATGAACCGCAATGACATGTACGATCTCACCAAAACATGGCATGATATGGCAAGTAGAGAAATCTTGAAGAGGAGAATGGTCGCATCGGCCAGTCCGTGTTAAAGTTCCGGAGATGTTTGCGGGTCGTAGCGGCGGTGTCCGAGCAGAACCCGCAGATGCCGACCCGTAAAAAAGTATATTCCATGAATATACTTTTTTACAGGTCCGTTTGGGTGGTCTGCATCTGTGGCCGTCTGAGCCAGCCCGCAAAAGCGGTTTCCCACGAACTGCAAATGCGTTTTGCGGGCCGACTGGATGGGGAGTCTGCTAGAGTTGCTCTTACAATCCAGAGCTTCTCACAAGAAGCCCTGCGGTCCGGTAGGGAAGGTGTGTCACCTTTCTGGATGAAACAACATATGTTGCCCCATCTTGCCTTGATTTTCTTCTAGATACAACACACACCGACAGGACGGTTATGTTAAATTTTGGAATTATCCAGGGTTTGTTTGGACATTTTTATACATTAATTGAGTTTTCTAGGCATTTTATGTGCATAATTCAAATTTGAACTACAGGCCATGCTCTAGTGTAGCAAATTGGGTTGAAAAATCATATGTGTGTCCTTGGGTGCACTCTTAGGTCCCATGCAAGAAATGGGAATGAACTTCAAACACCTGGGCATCATGGCTCGGTCGATAACATTGAGATACTTGGTTTTAAAATTCTAGTAAATCCAAAAATCGTTTGAAATTCATGAAACTTGGCATGTGCTATCATGGAATGGCACCACATGTTGTGTTATTTTTCTGTCCAATTTGATGGAAGGCACACGAATTAACAGCGAACAAAGGTACTTTGAAAACAAATAGCTGCCTCGTTATATCTCAAACATCTGTATAATTTAAATCATGGGAGTTCTGCTAACCATTCACGCGACTCCACCCGTATGCAAACACACAGCTTCCCCAGTAAGCCAAGGAAAAATGTGCCAAGCAGGATTTGTGGAGATCTTCCTCACAAAAGTTTTAGATAGAACACCCGTATGCAAAGCGAGAGCTACGGTCTGCCCAAATAAGCCACGGGGAAAAATTGCCGCGTAGAATTTGTGCATCCCTTCATCGCAAACAGTTCAGATTTTATACGGTATGCAAAGCGAGAGCTATGGTTCCTTCGCCCCTAAGCCAAGAGAAAATCTGGCATGCAGGATTTGTACATTCCTTCAACGCAAACGGTTTTTCGGATGACCCATCTACAACCACGTAGAGACAATTTGAAAAGATTTGCATTTGTCATATTGGGTATATTGCCATTTGTCAAACTAGAAAGATTAACATTTGTTGATCTAATAACATTGCCCTTTGTCAACCTTGTCACGCTACCATTTGTCAAAATTTGATGCTAAAAATCACTGGCAGCATCTAATTTTTGCAACTAAAATTTAGTAACTAATCATAGATTGAGCAGGCATTCTTTATACAAACAATTCAACTCGATAGCTGAACCGATCAAACTTTTCCCCAATTGTTGCCAACCACGTACTGAAATAGCTAGTTAAACTATATATACTAGCTAATTTTAAGTACGTTGTCCAGTTCAACCACATCTATAGTCAGATGAACTGAACAAAATAGCCCCTAAATACTAGTACTAATATGGAGGGGCTTTGTACTACTTCCAGTAGCCTCTCCTTTGCCGAGTGCGCTCAGTAAGAGGCAAAGGAGGAGGAGCCTACCGACGAGCTAGACAACTGCAATACGGTGCCTGCCCCTGCTACAGCTTCAGTGACACTCACCTCGAATGCCCTCTGCCGATCCATACGACCCTTCTAGAAGCGGCGGGACTCCTCGTAGATCTCCTCATACCTTTGCGGCGACATGTGCTACGGCCATGGCGGCGGTAAGGCTCTTTGCATGCTCAACGAGGCGCTCCTCCTCCTCCCACAGGAACTCGATATAGCGCGCAAGGTCGCTGACGCATGTGCAGGCCTCCACCTCCGCCTCCCGCTTTCGGGCGGCGGTGGTGGAACGGGTGATGACCCTGGTGGTCGATAGTCGGCTGGCGGCCACGGCGGCCGACGATGGGGTGGCGGCCATGACCACCACCTCCCGCCTTCGGGGAGTGATACTTCTTGATCTTGCGTTGATTTTTTCCTTGAAGAAGAAAGGGTGATGCAACAAAGTAGAGATAAGTATTTCCCTCAGTTAAGAACCAAGGTATCAATCTAGTAGGAGGCACAAGCAATTCTCAAATCTATGCACCTGCTCAAACTAACAGAAAACACTTGCACTCAACGTGAAAAAGGGGTTGTCAATCCCTTCACGGTCTCGAACAAGACTGATATCTAAAAGAGATAGGTATAAATGATAAATAAAATGGCAAACAAAAGTAAATATAAATAAATTGCAGCGAGATATTTTGGGGGTTTTTTGGTTTATATATCTCAAAATATATAATGGAAAATAGACCCGGGGGCCATAGGTTTCACAAAAGGCTTCTCTCTTGAAAGAAAACATATACGGTGGGTAAAAAATACTGTTGAGCAATTGATAGAAAAGCGCAAAGTTATAACGATATCGAAGGCAATGATCATGAATATAGGCATCACGTCTGTGCCAAGTAGACCGACTCCTGCCTGCATCTACTACTATTACTCCACACATCAACCGCTAACCAGCATGCATCTAGAGAATAAAGTTCATAAGAACAGAGTAACGCCTTAAGTGTGATGACATGATGTAGAGGGATAAACTCAAGCAATATGATGAAAATCCCATCTTTTTACCCTTGATGGCAACAATACAATACGTGCCTCGCTACCCCTACTATGTCACTGGATGAGGACATTACAAGATTGAACCCAAAACTAAGCACCTCTCCCATTGCAAGAAATACCAATCTAGTTGGCCAAACCAAACCGATAATTCGAAGAGAAGTACAAAGATATTTAATCATGCATAAAGAGTTCAAAAAAGACTCAAATAATATTCATAGATAATATGATCATAAATCCACAATTCATCGGATCTCAACAAACACACCGCAAAAGAATATTACATCGGATAGAACTCCAAGAACATCTAGGAGAACATTATATTGAAGATCAAAGAGAGAGAAGAAGCCATCTAGCTACTAGCTATGGACCTGTAGATCTGTGGTAAACTACTCATGCTTCATCGGAAGGTCAATAAGGTTGATGTAGATGCCCTCCGTGATCGAATTCCCCTCCGGCAGGGTGCCGAAAAAGGCCCCAAGATGGGATCTCACGGGAACAGAGGCTTGCGATGGCGGAAAACTATTTTGGTGGACACTTCTGGTGGTTTGGGAATATTTGGGAATTTATAGTTCAAGAATTAGGCTTGGAGGACCCCTGAGGAGCCGACAAGCCCTCAAGGCGCACTGCTACCTCTTTAGCACGGTGTTGGTTTTCCCTTGAAGAGGAAAGGATGATGCAACAAAGTAGCGTAAGTATTTACCTCGGTTTTTGAGAACCAAGGTATCAATCCAATAGGAGGCTACGCGTGAGTCCCTCGTACCTACACAAAACAAATAACTCCTCGCAACCAACACGTAAGGGGTTGTCAATCCCTTCACGGTCACTTACGAGAGTGAGATCTGATAGATATGATAGGATAATATTTTTGGTATTTTTGTGATAAAGATGCAAAGTAAAATAAAAGCAAAGTAAGAAAAACAAAGGAAATAACTAAGTGCTGGAAGATTAATATGATGAAGATAGACCCGGGGGCCATAGGTTTCACTAGTGGCTTCTCTCAAGAGCATAAGTATTTTATGGTGGGTGAGCAATTCTTTGTTGAGCAATTGATGTAATTTAGCATAGTTATGAGAATATCTAGGTATGATCATGTATATAGGCATCACGTCCGAGACAAGTAGACCGATTCCTGCCTGCATCTACTACTATTACTCCACTCATCGACCGCTATCCAGCATGCCTCTAGGGTATTAAGTTCATGGAAACAGAGTAACGCCTTAAGCAAGATGACATGATGTAGAGGGATAAATTCATGCAATATGATAAAAACCCCATCTTGTTATCCTCGATGGCAAAAATACAATACGTGCCTTGCTGCCCCGACTGTCACTGATAAAGGACACCGCAAGATTGAACCCAAAGCTAAGCACTTATCCCATTGCAAGAAAGATCAATCTAGTAGGCCAAACCAAACTGATAATTCGAAGAGACTTGCAAAGATAACCAATCATACATAAAAGAATTCAGAAGAGATTCAAATATTGTTCATAGATAATCTTGATCATAAACCCACAATTCATTGGTCTCAACAAACACACCGCAAAAGAAGATTACATCGAATAGGTCTCCACGAGAGAGGGGGAGAACATTGTATTGAGATCCAAAAAGAGAGAAGAAGCCATCTAGCTACTAACTATGGACCCGAAGGTCTGAGGTAAACCACTCACACTTCATCGGAGGGGCTATGGTGTTGATGTAGAAGCCCTACGTGATCGATGCCCCCTCCGACGGAGCTCCGGAACAGGCCCCAAGATGGGATCTCGTGGGTACAGAAGGTTGCGGCGGTGGAATTAGGTTTTTGGCTCCGTATCTGATCGTTTGGGGGCACGTAGGTATATATAGGATGAAGGAGTACGTCGGTGGAGCAACAGGGGGCCCACGAGGGTGGAGGGCGCTCCCTAGGGGGGTAGGCGCGCCCCCTACCTCGTGGCCTCTTCTTTTGTTTCTTGACGTAGGGTCCAAGTATCCTGGATCATAATCTTCCTAAAAATAACGTTCCCGAAGGTTTCTTTTCGTTTGGACTCCGTTTGATATTCCTTTTCTGTGAAACTCTGAAATAGGCAAAAATACAACAATTCTGGGCTGGGCCTCCGGTTAATAGATTAGTCCCAAAAGTAATATAAAAGTGAATAATAAAGCCCAATATTGTCCAAAATAGTAGATAATATAGCATGGAGCAATCAAAAATTATAGATACGTTGGAGACGTATCAGGCATCCCCAAGCTTAATTCCTGCTCGTCCTCGAGTAGGTAAATGATAAAGACAGAATTTTTGATGCGGAGTGCTACTTGGCATAATTTCAATGTAATTCTTCTTAATTGTGGTATGAATATTCAGATCCGAAAGATTCAAGACAAAAGTTTAATATTGACATAAAAATAATAATACTTCAAGCATACTAACTAAGCAATTATGTCTTCTCAAAATAACATGGCCAAAGAAAGTTATCCCTACAAAATCATATACTCTGGCTATGCTCTATCTTCACCACACAAAATATTTAAATCATGCACAACCCCGATGACAAGCCAAGAAATTGTTTCATCCTTTTGACATTCTCAAACTTTTTCAATCTTCACACAATACATGAGCGTGAGCCACGGATATAACACTATATGTGGAATAGAATGGTGGTTGTCGAGAAGACAAAAAGGGAGAAGATAGTCTCACAACAACTAGGCGTATCAACGGGCTATGGAGATGCCCATCAATAGATACCAATGTGAATGAGTAGGGATTGCCATGCAACGGGTGCACTAGAGATATAAGTATATGAAAGCTCAACAAAAGAAACTAAGCGGGTATGCATCCAACTCGCTTGCTCACGAAGACCTAGGGCATTTTGAGGAAGCCCATCATTGGAATATACAAGCCAAGTTCTATAATGAAAATTTCCCACTAGTATATGAAAGTGACAAAATGAGAGACTCTCTATCATGAAGATCATGGTGCTACTTTGAAGCACGAGTGTGGTAAAAGGATAGTAACATTGTCCCTTCTCTCTTTTTCTCTCATTTTTTTATTTTTTATTTGGGACTTTTCTCTTTTTTTATGGCCTCTTTTTTTTCGTCCGGAGTCTCATCCCGACTTGTGGGGGAATCATAGTCTCCATCATCCTTTTCCTCACTTGGGACAATGCTCTAAAAAAATGAAGATCATCACACTTTTATTTTCTTACAACTCAACAATTACAACTCGATACTTAGAACAAAATATGACTCTATATGAATGCCTCCAGCGGTGTACCGGGATATGCAATGAATCAAGAGTGACATGTATGAAAGAATTATGAACGGTGGCTTGCCACAAATACGATGTCAACTACATGATCATGCAAAGCAATATGACAATGATGGAGCGTGTCATAATAAGCGAAATAGTGGAAAGTTGCATGGCAATATATCTCGGAATGGCTATGGAAATGCCATGATAGGTAGGTATGGTGGCTGTTTTGAGGAAGGTTTATGATGGGTGTATGATACCGGCAAAAAGTGTGTGGTATTAGAGATGCTAGCAATGGTGAAAGGAAGAAGAGTGCGTATAATCCATGGACTCAACATTAGTCATAAAGAACTCATATACTTCTTGCAAAAATCTACAAGTTATCAAAGCAAAGTATTACGCGCATGCTCCTAGGGGGATAGATTGGTAGGAAAAGACCATCGCTCGTCCCCGACCGCCACTCATAAGGAAGACAATCAATAAATAAATCATGCTCATTGCATCACATAACGGTTCACCATACGTGCATGCTACGGGAATCACAAACTTTAACACAAGTACTTCTCAAATTCACAACTACTCAACTAGCATGACTCTAATATCACCATCTTTATATCTCAAAACAATTATCAAGCATCAAACTTTTCTTAGAATTCAACACACTCATAAGAAAGTTTTTACAAATCTTGAATACCAAGCATATTAGGATTATTTAAGCAAATTACCATGCTATTTAAGACTCTCAAAATAATCTAAGTGAAGCATGAGAGATCAATAGTTTCTATAAAACAAATCCACCACCGTGCTCTAAAAGATATAAGTGAAGTACTAGAGCAAAACTATATAACTCAAAAGATATAAGTGAAGCACATAGAGTATTCTAACAAATTCCAAATCATGTATGGCTCTCTCAAAAGGTGTGTACAGCAAGTATGATTGTGGTAAACTAAAAAGCAAAGACTCAAATCATACAAGACGCTCCAAGCAAAACACATATCATATGGTGAATAAAAATATAGCTCCAAGTAAAGTTACCGATGGAAGTAGACGAAAGAGGGGATGCCTTCCGGGGCATCCCCAAACTTTGGATTTATGGTGTCCTTAGATTATCTTGGGGGTGCCATGGGCATCCCCAAGTTTAGGCTCTTGCCACTCCTTGTTCCATAATCCATCAAAATCTTTCACCCAAAACTTGAAAACTTCACAACACAAAACTCAACAGAAATCTCGTGAGCTCCGTTAGCGAAAGAAAACAAAAGACCACTTCAAGGTACTGTAATGAACTCATTCTTTATTTATATTGGTGTTAAACATATTGTATTACAACTTCTCTATGGTTTATAAACTATTTTACTAGCCATAGATTCATCAAAATAAGCAAACAACACACGAAAAACAGAATCTGTCAAAAACAGAACAGTCTGTAGTAATCTGTAACCAACGCAAACTTCTCGAACTCCAAAAAATCAGCCAAAATAGGACGACCTAGACAATTTGTTTATTGATCAGCAGCAATTTTAATCACTATTTTATCACGTTCTGGTGATTTTTAACAATTATTTTCGTGAACAGAAAGTTTCTGGAAATTATAGCAAGGTCCAAGAAGATCCTATAGGTTTAACTTGGCACAAACACTAAATTTAAAACATAAAAGAGGCTAGCCAACCCTCCTCCAGAATGCTCCCCCGGTTGCAAGCTTTGTCGGCCGTCGGATCTGCCCTCTGACGCGTTTGAGCCGTTAGATCTTCACAGCAGTAAAAACCAATTTTCACCTCACGGTCATTTTCGCTGGCCAATGACGGGTGGGCTCGCATCATGTGCTTGTTGGCTGGGTTCGTCGTCCCCCCGCGTAAAAAGTTTTGGCCAATCTGCTCCGCTGCTCAAGCGTCCAATCCTAGCCTCGCTTGTCCCACTCCCACTCCCATTCTTGCCGCCAGACGAACCCTAGCCCCTTGCCCAATGACCCCGATCCTTCTTCCCTCCCGTCGCTCTCTCGGGTTTTCGATCTGAGCGGGAGGGGCCGACGAGCCATCCAAGCGGCGGCTGCAGCGGTGGCGGCGGCCCGGCATGGGCCTGACGCGACCACGCAGCAGATCGACAGGAGGAAGAGAGGTTGCGAGGTGGATCTGGTGGCGGTAATGCAGGCTTGAGGCTTCACCGATGGCAAGGAGGAGGAGGCGGGAGAGGAAGGCGGAGCTCGGGCGGAGGTGGGAAGGAGGCAGCTGCGAGCAAGGAGAGGGTGCGGCGGGAGGGAAGGAGGAGCGAGGCCGTGTGGCGGCGTGCAAGAGCGCCTTGGGCCAGGCCGCACTTCCCGCGCCAGGCGCGACGTGCCTGCACTCCTTTCGCCTAGACGCCCGATCCCACAACACCGCCAGAAGACTCCACCTCCATATCCTCCTGCTCCACCATAAGCGCCTCCTCCTCTGGTCCTCACCCAGGCTCCGCCTCGCCCGCTCCCCCCAGGCTATGCCTCCCTCCCGGCCTCTCTCTTCTTGGCCGGGCCGCTGCATCTCCTCACCGGGTCCGGAGGAGTGACAGATGTGGCAGGTAGAGGGGAGTTCGGCAGGAGCAGGGATGAAAAGCGTCGGGTTGATGCAAAGAAGAATACTGGGCAGGGTCGGCCGCGGAGGGAGGCTCGGTTGCAGAGCAAAGAAGCAAAGAAAGAGGCGGGTCGGCCATGGAAGGGAGGCTCGCCCGGAGCAGCAGGAGCAAGGAGGCGGGTCGACCGTGGAAGGGAGGCTCATTGGCGAAGCAGCAGGAGCAACTGCAGCAGTGCTGGTCGGCCCGACGCACCGTGTCAGCCTCGCCCGCCTTAGCTGCGGCCCACACGCCGAGAGGGACATTGTGCCGTCACTTTGGTGGCAAGTTCAGTGACGCCGCCTCCTCTTCTATTCGAACCCAGTAAGCCCTCTCGTGAGAGCATCAGGGGATGTCGTGCCCTCAACATCAGGTCCACGTGAGCTCCTCCTTCAACTTGTGTGTGTGATTTCTTCCTTTTCTATGAATGCACAAATCTGAACCTTTTTTTTGGTTCCCTCATCTAGATTTCTTTTGAAGTGTGCAGATTGTTATTCCTTGTCAGGGAGGATAATATTCATTTGAAGGACTTATTATGCCCAGAATATTTAGCTGGTAAGATACCATGTTTTTATGATTCATCCATCTCTCTAATTCTGTCCTTACAGATCAACTTATCTCCCTGCACCCTTCTAAATCTGGTGCTGCTACATTTTTTCTTACATGGGTATATGTATGAGATTTCTTCGTTTAGGTATATTTGTGCCTGAAAGAAGTTCACATCTATTTTCTTGTTAGATGAGTCTGCTTCCGTTTGCTTTCATTTGTCGTAGGTTGCAGGAATGAGAATACTTATGGGATCACATGAATGAGATGTTGAAGTCCTGGATGCTCCAAAATTGTATCATTGATCCCACACAGTGGTTACAATCCCATCTTTGAATCACAATAGACAAGACCATATTTCACATTTTGTATAGTCCAACTAATAATACACATGGGGCCTGGTGATGGTTTTCAATATATTGTGATAGTAGTTTCGATGCATTGATTATTTAATGAGCCACCCTTCCGTTTCCAACTTGACAATTTTCGACCTATATATCTTTTACATTTTGTGCAAGTTAAAAGTATTAGTAGTTTCAGTTTGTCCAATTTTTGCAGGGATATTGTGTGAGGTCTGGTACAAACTTTAAGATAATCACTTAATACATTCATGGGATCACCAACTTTTGGCGTTTGTTGATACTAGCTGGGTGGGGCCATGAATTCCTAGAATATTGTGGCAATTATCCTGCTTCGCTTGCAAGATTGGTTTCTAAAAATATCATGGTAGTTGTAATTTCAGATTGCTGCTGATTTGACTAAATATGTTTTGATTGTTTTTAAGCTTTGTTTCTTTACTGTGTGGAAAACTGTCAGGACCCCGATTCCAAGTCACATTGACCTAGCCGGTAACACCTCATATCACTTTGCGGCCTCACGCATGGTATTCCCACGTGTGTCGCCTTACCATGGCCCGGGACCGTTAGCGCCTTTTGGCTCACGTATATGATAGTGTCGCTAGCATCCACATGACAGAGAACCCGGGCCGACATGGCTAGTCATGAACCCAAAGCGGCGCACACCCATGGGGACAGGCATACATGAATCACATCGAGCATGTCGGTCATTAACGTATGAATCCGTGCTGTAGCACAGGGCTATGAGGACTCCGGTAACCCGGCATGTAGCAGGCTAAGCAGGACTCGAGGATATCACCGCGTGACATTTCCCGAAGGGATAGACATAGGAACGGCGTGAAACACATGCCGGCCATCAAGTGTCCAAAGCGGTAGTCTTTGGCGGCGGGACTCCGGTGAACCGGCTGTAGTGGACTACTATCGCTCAGGAAGCACTAGACTACATTTCCCCATATGAGAGGCTGCCAAGGATAAACAATTAGATTGTCGGATCCCACTCATACCAAGCATTTCAATCATACACACAATATGCCCGATATGAGTACATACAACATGGCATCATAACAAAACTCTACAACTCAAAGTACTTTATTTAAGAGGCTCAGGAGCCATACATAACATATCCATACAGATAGGGGTCACATGACCCAACAATCAAGTCATACAAACATACAAGCACATGCGGAAGCAAACTAGTCTGAGTACAGACACTAAAAAGAAAGAAAGCTTGACGAAGCCCTTCTATCTAAAGTGGCCCTTCACAAGCCTTGGATCACCACCTGGGTGGCTAGTCACTCGTCGACGTCAAGGTCTACATAAAACCCATCGGAGGGCGGTGTGTTGTCGTCAAAACATAAATTAAGAAAACATGAGTGCGGAGGTACTCAAAGAAGTCTTACAACAGAATCCTATTATACATGCGCATTCTCAAGAAGGTAGTGGAGTTATTGCAGCAAGCCAGCTTTGACTCTTGGCTAAGCTATCCCTCGTGACACCACTTGAAAAGCATTTGTCGCTGCGATTCCACTAATCACCATCCAATACTCCACCGTGGATCCTCTCTCGTCAACCCACGAGAGGGCCATCCATGTACTCACACTTATCTTGAGGCTTTTAGTAGTATCCATTTACTTGTCTATGAACCGCATAGGTGACCAAGTAGTCCTTTTGCAGCGGACGCTGCTATTCGAATAGTTTTATACCTGCAGGGTGTACTTCTTCACACACGCTCTCACCACTTATCGCCGCTTACACGACATGTACTCGGCAACCTTCAAGCGGAAGCCCAGTGAGGGTGTCGGCCACGACCTGACTAAACACACGAGTCCCTAGTCCAGGTTTATCGCCTATTCGGGTTCCATCCACAGGGAGTCCGGCCGAGGTTTCCACTAACGGCCCCAAACGATGTGTGCAGGGTTTCCGAGACACCAATTGGGCGAATCGGTACACCGGGCCACGTGCCTACCGCGACATAGCCCACCTCTAAGGTCAGCGCTACGTGCGGCCCCCAGCATGCTACAAACACCAGAAACTACTTTGCAACTCCCAGACAGAGGACAAGAGTGGTTAATAAGTAGAGAGGGTCCATTGGTTTCGGGCCCAATGCGTGGTAGTAGCTAAGTCTTAAATCACACACACAGATCTCAGTTCTTAGGGACGGCTTCAATGAAGCAACCCACCATGTACTTGTACATGGCCTCTCATCGATACCTTTACCAAATCGTGTTCAACACTTTCACTCTCGAAACTGACACAATCTTTCACTCCAGTTCATCATCCCGATGAGCCAGACCTGACACAACTCTAAGCATAGCAAGCATAGCATGGTAGGAAACACAGACATGGCTCAATCAACTCCTACACATACTAGTGGGTTTCATCTAGTTACTCTGGCAATGACAGGTCATGCAAAGGAAGTGGTTTCAACTACCGCAGCACACAACAGTTTGAATCGCGTTGTCTTAATGCAGTAAACAAGAGCGTGCGAGAACATGGGTTTGTATCGGAATGATCAATGGGCTGCTTGCCTGATGTAGTGCTAGTAGGATACTGCCCTTCAGACGGATATTCGGGGTTATCCTCGGAGGCAGAACCTATCACGAAAGACACACCGAACATAAACAACACATGACAATATGCAAAAATATGATGCATGCTATGACATGGCAATATGAATGTTGGCCTAGTACAAGCTAGGACATAAAGGGATGAACTCATTTGAATCAAAGATTCAAATGTTAGCTCATTTAACATAGCCACAATGGTGCATTATCTTATTCTGCGTAAACAGCAAGGTTAACTTGTTCTGTCATGCATGAAACCATTACCAATGGATATATTGAATTTTTCTGATCAAAATACATATATAAAACTTTGCATTTGGAGCTACAGATTAATTTCTATGATTTTTTTGAAGTTTGCAACAATTTTTGGAATTTCCTGAATACAAATAAATCAAAAAATTAATTATTGCGTCAGCAGTGCGTCAGGGTGACGTCAGGGGTCAACGGGGGCGTCCAGGTCAACCTGACCAGTGGGTCCCACATGTCAGTAGTTAATTTAGCTAACTGATTTTAATTAAACCTAAACTAGGTTAATTAGCAGAGGGGCCCCACTAGTCAACTTCTTCAACGGGGTCAAACCTGCCGACGTTTAGCCGCTGGCGAAGCCAGACGCGGCGGCGAGAGTGATGTTGTGCATACCGGCGACCAAATGGACGTCGGAGACCATCTACGGGTAGCCGGAGACAAGCCGCGGCGTTTGGTGGTGGTGGTTGAGCTCGGGGTGGCCGGAAACGCCGCCGGCAACGAGCTTGGCGGTCGCCGGAGTCGGGTGAGGACGAATCCGTGGCTACGGGGCACGGCAAAGGCACGGGTGAGGTGCGTTGGGCTCCTGGGAGTGTGGTGAGTGCGATGGTGTGCTCGGAGTCGAGCCAACGTGGCTGTGGCCACGACGGCGACGTGTGGTGGCGGCGGCGGGTGCGGCCGAGCTCGGTGCAGTCGGTGCGGGGCTCGAGAGCGTGAACGAGAAGGATGAGAAGGTAGCTGGGCTCACGGCGAGTGCGGAGAAGCAGTCGACGAGGTCGGGGACGAGGTGATGCGGCGGCGACGGCGAAGGGGATCTGCGGCGGTGCTCTGTGAAGACGAGTTCGAGGAAGACGAAGCAGGGCTCGCGAGCGCCGGGCTCGGGCTGCTCGACGCAATGATCGACGGGCGGAGTGGTTGGACACATGCGGCTCAAAAGGGACGACGGTGGATGCGGTTTCACGGTGGCGCGGGCGCGGCAGCTTCAGCCATGGCGGAGGGAGAGCGAGAGAGAGAGGCAGGGGAAGAAACGAGATGTCCACGGGGTCGGGGCGGCGACGTGGAGCCTGCCAAGATCCAGCGCTGAAGCGGTAGTCGGGCGCTGTGGCGAAGCTCGCGCCGTCGGCTCTGCTACTGCGTGGCGAAGAAGAAGCGGTGGCTGGCTTGTGCCAAAGATCAAGGAGCCGCCAGTGGGCCGGGGCTTGGGTTCGGCCAAGTAAGAGGTTTCCCATTTGTTTCTGTTTTTTAATTATTTCTGTAGGTTTGTTGCATTTCTAAAAATACCTAGGCAACTCCAAAAAGCACCAAACTGCACATGGTCCCTGGTTGGAATATATCCAGCATGGAACATTTTAGTTTGGGGTTATTTGAGCATTTGAAATATTTTATATAATTTAAATGCCCAAATTCAAATAGCTAAAGATTTAATCCAGTGACCTTAGAGTGACTCTAGAAATTTGTGCATCACTTGGCGGTGGTTTAGGACCAAGGCAATGGTGATGAACATTTTTAGAGGGCATTTCAGGTTCATTGAAAATATTTTTAGTAAACCCTAGTTGGATTCAGAGGGGTTCTGGGGGTTTCTGTCTTCCCCATTTCAAATTTCTGATGAAAGGTAAACATGATGCAACACTCTAATGCATGGACTAACTAGGATGTGATAACTCACCCCACTCAAAAGAATCTCGTCCCGAGATTTTGGATCCGTCGGAAAGAAGGTGGGGTACTCAAGTCGAAGACGATCCTTCCTTTCCCAAGTTGCTTCTTGCTCGGAATGGTTTGACCATTGAACTTTGAGAAACTTGATATTCTGGCGTCGAGTGGTACGCTCGGCTTGATCAAGGATACGAACAGGATATTCTCGATAGGTGAGGTTATCTTGGAGATCAAGCGTTTCGTGGTCCACTCCACGGATAGGATCCGAGTAGCAACGCTTGAGTTGAGAAACGTGGAAGACATCATGAACTCTGGAAAGATGCGGAGGTAGTTCCAGGTAGGCAACTTCTCCTCGTTTGGCAAGAATGCGAAAGGTCCAATGTAACGAGGAGCCAATTTGCCTTTGATACCGAATCGATGGGTTCCCTTCAAAGGAGTAACCCGAAGGTAAGCCTTCTCGCCAACTTCATAAGACATAGGCTTATGCTTGCGGTCATATTGGCTCTTTTGACGAGATTGGGTTGTTTGCAATTTCTCACGACTAACGCGAACCTGCTCTTCTGCTTCCTAGATCATATCCGGTCCAAAGAGTTGTCTTTCCCCGGTTTCTGACCAGTTAAGAGGCGTTCGACATTTCCATCCATAGAGAACTTCGAAGGGAGCTTTGCCCAAGCTAGCTTGGTAACTATTGTTATAAGCGAACTCGGCGAATGGAAGGCATTTCTCCCAATTCATGCCGAAAGAGATGACAGAAGCTCGAAGCATATCCTCCAGGATTTGATTGAATCGTTCTACTTGACCACTTGATTGAGGATGGAAGGTGGTGCTAAAGGAGAGACGAGTTCCCATAGCATTTTGGAAGCTTTCCCAGAATCGAGAGGTGAAGAGACTTCCACGGTCTGAGTTAATCTCCAATGGAACACCATGAAGAGACACTATCCGGGAGATGTACAAATCAGCTAGCTAGCTAACGGTTATACTCTCACGAACGGGTAGGAAGTGGGCTACTTTGGAAAGGCGATCGACAACAACGAAGATAACATTATTCCCTCTCTTGGTTCTGGGAAACCCGGTAATGAAATCCATACTGATTTTATCCCATTTCCATTCAGGATTTGCCAAAGGTTGAAGGGTGCCAGCAGGCCATTGATGCTCTGCTTTAACTCGACGGACGCGTCGCAATTAGCAATGAATTGAGCGATTTCTCTCTTCATCCTAGTCCACCAAAACCTCTGGCGTAGGTCTTGAAACATTTTAGTACTATCGGGATGAATGGTGAGAGGAGATTCATGAGCTTCCTTAAGGATCAATCGCCTCAGGTTGCGTACCTTGGGAACCACTAGACGGTCTCCAAAGAACACGACACCTTGTTCATCAATGGAGAAACAATCTGCGACTCCTTTCTTGATGTTTCTCTTGATACGAGAGATTCCCGGATCTACCTTCTGTGCCTTGATGATCTGATCCGTAAGGGTAGGTTTCGCCACCGTGGTGGAAAGGAATCCTCGAGGAACAATGTGAAGGTTAAGCTTACGAAATTCCTTGTGGAGAAGTGGTTGACTTTGTTGTAACATCAGGTTGTTACAATAAGATTTACGACTTAGTGCATCAGCCATGACATTGGCTTTGCCTGGGGTGTAAGATATTCCTAAGTCGTAATCTGTAATCAACTCGACCCAACGTCTTTGCTCGCGATTCAAATCCGGTTGGGTGAAGATGTATTTCAGACTTTGGTGATCGGTGTAAATTTACGCAACGATTACCAAGGAGGTAATGTCGCCATGTTTTGAGTGCATGGACCCATCTTTGCAAGCTCTAGATCGTGTGTGGGATAGTTATCCTCATGTGGACGCAACTGTCGAGAAGCATAGGCAATCACATGACGATCTTGCATGAGTATGCAACCTAGTCCTTGTCGTGAGGCGTCGCAATAGATAACAAAGTCATTAGAAAAATCTGGTGGTACAAGTACGGGTGCAGATGTCAGGCGTCTTTTTAGTTCCTGAAAGCTGAACTCGCACTGTGGGGTCCAGTCGAACTTTTTATCTTTCTTGAGGAGTTCGGTTAGAGGCTTAGCAACCTTGGAGAAATTCTCGAAGCGGCGGCAATAGCTCGCTAAACCGAGGAAACTCCGAACTTGCTTGACCGATTCAGGTGGAGTCCGATCAAGGGCGGCTTGAACTCGCTTCGGGATTGACAGCAATGCCCTTACCAGAGATTACATGGCCTAGATAGGTTACTTCTGGTAACCAAAACTCACACTTAGAGAATTTGGCATAAAGGCGATGCTCTCGAAGTTTCATCAATACTAGCCTTAGATGTTCGGCATGTTCCTCCTCGTTGTTGGAGTAGATGAGTATATCATCGAGGTATACCACGACAAATTTATCCAAATACTCCATGAAGATCGAATTCATTAACCGAGAGAAGGTGCCTGGAGCATTGGTTAACCCGAAGGACATGACGGTGTACTCGTATTGACCATAACGAGTAACAAAGGCCGTTTTAGGAATGTCCCCGTTCTTGATTTTGATTTGATGGTAGCCCAACCTCAAATCCATCTTGAAAAGATCGAGGATCCAATGAGCTGATCATACAGATCGTTGATCCTGGGGAGCGGATACTTGTTCTTGATAGTGACCAAATTGACAGGTCGGTAATCTACAACCATCCGATCCGTTCCATCCTTCTTCTTGACGAAGAGGACGGGGCAAGCCCATGGAGAAGAACTAGGACGGATGAAACCCTTTTGCAAGGATTCATCAAGTTGTTTCTTAAGCTCAGCTAGTTCTAGGGGTGCCATCTTATAAGGTCTTCTAGAGATTGGAGCGGTTCCTGGAACAAGGTCTATCACGAACTCGACATCTCTGTCAGGTGGAACACCTGGTAGTTCTTCTGGAAAGACATCCGGGAAATCACCGACTACCGGAATATCTTCAAGGTCTGGAAGGGGGTTGTCATTTAAGGAGTAGAGCTGACGCTTAGACACTCGGGTCAAAACATTGACCGTCTTGCCCGAAGGGTGGGTGAGTTGAACAGTTCTAGTAGAGCAATCAATCTTAGCATAATGGGCTGACATCCAGTCCATACCCAATATGATGTTTATGTCCGAGGACTTGAGAGCTATTAGTGATGCAAGGAATACCAATCTGTCGACAAGGATTTCATTCCCATGACTTATTCTAGAGGTTTGCCATCTAGAGCCAGGAGTCCGAATTTCCATGGAGGTGTGCATGTCACAAAATGTGGTGTTGTGCAAACGAGCATAGCTCTCAGAAATAAATGAATGAGATGCTCCAGTATCAAAGAGAACAGTTGCCGGATGGCAATTAACAAGGAGCGTACCAAGAACGACGTTGGGATCCTCATGGGTCTCCTCAGCTGACACGTAGTTGACATGGCCACGAGCTGTGGCGGCTGGTTTGGCGTAGATCACCTTTCCTGCTGGCTTACCACGGCCAACAGACTTACCGATTTGGCTGGGGTTGTTCTGGGGACACTCACGGATATAATGACCCGTCTCTCCACACTTGAAACAAGTTATCACATTGGGACATGGAGCAGCATTAGCAGCAGGGCCACCATAGGCCTTGGGCAGTGCAAACTGCTGGTTGGGGCGAGGTGCCTCAAGGGATGGCCTCGGAGTGAATCTGGGTGGCAGAGCGGTGCTTGGAATCCAGACCCGGCGCTTCTGAGATCCAGAGCCGGATGAAGAACCAAAGTCACGGGAGTGCTTGCGTGAAGCTTCAAAGTCGACCGTCCAGCCAAAGACCGATAGCCTTGTTGACTAACTTCGGAAGGAGGTGCACTCGTGCAGCATTTAAGATCACAAGTGAAGCTCGGGCTAAGTCCCTTGCGGAATCTTGCACGCTTCTTGGCGTCGGTAGATACCTCTTCAGGAGCATAACGTGCTAGATTTCCAAACTCGCGATCGTATGCATCCACAGTCGGTCTACCACAGGTGAAGTTGCGTAACTCTTCCCGCTATGCGATCCATGAGACTTTCCGAATGTGATGCTCACGGAAAGCCGCCGAACTCAGCCCGGTAGTGAATTGGCCAACCGGGCGCATGGCCTCGAAATTCTCCCACCAAAGGCTAGTAGGGCCTTCGAGGTGATAGGCAGCAAAGGTAACCTTATCAGCTTCAGCCACGTTGGCAGAACGCAGCTTGTGGGTGATGCTGCGAAGCCAGTCATCTGCATCGAGAGGCTCAACGGAGTGTTTAAACTTCGGTGGATACAGCTTGACAAAGTCCTTGAGTGACACCAGGTCATTCCTTGGCTGGCGTGCGATATTCTGCTCAATCCGCTCCAGCAAGCGATTGGTCTCACGCTTGTTGCGTTCTGCCTCCATCATAACTTCGGCCAAAGAAGGCGGTTGAGGCAGATTTACATTCCTAGCTGCGCTGGCTTCTCCTTGCTCCGGAGCAGCAGGGTTGTTGCGGGTGTTGACCATCCTAGGGAACAAAACAACGGTTTAGTCAAGGATGGAAAAATTTGGCAAGGAAGTGCGGAATGTAATGGATAACATGGAATGCAGAGATGTTCATCCGTATGACATGGTAATATAGAAACTGCCATATATATACCAACGGTCATACACACCATTCATAGTTTAGTACAAGCCCGACTAGAGTACAACTATGGTGAAAGGCGTTACATCTCATCGAAAGCATTCCGAACTCCTATACATTATTTTTCTACACTTCCGGAATTGATACACACTAAGTCATATTCCACAGGTAACGCAGGACGGTGGAACTACAACTATTACAATACTAGAGATACTACTACTAACTTAGACAGCTCCGTAGTAGTCCTCATAGAAGTCACCTCCATAGCTTGGAAGCTCAACATGATTATCCAGAAACAGACGGTCCTGAGGAGCTTGTTGACCATAGGGGCTAGGATGAGGTCTTGGACCAACAAACGGTGGCCCGTGGGGATCTCGGGGTGGGGTGATGCCTCCAACATCATGCCAATCCATCATGTCTGGCAGAGCAGATCTCACGGGATACAGATCCCTCATATCCATACATCCAGCTTGCACAGCCGGTGCAAACCGAGTCAAAGTGGCCCAATGATCGGCACGGGTGTTGAAAAGCTCCATTCTCAAGGCCCGATTCTCTCGGTCCTTATCCTCGATCATCTCAGCAGTGGTGCGGGTTAGTGAGTCCTCCTAAGTGGAATCAGCATAGATAGCCTGAAGATACCCTTGCGCACCTGGGAGCGAAGCTGGCATATAACGGAAGTCGGTGTTCCGAAGCAGGCCAGTCCTGACTCGCATGATGGTCATCATAGAGTATGCAGCATCCTGCAGCCATCTCAATAGTGACCCCGAGTCCATATGAGTGGTGAAGAGGCTCAGTCGATCCAGGATAAGAAGGAAATATCCTGACAGTGCAGAGGTATTGGCTTTGATTAAAGTCTCGGAATTGCTCTTCGACGGTGTATTCGGGATACCAATGGTAACCCGTCTCAATCATAACCCGGACTAACATAGCCGTATGACCAGGCACATCGATGCACCTGGTCGATTTAACCACTTGGTTTTGAGCACGAGTGGCCATCTGAAAGCACAGCCACAATGCAAAGACATTAGAACTTCTAGGGAAAATAGGACAGCATAACATCTGTAAATGCTCAAGAACAGATTTGAGACATTCAAAATCAGATTGCAAAACCACTCAACAACATCATATCAAGGTTCGGTTCAACTGATAGCATACTAAAAGTAGTAGAAACTGAACTGAGGCTGGTAACCAACAATCCTATAAGTTACTACGGATTAGTAACGCGTGAACCTGATAGAGAGAAAAGAGCCTAGTCCTATACCCACGTAGAATGATAAGAGGATGACTCAGATCAGAGGGCATAAGGTAAAGGAGTAAAAAGATCCTTACGTCCCTCCCACAGTCAATTCCCCTACATATAACTAAAGCATTTCTAGACTCGACATCGACCAGTTTGGCTTAGCGAACCTACAGGCAGTCCGGCTCTGATGCCAACGCTGTCAGGACCCTGATTCCAAGTCACATTGACCTAGCCGATAACACCTCATATCAGTTTGTGGCCTCACGCAAGGTATTCCCATGGGTGTCGCCTTACCATGGCCCGGGACCGTTTGCGCCTTTTGGCTCATGTATATGATAGTGTCGCTAGCATCCACATGACAGAGAACCCGGGCCGACATGGCTAGTCGTGAACCCAAAGCGGCGCTAACCCATGGGGACAGGCATACATGAATCACATCGAGCATGTCGGTCATCAATGTATGAATCCGGGCTGTAGCACTGGGCTAACAGGACTCCGGTAACCCGGGCTGTAGCAGGCTAGGCAGGACTCCGGATATCACCGCATGACATTTCCCCGAAGGGACAGACATAGGAACGTGAAACACATGTCGGCCGATCAAGTGTCCAAAGCGGTAGTCTTTGGGCTAGCGGTGACTCCGGTGAACCGGTCAGAAGCGGACTACTATCGCTCAGGAAGCACTAGACTACATTTCCCCATATGAGAGGCTGCCAAGGATAAACAACTAGATTGTGGGATCCCACTCATATCAAGCATTTCAATCATACACACAATATGCCCGATATGAGTACATACAACATGGCATCACAACAAAACTCTACAACTCAAAGTACTTTATTTAAGAGGCTCCGAGGAGCCATACATAACATATCCATACAGATAGGGGTCACATGACCCAACACTCAAGTCGTACAAACATACAAGCACATGCGGAAGCAAACTAGTTTGAGTACAGACACTAAAAAGAAAGAAAGCTTTTCGAAGCCCTTCTATCTACAGTGGCCCTTCACAAGCCTTGGATCACCACCTGGGTGGCTAGTCACTCGTCGACGTCAAGGTCTACATAAAACCCATCGGAGGGGGCGGTGTTGTCGTCTGAAAACATTAATTAAGAAAACATGAGTACGGAGGTACTCAACAAGTCTTACAACAGAATCCTATTATACATGCGCATTCTCAAGAAGGTAGTGGAGTTATTGCAGCAAGCCAGCTTTGACTCTTGGCTAAGCTATCCTACGTGACACCACTTGAAAAGCATTTGTCGCACACGATTCCACTAATCACCATCACAATACTCCACCGTGGAGCCTCTCTCGTCAACCCACGAGAGGGCCATCCGCGGTACTCACACTTATCTTGAGGCTTTTAGTAGTATCCATTTACTTGTCTCTGAACTGCATAGGTGACCAAGTAGTCTTTTGCCGCGGACGCGGCTATTCGAATAGTTTTATACCCTGCAGGGGTGTACTTCTTCACACACGCTCTCACCACTTATCGCCGCTACACGACATGTACTCGGCAACCTTCAAGCGGAAGCCCAACGAGGGTGTCGGCCACGACCTGACTAAACACACGAGTCCCTAGTCTAGGTTTATCGCCTATTCGGGTTCCATCCGCAGAGAGTCCGGCCGAGGTTTCCACTAACGGCCCCGAACGATGTGTGCAGGGTTCCCGAGACACCAAACGGGCGAATCGGTACACCGGGCCACCTGCCTACCGCAACACAGCCCACCCTTAAGGTCAGCGCTGCGTGCGGCCCCCAGCATGCTACAAACACCAGAAACTACTTTGCAACTCCCAGACAGAGGACAAGAGTGGTTAATAAGTCGAGAGGGTACATTGGTTTCGGGCCCAATGCGTGGTAGTAGCTAAGTCTTAAATCACACACGCAGATCTCAGTTCTTAGGGACGGCTTCAATGAAACAACCCACCATGTACTCCTACATGGCCTCTCATCGATACCTTTACCAAATTGTGTTCAACACTTTCACTCTCGAAACTGACACAACCTTTCACTCCAGTTCATCATCCCGATGAGCCAGACCTGACACAACTCTAAGCATAGCAAGCTTAGCATGGTAGGAAACACAGACATGGCTCAATCAACTCCTACACATACTAGTGGGTTTCATCTAGTTACTGTGGCAATGACAGGACATGCAAAGGAAGTGGGTTCAACTACCGCAGCACACAACAGTTTGAATCGCGTTGTCTTAATGCAGTAAACAAGAGCAGAAGCGAGAACATGTGTTTGTATCGGAATGATCAATGGGTTGCTTGCCTGATGTAGTGGTAGTAGGATACTGCCCTTCAGACAGATATTCGGGGTTATCCTCGGAGGCAGAACCTATCACGAAAGACACACCCAACATAAACAACACATGACAATATGCAACAATATGATGCATGCTATGACATGGCAATATGAATGTGTGTTGGCCTAGTACAAGCTAGGACAAAAAGGGATGAACTCATTTGAATCAAAGATTCAAATGTTAGCTCATTTAACATAGCCATAATGGTGCAGTATCTTATTCTGCTTAAACAGCAAGCTTAACTTGTTCTATCATGCATGAAACCATTACAAATGGATAGATTGAATTTTTCTAATCAAAACTCATATATAAAACTTTGCATTTGGAGTTACATATTAATTTCTATGATTTTTTTGAAGTTTGCAACAATTTCTGGAATTTCCCGAATACAAATAAATCCAGAAATTAATTATTAAAGCCAAGAAGCGTCGAGGTGACGTCGAGGGGTCAACGAGGGCGTCCAGGTCAACCTGACCAGTGGGTCCTGCATGTCAGTAGTTAATTTTGCTAACTAACTTTAATTAAACCTAAACTAGGTTAATTAGCAGAGGGGCCCCACTAGTCAACTTTGTGAACGGGGTCAAACCCGCCGACGTTTAGCCGCCGGCGAAGCCAGACGCGGCGGCGAGAGTGAGATTGTGCATTCCGGCGACCAAATGGACGGAGGAGACCATCTACGGGTAGCCGGAGACAAGCCGCGGCGTTTGGTGGTGGTGGTTGAGCTCGGGGTGGCCGGAAACGCCGCCGCCGACGAGCTTGGCGGTCGCCGGAGTCGGGTGAGGACGAACCCGTGGCTACGGGGCACAGTAAGGCACGGGGTGAGGTGCGTTGGGCTCCTGGGAGTGTGGTGAGTGCGGTGGTGTGCTCGGAGTCGAGCCAACGTGGCTGTGCCCACGACGGCGACGATGTGGTGGCGGCGGCGGTGCGGCCGAGCTTCGGTCTGATCGGTCGCGGGGCTCGAGAGCGTGAACGAGAAGGATGAGAAGGTAGCTGGGCTCACGGCGAGTGCGGCGAAGCAGTCAACGAGGTCGGGGACGAGGTGATGCGGCGGCGACGGCGAAGGGGATCTGCGGCGGTGCTCGGTGAAGACGAGCTCGAGGAAGACGAAGTAGGGCTCATGGCCTTCGGGGCTCGGGCTGCTCGGAGTCGGCAACGGCAGAGTGGTTGGACATGGTGGCTCGGTGCGGGGACGACAGTGGACGCGGTTTCACGGTGGCGCAGGCGCGGCAGCGTCGGCCATGGCGGAGGGAGAGCAAGAGAGAGAGGCAGGGGAAGAAACGAGATGTCCACGGGGTCGGGGCAGCGGCGTGGAGCAGCCAGCGTCGGTAGCGAACGGCAAGCTCTTGGCGCCGTGGCGATGACTCGCCTTCGCCCGGCGTCGACTCTACTCTGCGTGGCGAAGAAGAAGCGGTGGTGGCATGGGCCGACCACAGTCTTTGAGCGCCAGTGGGCCGGGGCTTGGGTTCGGCCAGGTAAGAGGTTTCCCATTTATTTCTGTTTTTTAATTATTTCTCTAGGTTTGTTGCATTTCTAAAAATACATAGGCAACTCCAAAAATCACCAAACTGCACATGGTCCCTGGTTGGAATATATCCAGCATGGAACATATTAGTTTGGGGTTATTTGAGCATTTGAAATATTTTATATAATTTAAATGCCCAAATTCAAATAGCTAAAGATTTAATCCAGTGACCTTAGAGTGACCTAGAAATTTGTGCATCACTTACGGCGGTGGTTTAGGACCAAGGCAAAGGTGATGAACATTTTTAGAAGGGCATTTCAGGTTCAACGAAAATATTTTAGTAAACCCTAGTTGGATTCAGAGGGGTTCTGGGGGCTCTGTCTTCCCCATTTCAAATTTCTGATGAA
This sequence comes from Aegilops bicornis, assembly GCA_021605145.1. Lineage (NCBI taxonomy): Eukaryota > Viridiplantae > Streptophyta > Magnoliopsida > Poales > Poaceae > Aegilops > Aegilops bicornis. The sequence continues at coordinate 335,776,024 of CM038672.1, read as the reverse complement.
AGGTAAACATGATGCAACACTCTAATGCATGGACTAACTAGGATGTGACAAAAACTAATTCATTCCTAACTAAATCTTTCAATGGTTGATGGGAACACTACAGATCTTGCTTCTCTGCTTTTTTCATGTACAAACCGAGGCATGCGGGCATGATGGCGGGCTTCTCCGGCAGCGGCGGCGACCTGCAGGCAAGAGGCAACGGCTGGGGTGTTTGATTTGATCCAGCGCCATGGCCCGGTCCCTGCAGGAGAGAGAGATGAGGGACAGAGAGAGAAGGAAGGAGAGGAGGGAGAAAGAGAGAGGGAGGTAAGATGTCAGATGTTACTATAGTATTAGAAGAATTCCTGATATATTTATTTATAGGATTCTATGATATTTGATGCAAAATATTGATGTCCAGGTGAATGCACTGGACTCTTCAAGATCGAGGGCACCATTGGAAAGGCCGAGTGCATCCATCGACAACCTGCCCAGTGTCCGGATTCACCAAGCAGTACAACCGGAGACGCTGTCGGCTGCCTGCAGTCCGAAACAAGACAACATCTCTGAAACCCACTATCCTCTGATGCATGAATCTCTATGCTCAATTTGGCTACATCTAATTTGTCATTGTTTAATCCTCCATAATGCAAACATCCTGTTTTGCATCAAGAGAAAGAACATTAAGAATTTTCGCACATTCTGTTGTAGCAATATCGACTGTATGAATACCAGTAGTGTGTTTGGCAGTTTGTTCTTGTGGCTTCCAAAAGAAACCTGGAATGTTTGTTCTGCCGGTACAACTCTCTTTGGCTAGGACATTTTGGCTTCAAATAACATAAATGAACCTAAAATCTCTTAATATTTTATATCACTTTTTGTATTGATGTTCTTCATGCATGCTCATCTGCCAAGAGGTTAATCCAATAATGTCACACGTTCCTCAGTAAGCACCAAGCCGTCCGCTGTTGTCTCTGCCCGAAGAAGGATTATGGTTCTCCACCTCTTTGCTACTCATATTAAAATTCCGGTATGTTCTTTCTTTCTTTATTTTCTTTCAAGAAAAAGGTGGAACCTGTTCTTAATTTCCTATGATGATTTCAATGGCAATTTGTCAGTGTATTTCTAGCTGGAATTGTATGTGTATCTTACAAATTTACATTGCAACAAATTAATAACGAGAATAGAAGCGTTTGCACCCATCTAACATATTTGTATGGTATTTTTCAAAAGCTCAAGCTTAAAGATGTGGCGCTGTATGAGGCTATCATTAGGATGGAAGATAAATTTAATGTTAAAATATTGCTTGAATTTCCTTTGTTCTCGTAAATGGCAATACAAGTATATGTTGCGCCATGGCTTTTTCCAAAAACATAACAAGCGGCAATTAACGACACATCAAATGTTTTGTGGATCATTTTGTCGGGGTTGGATTTAGTAGGTCATAATGGTTTTATTCTACGACAGGATTAATTTTGTTTGTACTTTAACCAGTTCAAGGATTGGTGGTCGAGCACTATGATCTTTGTACACTAAGGTTCGGTTGTGTTCTTTGAGAAATATATGTCCTACAAGTCTCATGTGTCTTGTCTTGTTTTTGCTTTCCAAGCTACAAGCTTTTGATATACTTCAAACGTGATTCTTTATATGTTGTTTGTTCCATCAATCGTAAAATGTAAATTAGCAATTAGGCATCGACATAGTGTAGTGGAACCATTGTGCTTGATGCAGTTTTATTTTAGTGTTGAAATGTTTTTCTTAGTTTGTTTGGTGTTGAGAAATATATTCGTTTTCAAGCAATTTTTTCTAAATCCTATCAACACATTACCGATATGGCCTTTGAAGTTTCTGTTTTATAACGATCTTTGTTGCGTTGGTCAACTTGAGTATGGTATAGCTTATTCTTTTCTGTTGCATCTATTCCGGAGAAGTTTAGATCTTCTGCAACCTTTTGAAGACACGATTTATAGTTGCGGAGATGAAACAATCAATCAGTTGCGATGCATTACATAATCTTTTTTCTCTGGACATTGATGGGTATTGCAGACTCCTTTATTTTGCCATAAAGGGCAGGAGCTGTGCCATTTGACTCGAAGGACAAAGCGTTCATCACAAGGGGGTGGTCTTTAGGATATATACACAAAAGAGGAAATTTACTTTTGTATAGAACCAAATTATATGATGTAATTCAGTTCAAATTTTTTATATGATGTAATTGACCACTATTTTTAAGAGATTCTCCTGTACACAATGTTTATCATGTATTAAGTACATTTTATTGTCAAATATGTTTATCCTTTTTTAGTGCACAAGTTCACAACTCTTTGGACTTTCTAATTGTAGGCTCAACTATTTGAAACAACTGATCTGATTTTGTTGGGTCTGTGTATTAGTGTATGTGTGTATTGAAGTTTGGTGAGTCTTAGGAAGAACCAAACTTTTATTCCTATCTCATCATATGCTATCTTAAATGCAAAATGTTAGCTACTTCAATCTCATGTTTAAAAATGTAATTGATTACAAATTGTGCATGCTCAAGTACGTAAATATTTGTAAAGAGAACCATTATTAAGTTTTGATTAAAATGATTTGCGTTGGTATCAAGTGGTTACTCACACCTAAAATTACTATGTTCAAAATAGAACTCTATGCTACCAAATTTAAATGTGTATATACATTTATTGTAGACAGAAAGCCCCCGCTTTCCTCAACTAAGAAAGATTAAATCCGTTGCCATATGTGCTTGCCCATAACAAAATCAACTAAACCATGAATTTCTTTTCATCGCTAACATGTAATCAGTAGGTCTCTGCGCCATTTGGCGCAACGGGTTCACTAGTTAAACATAAAAACAAATCTAACCAGAGGCTAGATCAAATATTTATTCCTAAACAGAAGCAAAAAGCAAAAAACAAAAAATAAAATTGGGTTGCCTCCCAACAAGCGCTATCGTTTAACGTCCCTAGCTAGGCATAAAAGCAAGGATAAATCTAGGTATTGCCATCTTTGGTAGGCAATCCATAAGTGGCTCTCATGATAGATTCATATGGTAATTTTATTTTCTTCCTAGGGAAGTGTTCCATGCTTTTCTTTAATGGACATTGAAATCTAATATTCCCTTCCTTCATATCAATAATTGCATCAATCGTTCTAAGGAAAGGTCTACCAAGAATAATAGGACATGAAGGATTGCAATCTATATCAAGAATGATAAAATCTACGGGCACATAGTTCCTATTTGCAACAATAAGAACATTATTAATTATTCCCATAGGTTTCTTAATAGTGGAATCCGCAAAGTGCAAGCTTAGAGAGCAATCATCAAAATCACGGAAATCTAGCAAATCGCACAAGGTTTTGGGTATAGTGGAAACACTAGCACCCAAATCACATAATGCATAGAACTCATCATCCTTAACCTTAATTTTAATAGTAGGTTCCCACTCACCATAAAGTTTTCTAGGGATACAAACTTCCAACTCAAGTTTTTCTTCATAGGATTGCATCAAGGCATCAACGATATGTTTGGTAAACGCTTTATTTTGACTATAAGCATGAGGAGAATTTAGCACGGATTGCAACAAGGAAATACAATCTATCAAAGAGCAATTTTCATAATTAAATTCCTTGAAATTCAAAATAGTGGGTTTATTAGCATCTAGGGTTTTTATTTCTTCAATCCCACTTTTATCAATTTTAGCATCAAGATCTAAAAACTCCAAATTTTTGGAACGCCTTCTAGGTAAAGGTGGATCATATTTAGTCCCGTCATTATCAAGATTCATATTGCAAAACAAAGATTTAATAGGGGACACATCAATAACTTTTAGATCTTCATCTTTATTTTCATAGAAATTTGAAGAACACGCTTTCATAAAGCAATCTTCTTAGCACGCATCCTAGCGGTTCTTTCTTTGCACTCATCAATGGAAATTCTCATGGCTTTGAGAGACTCATTGATATCATGCTTAGGAGGAATAGATCTAAGAATTAAAGAATCAACATCAAGAGAAATTCTATCAACGCTCCTAGCCAATTCATCAACTTTAAGCAATTTCTCTTCAAGCAAAGCATTGAAATTCTTTTGTGAATTCATAAACTCTTTAACACTAGTCTCAAATTCAGAGGGCATCTTATTAAAATTTCCATACGAGTTGTTGTAGGAATTTCCATAATTATTAGAGGAATTACTAGGATAAGGCCTAGGATTAAAGTTTCCTCTATACGCGTTTTACCAAAATTATTCCAACCAACAAAATTCACATCCATAGATTCATTATTATTCTCAATCAAAGTAGACAAAGGCATATCATTAGGATCAGAAGAAACACTCTTAGTAGCAAATAATTTCATAAGTTCATCCATCTTTCCACTCAAAACATTAATTTCTTCTATCGCATGCACGTTTTTATTAGTAGATCTTTCAGTGTGCCATTGAGAATAATTAACCATAATATTATCTAGGAGTTTAGTAGCTTCTCCTAAAGTGATTTCCATGAAAGTGCCTCCCGCCGCCGAATCTAAAGGATTTCTAGAAGCAAAATTCAGTCTGGCATAATTTTTTTGTATAATCATCCACAAATTCAATGTATCGTTAGCATGATGCAACTCAAATGTGAAGACTAGTAACTAATGACCGTTCAAATGAAACTCACCGTGCCCGCCGGAGCAATGACTTGCATCGGCGGAGGGGTCTGGCCGTTCTTCTCGCACATGGACTGCACATTTGGTTTTGACGAGTCAGTCATATTAGTTACTAATGAAAGGAACATTGCGTTCATGATTTAGCTAATATGCAGAAGAAACTTACCATGAAGAGATCGTACATGGCATGGTTAGCCGAGTCGTTCCGGTTCCTCTCCTCCTCCAACAGCCTAGCCGTCCTCTCCTCATTCTCCCGGTTACCACGAAGTGATCGTACATAACCAAGCACTCTCTTAAAAAAGCCATACTGAAGTCAAGTATTCAAACTTCCGAAGTTAGCTGTCGTTCAGTTAAACATAAAACCCAAACATTCCAACTTCCCAGTTTAGCTACCGTTCAGTTTCAGGAAAAAAAAGAGTTACTTACCCACAAAAAGAAAAAGGAGAAAGGAGTCAGCTAGCTTTCTTGCAGACTATACGTACGTGTGAAACATAGAATCAGGTCACGCAAGTTATACAGCAGGCCAAACATATCTTTAGAAAACAAAATAAAGTAAAATAAAGTAACAGCCAACAGATAATCTTGAGCAGATGCAGCAGAGTGAGCTACAATATGAAAAAACCACTGCAACTATGTAAGCCACAACACCCATTCAAATACATGAAAACATCGCCATACTTCGCCAACAGCAAACCGCCTGATGCCTATGTATTATATATAGGAGTGGAACGAAGTAGTCCCGGATTTAAAATAAATATAGGAGTTCGGGAGAGATAAAGTTGAGTTGTTATAAATACTGCAAATGGGGTTGTGTGTATGTGTAGGTTCGCCTCAAGGCACACAACCATGAGATGAACTATCTTGGTATTTCTGTATTTGCGCAGTCCAGCCTTACAAGCCACACTGAATAACAATGAACAGAGTAAGATTATTGGAAATGTACTGAATGCATAAATTGCAAAATATGTGCAGATCTGTCTAAGGTTCAGGAAATGTTTGTTGTTTTGGTTATTGGAGCTGCATAACAGTAGGAGAATTAACCACTTAATTACTACTCGAGTTTTGTTCATCTGAAAAAATAAAATAGTGCGAGTTTTTTGCCAGGAGCTTCAGGGCACAAATAAGTTATGGGGCAAGACAATTGTATGAGTAGTACTGTTTTGCATTGTATTTGTAGGGAGGCAATAGCTGCCGTTTAGCATGGCATCTGCAATCAAGAAAGATGGGATCAACTGAGTAAGGTGAATGAATCCACAGTCCAAACCAAGAGAAAGCTACCATTCGTACACTATTCCGTTTCATTAGGTAAGGTAAGGGAGCCAACTACATTGCTGACCTGGCCAAATTCAGACACAGTTTAGACAGAATTGACAGATTTTTCTAGACAGATTCAAACATGTAGACTAGACAGATTCTGTCATATGTAATAACTCGGCACCACCAAAAACCTTGGCAGATTTGATTTGATTTGTTAGCCGTACTACAACAAAATAAGGGAGTGCTAAATGATAGTGACACTAGGTTCATGACATATTATATTATCAAGTAGATGTTCACACGAGCAAGAACAACAATCTTAGTTTTCATGAAGCGGGGCAAAATGTCACAAGAGATTGGATTGAACTGATGTATCTTCCATGAAAGGTTCAGTCCAAGAAAGCTTAGCTCAGATACCTCGAGGCAACTCTGCCATTTCACTCCGAAGGAACAGCTCGGCAAATAATTCAGTTCTCACAACCAACGACATCAACAAGCATTCAACAAACATCAATCAAACCATCAGAACACGTCCAACATCCAAGCATCAACATGTCTTTCTTCAGACTGGAAATTACATGTCTGTGTTGTTCCATTGAAAAGAAAACATCTAGTCAGGGCACAATCCAGCAGCTAACTATCGATAAACATACACGGCCTATCTAGCTGGTGAAATTGGTGACGGCCTTGGTGCCCTCGGAGACGGCATGCTAGGCAAGCTCGCCGGGGAGGACGAGGCGGATATCAACTTGTTTAAAGCAAAGATATTAATTCACCTCTTATGACAGTGATGTAACTGAGTATCGTAATCGATATCAACTTCACCTCATATTACAATAATACCATAAAACCTGAACTTGGAAGAACAAATAGACAAAAATATGCCTCTGAAGTAGAAATGTACCTTCACAATTTTTCCACATCCACTGCACCGAGAATAAGTAGATTCAAGACTCAATATACCCCTCTGGATGAATCTGTTCATAAGACAATATTTTGAAGGTCAGCAAAGTAATCTCCAAGTGACATACTCTACTGGGCTATCTAATCTAGTTTGTGCAACAATCGGTCGTGTGCTAACTGCAGCTGTGACCATGAAAGAGCTTCATGTCTGAGGGGCAGCCAAGATGTTGAAGATGGCTTCCTGAGGTGGAGACGGCATTGATGAACCAAGGAGGCCGGAGGGTCGAGGCAGGATTTGGGGAGATGGTGACTTACTGTGCTAGGGATAAGACGCAGGTTGCAGCCATGGCGTGGCGATGCGGCGCGTCGAGGATGCTTCAGCCGACGGCGGCGGGCTAAGGAGGCTGCGGTCGACGGCGGCGGACTAAGGAGGCCGCAGCAGGCGACGGCCACGGCGCATCGAGGAGGGGCGGCGCCCATGGGAGGGGGCGCGCCTGGAACGATGGAGGGACGTGGCGAGGGGCGGGCTGCTTGGCGGGAGGGGCGGGGAGGGCTGCGGTGGCGGGAGGGGCGGGACGGCGGTGGGCAAGTGGCGGGCCGGCGGCGGTGCTGGGTGTCGTCCGGAACGCGGGGCTGGGGCGCGCGGGTGCGGTGGTGGGTGGGTTTTTTTTAGACAACGGTGGTGGGTGGGTGAGGTGGGGAGAGAGAGAGGGGTGGGGCTGGGCTGGGAGAGAGAGAGAGAGAGGGGTGGGACCGGGCTGGGAGAGAGGGGAGGAGATTTTTTTAGAAGAAGAGAGGGGAGGAGATAGTCCGACTTCTTTGCCATCAGCCAGCGGATGGCACAGGCCCATATCTTTGCCATCACCCGGGCCGGTAGATGGCAAAGAGGTGGGGCTATCTTGGGCCGTTCTGGCCGTCATCCACCGGGCCCCACCCACTTCTTTGCCATCTGCGCCACAGACGGAAAGATTCTTTGCCATCTTGGCGGATGGCAAAGAGGTGGGTTAATAGGCCGTTCGACCTTTGGACCCTACCCACCTCTTTGCCATCTGCGAAGCGGATGGCAAGATTCTTCTGCCATCGGTGGCGGATGGCAAAGAATCGGTGATGGCAACCAGGTTCTTTGCCATCCGTCACTTCTTTGCCGTCTGTTTTTTGTAAGCAGATGGCAAAGACGTTCTTTGCCATCCGCTGGCAGACGGCAAAGAGCTGACTGATGGCAAATTCCCTGTTTCCAGTAGTGCATGGTGCGCCGCAAGATCGCTTACTACAAGATGCTGATGCCGGAGCGCCGCGCAGAAATCGCGGCGGTGGTCGGCGCCACAGACCTCCATTCCCAAGCTCTCTTTGCGGCGGGCCAATCCCCGAGTTCTCTAGAGCCAAGCTACGAGGAGGAGGAAGCCGATCCAATGTTCACTGCGGAGGTCGCGGGCGCGAAGGCCCCGATGGGTATGAGACGATGGGACGTCGACTTCGTGCGGCGTCCGAGTCCCCCATGGTGCGGCGGACCAGCGGTTCAACATGGCAATACTAAAGGAGGACCGGAGGCGAGAGGCTCAACTCGACGCGGAGCGCGCGCATGCCACTGCCATCGAGGCTCTCCTGCAGGCGGGACCGGATGTCGTGGATGTGAACCGGGCGGCGGAGGCTCAACTTGAGGCGGAGCGCGCGGATGCCGCTGCCATCGAGGCCTTCCTGCAGGCGGAACCGGACGTCCTGGACATGAACCGGGCGGCAGAGGCTCGACTTAACGCAGAGCGCGCGGATGCCGCTCTCATCGGCGCCCTCCTGCAGGCGGAACCGGACATCCTAGGCTTGAACCGGGTGGCGGAGGCTCGACACGACGCGGAGCGCGCGGATGCCGCTGCCATCAAGGCCCTCCTGCAGGAGGAACCGGACGTCCTCGACTTGAACCGGGCTGTGCTCTTGTCTGTGCAGAGCGCCCGCACGCTCCGCTTGAACGAGTAGCTGGAGGCCGAGGACAACCATGGTGCGGAGACACACGTCGGCAGCGACGGCTGGTTCGCGCCGGCAGCCAAAGACGACGAGGCCGTCTCTTTCCGCGAGCAGTGATAGTTTTTCTTTATGTTGTTGTTTTTATGGATCTTTTGCTGTGTAAAAACATACTATATTTGTTATGCAAGTCGCCTGACTTGGGTCAGTCTACCATTTCAGGCGGTTGAATGAATATTCTACGTCTCCTAACCCTTCTTTCCTTCTTCCTCACCTCTTCATCTTCCCCAACAGACCACCGCACGGGCTGTATGGATACTCCCCAACATGCGGTTGGATAAACATACTCTATGAACGAAAATTATGTGTCAGCGATAGGATGGCTGAGTTTGGTTTGTTCACATGCGACAACACGTGTCAGTGAGGGTGCGTTCCCTTTGTTGGGTTTGCGGCGTGCAGGAGCGACTGTGTGAGGGTGAGGTGCGACCGCGGCGTGCAGGACCGACCGTGTGACGGTGCGATGCGACCGCGACAGCCATGCACAAGTGTATCTCCTTCTCATTTTGAAAACTTTAGGCAAGCTAGGCAAAAATGTGTGGCGAAGTTTGACAATGCAAGGCCTAGACCCAAACAGGATAAGTACGTACGTACTAGGAGTACTAGTGTTAAAAAAGAAAGGCGGAGTTTTCCTTCGCAGGATTTAATCGATACAAATCCTCGTTTCACGTGTCAATTAATGCGTATTTTTTTCTCGAAAGACCAAAGAGCTAACCATCTCACTCCTCATCGCTTGATTAATGCAGTGCCATGCAAACCAACTTTCTCACTTCCGCATGCATGCAGGGGATATTAATGTCTTTAGTTGCTAACCCCATCAATTTTGCCTCGATTAGTGTTAGTGGCCCTTTGCAAATTCTAATTTTGATAATACTGGCCTTGTGTACAAAAAAATGGAGGTAGTAACTGTCGGGGAACGTAGTAATTTCAAAAATTTTCCTACGATCACGCAAGACCATGGTGATGCATAGCAACGAGATGAGAGTGTTGTCTACGCATCGTGAGACCAAGAACGGAAGCGTTGACGCAACGTAGAGGAAGTAGTCGTCGCTTCACGATCCAACCGATCCAAGTACCGAACGCACGGCACCTCCGAAGTTCTGCACACGTTCAGCTCGATGACGTCCTCGAACTCCGATCCAGCCGAGTGTTGAGGGAGAGTTTCGTCAAGACGACGGGCGTGGTGACGATGATGATGTTCCACCGGCGCAGGGCTTCGCCTAAGCTCCGCCACGGTATTCTCGAGGTGTAATATGGTGGAAGGGGCACCGTGACACGGCTAAGGAAAGATCTCAAGGATCAACTTGTGTGTCATGGGGTGCCCTCGCCTCAGCATATAAAGGAGGGAAGGGGAGGGCTGGCCGGCCAAGGGAGGTGCGCCAGGTGTCCTACTCCTACTAGGAGTAGGATTCCCCCAATCCTAGTCCAACTAGGTTTCCCCAAGTGGGAAGGGAGAGAGAGGGGGGGCGCCCCCTTCTCCTAGTCCTAATAGGACTAGGAAAGGGGGGAAGGTGCGGCCAGCACTTGGGCCCCCTTCTCTCCTTTCCACTAAGGCCCATGTTGGCCCATTAGCATTCCGGGGGGTTCCGGTAACCTCCCGGTACTTGGTAAAATTCCCAATTTCACCCGGAACACTTCCGAGGTCCATACATAGTCTTCCAATATATGAATCTTTATGTCTCGACCATTTCGAGACTCCTCGTCACGTCCGTGATCTCATCCGGACTCGAACAACCTTCGGTACAGAAACATCATAACAACTCATAGTAACTGTCATCAAAGCGTTAAGCGTGCGGACCCTACGGGTTCGAGAACTATGTAGACATGACCGAGACACCTCTCCGGTCAATAACCAATAGCGGGACCTGGATGCCCATATTGGCTCCTACATATTCTACGAAGATCTTTATCGGTCGGACCGCATAACAACATACGTTGTTCCCTTTGTCATCGGTATGTTACTTGCCCGAGATTCGATCGTCGGTATCCAATACCTAGTTCAATCTCGTTACGCAAGTCTCTTTACTCGTTCCGTAATACATCATCTCACAACTAACACATTAGTTGCAATGCTTGCAAGGCTTATGTGATGTGCATTACCGAGAGGGCCCAGAGATACCTCTCCGACAATCGGAGTGACAAATCCTAATCTCGAAATATGCCAACCCAACATGTACCTTCGGAGACACCTGTAATGTACCTTTATAATCACCCGATTGTTGTGACGCGTTTGGTAGCACCCAAAGTGTTCCTCGTGCAAACGGGAGTTGCATAATCTCATAGTCATAGGAACATGTATAAGTCATGAAGAAAAGCACTAGCAACAAACTATACGATCAGGTGCTATGCTAATGGAATGGGTCATGTCAATCAGATCATTCAACCAATGATGTGATCCCGTTAATCAAATAACAACTCCTTGTTCATGGTTAGGAAACACAACCATCTTTGATTAACGAGCTAGTCAAGTAGAGGCATACTAGTGACTCTCTCAGCAGGTTTATGTATTCACACATGTATTATGTTTCTGTTAATACAATTCTAGCATGAATAATAAACATTTATCATGATATAAGGAAACAAATAATAACTTTATTATTGCCTCTAGGGCATATTTCCTTAAGTCTCCCACGTGCACTAGAGTCAATAATCTAGATTACACAGTAATGATTCTAACACCCATGGAGTCTTGGTGCTGATCATGTTTTCCTCGTGGAAGAGGCTTAGTCAATCGGGTCTGCAACATTCAGATCCGTATGTATCTTGCATATCTCTATGTCTCCCACCGACCAAATCCGGATGGAGTTGAAGCGTCTTTTGATGTGCTTGGTTCTCTTGTGAAATCTGGATTCCTTTGCTAAGGCAATTGCACCAAGATTGTCACAAAAGATTTTCATTGGACCCGATACACTAGGTACAACACCTAGATCGGTTATGAACTCCTTCATCCAGACTCCTTCATTAGCTGCTTCCAAGCAGCTATGTACTCAACTTCACATGTAGATCCCGCCACGACGCTGTGTTAGGAACTGCACCAACTGACAGCTCCTCCGGTTAATGGAAAAACGTATCCGCTTTGCGATTTAGAATCGTCCGGATCAGTGTCAAAGCTTGCGTCGACGTAACCTTTAACGACGAGTTCTTTGTCACCGCCATAAATGAGAAACATATCCTAAGTCAATCTCAAGTACTTATGGATGTTCTTGACCGCTGTCCAAAGGATCCACTCTGGATTACTTTGGTACCTACCGCCAAACTTACAAAGAAGGCACACATCAGGTCTGGTACACAGCATTGCATACATGATAGAGCCTATGGCTGAAGCATAGGAACATCTTTCATTTTCTCTCTATCTTCTGCGGTGGTCGGGCATTGAGTCTTACTCAACTTCACACCTTGTAACACCGGCAAGAACCCTTTCTTTGCACGATCCATTTTGAACTTTTCAAAACTTTATCAAGGTATGTGCTTTGTGAAAGTCCTATTAAGCGTCTTGATCTATCTCTATAGATCTTAATGCCCAATATGTAAGCAGCTTCACCGAGGTCTTTCATCGAAAAACTCTTATTCAAGTATCCCTTTATGCTATCCAGAAATTCTATATCATTTCCAATCAGTAATATGTCATCCACATATAATATTAGAAATGCTACAGAGCTCCCACTCACTTTCTTGTAAATACAGGCTTCCCCAAAAGTCTGTATAAAACCAAATGCTTTGATCACACTATCAAAGCGTTTATTCCAACTCCGAGAGGCTTGCACCAGTCCATAAATGGATCATTTGGAGCTTGCACACTTTGTTAGCTCCCTTTGGATCGACAAAACCTTACGTTGCATCATATACAACTCTTCTTCCGTAAATCCATTCAGGAATGCAGTTTTGACATCCATTTGCCAAATTTCATAATCATAAAATGCGGCAATTGCTAACATGATTCGGACGGACTTAAGCATCGCTACGGTGAGTAGGTCCCATCGTAGTCAATCCCTTGAACTTGTCGAAAACCTTTTGCAACAAGTCGAGCTTTATAGACAAAGAACATTACCATCAGCGTCAGTCTTCTTCTTGAAGATCCATTTATTCTCAATTGCTTGCCGATCATCGGGCAAGTCAACCAAAGTCCACACTTTGTTCTCATACATGGATCCCATCTCAGATTTCATGGCCTCAAGCCATTTTGTGGAATCTGGGCTCACCATCGCTTCTTCATAGTTCGTAGGTTCATCATGTTCCAAAGAATATGACTTCCGAATAGGATTACCGTACCACAATCGGTGCGGATCTTGCTCTGGTTGATCTACTGAAGTTCAGAGAAACTTGATCTGAAGTTTCATGATCATCATCATTAGCTTCCTCCCTATTTGGTGTAGGTGTCACGGAAACTGATTTACGTGGATGTACTACTTCTCAATAAGGGAGTAGATACAGTTATCTCATCAAGTTCTACTTTCCTCCCACTCACTTCTTTCGAGAGAAACTCTTTCTCCAAAAAGTTTCCGAATTTAGCAACAAAAATCTTGCCTTCGGATCTGTGATAGAAGGTGTACCCAATGATCTCCTTTGGGTATCCTATGAAGACACATTTCTCCGATTTGGGTTCGAGCTTATCAGGTTGAAGCTTTTTCACATAAGCATCGCAGCCCCAAACTTTCGTAAGCGACAACTTTGGTTTCTTGCCAAACCACAGTTCATAAGGCGTCGTCTCAACGGATTTAGATGGTGCCCTATTTAAAGTGAATGTAGCCGTCTCTAAAGCATAACCCCAAAACGAGATAGCGGTAAATCAAGAAGAGACATCATAGATCGCACCATATCTAATAAAGAAATGCGATTCTGACGTTCGGACACACCATTACGTTGTGGTGTTCCGGTGGCGTAAGTTGCGAAACTATTCCGCATTGTTTCAAATGTAGGCCAAACTCGTAACTCAAATATTCTCCTCCACGATCAGATCGTAGAAACTTTATTTTCTTGTTACGATGATTTTCCACTTCACTCTGAAATTCTTTTAACTTTTCAAATGTTTCAGACTTGTGTTTCATTAAGTAGATATACCCATATCTGCTCAAATCATCTGTGAAGGTGAGAAAATAACGATATCCGCCATTTAGCCTCAACATTCATTGGACCACATACATCGGTATGTATGATTTCCAATAAATCTGTTGCTCTCTCCATAGTTCCGAGAACGGTGTTTTAGTCATCTTGCCCATAAGGCACGGTTACGCAAGTGCCAAGTGATTCATAATCAAGTGACTCCAAAAGTCCATCAAGATGGAGTTTCTTCATGCGCTTTACAATCGATATGACCTAAACGGCAAGTGCCACAAATAAGTTGCACTATCATTATCAACTCTACATCTTTTGGCTTCAACATTATGAATATGTGTATCACTACTATCGAGATTAAGTAAAACAAACCATTCTTCAATGGTGCATGACCATAAAAGATATTATTCATATAAATAGAACAACCATTATTCTCTCGATTTAAATGAATAACCGTCTCGCATCAAACAAGATCCAGATATAATGTTCATGCTCAACGCTGGTACTAAATAACAATTATTTAGGTCTAATACTAATCCCGAAGGTAGATGTAGAGGTAGCGTGCCGATTGCGATCACATCGACTTTGGAACCATTTCCCATGCGCATCGTCACCTCGCCCTTAGCCAATCTTCGCAATCCGTAGCCCCTGCTTCGAGTTGCAAATATTAGCAATGTAACCAGATCAAATACCGTGTGCTATCGCGAGTATTAGTAAGGTACACATCAATAACATGTATATCACATATACCTTTGTTAACCTTGCCATCCTTCTTATCCGCCAAATACTTGGGGCAGTTCCGCTTCCAAAGGACCAGCCTGCTTGCAATAGAAGCACTCAGTTTCGTGCTTAGGACCAGACTTGGGTTTCTTCTCTTGATCAGCAACTTGCTTGCCGCTCTTTTTGAAGTTTCCCTTTTTCTTTCCTTTGCCCTTTTTCTTGAAACTAGTGGTTTTGTTAACCATCAACACTTGATGCTCCTTTTTGATTTCTACCTCCGCGGCTTTCGATCGCCAAGAGCTCGGGCATTGTTTTGGTCATCCCTTGCATATTATAGTTCATCACGAAGCTCTTGTAGCTTGGTGGCGATGATTGGAGAATTCTGTCAATGACGCAATCATCCGGAAGATTAACTCCCAGTTGAATCAAGTGATTGTTATATCCGGACATTACGAGTATATGCTCATCGATGTAACCGTTCTCCTCCATCTTACAGCCTATAGAACTTATTGGAGACTTCATATCTCTCAATCCGGGCATTCGCTTGGAATATTAACTTCAACTCTGGAACATCTCATATGCTCCATGGTGTTCAAAACGACGTTGAAGTCCCGGTTCTAAGCCGTAAAGCATGGCACACTGAACTATAGAGTAGTCATCGACTTTGCTTTGCCAGACGTTCACAACTTCTCGCGCAGCCCTTGCACCAGGCCCGGCACCTAACGGTGCTTCCAGGACGTAATTCTTCCGTGCAGCAATAAGGATAATCCTCAAGTTACGGACCCAGTCCGTAATTGCTGCCATCATCTTTCAACTTTGCTTTCTCAAGGAACGCATTAAAATTCAACGGAACAACAAAGACGAGCCATCTATCTACACATCATAGACAAGCAAGATACTATCAGTACTAAGTTCATGATAAATTTAAGTTCAATTAATCATATTACTTAAGAACTCCCACTTAGAAAAATATCCCTCCAATTCTCTAAGTGATTGCGTGATCCACATCACCTACACCATGCCCGATCATCACGTGTGATGGAGTAGTTTCAATGGTGAACATCAATATGTTGATCATATCTACTATATGATTCACGCTCGACCTTTCGGTCTCTGTGTTCCGAGGTCATATCTTATATGCATAGCTCGTCAAGTATAACCTGAGTATTCTGCGTGTGCAACTGTTTTGCACCCGTTGTATTTGAACGTAGAGCCTATCACACCCGATCATCACGTCTTTGTCTCAAAGACGAAGAACTTTCGCAACGGTGCATACTCAGGGAGAACACTTCTTGATAATTTAGTAAGGGATCATCTTATAATGCTACCGTCAATCAAAGCAAGATAAGATGCATAAAGGATTAACATCACATGCAATCAATATAAGTGATATGATATGGCCATCATCATCTTGTGCTTGTGATCTCCATCTCCAAGCACCGTCATGATCACCATCGTCACCGGGCGCCGACACCTTGATCTCCATCGTAGCATCGTTGTCGTCTCGCCAAACTTATGCTTCTCGACTATCGCTACCGCTTAGTGATAAAGTAAAGCATTACGATGCGATTGCATTGCATACAATAAAGCGACAACCATATGGCTCCTGCCGATTGCCGATAACTTGGTTACAAAACATGATCATCTCATACAATAAAATATAGCATCACGTCTTGACCATATCACATCACAACATGCCCTGCAAAAACAAGTTAGACGTCTTCTACTTTGTTGTTGCAAGTTTTACGTGGCTGCTACGGGCTGAGCAAGAACCGTTCTTACCTACGCATCAAAACCACAATGATACTTCGTCAAATAGACTCCGTTTTAACCTTCTCAAGGACCGGGCGTAGCCACACTTTGTTCAACTAAAGTTGGAGAGACAGTCTTCCACAAGCCATCTATGTGCAAAGCACGCCGAGGGAACCGGTCTCGCGTAAGAGTACGCGTAAGGTTGGTCTGGATCGTCATTCAACAATACCGCTGAACCAAAGTATGACATCTTTGGTAGGCAGTATGACTTGTATCGTCCACAACTCACTTGTGTTCTACTCGTGCATATCATCAAACCATAAAAACCTAGGCTCGGATGCCACCGCCGGGGAACGTAGTAATTTCAAAAATTTTCCTACGATCACGCCAAGACCATGGTGATGCATAGCAACGAGATGAGAGTGTTGTCTCACGCATCGTGAGACCAGCAACGGAAGCGTTGACGCAACGTAGAGGAAGTAGTCGTACTTCTTCACGATCCAACCGATCCAAGTACCGAACGACGGCACCTCCGGAAGTTCTGCACACGTTCAGCTCGATGGCGTCCCTCGAACTCCGATCCAGCCGAGTGTTGAGGAGAGTTTCGTCACAAGACGACGGCGTGGTGACGATGATGATGTTCCACCGGCGCAGGGCTTCGCCTAAGCTCCGCTCACGGTATTCTCGAGGTGTAATATGGTGGAAGGGGCACCGCATTACACGGCTAAGGAAAGATCTCAAGGATCAACTTGTGTGTCATGGGGTGCCCTCTGCCTCGTATATAAAGGAGGGAAGGGGAGGGCTGGCGGCCAAGGGAGGTGCGCCAGGTGTCCTACTCCTACTAGGAGTAGGATTCCCCAATCCTAGTCCAACTAGGTTTCCCCAAGTGGGAAGGGAGAGAGAGGGCGCCTTCTCCTAGTCCTAATAGGACTAGGGAAGGGGGAAGGTGCGACCAGCACTTGGGCCCCCTTCTCTCCTTTCCACTAAGGCCCATGTTGGCCCATTAGCATTCCGGGGTTCCAGTAACCTCCTGCATTTCTGGTAAAATTCCCAATTTCACCGGAACACTTCGATGTCCAAACATAGTCTTCCAATATATGAATCTTTATGTCTCGACCATTTCGAGACTCCTCGTCACGTCCGTGATCTCATCCGGGACTCGAACAACCTTCGGTACAGAAACATCATAACAACTCATAGTAACTGCCATCGAAGCGTTAAGCGTGCGGACCCTACGGGTTCGAGAACTATGTAGACATGACCGAGACACCTCTCCGTCAATAACCAATAGCGGGACCTGGATGCCCATATTGGCTCCTACATATTCTACGAAGATCTTTATCGGTCGGACCGCATAACAACATACGTTGTTCCCTTTGTCATCGGTATGTTACTTGCCCGAGATTCGATCGTCGGTATCCAATACCTAGTTCAATCTCGTTACCGGCAAGTCTCTTTACTCGTTCCGTAATACATCATCTCACAACTAACACATTAGTTGCAATGCTTGCAAGGCTTATGTGATGTGCATTACCGAGAGGGCCCAAAGATACCTCTCCGACAATCGGAGTGACAAATCCTAATCTCGAAATATGCCAACCCAACATGTACCTTCGAGACACCTGTAATGTACCTTTATAATCACCCGATTGCCAGGACGCTTTGGTAGCACCCAAAGTGTTCCTCGTGCAAACGGAGTTGCATAATCTCATAGTCATAGGAACATGTATAAGTCATGAAGAAAAGCACTAGCAACAAACTATACGATCAGGTGCTATGCTAATGGAATGGGTCATGTCAATCAGATCATTCAACCAATGATGTGATCCCGTTAATCAAATAACAACTCCTTGTTCATGGTTAGGAAACACAACCATCTTTGATTAACGAGCTAGTCAAGTAGAGGCATACTAGTGACTCTCTGTAGGTTTATGTATTCACACATGTATTATGTTTCATGTTAATACAATTCTAGCATGAATAATAAACATTTATCATGATATAAGGAAATAAATAATAACTTTATTATTGCCTCTAGGGCATATTTCCTTCAGTAACTATATTTTACTTCCTTCCCCATTGCGGTGACGTCGACGATTTTTGTTTGTGGTTTGGCGAATTGCGTTAGAACACCATTGAGGGAGACCACGGTAAGTCGTTCGCAAGTGCCGTCTGCAAGCCGAGACAACCGCCTTATTTGCATCCAGGAAGTCCTTTACTAGTACTACTACTAGGAGTACTAGAGCGGTGAGATGGTTTCTCGAAGAAGACGATGGAGAAGCGGAGTCAGCGAAGAGTGAAATCATGGTTGCTTCGTCCGTGTGTTGTGATTTGACGCCTCACTGCTTTGTGATTTGTGATAGAAGGGACAGGGGAGTAGACTCTGTGCTCTATATTGTACTACATGCGTCCAAGCATGGGAGAAAGAGGAGAGACATTGCATTTTTCTATTCCTTCAATCAATCAATCAGGGAGCTTCGGTTCCATCTTTTTGGCTTTGGAAACACCATCCACAATGATTCCCACGATGCCAAAAGCTATTTTCACATTTGGCTACACATTGTGGATGCCCTTAACTGCATTCACTTGGTTTTGCTCCTGTGTGCTATTTATACAAATCTCAATTATATTGATCTAAAAAATTATAGAATCAAGATTAGTAAAAAGGAGGTGATTTTGCCACGCGGATGGCGGTTTGCTAACATGCGGTCCCACGTGTCAGTGCTTTACAAAGCCGATCCGCGTCCCACATGAGCCAGAACAACGGCAGAAGCAACACGTGGTTACTTTGAAGAAGATGAGGGAGAAGGATTCATCAACGAGTGAAATGATGGTTGCTTCGTCCCTCCAACTTCTTTTTTTAGCATTATTACTTCGCTGTCAGGACCCCGATTCCAAGTCACATCGACCTAGCCGGTAACACCTCATATCACTTTGCGGCCTCACGCACGGTATTCCCACGGGTGTCGCCTTACCATGGCCCGGGACCGTTTGCGCCTTTTGGCTCACGTATATGATAGTGTCGCTAGCATCCACATGACAGAGAACCCGGGATGACATGGCTAGTCGTGAACCCAAAGCGGCGCTAACCCATGGGGACAGGCATACATGAATCACATCGAGCATGTCGGTCATCAACGTATGAATCCAGGCTGTAGCACTGGGCTAACAGGACTCCGGTAACCCGGTGTAGCGAGCTAGGCAGGACTCCGGATGTCACCGCGTGACATTTCCGAAGGGACGGTAACAGAACGGCGAAACACATGCCGGCCAATCAAGTGTCCAGCGGTAGTGCTTTGGGCTAGCACGACTCCGGTGAACCGGGTACAGGCGGACTGCTATCGCTCAGAAGCACGAGACTACATTTCCCCATATGAGAGGCTGCCAAGGATAAACAACTAGATTGTCGGATCCCACTCATACCAAGCATTTCAATCATACACACAATATGCCCGATATGAGTACATACAACATGGCATCACAACAAAACTCTACAACTCAAAGTACTTTATTTAAGAGGCTCCGAGGAGCCATACATAACATATTCATACAGATAGGGGTCACATGACCCGACACTCAAGTCATACAAACATACAAGCACATGCGGAAGCAAACTAGTATGAGTACATACACTAAAAAGAAAGAAGGCTTGACGAAGCCCTTCTATCTAAAGTGGCCCTTCACAAGCCTTGGATCACCACCTGGGTGGCTAGTCACTCGTCGACGTCAAGGTCTACATATAACCCATCGGAGGGGGCGGTGTTGTCGTCTGAAAACATTAATTAAGCAAACATGAGTACGGAGGTACTCAACAAGTCTTACAACAGAATCCTACTATACATGCACATTCTCAAGAAGGTAGTGGAGTTATTGCAGCAAGCCAGCTTTGACTCTTGGCTAAGCTATCCTACGTGACACCACTTGAAAAGCATTTGTCGCACACGAGTCCACTAATCAGCATCACAATACTCCACCGTGGATCCTCTCTCGTCAACCCACGAGAGGGCCATCCGCGGTACTCACACTTATCTTGAGGCTTTTAGTAGTATCCATTTACTTGTCTATGAAATGCATAGGTGACCAAGTAGTCCTTTACCGCGGACGCGGCTATCCGAATAGTTTCATACCCTGCAGGGGTGTACTTCTTCACACACGCTCTCACCACTTATCGCCGCTACACGACATGTACTCAACAACCTTCAAGCGGAAGCCCAGCGATGGTGTCGGCCACGACCTGACTAAACACACGAGTCCCTAGTCCAGGTTTATCGCCTATTCGGGTTCCATCCGCAGGGAGTCCGATCGAGGTTTCCACTAACGGCCCCGAACAATGTGTGCAGGGTTCCCGAGACACCAAACGGGCGAATCGGTACACCTGGCCACGTGCCTACCGCAACACAGCCCACCCCTAAGGTCAGCGCTGCGTGCGGCCCCCAGCATGCTACAAACACCAGAAACTACTTTGCAACTCCTAGACAGAGGACAAGAGTGGTTAATAAGTCGAGAGGGTCAATTAAGGATCCCAATGCGTGGTAGTAGCTGAGTCTTAAATCACACACACAGATCTCAGTTCTTAAGGAAGGCTTCAATGAAACAACCCACCATGTACTCCTACATGGCCTCTCATCGATACCTTTACCAACTCGTGTTCAACACTTTACTCTCGTTACCAACACAACCTTTCACTCTAGTTCATCATCCTGATGAGCCAGACCTGACACCACTCTAAGCATAGCAAGCACAGCATGGTAGGAAACACAAATATGGCTCAATCAACTCCTACACATACTAGTGGGTTTCATCTGAGTTATCGTGGCAATGACAGGTCATGCAAAGGAAGTGGGTTCAACTACCGCAACACACAACAGTTTGAATCGCGTTGTCTTAATGCAGTAAACAAGAGCAGAAGCGAGATCATGGGTTTGTATCGGAATGATCAATGGGTTGCTTGCCTGATGAAGTGGTAGTAGGGTGCTGCCCTTCAGATGGATATTCGGGGTTATCCTCGGAGACAGAACCTACCACGAAAGACACACTGAACATAATCAACACATGACGACATGCAACAATATGATGCATGCTATGACATGGCAACATGAATGTGTGTTGGCCTAAATGCAAATGTTAGCTTATTTAACATAGCCATATTAGTGCATTATATTATTCTGCTTAAAAAGCAAGGTTAACTTGTTTTGTCATGCATGAAACCATTACCAACGGATAGATTGATTTTTTTTGATCAAAATTCATATATAAAACTTTGCATTTGGAGTTACAGATTAGTTTCTATGAATTTTTGAAGTTTGCAACAGTTTCTGGAATTTCCTTAATACAAATAAATCCAGAAATTAGTTATTGCGTCGTGAAGGCGTCGAGGTGACGTCAGTGGTCAACGGGGACGTCCAGGTCAACCTAACCAGTGGGTTCCGCATGTCAGTAGTTAATTTAACTAACTAATTTTAGTTAAACTAAATTGGGTTAATTAGCAGAGGGGGCCCCACTTAGTCAACTACGTCAACGGGGTCAAACCCGCCGGCATTTAGCCGGCGGCGAAGCCAGACGTGGCGGGAGAGTGCGTTCGTGCATTCCGGCGACAAAATGGACGGTGGAGACCATCTACGTGTAGCCGGGGACAAGCCGCGACGTTTGGTGCCGGTGGTTGAGCTCGGGGTGACCGGAAACGTCGCCGACGACGAGCTTGGCGGTCGCCGGAGTCGAGTGAAAGTGAACCCGAGGCTTTGGGACACGGCAAGGTGCGTGGAGTGGTGCTACGGGTTCCTGGGGATGTGGTGAAGTTAGTGGACAAGGTGGCGTGGCCAGTGGGTGGCCGGAGACACGTCGGCGACGAGCTCGGCTGTGGCGCGTGCGGTGATGCTTCGTGCAGCAGCTACGGTGCACGAGAAGGCAAACAAAGAGGATGGGGAGGTAGCTGGGCTCACGGCGAGTACGTCGAAGCAGTTGGCGAGGTCGGGGACGAGGTGATGCAGTGGCGACGGCGAAGGGGATCTCCGGCGGTGATCGACGGAGACGGAGTCGGTGGAGATGTTGCAGGGCGAGCGAGCGCTCGGGGCTCGACCTGCTCAATGTAGTCGACGATGGCAGAGCGAAAGGACACGGTGGCGAAGCACAAAGACGATGGAGGACGCGAGCTTCACGGTGGCGCGGGCGCGACGGCGTCGACCATGGTGCAGGCGAGCGAGGGAGAGGAGTCGGGGAGGAGAAAGAGTGTCTGCGAGCTCGGGGGAGGAGTGGCCGACCCAACTGGGCGGCAGGACGGTGAGGGGAGGAGGCAGGGCGGCGAGCAGCTGCGTGGCACGCGCTGCTGCCGCTGTCGAGCACCTGGCTGCCTGCCTGGCCAAGCCAAGCAGCTCGCTGGAGCGGTGGCTGGGCTGGGCCGGCAGGTGGGATTGCCAGGTGGGCGCCAGGTAAGCCTTTTGCTTTCTGTTTTCCTTTTTCTATTATTCTGTAAGTTTGTAGACTTTTAAAAAATAGTTAGACACTTCTAAAAATCCTGGAAATAATCAGAGGCTCTGTTTAGAATATCTCCAACAGCCCATACTTATTTTCAGAATTATTTGAGCATCCAAAATATTTACTAGCATTAAAATGCCCAAATGTAAATTACATATGATTTAATTCAATGACCTTCTATTGACCTAGAAAATCATGCACCTATTTTGCCAGAGGTTCTAACCCAAGACAAAGAGGGTGAACTTTTTAGAAGGGCATTTCAGGTTCATTGAAAATATTTTTAGTAAACCCTAGTTGGATTCAGAGAGGTTCTGGGGGTTCTGTCTTCCCCAATTCAAGTTTCTGATGAAAGGTAAACATGATGCAACACTCTAATGGATGGACTAGCTAGGATGTGACAACTCACCCCCACTCAAAAGAATCTCGTCCCGAGATTTTGGATCCGTCGGGAAGAAGGTGGGGTACTCAAGTCGAAGACGATCCTCCCTTTCCCAAGTAGCTTCTTGCTCGGAATGGTTTGACCATTGAACCTCGAGAAACTTGATATCCTGGCGTCGAGTGGTACGCTCGGCTTGATCAAGGATACGAACGGGATATTCTCGATAGGTGAGGTTATCTTGGATATCAAGTGTTTCGTGGTCCACTCCACGGATAGGATCCGAGAAGCAACGCCTGAGTTGAGAAACGTGGAAGACATCCAGAACTATGGAAAGATGCGGAGGTAGTTCCAATTGGTAGGCAACTTCTCCTTGTTTGGCGAGAATGCGAAAGGGTCCAATATAATGAGGAGCCAATTTGCCTTTGATACCGAACCGATGGGTTCCCTTCAAAGGAGTAACCCGAAGGTAAGCCTTCTCGCCAACTTCATAAGACATAGGCTTATGCTTGCGATCATATTGGCTCTTTTGGCCGAGATTGGGCAGTTTTCAATTTCTCACGAATAACGCGAACCTGCTCTTACGCTTCTGGATCATATCCGGGCCAAAGAGTTGTCTTTCCCGGTTTCACCAGTTAAGAGGCGTTCGACATTTCCGTCCATAGAGAACTTCGAAAGGAGCTTTGCCCAAGCTAGCTTGATAACTATTGTTATAAGCGAATTCGGCGAATGGAAGGCATTTCTCCCAATTCATGCCGAAAGAGATGACAGAAGATCAAAGCATATCCTCCAGAATTTGATTGACTCGTTCTACTTGACCACTTGATTGGGGATGGCAGGCGGTGCTAAAAGAGAGACGAGTTCCCATAGCATTTTGGAAACTTTCCCAAAATCGAGAGGTGAAGAGACTTCCACGGTCTGAGTTAATCTCCAATGGAACACCATGAAGGGACACTATTCAGGAGATGTACAAATCAGCTAGTTGGCTAGCGGTTATACTGTCACGAACAGGTAGGAAGTGGGCTACTTTGGAAAGACGATCGACAACAACGAAGATAGCGTTATTCCCTCTCTTGGTCTTGGGAAACCCAGTAATGAAATCCATACCGATTTTATCCCATTTCCATTCAGGAATTGCCAAAGGTTGAAGGGTGCCAAAGGCCGTTGATGCTCTGCTTTAACTTTCGGACAGACGTCGCAATTAGCAATGTATTGAGCGATTTCTCTCTTCATCCTAGTCCATCAAAACCTCTGGCGTAGGTCTTGATACATTTTAGTACTATCGGGATGAATGGTGAGAGGGGATTCATGAGCTTCCTTAAGGATCAATTGGCGTAGCTGTTGTTTCTTGGGAACCACCAAGCGGTTCTCGAAGAAGACAACACCTCGCTCATCTATGGAGAAACACTTAGCAACTCTGGTAGCAATGTTCTCCTTGATCCGAGATATTCCTCTATCATACCGCTGAGCGGTTATGATTTGATCCGTAAGGTTGGGTTTCGCCACCAGGGTGGAAAGGAATCCTCGAGGAACAATGTGAAGGTTAAGCTTACTAAATTCCTCGTGGAGAAGCGGTTGACTTTGTTGTAACATCAGGTTGTTACAATAGGATTTACGACTTAGGGCATCGGCCATGACATTGGCTTTGCCTGGGATGTAAGATATTCCTAAGTCGTAATCCGTAATCAACTTCGACCCAACGTCTTTGCACGAGATTCAAATCCGGTTGGGTGAAGATGTATTTCAGACTTTGGTGATCGGTGTAAATTTCGCAACGATTACCAAGAAGGTAATGTCGCCATGTTTTGAGTGCATGGACCATCGCCGCAAGCTCTAGATCGTGTGTGGGATAGTTATCCTCATGTGGACGCAACTGTCAAGAAGCGTAGGCAATCACATGACGATCTTGCATGAGTATGCAACCTAGTCCTTGTCGCGAGGCGTCGCAATAGATAATAAAGTCTTTAGAAAAATCTGGTGGAATAAGCACGAGCGGATGTCGTGCATCTTTTCGGTTCTGAAAGCTGAACTTCGCACTGTGGGGTCCACTTGAACTTTTATCTTTCTTGAGGAGTTCAGTTAGAGGCTTAGCAACCTTGGAGAAATTCTCGGCGAATCGGCAGCAATAGCTCGCTAAACCGAGGAAACTCCGAACTTGCTTGACCGATTCGTGTGGAGTCCAGTCAAGGACGGCTTGAACTCGCTTCAGATTGACAGAATGCCCTTACCGGAGATTACATGACCTAGATAGGTTACTTCCGCAACCAGAATTCACACTTAGAGAATTTGGCATAAAGGCGATGCTCTCTAAGTTTCATCAATACTAGCCTTAGATGTTCGGCATGTTCTTCCTCATTCTTGGAGTAGATGAGTATATAGTCGAGGTAAACGACGAATTTATCCAAATACTCCATGAAAATCGAGTTCATTAACCGAGAGAAGGTCGCTGGGGCATTGGTTAAACCGAACGACATGACGGTGTACTCGTATTGGCCATAATGAGTAACAAAGGCCGCTTTTAGGAATGTCCCGTTCTTGATTTTGATTTGATGGTAGCCCAACCTCAAATCCATCTTGGAAAAGACCGAGGATCCAAAGTGAGCTGATCATACAAGTCGTTGATCCCGGGAGCGGATACTTGTTCTTAATAGTGACCAAATTGACAGTCGGTAATCTACAACCATCCGATCCGTTCCATCCTTCTTCTTGACGAAGAGGACGGGCAAGCCCATGGAGAAGAACTAGGACGGATGAAACCCTTTTGCAAGGATTCATCAAGTTGTTTCTTAAGCTCGCCTAGTTCTAGGGGTGCCATCTTATAAGGTCTTCTAGAGATTGGAACGGTTCTGGAACAAGGTCTATCACGAACTCGACATCTCCGCTGTGTGGAACACCTGGCAGTTCTTCTGGAAAGACATCCGGGAAGTCACGGACTACCGGAATATCTTCAAGGTCTGGAAGGGGGTTGGCATTTAAGGAGTAGAGCTGACGCTTAGACACTCGGGTCAAAACATTGAATGTCTTGCCTGAAGGATGGGTGAGTTGAAAAGTTCTGGTAGAGCAATCAATCTTAGCATGATGGGCTAACATCCAGTCCATACCCAAGAGGATGTTTATGTCCGAGGACTTGAGAGCTATTAGTGATGCAAGGAAGACTAATCTGTCGACAAGGATTTCATTCCCATGACTTATTCTAGAGGTTTGCCATCTAGAACCAGGAGTCTGAATTTCCATGGAGGTGTGCATGTCACAAAATGTGGTGTTGTGTAATCGAGCATAGCTCTCAGAAATAAATGAATGAGATGCTCCAGTATCCAAGAGAACAGTTGCTGGATGGCAATTAACAAGGAGCGTACTGAGAACGACGTTGGGATCCTCATGGGTCTCCTCAGCTGAAACGTAGTTGACATGGCCACGAGCAGTGGCGGCTGGTTTGGTGTAGAGCACCTTTCCTGCTGGCTTACCACGGCCAACAGACTTTCCGATCTGACTGGGGTTGTTCTAGGGACACTCACGGATGTAGTGACCCGTCTCTCCACACTTGAAACAAGTTATCACATTGGGACGTGGAGCAGCATTAGCAGCAGGGCCACCATAGGCCTTGGGCGGTGCATACTGCTGGTTGGGGCGAGGCGCCTCAAAGGATGGCCTTGGAGTGAATCTGGGTGGCAGAGCGGTGCTTGGAATCCACACCCGGTGCTTCTGAGATCCAGAGCCGGATGAAGAACCAAAGTCACGGGAGTGCCTGCGTGAAGCTGCAAAGTCAGACTGTCCCGTCTCAGCACTGATAGCCTTGTTGAGTAACTTATGGAAGGAGGTGCACTCGTGCAGACGAAGATCACGGCGGAGCTCGGGGCTAAGTCCCTTGCGGAACCTTGCCTGCTTCTTGGCGTCGGTGGATACTTCTTCAGGAGCATAACGTGCTAGATTTCCAAACTCACGATCGTATGCATCTACGCATACAGTCTACCACAGGTGAAATTGCGTAACTCTTCCCTCTTACGATCCATGAGACCTTCCGGAATGTGATGCTCACGGAAAGCCGCCGAACTCAGCCTGTAGTGACTTGGCCAACCGGGCGCATAGCCTCGAAATTCTCCCACCAAAGGCTAGCAGGGCCTTCGAGGTGATAGGCAGCATAGGTAACCTTATCGCCTTCAGCCACGTTGGCGTAATCGTAGCTTGTGGGTGATGCTGCGGCCGATCATCCGCATCGAGAGGCTGAACGGAATGTTTAAACTTCGGTGGATACAGCTTGACAAAGTCATTGATTGACACCAGGTCATTCCTTGGCTGGCGTGCGATATTCGCTCAATCCGCTCCAGCAAGCGATTGGTCTCACGCTTGTTTCGTTCTGCCTCCATCATAACTTCGGCCAGAGAAGGCGGTTGAGGCAGATTAACATTCCTAGCTGCGGTGGCTTCACCCTGCTCCGGAGCAGCAGGGTTGTTGCCGATGTTGACCATCCTAGGAAACAAGACAACGGTTTAGACAAGGATGGCAAAATTTGGCAAGGAAGTGCGGAATGTAATGGATAACACGGAATGCAGATATGTTCATCCGTATGACATGGTAATATAGAGACTGCCATATATATACCAACGGTCATACACACCATTCATAGTTTAGTACAAGCCCGGCTAGAGTACAACTATGGTGAAAGACGTTACATCTCATCGGAAGCATTCCAAGCTCCTATACATTATTTTTCTACACTTCTGGAATTGATACACACTAAGCCATATTCCACAGGTCACGCAGGACGGTGGAAATACAACTATTACAATACTAGTGATACTACTACCAACTCAGACACCTCCGTAGTAGTCCTCATAGAAGTCACCTCCATAGCCTGGAAGGTCAACATGATTATCCGGAAACAGACGGTCCTGAGGAGCTTGTGGACCATAGGGGCTAGGATGAGGTCTTGGACCAACAAACGGTGGCCTGCAAGGACCACCGGGTGGGGTGATGCCTCCCACATCACGCCAATCCACCATGTCTGGCAGAGCAGATCTCACAGGATACAGATCCCTTGTATCCATACATCCAGCTTGCACAGCCGGTGCAAACCGAGTCAAAGTGGAACAATGATCGGCACGGGTGTTGAAAAGCTCTAGTCTCAAGGCCCGATTCTCTCGGTCCTTATCCTCGAGCATCACAGCAGTGGTGCAGGTTAGTGAGTCCTCCTGAGTGGAATCAGCATAGATAGCCTGAAGATACCCTTGCGCCCCCGGGAGTGAAGCTGGCATATATCGAAAGTCGGTGTTCAAGCAGGCCAGTCTGACTCACATGATGGTCATCATAGAGTATGCAGCATCCTCACAGCCATCTCAATAGTGACCCCGAGTCCATAGGAGCGAAGAAGGGCTCGGTCGATCCGTAATAAGAAGGAAATATCCCGACAAGGTCAGAGGTATTGGCTTTGATTAAAGTCTCGGAATTGCTCTTCAAGGTGTATTCGGATACCAACGGTAACCGTCTCAATCATAACCCGGACTAACATAGCCGTATGACCGGCACATCGATGCACCTGGTCAGCGAACCACTTGGTTTTGAGCACGAGTGGCCATCCGAAAGCACACCACAATGCAAAGACATTAGATTTTCTAGGGGAAATCGGACAGCATAACGGCTGTAAATGCTCAGAAAAAGATTTGAGACATTCACAATAGTTTGCAAAACCACTCAACATCATCATATCAAGGTTCTGGTTCAACCGACAACATACTAAAAGTAGTAGAAATTGAACTAGGTTTGCAACCAACAATCCTATAAGTTACTACGGATTAGTAACACGTGAACCTGATAGAGAGAAGAGAGCCTAGTCCTATACCCATGTAGAATGAGAAGAGGGTGACTCAGATCAGAGGGCATAAGGTAAAGGAGTAAAAAGAGCCTTATGTCCCTCCCACAATCAATTCCCCTACATATAACTAAAGAATATCTAGACTCGACATCGACCAGTTTGGCTTAGCGAACCTACAGGCAGTCCGACCCTGATGCCGAAGCTGTCAGGACCCCGATTCCAAGTCACATCGACCTAGCCGGTAACACCTCATATCACTTTGCGGCCTCACGCACGGTATTCCCATGGGTGTCGCCTTACCATGGCCCGGGACCGCTTATGCCTTTTGGCTCACGTATATGATAGTGTCGCTAGCATCCACATGATGAGAACCCGGCCGACATGGCTAGTCGTGAACCCAAAGCGGCGCTAACCCATGGGGGACAGGCATACATGAATCACATCGAGCATGTCGGTCATCAACGTATGAATCCGGGTTGTAGCACTGGCTAACAGACTCCGGTAACCGGGCTGTAGCAGGCTAGGCAGGACTCGGATGTCACCGCGTGACATTTCCCGAAGGGACAGAACCACAGAACGGTGAAACACATGTCGGCCAGTCAAGTGTCCAGAGCAAAGTGTCTTTGGGCTAGCAGGACTTGGTGAACCCGGTCAGAAAGGCACTACTATCACTCAGGAAGCACTAGACTACATTTCCCCATATGAGAGGCTGCCAAGGATAAACAAATAGATTGTCGGATCCCACCCATACCAAGCATTTCAATCATACACACAATATGCCCGATATGAGTACATACAACATGGCATCACAACAAAATTCTACAACTCAAAGTACTTTATTTAAGAGGCTCCGAGGAGCCATACATAACATATTCATACAGATAGGGGTCACATGACCCGACACTCAAGTCATACAAACATACAAGCACATGCGGAAGCAAACTAGTATGAGTACAGACACTAAAAAGAAAGAAGGCTTGACGAAGCCCTTCTATCTACAAAGGGCCCTTCACAAGCCTTGGATCACCACCAGGTTGCTAGTCACTCGTCGACGCCAAGGTCTACATAGAACCCATCGGAGGCGGTGTTGTCGCCCCAAAACATTAATTAAGCAAACATGAGTACGGAGGTACTCAGCAAGTCTTACAACAGAATCCTACTATACATGCACATTCTCAAGAAGGTAGTGGAGTTATTGCAGCAAGCCAGCTTTGAATCTTGGCTAAGGTATCCTACGTGACACCACTTGAAAAGCATTTGTCGCACACGAGTCCACTAATCAGCATCACAATACTCTACCGTGGATCCTCTCTCGTCAACCCACGAGAGGGCCATCCGCGGTACTCACACTTATCTTGAGGCTTTTAGTAGTATCCATTTACTTGTCTATGAACTATATAGGTGACCAAGTAGTCCTTTATCATGACGCGGCTATTCGAATAGTTTCATACCCTGCAGGGGTGTACTTCTTCACACATGCTCTCACCACTTATCGCCGCTACACGACATGTACTCGGCAACCTTCAAGCGGAAGCCCAGCGATGGTGTCGGCCACGACCTGACTAAACACACGAGTCCCTAGCCCAGCGATGGTATTCGGGTTCCATCCGCAGGGAGTCCGGACGAGGTTTCCACTAACGGCCCCGAACGATGTGTGCAGGGTTCCCGAGACACCAAACGGGCGAATCGGTACACCGGGCCACGTGCCTACCGCACCACAGCCCACCCCTAAGGTCACACCATGCGTGCCCCCCCAAAGATGCTACAAACACCAGAAACTACTTTGCAACTCCCGGACAGAGGACAAGAGTGGTTAATAAGTCGAGAGGGTCAATTAAGGATCCCAATGCGTGGTAGTAGCTGAGTCTTAAATCACACACACAGATCTCAGTTCTTAAGGACATCTTCAATGAAAGAACCCACCATGTACTCCTACATGGCCTCTCATCGATACCTTTACCAACTCGTGTTCAACACTTTACTCTCGTTACCAACACAACCTTTCACTCTAGTTCATCATCCCGATGAGCCAGACCTGACACAACTCTAAGCATAGCAAGCACAACATGGTAGGAAACACAAATATGGCTCAATCAACTCCTACACATACTAGTGGGTTTCATCGAGTTACTGTGGCAATGATAGGTCATGCAAAGGAAGTGGGTTCAACTACCGCAACACACAACAGTTTGAATCGCGTTGTCTTAATGCAGTAAACAAGAGCAGAAGCGAGATCATGGGTTTGTATCGGAATGATCAATGACTTGCTTGCCTGATGAAGTGGTAGTAGGGTACTGCCCTTCAGATGGATATTCGGGGTTATCCTCGGAGACAGAACCTACCACGAAAGACACACTGAACATAATCAACGCATGACGATATGCAACAATATGATGCATGCTATGACATGGCAATATGAATGTGTGTTGGCCTGATGCAAGCTAGAACAGAAAGGAATGAACTCATTTGAGTCAAAGATTCAAATGTTAGCTTATTTAACATAGCCATATTAGTGCATTATCTTATTCTGCTTAAACAGCAAGGTTAACTTGTTCTGTCATGCATGAAACCATTACCAATGGATAGATTGATTTTTTCTGATCAAAATTCATATATAAAACTTTGCATTTGGAGTTACAGATTAGTTTCTATGAATTTTTGAAGTTTTCAACAATTTCTGGAATTTCCTTAATACAAATAAATCTAGAAATTAGTTATTGCGTCAGCAGTGCGTCAAGGTGACGTCAGTGGTCAACGGGGACGTCCAGGTCAACCTGACCAGTGGGTCCCGCATGTCAGTAGTTAATTTAACTAACTAATTTTAGTTAATCTAAACTGGGTTAATTAGCAGAGGGGGCCCCACTTAGTCAACTCCGTCAACGGGGTCAAACCCGCCGGCGTTTAGCCGCCGGCGAAGCCACACGCGGCGGCGAGAGTGCGTTTGTGCATTCCAGCGACCAAATGGACGGCGGAGACCATCTACGTGTAGCCGGGGACAAGCCGCGGCGTTTGGTGGCGGTGGTTGAGCTTGGGGTGACCGGAAACGTCGCCGGCGACGAGCTTGGCGGTCGCCGGAGTCGGGTGATAGTGAACCCGAGGCTTCGGGACACGGCGAGGTGCGTGGAGTGGTGCTACGGGTTCCTGGGGATGTGGTGAAGTTAGTGGACAAGGTGGCGTGGCCAGTGGGTGGCCGGAGACACGTCGGCGACGAGCTCGGCGGTGGCGCATGCGGTGATGCTTCATGCAGCAGCTACGGTGCACGAGAAGGCAAATGGAGAGGATGGGGAGGTAGCTGGGCTCACGGCGAGTACATCGAAGCAGTCGGCGAGGTCGGGGACGAGGTGATGCGGTGGCGACGGCGAAGGGGATCTTCGGCGGTGATCGACGGAGACGGCGTCGGTGGAGATGTTGCAGGGCGTGCGAGCGCTCGGGGCTCGGCCTGCTTGATGTAGTCGACGATGGCGGAGCGAACGGACACGGTGGCGCAACACGGAGACGACGGAGGACGCGAGCTTCACGGTGGCGCGGGCGCGACGGTGTCAGCCATGGTGCAGGCGAGCGAGGGAGAGGAGTTGGGGAGGAGAAAGAGTGTCTGCGAGCTCGGGGGAGGAGTGGCCGACCGAACCGGGGCGGCAGGACGGTGCGGGAGGAGGCAGGCGGCAAGCAGCTGCGTGGGCGCTGCTACCGGTGTTGCCGAGCACTGGTTGCCTGCTGGCCAAGCCAAGCAGCTCGGAGCGGTGGCTGGGCTGGGCCGGCTGGTGGGCTTGCCAGGTGGGCGCCAGGTAAGCCTTTTGCTTTCTGTTTTCCTTTTTCTATTATTCTGTAAGTTTGTAGACTTATTAAAAATAGTTAGACACTTCTAAAAATCCTGGAAATAATCAGAGGCTCTGTTTAGAATATCTCCAACAGCCCATACTTTTTTCAGAATTATTTGAGCATCCAAAATATTTACTAGCATTAAAATGCCCAAATGTAAATTACATATGATTTAATTCAATGACCTTCTGTTGACTTAGAAAATCGTGCACCTATTTTGCCAGACGTTCTAACCCAAGACAAAGAGGGTGAACTTTTTAGAAGGGCATTTCAGGTTCATTGAAAATATTTTTAGTAAACCCTAGTTCGATTCAGAGGGGTTCTGGGGGTTCTGTCTTCCCCAATTCAAGTTTCGGATGAAAGGTAAACATGATGCAACACTCTAATGCATGGACTAGCTAGGATGTGACATTCGTCCCTCCATCTTAACTGCGGGAAAGGTGCAGCTTTGTGATTTGACGCCTCATTGCTCATTACTACGCCGACGCCATGACTCGGGTGCTTCACCCGAGCTGCTCTGCATTGTATTCCGGTATGGCACATGGACCCGGTAGCTTGATGTCCCACATGTCGGTGAAAGGGACTAGAATATTTATGAAAGCGAGCGCTCCACTCTTACGACGGAGGAGTAGTTGACACGACGGCCCAGTGAACTGTCATTTGTATTGTATAGTACTATAGTTTTGCTGTTTCGCACGATCCATCGATACAAACCCGATTAAACAGGAAAGGGCGGGATTTTTCCCGCGCGGTAGATGATACTGGCCATACATTTCAAAGGCAATTTTAATGTATGCAAACTGAATAATTATAAGTAACAATATGATATCTAGTAAAACTAAAAAGGCATATGATTTATTGTGTTAGAGTGTAGTAGTAGTGTTGTATTGCATAGTTGTTAGATGTAACATGCAAGAATGTGTAGAGATGTAGTGGAGGGCCTACAGAGAGAAAAGCGTAATACGGTCACCGAACTTCAGAATAAGCTGATTACGGTCACTATATACATTTTGCGGTGATTATCCGGTCACTTGCTCACAGTTCAGCATCGGATTGCACTGTTGACCGGCCAAATAGTCTGTGGTGGCGCCATGTTGACTAGTTAAATTGACCATGTTCCTTGTGGGTCCCACCTGTCGATTCGCATAGGGAAAAGGTCGATAAACACAAATTTACGCAGCGCCGACAAGGCTCCAACCCGTCTTGCTGAATCACCTGGTTGTGTATGTGTCCTGCTGTGGCCTGATGTGTGCGCATGCATGTGTAGGTTGAGCACTTGATCGTGAGAGTGTGTGTTGGTCATGTGGTGTACTGGTGTGTGCATGCATGCGTGCGTGTGTGCATGTGAGTGTTACGTGCGTGCGTGGCTGCGTGTGTACGTGTGAGTGTTGTGTGCGTGCGTGGGTCCATGTGTTTGTGTGAGTGTTGCGTGGATGCAGTTCGTGTGCATGCGCGCGTGTGTGTATAATCACCACACCAGCTCCTGTGTGTTAAAAAAACAGATGGCTCAGCATACCAATACAATGCCACCTTGTCTGCTGTGCCCGCGGTCATGACTTCGAACCACCGTCAATTTTTTTTTTGTCGTTTGTCTTCATTCTTACTAGAAATATGCCCGTGCGTTGCTCGTAACATCAAGATGCATTTGTATGACTTGTTTATCTTGTGAGAGAAAAGGATGAACGAGGGAAGGCCTTATTTGCAAATGTGGAGAGGTCTGTGGGTACCTTTTTGCAAAATTGCCATAGTTTCTTTCCTATCCGTCAGATATAAATCGGACGGCCTATATTGCAGGATGGCAGGCACACCATCATCACCAACTCTATTTTTTATAAGAGTGTATTTTATGTATTTTATAAGAGTGTAGATGTAGAGTAGATACAAGTCGGCGGTGGGCACGATGGTAGTGAGATAATGTGATGCAACACTAGAGGTGCCACGTGGAGCGTTTAACTGGTCAACTAGTCATGTCATGAGCAAATACAGAGTTGTACGGTGAGCCTGTGACTGTATAATAACCACTAAACGTAAATGGTGACCGTAATGAGTGGATTATGAAGTCCAATGTATGTATCGTGCTTTCGCTTCAAATACAATGATCGCCATGCATATATCGCGAGAGAAAGATGAAACACGCGTGAATTTTCTGGGGCTTACTTTTAGAGGACCTGGAGATAGTTTTGTGTGCATACGTGAAAGGGGCGTACAGGGGGGTGTATGCGATGGAGAGAGAGAGATGCTCTTCGTTTCTCTTTATTACTTACTTTGTATATAGTATAAAATTATAAAAATTCACAGTGCGGAATAAATATCATTGTGGGCACCATGCAATGCAAATTAGCGTTCGTACTCCTCCATATAACTATGTAATGTTGTATATATGTAGAAACTCTAAAATAATTTTTTGGCCACACTTTATTCAAAAGGAATGTTGTATGCGAAATAAAAGTGAAGATAGGGCTTTTTAGATCAATGGGGTACGTGATGTAACATGTGTGAATGTGTAGTTGATGCATTTGGCGGGGCCTAGAGAGGTATGTGTGTGTATTACGTATTCGAGAGAGGCATGGATAGAGGGGCCGACGGGGGGGCGTGGGAGAGATAGCACGAGAAATGAGAGTGGTCTAGAGAGAGAGAGACGAATATGACGTCATGACAAGAGATTCCATTCCCTTGAGTGTGTATATGCAAGGGGGGAGGGAATAGAGGCACCATGAGAAATTTTCTCTTTGTGTGGTGTTTGTGTTGGTATGTGTGGGTCTGAGAAGATAATGAGACGTGGGGGAAGAGGGTGTGTCATCGCTTGAGGTCCGGTGGGTCGAGGTGAGGCCCTTCGTTTCGGTTCCATCCCGCGCCACATTAGTCGGCCCATGACACATTTAGGAAGACCCATGGATGACTAGTCGTACAAGACAAAGATAGCAGAATTGTGAAGGACTCTGTGTCCACTGACAAAGCCGTCTAGGATTTGTAACCCTAGGTTCTCGGACTAAGGTAACCCCTTTATCTCTAATATTACTATTCATCCAACCTAACTTTAAGGGGCATCCTACAGAATGCTCTGCTAGAATCATACTCGTCGATTAGGAAGAGAGGTGTGAGACAATGCGTGAGAGACAGGCGTAAAGATAATGTGCATACATGAGACACGTAGGCAGGTCCAGTATATAGAAAGGGTCGATGAGGATTGTGTGTGTGTATGTTTGCGAGAGGAAAAGTGCTTGTGATAAAGGTTAGTGAAAACAGCTGTAAATGATTATGAGAGGGAGGGAGGGTTATATCTAGAGCATGTGTGTGAGAAAGACACCTCGGGAGAGAGTCTGTGAGCATGTGTGAGAGACCACCGATGGAGAGTGAAACTACACGTAAAAGACTGCTCTACACATTGATTAAAGATATAAATTGTATCCAAATATTAGGATGGGATCACGATATTTGCAATTCGCGTAAGGAGCGATCATTGATCCATCGGACATCTAGATTCTATCGAATTTGAGCATGTCTATGTTATTATTCGACACAATTGATCCACATAGTTAGTATTTTGAACTCCAGACAATGCATCGCTTTAGCAATCGAATATAAACATGAGTATAGTTCATGTTGTGTGTGTAAAGCACATTATACATACGAAAGTTACACAATGGACATTACAAATAGCTACATATGAACTAGCATACATTTGAATTCAACTTAAGTTGGTTTAAAAAAATCGAATTCAACATGAAGTCCATTCAATCATTTGAATTTGATATCATGGCATTTGTAAACCATACCTAAATTATGGGGGCACCAATCTTTGCTCTGATTTTGTACATAATAGCATATGTAGTCGTGTACAAAATAGATTCAAATTTAGCTCCTCCATTCCAAAATAATCGTAGTTATAGGATTTTCAAGTGTCAAAATTTCAAAAAGAAGCGGATAATTTAATGAGGTTTTCAAACATACAAGGTCAAATATAACGTTGTCTATTTAGGTCAATCCTCATAGTTCAAGAGTACTCTAAACGTGAATGCTTGTGTTTCAAAATTTCGAACGAAGCGCCAAAAGAGCCTCTACTCGCCCGAAACCGCGTGAGACCAATGTTTGGTAGTACAAGGAAATTACTTTTCTAATAACTCCGACCCGTGAAACCTACCGGCCCGACGTCCAAAGGTCTAAACCGGGGTAGGTTTGTAGCTTCATCTAGATGCCACGCAACCGCCTCCGAAAAACATTCATACACAATGGCCGCCTAAGCACACATGCGCGCGGCCGAAATCGCTCCCGCCCACTATTTGGGACACCTGGGATTACCATCCTATCCCCGACTCGCCGTAGGTCTGAAATTTAAGAGCGGGGCAAAGTTTGTACTTTCCCCAAATTTCAAACAAGCGCGTCCCATCTTCTGTTCAAAAAAGCCAAAAACAAGCGCGTCCCAGACCGAAACATGGTTCCCCCACCCGTCCGATTCCCCATTCGTACTCCGTGGGTGCCAAAACTACCTCTCCACCAGCCGCGAAACCCCGGCGTCCTCCGTCCGCCACCCCATCCCACCCATCAACCGCCGCCCTCCTCCATCACGCCGGAGCCGATAACCCGACGATGTCGTCCACCGCAACCTCAACCGTAACGCCCTCCACGGCTAGTAGTTGAAGCCGAGGCCGAGCCATCCGTACCCGAGCCAGTTCAACCACGCCGTCCTGCGCCTCACCGCTGCTGCTCCAACTTCGCCACCCTCCACCGCACCGGAGTTGTTCCTGCTAAGCCATCCTTCGCCGCCTCGGATCTGCTTCCCCTCCGCCGACATATGGCCACGGCAACACAGTCAACAATTTGGCCATGGGTTCGTCCAAGCCTGCACCCTCCAGAACATCGGTTTCCCCGGTAAAAATAAGAAGATCGGCGCGACATGTGGAGGTGACCACACCGGCAACCGAAGAAGGTACTCCTCTTCCCTTATTCGTGCAAATTTTACGTCTCTGCTTGCACAGTATTCATCACACAGAAGACACTAGTTGACCGCTTCTTCTTGATACTAGATGTTCCTAGTAACTCGCGATGCACAAGGTTTCTCCTCATATACTATTTCACCTTAGCTAGAGGTCCGTCGCCCCCTCTGAATTTCAATTTCTGGCCAGTTGATTCCCAATTAACGGAAGCATTCCCTGGCGTAAAAGGCGCTAGTACGACTATTACGCCGGGGAAGCAGCACCTTCGTGTTTATCTTAGGGGCGTGTGCGGCCTTGAGCTACTGGCGCCCGATCTGGAGGTCGGCCGGGATTAAAGGGATGGCCTGGGGGCGCTGCCAAGCTGCAGCGGTGGTGTGAGGTCGATGGGAGGCGGGGCAACGGAGGCGAGGGCCTGGTCGGTGGTCGCTCATGATTCGAGAAAGATCGTCAACAAAGGATGGCGGGAGGTAAACGAAGGCCATCTGCCCTGTTCCTTATAGATCGGACGGTTCATAAAAAATTGACTGACCTATTTATTTTTAGTCATTTGTTATCTTGATAGGACCACATGTGGTGGTGTCTTTGGAGGAGTACCTGCATTTCTGTGCTCATATATTACAAAATCATACGGAGTAGAATCTAATTTTGTTTGCCATGCAATATTGTAAAGCTATCATATGTCTCCTGTCATTTATTTTTCAGCCACCGCTATCTCAAGCTACTCTTACAAAGGCACTACTTCGCACACACTTCACCCATACTCTCACTATTGTGTTTTTATGCAAGGGTATTTCAGACCCTGCCTTGTGAAGCAGAAAAGAGAAGAGAGAAGTCGCTCCATTGGTAATGCTGCAGCTAGGCGGACATCGTTTCAAGACTTTAAATGGTGTAGTGTCGTGAGATGGAGACGGGAACGAAGCTCGAGTTGATGATCTCGCTACGCTGAACCACCATCCAGTGCTTGCTTTAACTTCACGGTGTCATATGTGGTTGCATGTTGCATATGGTGTCTAGCTTGTATTCGAAAGGCGAAGTCAGTCTTTATCAAGATAAGGAAAGATATTTTTACATGAACCACCATCCGGGAACACCGGAAGACAAATAGCTAGTCGAGGGCCTTTGGCCGAGCCGGTGACAAGCCCAGAAAGATAGGCATCACACGAAGCCAACTAAAAGCTGCGATGGTGGCAAAGCAGCCCGCCTCCCACTAGGCTCTCGGGTCCTAGATGATCATGCTCACCACTCCAAATGGATGTCTAGCTTGTATTGCTTCCACTTTGGTTAAATTGCATCTGCTTAGCTTACACATTATACCTTTGAATATGACATGCCTTTATGTTTTGGTACATACTAGTACATCCGTGTATTAACCATGTTCTTACATAAAACTAATGTTCTTGTGTATCCCTCATCAATCACTTATGACGAGGCGGGCAGGCAAGGGACTACTCATTTAAAGAATGCAGCGTCGGCCTCCGACATGATTCTCAAGAAAGCAATGCTAGATGAAGATCTTGAACATAGCTCAGTAGTTGATTACAACATTTCCCCTACACTAGCATCGCAGGTGCTTGCTCTAACTTGGCAGCGTGATATGTGGTTGCATGTTGCATATGGTGTCTAGATTGTAATTCTTCCAATCTGGTTAAACTGCATGTGCTAGTCTGCTAAGCTTATAGTACATTATAACTGTTAATGTGACATGCCTTCCTGCATTTAGTACATAGTACATCTGTCTATTAAGCATGTCCTTACATAGAACTATTGTTTTTTTGTATCCCGCATCAATCAATATGACGAGACACCTTTAGTATATGCGGCGATATTAGTTGCATCTTTCATATGATTTATAGCATGCGCCGCTTCTAATTTGTTGAAATTCCATTTATGATGGGATGCTTTTAACTTGGCGAGTCATATTGGTTGCATCTTTCATGTGTAGTCTAGCTTGCGTTGCTTCTTATTCTTTGGAATGGTTTCTACTTAGTTTACACAACAGTTACGAACATGCCATGCCGTCTGCTTTTCGAACATATTCCATCCTGGTATCATGTGTTTGCCTTACATCAAAGTAGTGATTGTCGATTATCATGCATGGATGAGTTACGAAGAGAGAATTTTATTGCTTTTTCTAGTCAGTTTTACTTGACAATTCAAAATCGATAAAGCGGAAGGAAGTTAGCAAGGCAGCGGATAAAGGTGCTCCTTCCGAACGGAGGGCCTCTCTGATTTCTACTCCTCCACACCCCCAAGATGATTTCCAAGACAACACATGCATAGACACTCAACAAAGCTGTGTTTATGATGAGCACAACTCCCCTAGTGCAGCATCACTGGTCCTCCCTCTAACTTGGCACTGTTATATGTGGTTGCATGTTATGTGTGATGTCTAGCTTGTATTGCTTCTAATTTTGTTGAATTCCACCTGCTTACTTTACACATTATACTTGAATAAGACACGTGTTCCTGTTTCTAGAACATATAATATCTGTCTATCACACCATGTTATTACATCAAATTACTGATGTTGTGTAACCTGCAACAATCACTTATCATAAGACACGTTTGACTTCAGAGTGTGATATAGGTTACATCTCACATTCTTTTCTAGCTTGTACTACTAAGTTGTTGAAATGGCACTTATGACGAGACAGTTTTAACTTGGTAGAGTGATATTCGTTGCATCTTTCATATGGTGTCTAGCTTTCATTGCTTCTAATTTGTTGAAATGCCTTCTCCTTAGTTTACACATCATAAGGTGTGAATATGCAATGCTGTGAATATGCAATGGCACTAATGACGAGAGACCTCTAACATGGTAGTGTGATGTTGTTTGCATCTTGCATATGATTTATGTATTGTACTGCTTCACATTTGTTTAAATGCCATTTATGATGAGACACTGTTAACTTGGCAGAGCGATATTTGTAGCATCTTTCATATGGTGTCTACCTTCGATTGCATTGCTTCTAATTTGGTGAAATGTCTTCTTCTTAGTTTACACTTCATAGTTCTGGTTATCTCTTCCGTCCTGTTTTTCATACATATTACATCCTCCTATCATGTGGTTGTCTAACATCAAAGTTTAGTTAAATGCGCATCACGCATCAATTTGTTACGAAGAACTAAATTTTTATTTGTTTTCTTGTCGGCTTGACTTAACATGGCATGTAGAAAGAGGAATAAACACAAAATGGCAGGGAATGAGAAGCGGATGAATCCTGCAGATTCTGCTGGTACTGATGGTGCAATAGAAGGTCAAAGTCCAGCGGAAAATTCTACAAACACGGCATCCCATGCTACACGAGCTGCAAAAAAAGCCAAACAGAAACAAATAGCTGCCACCAAACAAGCAAAGACAACCTTAGTTCTTGCAACACCTACCACAAGATTACCGGTACCACGACATACTCGTCGTCAACTGAAGCTAGCAGCACGTTCCCAAGCTCCCT
Source organism: Aegilops bicornis (assembly GCA_021605145.1). Lineage (NCBI taxonomy): Eukaryota > Viridiplantae > Streptophyta > Magnoliopsida > Poales > Poaceae > Aegilops > Aegilops bicornis. The sequence continues at coordinate 335,734,849 of CM038672.1, read as the reverse complement.
TGCCACGACACTACTTCCCAAGCACTCTTGACACAAGATGAGTTGGCAATATTAGATGAACCTTGTGAGCTTCAACAGCAATAAGGTAGTTCTTTGGAGTCAAGTTACAGTTGCATGCTTCTTTATATGTAGTCTCACAGTTTGATGTACACTAACACTTCCTATGTTCGTTGTTGGACTAGCACCTAGGCGCAAGAGGAAACAAACATTAGGGATAATGCTCTATAGATTAACTAAATCTAGAGGAGGAAGAGTGGAGATCCGTTTTGAGGCAGGTTTAAAAAGGCCACGTGATGCTACAGAGTCAGCCAAGTTAGTATCAGAGGCAACGGTTGCCGTTAGGTGTCATGTACATATCCTCCCAACATGGATTCAGTACAGGAATGACAATGACGAAACCCAGTTCAACATCTACCTCGACCATTTATCTGTAAGTATGGTTATGTATGGAAACTAGTAATATCGTCTTGCTCTGTCCCATACTTTCTAGGTTGCTGATAATGAGACTCCCATAATTTTCAACAGATGAGGTTCAAGTTGGATAGCCAAGATGATGCAACGAGACAAGCTTGCACCCATGCTTTCAAGTGCCTTTCTGCTGACGATGTCGGTATAACTTGAGGAAAACTCAGTTTGAAGGAAAGGCTAATACTAAACTTTCCCAAACATCTCCAGTGGAAAATATATCAGATGAAGACTGGAGGGGCCTTGTTAAACACTGGTATGATCTGAAGTATCAGGTACATTATATATATGTGATCAGATCACATGTTGAAGTCCTATTTACGCATGTGTCACACCAATCTATCTTCTTGTACGTGAACTGTTCAAAGAACAAGGCCAACCGTACGAAAGTGAAATTCCAACCGGCTGTGATCTCGTAGCTATATTGCACATCGCGAGGCTCTTGTAATTAGTTGTTGTTTCACTCTTTTCGATGTACCATATTATCAGATCTATATTGACTTGTTCAAAATGCGCAGGAAAGCCCGCAGGACCAAAAAGTACCGAACCAAATGTTGTGGAAATCTTCAAGGACTGTCACACCAAAGAAGAAGAAGGGCATGACTACACCAGTCAAAGCCACTGTTGTAAGTCCTGAATCCTCATGCCTTTTAACTACTACTTACTCTGACTTGTGCCTTGAACTGCATGGTTTGCAGCCAATGTCTATTACTCTTTTCAATTTTATACACAATTGCCTTAGCATATCATTGCACCTTACAAGGTTTAAAAGAGAGGAGTGATGTTCCTTTGATCTTGACCCGTAATCTAGTTCCGTGCTGGACTTGCCCACACAACGTTACAATTACCTGTTTGTCTGTTCTCAGTTGTTTTGTGATATGAATGATGTCATACTATGCTACCGTATTATAAATTTCATCTCTTTATCCTTAGCCCTCAATACAATGTGAAGAAATAGACAATAAATTAGCGATGGTACATGGTCATATGTTTGGAACCTGGTTTTATTATGTACTTTGCAATAAAATACAACTAATATTTTACATGGGTTCACCGTAATAAGTTACGTATATAGACCAAAGCTATTTGGTTTGGTTTTGCTGCCTCCTTAATATCTTACATTTTGGTACTACTAATGTAAAACCTCAACTTTTCAAAGAAGCTATGGAAAAAATGGTGGAACCGCCACCTTCCGAAGGTGGCGAGGCAACTATAACCGCAATGTCGCCTCTTGCTGCAGTGGGTCAAGACATCCTCTAACAGTGCCAAAAGCACGATCCTGCGTAATACTGGGTTGGTTGTTAAGGCAATATCGTCCAAACTGTCTCATGATCAAGATATGCAAGCTCAAAGCAATTGTATCTGCACTCCGGACACAAGTCCATTCCCTAACAGAGGCCCTTTGTGAAACAAGGAGAAACATTGCTCAATGTCATCAAGATATGCATGGTTTTGAAACCAGAATATTAGACATTTGCTATGTTGTTTAGGAGCCTAGGGGAAATGAAGGCGAGGGTTATGGTGCTCCATCGGACAATACATCATGAAGACGTAACAGTCAGGTCAAATGAACTAAGCTTTTGAACTTCTGGTGGTGCATTTATCTGCTAGACTGTTAAGTTTTATGCCAACCTTCCTTTTGTTATATAGTTGTAATTTGTTTTGGTGCGATACAAAATTTATTCTTAACGTGCAGCCACCGGCTGAAGAAAACAGCAAGCCATTTTTGTATAGTGTAGGCTGTTCCCTATATTTGCACTGGTGGCGATCTTTGATGCCGAGTGGATGTAATCTGTGTAATCGCCTTAATAGCCTAGCGTTAGTTTCGGCCTTATTTATATCCTAGTCTTCTTTTTCCCTGGTTTGCTAGTGGCCGCAACTACCATGGGCCATATACGGGCCGTAGGATCCATGGGTCTCCTACGGGCCATCGATAAATGGGCCTATAATCGGTGGGCCTCGGGCCGTCGATAAATGGGCCTGTAATCGGTGGGCCTCGGGCCGTCGGATAAATGGGTCTACATGGGCCGTAATCGGGCGTAATTGGTATCAGCCCAGCACGGTAACGGGCCGTTAACAGGCCGTAGGACTGCAAAGGCTTAATTCTGTCACATGTAAATCACGGGCCGTTAACGGGTACAAAGAAAATTACTGTTCATTATGGGCTAGAGTCACCGTGGGCCTGTAAAGGGCCGAAAGATACGAAGGCCTCATGTCGGTGTCAAAACCGGCGGATCTCGGGTAGGGGGTCCCGAAATGTGCGTCTAGGCAAATGGTAACAGGAGACAAGGGACACGATGTTTTTACCCAGGTTCGGGCCCTCTCGATGGATGTAAAACCCTACTCTGCTTGATTAATATTGATGATATGGGTAGTACAAGAGTGGATCTACCACGAGATCGGAGAGGCTAAACCCTAGAAGCTAGCCTATGGTATGATTGTTGTTCGCTCCCACGGACTAAAACCCTCCGGTTTATATAGGCATCGAATAGGGTTAGGGTTACACAGTCGGTTACAATGGTAGGAGATCTACATATCCATATCGCCAAGCTTGCCTTCCACGCCAAGGAAAGTCCCATCCGGACACGGACGAAGTCTTCAATCTTGTATCTTCGTAGTCCAGAGTCCGCCAACGGTGATAGTTCGGCTATCCGGACAACCCCTAATCCAGACTCCTCAAGAGCCCTGAACCAGGCTTCAATGACGACAAATCCGGCGCGCATATTGTCTTCGGCATTGCAAGGCGGGTTCCTCCTTCGAATACTTCATAGAAGATTTTGAACACAAGGATAGAGTCCGGCTCTGCAAAACAAGTTCCACATACCACCGTAGAGAGAATAACCTTTGCACAGATCTGCTGACGTATTCTGCGGCGTGACATCACACCACGGCCAGGCCTTTATATGAATCGTTTTTACTGTCCCACCTCAGCGCGTTTAGCGAGGCAGTTTCTTCGGCACGTCTTATTAGAGCGGAGATCGCGCCCCCCTTATTCCGGGATCCTCATCAATACGGGCGTGGGTAACCCAGTCGTGCCCGTTGGCACGCCTCCTCCATCAAAGGCGAGTCCCGAACGGTCACGGGGAGGGCTCTTGGTATTCAACCTCTTTATAACGAGACCAAGGCCCGCTCCTTTCTTTCAATCTCAATCGAATCCGCCCCTCGCCTCGAGTTCCAACACCCAAAGCTCCAGATTTAGGGCGCTTGCACCTTCAACGATGTCCGCTCCGACCTGCACGGCCGGTGGATGTCTTCCTCCGTCACGGAAGAAGATGTGCTAAAGCTGAGAGACACCAAGTATCTAACCGGCGAAATTTCGCATAGGCTGCCTGCCCAAGGGCAGGTTATTCCCACTCCCGAGCCTGGTGAGAGCGTGGTGTTCGTGTCTCACTTCATTCGGGGTTTAGGCTTCCCGACGGACCCCTTCATGAGGGGGCTCATGTTTTATTATGGGCTGGAATTCCATGACTTGGATCCGGAGTGCATCCTCCACATCTAAATGCGTTCATTGTCGTATGTGAAGCCTTCCTCCGCATTACCCCTCACTTGGGATTGTGGCTCAAGACCTTCAAAGTGGAGCCGAAGATGATCAAGGGGCATCAGGAAGAGTGCGGAGGGGCTGTTATAAGCAAGAATGCTGACGCTCCATTGCCCGAGGGCTCTTTTCAAGAGGATCTCAATTTATGGCAACAGGAGTGGTTTTATATCACCGCTCCCAGGGGCACTAAATGGGCGGCGCCACCTGCCTTTCGCTCAGGTCCTCCACTGCGGCGGGCGTCATGGGTCAATAAAGGGCTCGACTGGGGACCGTCCAAGGACGTACCTCTGTTGCAGCGCCGTATTTGAGACCTCCGAGAGAGAGAGATCAATCTGGTCATAGTAGCGCAGGTCATGCTGATTCGTCGCACCCTGCCCTGCAAACGTCGCCCCCTCCTCCTATGGGAGTTTAATCCGGAGGGACCACGAGCTCTCCAACATTTTATGGGCACAACGCCCGTGGAGATGTACCAACTGTTCTTCAGATCACAAGCAATGTGTCCGGCCTTAACCGAGGACGTAGGTCTGAGCTGCAATCGCCCGGATACTCAAGTAAGTAGTCCTGTCCCCGGACATGCTATCCGCATATTTATCATAAACTTGCCCTTAAAAGAGCTATCCTTTAAACAGGAGCGGATAGCAAAAGCAAAACTGATCAGGTGTCCGGCCCCCCTCCCTGGGATCACGCCGGATCCGGTATTAACCAAGATGCTAGAGGCTGTGCCTTTTGAAGAAGGCGAAGTGGGGAACAAGGGAACTACTACCTCCGTGAAGGAGGCTATCAAGAAAGGGGGAATCGAGAATCCCTCCCTCCAAGGGGAGAAGAGGACCGCTTCTGAAGATCCGGAGACCAAAGCCTCGAAGGGGGGGGGAAGAAATCTTCACCAGAGGGTCCTGCGGCGGGAGATGCCCCGGCCGCACTATTTCCCCAAGGAGACCAGCCCTCCAGCGAGTCGTAAGTAAAGGGGGCGTTTTTTTTAAAGAGAGACATCCCCGTTTTATTTCTGAAGGTAACCGATAGTTTACCTTGTAGTTCGGATCTCAGCCCTTCACAGCAGAGCTCGTCTTCAGGGGATCTTGGTCCGGAGATGATGGAGAGCGAAACGCCTCCGCCTGCCGTACCGTTATGCGAGGCGGACGACCCTGAGGTGTCGTCGCGGAGGGCTTCTCCGAATCCGTCGGGGCCAGAATTCAGCCGTATGTCCCCTCAAAGCCCTCCGTGTCCGGCCTTCGAAAAAGGCCACCGGACGAGTCCAGCACCAACGGGTGTACGACCGGAGGAGCTGAAGGATCTGCTCTGGCGAGCGTCTATCTCGGAAGATCACCGTATGTTAATGGGTACGGTGATTGAAAGGATTTCATCCGCTGAGAGCGGATTGCATGAAGCCGTCGTAAGTTTACTGACGGGTTTTGAGGTATGCAAATGATGTAGCCGGCAGTTTTGCATATAAAAGCGCATACTGTATAGATAGTAGCCCCCGAGACTTGGTGCGGTGTCAAAATGATGGCGCCGCCGAGGATCATAACCCTGTATAATATGCGCTCTTCCTATGTAGGTGGCGAGCGTCCGTGGCTAAGCCGGGCTGATGAGTTTGCCGAATCAAGCGGTAACGACGTGCGGATGCGGACATCACGCTTGTTAATAAAGCGGCTTGACGAGTCACAAGGTATGCAACTTCTCCGCGGACACCTGGTAAGGGAGCTTGACGCCCATGCCTTACAACATGTATGCTTAATGCAGATGGTGCCGCTGCTATGGAGAACCTTTGGGCGGAGCTTGCTCGAGCCAAGGAACAAGCCAGAAAAAGTGATGCGGCTGCCTTAAAGGCGGCTGCCTTAAAGGCGGCTGCAGAGCTAAAAGCCGAACATGCTGCTCACTGCCGAAGCAAGAAAGAAATGGCCGAGATGGCCGTGAAATTGAAGAATGCTACCGACCGTTGCGAGCTTCTTGAAAAAGAAGATCGAGCGAAACAAGAGGACCTGAAAAAGGCCGCCACCAAGGCCAAGGATACTCGCTCTGCGATGAGAGCTATGAAGGAGGATCTACGTCGGGGCCGAGATATTGCGGTGGAAAGCCCTTTCGATGCGGAGGAAATTCACGGATCCTAAATGCGCTCAATTGGACCGGCTGTGGGGTGCGGAGGATGCTTATCTGGACTTGGCGGCGAGTGCAGACGCGCCGAACACTTCCGAGGTCAAAAGGATCACGGAATGGAAGAGCTTTTTGGTCGCAGCCCATAGTCCGGAGCATCCACTTTCATTAACCGATCGTTTGGCCGAATAGGCTGAGCTGAATAGGATGTCTGGACTTGCCATGAAGGCTGTCGTGACTCATTTGTGGCTGAACAGGCCCGAGCCGAAGAGTTATTTTGGCTTGGTGCAACAGTTGCTTGGTGCGGTGCCGCATATCGATGCAATGAAGCGGTCAGCATGCATAGAGGGTGCGCGGATGGCTCTTGCCCGTGTCAAGACATACTGGGCGGAGATGAAGGCCACCGATGCTGCATCCCAAGATTTGGATGAAGCGAGTACCGCCGAGCACTATTTTGAGGAAGTTCCGCAGGCACCTGCTTAATAGAGGCGCAGTGCTCGAAGGATATTATGTTTTAATGACATGTATGATTTGTGAAAACAATGTTTCAATATAATATAAGAGCTTTTATACTTGTGCGTTCAAGTATTAAAACACCTCTGTCGGCCGTTGATGTATATGTGTATATAACACGAAAGATAGCAGTCTTGACTTCATTACGCACATAGTGCTTGGGGTGTTTGCAAAAAGCGCATTTTCACACTTAATCCAACGTCTTGGTCCTGTAAAGGAGGTGATAGCGTAGCAAACTAGGCAACCGGACTATAATGCTTTATCACTTTCACTTAGCCATAGGAGTTCGATGGTGGGGCTACTATATAGCCCCTAGGGGCACCAGCGCTCTCTCAAATTCGGGCGCGTATGTGTGCCCGACCGAAACAGTCCTTCGTTAATGCGGGAATTCTAAACATTCCGGTGGGTCATCGAGTGGTTGACCAGTCTCACGCTATATCATGACAATGATCAGTTTTCGGCTTTCTCTCGAGGTGCTCACCTGGCGAACCGGGCACAATCGCAGAAGTTCTCCGGTGCCGCGTTAGCCGATAGAACGGAACGTAAGGCAGCCAAACACAGGAGCCGGGCAAACCCAACATTTGACCAAAGACATGATTCGGAGCTGATGCATATAAGGCCTAACTCGAGAAGCCGAACACTCCCTAAGGTATTCGGTCTTTATGAAAACGGGTAGAATAATGCCCTAAGCCCATGGTGTCCAGGTACACGCAAAAATTCTGGTGCGGCCGATGCCAAAACGCCATCCTCCTCCTCGGTTATAGCAAGAAACTGGGGGATGTGTATCAACAAGAGACAGTAAAAAAGGTTTACGCAGGGTCTTAATCTGAAAAGAATCCTTGCAACGGGTCCCTACTACACGTCTGCGCCTGTGTCTCTGTTGTGCCGTATCCTGGACGGGTGTAGCACGGTGTTCATCTGTAAAAGAGAAGAACTTAGTTGAAAAGAAAAAAAGTTCGTGCGAAAAATGTACTTTATATTAAATAAACAGAGTACGGTTTGAAAAGTGAATAAAATTGAGCTTTATTGTCTCTTGTTGTACATGCGTGCAACCCCTTGTACGGGGGTATGCCGCTAGTAGGCGTTTATATGTTTACGCCGGACTCGTCTAGCCATGTCCGGGGTCCGAATGACCTATTCAGGTGCTTTGATTAGCGGAGCCGGATTAGTGTGGGGCTGTCAAGGCAGTCTCACGTTCTTCCGTGCTCGAGTAACACTTGATACTCCCTTTTAATGAGATGATGCCGTGTGGACCTGGCATTTTAAGTGTAAGAGATGCATAATGCGGTATTGCGTTAAAGCGGGCGAAAGCTTCACGTCCCAGTAGTGCTTGATAGCTACTATCGAATGGGGCGATATGGAAGGTTAACTTTTCGCGGCGGAAGTTGTCGGATGAGCCGAACACAACTTCTAGTAGTAGGGAGCCCGTACAATGGGCATATAGGCCTGGCATTACCCCTTTGAAGGAGGTGTTGCTATGGCGAATTTTGGTTGGGTCTATCCCCATTTTATGCGGATTGTGTCACGATATAGCAGGTTTAGATCGCTGCCTCCGTCCATTAGGACTTGTGTAAATTGGAGTCCGTCGATTATAGGATCTAATATCAAGGTAGTCCATCCTGCGTTCCGGATACTTCCGGAATAGTCCCGATGATCGAAGGTGATTGGTTTTGACAACCAATGTTGGGACTCTGCTGGGATAGACCGTGCGGCGCGCATTTCTATGGGCGCCGCTCTGTTTTTCCCTTTTGTCACTTGAAGTGAGTTCACTGTTTTGACTTCTTGTGGAAATTCTTTTGTTTTCCGGTGCTCTGCTTGTGGGGCTCGTCATCGTCCTCGCTTGGTGTGTCGAGCCCCTTGTGTTCGGCATTGAGTTTGCCGGACTGCTTGAAGACCCAACAATCTCTGTGGGTATGGTTTGCGTGCTTCCGGGGTACCGTGGATTTGGCATATTTGGTCCAAGATTTTGTTTCGTTGGATAGCTCGTCGCTGTTATCCTTGAGGGCAGTTTTTATGATTCTGCAGGAGCTTACGAATCCGGCGTTGATCGCCGTGCTCTTGAGTTGTTTCCCTTTGTCCGCGCTGGTCCTTTTCTGCGTCATGGTTTTCCATTTCCATCCCTGACTTGGATGTACTTGGGTCATTGGTATCGTGATCTTGCCAGCCAACTATCCTCTCCCGCGCAAAAGCGGGTCATGAGGCTTGTTAATGCAGCCATTGTTCTCGGCTTCTCCTGGCCGAGGTGTCTGGCAAGCCATTCGTCTCGGACGTTGTGTTTGTAAGCTGTTAAGGCTTCAGCGTCCGGACAGTCGACTATTTGGTTCTTTTTGGTGAGAAACCTGTTCCAGAATTTGCGGGCTGACTCTCCAGGTTGTTGAGTTATGTGACTTAAATCGTCTACATCCGGAGGGCGGACATAAGTCCCTTGATAATTTGCCCTAAAAGCATCCTCGAGCTCTTCCCAACTTCCAATGGTATTTTCAGGGAGGATTTTGAGCCAATGCCATGCTGGCCCTTTGAGCTTGAGGGGTAAATATTTTATGGCGTGGATATCATCTCCTCTAGCCATGTGTATGTGGAGGATGTAATCCTCAATCCGAGACTCGAGTGCATTGTTCCGTCGTATGCCTCTATGTTTACGGGTTTGAATCCCACTGGGAATTCGTGATCCAAAGACCTCATCGGTGAAACACGGGGTGTCGCACCCCTATATTTGGGTGTGCCGTGATGTTCGGATATTTGGCGTGTTGCATTGCTTAGAAGAGCTTGCTTTCTCGGCCCATAGATGGACCTAACTGGGCCATCCTTTTGATGCGAATCCTTATGCGGATCGCGTGCCGGCTTGTGTGCGGCGCCGCTTGCCGCTCCATGTTTGCCATGTGGTCATCTATCCAACAGGGTGGCCTCTTTGTTCTTTGATCGCGGGGGCTCTACGGCCTCCTCATCATATTCGGCTAGTAGTTTGCGCTTCGGGTAGCTCTTTGTTTGGCGACAGTCGTCGTATTTCTCTGCGGTGTTGAGTACTTTGCTCCATCTGATTCTGAGTGCATCTTCCGCTGTTTTGAGCTTCCGCTTCTGCTTTTTCAGGCTACACGCAGTGGCGATGAGCCTGTTGTGGAGGTTCTTCTGCTCCAACAACTTGTCCGGCGTGAGATCGTCCGGACTTTTATCTTCGCCGGGGACGGGTTGTTTATCCAAGTTGTCATGTTCGAACGGTTGCTCGATAGCATGTTCGTCGTCCACCGGTTCGCCCTGCTCTATGGATGGAGTCTGGTGGCTGCCGTCTTTGTCGGCGGGACTTGGTGCGGCGTTTACGTTGCCGTTTGACTGCTTTTTGAGGGATTTATCCTTCAGTGGCGTCCGTTGTTCCTCGTCGTCACTTCCTTTAGGTGTATCCACCATGTATACATCGTGGGATGAGGTGGCTGTCCGAGATCCTATAGGTGCTGGTTCATGGTTGTCTCCTACATCGTCGTCCATACCGTCGATGTCTTCGGAGTCGAAATCGAGCATGTCGTTTAAGCTTTCGACAGTGGCTACAAAGTGGGTGGTGGGTGTGCGTTGAATTTCTTCGTCGTCCGCATCCCAACCTTCCTGGCCGTAGTCCGGCCAGGGCTCTCCTGATAAAGAGAGAGATTTTAGTGAATTCAGGATGTCGCCAAAGGGCGAGTGATGAAAGATGTTCGCGGCAGTGAACTCCATAACCGGCGCCCAATTGGATTCGATTGGCAGGGGCGCGGAGGGTTCGGAGTCCGGAGAGGAGTCCGGCACCTTGGAGTCACGGTCTTCGCAAAGGACAGGGATGGAGTTCGGCTCAATCACCGTAGACATCGTAGCCCCCGAGGCGGTGTCCAGCCACTCGTCCTCGATTGGCGGAGTCGGCTCCGAGCTAAGGGTCGGAGCGGACGGTGGTGCGGCCTCCAGGGCACTGTTCGGCGGCAGAGCTAAATCGTGCCCATCGAGACAGTGCGGTGCGCTTGGCTGTGGCTCGAATCCATCGAAGATCAAGTCTCTGTGGATGTCGGTCGTGTAGTTCAAACTCCCAAATCTGACCTGATGGCCAGGGGCGTAGCTTTCGATCTGCTCCAGATGACCAAGTGAATTGGCCCGCAGTGCAAAGCCGCCGAATACGAAGATCTGTCCAGGGAGAAAAGTCTCACCTGGACCACGTCGTTGTTGATGATCGGAAGGAGCCATCGGGCCTAAAGATGATGACACAGAGGAACTCTCAATGAAAGCACCAATGTCGGTGTCAAACCTGGCGGATCTCGGGTAGGGGGTCCCGAATCGCGTCTAGGCGGATGGTAACAGGAGACAAGGGACACAATGTTTTTACTCAGGTTCGAGCCCTCTTGATGGAGGTAATACCCTACTCCTGCTTGATTAATATTGATGATATGGGTAGTACAAGAGTAGATCTACCACGAGATCAAGGAGGCCAAACCCTAGAAGCTAGCCTATGGTATGATTGTTGTTCATCATATGGACTAAAACCCTCCAGTTTATATAGGCACCGAATAGGGTTAGGGTTACACAGAGTCGGTTACAATGGTAGGAGATCTACATATCCGTATCGCCAAGCTTGCCTTCCACGCCAAGGAAAGTCCCATCCGGACACGGGACGAAGTCTTCAATCTTGTATCTTCATAGTCTAGGAGTCCGGCCAACGGTGATAGTTCAGCTATCCGGACACCCCCTAATCTAGGACTCCCTCACCTCATATGGGCCGAAAAACGTCGTGGGCCATACATGGGCCCAAAGACGTCGTGGGCCATACATGGGCCGAAAGTGAAATGGGCTGGTGTTATATTCGACGGCCCACATGACGTTGTTGGGCCGATTTCCTTTAGGGCCTAACATGCCGTAAAATGGGCTATTTGCGAAGAGACTGTTAACAGGCTTTTCATGGGTCAGCCCGTTAACTTTTGACCAAGTCAAACGGGCCGGCTTTGTAAGCTAAATGGGCCAGTGGTGGGCCGTGGCACGTGTCGACATATCATAGGCGCCTATCTGACCCACTGACGAGCTGACACGTGTTTCTTCCGGCCAATAAGAATTTTAGACGTGGAAATTTCCCATTGGTCGGGGCTGTTAACGGGTTATCGGATCCAAAACCCGACCACATAGCTTAACGGCGTTCCGTTACGGTGGATGCCACGTTTCGGTCACCCTTGACGAAAGCACTTCTGTGCCGCGCGATTTATCGTCATGGAAGTGGAACCTTCCATGATGATAATTTTGGTAATGTCATGGAACACTTCTACGACAGCACATGTATGACTATCTTGATTCTGTCATAAAATCGTCATGGATGTACATGCAGGACAAAAAACGCGACCTACTATGACAAACACGTATCATCACGGAAGTGTATTTTTTTGTAGTGCAGGCGTGTCCCTCTCAAAAGGTTTGTACAGCAATGATGATTGTGGCATACTAAAAAGCAAAGACTCAAATCATACAAGATGCTCCAAGCAAAATACATATCATGTGGTCAATAAAAATATAACCTCAAGTAAATTTACCGATGAACGAAGACGAAAGAGAGGATGCCATCAGGGGCATCCCCAAGTTTAGATGCTTGGTTGTCCTTGAATATTACCTTGGTGTGCCTTGGGCATCCCAAATCTTAGGCTCTTGCCACTCATTATTCCATAGTCCATCAAATCTTCACCCAAAACATGAAAACTTCACAACACAAAACTCAACAGAAAACTCATGAGATCCGTTAGTATAATAAAATAAATCACCACTTTAGGTACTATTGTGAACTCATTCGAAATTTATACTAGTGTTATATATACTGTATTCCAACTTCTCCATTGTACATACCCCCCGATACTACTCATAGGTTCATAAAAATAAGCAAAAAACACATAGAAAACAAAATATGTCAAAAACAGGACAGTCTGTAGCAATCTGAAAACTTCGTACACTTATGTAACTCGATTTTTTTTAAAAAATTAGGAAAATCTAGTAAATTTGTATATCAATCTTGTGTAAAAATTCAGATCAAAATCACGCTTCTGTGATTTTCTAAAATTCTGGCAATGATAGCAAAAGTTTCTGTTTTTCAGCAAGATCAAATCAACTATCACCATAGACCATCCCAAAGGTCTTGCTTGGATCAAACACTAATTAAAACATCAAAATACAACTACTACAGAGGTCATAATGTGTTATTTCATAAAAATAGAAAATAAAAATATTGGGTTGTCTCCCAGCAAGCGCTTTTCTTTAAAGCCTTTTAGCTAGGCATTGATGACTTTAATGATGCTCACATGAAAGATAGAAACCGAAACACGAAGAGAGCATCATGTAGTATGTGAAAACGAGTTTAAGTATAACATACTTCCTATGCATAGGAATTTTATAAGCAAACAAATTATCAAGACAAGCAAAAACTAGCATATGCAAGGAAGAAGAAAGAAACAATAGCAATCTCAACACAATGAGAGGTAATTTAGTAACATAAAATTTCTACAACCATATTTTCCTCTCTCATAATAATTAAATGTAGGTTCATAATCAAATTCAACAATATAACTATCATATAAAATTTTCTCTTCATGATCCAGATGCATGCAAAGTTGACAGTCTTCTAAAATAGTGGAATTGTAATCAAATAATGTCATGACCTCTCCAAGCCCACTTTTATCAAAAATTTCATGAGACTGGTCATTCTCCAAAGTAGTGGGATAATTATTACCTAGAGTTGGCACTCTTCCAAGCCAACTTTCAATATTATTGCAAACATTATTATCAATATCATATTCATCATGAGGCTTAAACAAATCTTCAAGATCATAAGAGGCATTATCACCCCAATCATGATCATTACAATAGGTAGTGGACATAGCACAATTAGCATCCCCAAGCTTAGGGTTTTGCATATTATTAGCACAATTGACATTAATATAATTTATAATAACATCATTGCAATCCTGCTTTTTATTCAAGGATCTATCGTGATTCACTTCATAAATTTCTTCTTTTAGCACTTCATCACAACTTTCAGATTCACGAATTTCAAGCAAAACTTCATAAAGATAATCTAGTGCACACAACTAACTAGCAATTGGTTCATCATAATTGGACATTTTAAAAATATTAGCAAGTGGATGAGGATCCATAAACTCTTTGCTTATGATTTTCAATAAACGCGCAATTACCAAGCAAACGACCAAACAAACCTGTCGGATGTGGGTTTCCGGCAAACCCTTAAGGTTCGAACACTGGGGTGCGCGCGAAGTCTTTCCTTCCTACCGATCTACGCTCAAGCTCGCTAAGATCTTGCGGACGAACTCGCCGAGCTCACAACAAAGAAAGAGACACGTGGTTTATACTGGTTCGGGCCACCGTTGTGGTGTAATACCCTACTCCAGTGTGGTGGTGGTGGATTGCCTCTTGGGCTGATGATAACAGTACAAGAGAAGAACAGCCTCCTGAGCTTGGGGTGTTCTTGTGGCTAGGCTCTCGATCGGATTGGATCAAGCTAAGGCGAGATCGCTCTACTGTGGCGGCTAGCTCTACTTATATAGGCCCTGGTCCTCTTCCCAAATGTTGAGCAGGAATATTTCCGGCGACCGTATGATGACTTCCCATATATAAATCTTCACCTCCGGACCATTCCGGAACTCCTCGTGACGTCCGGGTTCTCATCCGGGACTCCGGACAACATTCGGTAATCACATACAAATCTTCCTTATAACCCTAGCATCATCGAACTTAAGTGTGTAGACCCTACGGGTTCGGGAACCATGCAGACATGACCGAGACAACTCTCCGGCCAATAACCAACATCGGGATATGGATACCCATGTTGGCTCCCACATGTTCCATGATGATCTCATCGGATGAACCACGATGTCGAGGATTCAAGTTATCCCATATACAATTCCCTTTGTCAATCGGTACGTTACTTGCCCGAGATTCGATCGTTGGTATCCCAATACCTCGTTCAATCTAGTGCCGGCAAGTCACTTTACTCGTTCCATAATGCATGATCCCGTGACTAACTACTTAGTCACATTGAGCTCATTATGATGATGCATCACCGAGTGGGCCCAGAGATACCTCTCCGTCACACAGAGTGACAAATCCCAGTCTCGATTCGTGCCAACCCAACAGACACTTTCGGAGATACCCGTAGTGCACCTTTATAGCCACCCCACTTACGTTGTGACGTTTGGCACACCCAAAGCATTCCTACGGTATCCGGGAGTTGCACAATCTCATCGTCTAAGGAAATGATACTTGACATTAGAAAAGCTTTTATCAAACGAACTACACGATCTTGTGCTATGCTTAGGATTGGTTCTTGTCCATCACATCATTCTCCTAATGATGTGATGCCGTTATCAAGGACATTCTTTGTCCATGGTCTGGAAACCTCAACCATCTATTGATCAACGAGCTTGTCAACTAGTGGCTCACTAGGGACATGTTGTGGTCTATGTATTCACACATGTATTACAGTTTCCAGTTAATACAATTATAGCATGAACAATAGACAATTATCATGAACAAGGAAATATAATAATAACCATTTTATTATTGCCTCTAGGGCATATTCCAACATTAGCTCCAAAGAGGAAATGGGACGCTACGCCCGCCTGGCGCCCGTCTAGTACCCGCCTGGCCCCACTTGGACCCTCGCGAAGGTCTTGGATGCCTTGTTAATGAAGATGGGCCGTATGGCCCGCTGCCTAGCCATGCTGTGGGCCGCAGGAAGGCAAGTCTGGGGACCCCCGTTCCCAGAACACCGACAGTAGCCCCCGGGCCCAAGGCGCGCTCGGGCTTGGCTTCGCGGCGAAGCCAAGGGTCA
This sequence comes from Aegilops bicornis, assembly GCA_021605145.1. Classification (NCBI taxonomy): domain Eukaryota; kingdom Viridiplantae; phylum Streptophyta; class Magnoliopsida; order Poales; family Poaceae; genus Aegilops; species Aegilops bicornis. Next base: position 335,719,415 of record CM038672.1, on the reverse strand, counting down.
AGTTCGGAGCGCCGCGGGCCCCAAAAGCCTGCAGCCTCGGTTGACGCGTGGCGGTTGATTGGACGTGGGCGTGTCTGCTTCCCCATGCTGCCTCGGCAACTGCATGATTTGACGAGTCCCTGCAACATGCAAGGAAAACCATCATTACCTGCGTTCGTGGGAGACGCCGGCTGGCCTTCCCTTTCTATAAATGGGGAGGGGGGCGGAGCCCTCGTTGCCCATCTTTCTCCTTGCTTGCTTGCTTCGTCCTCCTACTGACAGCAATGGCGCCCATTAGAAGGTTTTTGGTCGAAGAGAAAGGGAAAGCTCCCCGTGACAATCCAGAGCCACTCCCGCCGAAGAAACGGTCGATCCACCTCCGTGACGAGGCGGCGATGCACGTGGTGGCGAGGCCCTGGTGCGAGCGGCCTCCACCGGGGTACCCGCTCCCCTTGTACACCCGAGCCGAGGGCTCGGGAGGACGGAGGGACGAGCATCGCCAGCGCCGCGTCTGGGGTCGCCGCGCCACGGCGCCTCGCGCCGTTGCCCCTGGGGTGCACGCCACTGACTCCTCGCGTGAGTTGGTGCTGTGGGCGCCGATGCCTCCAAGCTCCTAGATCCGCTTCCCGCGATTCTTTTCCAACGTGATGCCGCTGGGGGGGCGCTCGAGCTCTGGCTGCAGCACGCCGACTGCAGTGCCCCAGCGACCGGAGCGGAGATCGAAGCGGTCCCCACCGGCAAGATCTTCATGACCCACGACTGGGGCGAGATCGCGCGGGTTTGCCGTGCGAGGGGGGCCCTCGCGATCCACTTCAAGTACGACGGCGCCTCCACGCTCTTCTTCAAGGTCTTCGACGCCGAGGGCCGCCGCTTGGAGTGTTGCCCTGGAGAGGAGCGCCAGGCCGTCACGCACTCCGATTGCGAGCAGTCCAGCAGCAGCAGCCCTTAGGAGTCTAGCAGCTCTCCCAAGATTTACGAGACTCCAGAGACGAGCAACAACAGCTACGTCCCTTCGAGCTCTCGACGCGCTCGGAGCAGGGCCGCGGCGTCCGGTAGCCGCCGCCGCTGATCTGGACGGGGTTGGCACCGGCCTCCCATGGACCACTGTTGTTGATGGCGTCCTCCTCGGGGAGATGTAGATAGGATTCCTCTTAGTAACAGCTTTTGTTCCCTGCGAAGGATCATGAATCACCCGGTGGGGGCATGTAATTGTCTGTAATGTCTTTCGTGTTTGTTTTCCTTGTTATAAGAATTTGGTGAATGCATGTCCCGTTCAGGCTCGGTCTCTCCCTTTCTTTCCTCGCGACAGCTTGTTGCTCTATGCTGACAGGTCCCGGTCCCATGGCGGCTACAGCCGTCACTAGTATGCCAGGTCGTGTGTTGTGGTCAAGGCCAGGAGGTGCACGGCCCGAGGTCGAGTAAGATCCCCTGAGGCGCGATGCTCAGGAGGTCCCCCTTAGCGCCCAAGCAGCCATGATAAGGAGATAAAGGGAGTTGACGTGGCCGCAACGGGGTTGCGGCAGGGCGCGAGCGACCATGAGGCCCAAAATACTTAGTCAATCCGGGTGTAGGACTTATCTCGTTGATTTTGTGACGGCTCGTGACACGGCGCTAGAACTGCGCGCCAATATCGAGTTTCCATTACCCGTGCTCTCCTTAGTGCTCTACGTCCTCAAGTCCCAGCCCTCGAGCGAGCTTAGCCGCCGCTGGTATGCCAGGTCGCGATGCCGTGGTCAAGGCCAGGTGAGTCTTTGGAGAGCCGCGAAGAGCTCCTGAGTCGCGATGCTCAGGAGCCCCCCTTTTAACGCGCAAGCGGATCGCACAAGGAAAAGGAGGCTCACGGCGCCATCTGCCATGCTTCCCTCGGCACTCCTGTGAACAAGCACAAAAAGGAACATGGTTGATCATTACAGTTGTTAGCCCGCCGTTGTTGCTCTGGGTGAGGCGAAGGCACCGAGGGCCTGGTGAGGTGACGTGTGCAGCGCGTACCGCGAGCCAAAGCTCGACCACTCGGATTTGTCGGACGTGGCAGGGACGGACCCATGCACCAGCGCCGTGCCTGTGTGAAGGCCCCGGGGGAGGCAATGATTGAGCAGGCGATAGCCGTTTGCAGGTTAAGCATAAGGAGCAAATCTACTTGGATAAATGCAGGAGTATACACGCCACTAGGTCCGGCCCGAGCGGCTTGGGGATGATGCAGCCCGAGGGGCGCCCCCAGCAAGGTAAGCTAAAGACTTAAACAAGAGGGATACATGCCACAGGGACGGACCCGTGCGGCCTGGGAATAACGCAGCCCGAGGGGCGCTCCCAGCGTAAACAAACTTGGAAGATGTCACCTGGTTCTGTAGACGAAGTAGAGTTGATGCAGCTGAAGTCACATGTTGAAGGAATGACTCCTCATGAGCCACCGGGACCCTGAGCCTCGGGAGGCTCTGGGGGCTCGGGAGGTTCCCTGAAGAGCATCTCCATCTCCTCCTGAATGGCGCGGACCCTGGCTTCCTGAGACGCCAGGACCTGCCGCAAGTTGCGCTGACGGGCTGACGCCACGCTCGGCAAGCCGAAGGGCATGCGAACGTAGCTGTGTGGTGGGCCCCCACAGCGGCCCGCACGTGATGGCCAGAAGCGCTCCTGAGATGCGGCCCTGTTGAGCCCTGGGACATCGACGCAAAGACGCAGCCCGGCATCCTCGCCCGGATGGGGTGCTGCGCCCTGTGTTCGGCTGTGGCCGCGCATGGCTCTTGCTTCTTGCAGTTCTTGGGTGGTCTTAGTGATGAACTCCTGGGTGGTGGGCACGCCTTGCCATGTGTTCTCCGGAGGGAAACGTGGCGCGAAGCACGCCTCCAAGTGGTGCCCAAGTGCCTCCCTCATGAGGTTGGCAAGGTCTTAGGCCCTCCAGAAGAGAGCCCCCGAGCCCTGCCCGAGGAGGGCGTCGGGCGCGCCTTCCTATGCGATGCAGGGAGGCGCCCCTGGAACGGGCGCTGATCCTGACGAGGCTCCTGACGCGGCGGCATCTCCTTGGGGTCCTCTGCGACGCGGCAACTTCTTCTTGGGGATGATCTCCGGAGGGCCTTCGCTTCTGTTGTCGGGGTTGTCGATTGCTGCAGCTTGAAAGGCACGCTCAAGAGAGCACACCGCATCCCTTTCTTCACACGGGACCGTGATGATTCCTCCACTTCCTGGCATCTTGAGGACGTTGTAGCCGTGATGAATGACCGCCATGAACTTGGTCAGGGCTGGATACCCAAGGATGGCGTTGTACGGCAGGCGGATGTGCGCGACGTCGAAGTCGATGAGCTCGGTGCGGTAGCTGTCGCGCTTGCTGAAGGTGACGGGCAGGCGGACTTGCCCTATCGGTGTGGTGGAACCATCAGCCACTCCTGAGAAAGGCTTGGTTGGCTGGAGCTGCTCATAGGGCACTTGAAGGTTGTCGAACGTGTCGACGGACAGGACGTTGAGCCTTGTGCCGCCATCGATGAGAGTCTTGGTGACTTGCACATTGCTGATGACTGGGGAGCATAGCATAGGGAGTGCGCCTGCGGTGGCCGCGCACTTGAGCTGGTCTGCCAAGTTGAAGGTAATGGCACATTGGGACCACCTGAGCGGGCGTGTGGCCTCGAGCTTGGGGAGAACCGCGTTCACCTCGCGAGCGAACTGTTTGAAGATGCGCTGAGAGGCTGGGGCTTGTGCGCCGCCCAAGATGCAAGCGATCGCACGCGGCTCCTGGAAGCCCCCAGCCCCCTCGTCCTGGTGGTGGTCATCGTTCCTTCTTGGTGGTAGCAGCGGGGGAAGACCGGCGTTGCCCTGGGGGCGATCCTCACGAGGCGGGTCTCTCCAGGTGCCCTCGCAAGGTTGGTCCTGCCAGCGGTCCTTGCGAGGCCGGTCGCACCACTCCTGACACGGGCCACGGTCATCCCAGCGTCCGCATCCACGTCCTCCTCCACGGCTGTAGCCCCGGTCGTTGCGCTCGGTGTGTCGACCGTAGCTTCCTTCTCGTATGGCTCTGAGCTCTTGGCAGTCGCTGGTATTGTGGGTGTTCAGGTTGTGGAAGGCGCAGAACGGCCGATTGTTCTTGGACGACTCAGGCTGATCCCTTCCTCTCTTGGTGTCGGGCTCTGCTGCGAGCACAACTGCCTCCTTGCGCTTCATGTCCTTGGCCTTTGTCTGCTTTTCTTCCGCTCCTGCAGCCGGCAGCTCGAGGAGAGAGAGGCGCCCCTCCTCAGCTCTTGTGCACTTGGTCGCCAGGTTGAACAACTCTTGAGAGGTGCAGAGCTCCTCGTGGATAGCCAGCTCTTCCTTCATCTTGACGTCACGGACGCCATCGGAGGACGCGGAGATGATGGCCTCGTCCGTGACCTTGGGGATCTTGAGGCGGGTGTTGTTGAAGCGCTGGATGTACTTCTGGAGAGTTTCCCCTGGCTGTTGCTTTATGCAGCGCAGGTCACCCGCGGTTGCTGGGCGGTCGCGAGTGCCCTAGAAGTTGGCGATGAAGCGGTCGCGCATCTCGTCCCAGGAGGAGATCGAGCCGTGCTGCAGGTTCAGGAGCCAAGATCGGGCCCCATCCTTGAGAGCCATGGGAAACCAGTTCGCCATGACTTTTTCGTCGCCGCTGGCAGCTTCGATGCTCAGCTCGTAGAGCTGCAGGAACTCCGCGGGGTCCGCGGTGCCATCATAGCGAGGAGGCAGGTCTGGCTTGAACTTGCCTGGCCAGGAGACGTTACGCAGCTCGGGGGTGAAGGCGCGGCAGCCGGCCGTGGTTTCCGGGGCTTGCTTCGGGGGTGGTCTTGACGGGGTTCGCGCTGCTCCGCTGCGGGCGACGCGCGGTCTTGACGAGGTGGCGCGGGGAGCGCGGGTGCAGCTTCTTGCGGCCGAGGGATTTCTTGGCAGCTTCTTTCTTCGCGCGTGCGCGCCGGGCACGGTGGATTACACCGCGGAGGTGCGCGCCTTGGCGCCAAGGCACCGTGTTGGGGGTGAGGTGGTGGAGGCACGCCATGAGCCCCGTCGCCCGCGGCTGGTTGAGGGGGAGGCAGAGAGTTGGACGGCACTGGAGAGCCCCCTACGGCGTGAACGAGCTCGGCGACGCGGTCGAGCCACTCCTCGTAGACGTCGTCGACAGGGCGGTAGCGGAGGAGGTTGTTCGCCTCGATGAGCGTGGCTCGTGCCTCCATGGGAGCGCGGTGCGCGCGGGACGAAGAACAAGCAGGGGTGAGCGACGGAGTAGCGGTGCGTCCGTCCTGCCGCACCGAGGGGTGCAGCGAGGATGCCTGCTGCTCGTTCCCCGCCGGGCCGGTGGCATCGTTGGCGATGGGAGACAGAGAACAACAAGGTGGCCTGCCTACTGGAGCCGTCTGAGCGATGCGGGCGGAGAGGGCAGCCCGACGCTCAGCTCGAGCACGGCGGGCGTCCGCATGGAAACGACGGAGCGATAGAGCGATGAACCGATGGAAGGGAAAACCACGGCACACCCCTACCTAGCGCGCCAAATGTCAGATGTTGGGTTCCGGCAAACCCTTAAGGTTCGAACACTGGGGTGCGCGCGAAGTCTTTCCCTCCTACCAATCTAAGCTCAAGCTCGCTAAGATCTTGCGGACGAACTCGCCGAGCTCACAACACAGAAAGAGACACGTTGTTTATACTGGTTCGGGCCATCGTTGTGGTGTAATACCCTACTCCAGTGTGGTGGTGGTGGATTGCCTCTTGGGCTGATGATGGACAGTACAAGAGAAGAGCAGCCTCCTGAGGTTGGGGTGTTCTTGTGGCTAGGCTCTCGATCGGATTGGATCAAGCTAAGGCAAGATCGCTCTACTGTGGAGGCAAGCTCTACTTATATAGGCCCTGGTCCTCTTCCCAAATGTTGAGCGGGAAGGGAGCCAACAACGGCGGGCAAATTTGAAGGGGGACAACTAGTACAAGCTATCATGACAAAAGGGGTCTTCGCCTGCGAAAAGCACTGGGATGACGCCGTCTTGGGCTCCACGATGACCTCCGCCTTGCCGTCCTCCTGGTGTTGGTCTTGTTGCACCAATATGGCAACCTTTGCCTGATGCCTCGGTACTCTTCGTCTGCGCATTGCTCCTTAGCACCAAAGAGGAAATGGGACACTGAACCCGCCTAGCGCCCGCCTGGTACCCGCCTGGCACCGTTTGTCATGGCTCACGTCACGAGTCCCTCGTGAGGTTTGCCCCGCCTTGATATCTCCGCTCCTCGTGAGCCTGCCTTGCTAGGCCACTCCAGAGGAAGTCTTGCGTCATCAGCCTCGCGAGGCTTGGACCCTTGTGAAGGTCTTGGATGCCTTGTTGATGAAGATGGGCCGTACGGCCCGCTGCCTAGCCACGCTGTGGGCTGCAGGCAGGCAAGTCTAGGGACCCCGGTTCCCAGAACACCGACAAAACCAAGTAAGACATAAGGGCAAACAAAAAAGTGAACGAAAAAGGCGAATAAAAAGGAAAATATTTTTGTGTTTTTCTGAAAACATTTTAGAAGTGGGGAATAGGAAAACGAGACGCAAATGGAAAATAATGTAATGCAAGAGATGAGAGTTTATGATGAGTATTTGGTAGGCTTGATGTAGAACCTCCTCGGCAACGACGCTAGAAGTTCTTCCTGCTACTTCTTCAGCTTGCGTTGATTTTTCCCTTGAAGAGGAAAGGGTGATGTAGCAAAGTAGAGATAGGTACTTCCCAGAGTTAAGAACCAAGGTACCAATCCAGTAGGAGGTGCAAGCAAGTCTCCAATCTATGCACCTTTGCAAACTAACAAACACTTACACTCAATGCGAAAAAGGGGTTGTCAATCCCTTCGCGGTCTCGAACAAGAGTGACATCTAAAAAAGATAGGTATAAAAGATAAATAAAAAGGCAAACTAAAGTAAATATAAATAAATTGCAGCAAGATATTTTTTGGTTTTTTTGGTTTAAATATCTGAAAATATATGATGGAAAATAGACCCGGGGGCCATAGGTTTCACTAGAGGATTCTCTCTTGGAAGAGAAACATACGGTGGGTAAACAAATTATTGTCGAGCAATTGATAGAAAAGCGCAAAGTTATGACGATATCCAAAGCAATGATCATGAATATAGGCATCACGTTCGTGTCAAGTAAATCGTCTCCCTCCTGCATCTACTACTATTACTCCACACATCGACCGCTATCCAGCATGCATCTAGAGTATTAAGTTCATAAGAATGGAGTAATGCCTTAAGTATGATGACATGATGTAGAGGGATAAACTCAATCAATATGATGAAAATCCCATCTTTTTACCCTTGATGGCAACAATACAATACGTGCCTCGCTACCCCTACTATGTCACTGGGTGAGGACACCACAGCATTGAACCCAAAACTAAGCACCTCTCCCATTGCAAGAAATACCAATCTAGTGGGCCAAACCAAACCGGTAATTCGAAGAGAAATACAAAGATATTTAATCATGCATAAAAGAGTTTAGAAAAGACTCAAATAATATTCATAGATAATCTAATCATAAATCCACAATTCATCAGATCTCGACAAACACACCGCAAAAGAATATTACATCGGATAGAACTCCAAGAACATTGAGGAGAACATTATATTGAAGATCAAAGAGAAAGAAGAAGCCATCTAGCTACTAGCTATGGACCCATAGGTCTGTGGTAAACTACGCATGCTTCATCGTGAGGGAAATAAGGTTGATGTAGATGCCCTCCGTGATCGAATCCCCCTCCGGCAGGGTGTAGGAAAAGGCCCCAAGATGGAATCTCACGGGAACAGAGGCTTGCAGCGGCGTAAAAGTTTTTTGGTGGGCGCTTCTGGTGGTTTGGGAATATTTGGGAATTTATAGTGTAAGATTTAGGGTTGGAGGACCCCCGAGGGGCCCACGGGCCCTCAGGGCGCACCCCAGGAGCACGCCTGACAGGCTTATGGCCTCCTCGGCCATCTTCTGACCCCCTCTCCAAGTTCCATGGATGTATTCTAGTCCAAGAAAAATCATTGTAAAGTTTTATACGATTTGAACTCCGTTTGATATTCCTTTTCAGTAAAACTCAAAAACAAGGGAAACAGAAACTGGCACTGCACTAGGCTCAGGTTAATAGGTTAGTCCCAAAAATAATATAAATTATCATATTAGTGCATATAAAATATCCAAAACAGATAATATAATAGCATGGAACAGTAAAAAATTATAGATACGTTGGAGACGGCCGACAGTGGGGTGTCGGCCACGACGGCCACCTCCCGCCTTCGGGCCGCGGCGACGAAGCGAGCGATGGCCCTGTCTTTTGATGGTGATGTGGCAACCACAACAGCAGATGGTGGGGTGGTGGCAATGGCGGCCGGCAAGAGTTGCCGACGGGCAGCGGCGGCGGAGCGTGTGGTGGGTGTTCCACGCACACCCAACAGGGACGCCACCCGCACTACACTACGCTGAGGATTGTGCCGCCGCCGTGGTGTAGCCTCCCAGCTGGGGCTATCCTCTGATGACGATGGACTGGCTGAGCGACGATGACGGACCTATGCCATTGGCGATTGTGGGAGAAGCAGACAATATAACCTACAGGGACGGAGGGGGAAATGCGACACATGACTCGCCGGCCGTGAGGGTTTCTATAGCAGGCCGGTAAGCATTGGGATTTTAGGGGATTTCACCAAATCGCGCGGGAAGCCTGCGCGCGAACCTGCACGGTTGCGCCGGAACGGGCTCACCAACCATTCATTGGCACCACTACGAGCCACTGTTTAGCCAAAAGAATGCCCCTGCGCGCTGCTCAAGCTTGCGCTCGAAGCCGTCAGCGGCAGCGGGGTGACAAGACGTGCAAGAGGAGGATGAAAGGACACATACGCATATGGTTAATAAAAAATGTTTGCGATTTAATTTACCTACTATTTTTGTGCCAAATTTTGACTAGAGATTTAACTAATAAAATACGAATGCATATCGCCAAAGATTATATCGTTGGATTCGTATTTGAACATAGTTTCCAACTATATAATTTTTATAACATGCATTAACATTTTGTTAGTGAAACTTAAGGTCAAAATATGGCACAGAATATAAAGATGACTAAAATACCGAGACAGAGGTAGTAGCAGACGGTAGCTCTCTGCACAGCATCGCAACAGTCGTCCGGTTTGTAGATGACCATTCCATGCGTGTTCAACTGCTCTATGCGTGTGGTTGCTCGCGGTTGAGAGGGCCGCGGCGCGCTCTGCTCGCGGCCCACCGCACGCGCCCTGCTCTTGCATCCCTCCGCATGCCCTGCCTGCGTCCCTCCATGCATGCTGCCAGTGTTTGGGGCCAACACGATCACATACGTTCGTGCTGCCATTATGCATGCGGTTGCACGGGGCGCGGCGCCACGATGTAGTAACCTGCTGATGTCGCTTGAACTACGTCGGTATTTCCCCAAAGAGGAAGGGATGATGCAGCACAGCTATGGTAGGTATTTCCCTCGGTTATGAAACCAAGGTATCAATCCAGTAGGAGAACCATGCAACGCTATGTAAACGGTACCTGCACACAAAGAACAAATACTTGCAACCCGACGCGTATAAGGGGTTGTCAATGTTGGAAATATGCCCTAGAGGCAATAATAAATTGGTTATTATCATATTTCCCTGTTCATGATAATCGTTTATTATCCATGCTAGAATTGTATTCATCGTAAACTCAAATACATGTGTGGATACATAGACAACAATGTCTCCCTAGTGAGCCTCTACTAGACTAGCTCGTTGATCAAAGATGGATATGGTTTCCTAGCCATAGAAATAAATTTTCATTTGATAATGGGATCACATCATTAGGAGGATGATGTGATGGACAAGATCCAAACTATAAATGTAGCATATGATTGTATCAAGTTTATTGCTATCATTTCTGCATGTCAAGTATATATGTTCCTATGACAATGAGATCATGCAACTCACTGACACCGGAGGAATATCTTGTGTGTACCAAACATCGCAACATGACTGGGTGACTATAAAGGTGCTCTACAGGTATCATCACTACAAAAAAAAGACACATCCGTGACATTTTGGGCCGAACGAAATTTTTTTCTGTCATACATATGATACTTCTATGACAATAATTGTGACAAAACCCGGTATCATCATAGATGTGGTGGGCTCCTACTTCTATGACAAAAAATCATGACAGGAAATGGGCTTTTCATCCTGGGCGGGCCGGAGACGCAGCTGCATGACATTCTTTGGGCCGTCCATGATGGAAAAAACCATAGTAGAAGCGAGGGGGCGGAAAATTTCGGGGAGTTCCCGGTTACGGTGGGAGGTCGGGGCGGCGATGTGCGTTCTCTTGTACACGTCTGTGGCGTGTGCGAGGCGTTAGCTCTAATCGAACCGGGCGAGGCGTTGGGCTCTAATCGAACCCGGCGATTGCCGCAAGCTACGAGTTCTTGAACCCGGCGATCGATCGATGGTACGTTAATCGAACCCGATCGAGTGATTCGCCGCTCTACTGCTGCTAACTGTAGCCGATCGATGCTGCCTCTGGGAAGAACAATGAGTGTTGCGGGGGGGTTGGATGAGCGATGGCGGTGGCGTTTGCCTCTGGATGAACAGGACCCGTGGTGTGGAGTCTTTGGATGAGCGATGAAGCGGTGGAGGGGTGCCCGTGGAGGGGTGGTTGAACAGGACCCGTGGTGTGGAGGGTTGGATGAACAGTAGAGCGGTGGAGGGTGGTTGAACAGTGGCGGTGGAGTAAGCGCGGTGGAGGCTGGATGAACAGGAGCCCATGGAGCCTGGAGGAGGTCGACGGTAGCCCGTGGAGGCTGGAGGAGGTCGACGGTGGAGATGAACAATATCCCGTGGAGTCCCGTTTTGCGGTACGCCACACCCCTCCCGATGAATAGGACTCCGGTTCGACCGTAGGAGGTCCGTTTCGTCCTATTTGCGGTACGCCACACCCCTCCCGATCAATAGGACCCCTGTTTCGACTGTAGGAGGTTCGTTTTGTCCGTTTTGCGGTATGCCACACCCCTCCCGATCAACAGGACCCCCGTTTCGACCGTAGGAGGTCCGTTTCCTCCATTTTGCGGTACGCCACACCCCTCCTGATCAACAGGACCCCGTTCCGAACGTAGGGGGTCCATTTCCTCCGTTGTGCGGTACGCCAGGCCTCGTTTACATCGCCTGTTCCGTCCAAGCCCTCCCGATGAACACGACCACGCATTCCGTTCCAACCCAGCCGGTTGGCTCCCACGCGTTCCGTTGCCTCCCCATGAACAAGACGCATTCTGTAGCCTCCCCATGAACACGACGCATTTCGTTGCCTCCCCATGAACACGACGACGACGTTGTTTCTCCGTTTCGACCCAGCCATGTCCACGAGCCCTCGCCGTACGTATGCGCGAGTAGGCGTTCGATACCCCGCCCGTATGTACGCATACGTGGCCATATTTTCTTTCTTGCACCCTGGCCGCTGTACGTACGTGTACATGCTACGTGCACGCCTCTACTACGACACGTGGGCGCCTCTACATCCACCAGTATATATGTACGTACACGTTCGCGACCAGAATGACAACGCTACGTACGCTTCGACCAGGTGGGTCCTGACTGTCAGGCACTTCCTTTCCTGCGTAGATGTAGCTGGTGGGTCCCAGTAGTCATGTGGGCGAATTGTTTTGGTTTTTTTTTTACCGGACGCACTTCCTTGCGTGCGAAGATGTAGCTGGTGGGTCCCAGCAGTCAGGGGGGCGAATCATTTTTTTGCCCGGACGCACTTCCTTGCGTGCGAAGGTGTAGTTGGTGGGTCCCAACAGTCAAGAGGGAAACTTTTCTTCGCAAAATACGGTGGCCCGTCTGGTGGGTCCCTGCTGTCAGGTGGAGGAATCATTATTTTCCGCGTAATAAGGAGGCACTTCCTTGCTGCGACCGTGGACCCAGCTGTCAGCCTCTCCACGTATAGTCCACGTCTGATGGAAGTTGTTCCTTGACCACGTTGACCACGCCGCGCTGACAGCACCAGGGCGGTGGACGACGGCGAGGCCTAGGAAGGGGACGACGCGGAGTCGGTGAAGACACGGCAGTGGATGCCCACGCGGAGAGGAGTATGAGGGTTCACTCGTTCGGCTGCGGTGTGAGGCTGCCATCACCGCAGGGCCTGGCCAGCGATGGAAATAGTAGGGGGCGGTGAGGCCTCCGCGGCAGCACAACTGGCCACGGGAGGCAGGAGCAGGCGGCACGACCGGCGCTGCTTTTGGCGGCCGGAGCAAGAAGACCAGAGGTTGAAGAAGCACTACGGCCGTTGGATGGACATCGTACGGTCACTGGAGCTAGAATCGTTCATATTGACTAAGTTGACAAAGCCCTCCATCCCCGTCAACTTAGTAGGCCCACAAGTCAGCCTCCCACCAAGGTGGTTCCCAGCTAGCACGGGGAGTATTCATTTTTTTGTGCGTAATAAAGAGGCACTTCCGGTGGGTCCAAGTTGACAGCGGGGGGAATGTTTTTTTCGCGAAATACGGTGGCCCGTTCGGTGGGTCCCAGCAGTCAAGGGGGAAACATTTTTTTCGCGAAATAAGGTGGCCCTTCCGGTGGGTCCCTGCTCTCAGGTGGAGGAATAATTATTTTGCACGTAATAAGGAGGCACTTCCTTGCGGCTGTCGTGGACCCAGTTGTCAGCCTCTCCACGTACAGTACTCTTCCGATGGAAGTCGCTCGCTGACCATGTTGACCACACCGCGCCGAGAGCACCAGGGCGGTGGACGACGGCGACGCATAGGAAGGGGACGACGCGGAGCCGGGGAAGACGCAGCAGTGGAAGCCCGCGCGGAGAGAATCTGAGGTTCACCTGGTTTGGCTGCGGTGTGAGGCTGTCGTCGCCGCAGAATAACAGGGGGTGTGGGTGAGTGGAGGGATGGCCTGGCCATCGGTGGGAGTAGTATGGGGGCGGTGAGGCCTTCGCGGCAGCACAGCCGGCCACGAGAGGCAAGAGCAGGCGGCACGACCGGCGCTGCTTTGGGCGGCTGGACCAAGAAGACCAGAGGTTGAAGAAGCACTACGGCCGTTGGATGGGCATCGTATGGTCACTGAAGCTAGAATCGTTTATATTGACTAAGTTGACAAAGCCCTTGGTACGCTCCAATTAGTAGGCCCACAGGTCAGCCTCCGAAACGGTGCGCCCCAGATGTCAGGGGGAGGAATCATTTTTTGGGCGGCCGAAGCTAAGAATATCCGAGATTGAAGAAGAAGCACGATATCCGTTGGATAGACATCCAACGGCCACTGCTGCTAGAACCGTGTGTTGACTATAATAAGTTGACAAAGCCTTGCATACGCGTCAACTTATTTTTTTTAGGGGACGCGTCACTTAGTAGGCCCATAAGTGTGTGGCAGAGAACCTATAGCCCATTTGCATTTTGTAAGAATGTACAGCCCATTTTTGAAGTCTAATGGAATTTACAACATCCCATTTACAATTTGTTAAAATTACAGCCCATTTTCTAGCTAGGACAACGATTAATAATTTCAACCAACCGTTGAAGACAGAATTCAATAAAATTTCCCACATTTTGATGGGATCCGAAATATTTTTATCCCCAAATTTCTAGTCAGATTAAATACAAATTTGTATTACATAAAAATCCAACGAAACATTGCGCGCGCAACAATGAAAATTTAAGATTTTCAAAATCCATAAATAATATTTCATAAACTAATTTAGGTGTTTGGTGCATTTTTTATAGTTCTTGCCCAGTTTTTATAATTACATCCCATTTATTATTTTTAAAGCCCATTTTCCTGTTAAGCCTAGTGCATCCCTCCTAGGAAAGATTTGCAGCCCAGTGAGCGAGAAGAACAAGTTGACCTTGCACAGGTATTCCTCAAAAAGACGTATAGCTGGGCTAGCCATTTTCATCTTGAAAAATTAGTATCTGGGCTGGATATCGGCACAGGCTAGGCAGACCCACAGTCCGCCTAGTTAATACCCTGCTCTCCTCTGAACAACAACGAAATCATCGCCAAGAAAAACTCTGCAGTGCTCACACCTCAAAAATACAAATACTGCTCGAGCTGCTTGGTCCCAGCTGTCGGCCGCACCTTGTGCAATTCTCTCGTTTATATTGACTACATAGGTTGACAATGGTGTGGGACCGTGATGTCAAGAAACCAGGAGAAAGCAAAAAAAAAATAGTTGCACATAATAAGGAGGCACTTGCGTACGTACGGCTATGGCCCTAGTGTGTCCCTAGTGTCATCCAGTCAAAATAAAGTCATCTCCTGAATCCTCATGTTCGCTTGACCATGTTAACAATGCTTGGCGCCACGGCGAGCGCAACAACTCGAAGGACAACGGAGAGGGCCTCATGGAGCCCTACGGATGTCGTCTGATACTTGCCCGCTGCTCATTCAAGAAGCCAGGATCATCAGACACCTATGAGCACCTTCGAGAAACTGAGACGACATGAAACGGTAAGGCCGCGCTTGGGAGCTCTGGTTTATTTCAAACATGTATTAACATACAAGTGTAATTTACTCGTCATCGGAAACAACGCATAAAATACAAGCATAATGAAACCGAGGGCCCGAGGTCTGTAAGTAAAACCGGTGGGTTACGCGTGTAATTTGAGAGACCAGTGTATATTTTGCGAGCACTGCTATATGGACGACATAACCGGATGATACATGCACGACGTGCGTATCATGCCATCCATGGGCAAGGCTGAAACAACAGCTAACGGCTGGTTTAGCAATCGCCCGAGTGTCGTTCAGCATTTTTATCGTGTGTGAAGTACTTCCGATATTTTACTAGTCGAAATCAACCAACCAAGCCTTCTCCCGAGACCATCTGCTTTAATTTACAAGCGTCAGTTTTACAAGCGATTTTGGTTGGAAAACGGCGATCCAATCACGGCCTAATATCATGAGTTGGTCGGAAGATCATATGGTTTCACGTCTAACCTACCCGACTTGTGGTATAGGCTATGCATGAAATATCAGACGATGTACTTCTTAAGCACGGAAACAACAGAAGAGAATGATCTTCTTAACAAGCAAATCACTGGCATTAGATCGACATGCAAAACAATACGAAGCATTATTCTCAAGAGGCACGGTTAACAGCTCGTGATGCCGCATGCCACAACATTCCAAGCTCAACTTTGCAATCAAACACAAGGCCTGGCATTACATAGAGAATATTCAAAACAAACTCTTAACACAGGAATATCTCAGCAGAGTAACTATTTACTTCTAAACTGAACACAAGAATAGGAAAAAACACTCGACGCTGCTCACAGCAAGGGCGTCCCACTCAAAAATATCAAATACATGTCTTCTGGCTAACATCAATGAGCAAATTTTGATAAGGTTTTCCGATTCCAATATATTAAACTAACGTCTTCTTGCTAACATCAACGATTAAACTTTGATAAGCTTTTCCCATTCAAAATATGTAATGCCTATGATCGTGGAGTCCTGTCGCTTCTTGCTAACATCAATGATTAAAGTTTGACAAGCTTTTCCCATTCAAAATATGTAATGCCTATGATCGTGGAGTCCTGTCGCTTCTTGTACTTGTTTGGGCACTTTTTTCCTAGGGCACTCCACGTGTTGTTAAATTGCCAATGGTCTCTTCAGAATAGTCATGTAACTTGTGTGTAATATTTATGGCACCGGCTGAAGCAATGGAGGGATTCGGTGCCAAACTAAGAAAAGGTGAAATTGGCACCTCTTTTGGCCTACATAGTGGAAGGCCTAATACTCTTTAAAGCTTCTCGGTCATTCCTTCTGTAATGTAGCACAAACATTGACTGCTTCTTTCTGCAAAGTGGAACGACCAACTGGACCCAGTAATGCAGCAGTTTGCCTTAGACACATTGGCTCCTTTTGTGCAATTGAACTAAAATCGAAGTCGGAATAAAACCGAGCTTTAATTTTGATATCTCTGTAAGCAAAAAAAGGTATAAGGGAAACAATTACTGAGAAATAACGGTTGATGACTTGTACTCCCAGAAGAAAAACATCTATTGATCTACCTTATCTTAATGGGAAACAAAGCAGGAGAGTAGCAATTCTCAATCTGTGTGATTCATTCATATTAACTGAGACATTATCTTAACAATGCCTTGTTTCAACATGTATAAAGAACGAAAAAGCAGAAAAGTATCATTCCTAAAACAATGCGACTGATTCATTTTAACAGAGACATTATCTTAACAATACCTTGGTTAAACATGTAGAAAGAACTACAAAGCAGGATAGTACCATTCCTAACAAGTGTTGCAGTTTTGAACTAAGATTCGATGAGTTAATTAATTACGAGAGTGGCATTGCTTAATTTTACCAAATGACATTAGATTAACGAAAAGCATAAAGCAGTTCGAGGGGAGAGTGGCGCAACAACGATATGTGCTTCCATCTACTTATAAAGGGGTGATGCACGGTGTTTGTTGTAACAAAGCAACAAGCATCATGTGCAGGTTGGTCCCATTTTTGTTCACTACTTAATGGGAAAAGACAGCAATACAATAGCTTCAATTCAACATTTATTTAAAACAGTACCAATACAAGTAGCACAACATCTCAAAGAACACTGCACAATCATGTGGATGAAGGCCTGTACTAACCTTTCATGAGACCACCAAGATAAAATACGAATCTGCCAACACGAATAGGAAATCCAATATCGTTTTGTGCAGTTGCACTGAAATCAAGCAAAGTGTTTCGCGTAGCGAAGCAAAATGTCGCAATAGCAACAAGTTGAGTAGATATCCCTGTTTAAACAGAGGCAAAAAATGAATCAATTAATGGCTAATAAAGGAGGATGAAACATGCGGCCACAACAATGGTAATCCCGCCAATCTCTAACAAGTGTTGCAGTTCTGAAATAAGATTCAGTAGTTAATTCTGAGAGTGGCATCAATTGCTGGCTTATAAAGGGGGTGATGCTGAATTTGTTGTAACAAAGCAACAAGCATCATGTATGGGTTGGTCCCATTTTTGTTCACTAAATGGGAAAAGACAGCAATAAAATAGCTTCAATTCAACATTTATTTAAAATAGTACCAAAACAAGTAGCACAGCATCTCAAAGCACACTGCACATCATGTGGATGAGACCAATATTTGAAACAACTCGCCACGAAGACTGGAAACAAATCTCGATCTCCTTTTTTGCAGTTCCACAAAAATTAAGCAAAGTCACCGGTGTGACATTCAAGTTGAACTGCACAAAACAGTTTTAAAACATAAGTTTTTCGAGTAGTGAAGAAAAATGTAGCAATAGCAACAAGTTGAATCGATACCCCTATTTTAACAGAGGCAAAAAAGGAAACAATTACTTGCTGATAAAGGAGGATGAAACAAACGGTGACAGAAAGAAGCATCTAACTTATCTTGGATGGAAAACAAAGTAGGATAGTAGCATTTCTAAAACGGTTGCATTGATTCATATTAACAGAGACATTCTCTTGAAACAACATTCGTTAAAAAAGTTAATTTACTTTTAACAATGGCATTGCTTCAATTTTCCAGCGGCATTCTTCGATTAACAACAGCAAAATAGTTCTATGGGACATGCCAGCACCATGTGCGTCCACACGTATAAATGGGTGATGCAGAGTATGTAGCCAAGCAGCATATATGCGTTGGTCCCATATTTGTTCTCTTTGAACCCTTTTTTAAGTGAGGGCAGCAAATCTAGTCCTGCACAAACTACCCGACCCCCAGTTTCTTTCCCTTTTCAACAAAGAGATCGGTTCCTTACAGATGTGTGTACTGGGTTACCCCCTTTTTCCCTTTTCGACCTACAAAGCGGCTGGATAGCCAGTCTATACTACTTTCCGCCCCTCCTTTCCTCATTGAACCACGTCCTAGATTCTTGCTCCAGCCCACCGCACCCTTCTTTCCTCTTTGAACCAAGACCTAGATTCAACTACATATCGAAAAAGATCCACATGCAGCTAGAGCAACGACGGTTTCAAAGAAAATTATACCTTAGGGTCGTCGGGATGTGGCAAGGCGTGCAGCGGGAGGCCGGATCTGCCCACACTACGTACGGCAGCGAGGAAGAAGGGGTCGGTGGCCCTCCCACACAGGCGCTGGGTGAAAGAGAACAACGCAGCCGGCAGTGGATTGCCTCCCTCGCCATAGGCGATAGAGTGAACGTTGCACCTCCTCCCCTTCCGGTCTGACGGGATACGGACGCCTCCTTCACCCGGTGTGAGGGGAGAGAGAGACAAGAGGCCAAGCAGTCTTGTTTAGATCTGGTGAAGAGAGGGTGAGAGACTGTGAATATAGCAAACCCTAGCAAATGAACGCTGAGCCTCCCGCGTGTAACATATATGTAGTGCGGCGAGCGTGTCGAGAGTGCAAACCCTAGCGAACTAGCACTGAGGCTCCCGCTTATATATATACTACTATAGTACGGACTAAGCTCCGATGCCTTCACTGCACCTACTTTTGGCTGTATGACAGGTGAGCCAGCCACATTTTGGGCCCACCTGTCATAAACCCAAAGGCAGGTGCACTAAGTCAATGAAGCCGCGTCCATATAGTACTCTCGTGTATACGACTAATATATACTAGTGGAGTGGTTTTCTTATTCTCTCCATAACAATCGTTTTAAATTATGTGCGCATCAATATTAATGTACAACATCTCTTGTTTGCGCATGTCCGGACCGCTGCCACGGCCGGTCCTGACCAACCCAAACCCTCTTCATCACCCGCGCGTGCTTCCTGCCCGAAACGGTCAGTGCCGCATTCATGCCCGGCCAGAGCAGACGCGACCTCTCACTGGCGCGGGCATTGAAGCGGTGCTCCGGCCGAGAGAGCGTCGCCTGTGCCGCTTCCTGGTGCACGCGACTGCTCCGTGTTCAAAGGTCGCAATAGCCGGCTACAACATACATGTAAAAAGTTCTTGGGAGTCCGTGCTACAGCTAGCTGTCCTCCCCCTACTCGTCAATCTCTTCCAGTAGTGCTAGTACTCCATGGCGCGATCCATCGATAAGCAGGCGGGAAAATTATCATATACTCAGTTTGCGGTGGCTGGCATGCCGAGCGACCGTGTGGGGTCGAGCCGTGGAGGAGGGTGAGACACGAACATGACAGACGTGATTTAAACGTTGGTTTTGCTCGATGGCGCGATCCAACGAAACGCAATGTTGGTTTCTCTCCGTTTCCATTTTTTCTCCGGAAAAATGGAAACTTTCCACTCCATTTTCATTCCTATTCCAAGGTTGCCCCGTTACAACATTCCATCAAATAAAAGGAAAACTAACATGCATGCTGATGCATCTCAATGATTCACAGATCATAGCCAGTATTTACTTCACAACTAAATAAAAAGGTTGTGAGAGCGTGTACGAAAGAAAAACTACTGATGGGGTCACTACGACTTAAACCCTAAACATGATATAATTCCCTGGCCAGGTAGAACCTGTCATAGGAAAGATGGCTGGCACCCTCAGATGATACGATGCTTTTGTGCAGTTCCACTAAAATTGACCTGAGCATCCCTGATGGCAAAGATATTGAAGAAGTGTGATTAGAATAATAGTACTGGCACTAGTTCATGAGACATAAACTCATCACAAGTAGAAGCCGGTAGAAGTAGAGAAAGATCGACATGGAGATGGAGCTAGGGCAATGGAGCAAGCCGGCTCCAAAAGGAAGATGGACTACCTAGGACGTCGGGCTGTAGCTAGAAGGGCAGTTGGGACACGGCATCGGCCCATACCGCGGTGACCCCCGATTGGGACGCACCGACTGTGGGTTTTCTCCCTCGCCGATGTCGACCGCGTCTATGTAGAACATTGTTCCGTTCCCCCAGCTGCGGGATCAGGTCTGTCGTTCTATGCTTGTGAAGAGAGCAACCTTAGCAAGCAGGCTTGTAGCTTAGCCTCCTGCTAGTGTATATATAGTGGTTTTCTTTTTCTCTCCATATCAACCATTTTATATTGCGTACGTGTCATTCAAGAGTGAATGGTTGCTTCTTCCGACTAACTTACTTTGTGATTTGACTGCTCCTTAGTGGCCCCTACACGTACTCCCCCTACGTGTATGCAACAGTCACACGTACACATGGACACAAAAACGCGCGCGACACCGTAATGCATGCATGTCCGAGCACACGACGGAACACACACACGATCACGCTAAGTGCTCAACCTACACGTGCATGCACACACATACTCAATCAGGGTGAGTTAGTGACCGTATAAACACCGGAAAATATATATATTGAGTGCAATGAGCGTATTATGAAGTCCACTGACCGTATTTTTACAAATATACAGTGACAGACAGTGTATTTATCTCGTTTGAAATTAAGTCATATTAACCGGAGAGGAGGCAGTATGAACTAGCATTACTTTGTTGTGTCCCGTCAACTTGCCGAATGAGGAGAAGGTTGCATGACGGGAGAAGCTTGCGCGCGGTGGCTTGCAGGAGAAACTTTTGACTAATGCAAACTCTCCCTCGCTCAGGCGGTGGACGTGCAACAGTTAATTCGTTGTCAGATTGCCAGAAGCATACACTATACTACTACTGCTACTATTGTTTGACTTCCCGAATAGGCGAACAGCCAAGCGCAAAGTTTACTAGTACTAGTACTACTACTATAGTCTATAAAGGTACGTACTATACTAGTACTAGGAACCGGATGGAGGAGCATCTGCACTCTTATTGTAATTTTAAAATGTGATAAAGCAATCTTCAACACATTTGGTTCTCTTCGAGGGTTCTCGCATGTGATAATGGAAGTTGATTGCATGGAACACTCGCCACAATTCTCGCTTAATTCTGGCTCATATCCTATTACAAATAGTAGCGCCGGTAATATTTCCTCTTTTTGTTATTCAGCATGTAAACAGGTCAGCAAACCTTGCGGCGCATCTTCGTGAGAACCGTGCTTGCTGCACTTTGAATGTGGCCGAGAGCTGGCTTGATGAAACACCTCGCTTCCTACTTCTTTTTTTGCTGGGTACCTCGCTTCCTAGTGACCAGTGCCTTGGCTGATCGTCCTAAGAATGCTTATATATGAATAAAGCTCTCTCATTTACCCGCAAAAAAGATTAAGCCATATTAACCGGAAAGGAGGGAGTATGGACTAGCACTACTTTTTGGTGTGTCCCGTCAACTCGCAGAACGAGGAGAAGCTTGCAGGACAAGGTGAAGCTCGCTTACGCCCTTTGACAAATGCAACCTACCCTCGGTGGACATGCATCAGTCCATTCGGTGTCAGATTGTCAGAGGCATACACTGTAGTACCCAACATGCAGAGTACCATCATTGTTCGACTTCACGAAGAGGCGAAGAGCCAAGCGCAGTAGTATGAGTAGTACTACTACTAGAACCTCATGGTGGAGCGTCTGTACTCTTATTTTTTTATCTCTGATAAAGTACATGTTTATTCCGGAGAAGGGCGGAAAACGGTAGCCCAACATGTAATGAATGATATCGATCAACCAACCATGCTCGAATATATCTTGGCCTCCGTGCGAGCCCTTCTGTGTGTTCTTCTCCTCATCTCTCTCAAGGAATGGCTGGTTGGCTCTTTGCCGTCAATTGAGATCGGTTTGCTCACACTCCTGTCCCACATGTCAGTGATATGCCAAGAGGAGGTGCGTTGACCCATAAGCGTACTTGGTTTTGCACCTTCATACTACTCCTCCCTCCGTCACAGTTTACAGGGCGCGCTTCATTATGATGCATTTCTCTCAATGCATTTCCACCACCAGAGAGACTTTAGACGCGTTTGGTTTAATGCTCAATTAATTAGGGCGTGGTAACCGCAATCAAGTCCACAATTTTCTCTCCATGTACTGTACTACTACGGAGTGGAGTAAGTGCATGCATGTGTGTACCCGGGGTGGAAGCACTTCATGCATGTGTGTACGCC
Source organism: Aegilops bicornis (assembly GCA_021605145.1). Lineage (NCBI taxonomy): Eukaryota > Viridiplantae > Streptophyta > Magnoliopsida > Poales > Poaceae > Aegilops > Aegilops bicornis. The sequence continues at coordinate 335,697,587 of CM038672.1, read as the reverse complement.
GTGCTATAACTACCAATGCTATTTTTCAGGCCGGTCGCTAGTCGCCTTGGTCCCACAGATTTTTTTCTTTTTTCTGAAGCGCGTTGTATAAACAATGACGGATGGAGTAGTATGAGTGGATTCAAAGAAGAGCGTATTGATGGTTGCTTCTTCAGAGCAACTTACAGTGGGAAAGGTGGGTCTTATGATTTAACTGCTCATTACTCACTATTAATGCGGCGCAACGACCGGGCTAAGTCTCCCATGCGGTTGTGCACTACCCCTCGGTTTCTTAAATATACTCCGGAGTATATTTGTCTTTCTAGAGATTTCAACGAGTGACTACTCAAATATTTGTCTTTTTAGAGATTTCAAATGGACTGGCACATACGGATGTATATATACATATTTTAGTGTGTATATTCACTCATTTTGCTCCGTATTTATTCACTTTTTGAAATCTCTAGAAAGACGAATATAATATTTAGGAATGGAGGGAGTACAAATACGAAGCAAAATGAGTGAATCTACACTCTAAAATATGCCCGTTTGAAATTTGTAAGAAGACAAATATTTAGGAACGAAGGAGTATAATTTTGTGCTTGGCACATGGACCCGGATGATGAAGAAGCTTCTGGCAATGCTATCAAGCTTCCATCATTTGTTTACATAATTGACGTACTATACAAATAATTTTCGAGCGACATGAAATTGTACAATGGTGTGAGCTTTCAGCTTTTGTTTCGCGTGTCTTGCCATCGATGCTCTTTTGGAAACAATAAAAAACTAACTTCCTTGCTAGTGCATGTGAATTATTAGCGCATCGTAGCTAATAATTACATCACAACCTAAACAGAGTTGTGAGAAGGTGTTAAATTAAAATTGATCCATGCTTTCATTGGCAGAACGCCCCCCCTTTCTGTCTAAATCAACAAGGCATGTTGGGGAAAAAGTAGTATGTCTGGAGCATGCAACATTCCGATCATTTTGTGCAGTTCCACTAAAATAGAGCTTGGCGTCCTGTTCCAAAGATATTAAGTGTGATTACGATAATAGAGGACTGCTATGAAACAATAAACACACAAATAGAAGCCGGTCACCTTTGCAGTCTCTCTTAAGACTAACTAGTTGGAGAAGATTAGGCTCGGAGTTGGATGAGGAGGATAGAGCAAAACCAATCTCCCTTTGTGAAGTCGCACTGAAATGTAGATAAGTTGCCAGTGTGACATTTTAGTACAACTGCACAAAACACTCTTAAGAAAAAAGTGATTTGTGCAGTTCACCAAAAGGTCGCAATAGCAACGAGGTGAAATGGATTGCCCTGTTTGCAAAAAAGAGGTAGAAAGGAAACAATTACTGGCCAATAACAGTTGATGACACATGCGACGACAAAAAAGAAGCATATTCCTTGCCCTAAGGGAAGATAAGAACACGGTTGTGTTTGTCTAAAATGGTGTGAGGACGAGAATGCAATATGGAAAGTACGCTGGACGAGCTACGTTTTGGGCAAAGAACTATGGAAGATCCACATGCAGCGACGTGGGAAGACGGGCAGTGGAGCAAGGCCGGAGGGGATACCTGGAGGTCATCGGGATGTAACTAGGTGAGCAGCGGCGGGCAGAATCTACGAGCAGGTGTCGTAGGCCCTGCTGCGCCGGAGCTTGGTCAGAGAGAACGGCGTGTACCGTAGATCGGGACGTGTTGCCTCGGCGCCGTCGAATGGAGAAACGATACACTTCCTCCCTTTCCCCCGGCGGACGGGATGCGGCCGGATCAGTGACCAACGGTGAGAGAGAGAGAGAGGCCACCACACTCCCTTTCCCCCGGCGGACGGGATGCGGCCGGATCAGTGACCAACGGTGAGAGAGAGAGGTCACCGCAGCCTTGTGTGAGATACTCTAAAGAGAGACAAACCAGGCACGCAAGGCTCCATTGTATATAGTGAGCGGACTACCTTTTTCTCCATAAAAATCATTTTATATTCTGTGTACGTGCCATTGAGCGCTATAACTTTATTTAAAAATAACGCGGCAACGCGTCAAGTCGAACTTTGTTTCGTGAAGGCGTGGTACACGACCTCCCTAGGTAAACAACCGCTACAGGCGTTCAAATTAGCACGTGGGCTGCCATTTCATAAAGAAATGAGATCCACCATGTATCCGCGCGGTGTCGGATTTTGGGTTCTGGCAGACCCACTAGGTTCAAACTCTGGGGTGCACGCGGAGATCTCACCCCCTACCTACCTGCACCTCGTCGCCTTGCAAGGATCTAAACTACCAAAAGAGCAACACAAGAGACACAAGGTTTATACTGGTTCGGGCCACCATTGTGGTGTAACACCCTACTCCAGTGTGTGGTGTGGTGGATTGCCTCTTGGGCTGATGATGAACAATACAAGGAAGAACAACCTCGCGAGGGTGAGGTGTTCTTGTGGCTAGGCTCTCGATCGGATTGGATCAAGCTAAGATGAGATGCCTCTACTGTGGTGGCTAGCTCTACTTATAGGCAGAGGCCCTGGGCCTCTTCCCAAATATTGAGCGGGAAGGGCGCCAACAATTGGCCATTTTGAAGAGGAACATCTAGTACACTTATCCTGACTAAAGTTGGTCCTCGCCTGCCAAAGGCTCTGGTGGTGACGCCGGCTTGGGCTCCACGATGACCTTCTTCCTGCCGTTGCGACGGTCTTGGTCTTGTTGCACCGAAACGGATGCCTTTGCTTGATACTCTCGCCTGCGCTTGCCCCCTTTGCACCAAAGAGGAAATGAGGACATCAGCTGGCGCCCGCCTGGCGCCCTTGGTCGTCATGGCTTGCGTCATGGGCACCTCGTGAGGTACCCGCCTTGATCTCTCTGCCTCCTCATGAGCCAGCTGGCGAGGCCGTGCTCGAGGAAGCTTCACGCCGTCCGCCCATGAGGCTTGGCCCCTTGCGAGGTCTTGAGCTTGTGTCTTGATGAAGATGGGCCGTCTTGGGCCACCCCTTGAGCCACGCCCGCAGGCGCAGCGAGCAAGTCTGCAGGTACCCCTGTTCCCGAACGCCGACAAGAGCCCCGGGCCCAAGGCGCGCCTGGACTTGGCTTAGCAGAGAAGCGAAGGGGCAAGTGTGAAGCGCCGCGGGCCCTAACAGCCTACGGCCTTGGGCGCCGCATGGCGGTTGATTGGACGTGTGCGTCTCCACTTCCCCACGACGCCTCGACAATTGCATGAATTGACAAGTCCCTGCATGCAAAGCGGGTTATGATTACTTGCGATCGTGGAGGTCGACGGTTGGCCTTCCCAGGCTATAAGTACGGAACGACGCGTGCCCTTCCAGTCCATCTCTTCTTGCTGCTCCTTCTTATCCATCCCTTGCTCCATTTTTTGGCAATGGCTCCGATCCGCCGGTTCTCCGTGGAAGAGAAAGGAAAGGCTCCCCGAGAGGGTCCCGACCCGCTTCCGCCGAAGAAACGACTAGCACTCTACCGTCGAGATGAGGGCGCCTGGCGGGAGGTGTCGAGGCCCTGGTGCGAGCGGCCGCCGCCAGGGTTCCCGCTGCCCTTGTACGCCCGCATTGAGGGCCCCGAAGGAGTTGACACCGAGCGCCATGGACGCCGCCGCCGCCGCCGCTGGCGGGTCACGGCGGTGCGCGTTGTTCCTCCTGGAGTCCATGCCGAGGGCTCCTCCCGAGAGTTTGTGCTCCACGCCGCCATGCGTCCTCAGTCTTGGATTCGCCTTCGCGATGCCGCAGGGGGGATATTTGGAGCTCTGGTTGCAGCACGCCAGCTGCAGCACCCTCACGACCGAAGCGGAGGTCGCAGTCGTCGCTCCGGGCAAGGTCTTCATGACTCGAGGCTGGGGCGAGATCGCCCGGGTCTGCAGGACGAGGGGCGCCCTCACGATCCACCTGGAGTACGACGGCGCTTCCATGATGCTCTTCAAGGTCTTCGATGCGGAAGGACGTCGGCTGGAGTGCTGCCCCGAGAGAGGTGGTCGGGGCCCTGCCGCGGCGAGGACCAGGCCCGCCGATTGCTCCCTCAGCAGCTCCTCAGGCGGCGGAGGCGTCGGAGGATCCAGCGACTCCGCCGAGCTCTTCGCGACTCCGGAGACGAGCGACGACAGCTACGAGCCCCCGAGCTTGCTTCGCTCTCGGAGCAGGGCGGGCTCATCAGGCCGCCGCCGCCTCTGATCTGGATGAGGTTGGTGCCGGTGGCTAACGGCCCACTGTTGATGATGGCGTCTCTTGTGGAGGCGCGTGTAGTTAGCTTTCTTTAGGATCTGCTCCCTCTGTTCCCTGCGAGGAATCGAAAAACGTGCCCCGTGGGGGCTTATAAGGTGCCTGTGGTTCTGCTTGTTAATATGATCCTTGTCGTGAAGTAGTGCGAGATGCTCATTCCGTCTTAGCTTAGTTCCTCCTTTCGAACCTTCACGAGGGCTTGATGCTCTGCGCCGAAAGGTCTCGGTCCCAAGGCAGGCTTCAGCCGTCGCTGGTATGCCAGGTCACAATGCCGTGGTCAAGGCCAGGAGGTGAGCGGCCCGGGGTCCAGTAAGAGCCCCTAAGTCGCGATGCTCAGGAGGTCCCCTTTAGCACTCAAGCAGCCATCGTTCGGTGAGAAAGGAGCGCGACGTTGCTAACACGGGATTGCCTTAGGTGCAAGGTCGGTGCTGCGATAGCTAGTGTTTCCGGAGGATGACTTATCTCGGGAGTCAGGAACCGCTTCCTGGTGCGATGTTAGGTCCGCGCATCGGCAGGCGAGGGGTTGCCTGGCGAGGTCCCGTGTGCCTCTTCCCTCTCGCCTTTTCTCCCCTTTCTGCTCTACGTCCTCGAGTCCCCGCCCTTGAGCGGGTCTCAGCCGTCGCTAGTATGCCAGGCCGCGATGCCGTGGACAAGGCCAGAGGGTGAGGGCTGGAGAGCCAGTAGGAGCCCATGAGTCGCGATGCTCAGGTTACCCCCCCCCTTTAACGTGCAAGCGGTTCGCATGGACGAGAGTGAAGAAGACGCCGTGAGGGCCTCGCCTGGCGCTGCTCCTTGAAGGGATCATGCAGGCTCACCACAAGAGGAACAAGAGTCCGCCATGACAAGCGACGGTCAGCCGTTGGTTGCTTTGGAGGGGTGACGAGGCACTGAAGGCCTCACGAGGTGGCGCCGTGCGGGGCTGCCGCGGCCAGAGCTCTGCCATTCAGGTTTGTCGGCGTTGCAGGGACCGACCCATGCACAAGCGTCGTGCCGTTGGGGAGCTGCTCCATTAGTTGGTGTCAATCGAGCGGGCGACTAGGTCAAACACGTTAATCACGAAAGAGCAAGTTCATTTAGATAGGTCTAGGGAAGGCAGGCGTCGCTGGGTCTGGCCCGAGCGACTTGGGGATGATGCAGCCCGAGGGGCGCCCCCAACAAAGTAAGCTAGGAATATGAAGCAAAAAGGGATACATGCCACAGGGACGGACCCATGCGGCCAGGGAATGATGCAGCCCAGGGGGGCGCTCCCACCTGAAAATGAAACTCGAAGGATGTCACCTGATAACATTGAAGACGAAGGGATGCTGAAGTAGCGGACGTCGCGGGCTGCGGAAGCTGATCTTCACGAGCCCCCAGGCCTAGGAGCCTCGGGAGGTTCCGGAGGCGCTGGTGGCTCCTCGCGGACCATCTCCGTCTCTGCCAGGACTGCGGAGCGCCTGGCCTCTTGAGCCTCAAGGATGCTCCCCATGAGGCGTTCGCGCGTGGCAGCCGCGTTCGGCACGCTGTAAGGCATACGAACGTAGCTGTGGGGTGGACCTTCACAACGCCCCACTCGCGAGGGCCAGAGGAGCTCCTGAGAGGCGGCTCGGTTGAGCCCTGGTATGTCGATGCAGACGCGCAGCCCACCATCCTCGCCTGGATGGGGAGCTACGACGGGTAAGCGGCGGCTGCCACTCTTGACTGTTGACTCCTGCAGCTCCTGAATGATCTGGCTGACGAACTCCTGAGGGTTCGGCCCTCCTTAACACGCTCCTTCCTGAGGGAAACGTGCTTTGAAACACGCCTCCAAGTGGTGCCCAAGCGCCTCCCTCGTGACCTTAGCAAGGTCGGTGGCCCTCCAGGAGAGAGCCCCCGAGCCTTGCTCGAGGAGGGCGCCGGGCGCGCCTTACTATGCGACAGAAGGAGGTGCCCCCTGAACAGGCGCGGATCCTGAGGGGCCTGCCTCCCGAGGGGTCAGGCCAGGCGATGTCTTCTTCTTCTTAGGAGCAGCCTCGGGGAGCCTCCCGCTCCTGCGATCTGGGTCTTCAAGTGACGCGGCTTGAAAAGCATGCTCCAGGGAGCACACCGCATCTCTCTCTTCACAAGGCACCGTGATGACTCCGCCGCTTCCTGGCATCTTGAGGACATTGTAGCCGTGATGAGTCACGGCCATGAATTTGGCCAGAGCTGGGTACCCGAGGATGGCATTGTATGGCAGGAGAATGTGGGCGACGTTGAAGTCGATGAGCTCGGTGTGGTAGTTGTCGCGCGCCCCGAAGGTGATAGGGAGGCGGACCTGCCCAATCGGAACTGTGGAGCCATCGGTGACTCCGTAGAAAGGCTTGGTTGGCTGAAGCTGATTGTAAGGCACTTGGAGATTGTTGAATGTCTCTACGGACAGGACATTGAGCCCTGCTCCGCCATTGATGAGGGTCCCGTGACTTGCATGTTCGATGATTGGGGAACAAAGCATCGGGAGGACTCCGGCTGTGGCCGCGCACTTGAGCTGATCTGCTGAGCTAAACGTGATGGCGCACGCTGACCACCTGAGAGGGCGTGTGGCTTCGAACTTTGGGAGGACTACATTCACTTCGCGGGCGAACTGCTTGAAGATGCGCTAAGAGGCTGGGGCTTGAGCTCCGCCCAGGATGCAAGCGATCGCGCGCGGCTCCTGGAAGCCCCCAGCCCCTCGGCCCCGATGGTGGTCCTCATTCCTTCTTGGCTGCGGTGGTAGAGGAGGGAGGCCTGCGTTGCCTTGTGGGCGATCCTCGCGAGGCTGATCCCTCCAGTCTCCCTCGTGAGGCGGGTCCCTCCAACCTCCCTCGCGAGGCTGATCCTGCCAGCGGTCCTCGCAAGGTCGGTCGCGCCACCCTTGGCGAGGGCAGCGGTCTTCCCAGCGTCCTGCGTTTCTTCCTCCTCCTCGGCCGTAGCCTCGATCGTTGCGGTCGGGGCGTCGACCGATTCTCCCTTCTCGCATGGCTCGGAGCTCTTGACATTCGTTGGTGTTGTGGGTGTGGAGGTCGTGGTACACACAGTACCAGCTGCCCTTGGAAAACTCGGGCTGATCTACGCCTCGCTTGGTATCTGGTTACGCATGAGCACGGCAGCCCCTTTGCGCTTCACGCCCTTGACCTTGGGCTTCTTCTCTTCTGGTCTGCGGCTGGCAGCTCAAGGAGGGAAAGGCGTCCTTCCTCAGCCCTGGCGCACTTGGTCGCCAAGTTGAACAGCTCCAAGGATGTGCACAGATCTTCATGCATCGCCAGCTGCTCCTTCATCTTGACGTCACACACACCGTCGGAGAAGGCTGAGATGATGGCCTCCTCGGTCACCTTGGGAATCTTGAGGCATGCGTTGTTGAAGCGTTGGATATACTTCTGTAGGGTTTCTCCTGGCTGCTGCTTGATGCGGCGCATGTCGCTCACGGCGGGAGGCCGGTCGCGAGTGCCTTGGAAGTTGGCGATGAAGCGGGTGCGCATCTCGTCCCAGGAGGAGATCGTGCAGAGCCGTGTTCAGAACCAGGTGCGGGTTCCGCCCTTGAGTGCCATGGGAAACCAGTTCGCCATGACCTTCTCGTCCCCGTTGGCGGCTTCGATGCCCAGCTCGTAGAGCTGGAGGAACTCCGCAGGGTCGGCCGTGCCGTCGTAGCGAGGAGGCAGGTCTGGCTTGAACTTGCCGGGCCACGCGACGCTGCGCAGCTCGGTGGTGAAGGCGCGGCAGCCTGCTGTGGCCACGGGAGGCCTTTGGTGACGAAGGGCCTGGTCTTGCGGGTCCCCATGCGCTGCCGCTGGGAGCAGCGCGGGGTCTTGGCGTGCTGGAGCAGGAGCGCGGTCGTGACGGGCCGGTGCAGGGAGCACTCGGGCAGCTTCTTGGGGGCGAGGGACCTCTTGGCAGCTCTGCTCTTGCTGCGCTGGTGCCGGACGGAGTGGGTTCCGCCCAGGGGCCACGCGCCTTGGGGCCAAGGCGCCTTCTTGAGGGGGAGGCAGCTGAGGCGCCCCTGGAGCTTCATCGCCCGCGCAGGGCGGGGCGCGGTGCAGCGAGAAGGACGGCGCGGGGGAGCCCCCTGCGGCACAAAAGTGCTCGGCGACGCGGTCGAGCCACTCTTCGTAGACGTCGTCGACGGGGCGGTAGCGCAAGAGCTTGTTTGCCGCGATGAGCGCGGCTCGAGTCTCCATGGGCGCGCGAAGCGCGCGAGACGAGGAACCGGCCGGGGCAAGCGAAGGAGTAGCGGTACGGCCGTCTCGCCTTACAGACGGATGCTGGGACGATGCTTGCTGCTTGTTCCCCGCCGGGCCAGGGGCGGCGTTGACGGCAGGCGACGGGGAATGGCGGGTGAGGGAGTCCTAGATTAGGGGGTGTCCGGATAGCCGAACTATCACCATTGGCCGGACTCCAAGACTATGAAGATACAAGATTGAAGACTTCGTCCCGTGTCCGGATGGGACTTTCCTTGGCGTGGAAGGCAAGCTTGGCGATACGGATATGTAGATCTCCTACCATTGTAACCGACTCTGTGTAACCCTAACCCTATCCGGTGTCTATATAAACCGGAGGGTTTTAGTCCGTAGGACGAACAACAATCATACCATAGGCTAGCATCTAGGGTTTAGCCTCTCCGAACTCGTGGTAGATCTACTCTTGTACTACCCATATCATCAATATTAATCAAGCAGGAGTAGGGTATTACCTCCATCGAGAGGGCCCGAACCTGGGTAAAAACATCGTGTCCCTTGTCTCCTGTTACCATCCGCCTAGACGCACAGTTCGGGACCCCCTACCCGAGATCCGCCGGTTTTGACACCGACGTTGGTGCTTTCATTGAGAGTTCCTCTGTGTCGTCGCCGTCAGGAAGGATGCCTCATCCCGTCTTTAAAGACGATACTATCGCCAAAGGAGCCTTGGCCACTGGTCAGACTCTTCGGCTAGGTAGTTTTCTTATGACCGCCAGTTCGGCCGCCGCGCCGATGATGACTTCTCGAGTCATCAAAACCAATCTTCACGTTAACTCAGAACTTGCCGAGCAGTTAGATCCGATCGAGCTCTCCTCTGTAAACGAGCTCTTGGATCGCATCGCCGCCCTGGGAGTCGCCACAGACTACGACCAGATCGGGCCTAAAACTGATCTGAGAGAGATCAACTCTCCCCAGGCTACCCATCATGTTGCTGTGATAGAGGAGCAATACGGCGACTTTTCTTCTATCTTAAGGACTAGCTACGTCCAGCTTCCTGATCCCTCCATGCCGGATTCCCGCAGAGGGACGGATGTCGATCAAGCCCTGAACTTAAAGTCAGGTGGCGGGTTGGATTCATTGGATAGCATTCAAAAATCCAAACTTCCAAGTTCGGAAACTTCTCGGCCCCTGAGTCTTAAATTGGACAGGGTCCCGGATCTAGTTCCACCAGCCCACCCAAACATTAGCGATCTATCCCGAATTCGGCAAGAGCCCGCTGAAACAGTACATCATTACTGGGCCAGATTCCTCCTGGTTATGGACAGGATAAAGGACTGCCGAGAGAAGGACGCAATCTCACTTTTCTGCAATAATTGCACGGACAAGGGAATCCTAAACGCCATATTTCGTCGCAAAATTACACGCTTTGCTGACTTGGCAACCATAGTACAAAGTACTGTGCGATGGAGAGTGCTTGGAAAACCGAAAGTAAATTTTGGGATAATCCGGCCCCGAATACAGCCCTAGTCCGGAATAAAAGGGTGCATCATCACCAAGCACCTGGGTTAAACATCAAAAAACAAAAACCCCCTAAAGGGCACAGAACCGTACTAGAGGGTTGGCTAAACGGACCCTTCTTAGCACAGAGGGCGCCCCTCCAACTCATAGCCTTCGAGCATGTTGGATACTACGTCAGGTGGCCAAAAGTGGCGAAGAGCTTCTAGCCTCAGAATCCCAGCCCAAAGAAACCAAGACGGTATTAATAGTCTTGAGACTTTCGCATCAAATAACATGCGTAAACGAACACTCCGCAACCTTAAGTCTACCAAGTAGCAAAAATAAATCCATGGAGGACACGGCTATTACCTTTAATGCCGTGATTTAACCCAAATTCGAACAGCCCGAGCACCAGCCGCATTGGTCCTCAGCCCAATAGTGGACGGCTTTAAGCCTTACTAAGGTACTCATGGATGGCGGCAGCGGACTAAACCTCATCTACGAGGAAACCCTCCGAAAAATGGAAATAGATCGAACCGCATTGAGCGAAGCAGCACAACCTTTAGAGGAATAATCCCTAGCCGGGAAGCATGCTGCACAGGAAAAATAACACTGGACGTAGTGTTCGGCTCGCCGGATAATTACAGGTCCGAGGAGGTCACATTTCAAGTGGCCCCGTTCAGCAGCGGATATCACGCTTTATTAGGGCGAGAGGCATTTACAGTTTTCCAAGGTATACCCCATTATGGGTACATGAAGCTCAAAATGCCCGGACCTAACGGAATCATCACTCTCGCTAGTGATCCGAACATAGCACTCGCGCCGACAACAAGACAGCCGCACTAGCCCTCGAGGCACTATCCGAAGCCCTAGCGGCCGAGGAACTTACTGCGATGCGCTCCACGGTGAACAGGGACGATGTGATACTTGATAAAAGATCCAAGTCCACCTCTTTTAAACCAGCGGATGAAATAGTCAAATTCCAAGTCCACCCAACGGACCTCGCAAAGACGGCCTCCATTGGGGCACAACTAAACCCTGATGTAGACGCCAGACCACGAGAATTTCTATGAGAAAAAGCGGGGCATTTTTGCACAGCACCCTTCAGACATGCCAGGAATCCCACGTCGCCTAGCCGAGCACAGCCTAAATATCCTAAAAGGATTCAAGCCGATCAAACAGGCTCTTGGCGCTTTTCGAACCCAAGAGACAAAGCCATGGGAGAGGAGCTAGCCAAACTTCTGGAAGCCGGATTCATCACAGATATAAAACATCCGGACTGGCTAGCAAATCTGGTGATGGTACCAAAGAAGGATAAATCCTGGCGCCTATGTGTTGATTTCAAAGACCTTAATAAGGCTTGCCCAAAGGATCCCTTCCCCTCCCTCAAATTGATCAAATTATCGACGCTTCTGACAGGAGACACGACTCATTGTGCTTCCTCGACGCATACTCCGGCTACCACCAAATCAAGATGGCGGAGCCAGACCAAGAAGCAACAGCATTCATCACTCCATACGGCCCATTCTGCTTCAACACAATGCCCTTCGGGCTCAAAAACGCTGGCACAACATATCAGCGCATGATTCAGACATGTGTGGCAAACCAGATCGGCAAAATAGTGGAAGCATATGTAGATGACGTGGTCGTCAAATCCAAGCATGTCGAAACTCTAGTAGACGACTTGAGGCTCACATTCAACAATCTCCGAAAATATGACATTAAGCTCAATCCAGAAAAATGCGTCTTCGGTGTTCCAGCCGGAAAGCTCTTGGGCTTCATTGTGTTCGGTAGAGAAATTGAAGCAAACCCAGCCAAGATCCGAGCTCTGTCACAATTGGATATTCCAAAAGACCTCAAATAAATACAAAAAATGACTGGATGCGTAGCGGCTCTAAGCCGCTTTATCTCCCGTTTGGGTGAAAAGGCGTTACCCTTTACCGCCTCCTCCGCGCATCAACACTTCGAGTGGATTTGATGCCGCCACGGCCGGACTCGAAGAAATAAAAGCCATATTGGCAACAAATCTGGTCCTGGCCGCGCCCAACATGGGCGAACCAATGCTATTATATATCGCAGCAACACATCAAGTTGTCAGCGCGGTGCTCGTTGCCGAACGAGAAACGGACGGACACTGGTTCCCTCTTCAAAAACTGGTTTACTATGTGTCCACTGTCCTAACTCCATGCAAGTATCGGTACCCACATTATCAAAAGATAGCATACGCGGTGTTCGTGGCATCCCGGAAGCTGCAACACTACTCTCAAGAGTGTTCGATAACGGTAGCCTCCGAAGTACCTCTTAACGACATTATAAACAACCGCGACGCGACGGGCCGGATTGCTAAATGGGACATAGAGCTCCTTCCATTCGACATAACCTATAAGCCACGACGAGCAATTAAGTCGCAGGTTTTGGCCGACTTCGTGGCCGAATGGACCAAAGCCGGACTCCCTAAAGAGTACGGCGCATACTCCAATTGGATCATGCACTTGGACGGCTCCAAAATGTTGGTCGGCTCAATTTGGCGTCGTCGTCTGACGTCCCCAACCGGGACACGATCCAAAGACGTCCTTCAGATAATGTATCGGACTCCAACAACGCAGCCAAATACGAGGCCCTTTTGCACGGCCTCCGGATGGCAGTCTCCATGGGCATTAAACGCCTAGAGGTGTGCGGGGATTCGAACCTCGCGATATCTCAAATAAATGGAGACTTTGATGCCAAAGATCTGAAAATGGCAGTGTACCGCAATGCGGTCCTAAAAATGTCAAAGCGATTCGAAGGGCTCGAATTTCATCATATAGCCCGGGATAACAACCAGGCGGCGGACATATTGGCACGCATCGGCGCAAAACGCGATGCCGTCCCGCCCAACATATTCCTGAAACGGCTGTTCAAGCCATCCGTACTATGGGAAGGGGAGTCCAGAAATAACAATCCGGACCCAACCGCATCGCTCGACACCGAACACTCTGACACAATCGGAGGCTCTGCCACCGAGATAACATCCTCCACCCACGAAATAATGGCGGTTATCGCCCTGTGGACGGAGCCATTCCTAGCCTACCTAACTAGGCAGGAACTCCCCGAAGACCAAAATGAGGCTCGCTGCATAGTAATGCAGCGATCCAAAGCCTATAAAGTCCATGAGGAGAGCTCTATAAGAAAAGCACAACAGAGTCCTTCAAAGGTGTATATCCGAAGAGGAAGGAGAAACCTCCTGGCTGCAATTCATGCCGGACTGGGTGGGCACCATGCCGCAGCCCGGCCCTTGTAGGCAAGGCCTTCCAGTCTGAGATTTTATTGGCCGACGGCCCGGGCAGATCTTGAGGATTTAGTCCAACGATGCGTTGGTTGCTAGCTTTGCTAACCAAAGCCACATGCCACCCACCGCCCTCAAAACTATACCCATCACCGCCGTTCGTGGTGCAGGGGCTTGACATGGTTGGACCCCTTAAGGAGGAACCCACAAGCAAAAATACCTATTGGTCATGGTGGATAAATTCACCAAATGGATAGAGGCCAAGCTCGTTAAAGCGGCGAATCCGGGCGGTGATAGACTTCATATCGTGGGTAGTGCACCGTTACGACGTCCCCACGATTATCATCGCGATAACAGCACCAACTTCACGGCCGATGAGGTCAAATTATGGTGCAAAAACATGGGCATCAAGCTCGATTACGCCGCCTCAGTCTATCACCCTCAAACCAACGGTCAAGTCGAGCGAGCAAACGGTCTAATCATGAGCAGCATTAAACCCAGACTAGTGCGGTCCCTCAAGGAATCTAACACGCACTGGGTTGAGGAGCTCGACTCCGTACTGGGGCTGCGGACCACGCCGAATCGTACTACGGATTCACACCATTTTTTATGGTGTATGCGGCCTGAGGCAGATTGCCTGCGACATAATGCATGACTCACCTCGCGTGCGCATGTATGAAAAAATAGAAGCCGAGCTCGATCGGCGGGACAGTTGGACGCATTGGAGGAGGCGCGATGTGGCAAAATCTCGTTCCGCATTTTATCAACAGCAGGCTCGAAGATATCAAAGCGAGGAAATGCGGGCCAAAGCTTACAACGTTGTTGAACTAGTTCTCGCCTGCCGGACAAGAAAAAGGATGCACTCAAGCCCAAATGGGAAGGTCCCTTCATCATCGACCATGTCCAGACCGGCGGAGCATACCGTCTGCGAAACGCATCGGATAACCGACTCGAGCCGAACCCATGGAACGCAGCCCGTCTACGAAGATTCTACGCCTAAGAGCCGGACTCCAAGTTCGTCTCTTTCCTCTGTCCACAGTTTCTATTTTTTCTGTCTTTTATTTCTCTCCTTCCTCCTCCTTCTTCTTGAAGCCTTTGGAGGCTCGTTTGCGCTTTGTTTCGCACATACTTGACGTGCTGTCCGCGTTCATTATACCTGGGGGCTTCTTTAACAGAAGCTTATTTATACGGGCTTTATGTCCAACACATGTGTCAAACTTCCGCATGTACCTTTTACTCACCATTATATGCATCGATATGACTTAAGTTTTGGCCAAGCTGGGTTGCTGGCTCACATGCTTACCCCTCGTTCCCGATTGTTCGGCTAGGTGGTAATGGGAGCACCTCTACGATTATTCTTGCCGGGTCAGCGGATGTGTACCTCGACTGGGTGAAGCCGAAAAGCTAAGCGTTCTTAAGGGAATATTCGGTCGGTGAACTGAAAGATGATTTTAACTATTTATCCATCTGCCCCGAGATGATTTTCTGCTTTTTAGCAGTTTGGACATGCACTTTAGGGCATGCCCCGAGGAAAGGAACCCTTAACGGAACTATTCTCCCTGTAAGATGTTTCTTACTATCCATGTAATATAACATAACTAGTTGGGCACTTGTCTGATACAGCAATAATGACCCCTACGCCTTGTCTCCATGCATGCCCCGGTTCTTACATAACCGCGAGGGTATTCGGATACACTCCGGACTATTGGGTCCCGAGGTCGGGCGAAAAGGTCCGCTATGACAAAGCGATCTACAATCCGGCTAGAAGACATTTTTCATGTCATATTCAATTACATAGTCAACTCGACTAATTGTATTCCTCCTCAATGCCATCTAATAGGCTATCTAATTTACAATCTTGCTTTGGGAATACTTGGCGGCCAATTATACTTGGCCGTACACTAAACTTTCTGAGGATCTCCTTCCCATCAGGCCCCACAGGTCCGACCTCGGCCATGTGGTTTGGGTCGACAACCGTGTACCGCGTCTTTACCATGGCCCAGGCCTCCTGGCGCCTTGACGGCAGGCCAATATCTTCCATGGTCGGAAGCGCCGCCGTGCTCCTTGAAGCCTGCCCGGCTCCCCAATGCCTTGAGGCGGGGAGATAGATGGCCACAAGGCACAGGCGACGCCTTTCATCACCTGCCGAACTTCGTTAAATGCGGTAGCCTTGATTCGGAAGAAGATCACCCGAATAAGTGGGCATCTCCTCCTCAGGACGACCTGTAAGCAAACCTACATACATGTTTATGTTAGTCGCCTTCCTCGCCGAACTCTTTCAAAGTTTGTTCAAGCACTTAATGAAAATGCCGCGACGAAGCCGTCGATTCTCCTTTACGGAGTCAGACAACTGGGCATGAACATCCTTTAGTTCCTCACCCAGTTGGGTGTTGGCATCTTGGAGGTTATTTTTCTCCTGCCGCACCCTCGTAAGCACGCTCTCGCCGGCCTTGAGTTGCTGCTTGTCCGGATCTAGTACGGCGCCATCTGCAATATTATTGTCAGATTTACACACACGCCGCACTTCATAAACTATTTATCTTTTGAGGCATATATTACCAGAGGGGGTCTCTGTGGCTCCCCCTGTAGCGGCTAGTGCGGCCTCAAGTTGGGCCTTGCATTCTTTGAGCTCCTGGGACAGTCGGGTATTCTTTTGTGTAAGATCCTGCATAACAAATGATCCTTAAATCAGTTATTCTAACTGTTTTAAGTCTCGGGGGCTACTGGCATATATAACTGTCAAATTTCCTCACCCGTATGTCCTTTACATACTGCTTCGTGGCTCTGGCTGGACCATCTTGAGCGGCACGGAGGTGCGCATCTCCCGAATTGAAGGCATTCAAGGCCTCTTGGGAGAAACATGCGTCACGAAGAACTGTCCGACGGCGCCTGTGATTCATGGCGCTCTCCACCTCGGAGTTGGTGGCGGACAATCTGTCGGCATCCTCTGTCGGAGGAGCATCCGACGCACGCCTCATGCTCGCGTCGCGCGGACCCGGCTTTGGAGCCTGGCTGGTGGAGGTTCGATTGGCAACCTCTCCGGACTCGATCCGCGAGCACTCTTTTTCCTAAAAAGAGCACCAGCGTTAATCGCCTTCCAGAATCAATCCACAGGAATATGGTGATGCGCCATACCGTTGCGACGGAGTTTCGATCCGGACCACACTTCTTTTTAGCCTGCGGGGCCGTACTGCCTCTTGTTGGCTAGCCGCCGCGGGCTCGGCCTCCTGCCTCGAAGGCACCCCCTGCGAAACACCATTAAATATGTGGTGATTAGAAGTAAAGCACGGGTGGGTCATGGTATCCGGACTTCGGTCACGGTTACCTGGGAGGCCGGAAATAATCTGGGGTAGTCGGACGTAATGGCAACCAAAGCATTGTCGATGCTACGTTGGTGGAACACCCCGTCGATCAGCTCCACCTTTATATCCGGGTCCTCTTCGGAGGCCGGATCGAGGGACCGTTCCGGATCCTCGGGTTGTGAAGCGGGCTGTGTATCTTCTCCATGGCCCGCAGTTCTGCGTAGAAACCATGAAATGAGATATTTAACCACGGAACATGGATCGGACAGGCCACAAAGATGTTTGCTTACCCAACTTCGAGGATTATTCAAGAAAACCCGCCGATGGACCGACGCGGAGAAAATCCTCCTCCTCCCTTTATACATGGCGGACAAGGTCTTCACCAGTTCGGTGACCGATCCGACCCTTTGCGGCCATGGCGGGTGGCATCGTCCTCCCGTTGAAGTCCCACATGGGGTGGCCCCTATATTGGGCGGCTGCACTCCTCATAATGCAGATTGCCATGACTCCAATCATGGTCAATCCGGCATGAGCCAGTAATCTTATTCGGCTCATCAAGTAAAGGACGTCCCGGTCATTTTCCCTCTGGGGGCTCCGCGGGCGCCAGCTTAGGTGCTTCTTCAGAGGAGCATTGCTAAACTCCGGAAGGCCGATCCGAACAGGATCCGGCAGTGGGACGTCCTCCATGTAAAACCATTCTGAAGGCCAGTCTTCGGACGCCTTCTTCGGGGTTCCGGATAGATATCCGGTCCCAGCGATGCGCCATAGTTCGGCTCCGCCCACTTGATATATTGACCCCTCATGAGAACGGGGTACTAGGCAGAACAATCTCTTCCACAACGTAAAATGAGCCTCGATGCCCAAGAACAGTTCGCAAAGGGCCACGAAGCCCGCGATGTGCAAAATGGAGGCAGGCGTAAGGTGGTGCAACTGGAGGCCGTAGAACTCCAAGAGCCCCCGGAGAAATGGATGAATTGGAAATCCGAGTCCTCTTAGTAGAAAAGAGATAAAGCACACCCACTCTCCTTTAGAGGGATCGGGGACACTCTCCGCTTGCTTTCCGCCCTTGTAGGTGGCAAGTCCATCTCGAACCGAACCATGAAGGCCGGGGAAGAAATCCCTTGGTTTGGAGTATAACTAGCTCGCTATGCGGGACTGAGCATCTCTCCCAATTTCCAGGCTGAGGGCTAGGAGCATGAGAGGAGGAGCCGCGTTGACTGTCCATGATGGAATGGGTTTTTGTCAGAGGCGCTCCGATGAAAGCTCGCGGAGGGGGGATGGTGTGATTCAGATCTAGATCCTCGTCCCTTTTATAGGCGGCTCATTTGGGCAGCTAGGGGGGTAAGTGTAAAAATACCCTGGGCTTTTCGCATTCATTCAAACACGTGGAAGATGGCCATTATTGGGCGTAGAAGCCAAAGAACGCAGCATTTATCAGAAGCCGAACACTATTCGACAAGTATATGGAATTTGGAGAAGAACCCGCCTCGCAATGCCGAAGACAATCAACGTGCCGGACTCATCACCATTGAAGCCTGGTTCGGGGCTCTTGAGGAGTCCTGGATTAGGGGTGTCCGGATAGCGAACTATCACCGCTGGCGGACTCCAAGACTATGAAGATATAAGATTGAAGACTTCGTCCGTGTCCGGATGGGACTTTCCTTGGCGTGGAAGGCAAGCTTGGCGATCTGGATATGTAGGTCTCCTACCATTGTAACCGACTACGTAACCCTAACCCTATCTGGTGTCTATATAAACCAGAGGGTTTTAGTCCGTAGGACGAACAACAATCATACCATAGGCTAGCATCTAGGGTTTAGCCTCTCCGAACTCGTGGTAGATCTACTCTTGTACTACCCATATCATCAATATTAATCAAGCAGGAGTAGGGTATTACCTCCATCGAGAGGGCCCGAACCTGGGTAAAAACATCGTGTCCCTTGTCTCCTGTTACCATCCGCCTAGACGCACGCGATTCGGGACCCCTACCGAAATCCGCCGGTTTGACAACGACAATGAGGCGGCCGCCGACGGGGGCCGTCTGGGCGACGCGGGTGGCGAGAGCGGCTCGGCGCTTGGCGCGGGCCCGACGAGCGTCTGAGATGGATGCGATGGGCGGCGAAGAACAGGGTGGCGGAAGGCGGATTCCGCACCTACTGGCACGCCAAATGTCGGATTTCGGGTTCCGACAGACCCTCCAGGTTCGAACTCTGGGGTGCACACAGAGATCTCACCCCCTACCTACCTGCACCTCGTCGCCTTGCAAGGATATAAACTACAAAAAGAGCAACACAAGAGACACAAGGTTTACACTGGGTCGGGCCACCATTGTGGTGTAACACCCTACTCCAGTGTGTGGTGTGGTGGATTGCCTCTTGGGCTGATGATGAACAATACAAGGAAGAACAGCCTCGCGAGGGTGAGGTGTTCTTGTGGCTAGGCTCTCGATCGGATTGGATCAAGCTAAGATGAGATGCCTCTATTGTGGTGGCTAGCTCTACTTATAGGCAGAGGCCCTGGGCCTCTTCCCGAATATTGAGCGGGAAGGGCGCCAACAATTGGCCATTTTGAAGGGGAACATCTAGTACACTTATCCTGACTAAAGTTGGTCCTCGCCTGCCAAAGGCTCTGGTGGTGACGCCGGCTTGGGCTCCACGTTGACCTCCTTCATGCTGTTGCGACGGTCTTGGTCTTGTTGCACCGAAACGGATGCCTTTGCTTGATACTCTCGCCTGCGCTTGCCCCCTTTGCACCGAGTAGGAAATGAGGACACTGCACGGGCTGGCGCCCGCCTGGCGCCCTTGGTCGTCATGGCTTGCATCATGGGCACCTCGTGAGGTACCCCGCCCTTATCTCTCCGCCTCCTCGCGAGCCAGCTTGGCGAGGCCATGCCTGAGGAAGCTTCCTGTTGTCCGCCCCGCGAGGCTTGGCCCCTCGCGAGGGTCTTGAGCTTGTGCTGATGAAGATGGGCCGTACCGGGCCACCCCTTGAGCCACGCCCGCGGGCATGAGTGAGCAAGTCCAGGTACCCCCGTTCCTAGAACGCCGACACGCGGGTGTGGCTGGGCACGGAGCGTGAGTACGTGCACGGGCACCTATTCTCTTCTTGTATACGTACACCACCTATGTGGGGTTGTGTGAGGGAGATACAAACCTAGAGAGATATAGTGTGTGGGTTCTTGAGAGTTTTTTTGGGGGGGGGGGGGTCAATCAAAAAATGTAACATGTGCAATGTGTGTGAAATAGAGTCCTGGATATAACATATATATAGAGGGGGCGATCCACGAGAAGAGAGTGGAGGTATCATCGGCTTGAGGTGTCCATATAATCGAAGAGGGATGATGATGTGTGTGTGTGTGTGTGTGATCGATAAAGAGTGCCATCGAATTTGTGTGTGCCCACGTCAAAGATATAGAGTGGCTGGCCCTCTTTGGAACGTGAGAGGGGACATGTGCAGTTTGTTTCTGTGGCATGGGTACCTACCTGCAGCGCTCGACTATCGGTGTGTGGTGGGGGAAGAGGGAGGCCCAATTAACTATAGAGGTACAATGGCTGGTATACGTGTGGAGGAGGAGAGAGGCCTACCTCATGTATTAAGCAGATCGATCTGCCTCATGTATTAAGGGAGATCGATCGGCATCCATGCGTATGTGCAGGAGAGGAATAAGGTTGGGAGAGAGACAAAGCTATAGTGTTGGAGGGGGTGGTAGTGGAGTTGCTTCTAACAAATGGTGGGATAGGCTTGCTAGACAAACGGAGGGCACGCCAATATCAATAAGAGAGGAGATGGCTACTTGTTGTCTGCGTACGCGTGCGTGTGAGAGATGGGTCCGGAGGCTTGCCCGTATGATGAGGGGGGACGATGTGGCTGTGGTAAGCAGACATAACTACATAGGAAGATCAATCGCCCTTTGTTAGAGAAAGGAGAGACATAACTTGTGAGGTACGTCGATCGATGGGGGGTAGTTAAAGCCCATCTAGGTATATGTTGGGAGATCGATCGGTATACATGCATGTGTGTGTTAGAAGAAATGAGGCACGAAGAGAAGGATAGAGAGAGAGGGATGCATGTAGGAGGTGGTACGAGAGGCATACTATATCGAGCGGGGAGGATTGTGCGAGTACAAGAACGATGAAAAGAGTGGTGGGAGTGAGGCATGGAATGTGACAAGAGAAGAGGGAAAGCTTGTGTTTCTGCTAGGCACACCTGGCTAGAGAGGCATATCGATCGATGTGTGTCGTAAATAAGGAGCTGGGGGGCCTACACACACCATGAGTGAACGACCTAAAGTGAAAAGACGAATTTGCGTGATGGAGCTAGAGAATGCTGAGGGAGGGTGAGAGGGATGCAGGCGTGTGCATGCACAAGAGAAAGTTAGCGCTAGCTACAAACATAAGAGGGTTGTGTGGGTGTAAAAGGCGAATAGAGATCATATATACTTCATTATAAAAAGCGAATTCGGATATTTGAATAATTTATCATAGTGTTTTAAACCGACGCATGTGTGAATATATATAACGGTGATACACATGGTGTGTTTATGAACATGTTATACTACATTTAATATATTTTATCTCTACTCTTATAAAAAACGGAGTTGTTGATGATGGTGTGCCTGCCATCCTGCTTTATAGGCTGTCCGATTTATATCTGGCGGATAGCAAGGAAACTATGATGGTTGAAGTTGGCAACAATCATGATTGTAGATTCTTATCGAAATAGAGAAACAATTCAAATTTAGTTCGAATTGCAGCGGTAGTATAGACATTTGGAATGCTCTAAAATGTTGGTATGAGTAGGTTACATGCATTATACAGCAAGCGAAAAAAATTAATCGGACATAACATGGATTCATACTCCCTCCTTCCATCTATATAGGGTGTAATGAGATTTTTAAGACCGCCTTTGACTATTGACAAGATTAATAGTACATGACATGCACAATGTGAAAATTATATCATTGAAAGAACCTTTCACAGACGAAGTTAACGATGTGCTTTGTGTAAGTTGCATGCATATATCATTGCTCTAATATTTGGTCAAAGTTAGCATCGAAAAACACATTAGGCTCTATATAGATGGAAGGAGTGAGTAGCTTTGAATAGCATTTGTATAGTAAAACGGGCAAGACTCTCTCTTTGTGTGGTGTGAATAGTTTTATTTTTTCGTTTTCTTTTTGGTTGAGGAAGTGCGAATTGATTTGGTACATACAAGTACAATATTACTACACGTTAGGCTTGTCCCTAAAATTCAACCCAGCGTCTTGTTATATCCCGAAAATTCAGATATCGTGCTCCCAAAACTGGCGCCTTGCTATCCCGAAATTACAACGCACGCGAAAAATCCATCCACTGCCAAATCCCGACACGCGAAATCCCCCTTCTAACCCTGAGCCGAAAGGGCCGCTAGTTCAAATCGGTGGGGGGGGAACTTTTGTAACACACCCTACATTTTGTACAAGCGCGTCCCTAAGTCATGCTTCACCCCCTCCCATCGCCCCCTTTTCACCATTCGAAATCCCAGGCCGCTATAACCTCTCCGCTCCAGCCGCGAAACCTCACCCTCCTCCATCCGCCACGTCACTGTTGCCCAGCCGGAGCCTCTTCCCCGATGATGTCGTCCACCGCAACAGCTCGACGTCCCTCGTCCACCTCCCCGCATGAGGATCCGTCATCCATCTCGCCGTCCCGCCGGTTCAGCCGCCCAATTCTCCACCTCCAGGGAGCTGCTCCGATGATCGCCTCGTCTATCGCGGCTGCTCCATCCCCACAGCGCCGCCTTAACCTGCTCCACCGAAACCGCAGCATCCTCACCGACTCCTCGGACGAAGCCGAGGCCTACTCGGCGCCACCAAAGAGGTTGTACACTCATCGCATCGCACCTTCTCCTTAACTCGACCTCCTGGCGCCGACGGTGCTCCATCCCGCACCCCCATGGAGCGGCTACCTTGAAGCCGGCACCGCGTGCGACATCTCCACGGCGGCTCTCCCCCAGTGCGAGGCCCCTTCGACGGTGTCGTCCATACCAGCCAGATCTGCTCCGGCTCTCGCTCGCTTGCTCGCGCTGCTGCTGCTGCTGCTCCGGCTCTCGCTCGATCGCTCGCTCACCCAGCTGCTGCTGCTGCTGCTGCTCTCCCCCTCGCTCGTGCTGCTGCTCTGCTCCGATTAAGCCACACTTCAGTCGACTGAATCGAATTTTGGGTCGATGAATTTTTAGGGTTGGGGGCTTGCGGAGTTAAGTAAGAACCACCCGTGGCGGGACGGGGCTCACGGAGAGGTACCCCACTATCTATCTTAGGGTTCAGGGTGGGGGCGGGGGGGCTAGAGGGCTGGCCGGGGTGGCGGTGGCGAGTTGTTTCGGGGAGGCGAGGCGGCGCTTGGGCCGGCGGTTCGGCCGGTGGTGGCTGGCGGCTCAGGGGGGTGCAGGTTGAAGATGAACTGCAGGCCCTCCCTAAACTACATGTCAATTGCCTCTCTGCTACCATTGCATTCAGTTTCGACAATAGCATTCAGATTCCACAGTAAATTTCAGTTTCGACAGTTAAGTTCAGAGTCAACAGTTTTTACCTCATCTGTTGTAGTCAGGTGATTTTTGGTGATGTTAATTTTACATCCATTTTACATCATCTATTGGAGATGCTATTAGAATCCCACTTGAGAATGACGATGTCTGTCTTGTGCTGCTTCAGCCTTGATGTCTTACGGCTCACCGGAGCTGCTCCAACGACAGAACGATCCATCACAACAGAGCAAAGGCTCGGACGCCGCTTCTCTGATTCCTCAGATCTTCCTCCACACCTTCGGCAGCCACCTGCCTCAATCGCTTCAAATGACCAACCCAATGATGCTGAGGTCGACAAGGCTACGGCAAAGAGGTTGTACACTTGTTGCATCACTTATTACTATACATTCACGTCGATCCATTAGGGCTATTTTGGTTCAACAGAAAAACGTCGATCCACTGGTTGTTACCATCACTCTAAATTTCGGCATGCTCTCCTTACATAATCCCACCATATTTTTTTTTCGTATGCATGTCAGATATTGTACACAGTCATGCTGAACATGTAGAGAAAAAGAGAAGAGTTTTGCGCGGCAATACAATGTCATGCAGACATCGCTCCATGGTGGGTTCAATGGCAAACCCTCCCCACCCTCTCCAGATTGTAATCCAGAGGAAGATATCTGTTCTGAGGCGGATTCAGACGCCGCTGACCACTCCTATTTACCCCCAAGGAGTTTGCTCTACCTTGGCATGATGATGTTAGTCATATCATGCATATGTTGCCTTGCAGTGCCTACTTTTGACATCATATATGTCATCTGCTTTGTTTAGACATGTTCTGTAATGCCACCTGTTTAGTTTCTATATCATATATGGGAATTATGCAGTCTCATGTCTTTTAGCCAGCCATAATATATGTGAAATGTGCAATGCCATCCTGTTTAACCAGTCATAATATATTTGAATGATATCTTGCCCATCCTTTTCTTCATTGCATTTACATTTGTCGACAATGTTTGTACATTAAACTACTCTTCCTGTGAATCAGCCATTCGGGTGGGAGATGGAAAAACGGAGTGAAAACAAGGCCTTCAGAGCGCAGTGCTACCTGTCAAGCGAGATCTCTTGTTGGGTCCCGATAGCTCCTCGGAGATGGATTCAGAGACAGATGACCAGTCCTATTCCCCCACTGAGGTGTATGCTCTAACTTGGCACGATTATACTGCTCATATCATGCATACGGTGTTTTGCATTGCATAGTTTAGACATCATATACACAATATTCAACACCATGTTCTTAGTTCAGACATCATATCGAATGCCCTCTGTTTAGCATATAAATCACATATGTGAATTAAATGATGCGATCCTGATTACTTAGATAACATGTAGGTGAATTATGTCATGCGATCCTGTTTAGTTATTCATCATATCTTTGAATTATGTTATGTTATGCTATCAAGTTTAGATAGACATCTTATATGTGAAATTATGTCATGCTATCCGTTTTAGTTAAACAATATACATGTCAACTATTTCATGCCCTCTTTTTCCACACTATCTATTGCATCTGTCTCTCATACAATGTCTGTACATTGATACGTCTCCAATGTATCTATAATTTTTGATTGCTCCATGCTATATTATCTACGAGGAGGGAGTAGTTCACCCTCGGGGCAGAGGGTATGTACCAGTAGCTATGTGTTTGATCTCTCTCTCTCTCGTGTTCTCTCTCGTGTTCCCTCTATGGCATGATCTTGATGTATCCCGAGCTTTGCTATTGTAGTTGGATCTTATGATGTTTCTCCCCCTCTACTCTCTTGTGATGAATTGAGTTTCCCTTTGACGTTATCTTATCGGATTGAGTCTTTAAAGATTTGAGAACACTTGATGTATGTCTTGCCGTATGATTCTGTTGTGACAAAGGATATCACATGATTCATTTGATGTATGTTTTGGTGATCAACTTGCGGGTTCCGCCCATGAACCTATGCATAGGGGTTGGCACACGTTTTCATCGTGATTCTTGGGGCACTCTTTGAGGTTCTATGTGTTGGTTGAATAGATGAATCTGAGATTGTGTGATGCATATCGTATAATCATACCCACGGATACTTGAGGTGACATTGGAGTATCTAGGTGACATTAGGGTTTTGGTTGATTTGTGTCCTAAGGTGTTATTCTAGTACGAACTCTAGGGATGTTTGTGACACTTATAGGAATAGCCCAACGGATTGATTGGAAACAATAACTTTGAGGTGGTTTCGTACCCTGCCATAATCTCTTCGTTTGTTCTCCGCTATTAGTGACTTTGGAGTGACTCTTTGTTGCATGTTGAGGGATTGTTATATGATCTATCTATGTTATTATTGTTGAGAGAACTTGCACTAGTGAAAGTATGAACCCTAGGCCTTGTTTCCTAGCATTGCAATACCGTTTATGCTCACTTTTACCACTAGTTACCTTGCTGTTTTTATATTTTCAGATTACAAAAACCTTTATCTACCATCCATATTGCACTTGTATCACCATCTCTTCGCCGAAATAGTGCACCTATACAATTTACCATTGTATTGGGTGTGTTGGGGACACAAGAGACTCTTTGTTATTTGGTTGCAGGGTTGTTTGAGAGAGACCATATTCATCCTACACCTCCCACGTATTGATAAACCTTAGGTCATCCACTTGAGGAAAATTTGCTACTGTCCTACAAACCTCTGCACTTGGAGGCCCAAGAACGTCTACAAGAAGAAGGTTGTGTAGTAGACATCAAGCTCTTTTCTGGCGCAGTTGCCGGGGAGGCTAGGCACTTGAAGGTATATCTTTAGATCTTGCAATTGAATCTTTTTGTTTCTTGTTTTATCATTAGTTTAGTTTATAAAAGAAAACTACAAAAAAAATGGAATTGAGTTTGTCTCATACGCTTCATCTTTTTAATATCTTTCGTGAGTATGATGGAAAGGAAAATTGTGCCAAAGCACTAGAAGAAGAATTACATAGAATGCTTGGCATAAAATATGTGAATGATGAGCATGATTGCAATGTTGTTAGTATGAATTCCTTTAATATCCATGATGTTAATGATATGCAAAGCCACAAGCTTGGGGAAGCTATGTTTGATGAATATGATATTTTTTGTCCCCCAAGCTTTGATGAGCAAATTTACTATGATGAAAGCATGCCTCCTATCTATGATGATTATTGTGATGATACGTATGCTTTAAAGAATAATGATAACCATGAAACTTGTCATCTAGATCTTAATTTTCAATCGCATGATAGTTATTTTGTTGAGTTTGCTCCCACTATTATTCATGAGAAGATATTTGCTTATGTGGAGAGTAGTAAAATTTCTATGCAAGTAGATCATGAAAAGAATGCTTTAGGTGCTGGTTATATTGTTGAATTCATTCATGATGCTACTGAAAATTATTATGAGGGAGGAACATATGGTTGTAGGAATTGCAGTAATATCAAGTTTCCTCTCTATGTGCTTAAAATTTTGAAGTTATGCTTGTTTTGTCTTCCTATGCTTATTGATTATTGTTCCCATAAGTTGTTTGCTCACAAAATCCCTATGCATAGGAAGTGGGTTAGACTTAAATGTGCTAGTCATATTCTTCATGATTCTCTCTTTATGTTTCAATTCTTATCTCTTATGTGAGCATCATTGAAATCATCATGCCTAGCTAGGGCGTTAAACGATAGCGCTTGTTGGGAGGCAACCCAATTTTATTTTAGTTTCTTGCTTTTTGGTTCTGTTTAGGAATAAATAATCCATCTAGCTTCTGTTCATATGTTGTTTTGTGTTTTAATTAGTGTTTGTGCCAAGTAGAACCTTTGGGAAGACTTGAGTGAAGTCTTTATGATCATGCTGTAAAAACAGAAACTTTAGCGCTCACGAGATTAGCTAGACCTTTTACTGGAGAGTGCTATTTAGTTGATTCTTTTGAAGATGATTACTAGACAAATTCCTCAGGTCCACCAATTTATTTTAGAATTTTTGGAGTTCCTGAAGTATACTTTGATACAGATTTCTACAGACTGTTCTGTTTTTGACAGATTCTGTTTTCATTGTGTTGCTTGCTTATTTTGATGAATCTATGGCTAGTAAAATAGTTTATAAACCATAGAGAAGTTGGAATAAAGTAGGTTTAACACCAATATAAATAAAGAATGAGTTCATTACAGTACCTTGAAGTGGTGTTTTGTTTTCTTTCGCTAACGGAGCTCACAAGTTTTCTGTTAAGTTTTGTGTTGTGAAGTTTTCAAGTTTTGGGTAAAGATTCGATGGACTATGGAATAAGGAGTGGCAAGAGCCTAAGCTTGGGGATGCCCAAGGCACCCCAAGGTAATATTCAAGTACAACCAAGAGCCTAATCTAGGTGATGCCCTGGAAGGCATCCCCTCTTTCGTCTACTTCCATCGGTAATTTACTTGGAGCTATATTTTTATTCACCACATGATATGTGTTTTCCTTGGAGCATCTTGTATTATTTGCGTCTTTGCTTGTTAGTTTACCACAATCATCCTTGCTGTACACACCTTTTGAGAGAGCCATACATGAATTGGAATTTGATAGAATACTCTATGTGCTTCACTTATATCTTTTGAGCTTGATAGTTTTGCTCATAGTGCTTCACTTATATCTTTTTAGCGTGATAATTTTTGCTCTAGTGCTTCACTTAGATCTTTTAAATCACGGTGTTGGATTTGTTTTAAAGAAAATATTGATATCTCATGCTTCACTTAGATTATTTTGAGAGTCGTTAATAGCATGGTAATTTCCTTAAATATTAATATACTTGGTATTCAAGATATGTGAAACTTTCTTTTGAGTGCGTTGAATACTAAGAAAAGTTTGATGCTTGATAATTGTTTTGAGATATGAAGATGGTGACATTAGAGTCATGCTAGTTGAGTAGTTCTGAATTTAAAGAATACTTGTGTTGAAGTTTGTGATTCCGTAGCATGCATTATGGTGAACCGTTATGTGATGAACTTCGGAGCATGATTTATTTATTGATTGTCTTCCTTATGAGTGGCGGTCGGGGACGGCGATGGTATTTTCCTACCAATCTATCCCCCTAGGAGCATGCGCGTAATACTTTGCTTTGATAACTTGTAGATTTTTAAATAAGTATATGAGTTCTTTATGACTAATGTTGAGTCCATGGACTATCGCACTCTTCTTTTCTTCCACCATTGCTAGCCTCTCTAATACCGCGCACTTTTCGCCGGTATCATACACCCACCATATACCCTCCTCAAAACAGCCACCATACCTACCTATCATGGCATTTCCATAGCCATTCCGAGATATATTGCCATGCAACTTTCCACCGTTCCGTTTATTATGACACGCTCCATGATTGTCATATTGCTTAGCATGATCATGTAGTTGGCATCGTATTTGTGGCAAAGCCACCGTTCATAATTCTTTCACACATGTCACTCATGAGTCATTGCACATCCCGGTACACCGCCGGAGTCATTCATATAGAGTCATAATTTGTTCTAAGTATCAAGTTGTAATTGTTGAGTTGTAAGAAAATAAAAGTGTGATGATCATCATTATTAGAGCATTGTCCCAGTGAGGAAAGGATGATGGAGACTATGATTCCCCCACAAGTCGGGATGAGACTCCGGATGAAAAAAAAGAAAAAAAAAGAGGCCATAAAAAAAGAAAATGCCCAAATAAAAATACATAAAAAAACAAAAAAAATGAGAGAAAAAGAGAGAAGGGGCAATGTTACTATCCTTTTACCACACTTGTGCTACAAAGTAGCACCATAATCTTCAAGATAGAGAGTCTCTCATTTTGTCACTTTCATATACTAGTGGGAATTTTTCATTATAAGAACTTGGCTTGTATATTCCAATGATGGGCTTCCTCAAAATGCCCTAGGTCTTCGTGAGCAAGAGAGTTGGATGCACACCCACTTAGTTTCTTTTGTTGAGCTGCATATACTTATAGCTCTAGTGCATCCGTTGCATGACAATCCCTACTCACTCACATTGATATCTATTGATGGGCATCTCCATAGCCCGTTGATACGCCTAGTTGATGTGAGACTTTCTTCTCCCTTTTTGTCTACTCCACAACCACCATTCTATTCCACCTATAGTGCTATGTCCATGGCTCATGCTCATGTATTGCGTGAAGATTGAAAAAGTTTTGAGAATGTCAAAAGTATGAAACAATTGCTTGGCTCATCGGGGTTGTGCATGATTTAAATACTTTGTGTGGTGAAGATAGAGCATAGCCAGACTATATGATTTTGTAGGGATAACTTTCTTTGGCCATGTTATTTTGAGAAGACATGACTGCATTGTTAGTATGCTTGAAGTATTATTATTTTTATCTCAATATGAACTTTTGTCTTGAATATTTCGGATCTGAATATTCATGCCACAATTAAGAAGAATTACAATGAAATTATGCCAACTAGCATTCCACATCAAAAATTATGTTTTTATCATTTACCTACTCGAGGACGAGCAGGAATTAAGCTTGGGGATGCTTGATACGTCTCCAATGTATCTATAATTTTTGATTGCTACATGCTATATTATCTACTGTTTTGGGAAATATTGGGCTTTATTATCCACTTTTATATTATTTTTGGGACTAACCTATTAACCGGAGGCCCGGCCTAGATTTGCTGTTTTATGCCTATTTCAGTATTTCGAGGAAAAGGAGTAGCAAACGGAGTCAAAACGGAACGAAATCAACTGGAGAAGTTATTTTTGGAAGGAAAGCCACCCGATGGACTTGGAGTGCACGTCAGGAAAGAAGGGAGGTGCTCACGAGGGTGGGGGGCCCACCCACCCCCCTAGGGAGCGTCCCCCTGCCTCGTGCCCCCCCCCCTTCGGTCCACCGACGTACTTCTTTCACCCATATATACCTACGTATCGTAAAACTTCCAGAACAGAAGATATATCGGGAGTTTCGCCGCTGCAAGCCTCTGTAGCCACCAAAAACCTCTCGGGAGCCCGTTCCGGCACCCTGCCGGAGGGGGAACCCATCACCGGTGGCCATCTTCATCATCTCGGCGCTCTCCATGACAAGGAGGGAGTAGTTCACCCTCGGGGCTGAGGGTATGTACCAGTAGCTATGTCTTTGATCTCTCTCTTGTGTTCCCTCTATGGCACGATCTTGATGTATCCCGAGCTTTTCTATTGTAGTTGGATCTTATGATGTTTCTCCCCCTCTACTCTCTTGTGATGAATTGAGTTTCCCCTTTGACGTTATCTTATCGGATTGAGTCTTTAAAGATTTGAGAACACTTGATGTATGTCTTGCCGTGCGTATCTGTGGTGACAATGGGATATCACGTGATTCACTTGATGTATGTTTTGGTGATCAACTTGCGGGTTCCGCCCATGAACCTATGCGTAGGGTTTGGCACACTTTTCATCGTGATTCTCCGGTAGAAACTTTGGGGCACTCTTTGAGGTTCTATGTGTTGGTTGAATAGATGAATCTGAGATTGTGTGATGCATATCGTATAATCATACCCACGGATAGTTGAGGTGACATTGGAGTATCTAGGTGACATTAGGGTTTTGGTTGATTTGTGTCTTAAGGTGTTATTCTGAAGTACGAACTCTAGGGCTGTTTGTGACACTTATAGGAATAGCCCAACGAATTGATTGGAAAGAATAACTTTGAGGTGGTTTCGTACCCTACCATAATCTCTTCGTTTGTTCTCCGCTATTAGTGACTTTGGAGTGACTCTTTGTTGCATGTTGAGGGATTGTTATATGATCTATCTATGTTATTATTGTTGAGAGAACTTGCACTAGTGAAAGTATGAAACCTAGGCCTTGTTTCCTAGCATTGCAATACCGTTTACGCTCACTTTTACCACTAGTTACCTTGCTGTTTTATATTTTCAGATTACAAAAACCTTTATCTACCATCCATATTGCACTTGTATCACCATCTCTTCGCCGAACTAGTGCACCTATACAATTTACCATTGTATTGGGTGTGTTGGGGACACAAGAGACTCTTTGTTATTTGGTTGCAGGGTTGTTTGAGAGAGACCATCTTCATCCAACGCCTCCCACGTATTGATAAACCTTAGGTCATCCACTTGAGGGAAATTTGCTACTGTCCTACAAACCTCTACACTTGGAGGCCCAACAACGTCTACAAGAAGAAGGTTGCGTAGTAGACATCATACATTCAACTATGTTTCATGTTTATCAGCCATTTGAATTGGAGCGGGTGATGCCAGTATCTAGCGGAATAAAAACACGGTCTTCAAATAAAACAGTGCTACCTCTTGGTGGAGATAGCACCCCAGTTGTGCATGCACAAGAACAAGCCCTACCACACATAACCCAAACTCTCGCAGATTGTACCCCTCTTTGCGATGGACAGAGAACCAGCTTCACCCAATCTAACCCCAACCCCAGCCGATAGTAACCCAGTTCCTGTTGACACGGCACCATCTCCACCACAGAGCTCCCAAACAAGAGCAGTTAGTAAGGCAGCTCCAGTGCCCAAAGGGCTAGTACTATCATGGCGAACCCCAACTCCACCAGTTAGTACGCCTATTCACATGGAGGAAGCACAACCAAAGAAGTCGTAGTTTAGCATCTATCGCATTTGATGTTGTTAAATCGTATGTCGTATCTTCCCATCTTGGAAATATTATACTAAAGATGAAGGAAAATGCCATTCAGGGTGTTTGTCCAGGAGTTATGTGTAAGTAATGTTATTCATGGCAATTACTTTGCTTCGTCCCATACATCATACCTCCATGATGCAAATAAAACATCAAATTTTCACATTTTTCTCTATAGAGAAGGACCGATTTGGAAACTCAGGATGAGGTAACCTGTGCTAATACCTCTGCTATCTTCAAGAATGCTTGGTGGCGGTATCGGAATTACCTGAAGAAAACGTACTTCACCGGCAAAGAAACTCATCAAATTCCCTTACGTTCTCCTGAGACACATTTACTGGATGATGACTGGGAATGCCTTGTTCTGTACTGGTCCTGAATCAAGAATGTGGCAAGGTCTATGAGCTCATTTTATATTTTTAAGTATTTTATTCTCGCGTCTTACTATACTCTGTTCATGTAGAACAAGTGCCTAAACGTGAAGAACAACTGTTCTATTTTAAGATTCCATTGTTATCATAGTTCAAGAAAGCGCTAGGCGTTAATTGTGCATTTTGCCACCGCCTTGCGCTTTACTGACCAAAGCGCATGCTTATGCTTGCGATTATGCACTGATTATGCGTAGTTATGTGCAATGCGTTTTATAGCGCCTAGAGCACAGGGCGCGCTTAAGCGCCGCTTAAGCGCCGCCTTTTAACTATGATTGCTTTGCTCTTGTATCATTGTATTTACTCATACAAACTTATTTTTAAATTGAAGGATCAATCGAAACTCAATGGCACGGCAGGTATGTTCACGCAATTTTCTTTAACAGGTTTGCTCTTATCAATAGCTCTATTGATTTCAATTTCAATTGTGTATACAGTTGACTTTCATATCATGCACATTACTAGCATCACAACAGAGCCAATAGTGTTGTTGTACATGTAGACCCGTGGTACCCATATGAAATCTTGTTGTGCCGTGTAGTTACCCACGCTTTGTATTCTTTCACTGCTACTTTGTCTTCAACTGATATGATTTGAACCGTGTCTCTATTTTGATTTGGCAAGACAATGCAGTGACCATAGGACATAGATATATGTTTGTTTGATGATTTTATTATGTACTAGTACTTGGCAATAGAAGACTTGGTAGTTTAATCCTGTCCACCTTACTAATGAACTTGTTCACCAAAATGAGTTTCATATACTAGTACATGCTACTTGTTATGTATGCCTTGTTTCTTCTTTTAGAATCTTGTGAGAATATTGGGGAAGAGTGCCCTTATTAAGAAATGGTAAAGGAAGTAATGCGAGATAAGGTTCGTGGATAGTGACACATCCATGTTGGTCTCCAACAAAGCTGATAAAACAGCTAAGGAAGACTATCTTGAAGACAGCGAGACAACCCAAAGTCCTGTCTTGGTTTAGTGTTCGAGTTACTGGCCACTACCGCTTGCACAAGCTATTCAAACTCACTTGAATCAGTTCGGTTTCTTGAGTCTCAACTACAAGCTGAAAGACATCGATCAGTTGTGCTGCACAAGAAGCGGAAGGACTATGGAAGTCCCTGGAGCATTCAGATGCATACTTTCTGGTGCAACAGCAAGCGTTGGAGGATTTTAGCGCCAAACAAGACAAAGCTAATAAGCTTGCTAAGCTTATTGCCAGCATGGTGGATACCCAGGATAACTTTTCTTGAGCTCTTCTGAAGTTGTTTCAGTTATGCTCTTGTTTTGCTGCCGCGCTTATTTGCACTGGTGGCCAATTTTGACGGCCAGTGTATGTAATATGCTACTTTGTTCCCTATATTTGCACTGGTGGTGAACTTTGATGCCCAGCGGATGTAATATGTGTAATAGCGGTAATAGGCTAGCGTTAATTGCTTGCTTATTTATTTCCTTATTGTCTTGTTTAGTTGTTTGCTTGTAGTCACTGTAGTTCTTTTTCTGTGTTTTTCTAGTGGCCACAATAGCCTATTTTTGGTAACTAGGCCAAAATAATCATGGCAACACACGGACTGTTGTAACCATGGGCCTCCTGCATGTCGTATGATCCATGGGACTTCTTCCGGTAGGATCCATTGGCCTTCAGACGGGCCGTAGGATCCATCGGCCTTCTATACGGGCCTTAGGGTCCATGGGCCTTCTACGGGCCGTAGGGTCCATGGGCCTTCTACGGGCCGTACGATCCATGGGCCTTCTGCGGGCCGTACTATCCATGGGCCTCATACGGGCCGTAGGATCCATGGCCCTTCTACGGGGCGTATCATCATTTTGCCAATCATGGGCCGTACTATTCGTGGACCATAACGGGTCATTAATAGGCCGTATTTGATAACTCTATGAAAACAGCCCAACGGTTTTTTTTACATGAAAACGGCCCAACGTATTAACGGTCCGCAAACGGGTCAACTGTAACGACGGGCTGAATTTTGGCCCACAAGCAGAAAATGATAGTAACGGGCCGTATGTAACCGAATGCTGCAAATAAGCCCAAGAATCAATGGGCCCTAAGAAGGTCGAAAGATAACTTGGGCTGGAAACGGCCCAATGGAATAACGAATTAGTTAATGGGTATAAAGCGATACCTTTGTTCATTACGGGCCAGTTTCACCACGGGCCGTTAATGGGCCAAGAGAAACAAAGGTCCTCATATGGGCCGAAAGAAGTCATGGCCACACATGGGACGGAAGTTAGAACGGGCTGAATCATATGGGACGGCCCAGATGACACTACTGGGCCTAATTCGGATAGGGTGTAACGGGCCCTGGATTAACGGGCTGTAAATGGGCTATATGCGAATAGGCCGTTAATAGGCTTTCCGTGGGTCGGGCCGCCACCTTTTGACCAAGTCAAACGGGCCGGCCTTTTCACAGGAATGGGCCTCTGTTGGGCCGTGCCACATGTCGCCGTATCATAGCGACTTCGGTCCAATGAACGGATGACATCTGTCCCAACGGTGAGCCGACACGTGTTTCCTCCAGCCAATGATGATTTTACACGTGGAAAATCCACATTGGTCGGGGCTGTTAACGAGTTATCGGATCCAAAACCCGACCCGATAGCTTAACGGTGTTCCGTTACAGTGGATGCCACGTGTCGGTCACCCTTGACGAAAGCACTTCTGTGACACGCGATTTATCGTCATGGAAGTGGACACTTCTGTGATGATAATTTTGGTAATGTCATGGAACACTTCTACGACAGTACAGGTATGACTATCTTGATTCTGTCATAAATTTGTCATGGATGTACATGCATGACAAAAAACGCGGCCTACTGTGACAAACACGTATCATCACGGAAGTGTATTTTTTTTGTAGTGGCTTGGAGGGTGTCTGTTGAGTTGGCATGGACCAAGACTAGGATTTTTTACTCTGTATGACAGAGAGGTATCTCAGGGACCACTCGGTAATACAACATCATAGCAAGCTTACAAGCAATGTGACTAATGGGTTAGCCATGGGATCTTGTATTACGGAACGAGTAAAGAGACTTGCCGGTAACAAGATTGAACTAGGTATGGGATACCGACGATCGAATCTCGGGCAAGTAACATATCGATAGACACAGGGAACTGCATACGGATTAGCTGAATCCTTGACATCGAGGTTCGACCGATAAGATCTTCGTAGAATATGTAGGAACCAATATGGGCATCCGGGTCCCGCTATTATTGACCGTAGAGGAGTCTCGGTCATGTCTGCATAGTTCTCGAACCCGCAGGGTCTACACACTTAACGTTTGGGGACGATATAAGTATAGTTGAGTCATTATGGTGGTTACCAAAGGTTGTTCGGAGTCCCGGATGAGATCTGGACGTGACGAGGAACTCCGGAATGGTCCGGAGGGGAAGATTGATATATTGGACGAAGGGTATTGGAGTCCGGAAGTGTTCCAGGGGTACCGGGTGATGACCAGCATGACCGAAAGGGGTTTCGGGGGCCCCGGCAAGTGTTGGGGTGCCTCATGGGCCAAGGGGAGGGGGAAAACCAGCCCACTAAGGGGTTTTGCGGCCCCCTCACCCCATCTCACGTTGCCAGAGGAGGTGGGGGTGCCCCCTAGGGTTCCCACCCCTTTGGCTTGGGGCCAAGTCTCCTAAGGGGGAAAACCCATATAGGATTTCCCTCTTGTGGCCATTGGCCCTAGATGGGATCCCCTAGGGGCGCCTCTCCCCTTCCCCTATATATAGAGAGGTAGAGAGAGGGAAGTCGCACTCTCATATGCCACGGCGCTGCCCCTCCTCTCTCTCGTAGCCTTCTTCCTCTCCGTAGCACTTAGCGAAGATCTGCTGAGATTCCGCCACCAGCACCGCCACCACGCCGTCGTTCTGCCGGAGGACTCGAGCTACTAATTCACCATCGCTCGCTGGATCAAGGAGGTGAAGGCATCATCAAGCTGTACATGCGTTGAACGTGGAGGTGTCGTCCGTTCGGCACTTGGATCGGGAGTTCACGGGACGGATCGTGGTTGGATCGCGAAGACGTTCACGGGACGGATCGTGATTGGATTGCGAAGACGTTTGACTACATCAACTGCATTTCTTAACATTTATGCTTAGCGATCTACAAGGATATGTAGATCCAATCTCTCCTCTCGTAGATGGTCATCTGCTAGATTGATCTTGGTGAGCATAGGAAAAAAATTGTTTCCCATGCAACGTTCCCCAACAGTGACATCATGATCTAGGTCTATGCGTAGGTGACATCACGAGTAGAACACAAAGGAGTTTGTGGGCGTTGATATTCCGATTGCTTTCTTCCTTGTTCTTTTCTTGAGTCGGCGGTATTGGGGGATGAAGCGTCCCAGACCAACCTTACATGTCCACATACATGAGACTGGTTCCATCGACAGACATGTGACTTTGTTGCATAAAGATGGCTAACGGGTGTCTGTCTCTCCCACCTTAGTTGAATCGGATTCGACAAAGGAGGTCCTTGTAGAAGGTTAAATAGCAACTTGCATATCACCATTGTGGCTTTGCATAGGTAAGAATCGTTCTTGCTATATACCCAAAGCAGCCACGTAAAACATGCAACAACAATTAGAGGACGTCTAACTTGATTTTGCAGGGTATGTTGTGATATGATATGGCCAAAGACATGATGAGATATATTTGATGTATGAGATGATCATGTTTGTAATAGTTTATATTGACTTGCATGTCGATGCATACGGCAACCGACAGGAGCCATAGGGTTGTCTTTAATTATTGTATGACCTGTGTGTCAATCATTAAGCGCTAAGTAATGCTTTACTTTATCGCTAAGCGGTAGCAATAGTAGTAGAAGCATGGTTGTCGTGACAACCCCGGTGGTGACACGATGATGGAGATCATGATGATGGAGATCATTGTGTCATGCCGTGACGATGGAGAGCATGCCGGTGCTTTGGAGATGGAGATCAAAAGCACAAGTTGATGGCCATATCATGTCACTTATGATTTGCATGTGATGCTAATCCTTGTATGCATCTTATTTTGCTTAGGACGATGGTAGCATTATAAGGTGACCCCTCACTAAAATTTCAAGATAAAATTGTGTTCTCCCCAAGCGTGCAAGTTGCGAAAGTTCGTCGTTTCGAAGCACCACGTGATGATCGGGTGTGATAGACTCTACGTTCACATACAACGGGTGCAAGCCAGTTTTGCACATGCGGAGAACTTGGGTTAAACTTGACGAGCCTAGCATGTACAGACATGGCCTCGGAACACAAGAGACCGAAAGGTCAAACATGAGTCTTATAGTAGATATGATCAACATGGAGATGTTCACCATTGAAACCACCTCATCTCTCGTGATGATCAGACTTGGGTTGGTGAATTTGGATTGTGTTACACCTTGACAACCAGAGGGATGTTGTTTTGAGTGGGAGTTCTTAAGTAATATGATTATTTGAACTCATTATTATGAACAATAGTCTAAGTTGTCTTTGCAAATTATGTTGTAGATCAATAGCTCACGTTGTAGCTCCCTTTTCTAATATGTTCCTAGAGAAAGACTAAGTTGAAAGATATTATAAGCAATTATGTGGACTAGGTCCGTAGTATGAGGATTGTCCTCACATCTACATAGAAGGCTTATGTCCTTGATGCACCGCTCGGTGTGCCAACCCCTCTAGCGTTGTATGTGGATGCTGTGAACATCTGGCAGACACGTTCTGATAACTACTTGATAGTTTAGTGCACCATGCTTTAAAGCTTAGAATCGGGGCTCCAAAGGCATTTTGAAAGCCATGGAACATATGAGATGTTCCAAGAGCTGAAATTGGTATTTCAGGCTCATGCCCGTGTGGAGAGGTATGAGACCTCTGACAAGTTCTTTGCCTACAAGATGGAGGAGAATAGCTCAGTCGGTGAGCATATGCTCAGAATGTCTGAGTGCTACAATCGCTTGAATAAAGTGGGAGTTAATATTCTAGATAAGATAGTGATTGATAGAGTTATCCAGTCAGTATCACCAAGCTACTAGAGCCTCTGATGAACTATAACATGCAGGGGATGGAGATGATCCCAGAGCTATTCGTGATGCTTAAGGCCGTCACGGTATAAATCAAGAAGGAGCATCAAGTGTTGATGGTTAATAAGACCACTCGTTTAAAGAAGGGAAAGGGTAAAAAGGGAAACTTCATGAATGGCAAGCCAATTTCCGCTCCAGTGAAGAAACCCGAGATTGAACCCAAACCCGAGACTAAGTGCTTCTATTGTAAGGGGAATAGTCACCGTAGCGGAACTGCCCCAAATACTTGGTAGAGAAGAAGGCTGGCAAATTCAACAAAAATATATTTGATATACATGTTATTGATGTGTAGCTTACTAGTAATCCTAGTAGCACATGTGTATTAGATACCGGCTCAGTTGCTAATATTGGTGACTTGAAACAAAGGCCGTGGAATAAACGGAGACTAGCTAAGAGGCGAGGTGACGATGTGTGTTGGAAGTGTCTCCAAGGTTGATGTGATCACCATTGCATGCTCCCTCTACCTTGATATTAGTGTTGAACCTAGATAAATATTATTTGGTGTCTGCGTTGAGCATGAACATGATTAGATCGTGTTTATTGCAATAGTTTCATTGAAGTCAAAGAATAATGGTTATTCTGTGTACATGAGTAATACCTTCTATGGTCATGCACTCAATGTAAATGGTTTATTGAATCTCGATCGTGGTGATACACATGTTCATAACATTGATGCCAAAAAGATGTAGAGTTGATAATGATAGTACCACTTTCTTGTGGCACTGCAGCTTAGGTCATATTGGTGTAAAGCACATGAAGAAACTACATGTTGATGGACTTTTGATGTCACTTGATTTCGAATCACTTCACACATGCGAACCATGCCTCATGGGCAAGATGACTAAAACCTCTTCTTCCGGAACAATGGAAC
Organism: Aegilops bicornis; assembly: GCA_021605145.1. Lineage (NCBI taxonomy): Eukaryota > Viridiplantae > Streptophyta > Magnoliopsida > Poales > Poaceae > Aegilops > Aegilops bicornis. The sequence continues at coordinate 335,658,671 of CM038672.1, read as the reverse complement.
GGGCAGGTGACTTGTTGGAAATCATACATACTGATGTGTGCGATCCGATGAGTGTTGACGCGCGCGGTGGATATCGTTATTTCCTCACATTCACCGGTGATTTGAGTAGATATGGGTATATTTACTTAATAGAGCATAAGTTTGAAACGTTTGAAAAGTTTAAGCAATTTCAGAGTGAAGTTGAGAATCATCATAACAAGAAGATTAAATTCCTACAATCCGATCGAGGGGGAGAATATCTGAGTTATGAGTTTGGCAATCACTTAAGACAATGTGGAATTGTTTCACGATTGACGCCACAGAACACCACAGCGTAATGGTATGCCTGAACGTCATAATCGTACCTTATTGGATATGGTGCATTCTATGATGTCTCTTGCCAATCTGCCACTATCGTTTTGGGGTTATGCATTAGAGACAACTATATTCACTTTAAATAGGGCACCATTTTAAGTCTGTGGAGATGACAACGTATGAACTGTGGTTTGGCAAGAAACCCAAGTTGTCGTTTCTGAAGGTTTGTAGCTGGAATGCTTATGTCAAAATGCTTCAGCCAGAAAAGCACAAACCCAAAGCGGACAAATGCATCTTCATAGGATACCCAAAAGAGATGGTTGGGTGTACCTTCTATCTCAGATCCTAGGGCAAAGTGTTTGTCGCTAAGAACTGGTCCTTTCTTGAGAAAGAGTTTCTCTCGAAAGAATTGAGTGGGAGGAAGATAGAACTTGATGAGGTTGTTGAACCTTTACTTCAAGTTGAGAGTAGCGCAGCACAGAAAGATGTTTCTGCGGCACATACTTCAGTTAAAGAGGAAGTCGATGATGATGATAATGAAGCTTCAGATCAAGTTACTATCAAACCTCGTAGGTCGACAAGGATACATACAGCTTATAAGTGGTACGACTACCCTGTCTTAGAGGTCAAGTTGTTGGAAAACAGTGAACCTACGAGCTATGGAGAAGCGATGGTGGGCCCGGATTCCAACAAATGGCTAGGAGCCATGAAATCCGAGATAGGATCCATGTATGAGAACAAAGTATGGACTTTGGTGGACTTGCCCGATGATTGGCAAGCCTTTGAGAATAAAAGGATCTTTAAGAAGAAGACATACGCTGATGGTAATGTCACCATTTAGGAAGCGCGGCTTGTCACAAAGAAGTTTCCGACAAGTTCAAGGAGTTGACTATGATGAGACTTTCTTACTCATACCGATGCTAAAGTCCATTGGAATTATGTTAGCAGTTGCTGCATTTTCAATTACGAAAACTGACAGATGGATGTCAAAACAAAGTTTCCTTGATGGTTTCCATGAGGAAAGGTTGTATGTGATACAACCAGATGGTTTTTTCGATCCTAAGGATGCTAAAAGGTATGCAAGCTCTAGCGATCCTTCTATGGATCGGAGCAAGCATCTCGGAGATGGAACATGCACTTTGATGAGGTGATCAAAGCTTTTGGGTTTGTACAAAGTTTGCAAGAAACTTGTATTTACCAGAAAGTGAGTGGGAGCACTACAACATTTCTGATAAGTATATGTGGATGACATATTGTTGATCGGAAATGATGTAGAATTTCTGGAAAGCATAAAGAGTCGATCGAAAGGAGTTTTTCAAAGGAAGACCTGGTAAAGATGCTTACATATTGGGCATCAAGATCTATAGAGATAGATCAAGATGCCTGATAATACTTTCACGCAGCACATACCTTGACATGATATTGAAGGAGTTCAAAATGGATCGGTCAAAGAAGGAGTTCTTGCCTGAGTTGTAAGGTGTGAACTTGAGTAAGACTCAGAGCTCGACCACGGCAGAAGAAAGAGAAAGGACGAAGGTCGTCCCCTATGCCATAGCCATAGGCTCTATACGGTATACCATGCTATGTACCGCACCTCATGTGTGCCTTGCCACGTGTCTGGCAAGGGGGTATAAGAGTTACCCAAGAGTGGATCACTGGACAGCGGTCAAAATTATCCTTGGAGGAAGAAGCAAATGTTTCTCGGTTATGGAGGTGATAAACAGTTTGGCGTGAAGGGTTAACGTCGGTGCAAGCTTTAACACCTATCCGGATGACTCTGAGTAGCAAACCGTATACGTATAGTGGAGCAACCATTTGGAATAGCTCCAAGTGGAGCGTGGTAGCAACATCTACAATATGACATAGAGATTTGTGAAGTACATGCGGATCTGAATGTTGCAGACCCGTTCAATAAAACCTCTCTCACAAGCATAAAATTTTCAAACCTCAGAACTCATTGAGTACTGTTAATCACATGGTGATGTGAACTAGATTATTGACTCTAGTAAACTCTTTGGGTGTTAGTCACATGGCGATGTGAACTATGAGTGTTAATCACATGGCGATGTGAACTAGATTATTGACTCTAGTGCAAGTGGGAGACTGTTGGAAATATGCCCTAGAGGCAATAATAAATTGGTTATTATCATATTTCCCTGTTCATGATAATTGTTTATTATCCATGCTAGAATTGTATTGATTGGAAACTCAAATACATGTGTGGATACATAAACAATAATGTGTCCCTAGTGAGCCTCTACTAGACTAGCTCATTGACCAAAGATGGCTATGGTTTCCTAGCCATAGACATGAGTTGTCATTTTATAACGGGATCACATCATTAGGAGAATGATGTGATGGACAAGACCCAAACTATAAATGTAGCATATGATCGTATCAAGTTTATTGCTATCATTTTCTGCATGTCAAGTATATATGTTCCTATGACCATGAGATCATGCAACTCACCTCCTCCGGAGGAATACCTTGTGTGTACCAAACGTTGCAACATAATTGGGTGACTATAAAGGTGCTCTATAGGTATCTTCGAGGGTGTCTGATGAGTTGGCATGGATCAAGACTGGGATTTGTCACTCTGTATGACGGAAAGGTATCTCAGGGCCCACTTGATAATACTACATCATAGTAAGCTTTTAAGCAATATGACTAATGGGTTAGCCACGGGATCTTGTATTATGGAACGAGTAAATAGACTTGCCGGTAACGAGATTGAACTAGGTATGGGTATACCGACGATCGAATCTCGGGCAAGTAACATATCGATAGACAAAGGGAACTCAATACGAGATTAGTTGAATCCTTAACAGCGAGGTTCGACCGATAAGATGTTCATAGAATATGTAGGAACCAGGTCCCGGTATTCGTTATTGAACATAGAGGTGTCTCGGTCATGTCTGCATAGTTCTCAAACCTGCAGGGTCAACACACTTAACGTTTGGTGACGATATAAGTATAGTTGAGTCATTATGGTGGTTACCGAAGGTTCTTTGGAGTCCCGGATGAGATCCCGGACGTGATGAGGAACTCCGGAATGGTCTGGAGGTGAAGATTGATATATTGGACGAAGGGTATTGGAGTCCAGAAGTGTTTCAGGGGTACTGGGTGATGACCAGCATGACCGAAAGGGATTTCGGGGGGGGGGGGGGCAAATGTTGGGTGGCCTCATGGGTCAAGGGGAGGGGGCAAACCAGCCCTCTAAGGGGTTGTGCGCCCCTCACCCCATCCAACATTGCCGAGGAGGTGGGAGCGCCCCTAGGGTTCCCACCCCTTGGCTTGGTGGCCAAGTCTCCTAAGGGGGAAGACCTATCTAGGGTTTCCCATTTGTGGCCGCCGGCCCTAGATGGGATCCCCTAGGGGCGCCCCCCTCTCCCCCTTCCCCCTATATATAGAGAGCTAGAGAGAGGGCAGCCACACCCTCATACACCACGGGGTTACCACTCCTCTCTCTCGTAGCTTTCTTCCTCTCCGTAGCGCTTAACGAAGATCTACTGAGATTCCGCCGTCGTGCTGTCGGAGGACTCGATCTACTACTTCGCCATCGCTCGCTGGATTGAGGAGGTGAAGGCGTCATCAATCCGTAGGTGTGTTAAACGTGGAGGTGTCGTCCGTTCGGCACTTGGATTGGGAGTTTGTAGGACGGGTCGTGATTGGATCGCGAAGACGTTCGCGGGACGGATCGGGATTGGATCACGCAGACGTTCAACTACATCAAGCGTGTTTCTGAGTGATTGTGTACGCACATCCTGAGTGATGTATTGTATAATTACTGCTTGCGTGTAAAATATGTACTGAGCAGTCCTTCTCCGTGCGCTATCAAATATTTTCTTGAAAAATCTTGGAGTGGTTAAAAAAATCGCCTTTGAGTATTTACTTATTTTTGCGGATCAATTTCTTTTCCTTATGATTTTTTTTCAAAATATATCCCCAGAGTAGAAAATGTCTCGTCCTTGGACTTGTTCCATGCCAAATCCGCCAAAAGAGAATTATGGCACCCAAACCAAAGCAACAACTTCACACAGGGACAGTCAAGTCAACAGGGCAGTGAGACAGCTTTTTCTCAAGTGTGCCGCCTTTATGAGCAAAGCCAGCAACAACACCATGAAATGATGAACCAGGTCATCAATATGGGAAATCACCGTGGATCGTATCAGCAGCAATCCAAACTGTCAGAACTACAAAAGACGCGTCCCCCAACTTCTTTTCCTTGTACTACCACATGTTTTCTTTATGGAATATGGTTTAGTAAGTTGCAAACCTCTTTCCTGGTACACACCAAACAGAGGGGCCGGGATGAGGGTTCCATGGCCCTGGATTAAAGCCCGTCATCCGTCGGGGAGCATGGGTGTTTCCGGTTGGGACCGAGAGGGGGCACCCTTAGAGCCTTGAGATAAATTTGATCCCATGCTATTCGAGGTTGTGACCTCCCCGTCTTAGAGTTTTTCTTGAACGTTGCCTAGGGTGAATCCTGGCAGCGGAATGTGGAATTGGGTGTGTACTGGATTGATGTGTTTCTTCTAAAATACCGTAAACGGAACTAGTCCCTTGCGACTACTGAAATGCGTTGGCTGTGGTTTAATAGTACAAACTCTGCAGAGTCAAACTCATCCAAGTAACCGTGTCTATGATCAAGGTCGGTGTTCAACTTGTCCTTGTCAATCTCAGCGTCAGTATCCTTGACGATCTCCGGTGAACAACCATGTGTGGAAAACATGGCTATACGATTACTCCTGTGGATGGACTAACCCGATTATTATTATTATGTGCTGAGTCTTTTCCTTGGAATGGTCTATGCTGCTTGAATACGACGATGAAATATAAGCCCTTTATGTGATGTCACTCAGACGTCTGACTGTGGCATTTATGTTGTTTACTTCTCATATAAGCCCTTTATGTGATGTCGCTCAGACGTCCGACTGTGGCATTTATGTTGTTTACTTCTGATATAAGCCCTTTATGTGATGTCGCTCAGACGTCCGACTGTGGCATTTATGTTGTTTACGTTCGATATAAGCCCTTTATGTGATGTCGCTCAGACGTCCGACTGTGGCATTTATGTTGTTTATTTTCGATATAAGCCCTTTATGTGATGTCGCTCAGACGTCCGACTGTGCCATTTATGCTGTTTGTTTTCGATATAAGCCCTTTATGCGATGTCGCTTTGACGTCCGACTGTGGCATGCATTGTCATTTACCTTTCAATATAAGCCCTTTATGTGGTGTCGCTTAGACGCCTCGATCATGACATGTTAATTTATTCGCTCACCATTCGAGGCGCCGTTCGCATAATTTCGGTCGGTTTTCGATTATTTACGTTGGGATTTTGGAGGACTACCGCCCGACTTCCTTTTATTATTCATGTCGTGCAAGTTTATTATTGAGTGTGCATTGCAAATTACTCATGATGCATCATGCTTACATTTGTTATATCTTATGTCCGAACTGTCTTGCGAGTACATTCAAAGTACTCACCTCGCTTGTTGATTTGGCCAGATGTTGACAAAGGCGATCTTATGGATGAAGAGTTCGATAGCGAGTCCGACGCCTAGAGGAGTCCCAACAGTCCCGTGCGATCCTCGAATTTATCACTTGTACCATATCCGCTCCGCTACCCGAATAAATCATCGAGCCTCACTTCGACGCTCGATGAGCTGCAAGAGTAGGAGTCAATGTCACCCACTTCACTGTGACATATCCACCACCACGTTTAAATACGAGTCAGTAGTATGCCACCACACCCCTGTGCCATATCCGCCTTTATGTATATTATTGGCATGCTTGTAATAAAATTGTTGAGCAACCTCAGCTCAACCTTGTAATATATTTAGTACTTCTGGATTTCTGTATCAAGAATTTGTCTACCAGTGAGGAGGACTCTCCTGTACTGGGAATAACAAGATCGGTTTCTCAATAAGTATTTTATTGAAAAACCGGTCGTGACAAACTTGGTATCAGAGCCAGGCTGACTGTAGGAAGCCACTAGGTGCAATCGCTAATCGGTTATTAGCGTTTTAATGCGATTTTAGCATTTTTGCAAAACGTAGCAATTTTTCTGTTAGTCATCATAAATTTATGATCTGACTATTCGGAAGTTTTGTCTACTTTTGTAGATGGCTAGCAGCGACTGTGAGTCAAAGGTGTTCGCCAATGTTCCTGAGGGATTTATCAAGCTCCTCACCTACATCGTCAAGATCGCGATTGGGCCATCAGTTCGCCCAGTGTTCACACTCTACCAACACAAGATCAGCGACAGTATGTCTATGCACCAGGACGCTGTACAGTTCAAGGGAGGACGTTCAGAGTCACGCCAATTCAGATTTGTTGGCAGGGCCATGCCTACGAAGAGGCATGCCATGCAGATGGCTGCCCATGAGGTGATAGCTCGTCTCCGGGATGTTCTTCCCTCGATGAAGACTCGCCACTACCGCTACCTTCCATGCCACGCGCCATACACGTGTCACTATGCATTCGCTTGCCCCAGAGGAGAGCGAGACGAGGCTATTGAGATGCTTGTGGAATACCTCCAGGCACTGGAGGCAGCATTTGATAACCTTGTGGACGACCTTGTGGCTGCCCGTATGGACTCAGTCCATGGCTGTGCCGCCAACAGGAGGGAGCTCCTACACACCGCACCACCACTGACCTTCCTCTCGTCCTCAGCATCTTATTCACCTGCCATCCTCGCCACCGCTCGTCGCCTGCCTACCACTGAGGAGTTCGACCAGGTCATCGGGCCCACTCCAGTCCGTGTTGCACCACCTATTGCGCCCACTCCAGTCCGTGTGGCACCACCTATTGCGCCTGCCCCAGTCCGTGTTGCACCGCCTCTCGCGCCCGCTCCAGCTTCTCAGCGCAGCACTTCACGCCTGCAGCCTATTAGTGAGGAGGAGGTTGAGTCCCCAGCGTCTCTGGGCCTCACCCTCGGCAGGCCAAGGGAAGTCCTTACCATCTCCGATCGAGTACGCCTAGCAACCCAAATAAGGCGCCAAGCTTGTATAATATGTTTATATGTATATAGGTTGTGAGAAGTAGTTTGTATGCGCATCATGTAGGAACTGGGAGAAGTGCACTAGCCTAAATAACATGTCAGGATTGTGTACGCACATCCTGAGTGATGTATTGTATAATTACTGCTTGCGTGTAAAATATGTACTGAGCAGTCCTTCTCCGTGCGCTATCAAATATTTTCTTGAAAAATCTTGGAGTGGTTAAAAAAATCGCCTTTGAGTATTTACTTATTTTTGCGGATCAATTTCTTTTCCTTATGATTTTTTTTCAAAATATATCCCCAGAGTAGAAAATGTCTCGTCCTTGGACTTGTTCCATGCCAAATCCGCCAAAAGAGAATTATGGCACCCAAACCAGCAACAACTTCACACAGGGACAGTCAAGTCAACAGGGCAGTGAGACAGCTTTTTCTCAAGTGTGCCGCCTTTATGAGCAAAGCCAGCAACAACACCATGAAATGATGAACCAGGTCATCAATATGGTGGCGGACAATCTGTCGGCATCCTCTGTCGGAGGAGCATCCGACGCACGCCTCATGCTCGCGTCCGCTTCTGGACCCGGCTTTGGAGCCTGGCTGGTGGAGGTTCGATTGGCAACCTCTCCGGACTCAGTCCGGCGAGCACTCTTTTTCCTAAAAAGAGCACCAGCGTTAGTACGCCTTCCAGGAATCAATCCTGGGAATATGGTGATGCGCCATACCGTTGCGACGGAGTTTCGATCCGGACCACACTTCTTTTTAGCCTGCAACCGTCTTGCCTCTTGTTGGCTAGCCGCGGGCTCGGCCTCCTGCCTCAAGGCACCCCCCTGAAACACCATTAAATATGTGGTGATTAGAAGTAAAGCACGGGTGGGTCATGGTATCCGGACTTCGGTCACGGTTACCTGGGAGGCCGGAAATAATCTGGGGTAGTCGGACGTAATGGCAACCAAAGCATTGTCGATGCTACGTTGGTGGAACACCCCGTCGATCAGCTCCACCTTTATATCCGGGTCCTCTTCGGAGGCCGGATCGAGGGACCGTTCCGGATCCTCGGGTTGTGGGGGCGGGCTGTGTATCTTCTCCATGGCCCGGGGCAGTTCCTGCGTAGAAACCATGAAATGAGATATTTAACCACGGGAACATGGATCGGACAGGCCACAAAGATGTTTGCTTACCCAACTTCGAGGATTATTCGAAGAAAACCCGCTCAGTGGACTGACGCGGAGAAAATCCTCCTCCTCCCCTTTATACATGGCGGACAAGGTCTTCACCAGTTCGGTGACCGATCCCGGCCCCTTGCGGCCATGGCGGGTGGCATCGTCCTCCCCGTTGAAGTCCCACATGGGTGGCCCCTATATTGGAGCGGCTGCACTCCTCATAATGCAGATTGCCATGACTCCAATCATGGTCAATCCGGCATGAGCCAAGAATCTTATTCGGCTCATCAAGTAAAGGACGCCCCGGTCATTTTCCTCTGGGGCTCATGGGCGCCAGCTTAGGTGCTTCTTCAGAGGAGCATTGCTAAACTCCGGAAGGCCGATCCGAACAGGATCCGGCAAAGGGACGCCCTCCATGTAAAACCATTCTCAAGGCGGTCTTGGACGCCTTCTTCGGGTTCCTGGATAGATATCCGTCCCAGCGATGCGCCATAGTTCGCTCCGCCCACTTGATATATTGACCCCTCATGAGAACGGGGTACTAGGCGTAACAATCTCTTCCACAACGTAAAATGAGCCTCGATGCCCAAGAACAGTTCGCAAAGGGCCACGAAGCCCGCGATGTGCAAAATGGAGGCAAAGCGAAGGTGGTGCAACTGGAGGTCAGAGAACTCCAAGAGCCCCCGGAGAAATGGATGAATTGGAAATCCGAGTCCTCTTAGTAGAAAAGAGATAAAGCACACCCACTCTCCTTTAGAGGGATCGGGGACACTCTCCGCTTGCTTTCCGCCCTTGTAGGTGGCAAGTCCATCTCGAACCGGAACCATGAAGGCCGGGGGAAGAAATCCCTTGGTTTGGAGTATAACTAGCTCGCTATGCGGGACTGAGCATCTCTCCCAATTTCCAGGCTGAGGGCTAGGAGCATGAGAGGAGGAGCCGCGTTGACTGTCCATGATGGAATGGGTTTTTGTCAGAGGCGCTCCGATGAAAGCTCGGGGATGGGGGATGGTGTGATTCAGTTCTAGATCCTCGTCCCTTTTATAGGCGGCTCATTTTGGCAGCTAGGGGGGTAAGTGTAAAATACCCTGGGCTTTTCGCATTCATTCAAACACGTGGAAGATGGCCATTATTGGGCGTAGAAGCCAAAGAACGCAGCATTTATCGGGTTTAACACTATTCGACAAGTATATGGAATTTGGAGAAGAACCCGCCTCGCAATGCCGAAGACAATCAACGTGCCGGACTCATCACCATTGAAGCCTGGTTCGGGGGCTACTGAGGGAGTCCTGGATTAGGGGGTGTCCGGATAGCCGAACTATCACCGTTGGCCGGACTCCAAGACTATGAAGATATAAGATTGAAGACTTCGTCCCGTGTCCGGATGGGACTTTCCTTGGCGTGGAAGGCAAGCTTGGCGATACGGATATGTAGGTCTCCTACCATTGTAACCGACTCTGTGTAACCCTAACCCTATCTGGTGTCTATATAAACCAGAGGGTTTTAGTCCGTGAGGATCTAACAACAATCATACCATAGGCTAGCATCTAGGGTTTAGCCTCTCCGAACTCGTGGTAGATCTACTCTTGTACTACCCATATCATCAATATTAATCAAGGTGAGTAGGGTATTACCTCCATCGAGAGGGCCCGAACCTGGGTAAAAACATCGTGTCCCTTGTCTCCTGTTACCATCCGCCTAGACGCACAGTTCGGGACCCCCTACCCGAAATCCGCCGGTTTTGACAACGACAGCGGGGGCGGCCGCCGACGGGGGCCGTCTGGGCGACGCGGGTGGCGAGAGCGGCTCGGCGCTTGGCGCGGGCCCGACGAGCGTCTGAGATGGATGCGATGGGCGGCGAAGAACAGGGTGGCGGAAGGCGGATTCCGGCGCACCCCTACCTGGCGCGCCAAATGTCAGATTTCGGGTTCCGACAGACCCACTAGGTTCGAACTCTGGGGTGCATGCAGAGATCTCACCCCCTACCTACCTGCACCTCGTCGCCTTGCAAGGATCTAAACTACCAAAAGAGCAACACAAGAGACACAAGGTTTATACTGGTTCGGGCCACCATTGTGGTGTAACACCCTACTCCAAAGGTGTGGTGTGGTGGATTGCCTCTTGGGCTGATGATGAACAATACAAGGAAGAACAACCTCGCGAGGGTGAGGTGTTCTTGTGGCTAGGCTCTCGATCGGATTGGATCAAGCTAAGATGAGATGCCTCTATTGTGGTGGCTAGCTCTACTTATAGGCAGAGGCCCTGGGCCTCTTCCCGAATATTGAGCGGGAAGGGCGCCAACAATTGGCCATTTTGAAGGGGAACATCTAGTACACTTATCCTGACTAAAGTTGGTCCTCGCCTGCCAAAGACTCTGGTGGTGACGCCGGCTTGGGCTCCACGTTGACCTCCTTCATGCTGTTGCATGACGGTCTTGGTCTTGTTGCACCAAACGGATGCCTTTGCTTGATACTCTCGCCGCGCTTGCCCCTTTGCACCGAGTAGGAAATGAGGACCTTTGCACGGGCTGGCGCCCACCGCGCCCTTGGTCGTCATGGCTTGCATCATGGGCACCTCGTGAGGTACCCCGCCCTTATCTCTCCGCCTCCTCGCGAGCCAGCTTGGCGAGGCCATGCCTGAGGAAGCTTCCTGTTGTCCGCCCCGCGAGGCTTGGCCCCTCGCGAGGGTCTTGAGCTTGTGCTGATGAAGATGGGCCGTACCGGGCCACCCCTTGAGCCACGCCGCAGGCCGCAGGCAGGCAAGTCCAGGTACCCCCGTTCCTAGAACGCCGACACGCGGGTGTGGCTGGGCACGGAGCGTGAGTACGTGCACGGGCACCTATTCTCTTCTTGTATACGTACACCACCTATGTGGGGTTGTGTGAGGAGATACAAACCTAGAGAGATATAGTGTGTGGGTTCTTGAGAGTTTTTGGGGGGGTCAATCAAAAAATGTAACATGTGCAATGTGTGTGAAATAGAGTCCTGGATATAACATATATATAGAGGGGGCGATCCACGAGAAGAGAGTGGAGGTATCATCGGCTTGAGGTGTCCATATAATCGAAAAGAGGGATGATGATGTGTGTGTGTGTGTGCGCGCGATCGATAAAGAGTGCCATCGAATTTGTGTGTGCCCACGTCAAAGATATAGAGTGGCTGGCCCTCTTGGAACGTGAGAGGGACATGTGCAGTTTGTTTACGTGGCATGGGTACCTACTGCAGCGCCGACTATCGGTGTGTGGTGGGGGAAGAGGGAGGCCCAATTAACTATAGAGGTACAATGGCTGGTATACGTGTGGAGGAGGAGAGAGGCCTACCTCATGTATTAAGCATCGATCTGCCTCATGTATTAAGGAGATCGATCGGCATCCATGCGTGATAAAAGGTGAGAGGAATAAGGTTGGGAGAGAGACAAAGCTATAGTGTTGGAGGGGTGGTAGTGGAGTTGCTTCTAACAAATGGTGGGATAGGCTTGCTAGACAAACGGAGGGCACGCCTGCAATATCAATAAGAGAGGAGATGGCTACTTGTTGTCCTGTGGCACGCGTGTGAGAGACGGGGTCAGGAGGCATGCACGAATGATGAGGGGGGACGATGTGGCTGTGGTAAGCAGACATAACTACATAGGAAGATCAATCGCCCTTTGTTAGAGAAAGGAGAGACATAACTTGTGAGGTACGCCGATCGATGGGGGTAGTTAAAGCCCATCTAGGTATATGTTGGGAGATCGATCGGTATACATGCATGTGTGTGTTAGAAGAAATGAGGCACGAAGAGAAGGATAGAGAGAGAGGGATGCATGTAGGAGGTGGTACGAGAGGCATACTATATCGAGCGGGGAGGATTGTGCGAGTACAAGAACGATGAAAAGAGTGGTGGGAGTGAGGCATGGAATGTGACAAGAGAAGAGGGAAAGCTTGTGTTTCTGCTAGGCACACCTGGCTAGAGAGGCATATCGATCGATGTGTGTCAGAATAAGGAGCTGGGGGGCCTACACACACCATGAGTGAACGACCTAAAGTGAAAAGACGAATTTGCGTGATGGAGCTAGAGAATGCTGAGGGAGGGTGAGAGGGATGCAGGCGTGTGCATGCACAAGAGAAAGTTAGCGCTAGCTACAAACATAAGAGGGTTGTGTGGGTGTAAAAGACGAATAGAGATCATATATACTTCATTATAAAAAGCGAATTCGGATATTTGAATAATTTATCATAGTGTTTTAAACCGACGCATGTGTGAATATATATAACGGTGATACACATGGTGTGTTTATGAACATGTTATACTACATTTAATATATTTTATCTCTACTCTTATAAAAAACGGAGTTGTTGATGATGGTGTGCCTGCCATCCTGCTTTATAGGCTGTCCGATTTATATCTCAAGTGATAGCAAGGAAACTATGATGGTTGAAGTTGGCAACAATCATGATTGTAGATTCTTATCGAAATAGAGAAACAATTCAAATTTAGTTCGAATTGCAGCGGTAGTATAGACATTTGGAATGCTCTAAAATGTTGGTATGAGTAGGTTACATGCATTATACAGCAAGCGAAAAAAAATTAATCGGACATAACATGGATTCATACTCCCTCCTTCCATCTATATAGGGTGTAATGAGATTTTTAAGACCGCCTTTGACTATTGACAAGATTAATAGTACATGACATGCAACAATGTGAAAATTATATCATTGAAAGAACCTTTCATGCACGGGTTAACGATGTGCTTTGTGTAAGTTGCATGCATATATCATTGCTCTAATATTTGGTCAAAGTTAGCATCGAAAAACACATTAGGCTCTATATAGATGGAAGGAGTGAGTAGCTTTGAATAGCATTTGTATAGTAAAACGGGGCAAGACTCTCTCTTTGTGTGGTGTGAATAGTTTTATTTTTTTCGTTTTCTTTTTGGTTGAGGGAAGTGCGAATTGATTTGGTACATACAAGTACAATATTACTACACGTTAGGCTTGTCCCTAAAATTCAACCCGCGTCTTGTTATATCCCGAAAATTCAGATATCGTGCTCCCAAAACTGGCGCCTTCACAACCCGCGCCTTGCTATCCCGAAATTACAACGCGCGCGAAAACTCCCTCCAGCTGCCAAATCCCGACACGCGAAATCCCCCTTCTAACCCTGAGCCGAAAGGGCCGCTAGTTCAAATCGGTGGGGGGGGAACTTTTGTAACACACCCTACATTTTGTACAAGCGCGTCCCTAAGTCATGCTTCACCCCCTCCCATCGCCCCCTTTTCACCATTCGAAATCCCAGGCCGCCATAACCTCTCCGCTCCAGCCGCGAAACCTCACCCTCCTCCATCCGCCACGTCACTGTTGCCCAGCCGGAGCCTCTTCCCCGATGATGTCGTCCACCGCAACAGCTCGACGTCCCTCGTCCACCTCCCCGCATGAGGATCCGTCATCCATCTCGCCGTCCCGCCGGTTCAGCCGCCCCATCCTCCACCTCTAGGAGATGCTCCGACGATCGCCTCGTCTATCGCGGCTGCTCCATCCCCACAGCGCCGCCTTAACCTGCTCCACCGGAACCGCAGCATCCTCACCGACTCCGCTGAGGCCTACTCGGTGCCACCAAAGAGGTTGTACACTCATCGCATCGCACCTTCTCCTTAACTCGACCTCCCGGCGCCGACGGTGCTCCATCCCGCACCCCATGGAGCGGCTACCTTGAAGCCGGCACTGCGGCGACATCTCCACGGGCGGCTCTCCCCGGCGAGGCCCCTTCGACGGTGTCGCCCATACCAGCCAGATGCTCCGGCTCTCGCCGCTTGCTCATGGCTGCTTCTTTGCTCCGGCTCTCGCTCGATCGCTCGCTCACCCAGCTGCTGCTGCTGCTGCTCTCCCCCTCAGGTTGCCTGCTCTGCTCGATTAAGCCACACTTGATCACCGAATCAATTTTGGGTCAGAGATTTTTAGGGGTTGGGGGCTTGCCGGAGTTAAGTAAGAACCACCAGAAGGGACGGGGCTCACGGAGAGGTACCCCACTATCTATCTTAGGGTTCAGGGGTGGGGCGGGGGCTAGAGGGCTGGCCGGGTGGCGGTGGCGAGTTGTTTCGGGAGGCGAGGCGGGCGCTTGGGCCGGGCGGTTCGGCCGGTGGTGGTCAAGGCTCGAAGGGGTGCAGGTTGAAGATGAACTGCAGGCCCTCCTAAACTACATGTCAATTGCCTCTCTGCTACCATTGCATTCAGTTTCGACAATAGCATTCAGATTCCACAAGAAATTTCAGTTTTCAGCTTAAGTTCAGAGTCAACAGTTTTACCTCATCTCGTTGTAGTCAGTGATTTTTGGTGATGTTAATTTTACATCCATTTTACATCATCTATTGGAGATGCTATTAGAATCCCACTTGAGATTGACGATGTCTGCCTTTGTGCTGCTTCAGCCTTGATGTCTTACGGCTCACCGGAGCTGCTCCAACGACGTAATCCATCCATCACAACAGAAAGCAAAGGCTCGGACGCCGCTTCACAGATTCCTCGAGATCTTCCTCCACACCTTCGGCAGCCACCTGCCTCAACTGCTTCAAATGACCAACCCAATGATGCCGAGGTCGACAAGGCTACGGCAAAGAGGTTGTACACTTGTTGCATCACTTATTACTATACATTCACGCCGATCCATTAGGGCTATTTTGGTTCAACAGTAAAAACGTCGATCCACCGGGTTGTTACCATCACTCTAAATTTCGCATGCTCTCCTTACATAATCCCACCATATTTTTTTTTCGTATGCATGTCGATATTGTACAGTCATGCTGAACATGTAGAGAAAAAGAGAAGAGTTTTACGCGGCAATAAAATGTCATGCAGACATCGCTCCATGGTGGGTTCAATGGCAAACCCTCCCCACCCCTCTCCAGATTGCAATCCAGAGGAAGATATCTGTTCTGAGGCGGATTCATCGCCACGACCACTCCTATTTACCCCCAAGGTGTTTGCTCTACCTTGGCATGATGATGTTAGTCATATCATGCATATGTTGCCTTGCAGTGCCTACTTTTGACATCATATATGTCATCCGCTTTGTTTAGACATGTTCGTAATGCCACCTGTTTAGTTTCTATATCATATATGGGAATTATGCGTCTCATGTCTTTTAGCCAGCCATAATATATGTGAAATGTGCAATGCCATCCTGTTTAACCAGTCATAATATATTTGAATGATATCTTGCCCATCCTTTTCTTCATTGCATTTACATTTGTCGACAATGTTTGTACATTAAACTACTCTTCCTGTGAATCAGCCATTCGGGTGGGAGATGGAAAAATCTGGAGTGAAAACAAGGCCTTCAGAGCAGACAGTGCTACCTGTCAAAGCAGATCTCTTGTTGGGTCCCGATAGCTCCTCAGAGATGGATTCAGAGACAGATGACCAGTCCTATTCCCCCACTGAGGTGTATGCTCTAACTTGGCACGATTATACTGCTCATATCATGCATACGGTGTCTTGCATTGCATAGTTTAGACATCATATACACAATATTCAACACCATGTTCTTAGTTCGTACATCATATCGAATGCCCTCTGTTTAGCATATAAATCACATATGTGAATTAAATGATGCGATCCCGAGTACTTAGATAACATGTAGGTGAATTATGTCATGCGATCCTGTTTAGTTATTCATCATATCTTTGAATTATGTTATGTTATGCTATCAAGTTTAGATAGACATCTTATATGTGAAATTATGTCATGCTATCCGTTTTAGTTAAACAATATACATGTCAACTATTTCATGCCCTCTTTTTTCCACACTATCTATTGCATCTGTCTCTCATACAATGTCTGTACATTGATACGTCTCCAATGTATCTATAATTTTTGATTGCTCCATGCTATATTATCTACGAGGAGGGAGTAGTTCACCCTCGGGGCAGAGGGTATGTACCAGTAGCTATGTGTTTGATCTCTCTCTCTCTCGTGTTCTCTCTCGTGTTCCCTCTATGGCATGATCTTGATGTATCCCGAGCTTTGCTATTGTAGTTGGATCTTATGATGTTTCTCCCCCTCTACTCTCTTGTGATGAATTGAGTTTCCCCTTTGACGTTATCTTATCGGATTGAGTCTTTAAAGATTTGAGAACACTTGATGTATGTCTTGCCGTGCGTATCTGTTGTGACAGTGGGATATCACATGATTCACTTGATGTATGTTTTGGTGATCAACTTGCGGGTTCCGCCCATGAACCTATGCATAGGGGTTGGCACACGTTTTCATCGTGATTCTCCGGTAGAAACTTTGGGGCACTCTTTGAGGTTCTATGTGTTGGTTGAATAGATGAATCTGAGATTGTGTGATGCATATCGTATAATCATACCCACGGATACTTGAGGTGACATTGGAGTATCTAGGTGACATTAGGGTTTTGGTTGATTTGTGTCCTAAGGTGTTATTCTAGTACGAACTCTAGGGATGTTTGTGACACTTATAGGAATAGCCCAACGGATTGATTGGAAACAATAACTTTGAGGTGGTTTCAGACCCTGCCATAATCTCTTCGCTTGTTCTCCGCTATTAGTGACTTTGGAGTGACTCTTTGTTGCATGTTGAGGGATTGTTATATGATCTATCTATGTTATTATTGTTGAGAGAACTTGCACTAGTGAAAGTATGAACCCTAGGCCTTGTTTCCTAGCATTGCAATACCGTTTATGCTCACTTTTACCACTAGTTACCTTGCTGTTTTTATATTTTCAGATTACAAAACCTTTATCTACCATCCATATTGCACTTGTATCACCATCTCTTCATTAAATAGTGCACCTATACAATTTACCATTGTATTGGGTGTGTTGGGGACACAAGAGACTCTTTGTTATTTGGTTGCAGGGTTGTTTGAGAGAGACCATATTCATCCTACACCTCCCACGTATTGATAAACCTTAGGTCATCCACTTGAGGAAAATTTGCTACTGTGCTACAATCCTCTGCACTTGGAGGCCCAAGAACGCCTACAAGAAGAAGGTTGTGTAGTAGACATCAAGCTCTTTTCTGGCGCAGTTGCCGGGGAGGCTAGGCACTTGAAGGTATATCTTTAGATCTTGCAATTGAATCTTTTTGTTTCTTGTTTTATCATTAGTTTAGTTTATAAAAGAAAACTACAAAAAAAATGGAATTGAGTTTGTCTCATACGCTTCATCTTTTTAATATCTTTCGTGAGTATGATGGAAAGGAAAATTGTGCCAAAGCACTAGAAGAAGAATTACATAGAATGCTTGGCATAAAATATGTGAATGATGAGCATGATTGCAATGTTGTTAGTATGAATTCCTTTAATATCCATGATGTTAATGATATGCAAAGCCACAAGCTTGGGGAAGCTATGTTTGATGAATATGATATTTTTTGTCCCCCAAGCTTTGATGAGCAAATTTACTATGATGAAAGCATGCCTCCTATCTATGATGATTATTGTGATGATACGTATGCTTTAAAGAATAATGATAACCATGAAACTTGTCATCTAGATCTTAATTTTCAATCGCATGATAGTTATTTTGTTGAGTTTGCTCCCACTATTATTCATGAGAAGATATTTGCTTATGTGGAGAGTAGTAAAATTTCTATGCAAGTAGATCATGAAAAGAATGCTTTAGGTGCTGGTTATATTGTTGAATTCATTCATGATGCTACTGAAAATTATTATGAGGGAGGAACATATGGTTGTAGGAATTGCAGTAATATCAAGTTTCCTCTCTATGTGCTTAAAATTTTGAAGTTATGCTTGTTTTGTCTTCCTATGCTTATTGATTATTGTTCCCATAAGTTGTTTGCTCACAAAATCCCTATGCATAGGAAGTGGGTTAGACTTAAATGTGCTAGTCATATTCTTCATGATTCTCTCTTTATGTTTCAATTCTTATCTCTTATGTGAGCATCATTGAAATCATCATGCCTAGCTAGGGGCGTTAAACGATAGCGCTTGTTGGGAGGCAACCCAATTTTATTTTAGTTTCTTGCTTTTTGGTTCTGTTTAGGAATAAATAATCCATCTAGCTTCTGTTCATATGTTGTTTTGTGTTTTAATTAGTGTTTGTGCCAAGTAGAACCTTTGGGAAGACTTGAGTGAAGTCTTTATGATCATGCTGTAAAAAACAGAAACTTTAGCACTCACGAGATTAGCTAGACCTTTTTACTGGAGAGTGCTATTTAGTTGATTCTTTTTGAAGATGATTACTAGACAAATTCCTCAGGTCCACCAATTTATTTTAGAATTTTTGGAGTTCCTGAAGTATACGTTTGATACAGATTACTACAGACTGTTCTGTTTTTGACAGATTCTGTTTTCATTGTGTTGCTTGCTTATTTTGATGAATCTATGGCTAGTAAAATAGTTTATAAACCATAGAGAAGTTGGAATAAAGTAGGTTTAACACCAATATAAATAAAGAATGAGTTCATTACAGTAGCTTTAAGTGGTGTATTGATTTTTACGCTCACGGAGCTCACAAGTTTTCTGTTAAGTTTTGTGTTGTGAAGTTTTCAAGTTTTGGGTAAAGATTCGATGGACTATGGAATAAGGAGTGGCAAGAGCCTAAGCTTGGGGATGCCCAAGGCACCCCAAGGTAATATTCAAGTACAACCAAGAGCCTAATCTAGGTGATGCCCTGGAAGGCATCCCCTCTTTCGTCTACTTCCATCGGTAATTTACTTGGAGCTATATTTTTATTCACCACATGATATGTGTTTTCCTTGGAGCATCTTGTATTATTTGCGTCTTTGCTTGTTAGTTTACCACAATCATCCTTGCTGTACACACCTTTTGAGAGAGCCATACATGAATTGGAATTTGATAGAATACTCTATGTGCTTCACTTATATCTTTTGAGCTTGATAGTTTTGCTCATAGTGCTTCACTTATATCTTTTGAGCGTGATAATTTTTGCTCTAGTGCTTCACTTAGATCTTTTAAATCACGGTGTTGGATTTGTTTTAAAGAAAATATTGATATCTCATGCTTCACTTAGATTATTTTGAGAGTCGTTAATAGCATGGTAATTTCCTTAAATATTAATATACTTGGTATTCAAGATATGTGAAACTTTCTTTTGAGTGCGTTGAATACTAAGAAAAGTTTGATGCTTGATAATTGTTTTGAGATATGAAGATGGTGACATTAGAGTCATGCTAGTTGAGTAGTTCTGAATTTAAAGAATACTTGTGTTGAAGTTTGTGATTCCCGTAGCATGCACGTATGGTGAACCGTTATGTGATGAACTCGGAGCATGATTTATTTATTGATTGTCTTCCTTATGAGTGGCGGTCGGGGACGAGCGATGGTATTTTCCTACCAATCTATCCCCCTAGGAGCATGCGCGTAATACTTTGCTTTGATAACTTGTAGATTTTTTAAATAAGTATATGAGTTCTTTATGACTAATGTTGAGTCCATGGACTATACGCACTCTTCTTTCTTCCACCATTGCTAGCCTCTCTAATACCGCGCACTTTTCGCCGGTATCATACACCCACCATATACCCTCCTCAAAACAGCCACCATACCTACCTATCATGGCATTTCCATAGCCATTCTGAGATATATTGCCATGCAACTTTCCACCGCTCCGCTTATTATGACACGCTCCATGATTGTCATATTGCTTAGCATGATCATGTAGTTGGCATCGTATTTGTGGCAAAGCCACCGCTCATAATTCTTTCACACATGTCACTCATGAGTCATTGCACATCCCGGTACAATCACGAGTCATTCATATAGAGTCATAATTTGTTCTAAGTATCAAGTTGTAATTGTTGAGTTGTAAGAAAATAAAAGTGTGATGATCATCATTATTAGAGCATTGTCCCAAAGTGAGGAAAGGATGATGGAGACTATGATTCCCCCACAAGTCGGGATGAGACTCGGATGAAAAAAAAGAAAAAAGAGGCCATAAAAAAGAAAATGCCCAAATAAAAATACATAAAAAAACAAAAAAAATGAGAGAAAAAGAGAGAAGGGGCAATGTTACTATCCTTTTACCACACTTGTGCTACAAAGTAGCACCATAATCTTCAAGATAGAGAGTCTCTCATTTTGTCACTTTCATATACTAGTGGGAATTTTTCATTATAAGAACTTGGCTTGTATATTCCAATGATGGGCTTCCTCAAAATGCCCTAGGTCTTCGTGAGCAAGAGAGTTGGATGCACACCCACTTAGTTTCTTTTGTTGAGCTGCATATACTTATAGCTCTAGTGCATCCGTTGCATGACAATCCCTACTCACTCACATTGATATCTATTGATGGGCATCTCCATAGCCCGCTGATACGCCTAGTTGATGTGAGACTTTCTTCTCCCTTTTGTCTACTCCACAACCACCATTCTATTCCACCTATAGTGCTATGTCCATGGCTCATGCTCATGTATTGCGTGAAGATTGAAAAAGTTTTGAGAATGTCAAAAGTATGAAACAATTGCTTGGCTCATCGGGTTGTGCATGATTTAAATACTTTGTGTGGTGAAGATAGAGCATAGCCGCACTATATGATTTTGTAGGATAACTTTCTTTGGCCATGTTATTTTGAGAAGACATGACTGCATTGTTAGTATGCTTGAAGTATTATTATTTTTATCTCAATATGAACTTTTGTCTTGAATATTTCGGATCTGAATATTCATGCCACAATTAAGAAGAATTACAATGAAATTATGCCAACTAGCATTCCACATCAAAATTATGTTTTTATCATTTACCTACCGAGGACGAAAGGTGAATTAAGCTTGGGGATGCTTGATACGTCTCCAATGTATCTATTATTTTTGATTGCTACATGCTATATTATCTACTGTTTTGGGAAATATTGGGCTTTATTATCCACTTTTATATTATTTTTGGGACTAACCTATTAACCGGAGGCCCGGCCTAGATTTGCTGTTTTATGCCTATTTCAGTATTTCGAGGAAAAGGAGTAGCAAACGGAGTCAAAACGGAACGAAATCAACTGGAGAAGTTATTTTTGGAAGGAAAGCCACCCGATGGACTTGGAGTGCACGTCAGGAAAGAAGGGAGGTGCTCACGAGGGTGGGGGCCCACCCACCCCCTAGGAGCGCCCCCCTGCCTCGTGCCCCCCTTCGGTCCACCGACGCATTTCTTTCACCCATATATACCTACGATCGTAAAACTTCCGTAATGTAAGATATATCGAGTTTCGCCGCTGCAAGCCTCAGAGCCACCAAAACCTCTCGGGAGCCCGTTCCAAGACCCTCACGAGGGGGGAACCCATCACCGTGGCCATCTTCATCATCTCGGCGCTCTCCATGACAAGGAGGGAGTAGTTCACCCTCGGGGCTGAGGGTATGTACCAAGTAGCTATGTCTTTGATCTCTCTCTTGTGTTCCTCTATGGCACGATCTTGATGTATCCCGAGCTTTTCTATTGTAGTTGGATCTTATGATGTTTCTCCCCCTCTACTCTCTTGTGATGAATTGAGTTTCCCCTTTGACGTTATCTTATCGGATTGAGTCTTTAAAGATTTGAGAACACTTGATGTATGTCTTGCCGTGCGTATCTGTGGTGACAATGGGATATCACGTGATTCACTTGATGTATGTTTTGGTGATCAACTTATGGTTCCGCCCATGAACCTATGCGTAGGGTTTGGCACACTTTTCATCGTGATTCTCCGGTAGAAACTCGGGGCACTCTTTGAGGTTCTATGTGTTGGTTGAATAGATGAATCTGAGATTGTGTGATGCATATCGTATAATCATACCCACGGATAGTTGAGGTGACATTGGAGTATCTAGGTGACATTAGGGTTTTGGTTGATTTGTGTCTTAAGGTGTTATTCTAGTACGAACTCTAGGGCTGTTTGTGACACTTATAGGAATAGCCCAACGAATTGATTGGAAAGAATAACTTTGAGGTGGTTTCAGACCCTACCATAATCTCTTCGCTTGTTCTCCGCTATTAGTGACTTTGGAGTGACTCTTTGTTGCATGTTGAGGGATTGTTATATGATCTATCTATGTTATTATTGTTGAGAGAACTTGCACTAGTGAAAGTATGAAACCTAGGCCTTGTTTCCTAGCATTGCAATACCGTTTACGCTCACTTTTACCACTGGTTACCTTGCTGTTTTTATATTTTCAGATTACAAAAACCTTTATCTACCATCCATATTGCACTTGTATCACCATCTCTTCGCCGAACTAGTGCACCTATACAATTTACCATTGTATTGGGTGTGTTGGGGACACAAGAGACTCTTTGTTATTTGGTTGCGTGGTTGTTTGAGAGAGACCATCTTCATCCCACGCCTCCCACGTATTGATAAACCTTAGGTCATCCACTTGAGGGAAATTTGCTACTGTCCTACAAACCTCTACACTTGGAGGCCCAACAACGTCTACAAGAAGAAGGTTATGTAGTAGACATCATACATTCAACTATGTTTCATGTTTATCAGCCATTTGAATTGGAGCGGTGATGCCAAGATTCAGCGGAATAAAAACACGGTCTTCAAATAAAACAGTGCTACCTCTTGGTGGAGATAGCACCCCAGTTGTGCATGCACAAGAACAAGCCCTACCACACATAACCCAAACTCTCGCAGATTGTACCCCTACTGCGATGGACAGAGAACCAGCTTCACCCAATCTAACCCCAACCCCAGCAGATAGTAACCCTGGGCCTCCTGTTGACACGGCACCATCTCCACCACAGAGCTCCCAAACAAGAGCAGTTAGTAAGGCAGCTCCAGTGCCCAAAGGGCTAGTACTATCATGGCGAACCCCAACTCCACCAGTTAGTACGCCTATTCCTGTGGAGGAAGCACAACCAGCCAGTCGTAGTTTAGCATCTATCGCATTTGATGTTGTTAAATCGTATGTGCGTATCTTCCCATCTTGGAAATATTATACTAAAGATGAAGGAAAATGCCAGTTGCAGGTGTTTGTCCAGGAGTTATGTGTAAGTAATGTTATTCATGGCAATTACTTTGCTTCGTCCCATACATCCTACCTCCATGATGGTTATAATACATCAAATTTTCCCATTTTTCTCTATAGAGAAGGACCGATTTGGAAACTCGTGATGAGGTAACCTGTGCTAATACCTCTGCTATCTTCAAGAATGCTTGGTGGCGGTATCGAATTACTCAAGAAAACGTACTTCACCGGCAGAAAGAAACTCATCAAATTCCCTTACGCTCTCCCGAGACACATTTATCGGATGATGACTGGAATGCCTTGTTCTCAGATCGTCCTGAATCAAGAATGTGGCAAGGTCTATGAGCTCATTTTATATTTTTAAGTATTTTATTCTCGCGTCTTACTATACTGCTCATGTAGAACAAGTGCCTAAACGTGAAGAACAACTGTTCTATTTTAAGATTCCATTGTTATCATAGTTCAAGAAAGCGCTAGGCGTTAATTGTGCATTTTGCCACCGCCTTGCGCTTTACTGACCAAAGCGCATGCTTATGCGCAGTTATGCACAGATTATGCGTAGTTATGTGCAATGCGTTTTGCCAACGCCTAGAGCCTGGGCGCGCTTAAGCGCTCGCTTAGGCGCGCCTTTTTTAACTATGATTGCTTTGCTCTTGTATCATTGTATTTACTCATACAAACTTATTTTTAAATTGAAGGATCCAATCGAAACTCCAATGGCACGGCAGGTATGTTCACGCATGTTTCTTTAACAGGTTTGCTCTTATCAATAGCTCTATTGATTTCAATTTCAATTGTGTATACAGTTGACTTTCATATCATGCACATTACTAGCATCACAACAGAGCCAATAGTGTTGTTGTACATGTAGACTCGTGGTACCCATATGAAATCTTGTTGTGCCGTGTAGTTACCCACGCTTTGTATTCTTTCACCGCTACTTTGTCTTCAATCGATATGATTTGAACCGTGTCTCTATTTTGATTTGGCAAGACAATGCAAAGGACCATAGGACATAGATATATGTTTGTTTGATGATTTTATTATGTACTAGTACTTGGCAATAGAAGACTTGGTAGTTTAATCCTGTCCACCTTACTAATGAACTTGTTCACCAAAATGAGTTTCATATACTAGTACATGCTACTTGTTATGTGTCTGCTTGTTTCTTCTTTTAGAATGCTGACAGAATATTGGGGAAGAGTGCCCTTATTAAGAAATGGTAAAGGAAGTAATGCAGATAAGGTTCAGGATAGTGACACATCCATGTTGGTCTCCAACAAAGCTGATAAAACAGCTAAGGAAGACTATCTTGAAGACAGCGAGACAACCCAAAGTCCTGTCTTGGTTTATTTTTCGAAAGTTATCGCCACTACCGCTTGCACAAGCTATTCAAACTCACTTGAATCAGTTCGGTTTCTTGAGTCTCAACTACAAGCTGAAAGACATCGATCGGTTGTCTTTGCAAGAAGCGGAAGGACTATGGAAGTCCCTGGAGCATTCAGATGCATACTTTTACGGTGCAACAAGCGTTGGAGGATTTTAGCGCCAAACAAGACAAAGCTAATAAGCTTGCTAAGCTTATTGCCGACATGGTGGATACCCAGATAACTTTTCTTGAGCTCTTCCGTTGTTTCAGTTATGCTCTTGTTTTGTCTGCCGCTTATTTGCACCGTGGCCAATTTTGACGGCCAAAGGTATGTAATATGCTACTTTGTTCCCTATATTTGCAATCGGTGGTGAACTTTGATGCCCAAATGGATGTAATATGTGTAATAGCGGTAATAGGCTAGCGTTAATTGCTTGCTTATTTATTTCCTTATTGTCTTGTTTGGTTGTTTGCTTGTAGTCACTGTAGTTCTTTTTCTGTGTTTTTCTAGTGGCCACAATAGCCTATTTTTGGTAACTAGGCCAAAATAATCATGGCAACACTCGGACTGTTGTAACCATGGGCCTCCTGCATGTCGTATGATCCATGGGACTTCTTCCGGCTGTAGGATCCATTGGCCTTCTGTACGGGCCGTAGGATCCATCGGCCTTCTATACGGGCCTTAGGGTCCATGGGCCTTCTACGGGCCGTAGGGTCCATGGGCCTTCTACGGTCAGACGATCCATGGGCCTTCAAGGGCCGTACTATCCATGGGCCTCATACGGGCCGTAGGATCCATGGCCCTTCTACGGGGCGTATCATCATTTTGCCAATCATGGGCCGTACTATTCGTGGACCATAACGGGTCATTAATAGGCCGTATTTGATAACTCTATGAAAACAGCCCAACGGTTTTTTTTACATGAAAACGGCCCAACGTATTAACGGTCCGCAAACGGGTCAATCAGAACGACGGGCTGAATTTTGGCCCACAAGCAGAAAATGATAGTAACGGGCCGTATGTAACCGAATGCTGCAAATAAGCCCAAGAATCAATGGGCCCTAAGAAGGTCGAAAGATAACTTGGGCTGGAAACGGCCCAATGGAATAACGGGTCGTTAATGGGTATAAACTGATACACTGTTCATTACGGGCCAGTTTCACCACGGGCCGTTAATGGGCCAAGAGAAACAAAGGTCCTCATATGGGCCGAAAGAAGTCATGGCCACACATGGGACGGAAGTTAGAACGGGCTGAATCATATGGGACGGCCCAGATGACACCATCGGGCCTAATTCGGATAGGGTGTAACGGGCCCCGGATTAACGGGTCAGAATGGGCTATATGCGAATAGGCCGTTAATAGGCTTTCCAGGTCGGGCCGCCACCTTTTGACCAAGTCAAACGGGCCGCCTTTTCACTGAGAATGGGCCTCTGTTGGGCCGTGCCACATGTCGCCAGATCATAGCGACTTCGGTCCAATGAACGGATGACATCTGTCCCAACGGTGAGCCGACATCGTGTTTCCTCCAGCCAATGATGATTTTACACGTGGAAAATCCACATTGGTCGGGCTGTTAACGAGTTATCGGATCCAAAACCCGACCCGATAGCTTAACGGTGTTCCGTTACGAAGGATGCCACGTGTCGGTCACCCTTGACGTAAAGCACTTCGTGACACGCGATTTATCGTCATGGAAGTGGACACTTCGTGATGATAATTTTGGTAATGTCATGGAACACTTCTACGACAAAGATGTGTATGACTATCTTGATTCTGCTATAAATTTGTCATGGATGTACATGCATGACAAAAACGCGCCCTCTTGTGACAAACACGTATCATCACGGAAGTGTATTTTTTTGTAGTGGCTTGGAGGGTGTCTCATTGAGTTGGCATGGACCAAGACTAGGATTTTTTACTCAGATGACGTAGAGGTATCTCAGGGACCACTCGGTAATACAACATCATAGCAAGCTTACAAGCAATGTGACTAATGGGTTAGCCATGGGATCTTGTATTACGGAACGAGTAAAGAGACTTGCCGGTAACAAGATTGAACTAGGTATGGGATACCGACGATCGAATCTCGGGCAAGTAACATATCGATAGACACGAGGAACTGCATACGGATTAGCTGAATCCTTGACATCGAGGTTCGACCGATAAGATCTTCGTGAGAATATGTAGGAACCAATATGGGCATCCGGGTCCCGCTTATTATTGACCGTAGAGGAGTCTCGGTCATGTCTCAAGATAGTTCTCGAACCCGCAGGGTCTACACACTTAACGTTTGGGGACGATATAAGTATAGTTGAGTCATTATGGTGGTTACCAAAGGTTGTTCGGAGTCCCGGATGAGATCTGGACGTGACGAGGAACTCCGGAATGGTCCGGAGGGGAAGATTGATATATTGGACGAAGGGTATTGGAGTCCTAAGTGGTCCAGGGGTACCGGGTGATGACCAGCATGACCGAAAGGGGTTTCGGGGGCCCCGGCAAGTGTTGGGGTGCCTCATGGGCCAAGGGGAGGGGGAAAACCAGCCCACTAAGGGGTTTTGCGGCCCCCTCACCCCATCTCACGCTGCTGTGAGGAGGTGGGGGTGCCCCCTAGGGTTCCCACCCCTTTGGCTTGGGGCCAAGTCTCCTAAGGGGGAAAACCCATATAGGATTTCCCTCTTGTGGCCATTGGCCCTAGATGGGATCCCCTAGGGGCGCCCCCTCTCCCCCTTCCCCCTATATATAGAGAGGTAGAGAGAGGGAAGTCGCACTCTCATATGCCACGGCGCTGCCCCTCCTCTCTCTCGTAGCCTTCTTCCTCTCCGTAGCACTTAGCGAAGATCTGCTGAGATTCCGCCACCAGCACCGCCACCACGCCGTCGTTGCTCACGGGAGGACTCGAGCTACTAATTCACCATCGTCATTGGATCAAGGAGGTGAAGGCATCATCAAGCTGTACATGCGTTGAACGTGGAGGTGTCGTCCGCTCGCACTTGGATCGGGAGTTCACGGGACGGATCGTGGTTGGATCGCCAAGACGCTCACGGGACGGATCGTGATTGGATTGCGTAAGACGTTTGACTACATCAACTGCATTTCTTAACATTTATGCTTAGCGATCTACAAGGATATGTAGATCCAATCTCTCCTCTCGTAGATGGTCATCTCGCTAGATTGATCTTGGTGAGCATAGGAAAAAATTGTTTCCATGCAACGTTCCCCAACAGTGACATCATGATCTAGGTCTATGCGTAGGTGACATCACGAGTAGAACACAAAGGAGTTTGTGGGCGTTGATATTCCGATTGCTTTCTTCCTTGTTCTTTTCTTGAGTCGGCGGTATTGGGGGATGAAGCGTCCCAGACCAACCTTACATGTCCACATACATGAGACTGGTTCCATCGATGCATATGTGACTTTGTTGCATAAAGATGGCTGCCGGGTGTGTTTCTCTCCCACCTTAGTTGAATCGGATTCGACAAAGGCGATCCTTGTAGAAGGTTAAATAGCAACTTGCATATCACCATTGTGTCTTTGCGTAGGTAAGAATTGTTCTTGCTAGATACCCATAGCAGCCACCTAAAACATGCAACAACAATTAGAGGATGTCTAACTTGTTTTTGCAAGGTATGTGTGATATGATATGGCCAAAGAGATGATGAGATATATTTGATGTATGAGATGATCATGTTTGTAATAGTTTATATTGACTTGCATGTCGATGCATACGGCAACCGACAGGAGCCATAGGGTTGTCTTTAATTATTGTATGACCTGTGTGTCAATCATTAAGCGCTAAGTAATGCTTTACTTTATCGCTAAGCGGTAGCAATAGTAGTAGAAGCATGGTTGTCGTGACAACCCCGGTGGTGACACGATGATGGAGATCATGATGATGGAGATCATTGTGTCATGCCGGTGACGATGGAGAGCATGCCGGTGCTTTGGAGATGGAGATCAAAAGCACAAGTTGATGGCCATATCATGTCACTTATGATTTGCATGTGATGCTAATCCTTGTATGCATCTTATTTTGCTTAGGACGATGGTAGCATTATAAGGTGACCCCTCACTAAAATTTCAAGATAAAATTGTGTTCTCCCCAAGCGTGCAAGTTGCGAAAGTTCGTCGCTTCAAGCACCACGTGATGATCGGGTGTGATAGACTCTACGCTCACATACAACGGGTGCAAGCCAGTTTTGCACATGCGGAGAACTTGGGTTAAACTTGACGAGCCTAGCATGTACGTACATGGCCTCGGAACACAAGAGACCGAAAGGTCAAACATGAGTCTTATAGTAGATATGATCAACATGGAGATGTTCACCATTGAAACCACCTCATCTCTCGTGATGATCAGACTTGGGTTGGTGAATTTGGATTGTGTTACACTCGGACAACCAGAGGGATGTTGTTTTGAGTGGGAGTTCTTAAGTAATATGATTATTTGAACTCATTATTATGAACAATAGTCTAAGTTGTCTTTGCAAATTATGTTGTAGATCAATAGCTCACGTTGTAGCTCCCTTTTCTAATATGTTCCTAGAGAAAGACTAAGTTGAAAGATATTATAAGCAATTATGTGG
The DNA here is from genome assembly GCA_021605145.1 of Aegilops bicornis. NCBI lineage: Eukaryota > Viridiplantae > Streptophyta > Magnoliopsida > Poales > Poaceae > Aegilops > Aegilops bicornis. The sequence goes on along the minus strand of CM038672.1, from coordinate 335,629,342 downwards.
ACTAGGTCCGTAGTATGAGGATTGTCCTCACATCTACATAGAAGGCTTATGTCCTTGATGCACCGCCGGTGTGCCAACCTCTAGCGTTGTATGTGGATGCTGTGAACATCCGCGTACACGCTCGATAACTACTTGATAGTTTAGTGCACCATGCTTTAAAGCTTAGAATCGGGGCTCCAAAGGCATTTTGAAAGCCATGGAACATATGAGATGTTCCAAGAGCTGAAATTGGTATTTCGTGCTCATGCCCGTGTGGAGAGGTATGAGACCTCGACAAGTTCTTTGCCTACAAGATGGAGGAGAATAGCTCGATCGGTGAGCATATGCTCGTAATGTCCGAAAGTGCTACAATCGCTTGAATAAAGTGGGAGTTAATATTCTAGATAAGATAGTGATTGATAGAGTTATCCAACAAGATCACCAAGCTACTAGAGCCTCCGATGAACTATAACATGCAGGGATGGAGATGATCCCAGAGCTATTCGTGATGCTTAATGCCGTCACGGTATAAATCAAGAAGGAGCATCAAGTGTTGATGGTTAATAAGACCACTCGTTTAAAGAAGGGAAAGGGTAAAAATGGAAACTTCATGAATGGCAAGCCAAATACAGCTCCAGTGAAGAAACCCGAGATTGAACCCAAACCCGAGACTAAGTGCTTCTATTGTAAGGGAATAGTCACCGTAGCGGAACTGCCCCAAATACTTGGTAGAGAAGAAGGCTGGCAAATTCAACAAAAATATATTTGATATACATGTTATTGATGTGTAGCTTACTAGTAATCCTAGTAGCACATGTGTATTAGATACCGGCTCAGTTGCTAATATTGGTGACTTGAAACAAAGGCCGTGGAATAAACGGAGACTAGCTAAGGGCGAGGTGACGATGTGTGTTGGAAGTGTCTCCAAGGTTGATGTGATCACCATTGCATGCTCCCTCTACCTTCGAGATTAGTGTTGAACCTAGATAAATATTATTTGGTGTCTGCGTTGAGCATGAACATGATTAGATCGTGTTTATTGCAATAGTTTCATTGAAGTCAAAGAATAATGGTTATTCTGTGTACATGAGTAATACCTTCTATGGTCATGCACTCAATGTAAATGGTTTATTGAATCTCGATCGTGGTGATACACATGTTCATAACATTGATGCCAAAAGATGTAGAGTTGATAATGATAGTACCACTTTCTTGTGGCATCGCAGCCTTAGGTCATATTGGTGTAAAGCACATGAAGAAACTACATGTTGATGGACTTTTGATGTCACTTGATTTCGAATCACTTCACACATGCGAACCATGCCTCATGGGCAAGATGACTAAAACCTCTTCTTCCGGAACAATGGAACGGGCAGGTGACTTGTTGGAAATCATACATACTGATGTGTGCGATCCGATGAGTGTTGACGCGCGCGGTGGATATCATTATTTCCTCACCTTCACCGGTGATTTGAGTAGATATGGGTACATATTTACTTAATAGAGCATAAGTTTGAAACGTTTGAAAAGTTTAAGCAATTTCAGAGTGAAGTTGAGAATCATCATAACAAGAAGATTAAATTCCTACAATCCGATCGAGGGGGAGAATATCTGAGTTATGAGTTTGGCAATCACTTAAGACAATGTGGAATTGTTTCACAGTTGACGCCACCTGGAACACCACAGCGTAATGGTATGCCTGAACGTCATAATCGTACCTTATTGGATATGGTGCATTCTATGATGTCTCTTGCCAATCTGCCACTATCGTTTTGGGGTTATGCATTAGAGACAACTATATTCACTTTAAATAGGGCACCATTTTAAGTCTGTGGAGATGACAACGTATGAACTGTGGTTTGGCAAGAAACCCAAGTTGTCGTTTCTGAAGGTTTGTAGCTGGAATGCTTATGTCAAAATGCTTCAAAAAAGCACAAACCCAAAGCGGACAAATGCATCTTCATAGGATACCCAAAAGAGATGGTTGGGTGTACCTTCTATCTCAGATCCTAGGGCAAAGTGTTTGTCGCTAAGAACTGGTCCTTTCTTGAGAAAGAGTTTCTCTCGAAAGAATTGAGTGGGAGGAAGATAGAACTTGATGAGGTTGTTGAACCTTTACTTCAAGTTGAGAGTAGCGCAAAGACGTAAAGATGTTTCTGCGGCACCTACTTCAGTTAAACAGGAAGCCGATGATGGTGATCATGAAGCTTCAGATCAAGTTACTATCGAACTTCGTAGGTCGACAAGGGTACATACAGCTTATAAGTGGTACGACTACCCTGTCTTAGAGGTCAAGTTGTTGGAAAACAGTGCACCTACGAGCTATGGAGAAGCGATGGTGGGCCCGGATTCCAACAAATGGCTAGGAGCCATGAAATCCGAGATAGGATCCATGTATGAGAACAAAGTATGGACTTTGGTGGACTTGCCCGATGATTGGCAAGCCTTTGAGAATAAAAGGATCTTTAAGAAGAAGACATACGCTGATGGTAATGTCACCATTTAGGAAGCGCGGCTTGTCACAAAGAAGTTTCCGACAAGTTCAAGGAGTTGACTATGATGAGACTTTCTTACTCATACCGATGCTAAAGTCCATTGGAATTATGTTAGCAGTTGCTGCATTTTCAATTACGAAAACTGACAGATGGATGTCAAAACAAAGTTTCCTTGATGGTTTCCATGAGGAAAGGTTGTATGTGATACAACCAGATGGTTTTTTCGATCCTAAGGATGCTAAAAGGTATGCAAGCTCTAGCGATCCTTCTATGGACTGGAGCAAGCATCTCGGAGATGGAACATGCACTTTGATGAGGTGATCAAAGCTTTTGGGTTTGTACAAAGTTTGCAAGAAACTTGTATTTACCAGAAAGTGAGTGGGAGCACTACAACATTTCTGATAAGTATATGTGGATGACATATTGTTGATCGGAAATGATGTAGAATTTCTGAAAGCATAAAGAGTCGATCGAAAGGAGTTTTTCAAAGGAAGACCTGGTAAAGATGTTACATATTGGGCATCAAGATCTATAGAGATAGATCAAGATGCCCGATAATACTTTCACGCAGCACATACCTTGACATGATATTGAAGGAGTTCAAAATGGATCGGTCAAAGAAGGAGTTCTTGCCTGAGTTGTAAGGTGTGAACTTGAGTAAGACTCGAGCTCGACCACGGCAGAAGAAAGAGAAAGGATTTAAGGTCGTCCCCTATGCCATAGCCATAGGCTCTATACGGTATACCATGCTATGTACCGCACCTCATGTGTGCCTTGCCACGTGTCTGGCAAGGGGGTATAAGAGTTACCCAAGAGTGGATCACTGGACAGCGGTCAAAATTATCCTTGGAGGAAGAAGCAAATGTTTCTCGGTTATGGAGGTGATAAACAGTTTGGCGTGAAGGGTTGCGTCGGTGCAAGCTTTAACACCTATCCGGATGACTCTGAGTAGCAAACCGTATACGTATAGTGGAGCAACCATTTGGAATAGCTCCAAGTGGAGCGTGGTAGCAACATCTACAATATGACATAGAGATTTGTGAAGTACATGCGGATCTGAATGTTGCACCCGTTCAATAAAACCTCTCTCACAAGCATAAAATTTTCAAACCTCGTAACTCATTGAGTAATCGTTAATCACATGGTGATGTGAACTAGATTATTGACTCTAGTAAACTCTTTGGGTGTTAGTCACATGGCGATGTGAACTATGAGTGTTAATCACATGGCGATGTGAACTAGATTATTGACTCTAGTGCAAGTGGGAGACTGTTGGAAATATGCCCTAGAGGCAATAATAAATTGGTTATTATCATATTTCCCTGTTCATGATAATTGTTTATTATCCATGCTAGAATTGTATTGATTGGAAACTCAAATACATGTGTGGATACATAAACAATAATGTGTCCCTAGTGAGCCTCTACTAGACTAGCTCATTGACCAAAGATGGCTATGGTTTCCTAGCCATAGACATGAGTTGTCATTTTATAACGGGATCACATCATTAGGAGAATGATGTGATGGACAAGACCCAAACTATAAATGTAGCATATGATCGTATCAAGTTTATTGCTATCATTTTCTGCATGTCAAGTATATATGTTCCTATGACCATGAGATCATGCAACTCACCTCCTCCGGAGGAATACCTTGTGTGTACCAAACGTTGCAACATAATTGGGTGACTATAAAGGTGCTCTATAGGTATCTTCGAGGGTGTCTGATGAGTTGGCATGGATCAAGACTGGGATTTGTCACTCTGTATGACGGAAAGGTATCTCAGGGCCCACTTGATAATACTACATCATAGTAAGCTTTTAAGCAATATGACTAATGGGTTAGCCACGGGATCTTGTATTATGGAACTAGTAAATAGACTTGCGATAACGAGATTGAACTAGGTATGGGTATACCGACGATCGAATCTCGGGCAAGTAACATATCGATAGACAAAGGGAACTCAATACGAGATTAGTTGAATCCTTAACAGCGAGGTTCGACCGATAAGATGTTCATAGAATATGTAGGAACCAGGTCCCGGTATTCGTTATTGAACATAGAGGTGTCTCGGTCATGTCTGCATAGTTCTCAAACCTGCAGGGTCAACACACTTAACGTTTGGTGACGATATAAGTATAGTTGAGTCATTATGGTGGTTACCGAAGGTTCTTTGGAGTCCCGGATGAGATCCCGGACGTGATGAGGAACTCCGAATGGTCTGGAGGTGAAGATTGATATATTGGACGAAGGGTATTGGAGTCCGTATGTTTCAGTCTTTGGGTGATGACCAGCATGACCGAAAGGGATTTCGGGGGGGGGGGGGGGCAAATGTTGGGTGGCCTCATGGGTCAAGGGGAGGGGGCAAACCAGCCCTCTAAGGGGTTGTGCGCCCCCTCACCCCATCCAACATTGCCAGAGGAGGTGGGAGCGCCCCCTAGGGTTCCCACCCCTTTGGCTTGGTGGCCAAGTCTCCTAAGGGGGAAGACCTATCTAGGGTTTCCCATTTGTGGCCGCCGGCCCTAGATGGGATCCCCTAGGGGCGCCCCCCTCTCCCCCTTCCCCCTATATATAGAGAGCTAGAGAGGGCAGCCACACCCTCATACACCACGGGGTTACCACTCCTCTCTCTCGTAGCTTTCTTCCTCTCCGTAGCGCTTAACGAAGATCTACTGAGATTCCGCCGTCGTGCTGTCGGAGGACTCGATCTACTACTTCGCCATCGTCATTTGGATTGAGGAGGTGAAGGCGTCATCAATCCGTAGGTGTGTTAAACGTGGAGGTGTCGTCCGTTCGGCACTTGGATTGGGAGTTTGTAGGACGGGTCGTGATTGGATCGCGAAGACGTTCGCGGGACGGATCGGGATTGGATCACGCAGACGTTCAACTACATCAAGCGTGTTTCTTAACGCTTCTGCTTAGCGATCTACAAGGGTATGTAGATCCAATCTCTCCTCTCGTAGATGATCATCTCCTATATTGATCTTGGTGAGCGTAGGAACATTATTGTTTCCCATGCAACGTTCCCCAAGTCAATCCCTTTTTCGGGTAACGGTGCTAGAATTGTCAAGTTGACGGGATAAAAATTGTGGTAGATTGGATAAACAGATCTCCATAAAAGGCAAAATAAAATAAGTAATAAAGAAGTGCAGCAAGGTATTTTTGTAATAATAGATATGAAAAGAAAAGCAAATAAAAATAGATCTCAAACAAATATGATAAAGAATAGACCTGGGGGGCGTTGTTCTCTAGTGGCTTCTCTCAAGAAATAGCACTCGGAGGGTAAACAAATTACTGTTGGGCAATTGATAGAAGATCGAATAATTATGACGATATCCAAGGCAATGATCAATATATAGGCATCACGTCCAAGATTAGTAGACCGACTCCTGCCTACATCTACTACTATTACTCCACACGTCGACCGCTATCCAGCATGCATCTAGTGTATTAAGGTCACGAAGAAACGTACTGATGCAATAAGAATGATGACATGATGTAAATGAGATATACTCGTGTATGAATATCCCCCATCTTGTTATCCTTAATAGCTATGATACATGTGTGTCTTGCTGCCCCTTCTATCACTGGGAAAGAACACTGCATGATCGAACTCATCACAAAGCACCTCTTCTCATGTCAAGAAAAATCTATCTAGTTGGCCTAAATAAAGCAAACATTCGAAGAATAAATATGAGTCTATAAATAATCATGCATATAAGAGATCAAAAGAAGACTCAAATAATATTCATGAATACAGATCTGATCATAAACTCAAAGTTCATCGGATCCCAAAAAACACACCGCAAAAAGAGTTACATGAAATAGATCTCCAATAGACCATTGTATTGAGAATCAAAAGACAGAGAGGAAGCCATCTGGCTAATGCCTATGAACCCTTAGGTCTATGATGAACTACTCACACATCATCAGAGAGGCACCAATGAGGATAATGAACCCCTCAGTGATGGTGTCTAGATTGGATCTCGTGGTTCTATTACTTGCGGCGGCTGGAATTGTGTTTCGTCGATTCCCTTAGGGTTTCTGGAATATTTGGAAATTTATAGGGCGAATAGGTGGTGCGGGAGGTCACAGAGGGGGCACAACCCCCATGGGTGCACCTGGGCCTCCTGGCACGCCCTGGTGGGTTATGCCCACCTCAGGCCTCCCCTCCGGAACATCTTTGGCCCACTGGGTGTCTTCTGGTCCAAAAAATCTCCCAAAAGTTTCGTTGCATTTGGATTCCGTTTGGTACTGATATTCTGCGGAAAAAACAAGCAAAAACAGCAACTGGCACTGGACACTATGTCAATAGGTTAGTCCCAAAAAATGATATAAAGTTACTATAAAATTATTGTAAAACATCCAAGAATGATAATATAACAGCATGGAACAAGCAAAAATTATAGATACGTTGGAGACTTACCACCCGCTTCAAAAACAGCCCTGCGGACGTGCCGAGAATCTAGGCCACCCGGGCCCCATTTATTCCCGCGTCCATTTACCTTCATCTCTCGCACCCCACTACACAATAAGCCCATGCACGGCGACACATATAGAGAGGACATACAGTGGTTCCAATGGCGCTCCCTGTGGCTCCAATGGCGCTCCTGGCGGCCGACGACGACAACAGGGTGCAGTTCACCATGCATCACGTAGTGGACACCAATGTGAGGCGGAAGGACCTCTTGGTGGTGTACAAGAACGAGCCGGTCTCGGTGGAGAGCTCCATCCAAACTATGGAGCAGATGCTTGCTGAGGACAAGTACCAAGTGGTCGGGTTCGACCTCAAGTTCACCAGCGGTCATGCCGGGCAAGATCAGAAGTTTGTCGTCACCCAATTGTGCGTGCGACATGACGTCCTCGTCTACCACTACCACCTAGCCAAAAGGCCTTGCGAGCATTTCTCCAGATTTATCAACAGCTCCAACTACAGTTTCGTTGCGGTGGACACCACCAACGATCTAAAAGCTCTCAGGGTTTCGGGCTTGACCTGCAAGAATATTGTCAACATCCGTGACCACTATAAGGTCTGGGGCAGCACATACAACAAACAGAACTCCCTGGTTGACCTCGCCTCGGCCATCATCGACCCCTACTACATGAAGGTGAAGGATGATAGCAAGAAGGACATGATCGCCTGGCATCAGAGACTGGATGAAGAACACATCAATTACGCAGCCAAGGACGCATGCACAAGCTACGAGATGTACAGGTTGATCGTTGACATGAGGAAGTGTCTTTCTCCTGCCCCAGACGAGGGATCGAGGCACAGAGCAGTGGCAGGAGCGTCACAAGAAGTAGATGACTAGATGATCATTTCTCCTAGTTCAAAATGCATGCGATTGTTTATTGATGTGTGTACGAATGATCTGTATGGCCGCCTATGTAATTGGATGTTTATTATATATATATATATATATATATATATATATATATATATATGTTGTTCTTCTGTAGACACAGCAAATCACATGGCATATTAGAAGCAATCGTCTGCGTTATTATTGGTTTTCACACACATTTTAGATTAAGGACCTGTTTGCCGTGTATCACACACATCTTGTTCAGTTGAACCGTTTTTGTTGTCTTGGCTCATCGCAAACAGTCGTCCGAGTGAATTGTATGCCCTCTATCACACACACCTTGATCTGGCTGACCATTCCGATTGTGTTGCCTAATCACACATAGTTGATCCTAGTAAATTGTATGCTATCTACCGCACACACCCTCATCTGGCTGGCCGTTTCTGTTGTTATGGATCATCGCAAACAGTTAATATAGATTAACCATATTCCACGCTTCACACGCGCATCTCTGATCTGAATCATGTTTGATGACTATGCAATCGCATATAGTTCGTCTCATTTTTTACAGTTTTATTACAGCACCATTTGTGATTAATGCATCACACACAGTTTCGTCTAAGGGCCTCTGATAGTAGTGTCGCGTTAGCAGCATCCTACAATAGTGCTAGTGCATTAAGTTCATGGGGAAATGGAGTAATGCAATAAGAACGATGACATGATGTAGACGAGATCTATTCATGTAGGAATAGCTCTCATCTTGGTATCCTTAATAGCAATGATACATGCGTGTCTTGCTTCCCCTTCTGTCACTGGGAAAGAACACCGCAAGATCAAACCCATCACAAAGCACCTCTTTCCATGGCATGAAAAATCGATCTAGTTGGCCTAACTAAACCAAAGATTCGAAGAAAAATATGAGGCTATAAATAATCATGCATATAAGAGATCAAAGTAGAATTTTATAAAATGTTTGATAAAAAATCTTTGAATGATGAGCATGATTGCAATGTTGTTAGTATGAATTCTTTGAATATTCATGATGCTAATGTTATGCAAAACCATAAGCTTGGGGAAGCTATGTTTGATGAAGATGATACTTTTAGTCCCCCAAGATTTGATGTGCAAATTTGTTATAATGATTGCATGCCTCCTATGTATGATGATTATAATGATGAAAGTGGATTTGGAGAGGTCATAACTTTATTTAATGATGAATCCACTACTTTGGAAGAGGTCTCAATTGACTATGACAACAAAGTTGCTATCTATGATGATTATGGTGATGACATGTATGCTATGAGGAATAATGATAACCATGAAACTTATCCTCATGATTGTAATTTTCAATCCCATGATAGTTATTTTGTTGAGTTTGGTCCCACTACTATTCATGAGAATAAATTTGCTTATGTGGAGAGTAATAAAATTTCTATGCTTGTGGATCATGAAAAGAATGCTTTATGTGATAGTTATATTGTTGAATTCATTCATGATGCTATTGAAAATCATTATGAGAGAGGAACATATGCTTTTACATATTGCAATAATATGAAGTTTCCTCTCTATGTGTTGAAAATCTTGAAGTTATGCTTGTTTTGCCTTCATATGCTAGTTGATTCTTCTTCCCATAATTTGTTTGCTCACAAAATCCCTATGCATAGGAAGTGGGTGAGACTTAAATGTGCTAGTCATATGCTTCATGCTGCTCTCTTTGTGTTTCAATTCTTATCTTTTACGTGAGCATCATTGAAATCATCATGCCTAGCTAAAAAGCATTAAAGAAAAGCGCTTGTTGGGAGACAACCCAACATTTACCTATATGATATCTACTATGCAACTTTATTCTTGTATACACGTGTTGGGCCTCCAAGCGCAGAGTTTTGTAGGACAGTAGCAATTTTCCCTCAAGTGGATGACCTTAGGTTTATCAATCCGTGAGAGGTGTAGGATGAAGATGGTCTCTCTCAAACGACCCTGCAACCAAGTACAAGAAATCTCTTGTGTCCCCAACACACCCAATACAAAGGAAAATTGTATAGGTGCACTAGTTCGGTGAAGAGATGGTGATAAAAGTGTAATATGGATGGTAGAAACATATTTTTATAATCTGAATAAATAAAAACAGCAAGGTAGAAAATAGTAAACGGCACAAAAACGGTATTGCAATGCTTGAAAACAAGGCCTAGGGTCCGTACTTCCGCTAGTGCAACCTCTCAACAATGCTAACATAGTTGGGTCATATGATTATCCCTCAAAGTGCAACGAAGAATCACTCCTCAGTTCCTATTAGCGGAGAACAAAAGATAGGAATTGTTTGTAGGGTATGAAACCACCTCAAAGCTATTCTTTCCGCTCGATCTATTCAAGAGTTCATACTAAAATAACGCAAAGCTATTTTTTCCATTCAATCTATCCTAGAGTTCGTACTAGAATAACACCAAAGCATATTCATATTCATAATACTCAATCCACACAATGAACTACAGAGAGACCCCAAAGTTTCTATCAGAGAAAACATAATAAAAACGTGCATCAATCCCTATGCATAGATTACCCCAATATCACCGCGGGAATCCGCGAGTTGAATGCCAAGACACATATCAAGTGAATCAATATGATACCCCAAATTTCACCTCAAGTATTCATACTGCAAGACGTACATCATGTGTTCTCATCTCTAAATATTCAATCCGACATGAAAAAACTTCAAAGGGTAAAGACTCAATTCATCACAACAAGAGTATAGAGGGGAGAAACATCATATGATCCTACTATATTAACAAAGCCCATGATATAGAGCACGAGAGAGAGAAAGAGAGATAAAACACATAGCTACTGGTACAAACCCTCAGCCCCGAGGGTGGACTACTCCCTCCTCATCATGGTGGCCGCCGGGATGATGAAGATGGCCACCGGAGATGATCCCCCCCTCCGGCAGGATGCTGGAACAGAACTAGATTGGTTTTCGATGGCAACGGAGCCTTGCGGCGGCGGAACTTCTTATCTAGGTTAACCCCGATGGGTTTCGGAATATTTGGGAATTTATAGTGCAAAGAGGGGGGTGCGGGAGGCCACCAAGGTGGGCACAACCCACCTGGGCGCGCCAGGGGGGCCTGGCGCGCCCTAGTGGGTTGTGCCCCCCTCGGGCACCACCCAGGTGCTTCTCTGGCCCAATGGATGTCTTCTGGCCCATAAAAAATCTCCGTGGAGTTTCGCGGTGTTTGGACTCCGTTTGATATTGATTTCATGCAATGTAAAAAACAAGCAAAAAAACAGCAAGTGGCACTGGGCACTGGGTCAATATGTTAGTCCCAAAAATGATGTAAAGTTTCTACAAAATGATTCTAAAACACCCAAGAATGATAAAATAACAGCATGAATACTTCATAATTATAGATACGTTGGAGACATATCAGCATCCCCAAGCTTAATTCCTACTCATCCTCGAGTAGGTAAATGATAAAAGAAATAATTTATGAAGTATGAATGCTAGCAAAGTGCATAAGTTTGGTCAATGATAATTTTAATCACTTTTCCTAGCAACATAACATCAATTCTTTCTTATAAAACTTATCATGTTATAGTAGCAACCAATTCACATGTTAAGGTTCAAACAATGAACTCTCTTGAAACTCAACAACTTATGTTCTTAGTCACAAAGCAATTGCAATTCAACTTATTCAACAGAGTCTAAGTAAGAGCTCCACATACTCAACCATCATATAGTCTTCTATGATTGCTAACACTCACCGCATACACATGAGCAAAACGTTTCAACCGGACACAAAGAAAGATAGGGGCTTATTGTTTTGCCTCCCAACGTATTCACCTCAAGGGTGATGTCAACAATAATAACTCATGCTACCCATATTCAACTGGACATATGTGCCAAGATCTTTCCTCACCACATGATGCTTGCCAAAAGAGAAAAATAAAAAGGAGTATAGAGAATAACTTTGACTCTTTGCATAAAAATAAATACTGAAAAGTAAAAGATAGGCCCTTCGCAGAGGGAAGAAGAAGTTGTCAGGTGCTTATTTGTTTGTATGCTCAACCCCTTAGTGCAAAAGAACGTCAAGTTATATTACCCCTTATGATAGCATCCTTTATTATGCAGTCCGTCGCTTTTATTGCTTTGCCATCACAAGTTCGTACAACGTTCAATTTTCTCTTGCACTAAAAGATCTAACACTTTCAGAAGCAATTTTTATTGCATTATTACACCGATGACAACTTACTTGAAGGATCTTGCTCAATGCTTAGGTAGGTATCGTGGACACTTGAAAATAATATTTGGGTTTAAGGGTTTTTGGACGCACAAGTAGTATCTCTACTTGGTGCGGAATTTTTGGCTAGCAAAGATGGGGGGCAAGCACCACATGTTGAAGGATCTATGACAATATAACTTCCATGTGAATATGAACAAACATAAATCATTATGTTGTCTTCCTTGTCCAACGTCAACCATTTTGGCATATAATATTTTGATGGGGGCCCACAATCACAAAAGATGTCCAGGATAGTGTATTTGCATGTGAAAGTTCTCTTCCTTATACTAATTATTCGTGAATTGCTTGTATGACCAATATTGTGATTGTCAAGCCTCAAAAGATTTCACTTTCTAAACCCAGTGTGAAGCTACCTCTAGGCATGATATGATTTCAACTTCATGACATTCAATTTATTCAACGATTAACTCATATGATATAAGTGAAGCGCAAGAGCAATTCCAAAGAAAAGAGCTTCATTGACGGGATGTGAATGCCGCTTACTTAGCCTCCTTGGCAACTATTCAAGGGCTCTATTTTATTTAAAAACTTTCAGATCTAAGTACTTTATTAAAACATCAAGCAAAACAAAATAAAATGACATTCCAAGGATAGCACAACTCATGTGAAGAAGCTAAAACTTAGGCTCAACCGATACTAACCGATAATTGTTGAAGAAGAAAGGTGGGATGCCTACCGGGGCATCCCCAAGCTTAGATGCTTGAGACTTCTTGAATATTGTATTGGGATGCCTTGGGAATCCCCAAGCTTGAGCTTTGGTGTCTCCTTAACTTCTCATATCACGGTTTTCCTAAATCTCAAAAGCTTCATCCACACAAAACTCAACAAGAACTCGTGAGATAAGTTAGTATAAACCAATGCAAAAACCTCATCATTATCTACTGTAGAAAATCACTAAAATTATTATTCAACATTTCATACTAAATGCCTCTGCATATTTAATACTCCTATCCTCAAATAGATTCATTAAACAAACAAGCATATTTGGTGTTATTTTAGTACGAACTCTTGGATAGATCGATCAGAAAGAATAGCTTCGAGGTGGTTTCATACCCTACAAATAATTTCTTCTTATGTTCTCCGCTAGACACTAGTACGCGTCGGTCCTATACAAACGGGTTTTAACCCCTTTACGCGACGACATTTGGAACCGTCGCCTAGTGAGTGTGGGTGATAGGGGGGTCCTTCCCACACGACCCAAAAACCGTCGGGGATATGCCCTCCTGGCACACACGCACGGCAAAACGAGGTCATGTGCGACCGGCGAGCACTCAAATACAGAAATACGTACAGTAGAGCTAAAAAAGACAATTATACAGGCAAAATTGTTTTCGGTCGCAAGTACATCCCACACGGTCAGTCCCCGCTAAACGTTTCCGTTCGTATGTACATCCCACGCAGTCGCTCCAAGGAAAATGTTTCCGTTCACAGATACATCACACACAATTTTTCCCGTTAAATCGTTTGCATTATTGAATGTATCACACACGGTCCATAGAGGAAACTGTGTGCAAAGGCCGTCCATCACACACAGTTTTTATGTGGTAAACATTTGCGCAAGGTGGCCTAACGCAAACAGTTTTCAAGAGAAAGTCGTGTGTGATTGTTCATTGATCCAACACGGTTTATTCCTAGAAACTGTGTGCGTTTCCTGAGGTCATCGCCCACGGTATTTTTTCAATAACTGTTTGCAATAGCAAAACCCAAATTAGCAGGCTAATTGCCCTCTTATTAATAATCCATTTATTAATCTAATTGACATTCATATTAAGCACATAATATATCTCATTTCCATATTAAGGAAGCAGAATTTCATAATTTAAATACATCAGAGTACAACATGATATAGCTTCAGCACTTAGCTACCCCATTACACAACTGCACCAGCACCAAGTTTCACATGCAACATGTAGAACCTTTTGGAATTAGCATCATAGATGGTATATAGACAGATGCATCTCATCTGGAAAACTGCTGAAGCGGAAGGCGAATATTGAGCCTTCATTCATGTTGAAGGTCTTTGCAACTTTAGGCCAGTGCCTGTGGATGATTGACCGTCCGTCCTTCGTCCTCTTCAGGAACCGTGGGTGTTGTATGAAAACATTCCTCGTCTCCTGACCATAGAGGTGGTTTGAGAGGTAATCATCAGTGAACTGCTTTGGAAAGGCCTGAAAACAAGGATGTGCATAAATATCTTCTCTATATTGGAAATGGGGCAAATGTGACACTCCAAAAAAAATTTACTTGGTTTTTGACAAAACCCTTTTTATTTGACTTAAGGGAGGCCATTTAAAATCTTTCCAAAAGCCCCTCCTTCTCAAAAAAAAATTCCCCTCTGACAAGTATTTTATTTTTGTATCTTCCTCAACCTTGGTGTTTGGTTTTAAAAAACCTTCCTTCTGATTTTAACTCATCTCAATAAATTTTTGGAAAAAACTAAATTTTCTATTAAAAAGAAACCCTATGGGTTTTGGGGCTATTCTTTTGTTTTGCAACCACCCTTTGTTTTACCATGCCCCATGTTAATATTTCTCCCAGATCCCCTCCCTCCACTTTGGGCCAAGCCAAATATTCTATTCCATCAAGTTCAACCCATTTTTGAATTTTATTTCATTTATTTTAACCTCAAAAGTAATTTTGTCTTTTATTTTGGGCCTAGGTGATTTACAAAGGAAGTGTCTGTTTTCCTTTGAGATTTGACCTCAAACCAACTCCCCTGGCTAGTCCCTAGCACCCCCAACCTAGATCCATCAAGATCCACTCTTCCTCAGATCAAAATTTTCAAGTTTCACACACTGCATGTTTGGACTAGATTTGGCAAATTTGATGAAATTCAAAATTTTCCTTCTCCAAAAATTCTACCAAAATTCAGGCAGCCCCCAGGTGCATTGAGAGGCCACCCCACCAAAGATCAGCTCCAGATAAATTCCCCACATGCCAAAATCATTTCATCAAGCACCGACAGCATCGTTGTCGTTCATTTTCAGAGTTCGGTGTTCACCGACCGACAAAGGCTGCTTTCTTCAGTGGTCGCGCGTCGATCTCACCAAAGCACTCTCTGGAGCCTTGCGCACCGCACCTCTCTCTTATCCGGCGTCCGACGGTCCCTTGACGGACACCACCGTCGGTGGTGACGGGTCCCACCGACGCCGGCAGCTTCTGCGGTGGCAGAGCCAACCGAGGCGGCCAGCAGGGATCAGCCCAGCTTTCGGCGCCGTCCAGCACCGCCAAACCACCCGAGGTCTCCGCGTGGCCGTTTTCTTGCCTGCACGCGCTGTGGCGCTGTCGCCGTGGCCTGAGCAGTGCAGAGCGCGCTCCGTGCCGCCGTCGTGCTCCGTGCGTCCTTCCGTTGGGAACTTGGAGTGGCAGCCAAGGCAGGCCAAGTTTAGCGCCTAAACCAAACCAGTAAACCTCCACGGTGATGCCTAGCCCCCTAAACCGCCTGACCAACCGTTGCACCGCCGTAATCGTCGCCGGAGATTTCCCGTTCACGGCCACCGCCTCGGATCATCTATAAAAGGAGGTCCCCAGCGTTCTCGACCCTCAAGACAACCACTCCACCTCACGAGCCCCCGCCAAGCCACCAGAGGACCCCGAGGAGGTCTCCTTCCCGACTCGGCCGCCCGATCCGCCTCGGGCTCCGGCTTGATCCACTCGGTGAGGCCACCTCCGACTCCCAAACCACGCCAAGAGCCCTCGGGTGCACCCAAAGGTCCTAATCCGAGCCTCAATTCGTGTTGTGTAGCCCTCCCCGACGAGATCCACCGACCCGAACCACCACCCGCCGAGTTGAGGCCGCCGGCCGACGTGGTGCTCGCTGTCGACCAACTCCACCACACATAGGTGCGGAAGGACCCAAGGAACCCAGAGGTACCACCCACCTCCTCGACTTCGCCGTGGATCGCCGCCGCGACCACCGCAGCCTCGGCGCCCGTGACTGCTCAGAATTTAAACCCGACAAGTGGGACCCCCCCCCCCCCCCGTCAGCTTTTTATTCTTTTCGAAACGTTTTCTGAAAACGCCTTCGGGCAGAATACGTCTTCCTTTACAGATGGCGGGTTTTTAATCGAACCGTTTTCTGTTTTTATAAGCTAGCCCCTAGGAACTTTCTGTTTCATTACAGACAAATCCCTGGACTAAAACCTTTATAAATTTTAAACAGAAAATGATTTTTGATTGATTCTTTTTCTGTCACCTTTGTTTTTCTGTCTAGTGTTTTATCATGTTTATTTGAAAAATATTTGGAACACTTTTTATGAACACACGGTATTTACGTTAGTACGTATCTTTTCTTGTACCGTAGATACCTGAAGAGGTGACGGTACCGCGAACTTCACCGAGCTAGACTCCGACTACTCCAAACCAGGCAAGCACGTTTGAACCTTTGATATGATGAGTGTTCTGCATGTTTGCATTGAGTAGTCAGTTCATGGCATGATCATATGCATATCGGTAAGAGTTATATTACATGCAAAGCCATTGCAAGTGAGCTTTGAAACTCGATTGTGTGATTTGATGTGAGTTTACATGATCATGTGGTGACATGATGGGTGGTAATATGGTATTGTTGTGGCATGCCAGTCTTATGCCAAACAACTTAACCCCAGTGTCAACGTGAATCAAGTCACGTGATCACCCGTTCTTTTCCTTGTACTACCACATGTTTTCTTTATGGAATATGGTTTAGTAAGTTGCAAACCTCTTTCCTGGTACACACCAAACAGAGGGGCCGGGATGAGGGTTCCATGGCCCTGGATTAAAGCCCGCCATCCGTCGGGGAGCATGGGTGTTTCCGTTGGGACCGAGAGGGGCACCCTTAGAGCGCCATGAGATAAATTTGATCCCATGCTATTCGAGGTTGTGACCTCCCGTCTTAGAGTTTTTCTTGAACGTTGCCTAGGGTGAATCCTGGCAGCGGAATGTGGAATTGGGTGTGTCTTTGGATTGATGTGTTTCTTCTAAAATACCGTAAACGGAACTAGTCCCTTGCGACTCACCGAAATGCGTTGGCTGTGGTTTAATAGTACAAACTCGCAGAGTCAAACTCATCCAAGTAACCGTGTCTATGATCAAGGTCGGTGTTCAACTTGTCCTTGTCAATCTCAACGTCGATATCCTTGACGATCTCCGGTGAACAACCATGTGTGGAAAACATGGCTATACGATTACTCCTGTGGATGGACTAACCCGATTATTATTATTATGTGCTGAGTCTTTTCCTTGGAATGGTCTATGCTGCTTGAATACGACGATGAAATATAAGCCCTTTATGTGATGTCACTCAGACGTCTGACTGTGGCATTTATGTTGTTTACTTCTCATATAAGCCCTTTATGTGATGTCGCTCAGACGTCCGATCGTGGCATTTATGTTGTTTACTTCGATATAAGCCCTTTATGTGATGTCGCCGACGTCCGATCGTGGCATTTATGTTGTTTACGCTCGATATAAGCCCTTTATGTGATGTCGCCGACGTCCGATCGTGGCATTTATGTTGTTTATTTTCGATATAAGCCCTTTATGTGATGTCGCCGACGTCCGATCGTGCCATTTATGCTGTTTGTTTTCGATATAAGCCCTTTATGCGATGTCGCTTTGACGTCCGATCGTGGCATGCATTGTCATTTACCTTTCAATATAAGCCCTTTATGTGGTGTCGCTTAGACGCCTCGATCATGACATGTTAATTTATTCGTTCACCATTCGAGGCGTCGTTTCACACACTCGGTCGGTTTTCGATTATTTCATGGGATTTCGGAGGACTACCGCCCGACTTCCTTTATTATTCATGACGAGCAAGTTAATTATTGAGAGTTCATTGCAAATTACTCATGATGCATCATGCTTACATTTGTTATATCTTATGTCCGAATCTGTCTTGCGAGTACATTCAAAGTACTCACCTCGCTTGTTGATTTGGCCGATGTTGACAAAGGCGATCTTATGGATGAAGAGTTCGATAGCGAGTCCGACGCCTAGAGGAGTCCCGATCCCGTGCGATCCTGGAATTTATCACTTGTACCATATCCGCTTCCGCTACCGAATAAATCATCGAGCCTCACTTGACGCTTCGATGAGCTGCAAGAGTAGGAGTCAATGTCACCCACTTCAACCGTGACATATCCACCACCACGCTTAAATACGAGTCGATGGTATGCCACCACACCCCGCGCCATATCCGCCTTTATGTATATTATTGGCATGCTTGTAATAAAATTGTTGAGCAACCTCAGCTCAACCTTGTAATATATTTAGTACTTCCGGATTTCTGTATCAAGAATTTGTCTACCAAAGGAGGAGGACTCTCCTGTCTTCGAATAACAAGATCGGTTTCTCAATAAGTATTTTATTGAAAACCGGTCGTGACAAACTTGGTATCGAGCCAGTGACTGTAGGAAGCCACTAGGTGCAATCGCTAATCGGTTATTAAGCGTTTTAATGCGATTTTAGCATTTTTGCAAAACGTAGCAATTTTTCATTAGTCATCATAAATTTATGATCTGACTATTCGGAAGTTTTGTCTACTTTTGTAGATGGCTAGCAGCGACTGTGAGTCAAAGGTGTTCGCCAATGTTCCTGAGGGATTTATCAAGCTCCTCACCTACATCGTCAAGATCGCGATTGGGCCATCAGTTAGCCCAAAGGTTCACACTCTACCAACACAAGATCAGCGACGGTATGTCTATGCACCAGACGCTGCAGTTCAAGGGAGGACGTTCAGAGTCACGCCAATTCAGATTTGTTGGCAGGGCCATGCCTACGAAGAGGCATGCCATGCAGATGGCTGCCCATGAGGTGATAGCTCGTCTCCGGGATGTTCTTCCCTCGATGAAGACTCGCCACTACCGCTACCTTCCATGCCACGCGCCATACACGTGTCACTATGCATTCGCTTGCCCCGCAGGAGAGCGAGACGAGGCTATTGAGATGCTTGTGGAATACCTCCAGGCACTGGAGGCATCATTTGATAACCTTGTGGACGACCTTGTGGCTGCCCGTATGGACTCAGTCCATGGCTGTGCCGCCAACAGGAGGGAGCTCCTACACACCGCACCACCACTGACCTTCCTCTCGTCCTCAGCATCTTATTCACCTGCCATCCTCGCCACCGCCGTCAGCCTGCCTACCACCGAGGAGTTCGACCAGGTCATCGGGCCCACTCCAGTCCGTGTTGCACCACCTATTGCGCCCACTCCAGTCCGTGTGGCACCACCTATTGCGCCTGCCCCAGTCCGTGTTGCACCGCCTCTCGCGCCCGCTCCAGCTTCTCAGTGCAGCACTTCACGCCTGGAGCCTATTAGTGAGGAGGAGGTTGAGTCCCCAGCGTCTCTGGGCCTCACCCTCGGCAGGCCAAGGGAAGTCCTTACCATCTCCGACTGAGTACGCCTAGCAACCCAGCGTTGCGCCAGCTTGTATAATATGTTTATATGTATATAGGTTGTGAGAAGTAGTTTGTATGCGCATCATGTAGGAACTGGGAGAAGTGCACTAGCCTAAATAACATGTCAGGATTGTGTACGCACATCCTGAGTGATGTATTGTATAATTACCGCTATGCGTGTAAAATATGTAATCGAGCAGTCCTTCTCCGCGGCGCTATCAAATATTTTCTTGAAAAATCTTGGAGTGGTTAAAAAATCGCCTTTGAGTATTTACTTATTTTATGGATCAATTTCTTTTCCTTATGATTTTTTTCAAAATATATCCCCAGTAGAAAATGTCTCGTCCTTGGACTTGTTCCATGCCAAATCCGCCAAAAGAGAATTATGGCACCCAAACCAGCAACAACTTCACACAGGGGACAGTCAAGTCAACAGGCGTTGAGACAGCTTTTTCTCAAGTGTGCCGCCTTTATGAGCAAAGCCAAGAACAACACCATGAAATGATGAACCAGGTCATCAATATGGGAAATCACCGTGGATCGACCAAGACAATCCAAACTGCTCGAACTACAAAAGACGCGTCCCCCAACTTTCTCGCACACTGACAAACCTCTTGAGGCCGATGACTGGCTTCGAGACATTGAAAGGAAATTGATTATTGCACAATGTTCAGACCGTGAGAAGGTACTATATGCACCTCACTACCTCACAGGAGCATTTGCGTCATGGTGGGAGAATTTCCTACACATGCACCCCAATGAGAATAACATCACCTGGGAGGAATTGAAGGAAGGTTTTCGTGGGGCGCATATTCCCAAAAGCGTTATGAAAATCAAGAAGAGGGAGTTTGACGACCTCAAGCAAAGAGGCATGACGGTGACTGAGTACAACAACCAGTTTACTCAGTTATCTCGCTACGCCAACGAAGAACACATGACGGAAAGTAAGAAGATGGAAAAGTTTCTGGACGGTCTTGCACCAACACTTAAATGCCAGCTGGTTGTACACACCTTTCCAGACTTCAAAACACTTGTGGACAAGGCCATTACCCTGGAAAATGAGCGCCGCAGTTTGGAAGATTTTCGCAAGCGCAAGGGGGACCAAACTACTCAAGCTTGCAACAACCGAAGCAAGACTGACTTCCAGAAAAGTGGAGCAAACAAGTCCACAACCAATATTCCGCGCTCGATCAAGAGTTATCACGCGAGGGACAAGGATTTCACATACCGCCCAGGTGTTACTTGCTATGCTTGTGGAGAAGAAGGGCACTATGCCAAGCAGTGCCCAAAGCCAAGAAACTCGGCTCCCACGCCGAACCACGGTGGGAATAATTCAGCACCCAAGTGTAACAATTTCAACCCCAATAATAATCACAAGAAGGGTCACTTGAACCATGTGACCAAGGAGGAAGCATGAATGCCCCGGATATCGTGACTCAGTCGTTCCTGTCAACACAATACCTGCCACGGTTTTATTTGATTCTGGAGCTTCTCACTCGTTCATTTCAAAGAAGTTTGCTTTGCAAAATGATTTTTCGATGCTTCCCCTGGAAAAATCCATGATCATCAAGTCCCCCGGGATTAAGCAAGTTACTCAGAGTTACTGCCAAGGTGTGGTTATTGAGTTTGAGGGATTGAGGTTTCACGCCAACCTTATTGTATTGGAAAATAAGGGATTGGATGTCATCCTAGGAATGGATTGGTTAACCACCAACAAAGGATTTATTGACTGCTTCAACCGGACAGTAATTCTTACCACCATCACGGGAAGACAATAAAAGTTTCAGCCCAAGAGAGACAAATATCCCGGCAACCGAGGTTGAACAAGGTGGACGTTTCTGAGTTAAGCAAAGTTCCAGTAGTGTGTGAGTTTCCAGACGTATTTCCCGAAGAACAACCAGGCATGCCACCGCATCCGGAGATAGAATTCAGCATTGAGCTAGCACCTAGAACCACCCCCATTTACAAGAAACCATACAGAATGGCACCCTCAGAGTTGGTGGAATTAAATAAGAAAATAAAAGAATTACTGGACAAAGGATTCATACGAGCCAGCTCCTCACCTTGGGGCTCTCCAGTTTTATTTGCCAAGAAAAAGAATGGGACACTGAGACTGTGTATAGACTATCAAGCACTCAACATGGTCACAATCAAGAACAAATATCCGATGCCACGGATAAATGATTTATTTGACCAGCTCGCTCAAGCCAAGGTTTTCAAAGATTGACTTAAGGTCGATACCATCAATTGAAAGTATGCATGTAAGATATCCCCAAGACAGCCTTCACCTCCGGATATGGGCTGTATGAGTTTACAAAGTGATGTCGCTTTGGTCTCGACCAACGCCTCAAGATATTTCGTCCACCTCATGAACAAAGTGTTTATGAGATTTATGGACAAATTTGTTGTGGTGTTTATCGATGATATTCGTATACTCCAAGACACCGTAAGATCATGCCGAACATCTCGTAATTGTACTAGGGGAATTAAGGAAAAATCAATTATACGCCAAGTTCAAAGAATGTGAATTTTGGTTGAGACAAGTTGGTTTCCTAGGCCATGTATTAACACAGGAAGGTATTGCCGTAGACCCGGAGAAGGTCAAGGCCGTACTCGGTTGGAAACCACCAGCCAGCGTAACGGATGTAAGAAGTTTCTTGGGAATGGCAGGGTATTACCGAAGGTTCATTAAAGGGTTCTCCACCATAGCAAAGCCGATGACGCAGTTGCTCAAGAAGGACAAGAAATTTGTTTGGACGGAAGCTTGCGAGAAAAGTTTCCAAGACCTCAAAAGGAAAGTAACAACAGCACCAATATTGGTTGTGCCAGACATACACAAAAGTTTTGAGGTATATTGTGACGCCTCCAGGAAGGGCCTTGGTTGCGTATTAATGCAAGAAGGCAAGGTAGTCGCGTATGCCTCCAGGAAACTACGCAAGCATGAAGAAAATTATCCTACGCATGATTTGGAACCGGCAGCAGTCATTCATGCACTCAAGGAGTGGAGGCACTTTTTACTCGGAAACCGTTGTGAAATATACACGGACCATAAAAGCCTCAAGTACATTTTCACACAACCGGAACTCAATTTACGGCAACGGCGCTGGTTGGAATTAGTGAAAGATTATGATGTCGGTATTCACTACCATCCAGGAAAGGTGAATGTTGTGGCTGATGCGCTTAGCCGAAACCCCAGTTCGGGCAACGACAGTCTGCCAGACTTGAGACCTGAATTTCAGCAAGAGTTCGCCAAACTCAACATGGTGATGGTCGCCGAAGGAGACATGTCAAACTTGGATATACAGCCTACCTTAATGCAGCAAATTAAGGAGGCTCAGCATGGACACCCCAGCATCGAAGGCATAAAAAGGAAAGTGAGTTTGGGCAAGGCCTCTGAATTTATCATAGACAATGAGGGAATACTATGGTACGGAGACAGACTTTGCGTACCAAATATAGAAGACCTCAAACAGCAAATCCTAGCCGAAGGCCACACTGCTCCATATTCGATCCACCCGGGAGGAACCAAATGTACAAAGACATCAAGGAAAAGTTTTGGTGGCACGGTATGAAGAGGGATATAGCCACCTTCATTGCATGTTGTGATTCGTGTCAACGCATTAAGGCCGAGCATCAAAAACCGGCATGATTATTGCAGCCAAACAGGATACCTGAGTGGAAATGGGATGAGATCGGGATAGACTTTATTGTTGGACTACCCCGGTCACGACACGGAAATGATGCCATATGGGTCATCACAGACAGATTAACCAAGGTGGCACACTTCATTCCCGTGAAGACAACCTACACCACTCAGAAGCTTGCTAAGCTTTATCTCTCTCGCATAGTTTGCCAAAGATGGAGTCCCAAAGACTATAATATCCTATGAGGCACTCAATTCGTCTCTAGATTTTGGGATCAATTACAACAAGCTCTGGGTACTCAACTGGCATTCAGTACAGCATACCACCCCCAGACCGATGGG
Organism: Aegilops bicornis; assembly: GCA_021605145.1. Taxonomy (NCBI): domain Eukaryota; kingdom Viridiplantae; phylum Streptophyta; class Magnoliopsida; order Poales; family Poaceae; genus Aegilops; species Aegilops bicornis. The sequence continues at coordinate 335,605,904 of CM038672.1, read as the reverse complement.
CAGACTGAACGTGTAAACCAAATACTAGATGACATGCTGAGGGCGTGTGTCCTCACCTATGGGACCAGTTGGGAAGAAAGCTTGCCATATGCCGAGTTTGCATACAACAACAGTTACCAAGCCAGCTCGCAAATGGCACCCTTCAAGCCTTGTATGGACGGAGATGTCGTACTCCATTGAATTGGTCGAGACCGGAGATAGCCGTATCTTCGCCCCGATATGCTCAAGGAAGCCGAGGAGAAAGTTAGGCTAATCAGGGATAGACTCAAGATAGCTCAAAAGCCGGCGATGAAGAGTTATTACGATCGAAAACATCGGGGAGTCAGTTTTGAACCCGGTGAGTATGTGTACCTCCGAGTATCTCCTATGAGGGGCCTACAATGGTTCAAGATTAAAGGAAAGCTAGCACCAAGATTTATCGGACCCTTCTGTGTAGTAGCACGAAGAGGCACAGTAGCCTACCAGCTAGACCTACCCGAAGAGCTGTCCGACGTCCACGACGTGTTCCACGTCTCGCAGTTGAGGAAATGTGTGAGCAACCCAGAAAAGAAGGTATCCCATGAGAACATTGATGTACAACCAGGCCTCACCTACAGGGAACACCCAATAAAAATATTGGAGGAGTCTGAAAGGAGAACCCGTCAGAAGGTAATCAAGTTTTTCAAAGTACAGTGGAGCAATCACACCGAAGATGAGGCAACATGGGAAAGAGAGGATTTTCTTCGAGCAGAACACCCACACCTATTTGAGGATCAGCTGAAATCTCGGGGACGAGATTTTTCTTAAGGGGGTAGGTGTTGTGACACTCCAAAAAATTTTACTTGGTTTTTGACAAAACCCTTTTATTTGACTTAAAGGAGGCCATTTAAAATCTTTCCAAAAGCCCCTCCTTCTCAAAAAAATTCCCACAATGACAAGTATTTTATTTTTGTATCTTCCTCAACCTTGGTGTTTGGGTTTAAAAAACCTTCCTTCTGATTTTAACTCATCTCAATAAATTTTTGGAAAAAACTAAATTTTCTATTAAAAAGAAACCCTATGGGTATTGGGGCTATTCTTTTGTTTTGCAACCACCCTTTGTTTTACCATGCCCCATGTTAATATTTCTCCCAAATCCCCTCCCTTCACTTTGGGCCAAGCCAAATATTCTATTCCAACAAGTTCAACCCATTTTTGAATTTTATTTCATTTATTTTAACCTCAAAAGTAATTCTGTCTTTTATTTTGGGCCTAGGTGATTTACAAAGGAAGTGTCTGTTTTCCATTGAGTTTTGACCTCAAACCAACTCCCCTGGCTAGTCCCTAGCACCCCCAACCTAGATCCATCAAGATCCACTCTTCCTCAGTTCAAAATTTTCAAGTTTCACACACTGCAAGTTTGGACCAGATTTGGCAAATTTGATGAAATTCATATTTTTTCTTCTCCAAAAATTCTACCAAAATTCAGGCAGCCCTAGGTGTATTGAGAGGCCATCTCACCAAAGATCAGCTCCAGATAAATTCCCCACATGCCAAAATCATTTCATCAAGCACCTGACAGGCACTGTTGCTGTTCATTTTCAGAGAGTTCAGTGTTCAGTCGACTGACAGTGTCATTTTCTTCAGGGTCGCGGCATCGATCTTACCAGTGCACTCTCTGGAGCCCTGCGCACTACACCTCTCTCTTATCTGGAGCGCCGCACGGTCCCTTGGACGGACACCACCGTCGGTGGTGACGTGTCCCGCCGACATCGGCTGCTTCTGTGGTGGCAGAGCCAACCGAGGCGGCCAGCAGGGATCAGCCCAGCTTTCGGCGCCGTCCAGCACCGCCCAAACCACCCGAGGTCTCCGTGTGGCCGTCTATTTGCCTGCATGCGCTGCGGCGCTGTCGCCGTGGCCTGGGCAGCGCAGATCACGCTCCCTGCCGCCAGCATGCTCCGTGCGCCGTTCCGTTCGGAACTTGGAGTGGCAGCCAAGGCAGGCCAAGTTTAGCGCCTAAACCAAACCAGTAAACCTCCACGGTGATGCCTAGCCCCCTAAACCTCCTGACCAACCGTTGCACCGCCGTAATCGTCGCCGGAGATTTCCTGCTCACGGCCACCGCCTCGGATCATCTATAAAAGGAGGTCCCAGCGCCCCTCGACCCGCACCACCACTCCACCTCACGAGCCCCGCCAAGCCACCAGGAGGACCCCGAGGAGGTCTCCTTCCCGACTCGGCCGCCTGATCCTCCCGGGCTCGGCTTGATCCACTCAGGTGAGGCCACCTCCGACTCCCAAACCACGACAGCAGCCCTCGGGTGCACCCAGTGTCCTAACCCGAGCCTCAATTCGTGTTGTGTAGCCCTCCCCGACGAGATCCACCGACGCCTGAACCACCACCCGCCGGAGTTGAGGCCGCCATAGACGTGGTGCTCGCCGTCGACCAACTCCACCACCCAGAGGTGCGGAAGGACCCAAGGAACCCGTAGGTACCACCCACTCCTCCTGACTCGCCGTGGATCGCCGTCGGCGACCACCGCAGCTCTCGGGCGCCGGTGACTCTGTTCAGAGTTTAAACCCGACAAGTGGGACCCCCCACCCCGTTAGCTTTTTATTCTTTTCGAAACGTTTTCGGAAAACGCCTTCGGGCAGAATACGTCTTCGTTTAGAGTTGGCGGGTTTTTAATCGAACCGTTTTCTGTTTTTGTAAGCTAGCCCCTGGGAACTTTCTGTTTCATTACAGACAAGTCCCTGGACTAAAACCTTTATAACTTTTAAACAGAAAATGATTTTTCATTGATTCTTTTTCTGTCACCTTTGTTTTTCTGTCTAGTTTTTTATCATGTTTGTTTGAAAAATATTTGGAACACTTTTTATGCACACACGGTATTTATGTTAGTACGTATCTTTTCTTGTATCGTAGATACCGGAAGAGGTGACGGGACCGCGAACTTCACCGAGCTAGACTCCGACTACTCCGAACCAGGCAAGCACGTTTGAACCTTTGATATGATGAGTGTTTTGCATGTTTCCATTGAGTAGTCAGTTCATGGCATGATTATATGCATATCGGTAAGAGTTATATTACATGCAAAGCCATTGCAAGTGAGCTTCGAAACTCGATGTGTGATTTGATGTGAGTTTACATGATCATGTGGTGACATGATGGGTGGTAGGATGGTATTGTTGTGGCATGCCAGTCTTATGCCAAACAACTTAACCCCAGTGTCAACGTGAATCAAGTCACGTGATCACCCGTTCTTTTCCTTGTACTACCACATGTTTTCTTTATGGAATATGGTTTAGTAAGTTGCAAACCTCTTTCCTGGTACACACCAAACAGAGGGGCCGGGATGAGGGTTCCATGGCCCTGGATTAAATCCCGTCATACGGTCAAGGAGCATGGGCGTTTCCGGTTGGGACCGAGAGGGGGGCACTCCTTAGAGCGCGCGAGATAAATTTGATCCCATGCTATTCGAGGTTGTGACCTCCCGGTCTTAGAGTTTTTCTTGAACGTTGCCTAGGGTGAATCCTGGCAGCGGAATGTGGAATTGGGTGTGTACTGGATTTATGTGTTTCTTCTAAAATACCAGAACGGAACTAGTCCCTTGCGACTCTTGAAATGCGTTGGGCTGTGGTTTAATAGTACAAACTCTGCAGAGTCAAACTCATCCAAGTAACCGTGTCTATGATCAAGGTCGGTGTTCAACTTGTCCTTGTCAATCTCAAATACGATATCCTTGACGATCTCCGGTGAACAACCATGTGTGGAAAACATGGCTATATGATTACTCCTGTGGATGGACTAACCCGATTATTATTATTATGTGCTGAGTCTTTTCCTTGGAATGGTCTATGCTGCTTGAATACGACGATGAAATATAAGCCCTTTATGTGATGTCGCTCAGACGTCTGACTGTGGCATTTATGTTGTTTACTTCATATAAGCCCTTTATGTGATGTCGCCGACGTCCGATCGTGGCATCTATGTTGTTTACTTACGATATAAGCCCTTTATGTGATGTCGCCAGACGTCCGATCGCGTGGCATTTATGTTGTTTACGTTCGATATAAGCCCTTTATGTGATGTCGCTCAGACGTCCGACTGTGGCATTTATGTTGTTTATTTTCGATATAAGCCCTTTATGTGATGTCGCTCAGATGTCCGACTGTGGCATTTATGCTGTTTGTTTTCGATATAAGCCCTTTATGTGATGTCGCTTTGACGTCCGACTGCGGCACGCATTGTCATTTACCTTTCAATATAAGCCCTTTATGTGGTGTCGCTTAGACGCCCGACTGCGGCATGTTAATTTATTCGCTCACCATTCGAAGCGTCGTTTTAGACACTCGATCGGTTTTCAGTTATTTCTGTTGGGATTTCGGGAGGACTACCGCCCGACTTCCTTTTATTATTCATGTCATGCAAGTTTATTATTGAGTGTGCATTGCAAATTACTCATGATGCATCATGCTTACATTTGTTATATCTTATGTCTGAACTGTCTTGCGAGTACATTCAAAGTACTCACCTCGCTTGTTGATTTGGCCAGATGTTGACGAAGGCGATCTTATGGATGAAGAGTTCGATAGCGAGTCCGACGCCTAGAGGAGTCCCAGTCAGTCCCGTGCGATCCTGGAATTTATCACTTGTACCATATCCGCTCATGACCGAATAAATCATCGAGCCTCACTTGACGCCGATGAGCTGCAAGAGTAGGAGTCAATGTCACCCACTTCACTGTGACATATCCACCACCACGCTTAAATACGAAGTCAAGAGTATGCCACCACATCCTCGTGCCATATCCGCCTTTATGTATATTATTGGCGTGCTTGTAATAAAATTGTTGAGCAACCTCAGCTCAACCCTGTAATATATTTAGTACTTCTGGATTTCTGTATCAAGAATTTGTCTACCAGTGAGGAGGACTCTCTTGTAGTGGGAATAACAAGATCGGTTTCTCAATAAGTATTTTATTGAAAAACTGGTCATGATAGCAAAGGAATAAAAAAGGCAAGGTATAATAGTTAGTACCATCTTGTGGTGAACTGATGTCCTCTTCATTGTGCAGACAAAGATCTTGTTGTTTTTGTCGCTAATTTCTTTATCCTAACAATCTTTCTAAGTGTCTTGATTTGATTGATATTTGTGGACAACTCATTTCCCCATATGCAAAAAGGGTTGAATAGTGGGTCAAAACCCTCTGACAATAGGACCTACATGTGCAAGACCAAATTGTTAAAAACCTAAATATTAGAATGGTTCCTGCAATTGCACAATAATGTGCTATTAGACAACGGACCATGCACGTGCTAACCTCGATGTAAACCTCAGTGCTTCCCATTGTTTCCCTGCAACACATATACGGTAGTTAGTCATCAGGTTAAGTAAGGGTTCGCATACTATCAATAAAATATGTTGATGAAAAATAAGCACATTGCAGATTCATTAAATTAATTTAAGCCACGTGGAAAACCCATTTGTCCAAACCAAGCATGATTAAGAACTAGGAAATATAGCACTTGTATATGTTTCTCATGTATTAGGTGCAGCCAAATTTGATTTATTCCTCACATGCACAACAATACAAAATTCTACCCACGACAATTGGACATCGCATTGCAGAATTGAACCAAGCAGTTAACTAAACACCACAACAAATGAACCAAACATTAACTGAGCACCACATTGCACAATATAACTTACTCCTAATAGAAGATCACACAGTTAACCAAACAGTTAACTACAGCCAATTGTAGCAGTTGTATTTGTTTCTCATGTATTTACTATAGCCAAATTCAATTTATTCCTCACATGGTATACAATAACAGAATGCACCCACAACTATTGAACATCGCATTGCAGAATTGAACCAAACAGTTAATCGAACACCACAACACAAATGAACCAAACATTAACTGAGCACCACATTGCACAATGTATAACCAAACCAAGCATGCTTGACAACTTGGAAATATAGCAATTGTATTCGTTTCTCATGTATTTTGTAAAGATAAATTCGACTTATTTCACATGGAAGACAATACAAAATTGCAGCCTGAAGAATTGAACATCACATTTGTAGAACTGAACCAAACAGTTAACTGAAGACGACAACTAATTAACAAAACAATTAATAAGTGAGCACCACATTGCACGACATATAGAACATATACACTAGAGCAACAGATTGCATGGTAAAATTAGATAGCACAATTCACTAGAATTTGTGAAGGAAAGGAAGGAGCAGCACACGCACCGGGTAAACCGAGCATGCTTAACCGGTGTAGCTAGAAAATGGCAAGGTGCTCCTCCAAGATCTGGGGGTTGGCACAAATGGCAGTGGCCGCGATTGTGACCTCATTCGCGCATGTGGCCGCGATTTGCTTCTCTGGTGCCAAATGCTCCTTGAGATCCTGGCTACACTGCATGCACCATGGCTTAGGGCCGCGCTTATTTGGTGGAGGGGTCGGTGATTTGGGTGGAAGGTGTCGCACTTGCGCCGGTGGTCGGGGCATGTGGGATGTAGAGGGAGGAGGAGGATGGGGGTCGGGTGTGGATTACCTAACTGGATAGACGAGGCCGAGCAGTCGCCGACGAGGAGGCGGCGGCGCTGCAAGCAAGGAGTGAAGGTTTCAACTTGGAAAGGAAGGCGGAAACAGGGGAAATGTGGCTTTTGGTAAGGGGGAGGGGCGGGGAGGTAGATATTTCCACGGAAGCCGAGAATTCGGAATCGCTTCAAATAAAAAATCATGCCAAGACAAAGTGTCAATGACACGGTCCCTTATTCGAACTATGTATGATATGTGAACATCACAAATGATTCGTAGAGCTTAACCCGTGTGTTGAGTTTGAACGCCAAAATTTTTGGTTCAATTTCTCCGTTACAAAGTGGTCATCCACGTCATTGCATAATTTGGGTACACAAAGGAGACTACAGCACACCCACACTTCTTAATCGAGCAAGTTTAGCAATTAAACAGAGCTAGCTGACCTAAACATTACTCTGCCAAATTAAAGACCGGCGCTCTTAATTAAACAAAACAAAAAGTACTACTACGGCTGGTGCTCGTCGATCTCTGCTGCACCCTCCATGTCCAGCTCGCGCCCGACGGTCTCCTGGGGAAGGGGCTCCATGGCATCCATCACACCGTACTCGACAACCATCTCGCAATCCGCGTCCGCCATCTCTTTGGAGAAGGCCGCCACGAGCTGTGCGTGGGCGGACGTGATCTTGGCTTGTACAGGCTCCGTAGTTGCAAGGTATGCGGCGGAGGAACGAACAGCTGCTCGAACGCTCTCGGCGATTGCCAGCTCTTCGGCCGTGGGTTGTTGACTGTTGTCGGAGAACCTTCGTTCGATTTGTGCGGTGACCACCAGGAGCTACGCATGGGCGGCCTCGACATGGTCGTGGGCGGCCTCCATCAGGGCTAAGGCCGCCGCTACGAAACGGGCAGCTGTTGTGCCACTCTCGCCAGTTGTTATCCCCGAGCCAGATGTTGCTGTTGCTACCTGAGAAGCAACAGCTACCGTTTGGGCTGCCATGGCCGTCCGGTCGCAGATTGCGACCGCGCTCATGCATCTTGTTAGCATGCGCATGGCGGCTGCGGCCGCGCTCTCGCCCGAGTGGGCCACCAAAGTTGCCCTCACAACGCGGGTCCACGTGCCAATCTTTCCCTGGCGACGATCGAACAGTGAAATGATATTTGGGGAGCGAGCTAGTGTGCTTGAGACGCCGGTTGTGGACTGTAGCCGACACACCTTCTCGTGTAAGCCATTGGCGTACTATACACTGATGGTGCTTGTCGGTGTCAAAACCGGCGGATCTCGGGTAGGGGGTCCCGATTTGTGCGTCTAGGCGGATGGTAACAGGAGACAAGGGACACGATGTTTTTACCCAGGTTCGGGCCCTCTCGATGGAGGTAAAACCCTACTCCTGCTTGATTAATATTGATGATATGGGTAGTACAAGAGTAGATCTACCATGAGATCGTAGAGGCTAAACCCTAGAAGCTAGCCTATGATGGTATGATTGTTGTTCGTCCCACGGACTAAAACCCTCCGGTTTATATAGACACCGGAGAGGGTTAGGGTTACATGTAGTCGGTTACAATGGAAGGAGATCTACATATCCATATCGCCAAGCTTGCCTTCCACGCCAAGGAAAGTCCCATCCGGACACGGGACGAAGTCTTCAATCTTGTATCTTCATAGTCCAGAGTCCGCCAAAGGTCATAGTCCGCCATCCGGACACCCCTAATCCAGACTCCTCAAGAGCTCCTCGAACCAGGCTTCAATGACGCATTTAGTCCGGGCGACGCTTGTCTTCGGCATTGCAAGGCGGGTTCCTCCTCCGAATACTTCATAGAAGATTTTGAACACAAGGATAGTGTCTGGCTCTGCAAAATAATTTCCACATACCACCGTAGAGAGAATAATATTTACACACATCCAATCTACTGATATATTTCGCAGCGCGTCATCACACCACGACCAAGCCTTTATTCGAATCGTTTTTACTGTCCCACCTCAGCGCACTTAGCGAGGCGGTTTCCTTGGCACGTCTTGTTGAAGCAGAGATTGTGTCCCCTTATTCCGAGATTCTCATCAATACGGACGTGGGTAACCCAACCGTGCCATTAATTTACGGCGCTTGGGTTATAAGCGAGTTTTACCAGGCTGGTGGGGGCACATAGTTTCATCCGCCCATATAAGGGGATAAGGATCCACCTTTTCCATCTACGCCTTCTTCCTCCTTCGCTTATCCATTTTCGCGCACTCGAGCTCCAGCGCCTAAGTCCGCACATCCCATCTCAACCCTGTCCAGCCATGTCCGGAGTGGGAGGCAAGTGGATGGTCTCCTCCGTCACGGAGGGACACATCAAAAAGCTGAGGAAGGCCGGATACTTGTCTAATGACATCGCGCACCTGCTTCCCGACAAGGGGCAGCTCATCCCCACCCCCGGGCCCCATGAGAGGGTGGTGTTTCTCACCCACTTCCTCCATGGACTAGGTTTCCCACTTCACCCATTTGTCCGGGGACTCATGTTCTACTACGGCCTGGATTTCCATGATCAGGTCCCGAACTTCATCCTCAATATCTCGACATTTATCATCGTGGGCGAGGCCTTCCTCTGCATCCAGCCCCACTTCGGTTTATGGTTGAAGACCTTTAGTGTCAAGCCGAAGGTAGTGGGTGGCCAACAAGCGGAGTGCGGAGGCGTCATGGTGGGCAAGATGCCCAACATTACATGGCTCGAGGGCTCCTTCACGGAGACCATAAAGGGGTGGCAATCGGGGTGGTTTTACATCACCGAGCCGCGTGACCCTGAATGGGCAGAGCCCCCCGAATTCCGATCTGGCTTCCCTACACGGCTCACCTCCTGGAAAGAGACGGGCTTGTCGAGGGGTAATTCGGAGGAGCTGTCCGGACTCCAAACTCAAGGCCCAAAACTTGGTGAGCAAGAAGCTCAAACTCGTCAATGTAGTCCAGGTCATGCTCATCCGCCGGATCCTCCCGTGCCAACAACGGGCTTTCAGCTTGTGGTAGTTTGATCCGGCACAGCACCAAACCCTGAGCAGGCTCTTCGACACTATGTACGAAGATGCCTGGAAGGTGTTGTTCAATGGCACCGAGGCTCCCGCATCCGCTACCGAGGATCGCGGATTCAGCGCGCAGCATCAAGCCAACGCGGTAAGCTATTTTGCCCTTTACGGGACACTTGTTTTCATAGTTTGACTCTATGCGGGATCTAAACTCCCTTACCCTTGACAGGATTGGCAGAGGACGTCCGGGCAGATTGACTGTCCGGCTCCCTTGCCATAAGACCCAGCGGATGCCCGCTTGACAGGGCTGCTAGTTCCGGCACCTTATGTGGTGCCGGAGAAGAAGGCCAAGAAGAAGGCCACGGGAACTCGAAGGAGTTCCCGGCGCCAGGTGGTGCCGGACTCATCGTCCGATGACTCTGAGGTGGACTCCTCCCGTGAAGACGAGGAGGAGGAAAGAGAGGCCTCTCCCCCAGCGGGAGGAGAGAAGAAAAGGAAGGCCGCCCCAATTGGGGAGGCCGGAGGGTCCAAGAAGGGAAGGACCCTCCCTCCGGACTACTCCACCAACATCGATGACGGAGAAGAAGAGTGGCCACCCAGGGCCTAGCCCCTGGCAAAATCGTAAGTATCCGGGTACCAGAATAACTCATGGCGTTTCTTTTATTGCACAGTACCTTCTGACGCCGAATATAATCATGCAGTCTGCCCAAGGCCGGGCTCGATGATTCGTCGAGCGGTTCCCTGGGTTCGTCGGATGTGAACAGCACTTCACTTCCGTCCGCCTCCTCTCCTCGTGCTGCGGATGATGCCGAGGTGGCATCCCAAAAGGGGCCAGGCCAGGAGGAGGTGGTCCTGGAGGTGCCGCAAGGCAACCTCCCGGATCCCAGACGCCAAGGGGATAAAACCCCAAAGGGCTCCAAGTCCGGCCCTAGGCCGGACACCGCACCGGAACCTTCAACAGTTCCGGCATCCGGCAGGCGGCCCCCTACTAAGAAGGGCAAGCCTACGACGCCGGTGACCTCCGTCCAACCGGAGGCACCGGATAATATGCTGGAGGTGCTTAACGGCGCCTCCATCGACGAGGAGCACCGCACTATTATGAGTGCACGTGATCCGTAAGGTTCGATCCGCCAAGAGCGGGCTGACTGATGCATGTGCCAGCCTTCTAACAGGCTTTGAGGTATGTATTTAAGATATGTAAAAATATTACCGCATAGACAGTAGCCCCTGATGCTCAGTTTGGTGTTTGGAAAGAAAAGCCGAACTGAGGATCAAAAAGATATATGCAGGAGTCTAACATAAGTATGTCAATATGCGAATGCAGGCTGTGATACTGACCTCTGCCGCACTGACTGCGGAGGTTAATGCATTGAAGCAGAGCCTCGAGCGGTCCGAGGACGAGCTCGGCCTTGCCAAGAAGCAGCTCGAGGACAAGGAAGGTAAGTAATACCTTATGTAAGTATATAAAAAAATGTGGTTGCAAAAAATGACAGGATCAACGTGGGTATGCAGGGGCCACAGCTGAGGTGCAACCCTGAAGGAAGCGCTGTCCAAGGCCGAAAATAATGCGGCCGTGGAGTGCACCGAACTAGAGAAGCAGGAGGCGTGGGTGGCGGCGGTGCAGCAAGAGCTCCAGGCTCTCGTGGAAAAACACGAGAGTTTGGAGCATGACTCAAAGACTCGAGAGTCCGAGCTCGCCTCGGCGCTTGAGAGCGCCAAATCTGCCAAAGCCGAAGCCCAAAAGCCCTCCAGAAATTGAGGCGATGAAGAAGATAGCGGCGGGTAAGGCATTCTTTATGCAAAGCAAGCACGCGAAAGTGAATTACTTGTTACTTACCCGAGTCCGGAGCTCTCCAGGAGCATTCGCAGATATTCCCCGGAGTGTATCCGACGCAGCCGCATTCTACCGAGCTGAAGAGGGGAGCTCGACGGAGAAGGTGTTCTGGTCTCAGTATGCTGAGGCCGGACACCCGATGCCCTTGAGCGACCAGCTGAAGCAGCTGGTCGAGCTCCATAAGGTGGCCGAACAGGCCATGAAGGGTCTCGCAGTCCGGCTGTGGCCTGGGGAAGCCATGCCTGGGAGCTACTTCAGGCTGGTAAGGCGGCTGGTGGATGCCTGTCCAATGCTTGAAGTCATCAAGCGCTCCGTATGCATCGAAGGTGCCCGTAGGGCCCTTGCCCATGCTAAAGTGCACTGGGGCAAGATGGACGCTGAGAAGCTTGTGAAGGACGGACCACCGTCGGGCAAGGAGCACGGCAAGCCCGAAATGTATTATGAGGGCGTCCGGAAGGGTGCCCGCCATATAGCGGATGAGTGCTCCAAAGATGTAATTTTTTAGTGAAATCGCATTTGTAATCATGTACACTGAAAACTTGTTCATATGCGCTAAGCAACGCTTTTGAATTTAAAATATTACCTTCTGTGCGGCCGTTAATTAAAATTTGAGAGATGGCGAGTCGTCGGCTTCTGCCCCCATGCTGCGAGTGCTGGGGTGTTCGGGTTAAACATGAGCGCTCTTTTTCCCATTATTGGGTCCTTCGAGGGAGACGCTCAACACAACGAACAAGGCAATCGGACTATAATGCTTGAACACTCTCACTTAGCCATAGAATTCTATAATTTTAAATTTCGGCGAAGCCCCGGTATTCGAAGACCGAGTTCGGGCGCTTATCAACGCCTAGGCGGACAAAGCCGACTCCTTGCTCTAAGCGGCATAAGTCTTTAGGGACTCGAAAACCTCTCGAACAGCTACCAGCTCTCGCCTATCATGACAAATAATTTTAGCTTTCTCCATCGAGGTGCTTAGCCCGGCTCAACTGGGCACAATCGCAGTGGTTCTCCCAAAGGCTACCTTAGCCGATATAACGGAACGTAAGGTACCAAAACATGGGAGCCGGGCAAACCCAACTATTGACCCAAGACATGATTCGGAGCCGATGCATATAATGCTATAAGTTCGGGGTGCCACACTCATGAGAGTGTTCGGACTTCTCACACCATATTCTGGGGTACGTAAGCCCCTGGTGTATTGGCCGTACCAAAGTGTACGGTTGCATAATGTCATAACTGAACATATTTTTATAGAAAAAGGTAATGCAATAATAGACAAAAGCTATGCATTGTTTATTCGAAAAGTCTGCGGTAAAAACAGAACGATACAAATAGTGCGATGAGCAAGAGGTGAGACTATTTAACATGTCCCCCCTCCAGGGGCGAGTTGCGGGATGATATGTGAAACAAGTATACTGCTCGTGATAGAGACCACTTGGACACTCGACGTAGCTTTCTGCCTCCCTGGCTGTTACATCGTGTGTTCGGCGATTATGCTACCGGACAGGCCTTCCGGAAAGTGGAGTCCTGAAAGTAAGAAAAAAAGAATGACAAAATCGGGAGCCCCTTGTGCGGTTGAGCCGCATATTGGGCGTTCCATGGTCATGCCCCTCCCCCTATGCCCATGGTATTTCCAGAGCGTAGTTATGTACGCGTAGTACTAGTTTCGCAATTTCACGAGGGCTGGGGTTGGGGCCGCATTGCTAAGCATGCTCGGAACGTGCCAGGCGGTCTTGTTGTAGGTTACTCCGGCGCGCTTGACGGTGTCCGGACGTTTAATGGCCGGACTGGAGAATTGCCTTGACAGGCTGCTTTGTACTTCCGCCGCGAGGGCCGCCAGATGCTCCTCCGTCCGAGAGAGCTCGGTGTTTCCATTGACCGTAATGACTCCTCGAGGGCCCGCATCTTGAGCTTGAGGTATGCGTGGTGCGGCACCGCATTGAACTTTGCAAATGCGGTTCGTCCGAAAGCAAAGGCATGATAGCCATCATGAACGGGACTATGTCGAAGATTAACTCCTCGCTTCGAAATTATCTGTGGATCCAAGACCACCTCAAGTGTAACCGAGCCTGCATACTTGGCCTCTACACCTGGAATGACGCCTTTAAAGGTCGTCTTTGTGGGTTTAATCCTTGAGGGATCTATGCCCATTTTTCGTGACCGTGTCCCGATAAAGCAGGTTCAAAGGCCGCCGTCCATAAGGACTCTAGTGAGGTGAAATCCACAATGATTGGGTCTAAAAGCAATGCGGCAAATCCGCCATGGCGGATGCTAGTGGGTGGTCCCTTCGATCAAAAGTGATCGGGCAGGAGGACCATGGGTTGAACTTTGGGGCGACTGGCTCCAACGCATATACGTCCCTGAGTGCACGCTTCCGCTCCCTTTTGGGTATGTGGGTTGCGTATATCATGTTCACCGTCCGCACTTGTGGGGGGAAACCCTTATGTCCCTTATTGTTCGGCGGCCGGGGCTCCTCCTCGTCATCGCTATGCAGCCCCTTGTCATTGTTTTCGTCATTTAACTTGCTCGTCATGAACACCCAACAATCCCTGTGGGTGTGGTTGGCTCATTTTTCGGGCGTGTCGTGTATCTGGCACGAGCGATCGAGTATTCGGTCCAAATTGGACGGGCCCGGAGTGTTTCTTTTGAATAGCTTTTTCCGCTGACCGGGTTTAGAGCCTCTGAATCCGGCATTAATCGTCAGATCCTCAGCATTGTCGCTGCACGCGGCGCTTTTGCTTGTTGCGACGCGACCTACCAATGCTGTCCTTGGTATCCGAATTACTGTGGATCTTGGTCATGTTATTACTACGAGCTAGCCAGCTGTCTTCTCCCGTGAAAAAGCGGGTCATGAGTGTCGTGAGGGCTGCCATGGATTTCGGCTTTTCCTGTCCTAGGTGCCGGGCAAGCCACTCGTCACGGATATTATGCATGAAGGCTGCAAGGGCCTCTGCGTCCGGACAGCCGACTATTTGATTTTTCTTCGTTAGGAACCGTGTCCGTAATTGTCCGCCGATTCCTCCGCTGCTGAATTATGTGGCTTAGGTCATCGGCGTCGGTGGTCGCACATAGGTGCCCCCGGAAGTTGTCGAGGAATGCGGCTTCCGTGTCCTCCCAACAACCAATTGATTCTGGCCGGCAAGCTGTTAAGGCAATGCCGAGCTGGTCCTTTAAGCTTGAGTGGGAGGTATTTGATGGCGTGTAGATCATCACCGCGGGCCATGTGGATATGAAGGAGATAGTCCTTGATCCATACCGCAGGGTCTGTTGTGCCATCGTATGATTCGATGTTTACGGGTTTGAAACCCTCGGGGATTTGATGATCCATTACTTCATCTGTGAAGCATAGTGGGTGTGCGCCTCAGTATTGGGCTATATCACGATGTAGCTCGAATGAGCTTTGTTCGTCATGTTCGCCCCGCCGGATTTACCATATCCGCATGACGGTTGTCGCCACGCGGTCGTGAGGGCGCCCACGCCGATCCATAGATCGATCTTGTTTGCCTTGCCCTGTCCTCCAATATATCTCGCAGGTCTGGCGCATTTCCCCATGCCTTGGTATTCTTTGAGCGATGCCGGGGTGCGGCTTGAGTGGAGTGCCGAGAGGCCTCTCTGTCGTGGCCACGAGGTGGTCGGTCGGCCGTATCATGCGCTAGTGATGTAGGTCTAGGTGCTTATTCCTCTAATCGAGGTAGCAGCCTGCGTTTTGGGTAGCTCTTGGATGGGCGTTTGAGTTCGTACTCTTCGGCCGCAAGGACATCAGTCCATCTCTCGGCTAGCAAGTCTTGGTCAGCTCTAAGATGTTGCTATTTTTTCTTGAGGCTGCTCGCCGTGGCCATAAGCCTGTGTTTGAAACGCTCTTGTTCGACGGGATCCTCAGGCACGACAAATTCGTCGTCGTCGAGGCTTGCCTCATCTTCGGAGGGAGGCATGTAATTATCATCCTCTACCTCTCTCACGCTCTCTCATGAGGGCTGGCTTCTCCATCCTCCTGGCTGAATCCTGCGGAGGGGTTGTCTTCAAAGATCGTCTGTGGTGTTATTGTCTCCGGTGCCGGAATCGCCGTTTTTGCTATGGCGGGATTTAGAGCGGCACCGCTGACGCCGGCGCTTAGGCTGTTTCTTGGAGGGGTCATCCTCCGTTGTTCCATCGCCGTTCCCTTCTTTTGGGGTGTCCACCATGTATATGTCATATGACGAGGTGGCCTTCCAAAGGCCCTCAGAGGCGCTGGTTCTTGTTCGCCTCTCGCATCATCGCCCATACCGCCGATGTCTTCGGAGTCGAAGTCGAGCATGTCGGTTAAATCATCGGCGATTGGCTCTGAAGTGGGTGGTAGGTGGGGTTTGAATTTCTTCGTCGTCCGCATCCCAACCTTGCTGACCATAGTCCGGCCAGGGCTCTCCTGATAAAGAGAGAGACTTTAGTGAATTCAAAATGTCGCGCAAGGGCGAGTGCTGAAAGATGTCCGCGGCGGTGAACTCCATGACCGGCGCCCAATCGGATTCGATTGGCAGGGGCGCGGAAGGTTCGGAGTCCGGAGAGGAGTCCGCACCTTGAGTCACGAAGCCAGAAGGACAGGAATGGTGTTCGGCTCGATCACTGTAGAGATTGCAGCCCCCGAGGTGGTGTCCAGCCACCCATCCTCGATTGGCGCAGTCGGCTCCGAGCTAAGGGTCGGAGCAGACACTGGTGCGACCTCCAGGACACTGTTCGGCAGCAGAGCTAGATCATGCCCATCGTAACACTGCGGTGCGCTTGGATGTGGCTCGAACCCGTCGAAGATCAAGTTTCCGTGGACGTCGGCCGTGTAGTTCAAACTTCCAAATCTGACCTGATGGCCAGGGGCGTAGCTTTCAATCTGCTCCAGATGGCCAAGTGAATCGCCCGCAGCAAAGCCGCCGAATACGAAGATCTGTCCAGGAGAAAAGTCTCACCTGGACCGCATCGTTGTTGATGATTGAAGGAGCCATCGGGCCTAAAGGTGACGACACGCAGGAACTCTCAATGAAAGCACCAATGTCGGTGTCAAACCGGTGGATCTCGGGTAGGGGTCCTGAACTATGCGCCTAGGCGGATGGTAATAGGAGACAAGGGACACGATTTTTTACCTGTGTTCGGGCCTCTCGATGGAGGTAAAACCCTACTCCTGCTTGATTAATATTGATGATATGGGTAGTACAAGAGTAGATCTACCACGAGATCAGTGAGGTCAAACCCTAGAAGCTAGCCTATGGTATGATTGTTGTTCATCCTACGGACTAAAACCCTCCGGTTTATATAGACACCGGAGAGGGTTAGGGTTACACAGAGTCGGTTACAATGGAAGGAGATCTACATATCCATATCGCCAAGCTTGCCTTCCACGCCAAGGAAAGTCCCATCCGGACACGGGACGAAGTCTTCAATCTTGTATCTTCATAGTCCAGGATTCCGGCCAAAGGTCATAGTCCAGCCATCCGGACACCCCCTAATCCAGGACTCCCTCAGTGCTCCAGGATATTTTGTGTTGAATCTCACACGGTTGGTGATAATAAACTGTGTGTGATCTACTTGATTTTTCATCTTGATTTGAATTACATAATGGTGTCACAGCGGCAATGGACTGTGTTTGAATTGCTATACCTTCTTTCTGGAGTGAACATGCAACTATATGTGTGTCGTAAAAGAATTGGAATTATTCAGGGTTCGTTAGAACATTTTATACATTAAATTGGTTTTGTAGCCATTTCAGGGGCACAATTCAAAATTAAACTACATGCACATGCTTCGGTGCACCAACATGGGTTGTAAAATCATATATGTGTCCATGGGTTTAAGCTTATGTCCCGTGCAAGAAATGGGGATGAAATTCGAACACCACGGCACCGTGGCTCTCCGGCAAACGTCGACGAACTTTCTTCTGTAATTCTAGTAAATCCAAAACTTGTCTGGAATTCATGAAACTTGGCATGCTATCATGGAGCGGCATCAACATGTCGTGGTAAAAAATTTGTCCCATTTGGGGCAGGTTTGGGTATATGCTTCTCACAAACCAGAGTTTCTCACAACAAGCATGATGGTTTCGGTTTGGAACATCCCACCTTTTGGGGACGAAACAATATCCATTGCCTCTCATTGCTTCCAAAACTTTTCTCGTGTCAACATAGAACAACAAGAGTGTTGTGTCATTTTTTGTGATTTTTCGGGGTCCGTTTGGACATTTTTATGCGTTAACTTAGTTTTCAATGCATTTATGTGCATAATTCAAATTTGAATTACATGCACATGCTCCGGTGCATATAAATTGGTTGAAAAATCAAATATGTGTCCTTGGGTGCATGCTTAGGTCCCATGCAAGAAATGGTAACGAATTTCAAACACTGGGGCACCGTTGATTGCTGGCAAAACATTGAGATGCCTGGTTTTTAAATTCTAGTAAATCCAAAACTCGTCTGTAATTCATGAAACTTGGCATGCTATCATGGAGCGGCATCAACATGTCGTGGTAAAATTTTTATCCCATTTTGGGCAGGTTTGGGTATATGCTTCTCACAAACCAGAGCTTCTCACAACAAGCATCATGGTTTCGGTAGGGAACGTCCCACCTTTGGGGATGAAACGATATCCATTGCCACTCATTGCTTCCAAAAAATTTCTCGTGTCAACATAGAACAATAGGAGTGTTGTGTCTTTTTTTGTGATTTTTCAGGGTTCGTTTGGACATTTTTTATGCATTAACTTAGTTTTCAATGCATTTATGTGAATAATTCAAATTTGAACTACATGCACATGCTCCAAAGGCATATAAATTGGTTGAAAAATCAAATCAGTGTCCTTGGGTGCATGCTTAGGTACCATGCAAGAAATATTAATGAATTTGAAACACCAGGGCACCGTTGATTGCCGGCAAAACATTGAGATTCCTGGTTTTTAAATTCTAGTAAATCCAAAACTCGTCTGAAATTCATGAAACTTGGCATGCTATCATGGAGCGGCATCAACATGCCATGGTAAACTTTGTCCCATTTTGGGCAGGTTTGGGTATATGCTTCTCACAAACCAGAGCTTCTCACAACAAGCATGATGGTTTCGGTAGGGAATGTCCCACCTTTGGGAACGAAACGATATCCATTGCCTCTCATTGCTTCCAAAAGTTTTCTCGTGTCAACATAGAACAACAGGAGTGTTGTGTCATTTTTTGTGATTTTTCGAGGTTCGTTTGGACATTTTTATGCATTAACTTAGTTTCCAATGCATTTATGTGCATAATTCAAATTTGAACTACATGCACATGCTCAAGTGCATATAAACTGGTTGAAAAACAAATTTGTGTCCTTGGGTGCATGCTTAGCTCCCATGCAAGAAATGGTATCAATATGAAACACTGTGGCACCGTTGATTGCCGCAAAACATTGAGATGCCTGGTTTTTAAATTATAGTAAATCCAAACTTGTCTGAAATTCATGAAACTTGGCATGCTATCATGGAGCGGCATCAACATGCCGTGGTAAAAAAATTGTCCCATTTGGGGCAGGTTTGGGTATATGCTTCTCACAAACCAGAGCTTCTCACAACAAGCATGATGGTTTCGGTAGGGAACGTCCCACCTTTGGGGACGAAATGATATCCATTGCCTCTCATTGCTTCCAAATTTTTCTCGTGTCAACATAGAACAACAGAGTGTTGTGTCATTTTTGTGATTTTTCGGGTTCATTTGGACATTTTTATGCGTTAACTTAGTATTCAATGCACTAATGAGCATAATTTAAATTTGAACTACATGCACATGCTCCCGTGCATATAAATTGGTTGAAAAATCAAATCTGTGTCCTTGGGTGCATGCTTAGGTCCCATGCAAGAAATGGTAATGAATTTGAAGCACCAGGGCACCTTTGGTTGCCGGCAAAACATTGAGATGCCTGTTTTTTATATTCTAGTAAATCCAAAACTCGTCTGAAATTTATGAAACTTGGCATGATATCATGGAGCGGCATCAACATGTCGTGGTAAAAATTTTGTCCCATTTTGGGCAGGTTTGGGTATATGCTTCTCACAAACCAGAGGTTCTCACAACAAACGTGATGGTTTCGGTAGGGAACGTCCCACCTTTGGGGATGAAACGATATTTATTGCCTCTCACTGCTTCCAAAAATTTGTCGTGTCAACGAGAACAAGAGGAGTGGTGTGTCTTGTTTTGTGATTTTTCAGGTTCTTTGGACATTTTATGCATTAACTTCGCTTTTGAATGCATTTATGTCAATAATTCAAATTTGAACTACATGCACATGCTCCAAAGTGCATATAAATTGGTTGAAAAATCAATTATGTGTCCTTGGGTACATGCTTAGGTCCCATGCAAGATATGTTAATGAATTTGAAACACCAGGCACCGTTGATTGCCGTAAACATTGAGATTCCTGGTTTTTAAATTCTAGTAAATCTGAAACTCGTCTGAAATTCATGAAACTTGGCATGCTATCATGGAGCGGCATCAACATGCCATGGTAAAAAATTTGTCCCATTTGGGCAGGTTTGGGTATATGCTTCTCACAAACCAGAGCTTCTCACAACAAGCATGATGGTTTCGGTAGAGAACGTCCCACCTTTGGGGACGAAACGATATCCATTGCCTCTCATTGCTTCCAAAAATTTTCTCGTGTCAACATAGAACAATAGGAGTGTTGTGTCATTTTTTGTGATTTTTCGAGGTTCGTTTGGACATTTTTATGCATTAACTTTGTTTTCAATGCATTTATGTGGATAATTCAAATTTGAACTACATGCACATGCTCGAGTGCATATAAATTGGTTGAAAAAACAAATATGTGTCCTTGGGTGCATGCTTAGGTCCCACGAAGAAATGATAATGCATTTGAAACACCAAAGTGCATCGTTGATTGCCGCAAAACATTGAGATGCCTGGTTTTTAAATTCTAGTAAATCCAAAAGTCGTATGAAATTCATGAAACTTGTCATGCTATCATGGAGCGGCATCAACATGCCGTGGTAAAATTTTGTCCCATTTGGGGCAGGTTTGGGTATATGCTTCTCACAAACCAGAGCTTCTCACAACAACCATCATGGTTTCGGTAGGGAACGTCCCACCTTTAGGGGCGAAATGATATCCATTGCCTCTTATTGCTTCCAAAAAATTTCTTGTGTCAACATAGAACAACAGGAGTGTTGTGTTGTTTTTTGTGATTTTTCGGGGATCGTTTGGACATTTTTATGCATTAACTTAGATTTCAATGCATTTATTTGCATAATTCAAATTTGAACTACATGCACATGCTCAATTGCATATAAACTGGTTGAAAAATCAAATATGTGTCCTTGGGTGCATGCTTAGGTCCCATGCAAGAAAAGGTAATGAATTTGAAACACTGTGGCACCGTTGATTGCCAAGAAAACATTGAGATGCCTGGTTTCTAAATTCTAGTAAATCCAAAACTCGTCTA
Organism: Aegilops bicornis; assembly: GCA_021605145.1. NCBI lineage: Eukaryota > Viridiplantae > Streptophyta > Magnoliopsida > Poales > Poaceae > Aegilops > Aegilops bicornis. The sequence continues at coordinate 335,585,126 of CM038672.1, read as the reverse complement.
AAATTCATGAAACTTCGCATGCTATCATGGAGCGGCATCAACTTGTCGTGTTAAAAATTTTGTCCCATTTGAGGTAGGTTTGTGTATATGCTTCTCATAAAACAGAGCTTCTCACAACAAGCTTGATGGTTTCGGTAGGGAACTTTCCACCTTTGGGTATGAGACGATATCCATTGCATCTTATTGCTCCCAAATTTTTTCTTGTGTCAATATAGAACAACAAGAGTGTTGTGTCATTTTTTGAGATTTTTTGGGGTTCGTTTGGACATTTTTATGCATTAACTTAGTTTTCAGTGCATTTATGTGCATAATTCAAATTTTAACTACATGCACATCCGCCAGTGCATATAAATTGGTTGAAAAATCAAATATGTGTCCTTGGGTGCATGCTTAGGTCCCATGCAAGAAATGGTAATGAATTTGAAACACCAGGGCACCGTTGATTGCCGGCAAAACATTGAGATGCCTGGTTTTTAAATTCTAGTAAATCCAAAACTCGTCTGAAATTCATGAAACTTGGCATGCTATCATGGAGCGGCATCAACATGTCATGGTAAAAAATTTGTCCCATTTGGGCAGGTTTGGGAATATGCTTCTCACAAACCAGAGCTTCTCACAACAAGCATGATGGTTTCCGTAGGGAACGTCCCACCTTTGGGGCGAAACGATATCCATTGCCTCTCATTGCTTCCAAAATTTTCTTGTGTCAACATAGAACAACAGGAGTGTTGTGTCATTTTTTGTGATTTTTCGGGGTTCGTTTGGACATTTTTATGCATTAACTTTGTTTTCAATGCATTTATGTGGATAATTCAAATTTGAACTACATGCACATGCTCGAGTGCATATAAATTGGTTGAAAAAACAAATATGTGTCCTTGGGTGCATGCTTAGGTCCCACGCAAGAAATGATAATGCATTTGAAACACCAGTGCATCGTTGATTGCCGGCAAAACATTGAGATGCCTGGTTTTTAAATTCTAGTAAATCCAAAAGTCGTATGAAATTCATGAAACTTGTCATGCTATCATGGAGCGGCATCAACATGCCGTGGTAAAATTTTGTCCCATTTGGGGCAGGTTTGGGTATATGCTTCTCACAAACCGTAGCTTCTCACAACAACCATCATGGTTTCGGTAGGGAACGTCCCACCTTTAGGGGCGAAATGATATCCATTGCCTCTTATTGCTTCCAAAAAATTTCTTGTGTCAACATAGAACAACTGGAGTGTTGTGTTGTTTTTTGTGATTTTTCAGATCGTTTGGACATTTTTATGCATTAACTTAGATTTCAATGCATTTATTTGCATAATTCAAATTTGAACTACATGCACATGCTCAATTGCATATAAACTGGTTGAAAAATCAAATATGTGTCCTTGGGTGCATGCTTAGGTCCCATGCAAGAAAAGGTAATGAATTTGAAACACCAGGGCACCGTTGATTGCCAGCAAAACATTGAGATGCCTGGTTTCTAAATTCTAGTAAATCCAAAACTCGTCTAAAATTCATGAAACTTCGCATGCTATCATGGAGCGGCATCAACTTGCTGTGTTAAAAATTTTGTCCCATTTGAGGTAGGTTTGTGTATATGCTTCTCATAAACAGTAGCTTCTCACAACAAGCTTGATGGTTTCGGTAGGGAACTTTCCACCTTTGGGTATGAGACGATATCCATTGCATCTTATTGCTCCCAAATTTTTCTTGTGTCAATATAGAACAACAAGAGTGTTGTGTCATTTTTGAGATTTTTGGGGTTCGTTTGGACATTTTTATGCATTAACTTAGTTTTCGGTGCATTTATGTGCATAATTCAAATTTTAACTACATGCACATCCGCCAAAGGCATATAAATTGGTTGAAAAATCAAATATGTGTCCTTGGGTGCATGCTTAGGTCCCATGCAAGAAATGGTAATGAATTTGAAACACTGTGGCACCGTTGATTGCCGGCAAAACATTGAGATGCCTGGTTTTTAAATTCTAGTAAATCCAAAACTCGTCTGAAATTCATGAAACTTGGCATGCTATCATGGAGCGGCATCAACATGTCGTGGTAAAATTTTTATCCCATTTTGGGCAGGTTTGGGTATATGCTTCTCACAAACCAGAGCTTCTCACAACAAGCATCATGGTTTCGGTAGGGAACGTCCCACCTTTGGGGATGAAACGATATCCATTGCCACTCATTGCTTCCAAAAAATTTCTCGTGTCAACATAGAACAATAGGAGTGTTGTGTCTTTTTTTGTGATTTTTCAGGGTTCGTTTGGACATTTTTTATGCATTAACTTAGTTTTCAATGCATTTATGTGAATAATTCAAATTTGAACTACATGCACATGCTCCAGTGCATATAAATTGGTTGAAAAATCAAATCAGTGTCCTTGGGTGCATGCTTAGGTACCATGCAAGAAATATTAATGAATTTGAAACACCAGGGCACCGTTGATTGCCGGCAAAACATTGAGATTCCTGGTTTTTAAATTCTAGTAAATCCAAAACTCGTCTGAAATTCATGAAACTTGGCATGCTATCATGGAGCGGCATCAACATGCCATGGTAAACTTTTTGTCCCATTTTGGGCAGGTTTGGGTATATGCTTCTCACAAACCAGAGCTTCTCACAACAAGCATGATGGTTTCGGTAGGGAATGTCCCACCTTTGGGAACGAAACGATATCCATTGCCTCTCATTGCTTCCAAAAGTTTTCTCGTGTCAACATAGAACAACAGGAGTGTTGTGTCATTTTTTGTGATTTTTCGATGTTCGTTTGGACATTTTTATGCATTAACTTAGTTTCCAATGCATTTATGTGCATAATTCAAATTTGAACTACATGCACATGCTCAAGTGCATATAAACTGGTTGAAAAACAAATTTGTGTCCTTGGGTGCATGCTTAGCTCCCATGCAAGAAATGGTACTGAATATGAAACACCAGGGCACCGTTGATTGCCGGCAAAACATTGAGATGCCTGGTTTTTAAATTCTAGTAAATCCAAACTCGTCTGAAATTCATGAAACTTGGCATGCTATCATGGAGCGGCATCAACATGCCGTGGTAAAAAAAATTCCCATTTGGGGCAGGTTTGGGTATATGCTTCTCACAAACCAGAGCTTCTCACAACAAGCATGATGGTTTCGGTAGGGAACGTCCCACCTTTGGGGACGAAATGATATCCATTGCCTCTCATTGCTTCCAAATTTTTCTCGTGTCAACATAGAACAACAGGAGTGTTGTGTCATTTTTTGTGATTTTTCGGGGTTCATTTGGACATTTTTATGCGTTAACTTAGTTTTCAATGCACTTATGTGCATAATTTAAATTTGAACTACATGCACATGCTCCCGTGCATATAAATTGGTTGAAAAATCAAATCTGTGTCCTTGGGTGCATGCTTAGGTCCCATGCAAGAAATGGTAATGAATTTGAAGCACCAGGGCACCTTTGGTTGCCGGCAAAACATTGAGATGCCTGTTTTTTATTCTAGTAAATCCAAAACTCGTCTGAAATTTATGAAACTTGGCATGATATCATGGAGCGGCATCAACATGTCGTGGTAAAAATTTTGTCCCATTTTGGGCAGGTTTGGGTATATGCTTCTCACAAACCAGAGGTTCTCACAACAAACGTGATGGTTTCGGTAGGGAACGTCCCACCTTTGGGGATGAAACGATATTTATTGCCTCTCACTGCTTCCAAAAATTTGTCGTGTCAACGTAGAACAAGAGGAGTGGTGTGTCTTGTTTTGTGATTTTTCAGGGTTCTTTGGACATTTTTATGCATTAACTTCGTTTTGAATGCATTTATGTCAATAATTCAAATTTGAACTACATGCACATGCTCCAGTGCATATAAATTGGTTGAAAAATCAATTATGTGTCCTTGGGTACATGCTTAGGTCCCATGCAAGATATGTTAATGAATTTGAAACACCAGGGCACCGTTGATTGCCGGCGAAACATTGAGATTCCTGGTTTTTAAATTCTAGTAAATCTGAAACTCGTCTGAAATTCATGAAACTTGGCATGCTATCATGGAGCGGCATCAACATGCCATGGTAAAAAATTTGTCCCATTTGGGCAGGTTTGGGTATATGCTTCTCACAAACCGGAGCTTCTCACAACAAGCATGATGGTTTCGTAGAGAACGTCCCACCTTTCGGGACGAAACGATATCCATTGCCTCTCATTGCTTCCAAAAATTTTCTCGTGTCAACATAAAACAATAGGAGTGTTGTGTCATTTTTCTGATTTTTCGGGGTTCGTTTGGACATTTTTATGCATAAACTTAGTTTTCAATGCATTTATGTGGATAATTCAAATTTGAACTACATGCACATGCTCGAGTGCATATAAATTGGTTGAAAAAACAAATATGTGTCCTTGGGTGCATGCTTAGGTCCCACGCAAGAAATGATAATGCATTTGAAACACCAGTGCATCGTTGATTGCCGGCAAAACATTGAGATGCCTGGTTTTAAATTCTAGTAAATCCAAAAGTCGTATGAAATTCATGAAACTTGTCATGTTATCATGGAGCGGCATCAACATGCCGTGGTAAAATTTTGTCCCATTTGGGGCAGGTTTGGGTATATGCTTCTCACAAACCGTAGCTTCTCACAACAACCATCATGGTTTCGTAGGGAACGCCCCACCTTTAGGGGAGAAATGATATACATTGCCTCTTATTGCTTCCAAAAAATTTCTTGTGTCAACATAGAACAACTGGAGTGTTGTGTTGTTTTTTGTGATTTTTCGGGGATCGTTTGGACATTTTTATGCATTAACTTAGATTTCAATGCATTTATTTGCATAATTCAAATTTGAACTACATGCACATGCTCAATTGCATATAAACTGGTTGAAAAATCAAATATGTGTCCTTGGGTGCATGCTTAGGTCCCATGCAAGAAAAGGTAATGAATTTGAAACACCAGGGCACCGTTGATTGCCAGCAAAACATTGAGATGCCTGGTTTCTAAATTCTAGTAAATCCAAAACTCGTCTAAAATTCATGAAACTTCGCATGCTATCATGGAGCGGCATCAACTTGCTGTGTTAAAAATTTTGTCCCATTTGAGGTAGGTTTGTGTATATGCTTCTCATAAAACAGAGCTTCTCACAACAAGCTTGATGGTTTCGGTAGGGAACTTTCCACCTTTGGGTATGAGACGATATCCATTGCATCTTATTGCTCCCAAATTTTTTCTTGTGTCAATATAGAACAACAAGAGTGTTGTGTCATTTTTTGAGATTTTTTGGGGTTCGTTTGGACATTTTTATGCATTAACTTAGTTTTCAGTGCATTTATGTGCATAATTCAAATTTTAACTACATGCACATCCGCCAGTGCATATAAATTGGTTGAAAAATCAAATATGTGTCCTTGGGTGCATACTTAGGTCCCATGCAAGAAATGGTAATGAATTTGAAACACCAGCGCACCGTTGATTGCCGGCAAAACATTGAGATGCCTGGTTTTTAAATGCTAGTAAATCCAAAACTCATCTGAAATTCATGAAACTTGGCATGCTATCACGGAGCAGCATCAACATGTCATGGTAAAAAAGTTGTCCCATTTTGGGGCAGGTTTGGGTATATGCTTCTCACAAACCAGAGCTTCTCACAAAAAGCATGATGGTTTCGGTCGGAACGTCCCACCTTTGGGGACGAAACAATATCCATTGCCACTTATTGCTTCCAAAACTTTCTCGTGTCAATAGAGAACAACAGGAGTGTTGTGTTATTTTTTGTGATTTTTCGGGGTTCGTTTGGACATTTTTATGCATTAACTTAGTTTTCAAAGCATTTATGTGCATAATTCAAATTCGAACTACATGCACATGCTCCAGTGCATATAAATTGGTTGAAAAAACAAATTTTTGTCCTTCGGTGCATGCTTAGGTCCCACGCAAGAAATGATAATGCATTTGAAACATCAGTGCACCGTTGATTGCCGGCAAAACATTGAGATGCCTGGTTTTTAAATTCTAGTAAATCCAAAAGTCGTTTGAAATTCATGAAACTTGTCATGCTATCTGGAGCGGCATCAACATGTAGTGGTAAAAAATTTGTCCCATTTGGGGCAGGTTTGGGTATATGCTTCTCACAAACCAGAGCTTCTCACAACAACCATCATGGTTTCGGTAGAGAACGTCCCACCTTTGGGGACGAAACGATATCCATTGCCTCTCATTGCTTCCAAAATATTTCTTGTGTCAACATAGAACAACAGGAGTGTTGTGTTATTTTTTGTGGTTTTCGGGGTTCGTTTGGACATTTTTATGCATTAACTTAGTTTTCAATGCATTTATTTGCATAATTCAATTTTGAACTACATGCACATGCTCAATTGCATATAAATTGGTTGAAAAATAAAATATGTGTCCTTGGGTGCATGCTTAGGTCCCACGCAAGAAATGGTAATGAATTTGAAACACCAGGGCACTGTTGATTGCCGGCAAAACATTGAGATGCCTAGATATTAAATTCTAGTAAACCCAAAAGTCGTCTGAAATTCATGAAACTTGGCATGCTATAATGGAGCGGCATCAACCTGCCGTGTTAAAAAATTTGTCCCATTTGAGGTAAGTTTGTGTATATGGTTCTCATAAACCAGAGCATCTCACAACAAGCTTGATGGTTTCGGTAGGGAACGTCCCACCTTTGGGGATGAAACAATATCCATTGCCTCTTATTGCTCCCAATTTTTTTCTCGTGTCAATATAGAACAACAGGAGTGTTGTGTCATTTTTTGAGATTTTTCGGGGTTCGTTTGGACATTTTTATGCATTAACTTAGTTTTCAATGCATTTATGTGCATAATTCAAATTTTAACTACATGCACATGCTCCAATGCATATATATTGGTTGAAAAATCAAATATGTGTCCTTGGGTGCATGCTTAGGTCCCATGCAAGAAATGGTAATGAATTTGAAACACCAGGGCACCGTTGATTGCCGACAAAACATTGAGATGTCTGGTTTTTAAATTCTAGTAAATCCAAAACTCGTCTGAAATTCATGAAACTTGGCATGCTATCATGGAGCGGCATCAACATGCCATGGTAAAAAATTTCTCCCATTTGGGGCAGGTTTGGGTATATGCTTCTCACAAACCAGAGCTTCTCACAACAACCATCATGGTTTCGGTTTGGAACATCCCACCTTTTGGGGACGAAACAATATAAATTGCCTCTCATTGCTTCCAAAAATTTTCTTGTGTCAACATAGAACAACAGGAGTGTTGTGTCAATTTTGTGATTTTTTGGGGTTCGTTTGGACATTTTTATGCATTAACTTTGTTTTCAATGCATTTATGTGCATAATTCAAATTTAAACTACATGCACATGATCCAGTGCATATAAATTGGTTGAAAAATCAAATATGTGTCCTTGGGTGCATGCTTAGGTCCCATGCAAGAAATGGTAATGAATTTGAAACACCAGGGCACCGTTGATTGCCAGCAAAACATTGAGATGCCTGGTTTTTAAATTCTAGTAAATCCAAAACTCGTCTGTAATTCATGAAACTTGGCATGCTATCACGGAGCGGCATCAACACGCTGTGGTAAAACTTTGTCCCATTTTGGGGCAGGGTTCGGTATATGCTTCTCACAAAACAGAGCTTCTCACAACAAGCATGATGGTTTCGGTAGGGAACGTCCCACCTTTTGGGACGAAACAATATCCATTGCGTCTTATTGCTTCCAAAAAATTTCTCGTGTCAACATAGAACAACAGGAGTGTTGTGTCATTTTTTGTGATTTTTCAGGTTTTGTTTGGACATTTTTATGCATTAACTTAGTTTTTGATGCATTTATGTGCATAATTCAAATTTGAACTACATGCACATGCTCCAGTGCATATAAATTGGTTGAAAAAACAAATTCTTGTCCTTGGGTGCATGCTTAGGTCCCATGCAAGAAATGGTAATGAATTTGAAACACCAGGGCACCATTGATTGCCGGCAAAACATTGAGATGCCTGGTTTTTAAATTCTAGTAAATCCAAAATTCGTCTGAAGTTCATGAAACTTGGCATGCTATCATGGAGCGGCATCAACATGCCGTGGTAAAAAATTTATCCCATTCGGGGCAGGTTTGGGTATATGCTTCTCAGAAACCAGAGCTTCTCACAACAAGCATCATGGTTTCGGTAGGGAACGTCCCACCTTTGGGGATGAAACGGTATCCATTGCCTCTTATTGCTTCCAAAAAAATTCTCGTGTCATCATAGAACAACAGGAGTTTTGTGTCATTTTTTGTGATTTTTTGGGGTTCGTTTGGACATTTTTATGCACTAACTTAGTTTTCAATGTATTTATGTGCATAATTCAAATTTGAACTACATGCATATGCCCCATTGCATATAAATTGGTTGAGAAATCAAATATTTGTCCTTGGGTGCATGCTTAGGTCCCATGCAAAAAATGGTAATGAATTTGAAACACCAGGGCACCGTTGATTGCCGGCAAAACATTGAGATGCCTGGTTTTTAAATTCTAGTACATCCAAAACTCGTCTTAAATTCATGAAACTTGGCATGCTATGGAGCGGCATCAACATGTCGTGGTAAAAAATTTGTCCCATTTTGGGCAGGTTTGGGTATATTCTTCTCACAAACCAGAGCTTCTCACAACAAGCATGATGGTTTCGGTAGGGAACGTCCCACCTATGGGGACGAAACGATGTCCATTGCCACTCATTGCTTCCAAAAATTTCTCATGTCAACATAGAACAACAGGAGTGTTTTGTCATTTTTTGTGATTTTTCGGGGTTCGTTTGGACATTTTTATGTGTTAACTTAGTTTCCAATGCATTTATGTGCATAATTCAAATTTGAACTACATGCACATGCTCAAGTGCATATAAACTGGTTGAAAAACAAATTTGTGTCCTTGGGTGCATGCTTAGCTCCCATGCAAGAAATGGTACTGAATATGAAACACCAGGGCACCGTTGATTGCCGGCAAAACATTGAGATGCCTGGTTTTTAAATTCGAGTAAATCCAAAACTTGTCTGAAATTCATGAAACTTGGCATGCTATCACGGAGAAGCATCAACATGCCGTTGTAAAAAAGTTGTCCCATTTTGGGGCAGGTTTGGGTATATGCTTCTCACAAACCAGAGCTTCTCACAACAAGCATGATGGTTTCGACAGGGAACGTCCCACCTTTGGGGACGAAACAATATCAATTGCCTCTTCTTGCTTCCAAAACTTTCTCGTGTCAACATAAAACAACAGGAGTGTTGTGTTAATTTTTGTGATTTTTTGGGGTTCGTTTGGACATTTTTATGCATTATCTTAGTTTTCAAAGCATTTATGTGCATAATTCTAATTTGAACTACATGCACATGCTCCAGTGCATATAAATTGGTTGAAAATCAAATATGTGTCCTTGGGTGCATGCTTAGGTCCCATGCAAGAAATGGTAATGAATTTGAAACACCAGGCCACCGTTGATTGCCGACAAAACATTGAGATGTCTGGTTTTTAAATTCTAGTAAATCCAAAACTCCTCTGAAATTCATGAAACTTGGAATGCTATCATGGAGCGGCATCAACATGTCGTAGTAAAATTTTTGTCCCATTTGGGGCAGGTTTGGGTATATGCTTCCCACAAACCAGAGCTTCTCACAACAAGCATGATGGTTTCGGTTGGGAACGTCCCACCTTTGGGGACGAAAGGATATCCATTGCCTCTCATTGCGTCCAAAAATTTTCTCGTGTCAACATAGAACAACAGGAGTGTTGTGTCATTTTTTGTGATTTTTTTAGGTTCGTTTGGACATTGTTATGCATTAACTTAGTTTTCGATGCATTTTTGTGGATAATTCAAATTTGAACTACATGCACATGCTCGAGTGCATATAAATTGGTTGAAAACAAATATGTGTCCTTGGGTGCATGCTTAGGTCCCATGCAAGAAATGGTAATGAATTTGAAACACCAGGCACCGTTGATTGCCGGCGAAACATTGAGATGCCTTGTTTCTAAATTCTAGTAAATCCAAAACTCATCAGAAATTCATGAAACTTGGCCTGCTATCATGGAGCGGCATCAACATGCCGTGGTAAAAAATTTGTCCCATTTTGGGCAGGTTTGGGTATATGCTTCTCACAAACCAGAGCTTCTCACAACAAGCATGATGGTTTCGGTTGGGAACGTCTCACCTTTCGGGACGAATCGATATCCATTGCCTCTTATTGCTTCCAAAACATTTCTCGTGTCAACATAGAACAATAGAAGTGTTGTGTCATTTTTCTGATTTTTTGGGGTTCGTTTTGACATTTTTATGCATTAACTTAGTTTTCAATGCATTAATGTGAATAATTCAAATTTGAACTACATGCACATGCTCCAGTGCATATAAATTGGTTGAAAAAATCAAATATGTGACCTTGGGTGCATGCTTAGGTCCCATGCAAGAAATGGTAATGAATTTGAAACACCAGGGCACCATTGATTGCCGGCAAAACATTGAGATGTCTGGTTTTTAAATTCTAGTAAATCCAAAACTCGTCTGAAATTCATGAAACTTGGCATGCTATCATGGAGCGGCATCAACTTGCCGTGTTAAAAAATTTGTCCCATTTGAGGTAGGTTTGTGTATATGCTTCTCATAAACCAGAGCTGCTCACAACAAGCTTGATGGTTTCGGTTTGGAACGTCCCACCTTTTGGGGACGAAACAATATCCATTGCCTCTCATTGCTTCCAAAACTTTTCTCGTGTCAACATACAACAACAGGAGTGTTGTGTCAATTTTGTGATTTTTCGGGGTTCGTTTGGACATTTTTATGCATTAACTTAGTTTTCAATGCATTTATGTGCATAATTCAAATTTGAACTACATGCACATGCTCAAGTGCATATAAATTGGTTGAAAATCAAATATGTGTCCTTGGGTGCATGCTTAGGTCCCATGCAAGAAATGGTAATGAATTTGAAACACCAGGCCACCGTTGATTGCCGACAAAACATTGAGATGTCTGGTTTTTAAATTCTAGTAAATCCAAAACTCCTCTGAAATTCATGAAACTTGGAATGCTATCATGGAGCGGCATCAACATGTCGTAGTAAAATTTTTGTCCCATTTGGGGCAGGTTTGGGTATATGCTTCCCACAAACCAGAGCTTCTCACAACAAGCATGATGGTTTCGGTTGGGAACGTCCCACCTTTGGGGACGAAAGGATATCCATTGCCTCTCATTAAGGCCCAAAAATTTTCTCGTGTCAACATAGAACAACAGGAGTGTTGTGTCATTTTTTGTGATTTTTTGAGGTTCGTTTGGACATTTTTATGCATTAACTTAGTTTTTGATGCATTTTTGTGGATAATTCAAATTTGAACTACATGCACAAGCTCGAGTGCATATAAATTGGTTGAAAAACAAATATGTGTCCTTGGGTGCATGCTTAGGTCCCATGCAAGAAATGGTAATGAATTTGAAACACCAGGCACCGTTGATTACCGGCGAAACATTGAGATGCCTTGTTTCTAAATTCTAGTAAATCCAAAACTCATCAGAAATTCATGAAACTTGGCCTGCTATCATGGAGCGGCATCAACATGTCGTGGTAAAAAAATTGTCCCATTTTGGGCAGGTTTGGGTATATGCTTCTCACAAACCAGAGCTTCTCACAACAAGCATGATGGTTCCGGTTGGGAACGTCTCACCTTTCGGGACGAATCGATATCCATTGCCTCTTATTGCTTCCAAAAAAATTCTCGTGTCAAGAAAGAACAATAGAAGTGTTGTGTCATTTTTCTGATTTTTTGGGTTTCGTTTTGACATTTTTATGCATTAACTTAGTTTTCAATGCATTAATGTGAATAATTCAAATTTGAACTACATGCACATGCTCCAGTGCATATAAATTGGTTGAAAAATCAAATATGTGACCTTGGGTGCATGCTTAGGTCCCATGCAAGAAATGGTAATGAATTTGAAACACCAGGGCACCGTTGATTGCCGGCAAAATATTGAGATGCCTGGTTTTTAAATTCTAGTAAATCCAAAACGTGTCTGAAATTCATGAAACTTGGCATGCTATCACGGAGAAGCATCAACATGCCGTTGTAAAAAAGTTGTCCCATTTTGGGGCAGGTTTGGGTATATGCTTCTCACAAACCAGAGCTTCTCACAACAAGCATGATGGTTTCGACAGGGATCGTCCCACCTTTGGGGACGAAACAATATCCATTGCCTCTTCTTGCTTCCAAAACTTTCTCGTGTCAACATAAAACAACAGGAGTGTTGTGTTAATTTTTGTGATTTTTTGGGGTTCGTTTGGACATTTTTATGCATTATCTTAGTTTTCAAAGCATTTATGTGCATAATTCTAATTTGAACTACCTGCACATGCTCTAGTGCATATAAATTGGTTGAAAATCAAATATGTGTCCTTGGGTGCATGCTTAGGTCCCATGCAAGAAATGGTAATGAATTTGAAACACCAGGCCACCGTTGATTGCCGACAAAACATTGAGATGTCTGGTTTTTAAATTCTAGTAAATCCAAAACTCCTCTGAAATTCATGAAACTTGGAATGCTATCATGGAGCGGCATCAACATGTCGTAGTAAATTTTTTGTCCCATTTGGGGCAGGTTTGGGTATATGCTTCCCACAAACTAGAGCTTCTCACAACAAGCATGATGGTTTCGGTTGGGAACGTCCCACCTTTGGGGACGAAAGGATATCCATTGCCTCTCATTGCGTCCAAAAATTTTCTCGTGTCAACATAGAACAACAGGAGTGTTGTGTCATTTTTTGTGATTTTTTGAGGTTGGTTTGGACATTTTTATGCATTAACTTAGTTTTCGATGCATTTTTGTGGATAATTCAAATTTGAACTACATGCACATGCTCGAGTGCATATAAGTTGGTTGAAAAACAAATATGTGTCCTTGGTGCATGCTTAGGTTCCATGCAAGAAATGGTAATGAATTTGAAACACCAGGCACCATTGATTGCCGGCGAAACATTGAGATGCCTTGTTTCTAAATTCTAGTAAATCCAAAACTCATCAGAAATTCATGAAACTTGGCCTGCTATCATGGAGCGGCATCAACATGCCGTGGTAAAAAATTTGTCCCATTTTGGGCAGGTTTGGGTATATGCTTCTCACAAACCAGAGCTTCTCACAACAAGCATGATGGTTCCGGTTGGGAACGTCTCACCTTCATGATTTAATCGATATCCATTGCCTCTTATTGCTTCCAAAAAATTTCTCGTGTCAATAAAGAACAATAGAAGTGTTGTGTCATTTTTCTGATTTTTTGGGGTTCGTTTTGACATTTTTATGCATTAACTTAGTTTTCAATGCATTAATGTGAATAATTCAAATTTGAACTACATGCACATACTCCAGTGCATACAAATTGGTTGAAAAATCAAATATGTGACCTTGGGTGCATGCTTAGGTCCCATGCAAGAAATGGTAATGAATTTGAAACACCACGGCACCGTTGATTGCCGGCAAAACATTGAGATGCCTGGTTTTTAAATTCGAGTAAATCCAAAACTTGTCTGAAATTCATGAAACTTGGCATGCTATCACGGAGAAGCATCAACATGCCGTTGTAAAAAAGTTGTCCCATTTTGGGGCAGGTTTGGGTATATGCTTCTCACAAACCGTAGCTTCTCACAACAAGCATGATGGTTTCGACGAGGAACGCCCCACCTTTGGGGACGAAACAATATCAATTGCCTCTTCTTGCTTCCAAAACTTTCTCGTGTCAACATAAAACAACAGGAGTGTTGTGTTAATTTTTGTGATTTTTGGGGTTCGTTTGGACATTTTTATGCATTATCTTAGTTTTCAAAGCATTTATGTGCATAATTCTAATTTGAACTACATGCACATGCTCCAGTGCATATAAATTGGTTGAAAATCAAATATGTGTCCTTGGGTGCATGCTTAGGTCCCATGCAAGAAATGGTAATGAATTTGAAACACCAGGCCACCGTTGATTGCCGACAAAACATTGAGATGTCTGGTTTTAAATTCTAGTAAATCCAAAACTCCTCTGAAATTCATGAAACTTGGAATGCTATCATGGAGCGGCATCAACATGTCGTAGTAAAATTTTGTCCCATTTGGGGCAGGTTTGGGTATATGCTTCCCACAAACCAGAGCTTCTCACAACAAGCATGATGGTTTCGGTTGGGAACGTCCCACCTTTGGGGACGAAAGGATATCCATTGCCTCTCATTGCGTCCAAAAATTTTCTCGTGTCAACATAGAACAACAGGTGTGTTGTGTCATTTTTTGTGATTTTTTTAGGTTCGTTTGGACATTTTTATGCATTAACTTAGTTTTCGATGCATTTTTTGGATAATTCAAATTTGAACTACATGCACATGCTCGAGTGCATATAAATTGGTTGAAAAACAAATATGTGTCCTTGGGTGCATGCTTAGGTCCCATGCAAGAAATGGTAATGAATTTGAAGCACCAGGAACCATTGATTGCCGGTGAAACATTGAGATGCCTTGTTTCTAAATTCTAGTAAATCCAAAACTCATCAGAAATTCATGAAACTTGGCCTGCTATCATGGAGCGGCATCAACATGCCGTGGTAAAAAATTTGTCCCATTTTGGGCTGGTTTGGGTATATGCTTCTCACAAACCAGAGCTTCTCACAACAAGCATGATGGTTTCGGTTGGGAACGTCTCACCTTTCGGGACGAATCGATATCCATTGCCTCTTATTGCTTCCAAAAAATTTCTCGTGTCAAGAAAGAACAATAGAAGTGTTGTGTCATTTTTCTGATTTTTTGGGGTTCGTTTTGACATTTTTATGCATTAACTTAGTTTTCAATGCATTAATGTGAATAATTCAAATTTGAACTACATGCACATACTCCAGTGCATATAAATTGGTTGAAAAATCAAATATGTGACCTTGGGTGCATGCTTAGGTCCCATGCAAGAAATGGTAATGAATTTGAAACACCAGGCACGCAGATTGATTGCCGGCAAAACATTGAGATGCCTGGTTTTTAAATTCTAGTAAATCCAAAACTTGTCTGAAATTCATGAAACTTGGCATGCTATCACGGAGAAGCATCAACATGCCGTTGTAAAAAAGTTGTCCCATTTTGGGGGCGGGTTTGGGTATATGCTTCTCACAAACCAGAGCTTCTCACAAACCAGAGCTTCTCACAACAAGCATGATGGTTTCGACAGGGAACGTCCCACCTTTGGGGACGAAACAATATCCATTGCCTCTTATTGCTTCCAAAACTTTCTCGTGTCAACATAAAACAACAGGAGTGTTGTGTTAATTTTTGTGATTTTTTGGGGTTCGTTTGGACATTTTTATGCATTATCTTAGTTTTCAAAGCATTTATGTGCATAATTCTAATTTGAACTACATGCACATGCTCTAGTGCATATAAATTGGTTGAAAAAACAAATTTTTGTCCTTTGGTGCATGCTTATGTCCCACGCAAGAAATGATAATGCATTTGAATACCAGTGCACTGTTGATTGCCGGCAAAACATTGAGATGCCTGGTTTTTAAATTCTAGTCAATCCAAAAGTCGTTTGAAATTCATGAAACTTGTCATGCTATCATGGAGCGGAATCAACATGCTGTGGTAAAATTTTTGTCCCATTTGGGGCAGGTTTTGGTATATGCTTCTCACAAACCAGAGCTTCTCACAACAAGCATCATGGTTTCAGTTGGAAACGTCCCACCTTTGAGGACGAAATGATATCCATTGCCTCTAATTGCTTCCAAAAAATTTCTTGTGTCAACATAGAACAACAGGAGTGTTGTGTGATATTTTTGTGATTTTTCGGGGTTCGTTTGGACATTTTTATGCATTAACTTAGTTTTCAATGCATTTATTTGCATAATTCAAATTTGAACTACATGCACATGCTCAATTGCATATAAATTGGTTGAAAAATCAAATATGTGTCCTTGGGTGCATGCTTAGGTCCCATGCAAGAAATGGTAATGAATTTGAAACACCAGGGCACCGTTGATTGCCGGCAAAACATTGAGATGCCTGGTTTTTAAATTCTAGTAAATCCAAAACTCGTCAGAAATTCATGAAACTTGGCATGCTATCATGGAGCGGCATCAACTTGTCGTGTTAAAAAATTTGTCCCATTTGAGGTAGGTTTGTGTATATGCTTCTCATAAACCAGAGCATCTCACAACAAGCTTGATGGTTTCGGTAGGGAACGTCCCACCTTTGGGGATGAAACGTTATCAATTGCCTCTTATTGCTCCCAAATTTTTCTCGTGTCAATATAGAACAACAGGAATGTTGTGTCATTTTTTGAGATTTTTCGGGGTTCGTTTGGACATTTTTATGCATTAACTTAGTTTTCAATGCATTTATGTGCATAATTCAAATTTTAACTACATGCACATGCTCCGGTGCATATAAATTGGTTGAAAAATCAAATGTGTGTCCTCGGGTGTATGCTTAGGTCCAATGCAAGAAATGGTAATGAATTTGAAACACCAGGGCACTGTTGATTGCCGAAAAAACATTGAGATGCCTGGTTTTTAAATTCTAGTAAATACAAAACTCGCCTGAAATTCATGAAACTTGGCATGCTATCATGGAGCGGCATCAACATGTCGTGGTAAAAATTTTGTCCCATTTGGGGCAGGTTTGGGTATATGCTTCTCACAAACCAGAGCTTCTCACAACAAGCATGATGGTTTCGGTTTGCAACGTCCCACCTTTTGGGGACGAAACAATATCCATTGCCTCTCATTGCTTCCAAAACTTTTCTCGTGTCAACATAGAACAACAGGAGTGTTGTGTCAATTTTGTGATTTTTCGGGGTTCGTTTGGACATTTTTATGCATTAACTTAGTTTTCAATGCATTTATGTGCATAATTCAAATTTGAACTACATTCACATGCTCGAGTGCATATAAATTGGTTGAAAAATCAAATATCTGTCCTTGGGTGCATGCTTAGGTCCCATGCAAGAAATGGTAATGAACTTGAAACACCAGGGCACCGTTGATTGCCGGCAAAAGATTGAGATGCCTGGTTTTTAAATTCTAGTAAGTCCAAAACTCGTCTGAAATTCATGAAACTTGGCACGCTATCAAGGAGCAGCATCAACACGCCATGGTAAAACTTTTGTCCCATTTTGGGGCAGGTTTCGGTATATGCTTCTCACAAACCAGAGCTTCTCACAACAAGCATGATGGTTTCGGTAGGGAACGTCCCACCTTTGGGGACGAAATGATATCCATTGCCTCTTATTGCTTCCAAAAAATTTCTCGTGTCAACATAGAACAACAGGATTGTTGTGTCATTTTTTGTGATTTTTTGGGTTTCGCTTGGACATTTTCATGCATTAACCTAGTTTTTAATGCATATATTTGCATAATTCCAATTTGAACTACATGCACATGCTCCAGTGCATATAAATTGGTTGAAAAAGCAAATTCTTGTCCTTGGGTGCATGCTTAGGTCCCATGCAAGAAATGGTAATGAATTTGAAACACCAGGGCACCGTTGATTGCCGGCAAAACATTGAGATGCCTGGTTTTTAAATTCTAGTAATTCCAAAACTCGTCTGAAGTTCATGAAACTTGGCATGCTATCATGGAGCGGCATCAACATGCCGTGGTAAAAATTTTGTCCCATTTGGGGCAGGTTTGGGTATATGCTTCTCACAAACCAGAGCTTCTCACAACAAGCATGATAGTTTTGGTAGGGAACATCCCACCTTTGGGGATGAAACGGTATCCATTGCCTCTTATTGCTTCCAAAAAATTGCTCGTGTCAACATAGAACAACAGGAGTTTTGTGTCATTTTTTGTGATTTTTCGGGGTTCGTTTGGACACTTTTATGCACTAACTTAGTTTTCAATGTATTTATGTGCAAAATTCAAATTTGAACTACATGAATATGCCCCTTTGCATATAAATCGGTTGAGAAATCAAATATGTGTCCTTGGGTGCAGGCTTAGGTCCCATGCAAAAAATGGTAATGAATTTGAAACACCAGGGCACCGTTGATTGCCGGCAAAACATTGTGGTGCCTGGTTTTTAAATTCTAGTGAATCCAAAGCTCTTCTGAAATTCATGAAACTTGGCATGCTATCATGGAATGTCACTCGACATGTTGTGGTATTTTTTTGTCCATTTTGAGTGAAGGCGCTCTCGAATTATGACAACCAAGGAAGGCATTTTGAAAAAATAGCTCCCACTTTAATATCTCAAACGTTTGTATAATTCAAACCGTGTGCGTTCCGTTAACCATTCACGTGATGCCACGTGTCTTGGTTTTAATGGTTGTAGTAGGTGTCGTGCGGACAGCTGCTTGACCTTGACTGGACGGGAGGCGTGCGAGCGCAGTCCGGTGCGCAGGCTAACCGAGAGGCATGGAAGCTGTCCTCCAATGCGCAGGCTCACCGGGAAGCGTGTGAGCTGTATCTTTATCTTGAGCTCACCGGAAGCGTGTGAAGCGATGCGCGCTGTGAGCTCACTGGAAGTGAGTCATTTGACTTCCATGGCCGCCCGCCTTCCTCTTCATGCGCGCGTCCCCCTTAGCAGCATGGGACACCGCCGTCGAACGCTACCTCTCAGCGCCGCCAGCTGCCGTCCTCCCGCGCACCGCCCGTCGACCCCGGGACGACATGATGCAAAGTGAGAGCAGGATTTGTGCATCTCTTCAACGCAAACGGTTCTTTTGGATGACCCGTGTGCGACCACTTACAAACAATTTGGTGTGATTCGCATCTGTCATATTGGGTATGCTTCCATTTGTCAAACTGGAAAGATTGACATTTGTTGATCTAGTA
Organism: Aegilops bicornis; assembly: GCA_021605145.1. Taxonomy (NCBI): domain Eukaryota; kingdom Viridiplantae; phylum Streptophyta; class Magnoliopsida; order Poales; family Poaceae; genus Aegilops; species Aegilops bicornis. Next base: position 335,566,322 of record CM038672.1, on the reverse strand, counting down.
ACATTGCCATTTGTCAACCTTGTAACACTGTGATTTGTCAAAATATGAAGCTAAAAATCACTAGCAGTATCTAATTTTTGCAACTAAAATTTAGTAATTAAGCATAGATTTCATTCATAGATTAAGCAGTCATTCTTAATTTATACAAATAGTTCAACTCGACAGTTGAACCGACCAAACTTTTCCCCAATTGTTGCCAACCACGTACTGACATAGCTAGTTCAACTATATATACTAGATAATTTTAAGTACGTTGTACATTTCCACCACATCTATAGTCAGATTAACTAAACAAAATAGCCCCTAAATACTACTACTACTGCGGAGGGGCTTTGTACTACTTCCGGTTCAGGCTGCCTCTCCTCTGTCGAGCGTGCTCAGTAAGAGGCGGAGGAGGAGGAGCATACCGACGAGCTGGGCAACCGCAATATGGTGCCTGCCGCTGTTGCAGCTTCAGCGACGCTCACCTCGAACGCCCTCTGCCGCTCCAGATGACCCCTCTCGAAGCGGTGGTTCTCCTTGTGGATCTCCTGATTCCTCGCCTCTGAGGCGGCGCGTGCCACGGCCACGGCGACGATAAGGCTCTTTGCGTGCTCGACGAGGCGCTCCTCCTCCTCCCGCAGGAACTCGGTGTAGCGCGCAAGGTCGCTGACGCACGTGCGGGCATCCACCTCCGCCTCCCGCCTTTGGGCGGCTGTGGCCGAGCGGGTGATGATCGCGGCGGTCGACGGTGGGCTGGCGGCCATGGCGGCTGATGATGGGGTGGCGGCCACGATCACCACCTCCCGCCTTCGGGCCGCGGTGGCGGAGCGGGTGATGGCCACGGTGGCCGGTAGTGGGGTGGCGGCCACGACGGCCACCTCCCGCCTTCGGGCCACGGTGGTGGAGCGGGCAATGGCCCTAGCTTTCGACGGTGGTGTGGCGGCAACGGCGGCCAGCAACAGCTGCCGACGGGCACCGGCGGCGGAACGTGTGGTGGGTGTTCCGCGCACACCCAACAGGGACGCCACGTGCACTACACTATGTCAGGGACTGCGCCGCCGCCGCGGTGTAGCCTCCCAGCTGGAGCTGTCCTTTCATGACGGTGGAGTGGCTGAGCGACGACGATGGACCGGTGCCATTGGCGATTGTGGGAGAAGTAGCCGAGATAAGCTACAGGGAGGGAGGGGAAAATGCGATGCAGGACTCGCCGGCCGTGAGGGTTTTTATAGCAGGCAGGTAAGCATTGGGATTTTGGGGGATTTCACCGAGTCGGGCGGGAAGCTTGCGCGAGAACCTGCGAGGTTGCGTGGGAATGGCTCACCGACGATTCTTTGGCGCCACCGTTTGGACAAAAGAACGCCCTCGCGCGCAAGTAAGCTTATACCAGAAGCCGTCTACGGCAGCGGGGTGACAAGATGTGCGAGAGGAGGACGAAAGGCCACGTACACACACGGTTAATAAAAAAAGGTTTGTGATTTAATTGCCTACTATACCCCTGTCCTGGTTTATAAGTATGACTTAACGAATAAAATACAAATGCATGTCGCCAAAGATTATATAGTTGGATTCATATTTGAACATAGTTTCCAATTATATTATTTTTATATCATGCATTATTATTTTGTGGATTAAATTTGAGGGAAAAGTATGGCACATAATATAAATTAAAGGGGACAATAGACTAGACGGAGGTGGTAGCACACGGCCGCTCTCTACGCAGCGATGCAACTGTCGGCCGGCTTGTAGGCGACCATTTCCTGCGTGTTCAGCTGCTCTATGCGTGTGGTTGCTTGTGGTTCAGGCGGCCGTGGCGCGCTCTGCTCACATCCTGCCACGCGTGCTCTGCTCTCGCGTCCCTCCAGGTGCTTTGCCCTCGTCCCTCCACGCGTGCTGCCAGTGTTTGGGGCCGGCGCACGATCACGCACGTTCGTGTGCATGCGGTTGCGCCGGGCGCGGCGCGATGATGTAGTTACCCGCTGCAAAAATTGCCATGCGGACGCGCATAGAATCCCGGCCGCCCAGCCCCCATTTATTCCTGCAGCCATTTACCTTATATCACTCGCGTCACACGACACAATAAGCACACCCACGACGACACATATAGAGAGGACATCCAGCGGTTCCAATGGCGCTCCCCGTGGCTCCAATGGCGCTCCGAGCGGTCGACGACGACAACGGCGGGAAGTTAACCACGCATCACGCAGTGGACACCCACGTGAGGGGTAAGGCCCTCTCGGTGGTGTACACGAACGATCCAGTCTCGACGGAGAGCTCCATCCAAACTATGGAATAGTTCCTTGCCGAGGACAAGTACCGAGTGGTCGGCTTCGACCTCGAGTACACCATGGGTCGTGTTGGGCACGATCAGAAGGTTGTTGTCGCCTAGTTATGCGTGGGACATGACATCCTCGTCTACCACTACCACCTTTACATAAGGCCTTGCGAGCGTTTCTCCAGGTTTATCAACAGCTCCGACTACAATTTTGCTATGGTGGACACCACCAATGATCTAAAAGCGCTCAAGATTTCGGGCTTGAAATGCCTGAATCTTGTCAACATCCAGCACCACTACAAGGTCTGGGGGAGTGACAACAACAAATTGAACTCCCTGGTTGACCTCGCCTCGGCCATAATTGACCCCTACTACGCGAAGAAGAAGGAAGAGAGCAAGAAGGACAAGAACGCCTGGCACAGTGTTTGGCATGAGAGACTGGATGAAGAACATGTCAAGTACGCGGCCAACAACGCGTACACAAGTTATGAGATGTACAGGCGGATCGTTGACATGAGGAAATGTCTTCTTCCTGCCCCAGACGAGGGATCGAGCCACATAGCAGTGGCGGGAGCGTCACAAGAAGCAAATGAGTAGACGATCGTTTCTCCTACTTTAGAATGCATGCAGTTGTTGATTAAGGTGTGTGCGAATGATTTGTATAGTCACTTATGTAATTGAACATGTTATTCTACTGTAGACAGCAAATCACACGGCTTATTAGCAGCAATCATCTATGTTATTATTGGTCTTTGCACACATTTCAGATTACGGACCTGTTTGCCACCTATCACACACATCTTGTTCAGTTGAACCATTTCCATTGTGTTGCCTAATCACACACAGTTCATCCTAGTGAACCGTATGTTGTATATCGCACACACCTTCATCTAGCTGCCTGTTTCTTTTGTTCCTCCTCATCCCAAACAGTTAATTGAACTCAATCGTATCCCCTGCATCGCACACGCAACTAAAATTTGAACCGTGTTTGATGCATCCGTCATCGCAAACGTTTTGCACCTTTTTGAAGGGTTTTTTACACCACCGTTTGTGATTATGGCATCGCACACAATTTCGTCGAAGGGTCTCTGGTCCTAGTGTCGCGTTTGGACCATCCTGCAGTAGTAAGATATGAACTCTGGAGTGATTCTTTGTCGCACTTTGAGGGATGGTTATATGATCCAATTATATTAGCATTGTTGAGAGATTGCACTAGTGAAAGTACGGACCCTAGGCCTCATTTTCAAGCATTGCAGTACCGTTTGTGCTCCGTTTTATCAATTGCTACCTTGCTGTTTTCTAGTGTTCTTATTACAAAAATCAATACCTACTATCCGTATTACACTTGTATCACCATCTCTTCACCGAACTAGTGCACCTATACAAATTACCATTGTATTTGGTGTGTTGGGGACACAAGAGACTCTTTATTATTTGGTTGGAGGGTCGTTTGAGAGAGACCATATTCATCCTACGCCTCCAATGGAATCGTTCAGATATTATGGGCCGCCATCTGGTTCAATATTTTCTAGGTTTTTGGAGTGTATCATGTTGAACATGATATCCTCTTGATCATGGTCATCTCTGCCGCTATCGTCCATACCTTAACTAATCACGAAGAAAGATAAAACAATTAGAGTGCATTCAATAAGCAAAAATTGAATCATAGTATCAAGAAGAACAATACCAGAGATGCAATCAATACATTGCAATGCAAAAATATGATATGCATGATCATGACATGGAGATATGATGTGGATTGAGCTTATGCAACTAACATCCAGCAAACATGGCAAGTTTTAATTCAGGCAGTTTCAGACTTAGCAGATTTCATCAAGTGTAAATCAGAAGGGGGGAACATCCGAAGAGATCTTCCCAGCAGTGCTAGTGGTGACCTCTCATAGTACTAGCTACACGATACCGGTGAAGGGGGGAAACATCTGGAGGGGTCTTCCCGGTAGTGCTAGTGGTGACCTATCGCAGTACTACACGATACCAGCAAAGGGGGAAACATCCGGAGGGGTTTTCCCGACATTTGGCATTTTCCGAACATATAATATAACATGATCATGTACTCGGGGGAGGCTCGACGGCGCATATATGATCATGTACGTAAATATGAAGCACTAACCATATGATATAACTTACAAATTTTGTTTTTCCAAGTCACTTGAAGCACTGGTTCCTTGGATTAATTGCATACAAAATTTTATCACCGGAGCAACGCCGGCGACCAAGGGATCATCGCGGGTGCTCACCGGGAGCCTGCAGAGGTGCGATGTGGACTCGAGGAGGCTCGACGGTGCCGGAATCGATGACGGCGACCGTGGCGGATAAATCCGGCAGCCTGGCAAATAAATTTAAATCATGGTGTAAACTTTTGAATAGGATTTTAACATTTCCAAATAATATATTAACATGTTTTGAAAAGATGACAAATTTTTGCAAATAAAACATTAAAATATTTTGCAAATACAACATTAAGATATTAACATTAAAATACATGACAAACTTTTGCAAATACAACATGAACATATTAACATTTTCCAAATAAGATATTAACATGTTTTTTATCAATATTTTGCAAATACAACATTAAAATTTTAACATTTTTCTATAAAAAATTTTATATGCAAATTTTTCTATGCAATAGAGGGAGGCGGCGGCGACCAAGAGAGGCGGCAGCCGCGCGGTGCTGTGTCCTTGGAGTTGGCCTGCACGCGCGGGTCCGGAGAGCTCGTGCGGTGCGACCATGGCGGCGGCCGAGCTCGGGATGTGCGGGGGGTAGTTAGAGGCCGTGCGCGGGCTAGGGGAGAGTGGGGGAAGACAATGGGGGCTCACAGCAAGGTCGTCGCGAGCTCGGGGAGAGCTCTGGGAGGTCGTGGACATGTCGGTGCTTGAGGGCAAGGTCGAGGCAGTGGCAGCGACCGGCGAGGAGGAAGAGGATGGTGCGGGCGCTGTGGGACTCTTCGCTCGCTCCCGTGATCGAGGAAGATGTAGTGGGCTCGGGAAGGGACGGTGTCGGAGGTTGAAGAAGAGCGGCATGGCGTCGTGTGGTGTTTGATCAATTGCACATGTAAATTTTGGATGTATTGTGTGTGATTTATAACAGAAATTCATGTTCACAAACCGTGTGAGCGATATTTACAGTCGCAGAAAATTACACCTAAAAAGCCATGTGTGATGATGCTCATATAATTCCCTGACTGGATACAAAAAATATTTAAAACATGCATAAGAACAGTAAATTATACAAGAACATAGGGTCATAGGTTCTTCATTACACAAAATACTTAAAACTATATAGACTGTGCATAGTATAAAACAATTAATTGATCATTATCTAAATTTATCTTGGGACGCTTGCTAGCACTGCAGCTTCTATGGTGCGGCCCCTCTACACCCTCTACAGTTGCGGATAGGAGATGACGGAGTCTAAACTGGCAGATCTCAAGGTAGGGGTTCCTAAACTAGCCATCTAGGAGCGATGGTAACAAGGGCACAAGATTTTACCCAGGTTCAGACTCACCGAGGAGATAATACCCTACGTCCTACTTGTGTTTGTTGCGTCGGTGTGTAGTACTGAGTACATGTATCTACTAAGAGATTGTAATTTGTTCTCTACGAGCCTAGCCCCTCGGTTTATATACATACCAAGGGGTCCTAGGTGAAGGAAATATGCCCTAGAGGCAATAATAAAGTTGTTATTTATATTTCCTTATATCATGGTAAATGTTTATTATTCATGCTAGAATTGTATTAACCGGAAACTTACTACATGTGTGAATACATAGAAAAAACAGAGTGTCCCTAGTATGCCTCTACTTGACTAGCCCGTTAATCAAAGATGGTTATGTTTCCTGACCATACACATGTGTTGTCATTTGATGAATGGGATCCCATCAATAGAGAATGATGTGATGGACAAGACCCATCCGTTAGCTTAGCATTATGATCGTTGAGTTTTATTGCTATTGCTTTCTTCATGACTTATACATGTTCCTCTGACTATGAGATTATGCAACTCCCGAATACCGGATGAACACCTTGTGTGCTATCAAACGTCACAATGTAACTGGGTGATTATAAAGATGCTCTACAGGTGTCTCCAAAGGTGTTTGTTGGGTTGGCATAGATCGAGATTAGGATTTTTCACTCCCTATATCGCAGAGGTATCTCTGGGCCCTCTCGGTAATCCACATCACTATAAGCCTTGCAAGCAATGTGACTAATGAGTTAGTTATGGGATGATGCATTACAGAACGAGTAAAGAGACTTGTCGGTAACGAGATTGAACTAGGTATGATGATACCGACAATCGAATCTCGAGCAAGTAACATACCGATGACAAAGGGAAGAACGTATGTTGTTATGCAGTTTGACCGATAAAGATCTACATAGAATATGTAGGAGCCAATATGAGCATCCAGGTTCCGCTATTGGTTATTGACCGGAGATGTGTCTCGGTCATGTCTACATAGTTCTAGAACCCGTAGGGTCCGCGCGCTTGATGTTCGATGACGATTTGTGTTATGAGTTATGTGATTTGATGTACCGAAGGTTGTTTGGAGTCCCGGATGAGATCACGTACATGACGAGGGTCTCGAAATGGTCGAGACGTAAAGATCGATATATTGGAAGGCTATACTCAGACATCGTAAAGGTTCTGAGTGATTCGGGTATTTTTCGGAGTACCGGAGAGTTACAGGAATTCGCCGGAGGAAGTAGTGGGCCTTAATGGGCCATATGGGAAAGGAGAGAAGGGCATCAAGGGGTGCACCCCCCCCCCTCCTGAGGGAGTCATGGATTACGGGGTCCTCGGGCGTCCGGCCTATGTGATGTGGGCCGGACTAGTGGGCTGTGAAAATACAAGACGGAAGACAGTCCCCGTGTCCGGATGGTACTCTCATTGACGTGGAAGGCAAGCTTGGCATGCGGATATGAAGATTCCTTTCTCTGTAAACCGAAGCTGTACAACCCTAGATCCCTCCGGTGTCTATATAAACCGGAGGGTTTAGTCCGTATAGGCAATCATAATCATACAGACTAGACATCTAGGGTTGAGCCATTACGATCTCGTGGTAGATCAACTCTTGTAACCCCTATACTCATCAAAGTCAATCAAGCAGGAAGTAGGGTATTACCTCCATCAAGAGGGCCCGAACCTAGGTAAACATCATGTCCCCTGCCTCCTGTTACCCTTGATCCTCAGACGCACAGTTCGGGACCCCCTACCCGAGATCTGCCGGTTTTGACACCGACGTTGGTGCTTTCATTGAGAGTTCCACTGTGCCGTCGTCGAAAGGCTTGATGGATCCATCAATCATCTACAACAATGCCACCTTGAAGGATATTTTTCTCCCCGGCCAGATCTTTGTATTCGGCGGCTTCGCACTGCGTGCTAACTCGGTTGGTCGCCTGGAGCAGATCGACAGCTACGCCCCTGGTAACCAGATCAGTTTTGGAAACCTGAACTATGTCGCCAATATCCGAGGAGACTTGATCTTCCAAGGGTTCGCGGCCCCAACCATCGCTCCGGCCTAAGACCCGGAACGCGTCACCAGGTCCGAAGATGGGAGTTTAGAGCCCGCCGGACTCTCTGCAACTATAGAGCTCAAAACTGGAGATCCGGAGAGAATCGCATCTCCGGCAATCATTACAAAGCCGGACTCTCCTCCGGGCACTAACTCCGAACCCTAGAAGTCCGCGTCATGCGAGCTTGGCCCGGAAACTCCTGTCCTCGTCCCAACCTCACTCTTAAATGAGGCTCTGGACTTAATGTGATCCCTCGTTACTATAGAGGAACCACTTCCAAATTGTGCCCAGCTTGGACTAGGGGCTGAAAACAGTGAATTTTGCTTCCCACCCACCACCCACTTCATAGCCATTGTCGAGAATTTTACCGACATACTCGGTTACGCCTCCGAAGACATTGACGTTATGGACGATGATGCCAGAGAGGAGTAGGCCCAAAACCCGTCGTTCACCGGACGCTGGACGGCCACTTCCTCATACGACGTATACATGGTGGACACACCTAAGAAAGGTGACGACGATGGTGAGAAGAACCCAGTCGAGGATGAACCTCCTGAAATACCACTGAAGCGTCGATGTTAGCGGCGCCGCTCTAAATCGCGTCGCGGAAAAGGTAGCAATGCTGGCACAGGAGACAATGATACTCCAGTAAACGCCGAAGACCAAGAGGATTCCATCGAACAAGCATCCGAACAGGGTGATCAGGAGGATGGGCAAGTTGACCCTGACGTGCAAGCAGGGAACGAAGACTCGGAGGACAGCAACTACTTGCCACTCTCCGAGGACGACATGAGCCTCGATGACGAAGATTTTATCATACCAGAGGAACCCCTAGAACAAGAGCGCTTTAAGCACTGGCTAATAGCCACGGCAAGAAGCCTAAAAAATAAGCAGCAACAGCTTCAAGCTAACCAAGATCTGCTCAACGACAGATGGACTAATGTCCTAGCAGCCGAAGAATACGGCCTCGAACACCCAACAAAGAGTTACCCAAAGCGTGAGCTGCTACCCCAATTCGACGATGAGGCGTTGGAACCTATACCACCCGTGCGTAATACGGCGGACGGACCCGATCGACCACCACGTGGCCGGGATAGAACGGCAACTCAAGCGAACACCAGCCCGCACCACCGCGCCGCAAAAGCAAAGAGATAACAGCTCGGTGATACACATATGACCTACGACAGGACCTGGAAAATAGAATAGGTCAGACCAGATTAATCTACGGATCACGGGGGCGTGCCCCGGTGCGAGAGGACGGCTATCAAGCCTGGCACAACAAGCATAACCACGCCCGGGCCAAAAACCGCATCCGAACTGCGTCGCGACGTGGCCCGATACAGAGGCGCCGCACACCCCCTATGCTTCACCGATGAGGTGATGAAACACCAGTTCCCAGAAGGGTTTAAACCCGTGAACATAGAATCATACGACGGCACAACAGACCCTGCAGTATGGATTGAAGACTTTCTTCTCCACATTCACATGGCTCGCGGTGATGATCTACGCGCCATCAAATACTGTCATGGATTTGTCACGGCAGATGTCCTAGTGTGAGGACTTAGTCGTGAGGCCAACACATCTATGTGGTAGCTTGAGAGGGGTTGATGGGGATGAGAGACGCGAGGCAGATCAACACACAAGACAAGGATTTACACAGCTTCGGGCCCCGGGAAACATCAACCGGTAACAACCCTACATGATGTTTGTGGCTAGGTCTCATTATCATCACGAGGGAGTCGCCGTAAACCGGCTCTCCTAGTTATGTCTAGCCTTAAGATTATTCCTCTCCTCTCTTGGGGTGCCCTGCCCATCCTTATATAAGTTGAAGGGGCGGGTTACATGTAGAGTCCATCTCGGACTAAGACTTAAACTATTCTAACTTCTCTTCATGGGCTTCTTAACATCTTGGGCTTCTTAACGTCTCGGGCTTATTAACCACAGGCGACTCTGTCTGCTGGGTTATGACTGTCTGCCGGTTACCATCTGACTTAACATCTGCCGGGTTATCATCTGCCGGGTTATCATTTGTCGGGTTATCATCTGCCAGGTTATCATTTGCCGGGTTATCATCTGCCAGGTTATCATCTGTCGGGTTACCAATGAAACACCAAGTCCCGGCCGGGTCATATCTCCGGCCGGGTCACACCGTGGGGTATATCCCCGACATTAGCCCCCAGTTTAATTTGGATTTATCCATGTTAAACTGATCCTGTAAACAAAACACAAGAACAAATTTAACAGGTTGTGCTCCGGGTTAAATATTCTTGTAAACCGGCACCTGAACATCCTTAAGTCCTTGTCATTTCCTTCTTCTAGAAAATCCGGGTCAATAGGCCAGCTTCATACTTAGTTTGCTGACATTGGTTTCTCACAGAGAAATACTATGAAGGATAATTCATTTGATTCAGCTCCAAATGCTTAACAAAAATATTAGTCTTGAAATACTCATCCTATTTTCAGCCGGTTTAACGATGTAAAACGTGCTGGTTTATCATTGCCAAAATTCCCGGTTTATAAATATTAATGGCACCGGGTGATAATTGTTTGTTAACATCAGTTTTGAAAGTGTACCTCCCTTATATGTATATCACTTGTAGCCCCAAGTCTTAAGAAGGGAACGTAGTAATAGCTTAAGACTTGCTTCAATATGAATGTCACAAGCTTGAATAAATCCAGGTTGTTCATCTCAGTCGCTAGTCAAAACTGAATATTCCACATATGTAGCCCCCAAGTGTCGGGTTGTCATGCTTGCAGCAACCTGGGACTTGTAATTGCCTTATGCTCATAAAAACTTCAACCAGTGTAGCCCCCAAGGGTCGGGTCATTATGCAATAATGAGCAGGGACTTTGTAGATATGATCATGTAGACTTGAACAGCAACATGTAGCCCCCAAGGGCCGGCTCAGTAAGATAATAGTGAGCTGGGACTTTATATATACTTCTTTGAAAAAGAACATCATATGATGTAACCCCCATCATGGGGCTTGAACCCACGTCCGCAAGGTTAATAGCTTTGTGCTTTACCAATTGAGCAGTGGACCCTTCAATATAATGTATTAAGACTTGTGTACCTTGAATTGTTGACAAGAGCAATTGGTAGCCCCCAAGGGGCCGCTCATTACGATGTGATGAGTCGGGTCTTCAATAAGGCAGGTAAAAAATGACCTTGCATTAGCCCCCAAGTGCCATGGTGCATGCTGGCAGTGACATGGGACTTGCATATTTGATCTAATCTCAACTTGAATAATGTATCCCCCAAGTGTCGGTTCGTAAGCCTGCAGCGACTCAAGACTATTCCTTCCATTGTAGAATAAATTAAATGCATTGATAAAATAATAGCCATTACGCTGAAGCGACTTTGAAAAACTCAATCACAACATTGGCTATTGATAACCATAATAAAAATCCAGCCATGTTGGCTATTAAAGATTTGAATAATATAACCCAGTTTGAAAACCGGTTCCTGTGATATTTGATCACACTATTGGTTTACCAAGCCAGTGAAGTAAGAGTGATAACCCAAAATTTGAGCACTGATAATTATCATATATTGTCGGCTTGAGAACAAAGCCAGGTCGGGTTAATAAACATCGGATATTATTTTATCTCACACTGGCGACTTATAGTCAAAAGCCAGGCCGGGTTAATAAACACCGCTGAATTATAATCATAAGGCATTATAATACTCATCAAATAAACCTCAAAAGATCTGTTGAATAAAAACAAACGAAAAAACGAGGCTTTTCATGGGCTGCCAGGCCAAAAATCGAGTGCTTTCACGGGCCGCACAGCCACTGAGTTAATCCTATATACAAACCTTATAAGATGGACCTCACATAACCAATCGTCATTTTAACTTTGACATGTTCAGGGCCTGCATAAGATTGACTTGTCAAACGTATGGCGGGTCTTTCCAGGAATACCTGGGCGGAGTGGCTTACTTAAAAAGGTAGGATAACCCGGGGTTTAAGGTGAATACACCTGGCTTCCAAGCCTATTGCAAGGGTTATAAAAACTCGTTGTTCTTTTGCTTTTGCAACATACTCTCTTTGATCCCTTCAACCTGGGTAGCAAGCCCCCAAGTTTTTTTTCAGTTGGCTTATAAGCCGGTTCAAAGGGTACTCATAACTTCGCCCATAAGCCGAAAGCCCCCATGTGACCCTAATAAGATAAACCCATAAGGCAGGATACCCATGTTTGAACCGCGCATCATGGCCGCAAGTTCTCTTTGGCAACCTTTAATTTTTCTGAGAACTCGAACTTGCGGGAGATGAATTTCTTTTTTCAACCGGAGTTTTAAACCAGATATTGAGAGCTTCAAAGCTTTGTGGGAGACAGATTTCCTTGAACCGGATTTTAAACCGGAATCTTCATTTTGAGCCGGAAATTTTCTAACGGCCTTTTAAGTTTTCATCAATATAACAGCAGCCTCCGGGACCGGGTTATCATCCCTCCACTGACCCGGAGTTCTTGACTTGCTTCAAACTGTCAGTCATTTACTGAGTCATGCCATCGTTGCCCCCGAGTCTCAAGGTGACTCGAGAAGTTCTCTTGAGATTCTCCATGCTTGACCGTGATATAACCGGTATGAGTCATTCAAACAGGTTAGTGGCAAAGGTGGCAAATTGATGACCTTCTCAATACTCATTGTATATCCCAATATGAGTCATTCAATAAATTTGGTGACATGGTGGTCACTTCTGCAGCAGACAATTTGTCCTGCACATGAAAATATATAGACCAAAGTAATTGTTCTTTGACAAAAACAATATGTGCCAATAAAATAGACTTAGATAGTCGTCACCTGATTTCCGGACGACGGATAACCCATATATATATCATCCATGAATAACCCATGGTAATTTCAATAGTGCATTAATCACTCTCTCGAGGAAACCTCAAACTGGGGCGGCTCTTGTTTGAAGAAAAACGGAAAACCCCGATGGGTCAAAGCCTGCAGATGAACGTGGCAGAATCAGGACCACAGACGGCTCGCAGCGGCGGTTTGGATGCAAAACCCGCAAGGAAGACAACAAGCTGGCGGTTTAAAGCGACACTGTGGTGGCTTAAAGCAGAGGCGCGGGTTCTTGGCAATGGAGGCGATGGCCATGGCCATGGTGGATCGAACCGCGGTCCAGAGGCGAGGTGGACCAGCGGGTCGACGGAGGTGGCACAGAGGAGTGCTAAAGCAGGGTGACTCACGGTTGAGGCGGAGCGAAGCCGGCACAGATACAGGGTAGCGGCCGTTTAGAGACCAGCGAACCCCATCAGAGCTTGGCAACTTGGTGACGCTCAGCCGCGGTAATGCATGACTCGCCGTCTCAGTGTAGATGGAGTGGCGGTTTAAGGGAGCAGCTCCACAACGGGTCAACAGGCTCCGGCAGGTTGTAGGATCGAAAGTATGTCTAGAGGGGGGTGATTAAACTACTTGACCAAATAAAAATCTAGCCTTTTCCCAATTTTAGTTCTTGGCAGATTTTAGCAACTTAGCACAAGTCAAGTAATCAACCTACACATGCAATTCTAAGAGTGTAGCAGCAGAAAGTAAAACAATTGCATATGAAAGTAAAGGGAGGAGTTTGAGGGAGCAAACGCAATGTTGACACAGAGATTTTTATCCGTGGTTCTGATAGGTGGTGCTATCGTACGTCCACGTTGATGGAGACTTCAACCCACGAAGGGTAACGGTTGCGCGAGTCCATGGAGGGCTCCACCCACGAAGGGCCCACGAAGAAGCAACCTTGTCTATCCCACCATGGTTGTCGCCCACGAAGGACTTGCCTCACTCGGGTAGATCTTCACGAAGTAGGCGATCTCCTTGCCCTTACAAACTCCTTGGTTCAACTCCACAATCTTGACGGAGGCTCCCAAGTGACACCTAGCCAATCTAGGAGACACCACTCTCCAAGAGGTAACAAATGGTGTGTTAATGATGAACTCCTTGCTCTTGTGCTTCAAATGATAGTCTCCCCAACACTCAACTCTCTCTCATAGGATTGGATTTGGTGGAAAGATGATTTGAGTGGAAAGAAACCTGGGGAAGACTAGAGATCAAGATTTATGTGGTTGGAATGGAATATCTTGACCTCAACACAAGTGTAGGTGGCTCTCTCTCAGAAAATGTATGTTGGAAGTGTAGGCATGTTCTGATGGCTCTCTCCACGGATGAAGAGTGGGTGGAGGGGTATATATAGACTCCACACAAAATCTAACCGTTACACACAATTTACCAAACTCGGTGGGACCGAATCGTGAAACTCGGTCAGACCAATTTAGTTCATAATGTGACCGTTAGGCATTTCGGTGGGACCGACACATCAACTCGGTGAGACCGATTTCTTTAGGGTTAGGGAATAACGTAATCTCGGTGAGACCGATTACACAAACTCGGTGAGACCGATTTTGGTAATAGACAAACAGAGAGTTGGTCAGGCAATCTTGGTGGCGCCGATTCGCTCTCGGTTGGACTGAAGCGTTACGAAAGGGAAACGGAGAGTTTGCATTGCAATCTCGGTGGGACCGATCGCTCATCTCGGTTTGACCGAAACGTTATGAAGGGAAACACAGAGATTACAAGCCCATCTCGGTGAGACCGAGATCCCTATCGGTGAGACCAAAAAGACTAGGGTTTCTGGCAGTGGCTATGTCAACTGAACTCGGTGGCGCCGGATAGAAAGATTCGGTGGGTCCGAGTTTGACTTTTGGTTTGGGACATATGTGGATGTGAGAAAGTAGTTGAGGGTTTTTGGAGCATATCGCTAAGCACTTTGAGCAAGAAACTCACTAAGCAACACCTCACCCCCTCTTGATAGTATTGGCTTTTCCTATGGACTCAATGTGATCTTGGATCACTCAAAATGAAAAATGTAGAGTCCTGAGCTTTGAGCTTGAGCCAATCCTTTGTCCTTAGCATTTTGAGGGGTCCACTTTTCTCATCCATGCCATGCCAATCATTGAGCTTTCCTGAAATGTTTACTTGAAATAGCATTAGCTCAATGAGCTATATGTTGTTAGGAATTACCAAAACCACCTAGGGATAGTTGCACTTTCACGGGTCAAGACACACCGGCAACTCGCCAGTGAGCTATTGGGTAGCGGGCGCAACAGCCGGCGGCAGGTCAGCACAGCCGGTCAATGATGGAGGCGCATAGTCCGGGCGACTCAAACGTGAAGCTGGGGCGGAGTCACGACGGAGGCAACTTGGGTCTAATTCAACGGAGATTGGTCACAGAAACAGCTCGGGGCCGGCGATTCAACAGCGGAGAAGGAAAATATGGCTTGACGCGCGTAGTCAAGACGCGAGGCCGGTTCAAGGGCGCGATGGATGAGGTGGCGAGGTGAAGCGGAAGCGATGCAGTTTGACCACGGCGGCTCAGCTTCGGCCGCGGGTGCAAGGGCAACTCAGTTAAGCAGAGGTGAGGCTGCTCACCCTGGGCAGCTAGGCGCAGCCACAACACAAGAGCCATGAGGTGTATTGCGGCGGCGATTTGAAGTAGGCGGAGGTCGCTCCGGTTTAATGCCACCGGGCCATGGTGGTTTGAATGCAAGCGACTCCGACGAGAGCGGATTGGCGCACTTGGAGACTACGGCTTACAGCAGAATGACGCCACGGTGACGCTTTGGAAACAGGCAACTTCACGGGTCTGCGGGGGCAGCGGAGCCGCGGCTTGAGAGGCCAATGGGCGGCTCATGCGTGAATAGCGGTTCGTAGGCACGCAAGGGTGAAGGCATCAGAGACTCGGGGCAGCTCAGCACACCACAGGGGAAAGCGCCCGGCGGCTCAGACCGGAGACTGAGGCTGCCGGCGACTTGAGGCGGGCGCGGCCGGAGCGGCTATTGGAGTTGGCTGACAAGCCGGCTCGGCCAAACGCGGGAGACCAGGTCGACCATGCGACGGCGGGTCAAGGCCGAGGCCAGCGGAGCTGTGGAGTGCCTGGTAACCGCGGGAGGCGAAGATGGAGCGGAGGTGAGGTCAACTCGGGACCGGCTTGAAGCTGCGGGGCTGACTCGGAGGCGAACACAGTGCGAGGACATAGAAGCGGCACGAAGTGCAGTGGTGGAAACAAGGCGGCTTGGAGGCAGCGCGGAGGCCATAGCAATTAACCCGGAGATTTGGTAATTGAGGCATCCACAACAGTCATTTGGCACGGAGGTAACCCGGCGACTTGACACCTTAACCCGGAGAGGCTCCAAGGCAGGGGCAAAGACTCTCGGGCGGTGCAGTGATCTTGGAACAGCGGGAGGAAGCTGCTGGCGCGGGTGATAGCAGCGGCGCACCGGCGAACTGAGCGGATGAGGAGGCGCGCCGGCGGTTCGCGGCAGAAACAAGGCTGTGGGAACGGCGGCTCAGCAGCGGCCAGCGGGTTGGAGCCTTGGAAACACAGTAGTGACTTTAGAGTCAGAGGACGGCGGGTTAACACGGTGCTTTGGCAAATGATGAGGACATGATTACCTTGGATACGACCAAAAATATTGCATACATGTATATTTGTGAGGTGATTTCTAATGCAAACTATGCAATAATTTATTTATGTCATCCAGGACAAAAATACTTCACAAACTTTTGTGCCATGTCTAATTGCAGGTGTATGGGACATTTGTACAATCCACATATGAAGATAAGGGAGAAAGAGATGTTTACCTGCTGTTCAAAAAGTTCTCTCACGTCACTTTTGGCCCAAGAGAAGATAGAGTCCAAGTCTCTCACGTTACGGACTCAGATTCGGACCGCAGACATACATGACTCAAAACGTCAATAACTTTTTCATACGGACTCCAAATTGGTTGATTCTTTTTTTGTTGGAAAATAGATTTCGTGCATTTTCCAATCCAATTGGAATCACCTTAAAATCCGTCCGGAGCATTGAGTTATGGACGAAACAATCTGATGCAAGCAGAATCCGAGTCAAACTACAAGTCCAAAGGTGTTACGTCACCTCCACTTGGGCCCATTGGCCTTGTATGACCTAGGGTTAGTGTTAGGCTGCCTTGGGACGTCCTCCCACCTCCTTGGCTGCCACCCTTGCTCCTATATAAGTAGATCCATCTAGTAGCTTTTCCTTGGGATTTGTTTAGTTAAAGTTAGCCATTGCAACTTCGTGTACTTCGTTTGTGTCCAACGACTGCACCAAGACCGCTTACGGATCCCCACCTTTATCAATACTTCATATATACCGCAATATTCAGATTGCTTTATCATATTCTTGCTTGTTCTTCGATTGCTTGCAGGAATAGACCTTCGTGGTCGGAGTTGATCGTGCTCCAGTGGTCAATAACCTCTCGGAGTTGGTTTAGCGATTGCTAAGGCGCAACGTCGTGCACGTTTGTAGTCGGATCGTCAAAGTCGTCTCCACCAAATCGATAGTTATCATCTAATCGAAAGATCGGGACACCCTCGCCTCTATCAGCAAATCAAAGGCGAGGCCAGCGGAGACGTAGCTAACGGGTAGTAGCAGAGGCAAACCGAGGCGGCCGGCGGTTTGTTGCTTGCGGCGCACCTCTGGCCACATCAGCAGAGGCTGGCTGACGCGGGGTGAGGCCAGGTCAGAGGCGAAGACCACTGCGGCTCGGATGGCCACTAGGCCAGTTCTCAGGCAGAGGCTAGGGCGTCGCAAGGCAAGGGCTGAATAAGCGCCCACGTCCATATCCGGATCGTAGTTGACTTGGCAACCCCACGCCCTTTTCCTTTCTTGTGTGCAGTGCTGCTGATTGGACATCTCGTCTCATATTTTCTTGTACAGCCTGCTTCCTCCTTTGCAGTACGTAACTCACGAAAAGTACAGACCCTGTTGGTCTTTTGTGTGATGACGTGGTGCTCTACAACTCGAAAATAGTACTAGCAGTAGCGACAAACACCATTGGGATTCGGCGCACAGGTGAGACGGGTTGCAACAGGAAACCACGGTATCGGCGACTTGTGATTTGACTGCTCCTTAATCCCGCAACACGTTGTCAACATTTCTCTTGCAATCTTGTCGGTTCCTGCAATGTGATCCGTGCACTGATCGATCTCAAACACATCTTCAACTTGCAGCAGCGGCGGGGCACCCGACACAGTCTTAATTTTATTAAACTCAAACCTTCATATATCCAACCGCGAGCTTCTCGATCCGTAGGAGAGATCCCTTCAAGAACTCAACACTGTGCACAAGCCCCACGGTGGGCGCCAACTGTCGTGGATTTGTCACTGCAGATGTCCTAGTGTGAGGACTTAGTCTTGAGGCCAACGCATCTATGTGGTAGCTTGAGAGGGGTTGATCGGGATGAGAGACGCGAGGCAGATCAACACACAAGACAAGGATTTAGACAGCTTCGGGCCCCGGGAAACATCATCCGGTAACAACCCTACATGTTGTTTGTGGCTAGGTCTCATTATCATCACAAGGTAGACGCCGTAAACCAGCTCTCCTATTATGTCTAGCCTTAAGGTTATTCCTCTCCTCTCTTGGGGTGCCCTGCCCCTCCTTATATAAGTTGAAGGGGCGGGTTACATGTAGAGTCCATCTCGGACTAAGACTTAAACTATTCTAACTTCTCTTCATGGACTTCTTAACATCTTGGGCTTCTTAACGTCTCGGGCTTATTAACCCCAGGATACTCTGTCTACTGGGTTATGACTATCTACTGGTTACCATCTGACTTAACATCTGCCGGGTTATCATCTGCCGGGTTATCATCTGTCGGGTTATCATCTGCCGGTTTATCATCTGTCGGGTTATCATCTGCCAGGTTATCATCTGCCGGGTTACCAATGAAATACCAAGTCCCGGCCGGGTCATATCTCCGGCCGGGTCACACCACGGGGTATATCCCCGACAAATACCTTCCCCTAAAACTTAAAGGGCCAGCTCGGCACTGGTTAAACAGCCTCCCAGAAAACTCTATTGGGTAGATGGGAAGACTTGGAGGACGCATTCAGAGATAACTTCCAAGGCACCTATGTTCGGCCCCCAGATGCTGATGACCTTAGCCACATAATCCAGCAACTCGGGGAACCGGCCCGACAGCTCTGGACAAGGTTCCTAATTAAACAGAACCAGATTGTGGATTGTCCGGACGCAGAAGCCCTCACGGCCTTCAAACATAGTGTTTGAGACGAGTGGCTTGCTTGACACCTCGGCCAAGAAAAGCCGAAGTCCATGGCAGCCCTCACCACACTCATGACCCATTTTTGCGTGGGAGAAGACAGCTGGCTTGCTCGCAGAAGCAATAGCACCAGCGACCCTGGTACCTCTGAAACCAGGGACGGCAATGGCAAGCCATGACGCGACAAGCACAAGCGTCAAAACAACAATGAAGGAACGCAAGACACGGTGTTAACGCCAGATTCAGCGGCTCCAAAACCGGTCAACGGAAGAAGCCATTCAAGGCAAACAGAGACGGCCCATCCAGCTTAGACAGAATACTGGATCGGCCTTACCAGATTCACGGCACCCCCGATAAACCTGCCAATCATACCAACAAAAATTGTTGGGTCTTTAAGCAGGCTGGCAAGCTTAACGCCGAACATGAGGGAAAAGGATCGCCAAGTGATGACGATGACCAAGAGCCTCATCAACCGAACACAGGGGGATAGACGCAATTTCCCCCGAGGTAAAAACAGTGAATATGATATATGTCATACATATCCCTATAAGGGAGCGCAAGCATGCACTACGGGACGTCTACGCGATGGACTCGGTCGCCCCAAAATTCAACCCATGGTCGGCTTGTCCGATCACCTTCGATCGAAAGGACCACCCAACCAGTATCCATCACGGAGGTTCGGCAGCTCTGACCCTTGATCCAATCATCGACGGATTCCACCTTACGCGAGTCTTCATGGATGGCGGCAGCAGTATCAATCTACTTTATCAAGACACTGTCCGCAAAATGGGCGTTGATCCGTTAAGAATCAAGCCCACTAAAACTACCTTCAAAGGAGTAATACCTGGCGTAGAGGCCCGCTGTACAAGCTCAATCACGGTGGAGGTCGTCTTCGGCTCGCCGGACAACTTCCAAAGCGAAGACTTGATCTTCGACATCGTCGTGTTTCGCAGCGGCTATCACGCACTGCTCGGACGAACCGCTTTTGCCCACTTCATTGCGGTCCCACACTACGCCTATTTGAAGTTCAAGATGCCCGGTCCACGTGGCGTCCTTACAATCAATGGAAACATGGAGCGCTCCCTCTGTACTGAGGAGCATACTGCGGCCATTGCTGCCGAAGAACAAAGTGGCCCTGTCAAGCCGCACACCTCATCGGTTGTTAAGCCACCGGACTTCACCGCGCAAGGCTGGTCGGTTCTGCATGCCGGCAGTCCGGCAACTTCAAGGCTGGACTAGCAGCTTGGCCTCCATCGACCGCCGCGTACATCAGCAAAATTTGTACCACGCGTGCATAATTATGCACTCAAAATACCTTGGGCATCGACGGAGGCAATATACGGACAGGCCTATAACACGGTTCGACCTTACACGGCCTTCCTCTTTATTTAATCATCTTTTCCTTTTTACCAAAGGTGAATCAAAACCTGCTCGTTCTCCAGACTCACAAGGACTCTCTCCGAGCCCTATTCCATATACATAGCTGAAGACCATTCCTCTAAAGGATTCTTCCTTATTTGGGCGAAAGCGGCGCAGACGTGCGGCAGGAAGGTGCAAAGCATTTTACAAACCACAACTTTACTCAAGAACCTATATAGAGATTTTCCCATAGCCCTAGACTCCTGGCATGTAAAATGGCCTTGGTGATTATGGTACCTTCTGTAAGATTATGTTTTGACGTGTCAATCAGATTTCAGTGAACCAAAATTCTTATTCAGTATCGTCTTTACTCATAGACCTTATTCCGCCTATTAAATTGTTTCACGCACGCACCTCGGCATTAAATTTCCAGGGGCTCTATAAGGCAGCATATGTGTTGCCAAACAAAAGTCCGAACAGCTTCACAGCACAGTTCGGCATCCTGAGTTCGGCATTATATGCATCGGCTCTGAATCATGTCTTTGGTCAATAGTTGGGCTGCCCGGTTCCTGTGCTTGCTACCTTATGTTCCGTCTGATCGGCTAGGGTAGTAAAGGGAGAACTACTGCGATTGTGTTTCTGGTTCGTCCGGTTAAGCACCTCAGTAGAGAAAGCCGAAAACTGACTGTCATGATGCGGCGAGAGCTGATCAGCCGCTCGGTGATTCATTACAATCCTTAGCAATTTTTCCGTATTACACGAAGGACCGTTTCCCGGTCACATATGTAACGCACCCGCATCAGGGTAGCCGCATACATACCAGGGGCTACCTAATAGACCCATTGTCAAACTCCTATAACTAAGTGAGAGCAATAAAACCAAATAGTCTGATTGCCTAGTTTGCCACACTGACACCTCCTTCAAGGACCAAGACGTTGGATTAAGTGTAGTCATGTGCAATCCCGAACACCCCAGTAGCATCTACATGGGGGTTGAAGCCGACGACTGGGAACTCTCAGATATAATAAACGGTCGCATAGAAGGATAAAAACTTTTTCATCAAGGAACGAATATATAACAAAATACTTAGTTCATAATACAAACCCTCGAACAGTTCGAACTTTTTTATTCGAAGACTACGTCCTTAGAGCATTGGCCCTCTACAAGGCGGGCACATTTTAGCACGTCCTCAAAATAGCGCTCCGGTGTGTGGTGGGCCTTGCTTTCGGGAGGACCCTCAACTGCCACCTTTTCGGCACTCATTTTCACCCAGTGCATCTTGACACGGGCGAAAGCCATGCACGCTCCTTCTATACAGGACCACCTCTTGACGGCATCAATCCGGGGCAGCGCATCAATGAGACGCCGCACGAGGCCGAAGTAGCTGTCTGGCATGGCCTTGGTCGGCCACAACCGTACTATGACGTCCTTCATGGATGCGCTGGACATCTTATGCAGCTCTGCCCATTGTGCCATCTGGTCATTTAGCAGAAGGGGGCGCTCCTGCCCCACGAACTGCGACCAGAAGAGCCTCTCCGTCGCATACCCCTCATGGGCCTAGAAGAAGTCGGCGGCGTCTGCAGCACTCTTTGGCAGATCCGCATATACGTCAGGAGAAATCCACAGTCGATTAAGCAAGGCATACTTCGGGTCCCCAAATTTAGCCTGTAAAAGAAAGGGCTTACCAGCTGCTATCTACCAGGCTTGACGGATTTCCTCGCGCGCTGCACGGGATTAGGACCGCGCCTCCGAAGCATCATGAAGAGCCTTGGCGAGTTTGGTCCCCTTCGCCTTATTTTCTGATTCCAAGGACCCGCACTTGGCGGCAGTGTCCTTGAGATTTTTCTCCATCTCGGTCACCCGTTCCTCAAAACGGCGCCGAGCGGCCTGTTCGGCCGTTAAGTCCGCAGCCGCCTTATCAGCAGCTACCTTGCTTACCCTCGCTTGCTCCTTGGCTTGAGCAAGCTCGCTCCTGAGGGTCTCCATCGCGGCGGCACCATCTGTACAAAAATGCACATTGCAGCTTTTCAACTTCCACAAAAGCACGGACATAAATAGGCATATAGTAAGATGTATATTATACCTTGCGCCAGGTCGAGCCGCGTGTTCACAAGGACTAGATCCTCATCGGCTCGCTCCAGTTTCCGTTTGAGTTCGGAAATTTCTGCTGACTGGGCAGTCGCCACTAACAGAGAAGCCTGTTTTACACCCAAATAAAATAGCATGTTACCACCTGACAACTGATTATTGATCCTCTGCTCGCCTTTCTTTCAAAAAGCCAAACAGAGTCTCAGGGGCTACTGTCTATAGACAGGCATATTTCTCACAAAATGATTATAAAAATGAAACATTACATTGCGTACCTCGAAGCCTGCTAGCAACCTAGAGAAGGCTTCGTTCAGCCCGCTCTTGGCGGACTGAATCTTCTCAAACACCGCACCCATCAGGATGCGGTGCTCGTCCAGGACGGATGCACGTTGAAGTACATCCGCCATGGTATCCGGCGCATCCGGTTTAGCGGAAGTCGCCGTTCTCTCTTCTCCTGCAGGGGGTCGCTCGTCTGACTCCGGAGCCTTATGGGTCTCCGGAGTGGTATTCGGCTGGGGGACGGACTGAAAGGGGCCCCCATCCCCGGTCTTCGGAGCGATGTACCCCCCAGGCCTTCGGCAGCCGAGGTATTGCCCTCCGATGTCGTTACATTGCCCCCCCCCCCCGTACCTCTTCAAGGCCCGGGAAGGGCCTGCGGGACGACACCTCGGCGTTGATACGTCTCCAACGTATCTATAATTTTTTATTGTTCCATGCTATTATATTATCTGTTTTGGATGTTTAATGGGCTTTATTATACACGTTTATATTATTTTTGGGACTAACCTACTAACCAAAGGCCCAGTGCAAATTGCTGTTTTTTGCCTATTTCAGTGTTTCGCAGAAAAGGAATATCAAATGGAATCCAAACGGAATGAAACCTTCGGGAGAGTGATTTTTGGAACAAACGCAATCCAGGAGACTTGGAGTGGACGTCAAGGAAGCGACGAGGTGGCCACAAGTCAGGGAGGCGCGCCCAGGGGGTAGGCGCGCCCCCCACCCTCGTGGGCCCCTCATGGCTCCCCTGACCGACTTCTTTCGCCTATATATACTCATATACCCCAAAAACATCCAGGAGCACCACGAAACCCTATTTCCACCGCTGCAACCTTCTGTACCCGTGAGATCCCATCTTGGGGCCTTTTCCAGCGCTCCACCGGAGGGGGAATCGATCACGGAGGGCTTCTACATCAACACCATAGCCTCTCCGATGATGTGTGAGTAGTTTAGCACAGACCTTCGGGTCCATAGTTATTAGCTAGATGGCTTCTTCTCTCTCTTTGGATCTCAATACAAAGTTCTCCTCGATCTTCTTGGAGATCTATTCGATGTGATTCTTTTTGCGGTGTGTTTGTCGAGATCCGATGAATTGTGGGTTTATGATCAAGATTATCTATGAACAATATTTGAATCTCCTCTGAATTCTTTTATGTATGATTTGATATCTTTGCAAGTATCTTCGAATTATCAGTTTGGTTTGGCCTACTAGATTCATCTTTCTTGCAGTGGGAGAAGTTCTTAGCTTTGGGTTCAATCTTGTGGTGTCCTTTCCCAGTGATAGCAGGGGCAGCAAGGCACACATTGTATTGTTGCCATCGAGGATAAAAAGATGGGGTTTATATCATATTGCTTGAGTTTATCCCTTTACATCATGTCATCTTGCCTAATGCGTTACTCTGTTCTTATGAACTTAATACTCTAGATGCATGCTGGATAGCGGTCGATGTGTGGAGTAATAGTAGTAGATGTAGAATTTCGGTCTACTTGTCACGGACATGATGCCTATATACATGATCATGCTTAGATATTCTCATAACTATGCGCTTTTCTATCAATTGCTCGACAGTAATTCGTTCACCCACCGTAAATTATGCTATCTTGAGAGAAGCCACTAGTGAAACCTATGGCCACCGGGTCAATTTTCCATCATATAAGTTTCCAATCTATTTTACTTTGCAATCTTTACTTTCAATCTATATCATAAAAATACCAAAAATATTTATCTTATTATCTCTATCAGATCTCACTTTTGCAAGTGGCCGTGAAGGGATTGACAACCCCTTTATCGCGTTGGTTGCAAGGTTCTTATTTGTTTGTGTAGGTAGAAGGCGACTTGTTGTAGTCTCCTACTAGATTGATACCTTGGTTCTCAAAAACTGAGGGAAATACTTACGCTACTTTCCTGCATCACCCTTTCCTCTTCAAGGGAAAACCAACACAGTGCTCAAGAGGTAGCAAGAAGGATTTCTGGCGCCGTTGCCGGGGAGATCTACGCCAAGTCAAGTCAAGTCAAGACATACCAAGTACCCATCACAAACTCTTATCCCTCGCATTACTCTATTCGCCATTTGCCTCTCGTTTACCTCTCCCCCACTTCACCTTTGCCGTTTTATTCGCCCTCTTTTCCGTTCGCCTCTTTTTCGCTTGCTTCTTGTGGGCTTGTGTGTTGGATTGTTTGTCACGATGGCTCTACCAAAAAGCATTCACCCTCACCTTAGAAGGTTGGAAGAAATTGAAAACAACGTTAGAAGTTTTATGTCCTTTCAATTTGAGCATAATAATTTCTTCAGAAACGAGCTTAAAGAACAAAAAAGTTTTTTTGAGTACATGAATAAAGAGCTCGATGATATGTCTAAAGAATTTTATGGTTTGAAATCTCAGTTCGCTCATCTTGAAAACTTAATAGCCCAAATTTCGGATAACCAGGCCACCTTAGTTAATAAGATGGCTACCAAACCGGAAGAGCTAGAGGGTAATAATGATGAAGATCTAAAAGTGATTGATGTGTCTCCTATTAAATATTTGTTTTCCAATATGAATCTTGATAAAGATGGGGCTGGAGATGAGTCAACTTTAGTTAAAAGGCGTCCCAATGATTCAGAGTTTTTAGATCTTGATGCAAAAATCAGTAAAAGTGGGATTGAAGAGGTCAGAACTTTACATAGCAATGAACCCACTATCTTGGATTTCAAGGAATTTAATTATGATAATTGTTCTTTAATAGATTGTATTTCCTTGTTGCAATCCGTGTTAAATTCTCCTCATGCTTATAGTCAAAATAAAGCTTTTACCCAACATATCGTTGCTGCTTTAATGCAATCTTATGAAGAAAAGCTTGAATTAGAAGTCTCTATCCCTAGAAAACTTTATGATGAGTGGTAACCTGCTATTAAAATTAAGATTAAAGATAACGAATGCTATGCTTTGTGTGATTTGGGTGCTAGTGTTTCCACAATTCCAAAAACTTTGTGTGATGTGTTAGGTTTCCGTGAATTTGATGATTGTTCTTTAAACTTGCATCTTGCGGATTCCACCATTAAGAAACCTATGGGAAGAATTAATTATGTTCTTATTTCTGCAAATAGGAATTATGTGCCCGTAGATTTCATTATTCTTGACATAGATTGCAATCCTACATGTCCTATTATTCTTGGTAGACCTTTCCTTAGAACGATTGGTGCAATTATTGATATGAAAGAAGGAAATATTAGATTACAATTTTTGTTAAGGAAACTTATGGAACACTTTTCTAGAAATAAAATTAAATTACCTTATGAATCTATTATGAGAGCCACTTACGGATTGCATAGCAAAGATGATAATACCTAGATCTATCCTTGCCTTTATGCCTAGCTAGGGGCGTTAAACAATAGCGCTTGTTGGGAGGCAACCCAATTTTATTTTTGTTTCTTGCTTTTTGTTTCTGTTTAGTAATAAATAATTCATCTAGCTTCTGTTTAGATGTGTTTTTATTTTTTAAATTAGTGTTTGTTCCAAGTAGAACCTTTGGGAAGACTTGGGTGAAGTCTTTATGATCTTGCTATAAAAAACAGAAACTTTAGCGCTCACGAGATTAGCTGCCATTGTTTACTGGAGAGTGATTTTAGGTTGATTATTTTTAAGATGATTAATAGTCAAATTCCTCACGTCCACCAATTTATTTCAGAACTTTTGGAGTTCCATAAGTATACATTTGATATAGATTACTACAGACTGTTCTGTTTTTGACAGATTCTGTTTTTTGTGTGTTGTTTGCTTATTTTGATGAATCTATGGCTATTATCGGGGGGTATGAACCATAGAGAAGTTGGAATATAGTAGGTTTAACACCAATATAAATAAAGAATGAGTTAATTACAGTACCTTAAAGTGGTGGTTTGTTTTCTTGCACTAACGGAGCTCATGAGATTTTCTGTTGAGTTTTGTGTTGTGAAGTTTTCAAGTTTTGGGTAAAGATTTGATGGATTATGGAATAAGGAGTGTCAAGAGCCTAAGCTTGGGGATGCCCAAGGCACCCGAAGGTAAAATTCAAGGACAACTAAAATCCTAAGCTTGGGGATGCCCCGGAAGGCATCCCCTCTTTAAATCTTAAATCCATCGGTAACTTTACTTGATGCTATATTTTTATTCACCACATGATATGTGTTTTGCTTGGAGCTTCTTGTATGATTTGATTCTTTGCTTTTTAGTTTACCACAATCATCCTTGATGTACACACCTAATAGAGAGACACACATGAATCGGAATTTATTAGAATACTCTATGTGCTTCACTTATATCTTTTGAGCTAGATAATTTTGCTCTAGTGCTTCACTTATATCTTTTAGAGCACGATGGTGGTTTTACTTTATAGAAATTATTTATCTCTCATGATTCACTTATATTATTTCGAGAGTCCCTTAGAACAGCATGGTAATTTGCTTTGGCTATAAAATTGGTCCTAATATGATAGGTATCCAAGATTGGTATAATAAAAACTTTCATAAAAAGTGCATTGAATACTATGATAAGTTTGATACTTGATGATTGTATTGAGATATGAAGATGGTAATATTAGAGTCGTGCTAGTTGAGTAGTTGTGAATTTGAGAAATACTTGTGTTGAAGTTTGCAAGTCCCGTAGCATGCACGTATGGTAACTGTTGTGTAACAAATTTGAAACATGAGGTGTTCTTTGATTGTCATCCTTATGAGTGGCGGTCGAGGACGAGCGATGGTCTTTTCCTACCAATCTATGCCCCTAGGAGCATGCGCGTAGTGCTTAGTTTTTGATGATTTGTAGATTTTTGCAATTAGTATGTGAGTTCTTTATGACTAATGTTGAGTCCATGGATTATACGCACTCTCACCTTTCCATCATTACTAGCCTCTTCGGTACGGTGCATTGCCCTTTCTCACCTTGAGAGTTGGTGCAAACTTAGCCAAAGGCATCCAAACCCTGTGATATGATATGCTCTATCACACATAAACCTCCTTATATCTTCCTCAAAACAGCCACCATACCTACCTATTATGGCATTTCCATAGCCATTCCGAGATATATTGCCATGCAACTTTCCACCATTTCATTTATTATGACACGCTTCATCATTGTCATATTTCTTTGCATGATCATGTAGTTGACATCGTATTTGTGGCAAAGCCACCATGCATAATTTATCATACATGTCACTCTTGATTCATTGCCCATCCTGGTACACCGCCGGAAGCATTCATATAGAGTCATATTTTGTTCTAGCATTGAGTTGTAATCATTGAGTTGTAAATAAATAGAAGTGTGATGATCATCATTAATAGAGCATTGTCCCAAATAAAAAAAAGAAAGGCCCAAAAAAAGAAATAAAAAGGGACAATGCTACTATCCTTTTTTCCACACTTGTGCTTCAAAGTAGCACCATGATCTTTATGATAGAGAGTCTCTTGTTTTGTCACTTTCATATACTAGTGGGAATTTTTCATTATAGAACTTGGCTTGTATATTCCAACAATGGGCTTCGTCAAATGCCCTAGGTATTCGTGAGCAAGAAAGTTGGATGCACACCCACTTAGTTTATTTTGTTGAGCTTTCATACATTTATAGCTCTAGTGCATCCGTTGCATGGCAATCCCTACTCCTTGCATTGACATCAATTGATGGGCATCTCCCTAGCCCGTTGATTAGCCGCGTCGATGTGAGACTTTCTATTTTTTGTCTTATCCACATAACCCCCATCATTATATTCTATTCCACCCATAGTGCTATGTCCATGGCTCACGCTCATGTATTGCATGAAAGTTGAAAAAAGTTTGAGATTACTAAAGTATGAAACAATTGCCTGGCCTGTCATCGGGGTTGTGCATGATGAGAGCATTCTTGTGTGACAAAAATGGAGCATGACCAAACTATATGATTTTGTAGGGATGAACTTTCTTTGGCCATGTTATTTTGAGAAGACATGATTGCTTAGTTAGTATGCTTGAAGTATTATTATTTTTATGTCAACATTAAACTTTTATCTTGAATCTTTCGGATCTGAACATTCATGCCACAATAAAGAAAATTACATTGAAAATTATGTTAGGTAGCATTCTACATCAAAAATTCTGTTCTTATCATTTACCTACTCGAGGACGAAAAGGAATTAAGCTTGGGGATGCTTGATACATCTCCAAAGTATCTATAATTTTTTATTGTTCCATGGTATTATATTATCTATTTTGGATGTTTAATGGGCTTTATTATACACTTTTATATTATTTTTGGGACTAACCTACTAACCAAAGGTCCAGTGCAAATTGTTGTTTTTTTGCCTATTTCAGGGTTTCACAGAAAAGGAATATCAAACAGAATGAAACCTTCGGGAGAGTGATTTTTGGAACAAACGCAATCGAAGAGACTTGGAGTGGACATCAAGGAAGCAACGAGGTGGCAACGAGGCAGGGAGGCACGCCCAGGGGGTAGGCGTGCCACCCACCCTCGTGGGCCCCTCGTGGCTCCCCTGACCGACTTCTTTCGCCTATATATACTCATATACCTCGAAAACATCCAGGAGCACCACGAAACCCTATTTCCACCGCCGCAACCTTCTGTACCCATGAGATCCCATCTTGGGGTCTTTTCGGCGCTCACGGAGGAATCGATCATGGAGGGCTTCTACATCAACACCATAGCCTCTCCGATGATGTGTGAGTAGTTTACCACACACCTTCGGGTCCATAGTTATTAGCTAGGTGGGTTCTTCTCTCTCTCTTTGGATCTCAATACAAAGTTCTCCTCGATCTTCTTGGAGATCTATTCGATGTGATTCTTTTTGCGGTGTGTTTGTCGAGATCCGATGAATTGTGGGTTTATGATCAAGATTATCTATGAACAATATTTGAATCTCCTCTGAATTCTTTTATGTATGATTTGATATCTTTGCAAGTCTCTTCGAATTATTAGTTTGGTTTGGCCTACTAGATTCATATTTCTTGCAATGGGAGAAGTGCTTAGCTTTGGGTTCAATCTTGCGGTGTCCTTTCCCAATGATAGCAGGGGCAGCAAGGCACGCATTGTATTGTTGCCATCGAGGATAAGAAGATGGGGTTTATATCATATTGCTTGAATTTATCCCTCTACATCATGTCATCTTGCCTAATGTGTTACTCTGTTCTTATGAACTTAATACTCTAGATGCATGCTGGATAGCGGTCGATGTGTGGAGTAATAGTAGTAGATGCAGAATCATTTCGGTCTACTTGTCACGGACGTGATTCCTATATACATGATCATGCCTAGATATTCTCATAACAATGTGCTTTTCTATCAATTGCTCGACGGTAATTCGTTCACCCACCGTAAATTATGCTATCTTGAGAGAAGCCACTAGTGAAACCTATGGCCACCGGGTCTATTTTCCATCATATAAGTTTCCAATCTATTTTACTTTGCAATCTTTACTTTCAATCTATATCATAAAAATACCAAAAATATTTATCTTATTATCTCTACAAGATCTCACTTTTGCAAGTGGCCGTGAAGGGATTGACAACCCCTTTATCGCGTTGGTTGCAAGCTTCTTATTTGTTTGTGTAGGTACAAGGCGACTTGCGTGTAGTCTCCTACTGTATTGATACATTGGTTCTCAAAAACAGAGGGAAATACTTACGCTACTTTGCTGCATCACCCTTTCCTCTTCAAGGGAAAACCAACGCGGTGCTCAAGAGGTAGCAGGCGTCATCCGCCCTAGGCGGCGGGGAAGCTAGTGGGGGCGATTCACTCTCCATCATCTCTGCCGGCAGATCCCCCGAGGATGAGGATAGCTGTGGGAGATTGCGCACTGGACTAAGAGATAGCACTTAGAGTTATTATCACAATGCATAAAAGATTGAATGAATGTGATAAATCCCGGACTACTTACGAGTCAGCCTGGGGCTTAAACTGGCGACTATGCTTCGGGATGACCTCGTCGTCTGACTCCGAGTCGTCGGGGAGGGTAATTTTGTCCCTCATGGATGCTTCGGCTTCTAGATCTTCAGAGGTCACCCTCTTTTTTCCCTTTCGGGGAGGATCTTATTCTTCCTCCTCCTCGTCGTCATCGTCATCCTCGTGAGAGGACTGGGCATCAGCCTCTCCGGACACTGTGTCCAAAGTGCCCTCTTCTTTCTTCCTCTTCTTCTTTTTGTCCCTCTTGGCCGGCGCCTGGTATGGCGCCGGGACTAGCATCCTCATTAGTAGAGGACTGGCCAGGTCTTCGGGAAGTGGAGCCGGGCACCGAATTTGCTCCGCCTTCTTAATGCACACATGTTTGGGGATGGACTGCTCAATACTTCTCTTTTGGGTTGACAAAGTCAATTGGTGTTCGGAGGTTTAGGAATTTACCTCGGAGGCCGGATGGTTGCAATCGATGCTGGTGTCGTCTGAGGACTTTGGTCACAATTTATGCTTCTTAAAAAGCAGCTTCCAGATCCCCTTGTGCGTTGTGCCGTAGAACCGTTGTAGGGTTCGTGGACCTTCCGGATTAAACTCCCACATTTTGAGGGGCCGCCGCTGGCAGGGAAGTACCCGGCGGATTAGCATCACTTGGATTACATCAGCAAGGGTAATGCCCTTCGCTATCATGCTCCAGACACACTTTTGCAACAACAGCACCTCAGGGACCGACCCTAGTCCGGACCCTTGTCGGTCCAGGATGTGAGCCTCAGCGGGGGTCCGGATCTAAAGGCTGGAGCGGCTGCCCACTTGGAGCCGCGGGGTTCTGTGATGTAGAACCATTCTTGCTGCCATATCTTGACGGTTTCCACAAAGACTCCCTTTGGCCAATTGACTTTGGGGAGCTTTCTCACCATGGCTCCACCACAGTCCGCGTGTTGCCCGTCGACCACCTTCAGCTTCACATTAAAAATCTTGAGCCATAGGCCGAAGTGTGGTGGGACGCGGAGGTAATCCTCACACACGACGATAAACACCGAGATGTGGAGGAATGAATTTGGGGCCAGATCGTGAAAATCCAGCCCATAGTAGAACATGAGGCCCCTCATGAAGGGGTGAAGGGAAAATCCGAGTCCGCGGAGGAAGTGGGGGATGAACACCACCCTCTCGTCGGGCTCTGGAGTGGGGATGACCTGCTCCAGATCGGGAAGCCTATGCTTGATCTCCGCGGTTAGATACCGCGCTTCCCGCAGCTCCTTAATGTTCTCCTCCGTAACGGAGGAGGCCATCCACTTGCCTTGAGAGCCAGCCATGGTCAGAGGAGTTGTGGAAGGGAGGAAGGCTTGAACTTGGGTGTTGAAGCTCAAGGATGGAGAGGCAGAGGAAGAATGAGGCGTGGGGCGGAGGAGTTGGATTCTATCCACTTATATGGACTGCGAGTATTGAGCGTCCCCCTCCCTCAAGCCTTAAAAGTTGCTTATTCCCAAGGAGTCGTGCAAACGGCGCGGTTGGGTTTTCCAAACCCATATTGATGAGAATCCCATAATAAGGGGGCATGATCTCTGTTTTGACAAGGTGTGTCGCTGGAGGTTGCGTCTCAAAACGCGAAACGGGAGGCTGAAAAAAAGGTTCAAAATAATAAAGTGGTCGGACGTAACGTCTCGCCAGTAAAAACCTTCAGAAGACAGAACTTATTCGTATTCTGCCCTTGTCATTCAGAGGTGTGATTACTGTACAGAGCCAGATATAGTACTAATGATCAACTGCTTTGAAGTTTCAGAGGAGGAACCCGCCTTGCAATGACGAAGACAATATGCGCAACGGACACATGGTCATTGAAGACTGGTTCAGGGGCTACTAAGGGAGTCATGGATTACGGGGTCCTCGGGCATCCGGGCTATGTAATGTGGGCCGGACTGGTGGGCCATGAAAATACAAGACGGAAGACTTTCCCCGTGTCCGGATGGGACTCCCCTTGGCGTGGAAGGCAAGCTAGGTGTGCGGATATGAAGATTCCTTTCTCATTAAACCGACTCTGTACAACCCTAGCTCCCTCCGGTGTCTATATAAACCGGAGGGTTTAGTCCGTAGAGGCAATCATAATCACACAGGCTAGACATCTAGGGTTTAGCCATTACGATCTCGTGGTAGATCAACTCTTGTAACCCCTATACTCATCAAAGTCAATCAAGCAGGAAGTAGGGTATTACCTCCATCAAGAGGGCCCTGCGCCGGTAACTTCATCATCACCGTCACCACGCCGTCATGCTGACGAAACTCTCCCTTGGCCTGAAAGTGCTAGTTATCGACTAGAGGGGGGGTGAATAGGCGATTTTCATGAAAGTCTTCAAAACATGAGAGTTTCAAGGACAAAAAATAGAAATGAACCTATTGATATGCAGCGGAAGGTAAACTACACTAAGTAAGTCATAGTCAAGTATGCAACAAAATGAAAGCACGAAGACTAATAGCAGCTAGGTAGTAAGGATCGGGATAAGATGGTATGAAGCCAAACAACGATAGTAGTCACACAGTGAAGACAAATAGGTAAATCAAACAGGCAATGACTTCACGAAGACAAACTGTAAGTAAAGAGAGGGGGACGATAGAACCAGTCGCTTGATGAAGACAAGGATTTGTTGGACCAGTTCGATTCTTTGTGACAAGCTATGCGTGCAGTTAGGGAGGCTGAGATTCAACTCAGAAGACTGCGTCTTCACCTTATTACCCTTGAGCTAAGGACACCCAGTCCTCGCCCAATCACTCTGATAAGTCTTCAAGGTATACTTCCAAACCTTCACACTCTTCGTTCACCAGCGATCCATAATGACTCTTGGATGCTCAGAACGCGACGCCTAACCGGTTGGAGGATTCACAGTCCTCAAGTGTAACAAGTCTTGTGTCACAGACGGAAAGACTTGATGATGCCTAACACTCTTTGGCTCTAGGTGTTTGGGCTTTGTCCTCGCAAGGATTTCTCTCTCTCAAAAGCTTCGGAGGTGGGTTGCTCTCAAACGACAAAAGTCGTGTACTAACTCTAAGCAGCCACCAATTTATGGTGTAGGGGGTGGGCTATTTATAGCCACTAGGCAACCCGAACTGATTTGTCTGAAATGACCCTGGATCACTAAGGAACTGACACGTGTTCCAATGGTCAGATTTCAAACACACGCGGCAGCTTGACTTGGGCTACAAGCAAAGCTGACTCATCCAGCTCTGGATAAGATTTGCTCTCATTGTCTTCGCTCGAAGACATAGGATTTGGTTGAGCATCACTTCAGTCACTCTGACTTTGTTCACTGGGACCTCACTTAATAGTACGGTGGTTCCTATGACTCAACAAATAAGAAAAGGAAACAATGAAACAACTAAGTCTTCGCGCTCCATAGTATTCACGCAATGTCTTCTCTTGTCATAGTCTTCAATGTGAATATATTCACATACCACCATTGCCTTCAATGTCTTCATACATTTCTAGGGGTCATCTCCGGTAGGTAAACCGAATCAATGAGGGACTACTACCTGTGTTATCCTACAATTCTCACAAACACATTAGTCCCTCAACCAGGTTTGTCGTCAATACTCCAAAACCAACTAGGGGTGGCACTAGATGCACTTACAATCTCCCCCTTTTTGGTGATTGATGACAAACTGGTTGAAGATTTCAACATGGATAAAAGTATGTGAAATTGTAGAGGATTTAGGTATTGTCTTCATAAGTAGCAAAAGGCTCCCCCTGAAGATGTGCATATAAGTAATTTGCTTTTGGAATGCAAATGCACATGGCAGGTTGTACTTGTGGAGATCCTCTTCAACTTATGAAGACAATTCATCATGCATGATTTGATATAACGAAGATAATGATATGCATAATGAAAAATGGACGTCTGCAATATGACTTCGTGCGGGATTTATCATCGCACATGCGGAATTTATCATCGCATCACAGAATAGCAAACAAGTAGCAGACGGCCATCAAGTTTAAGTGTTACAACTCAAAGAACCAAATGTATCAAAAGCGAGAGTTGTAAACACTAGGAAAAATATAAAGCAACCGCCCATTTGGACCCGCTTGAAGACTATCAACTCATATGCTTCTCCCCCTTTTGTCAGTAAGGACCAAAAAGGTTTGAAGACATAGAGCCTCTACTCGTTCCCAGAAGGAGTAGGAGAAGATGTAGGGTCGGCGTCGGGGTTTGGCGGTGCAGAACAACTTGGAGCAGTTTCGATATGCGCTAAAGTTGGAGGTGGTGAAGTAGCATCATCTTGATCATCTATCACTCTGGCATTCACCGTTGCAGCGGAGGAGGAATAATTAAAGTCTTCAAGAGACGGAGTTCGACGAAAGACAACATCTTCCTTGGAGGAGTGGAGTCAAACTTGAATCTTTCAGTGAAGCCATCGTCTTGAAGATCCGCTTCAGCACTCAGCAATGTCAAACTCTTCCATGACCTCCGACAGGTTTCATGTGTAACAAAGGCATTCTTGGTGGCAAGATTGCGAATGCGATTGACGTCCACCAAGAGGCTTTGCATCTGCCACTTCAGCCAGTAGTGATGCTTATCCTGTTTCTGATGTAGGGCAATGAGAAGTTCTCGGTCATTGAGAACACGAGATCGCTTCCGAGGCCTTTGAGCAATAGTGCTTTCAGTGGCTTCAGTTTGAGCATGGTGAGGTAAGCGTGTATTGCCAGCCAAAGGATAAACACGAGTGACTGCATGGACTCCTTCAATGGGTTGCGTGAAGCTTTGGTGATCAGCATTGTGAATATAAACAAGCTCCTTGGCAGGCTCTGGTATATGGCTTCAACTGACATATCAACCTCTGGCAGAAAGATCAGATGGTTGCGAGCAAAGGGCTGATAGTTGACAGCTGAATGTAGCTTGATGAGGCGCATGACCCATGGAGCGTAGAACTTCAGCCCAAAGAGATCAGAGCCTGATGCAGCCAACTTCCTGATAAAGAAGTCTTGAGCATTGAAGCTGATGCCATTGAAGATATAAAAGACCAAAGTCTTCATTGCTCCTTCAAGTTTTGTTGCTGAAGAATGTCCTTTGACAGGCCATAGAGTTTGCTTGATGATATGATAAATAGTGCAGGGCAGATACTCTAGATCTTCAACAAAGAACTCCTTTGGGTAATCAGCGTCATGTGGCAATGGCTTCATCATGCTCAGCATTTGGCTCATCTTTGGGCTCAGCTTCCGAAAGATGCTCTCCAAAGCATTGCGGTGAAGCTGACAACCAGGTTCATATAGTTCACCTGGAGTGGGCAGACCAGTGAGCTCAATAATGTCAAAAGCTTTAGCTTCATGGTGTACGTTGCCTGTCATCCACTCAAGGACCCATGTCTTCGGATCCCGTGTTGTAGCCGCGAATGTGGAGGGTGGCATAGAATTGCGGCAGAAGCTCTTCATTCCAATGCTCCTTATCAGTCACAAAATTCAGCAATCCAAAGATCACGGAAGGCGATCAAGGGCTTCTTCAAGGCATGGAAATCCAGCAATGGCTTCACAGTCAAGACGCATATGAGGGGAGATGCGCCCTTGATCATAAAGAACACAAGAATAATAACTGCGTTGATGATAGCTCCAGAACTGATCTGATGAAATCCTTGGCTTGGAATAGGGGTTCTTGACGCTATCAAAGAAAGTGTTGTGTGCAATGAAGCCATTTGCATTGAAGGACCCTGGTGAAGTGGTAGTACCTGGAAACCTGGGCAATCTTGGCTTTGGCTTCTGGACCTGAGGCCTGTGCTCAACATGATAATCAAATTGCGGACCAGCAGCAGGTGGAGGAACCAGAATAGGCCATCTGACAGTGACCAGCTGACCATAGTTGTATGCTTGCTCAATAGTATGTGGCCTGGGAGGCGGTACAGGAGCAGTGGCAGTGGCAGTGACTTCAGGATGTAGATCGGCATCAGGTACAGCATTGACTTCAGGTGCTATCACTTCGGGCACCACATTGACTTCAGGCGCCACATTAGCTTCAGCCATGACAACGTCATTGGCTTCAGTGTTGGTGTTGGTGGTCGCCTCAATGTTGTTAACCTCCACTTGAGTAGCTGGAGGGTCAGACACGTTCTCCTCGAGAACAACTTGGTTGGTTGGGGGTGTAGCAACACGTTCTTCTTCTTCTCTTCGTTCTTATTGGTCATCGGCTGATGCAGCCGGAATATCTTCAGCCATATTGGCTTCAGTCTTGGGGTTGTTCATAGTTGGAGAGGCTTCAGGAACGACTTGGCGTGAAACGATTGGCGCTCTTCTCCTTCTGGAACACTTGACAGAGTGACATGTGGCCTTGGTCCTTTGCGAAGCCTGCGAAACGCTGGCGACGCTTGTGGAGATGGAGTTGGTTGGGCCACAAAGTCTTCATCTTCAATCACCGGAGTGGTGACTTGAGTTGGGGGAGTAACTGGTGTTTCTGCTTGATGGGGGGAGTCTTGTGGGTGATCAGCCCATGATTCATCCTAAACAATTGGCGTCAATGGACGACCAATGCTGATGAGTTCACTGTTTGTGAGAACAGGCGATGATACCACATTGTGCTCGATCTGAGGAAGGACTTCATCATCGTCAACATTGTCTTGATGACCAATGTATTCAGCTGCGACGGGGTCAACAGCTGGAATGTCTTCAGCTTCAGGAGCCTCTGGGGAATCAGGCTCGTGAACTATCAAACGGCGTTCTTGTTGTGCAGATGGAGGACGAGCAACAGAAATTGGCTCGACGACAAGGGGCTCTGTGGGAGCAGCCCGATCTCTCCTTTAGTCTTGCGCTTCTTGGTGGGTGGAGCATCATCAGTGGTGTTCTTGGTCTTGCACTTTCTGGCCTTGGCTTCATCTGCCCTTGTCTTCTGAAGCTCTGAAGCCACTGTGGGGACCTTAGGCTTCACGCCTGTCATACTGGCGGGGAAGACAATGTGAGGTTCTTCCCGCCTGGATGGTTCAGCTTGGTCCACATCAGGCTTCTTCTTCTGCTTGGCAGCCATCTTAGGGTCGATGCGGGGCCCAAGTGCCTTGCGCTTCTCAGCTTCATTGTAAGCTTGAACACACTTGGCTGCGAGAATCTTCATGCACTCACGAGAACCTTTAGCTTCTTCATGTTTCTTGTGAAACGCTTCCTTGAGCTCATGCAGCATGACCTTGAAGTTTTAGACGTCTGCCACGCTGAGCTTGGCCATGTGCTTCTTGAACTGAGCCTTTTCATAATCGATCCTATGCTTCAGCTCAACAATTTTCTGAGCAAGAGCCAGCTCAGGAGCAATGGCTCCATGGAAGGAGATGCTTAGGCCAATGGGAAGTTGCAGATCGTCAAAGCTGAGATTGGGGGTGTCAAACCACTCATCAATGAAGTTGTTCAATACTTCCACATCAAATAGAGGAAAATCATTGAAGATTTCCGCCTCTTGCTTGCTCTTTATCACCGCTCAAGAGCGTCATCGGCAAGATAAATCGTCACTTGACGGATCAATGGCGTCATTCTCATTCCTCGAGCAATGACGGGGGTCGAAATGGACCCGATGGTGTGCATGGGCTTCTTCTTCTTTTCTCGAGACTTGGAGATGCGTGAGAGATCTTGACTGCACACTTGGTGCGGAGGAGGAAGCGATGTGAAGGTTTACTCATGAAGCTTTTGGTGCAGTGGAAGGCTTCGAAGCCTTGGGTTTCTTCAGCTTATTTGGCTTCGGTGGTACAGGCGCTTAGTCAGAATCAGTGTCGTCTGCAGGTTCATTCACGGCTGTCCCTTGAACCATAATATGGGTGATGAGACCCTCTAGGTTGTAGAAGGGCCCAACAAGATTGGGTTTAGCTTTGTGTGTGCCATCGGCACGAGGAGCAGAGGGACCGGGGTTGAAGTCTAATCCCCGCGACTTCTTGTTTTCTTTGGCCGAGTTCTTGGCAAACTGGAAGTTGCGCTTGAACAGATTGTCGTCACGACACCATAGCAATGAAGATGGGTCGGCATCTGCAGGCTGTGGTCCACGAACCATGCAAGGGTAGAAGCCTTGTTCAATGGCTTCAGCTTTGGACCTGGGTGGAAGATTTTTGTACAAGATGTCTCCCCATGGTCGCTTGATTGCATTCTTCTCAGCATATTCCTGGGTCACGAACCTGTACTTGTACCATTGTTCTGCCCAATATCTCCGAATCCATTGGATTCGGGTTTTTCGCTGATTGTAGTCCTCCTATGGATCTGTCTTGTACAGCTCATAGAGGTCAGGAGGCAAATCTCTTGATGTGTTCCCACGGCGCTGTCTACCACCCTTCCTTGCAGACTTCTTTGTTGCCATGAGGTTCAGACTGAATGGCTTCAACACTGTCAAAGGCTTCCGTCTGCTGGTCAGACAGGAACTAGCTTCGGGAGAGTTGATGTGATGCTGTAAGAATTCTGCAAATGAATGCAGACTATGAGAACCAAGGGATTCTCCCACGGACATGTACCTGTGATAGCATTAGAGATGCGAGGGAAGGGGAAGAGGTCATATGCATTCTCAGAAGATTTTGAAGATAAATCAGTTTAGAAGACATTGACCTCATAGCGCGAAGACATTCACTTATATGTTGAGAGTTGGTTCCAGATTTGTACGAATCCAAGAATAAGTACAAGTGAGGAATCTAACTACGTGTGAAGCATAAGTGAATATACTAGGCATCATATGAGATGCAGATAGGATAGATCCAAATTTGTGGAGGCAGAAACCTCTTTTGGTAGAAAGGATGAATCTATAGGATCAAAAAGACGGTAAAAAGAGGGTTTTAATTTACCACATGATGAACTGCTAGACGGAGTAGAACATGAGGCCGAGCAGTTCAATCTTCCGTGCCCTAACTTGGCGACGGAGGACACCTACGGCGGCGGCGGAGAAGATGATGTCCGCGGCCGGCGTGAAGACGGTGTCGGAGAGGTCGCGGCAGCTAAGCACTTCGTCACCGGCGTCGTCGAGAGCTAGCGATGGCGCTAGGGTTTGTCGAGGTGGAGAGGTGGAAGAAAGATTTTGACCGCGATTGGATGTGTATTTATAGGGAAAGGGACGGCACAGCGCAATTACGCAGGTGCCCCTAGCGGTTCACATCTGAGGGACACGTGGCGAACATGCAACACATTGAGAGTTGTCCCACGTTCCCACGCCCGCCTGGTCTGTCGGATGGTCATTCCGGCTTCTCCGGGTTTCAGGCAATAAGAATTGAACATTTAAAATAGATTTAATGTTTGTCTCTGTATCTTCTGCTGACAAGGACGCAGAGAAGACATTCGACAGTTTCAACAGAATGCATATGATTTGGATAGATAGAGTTTGAGGTAGAAAGCATAGAGAGGTTAGGGTCCGATCACATTCACTTAGTTCCAAAGATTCAAACGAGAAGACATAGTTATAAGTGAATGTTGTAGAGGAGAGAACACTAATATATGTATATATCAGAATACAACCAAATCAACATAGTGAAGATAAACATATGAAGACATGTTGAAATTGAAGACAAACCAAATGCGAAGACATAGCAAATGTAACGCCATGAGAAAAACACTTCAAACAGAAGAATTTGGTGGTGGCGTTACCCACCGTATAGGAAGTATTAGACCCATACACGGCGCACAATTATCATGGCGCTCCGAAGTCAAATTCCGTGTTAATGTATTCACACTTAGAATGTAAGTCTTCATTGATTGAAGATATA
Organism: Aegilops bicornis; assembly: GCA_021605145.1. Taxonomy (NCBI): domain Eukaryota; kingdom Viridiplantae; phylum Streptophyta; class Magnoliopsida; order Poales; family Poaceae; genus Aegilops; species Aegilops bicornis. Next base: position 335,526,148 of record CM038672.1, on the reverse strand, counting down.
CTTTACTTCGTGTGTTGCACATCTAAGTCATCAACATGCAGAAGTGTTAGGATGTGTGCCTGATCACAAGACATTTGAGGATTCCAAGATATTTAGCTCACACCGCAACTTGCAAAACCTTTTCTCATCCAAGGGCTTTGTGAAGATATCTGCAAGTTGCTCTTCAGTGTTGACGTGTATGATATCAATATCTTCCTTCATGACATGATCTCTGAGAAAGTGATGACGAATTTCAATGTGCTTTTTCTTCGAGTGCTGAACTGGGTTGTTGGCAATCTTGATGGCGCTTTCGTTGTTGCAGTAGAGTGGTACTTGTATCAGATGGATGCCATAGTCCTTGAGCGTTTGCTTCATCCATAGAAGCTGGCGCGAAGATCCGATAGCAATGTATTCAGATTCAGCGGTGGAGAGTGGTACACGCTACGCTTCTTTGAAGACCAACAGACAAGTGATCGTCCCCAAAGTGACATGTGCACGATGTAGACTTGTGATCCACCTTGTCACCAAAGCATAATCAGCATCCAAGAATCCAACTAGATCAAATTTTGAGCCCTCTGGATACCATAATCCTAATGTTGGGGTGTAAGCCAAATATCAAAGAATTAAGCTTCACGGCTAAGTGATGCGATTCCTTTAGTGCCGCTTGGAATCGAGCACACATGCAAACACTAAGCATAATATCTGGCCTAGATGCACATAAATAAAGTAAAGAACCAATCATGGAGTGGTATACCTTTTGATCGAACTCTTTACCATTGGCGTCAGGACCCAGATGACTCTTGGTTGGCATTGGCGTCGTGTAACCTTCTTGATCTTGCATTCTAAACTTCTTCAGGCAATCTTTGAGGTATTTCTCTTGAGATATGAAGATGACATTTCTTTGCTGACGAATTTGAAGACCAAGGAAGAACTTCAGCTCACCCATCATGGAAATCTGATATTGCTCTTGCATCATGTGTCCAAACTCATCATCAGATTTACGGTTGGTGCAGCCAAAGATAATGTCATCCACATATATTTGGCACACAAACAGTTCACCATCATATGTCTTCGTGAAGAGTGTGGGATCCAGGGAACCAGGTTTGAAGCATTTACTCTTCAGGAAGTCTTTGAGTGTGTCATACTAAGCGCGAGGGGCTTGTTTGAGGCCATGCAGTGCCTTGTTTAGCTTGTACACCATATCAGGATGTTTTGGATCTTCAAAGCCAGGAGGTTGTGCAACATACACTTCTTCTTCAATCTAGCCGTTGAGAAATGCACTCTTCACATCCATTTGATACAGCAAGATGTTGTGATGGTTTGCATAGGCTAGCAATATGCGAATAGCTTCAAGCCTAGCCACAGGAGCAAATGTTTCATCGAAGTCAATCCCTTCAACTTGAGTGTATCCTTGAGCAAGGAGACGAGCTTTGTTTCTGACAACTTGACCATGCGCATCTTGTTTTTTGCGATAGATCCATTTTTTGCCTATTATGTTGTGCTTGCGGGGGTCAGGACGCTTGACGAGTTCCTAGACATTGTTTAGCTTGAACTGTTGAAACTCTTCTTGCATAGCTTGAATCCATTCAGGTTCCATGAAGGCTTCAGCAACTTTCTTGGGTTCAGATATTGAGACAAAAGCAAAGTGCCCACAGAAATTTGCTACTTGTGTTGCTCTTGAACGAGTAGTGGACCAGGCGCATTGATGCTATCAATTATCTTCTCAATCTGTACTTCATTTGCAACACAAGGATGAACTGGACGAAGATTTTGCTCTTGCTGATCATTGTCATCATTGGGAGGATTATCTTCGGGCTGAGCATTGTCTTCAGGTTGATTAGGTGCAGAAATGATAAGTTCCTCTTCAGGCTGTGCTTCAGATGGTATGATTTCTCCAGTTCCCATTAGCTTGATGGATTCACTGGGTGGAACTTCATCTAGCACATTTGGCAGGTGCTCTCTTTGCGAGCCGTTAGTCTCATCGAATCAAGACATCCATAGTTTCAACCACTTTATAGTGAAAGAGGTTGAAGACTCTGTAGGAGTGCGAATCCTTTCCGTAACCGAGCATAAAACCTTTATGTGCTTTCGGTGCAAATTTTGAAGTGTGATGTGGATCCTTGATCCAGCACCTAGCACCAAATACTCTGAGGTAACTGACATTTGGCTTCTTACCATTGAGAAGTTCATAGGATGTTTTCTTCAGAAGCTTGTGAAGATAAACACGGTTGATGACATGGCATGCAATATCAATAGCTTCAGGCCAGAACTTTCTTGGTGTCTTGTATTCATCGAGCATCGTCCGAGCCATCTCAATGAGTGTTACGTTTCTTACGCTCCATGATGCCATTCTCACGAGGGGTGTACGGAGCTGAGAACTCATGAGTGATGCCTAATGTATCCAAGTATAGATCGAGGCGGTGTTCTTGAACTCAGGTCGTTGTCACTCCTGATATGCTTGATCTTGACTCCATAGTTGTTCATGGCACAGTTGGCGAAGCATCTGAAGACATCCTGCACTTCAGTCTTGTAGAGAATTATGTGCACCCATGTATATCTTGAATAATCATCAACAATTATGAAGCCATAGAGACAAGCAGTAGTAGTGAGAGTAGAGTAGTGAGTAGGGCCAAATAAGTGCATGTGTAGCAGCTCGAAGGGTTGAGATGTCATCATGATTGTCTTTGAGGGATGCTTGGCCCTAGTCATCTTTCCAGCTTCGCAGGCACCGCACAAGTGATCCTTCTTGAACTTGACGCCCTCGATGCCTATGACATGCTTCTTCTTTGCGAGAGTGTGTAAGTTCCTCATGCCAGCATGCCCTAGCCTCCGATGCCAGAGCCAGCACTCTGAAGCTTTTGCAAGAAGGCATACGGCAAGCTGTGGCCCTGCTGAGAAATCTACCATGTACAGATCATCTTTCCGGTACCCTTCAAAGACTAGAGACTTGTCAGATTCCATTAGTACAAGGCAACGATATTTTCCAAATATCACAATCATGTTCAAGTCACAAAGCATTGAGATGTATATTAAGTTGAAACCAAGGGATTCAACAAGCATCACTTTATCCATGTGCGATCCTTTGAGATTGCAACTCTACCTAGACCCAATACCTTGCTTTTACCAAAGGTCAAGAAATGTGATGTGACTCTTGTCAGATGGACGTAAGGTTGAGTCCATGAGAAGACTTCGATCACCAGTCATATGATTAGTGTATCCGTTGTCCATAATCCATTCTGAAGCATGAGGTGTCATACCCTACAGTACAGTTAGGGGGATAGGCTTCACCAAGAGTATTGTGAAGCATAAACATTTGGCGGGCAAGAGGATTATCAAAGCTCAGATCAAGATTAGGACTGATAGGATGATTGGCAAACGATTCAGGAACAAAATACATAGTGAGACCATTTGGGCATTTGATCTTGCGCCCTACAAGATGTTTTAGGTCCCAAGAAAAAGAATCAGACGCCTTTGATTTCCGGCTGGAGACCTTTCCCTGCAAAAGAAAGTTAACTCTTCTTAACCACCCACATCTTCAGGGGTGGCTTAGAAGCAATGAGTCTAAGTGCAGCATCTGAGAACTTCGGCTTTGAAGCCCTAGCAAATAGCCTTGCAGGAGGTGAATAGTACTCATATGAATAAGCAGAATAGTTCTTAGTTTTATGAACATAGCGGTTTGAAGAAACACGCTCATATTCATAAGTCTGAGTATGGTTTCCCTGCAAAACATTGGCGTTAGGGTGACTCAGGTCAGTCCTCCATGCAGATGAAGCCTTTGGACCATATGAAGCCTTTGGTCTGGGATTTATCTTCTTCCCAGGCGGTGTCATGATGACATTCATAGGAAGATTCTCAAGACAACTTTTGGGAACCCGGATCTTCTTCATAGGTGGCCCATTCCTACAGTTAGTACCAATATACCTGGCAAACACTTCACCATTCTGATTCTTAAACACTTTATAGTTTGCATCAAAGGATTCATCAATGATAATAAGGTTAGCACAAGTGAAGCCAGATAAGGTGGATGGATCCACTGAAGGTCCCTTTGCAGCAACCCATGTGGTTTTGGGGTACCGCCAAAGCTTCCGAGGATCCATCAACATTCATTTTCCTCTCGAACCCAACACCCTCTTTCCTAGGGTTTCGGTTCAGAATCTGCTTTTTGAGGACATCACACAGTGTCTGATGCCCTTTGAGACCTTTGTACATCCCTGTTTCAAGCAATGTCCTCAACCTAGCATTTTCATCAGCAATAGTAGTGGTATCCTCAGCAGAGGGGTTAGTTACCACATCAGCAGTTGAAGATATTGCAATAGTAGCAGCAGTAGAACATTCAGCAACAGAAGTAGCGTTATCACGCTCAAGGCATTTTAGACAAGGTGGAATCCTTCCTGGGCGGAACTGGTCTGTTGAGCGTGAAGTGACTCATTCTCTTTTTGAAGATCTTCATGAGCCGCTCTCAATTTCTCAAGCTCTTGCTTCCTTTGAAGATAATCATAGGAGAGCTTTTCATGAGTGCTTGAGAGCGTTTCATGACGACTTTCAAGTTCCTGGTACTTAACATGAAGATTTTTTAGGTCTTCAATTAAGGACTGAGAACGGGTCATTTCAGCGTCCAACAGGTCATCGCTTTTGTCTAACAGTTCTTGAGTATGTTCCATAGCTTTCTGTTGTTCAGTTGCAATTTTAGCAAGTGTTTTGTAGCTGGGTTTGGATTCAAAATCAGAGTCATCTTCACTTGAAGTTTGAAAGTAAGCATCACGTGATTTTACCTTGGCACCACGTGCCATGAAGCAGTAGGTGGGAGCAGAGTCGTCCTTGTCATTAGCTTCAGCGTTGGTGACGGGGCCATTGTCTTCAGTGTTGAAGATGGACTTGGCAACGTAGGCTGTAGCTAGAGCCAGACTTGCAACACCAGGGTCAGACTCCTCCTCAGACTCCACCTCCGCCTCCTCAGAAGCAGACTCCTCCTCCGAATCCATCTCCTTGCCAAAAAAACACGAGCCTTGCCAGATGAGCTCTTCTTATGAGATGAAGACTTGGATGAGGACTTGGAAGAATACTTTGAGGATTTCTTCTTCTTCTTGTCATCAAAATCATATTCCTTGTTCGTCTTCTTCTTGTTGTTCTCATTGTCCCACTGTGGACACTCAGAGATGTAGTGTCCAGGTTTCTTGCACTTGTGACATGTTCACTTCTTGTAGTCATGAGTGGAAGCTTCATCATTTCTTGATCTGGATCGTGAAGACTTTCTGAAGCCCTTCTTCTTAGTGAACTTATGGAACTTCTTCACAAGCATAGCAAGTTCCTTTCCAATGTCTTCAGGATCATCAGAACTGCAGTCAGATCCTTCTTCAGATGAGGAAACAGCTTTTGCCTTCAAAGCACGAGTTTGGTCGTAGTTGGGACCATAGATATCTCTTTTCTCAGATAGCTAGAACTCATGTGTGTTGAGCCTCTCAAGTATATCAGACGGATCGAGTGTCTTGAAGTTAGGGCGTTCTTGTATCATGAGGGCAAGGGTGTCGAACGAGCTGTCAAGTGATCTCAGTAGTGTATTGAAGATTTCACGCTTGGTGATCTCAGTGGCGCCGAGAGCACGAAGCTCATTTGTGATGTCAGTGAGGCAATCAAACGTCAGTTGGACATTCTCATTGTCGTGTCTCTTGAAGCGGTTGAAGAGGTTGCAAAGAACACGGATCCTTTGATCTCTCTGGGTTGAGACGCCTTCGTTGACCTTGGAGAGCCAGTCCCAGACTAGCTTCGACGTTTCCAGAGCACTCACACGGCCATATTGTCCTTTGGTCAGATGACCACAGATGATGTTCTTGGCAGTAGAATCCAGTTGTATGAACTTCTTGACATCAGCAGGGGTGACACCTTCACCAGTCTTGGGAACGCCATTCTTGACGACATACCAAAGGTCGACATCAATGGCTTCAAGATGCACGCACATCTTATTCTTCCAGTAGGGATATTCAGTTCCATCGAAGACGGGGCAAGCAGCAGAGACTTTGATTATCCCTGCAGTCGACATAGTTAAAACTCCAGGTGGTTAAACTGAATCACACAGAACAAGGGAGTACCTTGCTCTGATACCAATTGAAAGTGCTAGTTATCGACTAGAGGGGGTGAATAGGCGATTTTTAGGAAAGTCTTCAAAACATGAGAGTTTCGAAGACAAACAATAGAAATGAACCTATTGATATCCAGCAGAAGGTAAACTACACTAAGCAAGCCATAGTCAAGTATGCAATGAAGTGAAAGCACGAAGACTAATAGCAGCTAGGTAGTAAGGATCAGGATGGAAGATGGTATGAAGCCAAACAATGATAGTAGTCACACAGTGAAGACAAATAGGTAAAGAAAATAGGCAATGACTTCACGAAGACAAACTGTAAGTAAAGAGAGGGAGACGATAGAACCAGTCGCTTTACGAAGACAAGGATTTGTTGGACCAGTTCCAGTTGCTGTGACAAGTGTATGTCTGGTTAGGGAGGCTTAGATTCAACTCAGAAGACCGCGTCTTCACCTTATTCCCCTTGAGCTAAGGACACCCAGTCCTCGCCCAATCACTCTGGTAAGTCTTCAAGGTAGACTTCCAAACTTTCACAGACTTCGTTCACCGGCGATCCACAATGACTCTTGGATGCTCAGAACGCGACGCCTAACCGGCTAGAGGATTCACAGTCCTCAAGTGTAACAAGTCTTCAGGTCACGTGGATAGAAAGACTTCAGTGATGCCTAACACTCTTTGGCTCTAGGTGTTTGGGCTTTGTCCTCGCATGGATTTCTCTCTCTCAAAAGCTTCGGAGGTGGGTTGCTCTCAAATGACAAAAGCCGTGTACTAACTCTGAGCAGCCACCAATTTATGGTGTAGGGGGTGGGCTATTTATAGCCACTAGGCAACCCGACCTGATTTGTCCGAAATGACCTTAGGTCACTAAGGAATCGACACGTGTTCCAACGGTCAGATTTCAAACACACGCGGCATCTTGACTTGGGCTACAAGTAAAGTTGACTCATCCAGCTCTGGATAAGATTTTCTCTCATTGTCTTCGCTCGAAGACATAGGATTTGATTGAGCATCACTTCAGTCACTCTGACTTTGTTCACTGGGACCCCACTTAACAGTACGGTGGTTCCTATGACTCAACAAATAAGAAAAGGAAACAACGAAACAACTAAGTATTTGCGCTCCATAGTCTTCACGCAATGTCTTCTCTTGTCATAGTCTTCAATGTGAATATATTCACATACCACCATTGCCTTCAATGTCTTCATACATTTTTAGGGGTCATCTCCGGTAGGTAAACCGAATCAATGAGGGACTACTACCTGTGTTATCCTACAATTCTCACAAACACATTAGTCCCTCAACCAGGTTTGTCGTCAATACTCCAAAACCAACTAGGGGTGGCACTAGATGCACTTACATGGCCTCAGCTGGATCGAGAGTACGAGGGACGTCACCGAGATGAACATGTGCAGATCACGGAGGTGCCGTGCATTCGGTACTTGACCGGTTGGATCGCCAGGACATTCGACTACATCAACCGCATAACTAAACGCTTCCGCTTTCGGTCTATGAGGGTACGTAGACACACTCTCCCCGCTCGTTGCTATGCTTCTCCTAGATAGATCTTACATGATCGTAGGCAAAAAAAAATTGAAATACTACGTTCCCCAATAGTGGTATCAGAGCCAGGTCTATGCGTAGATGTTATATGCACGAGTAGAACACAAAGAGTTGTGGGTGATAATAATCATACTGCTTACCAGCATGTCATACTTGGATTCGGTGGTATTGTTGGATGAAGCGGCCCAAACCGACATTACATGACAGTGTTCATGAGACTGGTTCTACCGCCGTGCTTCGCACACAGGTGGCTAGTGGGTGTCTGTTTCTCCAACTTTAGTTGAATCGAGTGGGACTACGCCCGGTCCTTGTTGAAGGTTAAAACATCACACTTGATGAAAAATGGTTGTGGTTTTGATGCATAGGTAAGAATGGTTCTTGCTAGAAGCCTGTAGCAGCCACGTAAAACTTGAAACAACAAAGTAGAGGACGTCTAACTTGTTTTTGTAGGGCTTGCTGTGATGTGATATGGTCAAGACGTGATGATATATAAATTGTTGTATGAGATGATCATGTTTTGTAACAGTTATCGGCAACTGGCAAGAGCCATATGGTTGTCGCTTTATTGTATGAAATGCAATCGACATGTAATTGCTTTACTTTATCACTAAGCGGTAGCGATAGTCGTAGAAGCAATAGTTGGCGAGACGACAACGATGCTTCGTTGGAGATGAAGGTGTCAAGCCGGTGACGATGGTGATCATGACGGTGCTTTGGAGATGGAGATCAAATTCACAAGATGATGATGGCCATATCATATCACTTATTTGATTGCATGTGATATTTATCTTTTATGCATCTTATTTTGCTTAGTACGGCGGTAGCATTATAATATGATCTCTCGCTAAATTTCAAGGTATAAGTGTTCTCCCTGAGTATGCATCGTTGCTATAGTTCGTCATGCCGAGACACCACATGATGATCGGGTGTGATAAGCTCTACGTTCACATACAACGGGTGCAAGCCAGTTTTGCACATGAAGAATACTCAGGTTAAACTTGACGAGCCTAGCATATGCAGATATGGCCTCGGAACACTAAGACCAAAAGGTCGAGCGTGAATCATATAGTAGATATGATCAACATAGTGATGTTCACCATTGAAAACTACTCCATATCACGTGATGATCGGACATGGTTTAGTTGATATGGATCACGTGATCACTTAGATGATTAGAGGGATGTCTATCTAAGTGGGAGTTCTTAAGTAATATGATTACTTGAACTTTAATTTATCATGAACTTAGTCCTGGTAGTATTTGCGTAACTATGTTGTAGATCAATAGCTCGCGATGTAGCTCCCCGTTTATTTTTGATATGTTCCTAGAGAAAAACTATGTTGAAAGATGATAGTAGCAATGATGCGGACTCAATCCGTGATCTAAGGATTATCCTCATTGTTGCACAGAAGAATTATGTCCTTGATGCACCGCTAGGTGACGGACCTATTGCAAGAGCAGACGCAGATGTTATGAATGTTTGGCAAGCTTGGTATGATAACTACTTGATAGTTTAGTGCGCCATGCTTTAGGCTTAGAACCAGGACTTCAAAAACGTTTTGAACGCCAAGGAGCATATAAGATGTTCCAAGAGCTGAAATTGGTATTTCAGAATCATGCCTGAGTCAAGAGGTATGGGACCTCTGACAAGTACTTTTCCTACAAGATGGAGGAGAATAGCTCAACTAGTGAGCATGTGCTCTGATTGTCTGAGTACTACAATCGCTTGAATCAAGTGGGAGTTAATCTTCCAGATAAAATAGTGATTGACAGAGATCTCTAGTCACTATCACCAAGTTACTGGAACTTCATGATGAACTATAATATGCAAGGGATGACGAAAATAGTTCTCGAGCTCTTCGTGATGCTGAAATCGACGAAGGTAGAGATCAAGAAAAGCATCAAATGTTGATGGTTGACAAGACCACTTGTTTCAAGTAAAAGGGCAGGGGAAAGAAAGGGAACTTCAAGAAGAATGGCAAGCAAGTTGCCACTCCCATGAGAAGCCCAAAGCTAGACCCAAGCCTGAAAATGAGTGCTTCTACTGCGAAGGAAATGGTCACTGGAAGCGGAACTGCCCCAAATACTTGGCGGATAAGAAGGATGGCAAAGTGAACAAAAGTATATATGATATACATGTTATTGATGTGTACTTTACTAGTGTTGATAGTAGCCCCTGGGTATTTGATACTGGTTCAGTTGCTATGATTAGTAACTCGAAACAGGAGTTACAAAATGAACAAAGACTAGTTGAGGGCAAGGTGACGATGTGTGTTGGAAATGATTCCAAGGTTCATAAGATCACCATCGCACACTCCTTTACCTTCGGGATTAGTGTTGAACCTAAAATAAATGTTATTTGGTGTTTGCATTGAGCATAATATGATTGGATCATGTTTATTGCAATACGGTTATTCATTTAAGTCAAAGAATAATTGTTATTCTGTTTACATGAATAAAACCTTCTGTGGTCATACACCCAAGGTGAATGGTTTATTGAATCTCGATCATAGTACTACACATATTCGTAATATTGATGCCAAAAGATGCAAAGTTGATAATGATAGTGCAACATATTTGTGGCACTGCCGTTTAGGTCATATTGGTGTAAAGCGCATGAAGAAACTCCATGTTGATGGGCTTTTGGAATCACTTGATTATGAATCACTTGATGCTTGCGAACCATGCCTCGTGGGCAAGATGACTAAAACTCCGTTCTCTGGAACAATGGAGCGAGCAACTGACTTATTGGAAATAATACATACTGATGTATGCGATCCGATGAGTGTTGAGGCTCGCGGCGGGTATCGTTATTTTTCTGACCTTCACAGATGATTTGAGCAGATATGGGTATATCTACTTGATGAAACATAAGTCTGAAACATTTGAAAAGTTCAAAGAATTTCAGAGTGAAGTGGAAAATCATCGTAACAAGAAAATAAAGTTTCTACGATCTGATCGCGGAGACGAATATTTGAGTTATGACTTTGATCTTCATTTGAAACAATGTGGAGTAGGTTCGCAACTCACGCCACCTGGAACACCACAGCATAATGGTGTGTCCGAACATCATAACCGTACTTTATTAGATATGGTTCAATCTATGATGTCTCTTACCGATTTATCACTATGTTTTGGGGTTAGGCATTAGAGACAGTTGCATTCACGTTAAATAGGGCACCATCTAAATCCGTTGAGACGACACCATATGAACTGTGATTTTGCAAGAAACCCAAGTTTTCGTTTCTTAGAATTTGGGGCTGCGATGCTTATGTGAAAAAACTTCAACTTGATAAGCTCGAACCCAAATCAGAGAAATGTGTCTTCATAGGATACTCAAAAGAAACTGTTGGGTACACCTTCTATCACAGATCCGAAGGCAAGATCTTCGTTGCTAAGATTGGATCCTTTCTAGAGAAGGAGTCTCTCTTGAAAGAAGTGAGTGGGAGGAAAGTAGAACTTGATGAGGTAGTTGTACATTCTCCCTTATTGGAAAGTAGTTCATCACAGAAATCAGTTCCAGTGATTCCTACACCAATTAGTGAGGAAGCTAATGATGATGATCATGAAACTTCTGATCAAGTTACTACCGAACCTCGTAGGTCAACCAGAGTAAGATCCACACCAGAGTGGTACGATAATCATGTTCTGGAGGTCATGTTACTTGACCATGACAAACCTACGAACTATGAGGAAGCAATGATGAGCCCAGATTCCGCGAAATGGATTGAGGCCATGAAATCTGAGATGGGATCCATGTATGAGAATAAAGTATGTACTTTGATTGACTTGCCCGATGATCGGCTAGCCATTGAGAATAAATGGATCTTCAAGAGGAAGATGGACGTTGACAATAGTGTTACTATCTACAAAGCTCGAAATGTCGCAAAAAGTTTTTGACAAGTTCAAGGTGTTGACTACGATAAGATTTTCTCACTCGTAGTGATGCTTAAGTATGTCCGAATCATGTTAGCAATTGCCACATTTTATGAAATCTGGCAAATGGATGTCAAAACTACATTCCTTAATGGATTTATTAAAGAAGAGTTGTATGTGATACAAACAGAAGGTTTTGTCAATCCTAAAGGTGCTAACAAAATGTGCAAGCTCCAGCGATCCATCTATGGACTGGCACAAGCATCTCGGAGTTGGAATATACGCTTTGATAAGTTGATCAAAGCATATAGTTTTATACAGACTTGCGGTGAAGCCTGTATTTACAATAAAGTGAGTGCGAGCACTACAGCCTTTCTGATAAGTATATGTGGATGACATATTGTTGATCGGAAATGATTTCTGGAAAGCATAAAGGAGTGTTTGAAAGGAGTTTTTCGAAGAAAGACCTCGGTGAAGCTGCTTACATATTGGGCATCAAGATCTATAGAGATAGATCAAGACCCTTGATAAGATTTTTTCAATGAGTACATACCTTGACAAGATTTTTGAAATAGTTCAAAATGGAAAAGTCAAAGAAGGAGTTCTTGCCTGTATTGCAAGGTGTAAAGTTGAGTAAGACTCAAAACACGACCACGGCAGAAAATAGAAAGAGAATGAAAGTCATTCCCTATGCCTCAGCCATAGGTTCTATAAAGTATGCTATGCTATGTACCAAACCTTTTGTGTACCTTGCCATGAGTTTGGCAAAGGGGTACGATATTGATCCAGGAGTGATCACTTGACGGCGGTCAAAATTATCCTTAGAAGACTAAGGAGATATTTCTCGGTTATGGAGGTGATAAAGAGTTCATCGTAAAGAGTTACACTGATGCAAGCTTTTACACCGATCCGGATGACTCTGAGTCTCAATATGGATACATATTGAAAGTGGGAGCAATTAGCTAGAGTAGCTCCATGCAGAGCATTGTAGACATAGAAAATTTGCAAAATATATACGGCTCTGAATATGACAGACCCATTGACTAAGCTTCTCTCACAAGCAAAACATGATCACGGCTTAGTACTCTTTGGGTGTTAATCACATAGCGATGTGAACTAGATTATTGACTCTAGTAAAACCCTTTGGGTATTAGTCACATGACGATCTGAACTAATCACATGGTGATGTGAACTATTGGTGTTAAATCACATGGCGATGTGAACTAGATTATTGACTCTAGTGCAAGTGGGAGACTGAAGGAAATATGCCCTAGAGGCAATAATAGAGTTGTTATTTATATTTCCTTATATCATGATAAATGTTTATTATTCATGCTAGAATTGTATTAACCGAAACTCAGTACATGTGTGAATACATAGACAAAACAGAGTGTCCCTAGTATGCCTCTACTTGACTAGCTCGTTAATCAAAGATGGTTATGTTTCCTGACCATACACATGTGTTGTCATTTGATGAACGGGATCCCATCATTAGAGAATGATGTGATGGACAAGACCCATCTATTAAGTTAGCATTATGATTGTTGAGTTTTATTGCTATTGCTTTCTTCATGACTTATACATGTTCCTCTAACTATGAGATTATGCAACTCCTGAATACCAGAGGAACACCTTGTGTGCTATAAACGTAACAACATAACTGGGTGATTATAAAGATGCTCTACAGGTGTCTCCAAAGGTGTTTGTTGGGTTGGCATAGATCGAGATTAGGATTTGTCACTCCGTGTATCGGAGAGGTATCTCTGGGCCCTCTCGGTAATGCACATCACTATAAGCCTTGCAAGCAATGTCACTAATGAGTTAGTTACAGAATGATGCATTACGTAACGAGTAAAGAGACTTGCCAGTAACGAGATTGAACTAGGTATGATGATACCGACGACCGAATCTCAGGCAAGTAACATACCGATGACAAAGGGAACAACGTATGTTGTTATGCGGTTTAACCGATAAATATCTTCGTAGAATATGTAGGAGCCAATATGAGCATCCAGGTTCTGCTATTGGTTATTGACCGGAGATGTGTCTCGGTCATGTCTACATAGTTCTCGAACCCGTAGGGTCCGTACGCTTAACGTTCGATGACGATTTGTATTATGAGTTATGTGATTTGATGTACTGAAGATTGTTTGGAGTCCCGGATGAGATCACGGACATGACGAGGAGTCTCGAAATGGTCGAGACGTAAAGATCGATATATTGGAAGGCTATATTCGGACATCGGAAAGGTTCCTAGTGATTCGGGTATTTTTGAGTCTAGAGAGTTAAGGGAATTCACGGAGGAAGTAGTGGGCCTTAATGGGCCATACGGGAAAGGAGAGAAGGGCCTCAAGGTGTCCCCCCAATGGCAAGTCCGAATTGGACTAGGGAGGGCAGCGCCTCTCTTTCCTTCTCCTTCTCCTACTCCTTCCCTCTCTCCCTCTTGGAAAGGAAGGGGACTCCAACTAGGATTGGGAATCCTAGTTGGACTCCCCCTATAGGCGCACCCCTCCTAGGTCGGCCTCCTCCTCCTCCCTCCTTTATATACGTGGCCAAGGGGGCATCCCAAACACACAAGTTGATCTTTTAGCCGTGTGCGGTGCCCCCCTCCACAGTTACACACCTCGATCATATCGTCGTAGTGCTTAGGCGAAGCCCTGCGCCGGTAACTTCATCATCACCGTCACCACGCCGTCATCTTGTGAAACTCTCCCTCGGCCTCAGCTGGATCAAGAGTACGAGGGACGTCACCGAGCTGAACGTGTGCAGATCGCGGAGGTGTCGTGCGTTTGGTACTTGATCGGTTGGATCGCAAAGACGTTTGACTACATCAACCGCGTAACTAAACGCTTCCGCTTTCGGTCTACAAGGGTATGTAGACACACTCTCCCTGCTCGTTGCTATGCTTCTCCTAGATAGATATTGCGTGATCGTAGGCAAACTTTTTGAAATATACTACGTTCCCCAACACTAGGGTTACAATATCCTAGTCAGCTACGTATGGGAGACAAAGTTCTCCATGGATCTAGCGTCTTGGAGTATACGTCAAGTCTTCTTGATCTTCTTTGTAATCGTCATGGGTTGCCCGAAGTGGCCAGGACAGAACAGACATGGGATCCTCGGCCTAGCCCACCAGGCTGAGAGCCGACATGGTGAGAGGCCTCCTAGCCGGGACACCATCATTAGCCCCTGAACCGGTCTTCAAGTCTGTATGCACCTTGGATCATCTGAGCTACACTTCATCTTCTATCGACGGTCTTGAAACTGGTTCAATGAAAGCCTCCTTCTGTAGTCAAGTCTTGAAGTCGTACCGCGTCCGAGGTGAATATCAACACATCGGTCTCTGGCATGTGTTGAAAGAACTTGAACTGAGCTTCATGTCGGAAATGTTTCACGCAAAGCAGGCCCGTGGGCGTGAAGTATTCCCGCGCTCCCAATGTGATGCCTATTCAGTCTGGTCCTGACAACGTAGATCTGTTTTATCCACGGGCTCACTAGAGAACGTGGCATCCTTAACCTAGCGGTCAACATGGCATGTGAATGTGGGTGCTGGACCCACCAAGGGCACGCCCCATCAAGAGAGATCGTGTGTATTGAAACACCCACTGATTAAATGGTTGCCCCCTTGATCCCCGTGTGCAATTAACACATAAACATGGGGAGGTGGGGCGATTTACTTCCATGTGGCGCATTTAACCTACTGCTGCTTCGAGCTTCGCCCTACTTATAAAAGGAGGGCGGCAATGAGAGGGAGAGTTTTACGCTCTCCTCCTTCCTTCCTTTGTCTTCTTACCAGACCTCCGACACTCAAACCTTTCCATACACCCTTCCAAAAAAGCAGTGCCTTTAGCCTCTAGCCACTCCCGACTACATGGCCGGAGAAGGGAAGCTACGCAATGGTGGGAAGACGAAGAACACCGGCAAGAAGCCGGCGGGGGAGCCCAAGGCCCCTTCCCTAACGAAGGTGAAATGGAGGCTACCGACCATGGACCAGCTCGACCGACTGACCGATGCCAGCTAACTGCCACCAGCTGAACACGGCTCCGCGCTCATCTCCTAGGGTGGTGCCTCCTTGTCTGTCACAATGCCCCAGCCTCACGCAACCAATAAGGAGCAGGTATGCTTCGTTCCCCACCTCGTGCATGGTCTCCGGTTTCCAATGCACCCCTTTCTTTGGGGTCTCCTTCATATATGGCGGCTAGATCAGGAACCTGTGTGAGGTGATGGTACCTTTATCAGAGCGGAGGTCGTCTCTTGCAAGAAGTCGGAATGAAGTGAAATGTTGTTGCAACTGTTGTATGACTTAACTGTTGTATATCCATGGCGTTGTAGAATTTTGGGAACATTTCCCCTCCTCCCTCATACACTGACATGGTGTTAAGGCCGTGATCGGAGCCAAAGTAATTAATTGTAGATGACAGTCTGTGTCGAATTGCGGGTTCCGGCAGACCCTTAAGGTTCGAACTCTGGGGTGCGTGCGGAGATCCAACCCTCCACCGTCTCGTACCTCGCCGAATCGCAGGGACCTAAACTACTCGAAAGAACAGCACAAGAGACACGAGATTTATACTAGTTCGGCCACCGTTGTGGTGTAATACCCTACTCTAGTTTGTGGTGTGGTGGATTGCCTCTTGGGCTGATGAGGAACAATCTGAGGGAAGAACAGCCTCGCGAGGGCCTGTTCTTGGTGGGTGTGATGAACTTCTAGGTGGCGTCCCGTCGCTCTAGCTTGAGGATCGGGTCTCTATCTCTATCTGGATGCCGATCGTCTTGATCTCTCTCTATCCGATCGTCCCGTCCTTTTTTCTACTATGGTGGCTAGCTCTACTTATATAGACGAAGGCCCTGGGCCTCTTTCCAAATATTGAGCGGGAAGGGCGCCAACAATTGGCCATTTGAAGGGGAACAATGGGTACACTTATCCCGACTAAAGTTGGTCCTCGCCGCCAAAGGCTCGTGATGACGCCTGCTTGGGCTCCACGATGACTCCTTCCAGCCGTTGGGGCTGGTCTTGGTCTTGTTGCACCAAGCGGATGCCTTTGCTTGATGCTCTCGCCTGCGCTTGCTCCCTTTGCACCAAAGAGGAAAGGAGGACGTTGCGTGGGCTGGCGCCCGACGGGCGCCCTTGGTCGTCATGGCTTGCGTCATGGGCACCTCGCGAGGTACCCCGCCTTGAACTCTCCGCCTCCTCATGAGCCAGCCTGACGAGGCCGTGCCTGAGGAAGCTCCTGGTCGTCCGCCCCGTGAGGCTTGGACCCTCACGAGGGTCTTGAGCTTGCGTTGATGAAGATGGGCTGTCCTGGGCCTCCTTTGAGCCACGCCATGGCCGCAGTGTGCAAGTCTGAGGACCCCTGTTCCCAACACCGACAGTAGCCCCGGGCCCATGGCGCGCCCGAACTTGGCCGAGCAGAGAGGCGAAAGGGCAAGTGTGAAGCGTCATGAGCCCTAACAGCCTCTGACCTTGGGCGTCAGCGTGGCGGTTGATTGATTGGACGCGAGCCTGCTCCCCCTGCCTTGGTAACCGCCCGGATTCGACAAGTCCTCGCATGCGGAGTTGGTCATGATTACCGGTGATCGTGGAGGCCGGCGGTTGGCCTTCGCCCGGCCAATAAGTGTGGAACGGCGCGCGCCCTTCCGCCTATCCTTTCTTGTCTCTCCTTCTTCTCCATGGCTCCACCAAGGAAGTTCTCGGCCGCAGAAGGGGAAGGGCCGCCAGTCGAATCTTCCTCTCCTCCGCCTAAGCGTGGTCGAGGTCGCCCTCATAAACGCCGTGGCCTCCACGGCAGTCCCCCGCGGTCGTGGGGGAGGCTCTCAGCGTGGTGACGAGCGGCTGGCCATGGTCGGAGGGCGTGCCTCGGTCGCGCGTCCCCCGAGGCCGCGCCTCCATGCTGTTGAAGCACTGCCGGAGTTCATGGTGAGGGCGGAGGAGCCGTCCGGCGTCCGGCTTCAGCTCCCGTTCTTCTTCCTGGGTGAGCTCCCGGGCAGGCGCCTGAGTGGCCTCTGGCTCCGTGCGGATGGCTGCTGCAGCCGGGCCGTGGGCTTCTCTGGAGGTCTCTGCTGCAGGAACCTGTTCTGGCCCTTGGTAGCAAGCGTTCGCTTCAGCGTGGTCTCCGCCGCGGTGCTCCCTGCACTTCGAGTATGATGGCGACGCCACCATCTACGTGAGGGTGTTCGGGGAAGACGGTCGCCGCATGGGGTGCTGTCCTGAAGACGACGACCGCGGCCGAGGACTCAGCCCCGACGCGGGCGGAGAGGGCAGCGCGCGGGCAGCTGGCGATGCCCGCGACTCCTCACACTTCACCAGCTCTTCTTCATGTGGCGATTCTTCCAACAGCGGCCGCGGCCAGCCCCCACGCCGTCGCGCCTGCTTGGGGGGTGGCAGCGGGTCCGCTCGCCGCCACGCCCCGGTGAAGCGCGAGATGAAGTCCGACTGAGCTCCGGAGGCGGCGCGGGCCATCCAAGAGAGCTGCACGGGCGTGCTTCACCGCTTCATCCTTTTCCTTCCTTTTCTCCTGCGTAAAAAAGGGAACAATGTGTGGCCCCGTGGGGGCACGTTTAGGGCAACGCCGTTTAATTATTGTACTGCTTTTGTTATCCTGATACTGTTCCCTTCTGCCGTGCGCCCATTCGCAAGTGAACCCCGACCGTGGCCGCGGGGGCGACCGACCCTGGCCCCGTGTTCGCGTTGTGCTGCCCGTGAGGCATGGTCAGGAGGGGTGCTCCAGCTGTGGACCAGGGCCGTGAAAATTTGAGCGATAGGGGCAGGAACGCTCGCGGGGGCTCCCAAGGCTTCCTCCTCACGAGTCCCCGCGCAAGAGAAATCGAGGCAGGAGGGCGAAAAAGATCGAAGAACCACGGACCAAAAAAGAGGCGATAGTTTCGATAAACACTCCAAATGAGAATAACCAGTCAACTGCAGAAAGCAAATGAAAAAGCCACGTCCGGCACCTAGTCTAGTCTTCGACGTCTTCTCACCAGCGCGGAGCTAAGTGCTGCCACTGGGCGTGGGAGGGAGCCCCAGGGCCTGAGGCCGGCACTCCTGAGACTCCGGGGCGTGTACAGCCCCAACTCATTATTACGTGAGAGTGTCACGGGCGGCGAGCTTCACAGGCGTTTGCCTTCTTCACAGGCTCCGGGCCTTTCTTCTGGGAAGCAAGCTTCACGGGCGTTTGCCCTCTTCACAGGCTCCGGGCCTTTCCAGAACGCGACAGCTTCACAGGCGTTCGCCTTCTTCATGTGCTCTGGGCCTTTTCCCCGAAGTGAGCTTCACAGGCATTTGCCGTCTTCACTGGCTCCGGGCCTTTTCCAAAAAGATGAACTTCACAGGCATTTGCCTTCTTCACAGGCTCTGGGCCTTTTCCAAAAAGATGAACTTCACAGGCATTTGCCTTCTTCACAGGCTCTGGGCCTTTTCCAAAACGCGTCGGCTTCACAGGCGTTCGCCTTCTTCACAGGCTCTGGGCCTTTTAGGGGTAAAACCTCCGGAGGTGCTGGATGTTCCACGCGTTCTGTATAGGTACTCCCTCTTGAGTCTCCAAGCACACGGAGCCAGGCCTGGAAACATGAACAACCTTGAATGGGCCCTCCCACATGGGAGAGAGCTTATGCAGTCCCTCCTCGAGAGGACCCGTCGAGCACGAGGTCCCCTACCTCGAGAGTCCTGGGCGGATGCCGCGGCGGTGGTATCGCCGGAGTGCTGTTGGTACCTTGCTGCTTTGCAGCTTCTCGACGGCGCTCCTCCCCGGCAAAGACAAGGGCTGTCCCCGCATGGCGCCCCTGCAGCGTTTCATCGAACGCCAGACCCGCGGATCGACGCTGACCTCGTGAGGGAGGACCGCCGGCTCCGTGAGACCGGGAAGAAGGGGTCTCTCGGTTGGCTTGGTTGCGGTTGTGCGGATGGACCACAACACGGACGGAACCTCGTCGTACCAGCCTCTACCGCAGGCTTCAGCTTTCTTCTTGAACGCGTCCTGGTCTTGAGGCCTCTCAGACCTCTGCATTGGCCCGCTCGGCTGTCCATTGCTGCGAAGTGCGCCACCGAAGCGTAGCATATCTGCGTTCCAAGGTTAGCACAGTACGTTTTAAAAAGGTCACTGGTGAACTGCGAACCGTTGTCGGTGATGATGCGGTTCGGCACTCCGAACTTGCTCACGATGCCCTTGATGAACTTGACCGCAGAACCAGCGGGGATGGCGCGGACGGCCTCGACTTCGGCCCACTTGGTGAATTTGTCCACGACGACGTAGAGGTAGCGATAGCCCCTGGCGCCCGAGGGAAAGGGCCGTAATGTCCAGCCCCTGCATCGCGAATGGCCAAGTGAGGGGATGGTTTGCACTTCCTCTGGCCGGTGGATCTGCTTGGCATGGAATTGGCAAGCCTCGCAAGCCTTCACGAGTTCGATAGCATCATTGAGCGGTGGGCCAATAGAAACCGCCATGAACGCCTTGCCGACAAGGGTCCATGACGATGAATGGTGCCCACAATCTCCGCCATGTATATTCTGCCGAACTCCTTCCCCTGTTCCCTGGTGATGCGGTAGCGAGGATACGCTGCTCGGTCGTTCCGGTAGAGTTCTCCATCCATGATGTTGTATGACGTGGCTTGCCGCGCCACACGCCTCTGCCTCCTCCTCCTTCTCCGCAAAGTTCCACGCGTTAAGTAACTCTTGAGCTCCGTGATCCAGCACTCCTATTGAGGTTCCATTGTTAGAAGCAGGCGTGCTCCTGAGGCCGGGCCACAGGCTGGGGCTCCCGAGGCTGGTGGCTGAGGGAGCTCCTCCCGAGGCTGTCTTGTGCTTGATAACGGCGGCAGGCTGAGGGCTTGAAGAGTCGTTCCTCAAAGACGCCCGACTCACAGGGTAACCTTCCGAGGCTCGTCTGGCGATGTCGTCGGCCTCCGATTGGTGCCGCGGGCACGCGTGCTGCAGCTCCAACCCCCAGAACTGTTTCTCCATCCTGCGGACCTCCGCAAGGTAGGCCTCCATGTGTTCATCTCTTGGCTCATACACCTTGTTGGAGAAATTGACGAGGAGCTGTGAATCTCCCTTGATGGTAAGGCGCTTCACCCCCAGGGCAGCGGCGGCATTCAGACCTGCTATCAGCCCCTCGTATTCCGCTATATTGTTGGAGACCTTCTCGCCATGCTGGAAACAGAGTTGCACGGCATAGTAGAGCTTGTCCTGAGCGGGGGATATGAGCACTGCCCCAGCCCCAGCGCCCTGTCTGGAGAATGCTCCGTCGAAGTACATGACCCAACCTTCTGGCGCTTCGCTTCCTGGGGAGAGGGACCGATCCTCGCCGGCCCTGAGGCCCGGTGCTTCTGTCCACTCGGCCACGAAATCTGCCAGCGCGGCTCCCTTGATGACTCTGGTTGTGCTGAACTCGAGCTGGAATGCTTGTAGCTCAATGTTCCACTCGGCGACCCTTCCGGCCGAGTTGGGGCTCCTGAGCACCCTCTCCAGGGGGTATGCCGAGACAACCTTGATTGGATGACCACAAAGTAGTGCCGCAGTTTGCGCGAAGCCACCAACAGCGCGAGGAGGAGCTTCTGCGGCATGGGGTACCGTGCCCTCGCATCCGGTAACACGGTGCTGACGAAGTACACCGGGTGCTCGACGAGGTTAGGGGCGTCGGTGCCAGTGGCGTCTTCTGGAAGCTGTGGTGCCTCCCGAGGAGACGGCGCCTCCAGAAGTTGAGTGCTTGGATGGGAGGCCTCCCCCGCCCTTGGTGCGCTCTGCGGCGACGGCTGATCTTCTTCCATTGCGGTGCTGGCTTCTGCTAGTTCCTTCTGATTCGGTCTTGTCTTAGCTCGGGTGGCCGCCGTGGCCTTGGCCTGACGCTCCTCCCTAACTGCCACCAGAGCAGCGCTAGCAGAGTAGGGAGTGGCGGCGAGGTAGAGTACCAAGGGCTCCTGAGGGCGCGGGGCCACCATCACTGGAGGGCTGGTCAGTACCTCTTGAGGTCTTGAACGCCTTGTCGGCCTCTTCACCCACTCGAAGGGCCCTTTTTCTTCATCACCGAAGAAAGGCAGCTCCCCCAATCGGGAGATGAAACGGCCCAGCGCCGTTACGCGCCCCGTGAGCTTCTGCATTTCCCTGAGGGTCTTCGGTGGGCTCATGTCTTCCACTGCCTTGACCTTTTCTGGGTTGGCCTCGATGCCTCGGTGGGACACGAGGAAACCCAGGAGCTTACTGAGGGACTCCAAACACACACTTCTCCGGGTTGAGTCGCAGGCTCACCGTGTTGAGGCTCATGAAGGTTTCTTCCAGTCTTGTATCAAGGTCTTGGCCTCATGAGACTTCACCACGATGTCGCCGACGTATGCCTCCACATTCTTCCCGAGCTGTGGGCCCAAGGTGATGTGCATGAGCCACTGGAAGGTTGCCCTGCGTTGCACAACCCGAATGGCATGCGTGTATAGCAAGACACTCCACACGGGGTTAGGAAGGCCGTCTTCTCCACGTCTTCCACCGCCATCTTGATTTGGTGTTACCAGGAAAAGGCGTCCAAGAAGCACTTCAGGTCTCTCTCGGCGTTGGTATCGTCGATCTGGTCGATGCGAGGGAGCGGAAACGGATCCTGCGGGCATGCTTTGTTGAGGTTGGTGAAGTCGACACACATGCGCTCCTTTCCTCCCTTCTTTGGCACCACCACGGGGTTGGCCAGCCAATCTGGGTATCGGACCTCACGAATAACCCCCGCGGCTTCTAGCTTGCGGGTCTCTTGGACGATGAAGGCCTGCTTTTCAGTGGACTGCCTTCTCGCTTTCTGCTTCACTGGACGCACGTTAGGGCACATGTTGAGGTGGTGCTCGGTCACGCCCAGTGGAATCCCCGCCAGCTGATCGGGCTCCCAGGCGAACACCTTCTTGTTCGCACACAAGAACTTGACAAGAGCTTCCTCCTGTTCGGGCTCGAGGTTGGCGCCTATGGTGAAGGTGGCGTTTGAGGACCCCGTCCTCATCGACAGGTATCTGCTTGGTCTCCGCCTTGTCTAGAGTGAACAACTGCTTCTTCTTGGTCGGCGCAGCCCCCTTGGGCTTGGGGGCCTCCGCATCGGCCGTGTCTTCGGCCGCCGTCTTGAGGGTGAGTCTGGCGCCATGGCCGCACCTTGATATCCCCGGGCACAGTGAGGACACCGCTGCTCCCAGGTATCTTCATGAGGTTGTACCCCGGGTGGGTTGCGGCTATGAATTTGGCTGATCTTTGGGTAGCCAAGGATGGCATTGTAGGGGAGGCCGATGGGGGCGATGTCGAAGTCGACCAGTTCCGTGCGGAAGTTATCGTATGTGCCGAAGGTCACCGGAAGCCGGATTTGCCCCAAGGAGCTGGATGACCCCCCTCCTATGCCCGAAAAAGGTCGGCTGGGCTGCAGCCGCTCCCTGGGTATGCAGAGGAGGTTGAAGGCCTCGAGTGAGAGTATGTTGAGGCCGGCGCCGCCGTCGATGAGGGTCCTGGTGACGGCCACCTGGCAGATGGTGGGTGTGCAGAGCATGGGGAGCGCACCCGAGCCGGCCGAGTTGGTGGGGTGGTCTTGAGAGTCGAAGGTCAGCCCGGCCGGCGACTCCGTCCGGCCTGAGGGAGCCCCCTGCCGCGTGGAGGCGGCGCCGACCCGGCGGACGAATGTCTTGACATGGCGGCTGGAAGGCGGCGCCTGCGAGCCGCCCAGGAGGGCCGCGACGAGCGGAGGAACCGGCGTGACGGAGCGGGTGTCGAGGAAGCCGCGCGGCCCCTCCCCTGAGGCCGCCGAAGAGCGCAGGGACGATGCTTGCTGCCCGTCCCCCGTCGGGCCGGTGGCGATGTTGACGGCAGGCGACGGGGAACGACATGGGCGCCCGCCGACGGGAGTCGTTTGGGCGATATGGGAGGCGAGGGCGGCTCGGCGCTCGGTGCGGGCCCGGCGGGCGTCAGGCATGGTCGCGGTGGTCGGGGAAGAACGAGGCGACGAAAGGCAGATTCCGGCGCACCCCTACCTGGCGCGCCAAATGTCGGATTGCGGGTTCCGGCAGACCCTTAAGGTTCGAACTCTGGGGTGCGCGCGGAGATCCAACCCTCCACCGTCTCGTACCTCGCCGAATTGCAGGGACCTAAACTACTCAAAAGAACAGCACAAGAGACACGAGATTTATACTAGTTCGGGCCACCGTTGTGGTGTAATACCCTACTCTAGTTTGTGGTGTGGTGGATTGCCTCTTGGGCTGATGAGGAACAATCTGAGGGAAGAACAGCCTCGCGATGGCCTGTTCTTGGTGGGTGTGATGAACTGCTAGGTGGCGTCCCGTCGCTCTAGCTTGAGGATCGGGTCTCTATCTCTATCTGGATGCCGATCGTCTTGATCTCTCTCTATCCGATCGTCCCGTCCTTTTTTCTACTGTGGCGGCTAGCTCTACTTATATAGACGAAGGCACTGGGCCTCTTCCCAAATATTGAGCGGGAAGGGCGCCAACAATTGGCCATTTTAAAGGGGAACAGCGGGTACACTTATCCTGACTAAAGTTGGTCCTCGCCTGCCAAAGGCTCTGGTGATGACGCCCGCTTGGGCTCCACGATGACTCCCTTCCGGACGTTGGGGCTGGTCTTGGTCTTGTTGCACTGAAACGGATGCCTTTGCTTGATGCTCTCGCCTGCGCTTGCTCCCTTTGCACCAAAGAGGAAAGGAGGACGCTGCAGTCGGGCGCCTCGACCCACGCCATTGGTCGTCATGGCTTGCATCATGGGCACCTCGCGAGGTACCCCGCTTGAACTCTCCGCCTCCTCATGAGCCACTGACGAGGCCGTGCACGAGAAGCTCCTGGTCGCCCGCCCATGAGGCTTGGCCCCTCGCGAGGGTCTTGAGCTTGCGTTGATGAAGATGGGCTGTCCTGGGCCTCCTTTGAGCCACGCCGCGGGCCGCAGGCAGGCAAGTCTGAGGACCCCCGTTCCCAGAACACCGACAGTCTGTGCAAGTCGTTTTTGCTTGTATCATTCCTGAAGCAATCAATAGTTTTGGCATTTTGATTACTTTATTATCTGGGCACTAGTCCGTTATCCGGAAAGCAATCAATAGTTCTGACATTTTGAATATTAGCATATGTACACCCTATTGTATCTCGTATCAACTCCTATATTCATGAGTAGTTGTATTTGTTGCGATGTCCACTTTGTTACCAAGTATGACCTTACGTGTATGTTATAGTCATATGTTGGGGCAACTAATATGCGTTTCTATCATTAGCAAGGATTGCAAAGTCTTTGCTGCGGCTTGGACCACATGTTGGGCGTTACACCACGTCATGGGCATGTTGCTGCAACATATAATCGTCATCATCGTGGTAGAGGTTCTTGCCGCTGGACTCCTTGCCGGTGTTGGGATCGTCCTGGCTTTTGTCATCATTGTCGTCCCTAGAACTATCTAGAGGATGGGCTCCCTGGCACGTTTGGCGTGGGGCAGCCTGAGACAAGTCAGCTGAGAGCATCCATGCCAGCTCCGGCGTCTACTAATCTTCGTGCTGTGGGGCCGAAAAGCTTATGGCGGTCGACCAGGAACGCCAGTTCTACCAGCATCCGAGAAGAGTGGTTAGATTGAGCACGACGGCATGAAGAATTATGACATAAGACATACTTGTGCTATGGGGTTGGTCTCGTTGTGACCGGAGTCCACCTTGTTGTCCGGGAAGTCACTGGCTTTGCCTCTGCATAAAAGCGAGACCGCCCCTTTCATGGATTTGCCCCAGATGGCCCAGGTGGCGTCATCCTTGCCGTTTAACATCCACATCCGATGCACCTGAGCCTGGAGAGGCTGGAGAGTTGAGGCGCCAGTGGGGGGTCCTCTAGCGGCACATCAGAAATATAGAACCATTCCTCCTACCATTCTTGTTGGTTTCAATCTATCTAGATGTCTGGAACCTGGGATCTTGCTGATAGGGAAAATATCAAGTACTCACATACTTGAGGTACTCCCCATGCTCCAACTTGAAATAAATCAATTTTAAATCCTTCAAAAATTCTGGAAAAAAATATGTATGTTTACTAGGATTGTGACTACACCTCCTGAAAATTTCAAGCCCAAATTCTAAATGCACATTGAGAAACAAAAATGCGAAATCTAGCATGAATAGTGTCACAAAAAGACAAAAGCAACATTTTACACTATTCACATCTGAATTTATCTTTTTTGTTTCTCAATGTACATTACGAGTTTGGACCTGAATTTTTTAGGGGATGTAGTCACATTCCATGTGAATGTACACAGTTTTTTTCAGAATTTTTGAAACATTTAAAATTGATGTTTTAGACTTGGAGAAAAGGGAGTACTCCAAGGATGGGAGTACTTGATATTTCCCCCTTCCTGATAGATGCGCCGCCGTACTCACGTGTCTCACTGTGCCCACATAATAAAGTAATCAAAATGCCAAAACTATTGATTGCTTCAGGAATGATACAAGCAAAAACGACTTGCACAGACTGTCATCTACAGTTAATTACTTTGGCTCCGATCACGGCCCTAACACCATGTCAGTGTATGAGGGAGGAGGGGAAATGTTCCCAAAATTCTACAACCGATATACAACAGTTGCAACAGCATTTCACTTCATTCGGACTTCTTGCAAGAGAACGACCTCCGCTCTGATAAAGGTACCATCACCTCACACAGGTTCCTGATCCAGCCAACGTCATATATGTTATTCTTCACGACCAGCTCCTCGGCCCGTGTTTTCGACCTTGAGAAGAACGTCTTCCATTTGCTTGGCGGCGATTTCTGCGCTTCACTGCTGGCTGCGTTGATGCTCGCCTTCAGTGTGTATGCACTAGCTTTCGCTGCGTTCTCCTTTTTCATCCAGAAAATGTAGTCTTGCCATTTGAATGTCTGCATTAATTTTCACAAGATGAGTTGGAAGAAGAAAGAAAGTCCAGAAAGACATTTTTGTATTAATAACATGCTTCAAACTTGTTTCATCCTCATTAGGGTTACTGCTTCCATTACTCGACATAGTCTTATCACTATGCCTCTATTGGAAAGAGGCATTGTAAAATCAACATTGTTAAGATGATTCATTGAAAGAAAATCTCACTTTCCTCTCCTGTCTACTCAAAGAACCCCTTCGCAAAAACTAATTAGAACATGGTTCATTGATCAACTCAGGTGATCGCTTTTGAAGCATATCCTCAGAAAAGGACAAATTAAATGATGGAAAATTTGGCAATTTTCAAATGAAGCGTGTGGCAAGGCGTTACCTCATTCGTAGTCGTATTGGATAAGCAAAGATGTACATGATAAGCACAAAACCCCCCAAGAAGCAACGCTATTATACCCAAAAATACAACCAAAAGTATCTGTGTGTTATGGACAGCAAGCAACCACTGCAAAAGTGACCATAAGTTAGGTTAGACACTGAATAGGGTGCTGAATGCTGATGGACTCAAAAATTTCTATTCATTCCTCTATCATACCTGTGCAACATGGGGAAACAGGCCAGAGAATGAATTATCAATGCCATAATAAACTGTCAAATTCCAACGACAACTCAATTAGAAAACAGAAAATGTCTGTTGAGTATATTGATTATTAGGAAAGACGAGATAGACTAGGATTTGTTCTGGCTTGACTTGTACTCCAAGTTGATCATTGTACTCCTATATATATGCCCATGAAGCTCAAGCAATACAACGAACTATTCCACCAAAACCTCTCTATCCCGTCTAACATGGTATCAGTTTCCGGGTTCTAAACCCTAGCTTCAGCCCGCCGCCGCCCGACGCTTCCGCCCGCGCTCTGCCACTACTTCGACACCACTGCGCCTATGACTAACACGGCGCCTCCTTGCGCCCGCAGCTCCACGGCGACTTCCTCGACACCGGCCACCCCGACTCGACATCGACCACGGCATTCTTCGCATGGCTACCTCGACTACGGCTACACCACCCTACACTCTCAGCTACATCGACAAATGGCACAAAGGGCTACCGCCTTGCTTGAGTAACCTCGTCGGTTTTCACTCCAGCCACGACTCCGCGATGCATGCATCGAATTCTACGACCGTGGAGGGAGTCCGGCTTGCCTTCGGATTATTCTCCAGTCTCACCGTCTGTGTCGCTACCATTGTGACTGCGGGGGGATGTTGAGTATATCGATTATTGGGAAAGACGAGATAGACTAGGATTTTGTTCTGGCTTGTCTTGTACTCCAAGTTGATCATTGTACTCCTATATATATGCCCATGAGGATCAAGCAACACAACGAACTATTCCACCAAAACCTCTCTATCCCGTCTAACAATGTCAACTTATGAAGGAAGACATATACACGCTCCGTTTTTATTTACTCCGCCTATTAGTTTCGACCTAATTCAAACTTTATAATGCTTGACCGAGTATATATAAAAAACTTTCACAATAAAATATATATATGATGTGAAAATATATTCAATGATGATTCTAACGATATTGACTTGGTATTGTAGAAGTCAATAATTTTTTGTATAAACTTGGTCAAAGTCAACAAAGTTTGACTTGAGACAAAGCTAATATGCAGAGTAAACAAAAACGGATGGAGTATAATGCTTAAATGAAATATAAAGTGAAATGAGCTGTTCCATAATTTATGTCACATGATTTAGATAACTTTTCCTCAAAGGGTATTGAGTCATTCATATTCAAATACGAGAACACAAAATATCAGCAAGATGGTAAAAAATTTCACCTATAGTTCTATTAGACGAGTTTTATTATATCACGCCACAAGGGAATAAAATGATTAAACACTCTTCCACATATGGTTAGTGTTAAATGTGGCATGAGAAGACATTCCTGTTAGACAAGAGTGTGAGCTCTTAGAACGGACAGAATAATAACCTGTCAGTATGTAGACAACTTTCTTGTCTTTTAATTCACCAGCAACAATGAAGCCAAGGATAATTGCTCCATACAGACATAAAAGAAAATGCCTGTTATGAAGAAGGAGAAAGATAAATAATATAAAGTTGCAAGAAAAGTGCAAGGATCTGCTTTGAACAGGTTGATCTAATATTTCCAGCATTAGTATAGGTTTTAAAATCAAGTAGCAGATCAATCTTCCTAAACAGACTGTAACACAAATTAAAATGAACTACAGCCCCAACTGTCCCAAACTGCAGACAACTAGACATACAGAGTATAAGGTTTATCGATTTTCGTGCAAGTCAAACTTGTGTATGTTTGACCAAGATTATAGAATAAAATACCGACATCTACAATACAAATAAATAAAATATAAAAATACTTTTCGTGATGGATCTAATGATCCCAATTTGGTCTGTAGATATTGATATTTTCTCTAAAAACTTGGTCAAACATGCACATGTTTGACTATAAACCTTATATTTTGGAAAGGAGGGCATAATCATACATACAATATTTAAACAACTGCACTTGGATAGTACATGGTAAATTATTTATGAATAATTTAGAAGGTAAGTCACATCTTCAACAATAATGTTTTCCACTTCAATCTTTTAGCTCCCAATAACTTGCCAGCCATATATATCTACTTTGAAATACCTAGTGGGCTTGTCACATTTATTAATGTCTCCATGGTTGGTGCTCGTAACTGAGAGATACTATCGGGTGCCAAGAGGATGAGAAATTAGGAGTCTGACATGTACTAATAAGGATGATGCTAAGAAACAAAAGGAAAATTGAATAGCACAATGGGGTTTGTCGATGTTAACTGAATGGAGTCATGGATCCTTGGGAGTTGGGACTATCTATGTAGCCAAAAGAAAAGAAATATGGAAAAAAGGTAAGAGAAAACTCACCAAAATAAGAAGGCCACAAAATAGCGAGTATTCTTCTCCCCAATGCAATTATTCTGTGTCAGCACACAAATTTCAGGATATAAACAAGCCAAAGATACCATCACGCATCAAGCAGCAAATAAAAGTACCATCCATCCACAGTGATGATCAAATCGAGCCACACATCTATTGCATATTCTACAGTGCTTTGCCCTAGCTGGTCTGCATATCAATGAACCATTATTAGGATGTCAAACAAAGCAAATTGATATGAACAACACTAAACAAAGAGAACAACACATATTTATAATACATTGTAGCATGAGTGCATGATCATAACTTCATAAAAACTTCAAAATAATAGTTAATAGTTTATCGGTTGCACTTATGATGGATCAATCATAGTTAATTAGTCTACGAAACTACAAAGTATACTTGCACAGTTACCAGCATACCATCAAACAATATCTACACCTTCTACTGAATGCAAGTACAAAAGATCTCTGTCAACTTAAATTCTAGGATACAATCTGTCCGCTCCAAAACCTTGACCGCACCACAACATGCTTCATATCAAATCCATGACAGACGGAAAGTAAAAGAATTTTAAAATTTCATGCAAGTACAATAGCCAACATATAGAGCAAATCTGATTTCTACTTGCTGAGATAATTGCCTCTCGAGAAACGTCCCAAAATAATCAGGTGTTTTTTTTACAATAATCAGTGTGGTTTACCTTTATTCAGTTCTACACTATCGTGATAAAATTATTCTCTTCAATCATTCACAAAAGTAAAAGCACGGCAACACCTAAAATTATTAAGCCATGGTATGACTAATCACTAGAAAATAACATACCTGGTAATCCTGCATGTTGAACATTCTTTCTCTACATAAATAATGTTGTCAAAAGGATAGGCAGATACATACTGAGACACGTTCTCAGAAGTAACAGTCCCAGGATCAGAAAAGCTAGTGAGGACAAAGAGTATAGCACCAATAGAAACAACCACAATGCTCAGGTACCTGCAAGAGCAAGATCTCTGACTGCCAAAAATGGAGAAAGGAATGACTGTCTTGCAAATTGGTAAATGTTAACGAGATACCTGTGCAATACACTCACGTAATACCCAGGAATGTACTTGAAAGATGACTGCACTATTATAAAATATGTTCCGCCAATTATGGCAACATACAAAACCTGCAGTTAAGAAAAAAAGAAATATCACAAATAAGATGTTGCATAAGTAAGCAATTTTCTGACGAACCTAATGGTTATGCTGCTATAAGACTACAAAGCAAGTAAATAGAGGAACCAGAGTAAACAAAAAAAAAGGAGTGTAAATCAGTTGCAGAGATAAGGAGCATGAGAGAGTGTTGGAATAGGGCAGGCTCATGTTCCAAAAATGAAAATAAACGTTAAAAAAATGGCACATCTAACACTTTGAAATAGTCAGCTGGTATGATTAGGAGGAGAAGCTTAGAGGTTATTGCTGCGAACAGATTAGAACTTCCTAAACATAGTAGGCTCCATATTTGACCAGAGTTTTAATTATTTTCCAGGCCAAGTAGTGACTTATTTTTGCGGCAAACATTTCATTATTAAACACAGAGAGATAACTGAGATGGCACCGCTAGGATAAGTGCATTATATGTATGTATCATAATTTCATAGTAGTAACTCTAATAATGCACTACTGAATCAGTGCAAAGATCTTAAGTCAGCTCAACTACTAAACCACGAGATTTGTCCATCCCAAGTGACCCAGCACTCAGCTCATCTTTGTCTAGTTCCACTTATTTTCTCCCCTCACTCTTCCCCACTTCCCCATAATTTACATGCTCATGCAACTACAAGACCAAAGCACCGCCCATTCACTAAAAATGGACCAACCATTACTTGTGAGGCTTCCCACCAACCAGGCACCAATTCACATGTAGCTTAGATGCATCAAACCGTCTCCCAAACAAGTAATACCTCCATCCTGGTTTATAAGTCCCCTTTGTATTTTGTGCCAAATTTTGACTAGAGATTTAACTTACAAAATATTAATGCATGTCAGCAAAATTATATCATTGGATTCGTATTCGAAAATAGTTTCCAATTATATTATTTTTTATGACAAGCATTAACATTTTGTTAGTTAAATTTAAGATCAGAATTTGGCACAGAATACAAAGGGTACTAATAAACCAGGACGGAGGTAGGATGCCCTTCTGACATTCTTCAATTACTTTTAGTCCACCCCAAAACCAGCTCTCCTATGGAAATAGTACACCATAAATGTAGAAATAAGCCAAGCATGAAACCCCTTAAAATTTCACACAACTGACACAACTCAATACTCCATTGTCCCTTCTCAATTGGCAACATTTAGATGCACCTCCAATTTGTGCAGAAAATGCAATAGATTTACACAACAAAGCATATCTCATAACTGTCTGTAGACAACCAACCACCAAATCGCGCAACATTCATCCATTCATCATCAACAGACCCAAAACCCCTGACAAACTCTTTTTCTATTCAACCGACCACATTCTGATTCAATAAACTCTCTACCTTGGTTGATTCAACTCAGCATAAGAGAGCAATATCATATCAGCCAATCCCAAGCAACAATCTCGCATAACATAGCATCAAAATCAAACACCCTAACTTTTCATGATATGAGCAGGCGTTACAACACACATAGATACTCAGCACCACGTGCACCTGCAGGATAGGGTTAGGGCGGTCGCAGCAGTACTGCTCGACGCCGAGCACGAGATCCCTGGCTCCAGTACCGCACGCCGCCTGCACGAGCCGCCTGCGCAAACAATCTTCACTAAGTGAGAAGCGGAAGAGGCGGTGTGAGGGAACGGGAGGAGGCGTGGAGCGCGCACAGAAAGTGGCGGTAGGCTCCGGAGGTGAGGAAGTGGTTGATGCTCTGAACGAAGGTGCCCTCGAAGATGGGCCACTGCCCGCAGAGAAGCGACAGAACCACCAGCGCCGTCACGGACCCGTGCGCCACCAGCAGCCACGGCACGTCCATCCCGTCTCCGGCGATCCCCCTCCGCTGCCGCCTCGTCGGCTCCCCACTCCAACCCTCCCGGCCCACGCAGAACTGGGTTTCGATTGAGAGAGTCAATGGAACCGCTTCGTGGCCCGTCGGAAGAAAACAAAAGCCAAAGCCGAAGCCGAAGCCTACGAAATCACTAGCCACAGCCCACGTGTACCCAAGGGCCGAGGTCATTGTCACCTCCTCTCCTGATGACACAAGTAACACACTCTACTCATCTAAAAAGACTTCTATTTCTCAAAAAAAAAATCTAAAAAGACTTCTTCTCAAAAAAAAAATACTCATCTAAAAAAACTGAGAGGTACCTGGCATGCCTGATGTTGGTACCTTAAAAAATGAGTCTTTTAACTTTCTTGATGCGCACCCATCTCAGATATGAAGAGGAGTGGTGGAAGGTCGTGACACACTCAAGCAAGGACTTATAAAAAAAGGATTGGCAATTGGATCACAACAAATATATGGGACACAAACTGGATGTCGAGAAAGGAGAACATGAGATCGGTCGTTTCCTTGATCCAAAATCCTTCGCAAATGGTGGCAGAGCTCCTGGATCCCTTAAATGCTCGCTGGAACATACAGTTGGTACAACAAGTATTTCTTCCTATGATGCCACAACAATTCTTCAAGTCCCTATTTGTACTCGAGTCATGGATGATTTCTGGTCATGGGGCTTCAAAAATAATGGCATTTTCTCTGTCAGGTCTGCATACAAAATGATAGGGGCAACAAAGAAAAGGAGGGAAGACTAGTTGGAAGAGAGGGTTAGTTTTTTGAATACTGTAGCAAATGAGAAATCATGGGATATGTTGTGGAAGGTGGCGGTGTCTGCAAAGTTTAGGAAAATCATGGGTTATGTTGTGGAAGGTGGCGGTGTCGCCAAAGGTTAGGAAGTTCCATTGGAGGTTATCATACAATTCTATCCCGACTGAAGATGCTCGAAACCACATAAACATATCCCCCATCGATACTTGTTATGTATCTGGCAAGCCAGACTCCTGGAAACCAGTATGATAGAATGCAACATGGTGCGGTGCGTGTGGGTGTTGGTTGATCTCGAATTGATGGAACACCTGATCGTAAACGACTGAATCGTCCGCCTGAAGTTGGGTGTTCGCAAGGATGGAGGTTCTTAGCCACGATGAAATGACCAGCGTGACCGTGACCCTCTGGGCGATCTGGTGCACAAGACGAAAGCTAATACATGAGGGGATTAACCAGAGCCCATTATCTACCCACCTTTTTGTCACAAGGTTCATCTCAAAGCTTGACCAAGTACAAGTCCTAAACGCACCACATGCAATAACTCCAACAAAATATGGTCAACGAGGTGGGTTCAGCCGCTAGAAGGTTCAGTCAAGATCAGTGTAGATGCGGGAATCTCAATTGATCACAATATTGGGGCTGCATCAGGCATCTACTGTGACCGGGTTGGGAGTTCCTTGGACTCATCAGTTCTGGTCATGCAGGGGATGATCCGGCCATTGTTGAAGCAGTAGCATGCAGAGAGGCTTTGGCTTTGGCATAGAATTTTGGCATGCAATATATACACATAGCATCTTAATGTGAACAAGTGGTCTCCCATATTCAGCAGGGGGTTGGCGGCATCATTAGAGAGTTGAGAGAAACTGCTAAAGATTTTACTTCATGTGTTTTTAGTTTTGAATCTAGAGCTTCAAACTTTGAAGCACATAAGCTAGCTAGGTGATACGTCTAAGGGAGTCCTGGATTAGGGGGTCCTCGGGATGCTGGCCAGTCTTACATGGGCCGGATTGGTGGGCCGCATTGTATCTGGACCGAAGACCTTTTGTTCCTTGGTGTGCACCCCAAGTCAAGATGGAAGATCCGGAGTTTCCTTGATGTAACCGACTATCTGTAAACCCTAGCACCCCTAGTGTCTATATAAACCAGGGGGCTTAGTCCATAGAGGCTAGAAGAACAACCGCCATCCTATTAGTTAGGTTTAGTTCGCCTGATCTCGTGGTAGATCTACTCTGTAACCCCTTTATACACAAGCAATATAATCAAGCAGGACGTATGGTTTTACATCTTAGAGAGGGACCGAACCTGGGTAAACATCGCGTCCCACTTCTACTGTTCCCCATCGATCCAAGGTCCACAGTTCGGGACCCCCTACCCCAGATCCGCCGGTTTTTACATGACATTGGTGCTTTCATTGAGAGTTCCGCTGCCGGGTCACCGAAGGGTCTATGGCTCACCTGATCATCGGAGACGGCATTAGCACCGGGGACATCTTCATCCCGGGCAACTTCTCATGTCTGGCGGCACTGTTTTGCATGCTGACTCGACCGGTCATCTCAACCCGGTCGACAGCTTCGCCCGTGAGCATCAGATCTGGTTTGGTAATTTTGAATACATCACCGACGCTCGGGGCAATCTGATCTTCACCGGCTTCTCAGCCTCACCTGGAAACACCATGGCTCCCAAAGCATTAACTTCGGCGCCTCTTCCCGATTTGATCTTCGGATCGACCCTTACCGCACTATCAACTTCGAGTTTGGGTGCAGCTCTTACGTCTGAAGACCAGGAACCCGCCGCTTTGACCTTAGGGACGAAAACCAACGATGTGCGGAGCCTGGCCTTAGACCCGGTTTCCTCAATACGTCGACTGCGCACCGCCCGAACACTATCTTGAACAGACCCGGAGCGACCGCACTTCGAGTCAGCCCCGAACACGCGGGAAGCATGGACCCGACGGACCTCTCGTCCGTAAACGATATCCTAGATCGGATTCGGGCCATGGGAGTCTTCGACGGTCAATCCTCGGTCTACGACCGGATCGGGCTTAAGCCCGGCAATAGGGAAATTTACACCCCGCCTGCCACGCACCTCGTCGCCACCATTGAAGAATTGGCCGAAGAATCATCATCGCCGAAGCTCAAAATGAGTTACGTCCAGATCAATGATCAGGTCACGAGCCCCGAAGAAGGTCCCAAGCCAAGTTCTGACCTAAAACACGACTTTTAAGTCCCTAACATCGTCCGCTGACAGTAGGATGTTGCAGATACCACCGCTAGAGTTCTGGACACACAACCTGGGACAGTACAAAATTTTCTCCCACCCACCACCCATGTCGTGTACTCCCCAGACAATTTGGGTCCTCCGGACATCTGGGATTTGATGTACGTAAAGCAGCAGCCTGGAGAGACGATCCATCATTATTGGGGCAGATTCCTCTTGGTACAAGAAAAAATCACAAGCTACTGTGACCAAGACATAATTACAACCTTTCGGTCTAACTGCACAGAAGAAGGGATTCTGAACGCCCTCGCCCGTCGCCACGTGCAAAAGCATTGCCGAGTTATCAGACCTGGTACGCAAGTATTGCGCCATGGAGAGCACCTGGAAGGAACAACAAATACGTGTGGAGTCAAACCATGCGGAACAGTCAAGTATAATCCGGGACAAGCGTGCATACGCAAAGTGGTCGTCCGAACACGAGCTCGCTGAATAAGGGAACAGATCCCTCGTCGGACCCAGATCGGTCCTGGACGAAATTCTGGATAAGCCATGCCCCATACACTCGGCCCTGTTAAACACAAATTCGACTCACGGGCTTCGAGCTTGCTAGGTTGTTAGACAGGTCACCAAAAGTGGTGAAGCCATACTCCGCCGTCAAACTCCAGTAGAGGATCAGAAACACCTTCATCCAATTACCATAATGTCTTAACCATCTACGAAACCTTCTCCTCGAACAATTAGAGGAAAAGAGCCCTTCGAGAGCTCAACCAAGTCCACCAGGTCACAACAGCAAGCTACTGGACGGACACCCCGATCACCTTCAATGTGGAGGACGAACCAAGGGCACGACTCATCCGAGCACCCGCTGCGCCAGTCCTCGATGCCATCGTGGACGGCTTCAGATTAACCAAGGTGCTTATGGATGGAGGCAGTGGCTTAAACCTCATCTACGAGGATACCCTTGACAAGATGCAATTCGACAGATCTCGAGTCGAACAATGTTACACTATGTTTCGGGGAATCATCCTCGACAAAGAGGCGCGCTGCTCCGTACGAGTTACTATGGATGTAGTATTCGGCACTCTGGCGGACTATAGGACCGAAGAACTACTCTTCGACATTGTGCCCTTCCATAGCGGATACCACGCCCTATTGGGGCGTGACACATTCTCAAAGTTTCAGGCTATACCCCATTACGGGTACATGAAGCTCAAAATGCCAGGGCCCAATGGTGTGATCACAATAGCTAGTGACCCGGACAAAGCCCTCCGAGCCGAAAACAAAACGGCATCCCTGGCCCTTGAGGCACTATCTGAGGCTCTCGCAGCCGAAGAGCTGACCACACTACGTACAGTGGTAGACATGCATGATGTCACCATCAGTAAGAGACCCAAGTCTACTTCCTTCAAGCCAGCTGATGAAACCGTCAAGTTCCTAGTGCACCCGATGGACCCCAATAAGAAAGCAACCATCGGAGCCCAGCTGGACCTAGAGATCGACAAGGCACTGGGCGCTTCCCTGCGCGAGAATTGGGACATATTCACCTGGCACCCTTCAGACATGCCAGGTATCCCACGCGGGCTGGCAGAACACAGTTTGAACATACTTAAGGGCTTCAAGCTAGTCAAACAGACGATGTGCCGATTCTCCGAACCCAAGCGTCAAGCCATGGGAGAAGAGTTAGCCAAATTACTCGAAGCCGGATTCATCAGAGAAATCAAACACCCCGAGTGGCTGGCAAACTTGGTCATGGTACCTAAAAAGTACAAATCCTGGCGGTTGTGCGTCAACTCAAAGGTCTCAACAAGGTTTTCCCCAAGGATCCCTTCCCTCTGCCCCGAATAGACCAGATCATCGACGCTACCGCCGGACACGACTCGCTATGTTTCCTCGACGCGTACTCGGGATATCACCAAATCAAGATGAAGGAATCCGACCAACCAGCAACCGCGTTTATCACACCCTGCGGACCAATCTACTTCAACGCAATGCCCTTCAGGTTAAAAGATGCAGGTGCAACATATCAACGCATGATTCAAACATGCCTGGAAACCCAAATCGGTAAATAGTCGAAGCCTATGTGGATGATGTGGTCATTAAGACCAAACATGTCGGCCAGTTGGTCGACGACCTCTGACTCACTTTTGAAAACCTGAGAACATAAGATATACGGCTTAACCCAGATAAGTGTGTTTTCGAAGTTCCCGCCGGAAAACTGCTCGGATTCATTGTCTCTCATAGAGGGATAGAAGCCAATCCGACTAAAATCCGAGCTTTGTCCCAACTGGCAATACCCACAGAGCTCAAACACGTCTAGAAGCTGGCCGGTTGCGTTGCAGCCTTGACTCGTTTCATCTCCCACCTCGGCGAAAAGGCTCTGCTGCTTTACAAATTACTCAAAAAGACCAAAAACTTCGAATGGACTAAGGAAGCCATTGCCTCCCTAGAGGAGATAAAGGCCCTACTCGCAGGCAACCCCATTTTGATAGCACTGGGCATAGGCGAACCCATCTTACTATACATTTCAGCCACAAACCAGGTCGTGGGTGTCGTACTCGTGGTAGAACAAGAGGCAGAAGGACACAAGTTCTGGATACAAAAGCCTGTCTATTATGTATCAGAGGTGCTCACCCCATGCAAATCTAGATATCCGCACTACTAGAAGGTCGCCTACACAGTGTTTATGGCATCCCGCAAACTCCAACACTACTTTCAAGAGTGTTCGGTCACCGTGGCATCTAAAGTACCATTGAATGACATCATCAACAACA
Organism: Aegilops bicornis; assembly: GCA_021605145.1. Taxonomy (NCBI): domain Eukaryota; kingdom Viridiplantae; phylum Streptophyta; class Magnoliopsida; order Poales; family Poaceae; genus Aegilops; species Aegilops bicornis. The sequence goes on along the minus strand of CM038672.1, from coordinate 335,488,096 downwards.
GGGACGCCACAGGTCGCATCGGCAAAGGGCCATAGAGCTCCTACCTTTTGAAATTGTGCACAAGCCACGCCAAACTATTAAGTCTCAGGTCCTGGCCGATTTTCTGGCAGAATGGACAGAAGTCGAGCTTCCCTGGGAATACAACACATACTCACACTAGACTATGTATTTCGATGGCTCCAAGATGTTGGCCGGGCTGGGGGCTGGCGTAATCCTCACGTCCCCCACCGGCGATACTATTTGGTACGTACTACAGATCATGTACACGGGCTCCAACAACGCAGCCGAATATGAGGCCATGTTGCACGGTCTTCGGATGGCAACGTCAATGGGTGTTCGGTGGCTCAAGGTACGGGGCGATTCCAACCTCGCCATCTCTCAAGTCAACGGCGAATTTTACGCCAAAGACCCAAAAATGGCGACATATCGAAATGCCATCTTAAGAATATCAGCCCGGTTCGAAGGGTTAGAATTCCACCACGTCTCTAGAGACAATAATCAAGCTGCAGATATCCTCGCTCGCATGGGCGCCAAGCACGACCCTATCCCTACAAACACCTTTCTGGAGCGGCTTTTTAAACCATCTGTGGTGTGGCAGGACGGGGATCAAGATACAACACCAATGGGCCCGAACAAATCGTCCCTAGGCCATCGAGCCAGGCGACGACATCATCGGTTGCTCGACAATTGAAGAAACCACTTCGGCTCATGAGGTCTTGGCCATAATTGCACCATGGACTAAGCCCTTCCTTGCCCACCTGGTACGGTAGGAGCTCCCCAACAATCAGACCAAGGCACGATGCATAATCCGGCGCTCTAAAGCTTACAAAGTCCACGAGGGCGAATTATATAAGAAATGTGCCACTAGAGTCCTACAGTGGTGCATACCGGAAACTGAGGGGCAACAACTTTTGGCCGAGATACATGCTAGCATGGGTGGCCACCACGCGGCAGCTCGGGCCCTGGTAAGCAAGGCCTTCCGAGCAGGGTTTTTCTAGCCCACCGCCCGCCAAGATGCCTCCACTCTAGTCCAACATTGTGTTGGATGCCAGCTATTCACTAAGCAAAGCCACATGCCCCTCACGGCTCTCTAGACTATACCAATCACCTGGCCTTTTGCAGTCTGGGGATTGGACATGGTCGGACCACTTCAAGGGGGAACCAAGAAAAATAAATACCTACTAGTCATGGTTAATAAATGGATTGAGGCAAAACCAGTAACCTCAGCAAAGGCTGGACCAGTTATCAACTTTATATCCGGCGTGGTACACCATTATGGTGTCCCTCACAGTATTATCACGGATAATGGATCCAATTTCACGGCCCAAGAAGTCAAGGGCTGGTGCGCTACTATGGGCATCAAGCTCGATTATGCTTCGGTGTACCACCTACAAACCAACAGACAAGTTTAGAGGGCCAACAGACTAATCATGAGCGGCATTAAGCATCGCCTAGTCCGTTCCTTGAAACAATCTGATACATCTCCAACGTATCTATAATTTTTTATTGTTCCATGCTGTTATGTTTTCAATCTTGGATGTTTTGTAGTCATTTTATATCATTTTTTGGTACTAACCTATTGACATAGTGCCAAGTGCCAGTTGTTGTTTTCTGCATGTTTTTTACATCGCAGGAAATCAATATCAGATGGATTCCAAACGCAACGAAACACCACGAAGATTTTTTTGGACCAGAAGGAACGCCATGGGCCCTAGCTGCACCTGGGGGGTGCTCCGAGGAGAGCACAACCCACCAGGGCGAGCCAGGAGGCCCAGGCGCGCCCTGGTGGGTCGTGCCCACCTCGGGTGTCCCCCGGACCGCCTCTTTGCTCTATGAATACCCCAATATTCCCAAAACCCTGGGGGGGTCGACGAAATATTCATCCAGCTGCCGCAGAGTCCAGAACCACCAGATCCAATCTAGACATCATCTCGGATGGGGTTCACTACCTCCATAGGTGACTCTCCGATGATGCGTGAGTAGTTCTTTGTAGACCTTCGGGTCCGTAGTTAGTAGCTAGATGGCTTCATCTCTCTCTCTGAATTCTCAATACAATGGTCACTTGGAGATCCATATGATGTAACTATTTTGCGGTGTGTTTGTTGGGATCGATGAACTTTGAGTTTATGATCAGATCTATCATTTTATATCCATGAAAGTTATTTGAGTTTCTTTGTTCTCTTATATGCATGATTGCTTATAGCCTCATATTTCTTCTCTGATATTTGGGTTTTGTTTGGCCAACTTGATCTAATTATCTTGCAATGGGAAGAGGTGCTTTTGGTAGTGGGTTCGATCTTACGGTGCTTGATCCCAGTGACAGAAGGGGAACCGACACGTATGTATCGTTGATACTAAGGATAAAATGATGGGGTCTATCTCTACATAGATAGATCTTGTCTACATCATGTCATCGTTCTTATTGCATTACTCCATTTTTCCACGAACTTAATACACTAGATGCATCTTTGGATAGAGGTCGATGTGTGGAGTAATAGTAGTAGATGCAGGCAGGAGTCGGTCTACTAATCTTGGACGTGATGCTTATATAATGATCATTGCCTGGATATCGTCATGAGTATTTGAAGTTCTATCAATTGCCCAGCAGTAATTTTTTCACCCACTGTTTGCTATTTTTCTTGAGAGAAGCCACTAGTGAAACCTACGGCCCCTGAGTCTCTTTCTCACATATTTGCCTTTGAGATCTAATTTTTCCTTGCATTTATTTTCAGATCTATTAAACTAAAAATACAAAAATACCTTGCTGTAATTTATTCTTATTTATTTTATTTGGCGCTCGATCTATCAATCTACTACAATTTTATCTCATGTCCGTTTGCCTATCTTGAGGCACCGTACCCGGAAGGGATTGACAACCCCTTTAACACGTCTGGTTGCGAGGATTTGTTATCTGTATGCAGGGGTTGTTTACGTTCTGTTGCTTGGTTCTCGTACTGGTTCGCTAACCTTGGTTTCATATCTAAGGAAAATACCTACCGCTGCTGTGCTGCATCATCCCTTCCTCTTTGGGGAAATACTGACGTAGCTTCAAGCGACATCAAAAGGAATTTCTGGCGCCGTTGCCGGGGAGGTTCTTCAACATATACCAGCTTCCTAATCACAAATCTCATCTCCTCGCAATTTGCATTATTCTCCATTTGCCTCTCGTTTTCCTCTTCCCCACTTCACAAAAAATTGCCGTTTTATTTGTCCCTCTTTATTGTTCGTCGTTTTCTTGTCGGATCTGTTTCTGAGTGCAATCTTGTTGTGTGGTCATCATGGCTCAAGAGAACACCAAGTTATGTGATTTCTCAAATACCAACAACAATGATTTTATTGGCACTCCGATTGCTCCTCCCTCCACTAATGTGGAGTCTTGTGATATTAATACTGCTTTGCTGAATCTTGTTATGAAAGATCAATTTTCCGGTACTCCTAATGAGCATGCCGCATCCCATCTTAATACCTTCGTGGAATTATGCGATATGGAAAAGAAAAAAGATGTGGACAATGATGTGGTGAAGATGAAATTATTTCCGTTTTCTTTGCGTGATTCTGCAAAAATTTGGTTCTCTTCTTTGCCTTGCAATAGTATCGGTTCTTGGAATAAATGCAAAGATGCTTTTATCACTAAGTATTTTCCGCCTGCAAAAATTATTTCCCTTAGAACCCAGATCATAAATTTCAAGCAACTTGAACACGAGCATGTTGCACAATCTTGGGAAAGGATGAAAACGATGCTAAGGAATTGCCCAACTCATGGGTTAAATCTTTGGATGATCATACAAATTTTTTATGCGGGATTGAATTTTGTTTCTCATAATCTTTTAGATTCCTCCGCGGGTGGTACTTTTATGGAAATTACTTTGGGTGAAGCCACCAAATTGCTTGATAATATTATGGCAAATTATTCACAATGACATACCGAAAGGGCTCCTCCTAGTAAAAAAGTTAATTCGGTTGAAGAAATTTCTTCTTTGAGTGAAAAAGTTGATGCTCTTATGAAATTGGTTGCTAGTAAAAGTGCTCCCATTGACTTTAATTATATGCATTTGTCTACTTTGATTGAGCAAAGTAGTGATGCCATAGATGTGAATTTTATCTCTCGAAATAATTTCAATAACAATGCTTATAGAGGTAATTTTAATCCTAGGTCTTTTACTAGTAAATCCTCTAATAATTATGGTAATTCCTATGGAAATCAATCTTATAATAATAATAGGAACGCCTCTGATCTTGAGAACAATATTAAAGAATTTATCAACACGCAAAAAGCTTTCAACACTTCCATAGAAGAAAAGTTGAGTAAGATTGATGATTTGTCTAGAAGTGTTGATAGAATTGCTCATGATGTGGAAAATCTCAAGATGAAAATTTTTGTGCCTAAAGTGGATGAATCAATTAAAGATCTTTATATTTCTATGGATGAAATTAAGAAAGAACCGCTATGCTTAGAGCTAAAAGAGAATTTTTAGAAAAAGCGTTTTCTAGTGATTTCTTTCGCAAAAGTGATGAAGATCTTAAAATGATTGGTGTTTCTTCTATTGATTCCTTGTTTTGTAAAGTTAAGATTGATGGAGAAGGGGCTGGAGAAGAGTCAACTTCAGGTAGAAGGTGTCCCAATATTTCGGAGGGTGAAAATCTTGTTGAGAAAATTGATGAAAGTGGGTTTGGAGAGGTCAAAACTTTAACTAGTGATGTGCCCACTCTTTTGGATTACAAAGACTTTAATTATGATAGTTGCTCTTTGATTGATTGTATTTCTTTGTTGCAATCCATGATAAATTCACCCCATGCTTATGAACAAAATAAAGATTTTACTAAACATATTGTTGATGCTATGATGAAAGCTTTTGAAGAAAAAATGGAATTAGAAGTATCAATTCCTAGAAAATTGCATGACGAGTGGGAACCTACGATCAAAGTCAAGATTAAAAATTATGAATGTTTTGCTTTGTGTGACTTGGGTGCTAGTGTTTCTACAATTCAGAAATCTTTATGTGATGTGCTCGGTCTTACCGATCTTGAAGAATGTTCTTTAAATTTGCACTTGGCGGATTCTACTATTAAAAAGCCTATGGGAATAATTAATGATGTTCTTATTCTTGCAAATAGGAATTATCTGCTCATAGATTTTATTGTTCTTAATATTGATTACAATCCGTCTTGTTCAATTATTCTTAGTAGACTGTTTCTACGCACTATCGATGCCGTGATTGATATGAAAAAGGCAATATTAAGTTCCAATTTCCTTTAAGGAAGGGTATGGAACACTTCCCTAGAATAAGAATTAGGCCACCATATGAATCAATCATGAGGGCATCTTATGGATCTTGAACCAAAGATGACAAAACTTAGATCCTTGCTTTATGCCTAGCTAAGGGCGTAAAACTATAGCGCTTGTTGGGAGGCAACCCAATGAATAAAATTTATTTTTCTTTTTTCTTTCTGTTCTTGAGTGATAGCACAATTATGCTAATGTTATGATTGTGTTTTTTGTGTTTTAGTTAGTGTTTCTGCCAGGTAGAACCAATAGGATCTTCATGGCTGATAGTTGTTTGATCTTGCTGAAAAAACAGAAACTTCTGCGCGCACGAAAACAATTCTTATGTTTTACCAGAGCGTGATAAAATGCCAATTCTTTTTGAATAAGATTAATATACAAATTACCCAGGACTACCTAGTTTGTTAGAATTTTTGGAGTTCCAGAAGTATTCAAACAAATCAGAGTGCTACAGACTGTTCTGTTTTGACATATTCTATTTTCTTTGCGTTGTGTGCTTATTTTAATGGCCCTATGATTTTCTTTGATGAGTTTTTGCCATATAAAGTTGGAATACAGTATATATAATGCAAAAACAAAATATGAATTGGTTTGGTACAACACTTATAGTAGTGATTTATTTTTCTTACACTAACGGATCTCACGAAGGTTTTGTTGAGTTTTGTGTGATTGAAGTTTTCAAGTTTTGGGTTATCTTACAATGGATGAATGAATAAGGAGTAGAAGAGCCTAAGCTTGGGGATGCCCCGCCATCCCAGGCTATTATCCCAAAAAAGAGCAACCAACTAAGCTTGGGGATGCCCCCTAGTGGCATCCCCTCTTTCTTCTAACGACCATCGGTATTTTACTCGAAGATATATTTTTATTCATCACATACTATGTGTTTTGCTTGGAGCGTCTTGTATGATATGAGTCTTTGCTTGTTTTATTTTGTGTTTTAAGTCTTGATCCCTTGCTGGACACACCTATTTTGGAGAGCCAAAATTATGTCATGATTTGTTAGAATTGCTCTCTATGCTTCACTTAATTTGTTATGAGCTATGGACTTGCCCTAGTGCTTCACTTATATCTTTTTGAGCACGGTGTGCTTAGTATTTTTAAATAAATGCTCTCTTGCTTCACTTAGATTTATTTGAGAGTTAGTAAAATTTTCAAGAAATTCTCTCTTGCTTCACTTAAATTATTTTGAGAGAAAGAAAGAAAAATTATGCTCATGATCTTTACTTATATTTGTTTGAGCTTATGAAAAGCAACACATGAAAATTAGTCCCAAAGTGATAGATATCCAAGAAGGATATAATAAAAACTTTCATGAAGATCAGGTCAAAAAAAACTTTCATAAGATCATTGGATAAAAGAAACGTGATTCTTAGTAATAGTTTTGAGATATGATGATGTGATATGTGAGTTATGTTGATGAGTAATTATGCTTTAGTAAGAATATTGGTGTTGAGGTTTGTGATTCCCTATGCAAGCATGAAAGTCAATAGTCATGCAATGAAATTATATCCTACTTGTGGTGCATTATTCGGTATTATTTATGCTAAATGCTTGCTTATGAGATTATTTGTTTCTTGGTTGGTCGCTTCTCAATCTTTTGCTAGCCTTCGTTTTGGACAAAGTATGATCTCTACTTGTGCATCCAAAAACTTTAAACCAGTTTTGCCACATGAGTCCACTATATCTACCTATATGCAGTATTCTTTTGCCGTTCTAAGCAAATTTTCATGTGCTATCTCTAATTTTCAAAATAAACTTCTCTTTTGTGTGTTCGTTTCGCTCGCGGAGCGGTGTGGGGTGGCTAATATTTTCCATGCTAGATGTGTTATTCTCACGATGAGTGTTTATTCACTTGTCATTGCACGAGAGTAAGGCAAAGGTATTAGGGATGCCCAGTCCCGAAATGAAAAATGAATTTACTTTATGTTGTCAATAATAAATTCCTAGGAAAGTGTTGGTATGGAAGGCACCCGTGGATACTGTTAGCCATGGAAAGTGAAAGTATGGTGGAAAAAGGAATAAACTTTATTTTCTGTTTGGGAACCGCCTATGATATATCTAGAATGGAAAGTGTTGGGAACTCTAAGTCGTTTTCGTTGGTGGGATGGATACACCTCCCAAAATGTTTTTATCTCTAAGTTTTTTGCTTTGAGCTCTGGCACCTCTACAAATCCCTGCTTCCCTCTGCGAAGTGCCTTTCTTTTACTTTATGCAATTTTTATTTTGAATTTGAGTCTCCATCTTCTCTTACAAAAGCACCAACTAGGAGGCAATATGATTGTACTTAAGTATTTGGTGTAACTAATATGCGAGTGTGTTTCATGAACGGATCAATTGTTGAGCATGATGGGCTAGGGATAACTTATTTTAACGTTGATATTTCGAAAGACATGGTTGCTTGTTGATATGCTTGAGTATTTAAATTATCATGTCAAAACTAGACTATTTCTTTGAATCACATAAAAGTCCAAATGTCCATGTTATAAATAAAAGAATATGATATGACATGTTAGGCGGCATTCCACATCAAAAATTCCGTTTTTATCACTTACCTACTCGAGGACGAGTAGGAGTTAAGCTTGGGGATGCTGATACGTCTCCAACGTATCTATAATTTTTGATTGTCCCATGCTTTTATATTATCAATCTTGGATGTTTTATAACCATTTTATAGTCATTTTATATCATTTTTGGTACTAACCTATTGACATAGTGCCAAGTGCCGCTTGTTGTTTTTACGCATGTTTTTTACATCACAGAAATCTATATCGAATGAGTCCAAACGTGTGAAACTCCATGGAGATTTTTTGGACCGGAAGGGCGTAATGGGCCCCTGGCTGCGCTGGGGAGGGTGCTCAGGAGAGCACAACCCACCATGGTGCGCCAGGAGGCCCAGGCGCGCCCTGGTGGGTTGTGCCCACCTCGGGTGCCCCCCCCCCGGAACGCCTCTTTGCTCTATAAATACCCCAATACTCCCAAAACCCCGGGGGAGTGTAATATCCCAATTTTCAATTTGGATGTTAATCATTAGGTCATCATATGCGTTCATGCTCTTTGTATTTTTAATTGAATTTTATTTGGACTTTTTTATCCTAGAAACCTTAAGCAACTCAAGGACCCAAGGAGAGAGTTGGAGGTTTCACTAAATTTTCCTATTTGTATTTATTTCAAATTTGAAAAGAGGATCAATTTGATTTTAGTAATTTCTCTCCAATTATTTCTAACAATAAAAAAAATGAGAGAAGATAAATTGACTTCTTCAACAGAGGAGAAATATTGGAGAAGAAATTTTAAAATCAAATTATTTTTATTTCTATTTTATTTGAATTAGAGAAAAAACATGCATTTTTGAAAATTGCATTTTAGTCCAGAAATATGTTCATCTTGTCCTAAATATTAGGTTTGGACGATGAAAATTGTTTCTAGAATTTTTAGATTTTTTTATATTTTATTAGGATTTTGTTCGCGGCGAAATTTATTTTTAAAAAAGTTCCTCGGCCGGCCCAGCCGCCGCCTTCCTCCAGCTCGGGACCGGAGTCCCGAGTTCACCCGCGCCGCCGCCATGTCCGACAAGGACACGGGGAACCCCGCCCCTGCCCCAAGCCGCCCCGCCGCCTCTCCCCTCCTTAGATACCCCACCCCGCCGCCCCTCTCCTCCTCATCAAGACGCCACCGTCGATCCGATCCGCCACCGGTTTCGTCGAAAACTGTCGAACCGGTAAAAACCGAACCATCGCCCCGCTTTTTTCGGTTTTTCGTTCTAGATCGGTGTTTCTTTTAGGGTTCACTAATTAGCGGACGTTCACCCGATCTTCTCTATTAACGAACGTATTCGTTCATTAGTCTCTGTTAGCTGACGATCGTCTGATAGATTTTTTCTTTTTCTATTTTATTTTCGGCCAGAGACCTATCCGTGAATATTTTTCTTATAGAATTAGTCCCTGAACTTCAAACCCTTGCTACTTTTTGCTTGTTTGTCCAAATCCAGTGAAACCAATGCCAAAATCTTTGTCTTGATCCCCTCTATCCAGATAATCAACTTGAACATGGTTTTGACAATTTAAAATTTGGTTTCAAGCAGATTTGAATTTGAATTTCTTTTGATCGTAGTTTGAGTTTCGTAACTCCGATTCGATTGATTCTTTTTGCAAATCGAAGCACTTCTCTTGAACTTTCTGTTCAGATCTTTTCTCTTGGTTTTACCTTGCATCTTATGCTTGAGTGATTATGTATGCTATTGTTTGTTCATGATAGAGTTTCCAGAGTGCAAGGCTTGCTACTACGAATCTCTAGGGTTTTCCGATCGTCAGCAAGGCAAGTAACACTTTGATCATATCCCTTTATTACCCAGTTTTTATGCATTAGTTTCAACCCTCAATTACTGCATGAGTAGGATTTGATTAACATGTGGTATCGGGAAGTAGTTGATGAGGTAGCACCTATTGTCCTATATCAAACCCTAAGTATTTACTACGTTATGCTTATACTGCTATGCTATGCTTGTAGACGTGGTTTGGTTTGAGAGAATTCATGGAAGATGTGAGAGATTATTGTTAACTAAGGTCTAAATTAAGGTGGCTACTTTAATACACATCTGGGTGGATTGGTTTGTGGGCACCTGGGGAATCCAGTGTTGTCCAAGGAGATCCCGGGGTATCTGTGTGATCATCCTATGGTTCGCCACCCAAGCACAAAGGGATCATAATGTTATTCATGCTAGAAACTTCCGTGTGCATCCACAAGCCATTATGGGCTCTGGCATAGTTGAGTATGTTGTGTGACCTCTTTCAGTGGTAGACTAGCAGATGTAGGGGATGTAGGTGGTACTGTCTACCCGTCGTAAAGAGCTAAAGCTTCTGAAATACTTTGTCTCGGTCGTCCGTTTCTCAAAAATCATGCAGTGCAAGAAATTTAATGGAGGAGATCTGATACGTCTCCAACGTATCTATAATTTTTGATTGCTCCATGCTATATTATCTACTGTTTTGGACCATATTGGGCTTTATTTTCCAATTTTATATTATTTTTGGGACTAACCTATTAACCGGAGGCCCAGCCCAGAATTGCTGTTTTTTGCCTATTTAAGTGTTTCGAAGAAACGGAATATCAAACGGAGTCCAAACGGAATGAAACCTTCGGGAACGTGATTTTCTCACCGAACATTATCCAGGAGACTTGGACCCGACGTCAAGAAAGAAGGGAGGTGGCCACGAGGGTGGGGGCGCGCCCACCCCCTAGTGGGCCCCCCGTTGCTCCACCGACGTACTCCTTCCTCCTATGTATACCTATGTACCCCCAAACGATCAGATACAGAGCAAAAAACCTAATTCCACCGCCGCAACTTTTTGTATCCATGAGACCCATCTTGGGGCCTGTTCCGGAGCTCCGCCGGAAGAGGTATCCATCACGGAGGGCTTCTACATCAACATCATAGCCTCTCCGATGAAGTGTGAGTAGTTTACCTCAGACCTTCGGGTCCATAGTTAGTAGCTAGATGGCTTCTTCTCTCTTTTTGGTTCTCAATACAATGTTCTCCCCCTCTCTCGTGGAGATTCGATGTAATCTTCTTTTTGCGGTGTGTTTGTTGAGAACGATGAATTGTGGGTTTATGATCGAGATTATCTATGAACAATATTTGAATCTTCTCTGAATTCTTTTATGTATGATTGGTTATCTTTGCAAGTCTCTTCGAATTATCAGTTTGGTTTGGCCTACTAGATTGGTTTTTCTTGTAATGGGAGAAGTGCTTAGCTTTGGGTTCAATCTTGCGGCGTCCTTTTCCCAAAGGATGAGGGGCAGCAAGGCACGTATTGTATTGTTGCCATCGAGGATAACAAGATGGGTTTTTATCATATTGCATGAATTTATCCCTCTACATCATGTCATCTTGCTTAAGGCGTTACTCTATTTTCTTGAACTTAATACTCTAGATGCATCTTTGGATAGCGGTCGATGAGTGGAGTAATAGTAGTAGATGCAGGTAGGAGTCGGTCTACTTGTCTCGGACGTGATGCATATATACATGATCATACCTAGATATTCTCATAAGTATGCTCATTTCTGTCAATTGCTCAACAGTAATTCGTTCACCCACCATAAAATACTTATGCTCTTGAGAGAAGCCACTAGTGAAATCCATGGTCCCCGGGTCTATCTTTATCATATTAATCTCCCAACACTTTATTATTGCTTTTGCTTTTTTACTTTGCTTTTATTTTACTTTGCATATTTATACCAAAAATACCAAAAATATTATCTATCATCTCTTTCAGATCTCACTCTCGTAAGTGACCGTGAAGGGATTGACAACCCCTAATCGCGTTGGTTGCGTGGAGCTATTTGTTTTGTGTAGGTATGAGGGACTCGCGTGTAGCCTCCTACTGGATTGATACCTTGGTTCTCAAAAACTGAGGGAAATACTTACTCTACTCTGCTGCATCACCCTTTCCTCTTCAAGGAAATCCAACGCAGTGCTCAAGAGGTAGTAGGAAGATTCCTGGCGCCGTTGCCGGGGAGTCTATGCAAAAGTCAACATACCAAGTACCCATCACAATCCATTATCTCTCAAATTACATTATTTTCCATTTGCCTCTCATTTTCCTCTCCCCCACTTCACCCTTGCCGTTTTATTCGCCCTCTCCGTTCCGTTCGTCTTTTCGTTTGCCTTGATGTCTTTCTTGGCTCGTTTTCTCGCTTGGTTGAAATAGTTGAGTATTTATTCCTAAACAGAGAAGCTAATATCTATGGATCCTCATCTGCTTGCCAATCTTTTTAAGAGATCCAATCATGATGAACCAATTCCTAGTGATTTGGATGCATTAGATTATCTTTATAAGCTTTTGCCTGAAATCCGTAAATCTGAAAATTGTGATGAAGTGCTTCACGATAGATCTTTGAATAAAAAGCATGATTGCAATGATTTGATTATAAATTCTATTGATGTAAATTATGCTAATAATGTGCAAAACCCTGAGCTTGGGGATGCTAGTTTTGCTATGTCCAATATTCATGATTGGGGAGATTCTTCTTATGATCTTGAAAATTTATTTAAGCCCCATGATGAATATAAGATTGATAATAGCGTTTTCAATAATATTGAAAGTAGGTTTGGAAGAGTGTCAACTTTAGATCCCACATATTTGGATAACATTCAATCTTATGAAATTTTTGATAAAAGTGGGCTTGGAGAAATCATGACTTTAGTTAATGATAATCCCACTATTTTGGAAGAGTTCAACTACGCATGCATGTGGATCGTGTTGAGAATATGTTATGTGATAGCTATATTGTTTAATTTTCTTATGATCCTACATGTAATTATTATAAGAGAGGAAAATATGGTTACATAAATTTTCATGTTACTAAATTACCTCTCGTTATGTTGAGATTGCTATTGTTCCTTTCCGCTTCCTTGCATATGCTAGTTTTTGCTTGCTACGATAATTTGTTTGCCTATAATATGCCTATGCATAGGAAGTATGTTAGACTTAAGTGTGTTTGTCACATGTTTTATGATGCTCTCTTTGTGCCTCAATTCTTGTCTTTCTTGTGAGCATCATTGAATCTCAATGCCTAGCTAAAAAGGCTTTAAAGAAAAGCGCTTGTTGGGAGAAAACCCAATATTTTTCCTTGCTGCTTAGTAATAAATAATCCATCTACCTTCTGTTTAGATGTGGTTTTATGTTTTAATTAGTGTTTGTGCCAAGTTAAATATATAGGATCTTCTTGGATGATAGTTATTTGATCTTGCTGTAATTTCCAGAAACTTTCGGTTCACGAAAACAATTATTAAAAATCACCAGAACGTGATAAAATAGTGATTACAGTTTTTTTGAAGGAATTGATAGTGGGAGAGCACTCCCACTGTGTTTTATATATATCTATATAAATGGGGTGTTTACATAGACATATACAACGCCAAACTCAACCAGCCATCTACCACCCCCTCCCCATGGCTTAGGGAGGAGGCAAACTACCAGCTCTCCATAGTGATTACAATTGCTGCTGATCAATAAACAAATTGCCTAGGTCGTCCTATTTTTGCTGAATTTTTGGAGTTCCAGAAGTTTGCGTTAGTTCCAGATTACTACAGACTGTTCTGTTTTTGACAGATTCTGTTTTTCGTGTGTTATTTGCTTATTTTGATGAATCTATGGCTAGTAAAATAGTTTATAATCCATAGAGAAGTTGGAATACAGTAGGTTTAACACCAATATAAATAAAGAATGATTTCATTACAGTACCTTGAAGTGGTCTTTTGTTTTCTTTCGCTAACGGAGCTCACGAGATTTCTGTTGAGTTTTGTGTTGTGAAGTTTTCAAGTTTTGGGTGAAACCTTTTGATGGATTATGGAACAAGGAGTGGCAAGAGCCTAAGCTTGGGGATGCCCACTGCACCCCCAAGATAATCTAAGGACACTAAGAAGTCAAAGCTTGGGGATGCCCCGGAAGGCATCCCCTCTTTCGTCTACTTCCATCGGTAACTTTACTTGGAGCTATATTTTTATTCACCACATGATATGTGTTTTGCTTGGAGCGTCTTGTATGATTTGAGTCTTTGCTTTTTCGTTTACCACAATCATCCTTGCTGTACACACCTTTTGAGAGAGCCATACATCAATTGGAATTTGATAGAATACTCTATGTGCTTCACTTATATCTTTTGAGCTATATAGTTTTGCTCTAGTGCTTCACTTATATCTTTTAGAGCACGGTGGTGGATTTGTTTTATAGAAATTATTGATCTCTCATGCTTCACTTAGATTATTTTGAGAGTCTTAAATAGAATGGTAATTTGCCTAATAATAATAATATGCTTGGTATTCAAGACTTGTAAAACTTTCTTTTGAGTGCGTTTAATACTAAGAAAAGTTTGATGCTTGATAATTGCTTTGAGATATGGACGTGATAATATCAAAGTCGTGCTAGTTGAGTAGTTGTGAATTTGAGAAATGCTTGTGTTGAAGTTTGCAAGTCCCGTAGCATGCACGTATGGTAAACGTTATGTAACAAATTTGAAACATGAGGTGTTATTTGATTGTCCTCCTTATGAGTGGCGGTCGGGGACGAGCGATGGTCTTTTCCTACCAATCTATCCCCCTAGGAGCATGCTCGTAGTGCTTTGGTTTCTGATGGCTTGTAGATTTTTGCAATAAGTATGTGAGTTCTTTATGACTAATGTTGAGCCCATAGATTATACACACTCTCACCCTTCCATCATTGCTAGCCTCTTTGGTACCGTGCATTGCCATTTCTCACACTGAGAGTTGGTGCAAACTTCACCGGTGCATCCAAATCCTGTGATATGATACACTCTTTCACACATAAAACTCCTTATATCTTCCTCAAAACAGCCACCATACCTACCTATTATGGCATTTCCATAGCCATTCCGAGATATATTGCCATGCAACTTTCCACCATACCGTTTGTCATGACACATTCATCATTGTCATATTGCTTAGCATGATCATGTAGTTGACATAGTATTTGTGGCAAAGCCACCATTCATAATTCTTTCATACATGTCACTCTTGATTCATTGCATATCCCGGTACACCGCCGGAGGCATTCATATTGAGTCATACTTTGTTCTAGTATCGAGTTGTAATCATTGAGTTGTAAATAAATAGAAGTGTGATGATCATCATTTTTTAGAGCATTGCCCCAAGTGTGGAACAAAAAAAAAGAAAGGCCATAAAAAAGGAAAGGCCATAAAAAAAGAAAGGGCACAAAAAAAGAGAAGGCCCCCCAAAAAAAGAGAGTAAAAGAGAGAAGGGACAATGCTACTATCCTTTTCCACACTTGTGCTTCAAAGTAGCACCATAATCTTCATGATAGAGAGTCTCTTGTTTTGTCACTTTCATATACTAGTGGGAATTTTTCATTATAGAACTTGGCTTGTATATTCCAACAATGGGCCTCCTCAAGTGCCCTAGGTCTTCGTGAGCAAGCAAGTTGGATGCACACCCACTTAGTTTCTTTTGTTGAGCTTTCATACATTTATAGCTCTAGTGCATCCGTTGCATGGCAATCCCTACTCCTTGCATTAACATCAATCGATGGGCATCTCCATAGCCTATTGATTACCCTCGTTGATGTGAGATTTTATTATTTTTGTCTTCTCCACATAACCCCCATCATCATATTCTATTCCACCCATAGTGCTATATCCATGGCTCACGCTCATGTATTGCGTGAAGGTTTATAAGTTTGAGATTACTAAAGTATGAAACAATTGCTTGGATTGCCATCGGGGTTGTGCATGATGAGATCATTCTTGTGTGACGAAAATGGAGCATGACTCAACTATATGATTTTGTAGGGATGAACTTTCTTTGGCCATGTTATTTTGAGAAGACATAATTGCTTAGTTAGTATGCTTGAAGTATTATTACTTTTATGTCAATATTAAACTTTTATCTTGAATCTTTAGAATCTGAATATTCATACCACAATTAAGAGGAATTACATCTAAATTATGCCAAGTAGCACTCCACATCAAAAATTCTCTTTTTATCATTTACCTACTCGAGGACGAAAGCAGAATTAAGCTTAGATGCCTCGATACGTCTCCAACGTATCTATAATTTTTGATTGCTCCATGCTATATTGTCTACTGTTTTGGACTATATTGGGCTTTATTTTCCACTTTTATATTATTTTTGGGACTAACCTATTAACCGGAGGCCCACTGCACTGTCGTTTTTTGCCTATTTCAAAGTGTTTCAAAGAAACGGAATATCAAACGGAGTCCAAACGGAATGAAACCTTCGGGAACGTGATTTTCTCACCGAACATGATCCAGGAGACTTGGACCCCATGTCAAGAAAGAAGGGAGGTGGCCACGAGGGTGGGGGGCGCGCCTCCTGCCTCGTGGGCCCCCGTTGCTCCATCGACGTACTCCTTCCTCCTATATATACCTACGTACCCCCAAACGATCAGATACGGAGCCAAAAACCTAATTCCATCGCCGCAACTTTCTGTATCCACGAGATCCCATCTTGGGTCCTGTTCTGGAGCTCCGCCGGAGGGGGCATCGATCACGGAGGGCTTTTACATCAACACCATAGCCTCTGTGATGAAGTGTGAGTAGTTTACCTCAGACCTTTGGGTCCATAGTTAGTAGCTAGATGGCTTCTTCTCTCTTTTTGGATCTCAGTACAATGTTCCCCCCCTCTCTCGTGGAGATCTATTCGATGTAATCTTCTTTTTGCAGTGTGTTTGTTGAGACCGGTGAATTGTGGGTTTATGGTCAAGATTATCTATCAACAATATTTGAATCTTCTCTAAATTCTTTTATGTATGATTGGTTATCTTTGCAAGTCTCTTCGAATTATCAGTTTGGTTTGGCCTACTAGATTGGTTTTTCTTGTAATGGGAGAAGTGCTTAGCTTTGGGTTCAATCTTTCGGTGTCCTTTCCCAGTGACAGTAGGGGCAGCAAGGCACGTATTGTTTTGTTGCCATCAAGGATAACAAGATGGGGTTTTATCATATTGCATGAATTTATCCCTCTACATCATGTCATCTTGCTTAAGGCGTTACTCTGTTTTCTTGAACTTAATACTCTAGATGCATGCTGGATAGCGGTCGATGAGTGGAGTAATAGTAGTAGATGCAGGCAGGAGCCAGTCTACTTGTCTCGGACGTGATGCCTATATACATGATCATACCTAGATATTCTCATAACTATGCTCAATTCTGTCAATTTCTCAACAGTAATTCGTTCACCCACCATAAAATACTTATGCTCTTGAGAGAAGCCACTAGTGAAATCTATGGTCCCCGGGTCTAGCTTTATCATATTAATCTTCCAACACTTTATTGTTGCTTTTGCTTTTTTACTTTGCTTTAATTTTACTTTGCATCTTTATACCATAAATACCAAAAATATTATTTATCATCTCTATCAGATCTCACTCTCGTAAGTGACCGTGAAGGGATTGACAACACCTAATCGCGTTGGTTGCGTGGAGCTATTTGTTTTGTGTAGGTACGAGGGACTCGCGTGTAGCCTCCTACTGGATTGATACCTTGGTTCTCAAAAACTGAGGGAATACTTACTCTACTCTGCTGCATCACCATTTCCTCTTCAAGGAAATCCAACATAGTGCTCATGAGGTAGCAAGATCGAACCTTGTGGGGAAAAGTGCGCAAACATTTGCAGAGTGTACAAACTAATCATGATTAGCCGTGTCCCCGGTTATGGACATCTTGAGTATCCGGTGCTTGAATTATTATGTTGATCTCATCACTTTAATTAATTAATTTGTCGGGTTATTGACTTTTAATTGGGATTGAGTTGGGGTTACCTTCTCAATGTTTTTCTACCAACTTGGTAGTTGAATAAAATACATTCCTTTGTTGTAGGGAAAAACTAGCTTTATGCAAATGATAACCATAGAGCCTCCACCAGCCATATATGCATGTAGTGATAGCTGTTATTTGTTCATTGCTCTATGGTGTTATCATGCCAGCATATTCCATGTGCTAACCTACACAGGCTGCAACATATTATGTTGCAGATTTTTCAGACGAAGAGTAAGGTGCTGTCGGATTTCGGGTTCCTGCAAAACCCTCGAGGTTCGAACACTGGGGTGCGCACGAAGATCTCTCCCTTCCCTAGCTCAACCAGTCCCCACGATCCCAAGGCTCAGCACATCGAACTCGCAGAACAAAGGAAACAGGGTTTATACTGGTTTGGGCCACCGATGTGGTGTAATACCCTACTCCAGTGTGTGTGGTGGATTGCCTATTGGGCTGAGGATGAACAAATACAAGGGAAGAACAACCTCCTAAGGAGAGGTGTTCTTGAGCTCGGTGAGCTTGTGTGGTTGAGGATGATCTGAATGATCGAAGATTAGTTGCCTCCTACTGTGGTGGCTATTCCTATTTATAGAGGCCCTGGTCCTCTTCCCAAAGTAGGCGGGAGGGGATCCAACAACGGCCAAATTTGAAGGGATACAACTAGTACAAGTTATCCTGATTAAAGGTGGTCTTCGCCTGCCAAAGGCTCTGGTGGTGACGCCATCCTGGGCTCCATGGTGACCTCCGTCCTGCTGTCCTGCTGGTCTTGGTCTCATTGCACCGATATGGAAACTTTTGCCTAATGCCTCGGGACTCCTCGCCCGCGCTTGCCTCTTTAGCACCAAAGAGCAAATGAGTACACTGCGTGCGCTGGAACCCGCCTGGCCTTGGTCATCATGGCTTGCGTCACAGGGACCTCGCGAGGTGCCCCTTGCCTTGATCTCCCCGCCCCTCGCGAGCCAGCCTAGTGAGGCCGCCCCCGAGGAGGTCTTGCGTCGTCCGCCTCGCGAGGCTTGGCCCCTCGCGAGGGTCTTGAGTGTTCGCTGATGAAGATGGGCCGTACAGGGCTGTTGGTGGAGCCACGCCGTGGGCTGCAGGTAGTCAAATCTGGGGACCCCCGTTCCCAGGATGCCGACAGTGGCCCCGGCCCAAGGCGCGCTCAGACTTGGCTTCGAGGCGAAACCAAGGGGCAAGTGCGGAGCGCCGCGGGCCCCAACAGCCTGCAGCCTCGGTTGACGCATGGCGATTGATGGGACGTGGGCGTCTCCGCTTCCCCACGCTGCCTCGACAACTGCCAGACTGACAAAAGGCTGGCGCGGGCTGCATTTGCCTTCATTGCTTTCCTTCGTCTTGCTCCAGATCCCCTTTCTTGCTCTTCAGTCCCAGAGACTCCAGATCCGCCCGGATCCTCCTTCAAACCTGCCGCCAATGGCGCCCAAGAAAGCTCGGGCCGCTCCCTCGTCATCTTGGTACGAGCCGGCGCTCGATGCGCCGAGCGTTTCAGAGAAGAACCTTGCCGCCATGCTCCTGATGACGACAGAGGGTGATGAGAAGAGGGAGACTGTGCTCCGGGCTGGCTCCGCCGAGCCGGAGGCCTTTGGCAGCACCTTCTACCCCTTCTTTATGAGCAACATTGTCGCCTGGTTGGTTCCCCCTTTCTCTGACTTCTTCTACTCCATCCTCAGCCATTACAAGATCCACGCCCTCCATCTTCATCCCAACTCCATCCTCCTCCTGTCGATCTTCGTCTTCTACTACGAGGCGTATGTTGGAGTGATGCCGTCCGTGGCACTGCTACGCCACTTCTTCTTCCTCCGGATCAAGGAGGGCCACTGCTCAGGGTGTGTTGGCTTCGTCGCGGCCAACAAGACCAACTCCATCTCGAAGGCCGGGAAGAAGGCCGAGGGCTTCAGGAGCAAGTGGGTCTTGATGGACGCCAAGTGCTCCCACCCCCGGTTGGTGCTGCCGACGGAGATGCTTGTGTCCCAAGAGGGGTGGCTTCGCGCGAAGCTCACCGACCCCTGGGCGACGCAGGTGTTGGAGAGGATGACCGCCGACCTGAGGCCTGGTGACTCAAGGGCGGCGAAGCTGACGGGGGCCATGATCGTCAAAGAATTCATGACGCAGCGCGTGGCTCCCCTTCAGGCGCGCCCGCGCCCCTTGTGGAAGCTTGGAGACGAAGGGGATGACCTCCGCCTGCGCCCGGAGACCCTTTCTGACGAGGAGTTGCGCTCAGCCCTCCGCTCCTTGGTTGGGGACGACCAAGGGTACCCGCCGGACTCCTTCGTTCCCTTGTTCCACCGCTCATATGGGGCGGAGGCTACCGCCGCCATGCCTGTCTTCGACGGGCGTGGGCTTGTGCCGCCTGCGCCCTCGAATGTCCTGGTGACGATGACTCCGGTGGACATGTCTTCCGAGAAGTCTCGCGAGGAGGGAGAGGAGGAAGAGGAGGAGGAGGAGGAGCGCGACTCAGAGGCGACCCGCGAAGGGGCAGGGCAAACCTCTCCTTTGCGCAAGGCCGACATCCTCCGCAGCCTGCCCGATGACGATGACGAGGCCGATGTCCCCCCGGAGAGGGGGGAGCTTCCCGTGGCAGGGGGCTCCACGAGGTACAAGGTCAGTCCCCGGAGGAGGTGTAACACCCCGGATGTAACTTTCCATATTTGTAACTCCAACTCTTGCCATTTTCGGCATTGTGATATGATATTCCCTCCGTGGTTGGGTTTTCTTCATTTTGCATTTTGTCCATGTCATGCATTTTATATCATGTCATCATGTGCATCGCATTTGCATACGTGTTCGCCTCATGATTCCGAGCATTTTCCCGTTGTCCGCTTTTGCAATCCGTCACTCCTATATCTCTGGCGGCCCCTTTTACGTTTTTCCGTAAAGCGGTACTAAACCTTCTCGAAATGGACCGAGGTTTGTCTAGTGGCCTTGGTATACCACCCGTAGACCACCGGTCAAGTTTCGGGTCATTTGGAGCTCGTTTGGTACTCCAACGGTTAACCGCACTCTCGCAAAGGCCTCTTTTAAGTTGCAGCCCAACACCCTCCAAAACAGCCCAATAACCCATCTAAGTCACTTCCATGCTCTCCACGTTCGATCACGATCGTGTGGGCGAAAACTACACCTCATTTGGACTCTCCTAGCTCCTCTATGCCTATTTAAGCAAACCCTCCAAATCCGGATCATTCCCCGAAACCCTAGCTCTTTCCCTCCGCGCCGCGGTTCGTCGGGCGAGACGCGTCCGCCCGCCGCCGCCCAATCATGGGCGCCACGCACGCCACCGGCGCCCCACTTCGCCGCCCCTCCGCGCCGGCCCAGCGGGCCGAGCTTGAGCCCGCCGCCGCCGCCCGGCTCCCGCCTCGGAAGGCCGCCTCCGCCGCCGGCCGCGCTCCCCCAGCGCCGCCGCGCCGCGCCTCGGCCTTCTCCCGTCGGCTGCCGCCGCCGGACACGCCCGGCCTTGCGCGCCTCTCCTCCTCGGCGACCCACGGCCGCCTCCCCTCACCGACCCGCCCGGCGCGCCCGCTTCGCCAGCAGCCCAGCGCCCGGCGCCCGATCCGATCCGATCCGGCCGGCCTCGATTCCCGCGCGTTGACTTCTCCCCCTCCTAATTTTTCTCTAAGTCATTTTGCATCTAGTGTTATTTTGTTGCATTTTCAACCGAGTATATCTTTGCATCCGTAGGTCCGTTTTCGCATATAATATGTCAAAGTGTTCGTCTCGAAGAGTAGATCATTTCATCTCATTGCATCATTTTCATTTGAGCTCATCTTGATGCCCGAAATGCTGTTAGAAGAGGGCTATGTGATGTTAGTTTCTGTTTCGTAACAGAACTTGCACTTTTGTTATTTTTGCCATGATTGATGTGTGCACCCTATGAATTGGAGTCCTACATGTGTTTTTTAATATGCCATGCCATCTTTCCAGGGGTGTATGCCATGTATTTTTGTGATCTATGTGGTGACTAGCACAAGCATGCAAAGTAGGTGTCCTGATGTTGCTGTTTTCAGCCCTGTTTAGCTGATATTTTGATGCCATGTTAACTTGATGCTACCGAGAGATCCATGCATATTTTGAGATACTTAAGTAAGGATGTTTTGTTAAACATGTCTTTCTCTATCCATCCATGTCCTTGTTTGCAATTATGTAGTACCATAGCTTGAGTCAATCGAGCTCTACTTTTGCTATAAAATGTTTCCTGGCAGATTGTTTACATGTTATTCAATTTTGCCAAGGTGGTTGTGGTTGATCCATTTATGCTATGTTATTGTTCTTGCCATGTCTGTCTTCTATGCCATGTCTTCTTGATGTATGTATGCTTAGTTTATCATATAAGGCTCTGTAGTGAGTGCATCGAGCTCGTAAACATGCCTACTTGTTATCAGTTTTTGACATGCCATGTTGCTGAATCTGTTAACGAAACTTTCAATATTGACATGGGTGTTACTATATTTTCGGATCCTTTTTGGCTTATGGACAGTAAGGGACTTTTGTTCTATGCTTTGGGTAGATTCATGCCATGCCTTGTTTTGCTATTTTAAGTTCCTGTAGCATGTAGTTTTCTTGCTCTGAACATTGCAACCTGATGCTGTTTTTGCCATGTCCAGCCTGATATTTTGTGCACTTTTGCCATGCTTGTTTGAACCTGTTATGATGTGATTTAGCCGAAGCTCAGTGCTCATCTTTTGTCAAGCATCTTGTGTAGATCACTGCCATGTACTTTGTTGATACGTTTGGGTGCAGTAGCTTAATTATTTGTTGCTTGCTAAGTGGCATCATGCTGTTAATGGCAGATTTGTGCCATTCTTGTTTTGCTTGTCATTTGCAAACCGTGCATCCGATTCCGTGATCTTCATATCGATTTCAACCGAAATCATCTCATCTTTCCAGTGGCATACTTGGTTTGCCAAGTTGATGCCTGGTTCATCATTTCCCTTTCGGAGCGCCGTGATACGCATTGCATATCACATCCCGCATATCATGCCATGTTTTGCATCATGTTGATTGTGCATTGCACCGTGATTTATTGTGGTTCCTTTGTTTGTGTTGTTGCTTTGGGTAGAGCCGGAGAAGAGTACGTGAACGAGGATCCTGTTGAGAACGCCACGAGGATCAAGCTTTCGACAACTCTGAGAACATTGCGTGCAAGATGACCATACCCTCGAAATCACTTCTATCTTTGCTATGCTAGATGCTCGCTCTTTGCTATGCCTATGCTGCCATGCCTACCACTTGCTATATCATGCCACCCATATTGCCATGTCAGCCCCTAACCATCCTTTCCTAGCAAACCGTTGATTGGCTATGTTACCGCTTTGCTCAGCCCCTCTTATAGCGTTGCTAGTTGCAGGTGAAGATGAAGTTTGTTCCTTGTTGGAACATGAAGATGTTGTTCCTTGTTGGAACATGTTTACTTGTTGGGGATATCACAATATAAATATCTGCTAAAATTAATACATCTATATACTTGGTAAAGGGTGGAAGGCTCGGCCTTATGCAGTGTTTTGTTCCACTCTTGCCACCCTAGTTTCCGCCATACCGTGTTATGTTCCTTGATTTCGCTCTCCTTACACGGTTGGGTGATTTATGGGACCCCTTGACAGTTCGCTTTGAATAAGACTCGCCCAGAAGGCCCAACTTTGGTTTTACCATTTGCCACCTAAGCCTTTTCCCCGGGTTTTCATGAGCCCGAGGGTCATCTTATTTTAAACCCCGCCAATGCTCCTCGAGTGTTGGTCCAAACTAGAGCACCGTCTTGGGACCATTCCTGGGCAACTTGGATTACGCCGGTTCCTCAGACGCTTAGCTTATCCGGTGTGCCACGAGAACGAGATATGTGCAGCTCCTATCGGGATTTGTCGGCACAATCGGGCGGCTTTTGCTGGTCTTGTTTTATTGCTGTCGAAATGTCTTGTAGTCCGGGATTCCGAGATTGATCGGGTCTTCCGGTGAGAAGGAATATCCTTCGTTGACCGTGAGAGCTTATAATGGGCTAAGTTGGGACACCCTGCAGGTAATATCTTTCAAAGCCGTGCCCGCGGTTATGAGGCAGATGGGAATTTGTTAATGTCCGGTTGTAGAAAACCCGAAGTTGACCTCAATTAAAATACACATCAACCGCGTGTGTAACCGTGATGGTCTCTTCTCGGCGAAGTCCGAGAAGTGAACACGGTGTTGGAGTTATGTCTGACGTAAGTAGTTCAGGATCACTTCTTGATCGCTACTAGCTTCACGTCCGTGCTTTGCTCCTCTTCTCGCTCTCTTTTGCGAAGTAGCCACCATATATGCTAGTAAACTTGCTGCAGCTCCACTATACTACTCTGTCCTTCCTATAAGCTTAAATAGTCTTGATCTCATGGTGTGAGATTGCTGAGTCCCCGTGACTCACAGATACTTCCCAAAACAGTTGCAGTGCCGATGATGCGGTGCAGGTGACTCAACCGAGCTCAAGTGGGAGTTCGACGAGGAACGTGGTCGTTACTATGTGTCTTTTCCTCGATGATCGTGAGTGGTGCCCAGCTTGGGACGATCGGGATCTGTGTAGCATTTGGGGTATCTTCTTTATTTTGGTTCCGTAGTCGGACCTTGAGTGTACTCAATGATGGATGTTTATTTATGTATTGTGTGAAGTGGCGATCGTAAGCCAACTATGTATCTCTTTCCCTTATTTATTACATGGGTTGTGTGAAGATTACCTCACTTGCGACATTGCTTTCAATGTGGTTATGCCTCTAAGTCGTGCCTCGACACGTGGGAGATATAGCCGCATCGGGGGCGTTACAGGAGGTCACTGGCCGAGGTTCCGACGAGGGGAAGGTCGGCGCTGATCTCCCGAGACGACGCCCCTGTTCTGACGCTGCTCGGAGCTACTTCCGGCCCATCTGCTGCCCCCTCTTCTACTCCTAGAGCTCACAGCTACCAGCTCAGTGAGGCTCTCAGGTTTCAAGCTTAGGAAGCGGAGAGACTACGCCGCGGTGGACCAGTAAGTATTCTCGTCCTGCCTTGTTCTTGCTTCCGCTGCTAATTCTTGATGCTTCTCCGTTGCGCAATTAGGCCGACGCCCGCGGCAAAGAAGAGGAAGGAGGAAGTGGTGGTACTGGTCGGGATAAAATCGCTTGCGGCGGCCGCACCCCCCTCCGTGGGGAAGGGCAGTGATGGTGCTCGTGCTTCCCTGGCCCGATCGTCCACGCGAGACTTGGGGGAGCGTCCTCCGGAGGAGGCATCCCCCGTAGCCCCGCTGGCTCCGGAGGTGCCAACGTCCGGCTCGGTTGCTGGGATCCCCAAAGCTCAGGAGCTCCCAGCCTCCCATGCCATGGTGACGATGTTGCCTCCTCCTTCTCCCGCCACACTACTGACCCCGCGCATACCTCAGCCGCCGTTGGGTCGTCCGAATCACCAGGACGAGACCAAGGGGTGAGGGGCTACGTGGCCAGTTAGGCTCCTAAGTCGCGATGCTAAGGAGTCCCCCTTGACGTCCAAACGACATTCATACCTTGGCTCCGCTCGGGAGGGTGCGTGACGACCAGGTTCAAGAGACCTGGCAGGGCGGCTTACGCTTGGGTGTGACCTGAGCGCACCCCCCGTGCCGAGCCCCCTCGCGCGGCTCTCCCGAGGGGAAAGCATTGCGGTGAGGCTGGACACTGAGGCGGGTGGCTCCCTGAGGTTGGTACGGCCATGGGGCCTCCCTCACTTGTTTATCACCAGCGTGGAGCATAACACTTCCGCACTTGCACGGGCATAGCCGCTCCTCGACCGTGTCGACTGCCAGCGCGGAGCATGGTACTTCCACTGGTGCATGGGTGAGGGCTCCCTCTGAGTGGAGCCCTCGGGGCGTGTACAACCCCGCCCTGACACGTGGCTTGCACGACAGGGCTGGACGAGGTGTGTCTGGGCACTCGTGAGCCAGCGCGGGACTCATGAGGCCATACCTCAAGGCGGGTTGCGCCTGGACTTGATTCCTGGTGGCCGCGACGGTCCTGCGAGATGGTTAGGCAACATGCGCCGGGCGATTCTGCTGAGGCAATCACATGAGAAGGCCAGACACCAACGACCCCAGGAGGTGACGTGAGTGGGGCCGGCCCGCCAGACAGAGCTTAGTCGTTGGGTTTATTGACGCTGCAGGGACATACCCAAGCACAGACGCCGTGCCTAGTCTTCTCATGCGAAGGATCCTGAAGAAGGACGACCGACGCGCGACTCTTGCGGTGGCGAGGCACCGGGTCGCGCGCCCTAGCCTGTCCATTCATGACCAGCTCATGCGAGAACAAGGCACCAAGGGCCACGGGAGGTGACGTACACGAGAGTGGGCCCGCGAGCCAGAGCTCAGCCTCTTGGGTTTGGCGACGCTGCAGGGACATACCCGAGCCCACACGTCGTGCCAGTTCTCATCATGAGGTGGTCATCGGTGGGCTTGCTAGGGCGCGTGATGTTCATGGCATTATAGTGTCGGGTAGGCAAGTGGTAATCATAGGTAACTCATGAGATGGAACAAGCTAGCTTAGATAGATGCGAGAACGATACATGCCACTGGGACAGATCCGAGCAGCCTGGGGATGATGCAGCCCGAGGGGCGCCCCCAGTAGAGTAAGCTAGAAACGTGAAATGATACATGCCGCAGGCACATGCCCACGTGACCTGGGAATGATGCAGCCCGAGGGGCACTCCCAGCTGAGTAAACCTGGAAAATGTCACCTGGTTCCGTTGTCGAAGGAGTGTTGGGGTAGCTGAAGGTGCGCACTGAAGAAGTCACTTCTCATGAGCCGCCAAGACCCTGAGCCTCGGGAGGCTTTGGGGGCTCACGTGGTTCCTTGAGTACCGTTTCCATCTCCGCCAGGACTGTGTGATGCCTGGCCTCTTGAGCTGCTAGAACGCTCTATAGGTTGCGCTGGAAGGCGGCTGCCACGCTCGGCAGGCCAAACGGCATGCAGACATAGCTGTGAGGTGGACCCTCGCACCGCCCAACGCACGAAGGCTAGAAGCGCTCCTGAGATGCGGCCCTGTTGAGCCCTGGAATGTCGACGCACACGCGCAGCCCGCCATCCTCGCCAGGATGGGGAGCTGCGCCAGGTGGGCGGCGGTCGCCGCGCATGGTCCTTGCTTCTTGAAGCTCCTGGGTGGCCTTGCGATGAACTCCTAAGCGCCGGGCGCTCCTTGCCCGGTGCCCTCCTAAGGGAAACGTGCCGCAAAGCACGCCTCCACGTGGTCATGAGCGCCTCCCTCGTGATGTTGGCTAGGTCTGAGGCCCTCCAGAAGAGAGCCCCCGGGCCTCGCCCGAGGAGGGCGCCGGGCGTGCCTTCCTATGCGAGGGAGGGAGGCGCCCCAGGTGCGGGCATTGATTCTGAGGCGCCGGCGCCGGAGACGCTGCTCTCCTGAGGCCCTGTGCGGAGTAGTTGCTTCTTCTTCTTGGGAATGGCCTCAGGAGGGTACTGGACACCCTCGCTGTCGGGGTCTTCGATTGCTGCGACTTGGAAGGCGCGCTCTAGGGAGCACACCGCATCTCTTTCTTCGCAGGGGATCATGATTATTCCGCCGCTTCCTAGCATCTTGAGGACATTGTAGCCATGGTGGGCCACTGCCATGAACTTGGCTAATGTTGTGTACCCAAGGATGGCGTTGTACGGCAGACGGATGTGGGCGACGTCAAAGTCGATGAGCTTGGTGCGGTAGTTGTCACGCTGGCCGAAGGTGACAGGGAGGCGGACTTACCCTATCGGGGTGGTGGAGCCGTCGGTCACTCCTGATAAGGGCTTGGTAGGCTGTAGCTGATCGTATGGCACTTGGAGGCTGTTGAATGTCTCGACGGACAAGACGTTAAGCCCTGCGCCGCCGTTGATGAGGGTCTTGGTGACTTGGACGTTGCTGATGACGGGCGAGCACAGCATCGGGAGGGCGCCGGCGGTCACCGCGCACTTGAGCTGGTCTGACGAGCTGAAGGTGATGGCGCACTTGAACCACTTGAGCGGGCGCGTGGCCTCGAGCCTGGGAAGAGCCACGTTCACCTCACGAGCAAACTACTTGAAGACGCGCTGGAATGCTGGGGCCTGAGCTCCGCCCAAGATGCAGGCGATAGCGCGTGGCTCCTGGAAGCCCCCAGCCCCCTCGTCCTGATGGTGGTCGTCGTTCCTTCTTGGTGGTGGCGGCAGTGGAGGGAGACCAACATTGCCCTGAGGGCGGTCCTCGCGAGGCTGGTCCCTCCATGCGCCCTCACGAGGCTGGTCCTGCCAGTGGTCCTCACGAGGCCGGTCGCGCCACTCCTGGCGGGGGCCGCGATTGTCCCAGTGTCCTCCACCTCATCCTCCTCCTCGGCCGTAGCCCCAGTAGCTGCGCTCGAGGCGTCGACCGAAGCGTCCATCTCGAATGGCCCTGAGCTCTTGACAATCGTTGGTGCTGTAGCTGTGTACATTGTGGAAGGGGCAGAACGGACGGCTGCTCTTGGACGATTCGGGGTGGTCTCGGCCGCGCTTCGTGTCTGGCTCCGCTGCGAGCACGACCACCCCCTTGCGTTTCACGTCCTTGGCCTTGGCTTTCTTCTCCTCCGGGTCGGAAGCAGGGAGCTCCAGGAGGGAAAGGCGCCCTTCCTCAGCTCTTGCGCACTTGGTCGCCATGTTGAACAGCTCCAGAGCCGTGCATAGCTCCTCGTGGATGGCGAGCTCCTCCTTCATCTTGACGTCGCGGACGCCATCAGAAAACGCTGAAATGATGGCCTCGTCCGTCACCTTGGGGATCTTGAGGCGAACGTTGTTGAAGCGCTGGATGTACTTCTGCAAGGTCTCTCCTGGCTGCTGCTTGGTGCGGCGTAGTCACCCGCGGTCGGCGGGCGGTCGCGAGTGCCCTGGAAGTTGGCGACGAAGCGGTCGCGCATCACACCCCAGGAGGAGATCGAGCCTGGGGGCAGGTTCAGGAGCCACGAGTGAGCACCATCCTTGAGAGCCATGGGGAACCAGTTCGCCATGAATTTCTTGTCGCCGTTGGCCACCTTGATGCTCAGCTCGTAGAGCTGCAAGAACTCCGTAGGGTCGGGGGTGCCGTCGTAGCGAGGAGGCAGGTCTGGCTTGAACTTGCCTGGCCAGACGATGCTACGCAGCTCTGGAGTGAAGGCGTGGCAACCTGCTGTTGCCACCGAGGCCCTTCACAGAGGCAGAGCCTGCCGTTGATGTCCGCGCGCCACCACCGCAGGCGGCACGCGGTCTTGTCGTGGTGGCGCCGGGAGCGCATGAGCGTTTTCTTGTGGCCGGGGAACCTCTTGGCAGCTTCCTTCTTCTCGCGCGGGCGCCCGGCACGGTGGGTCGCGCCGGGGTGCGCGCGCCTTGGCGCCGTCTTGGTGTGGAGGTGGCGGAGGCGCCCCGTGGGCTATGTCACCTGCGGCTGGAGGAGGGCGAGGTAGCGAGAGAGACGGGACAGGCGAGCCCTCAGTGGCGCTCATGAGCTCGGCGATGCGGTCCAGCCAGTCCTCGTAGAGATCGTCGACCGGGCGGTAGCGCAGGAGCTCGCGGGCCATGAGAAACGCGGTTGCGCGTCCATGGGTGCGCGACGAGCATGAGACGATGAACCGGCCAGAGTTAGCAATGGAGTGGCGGTGCGGTCATCCCGCCGCACATAGTGGTGCAGCGAGGACACTTGCTGCTCGTTTTCTGCTGGGCCGGTGGCGGCGGGCGACGGAGAACAATGGGGAGGCCCGCCGACAGGGGCCGTCTGAGCGACACGGGCGGCGAGGGCAGCCCGGCGCACGGCGCGGGCTTGACGCGCGTCTGCCATGGATGGGGTGGAGCTGTGGAACATGGATCAATGGAAGGAAAGCTTCATCGCACCCCTACCTGGCGCGCCAAATGTCGGATTTCGGGTTCCGGCAAAACCCTTGAGGTTCGAACACTGGGGTACACATGAAGATCTCTCGCTCCCCTAGCTCACCCACTCCCCACGATCCCAAGGCTCAGCACATCGAACGTGCAGAACAAAGGACACAGGGTTTATACTGGTTCGGGCCACCGATGTGGTGTAATACCCTACTCCAGTGTGGTGTGGTGGATTGCCTCTTGGGTTGAGGATGAACAAATATAAGGGAAGAATAGCCTCCTGAGGAGAGGTGTTCTTGAGCTCGGTGAGCTTGTGTGGTTGAGGATGATCTGAATGATCGAAGATCAGTTGCCTCCTACTGTGGTGGCTAGTCCTATTTATAGAGGCCCTGGTCCTCTTCCCAAATGTAGGCGGGAAGGGATCCAACAACGGCCAAATTTGAAGGGAACCAGTACAAGTTATTCTGACAAAAGGTGGTCTTTGCCTGCCAAAGGCTCTGGTGGTGACATCGTCCTGGGCTCTATGGTGACCTCCGTCCTGTCGTCCTGCTGGTCTTAGTCTCACTGCACCGATATGGAAACCTTTGCCTGATGCCTCGGGACTCCTCGCCTGCGCTGGCCTCTTTAGCATCAAAGAGGAAACGAGTACACTGCGCGCGCTGGCGCCCGCCTGGTGCCTGCCTGGCCTTGGTCGTGATGGCTTGCGCCACAGGGACCTCGCGAGGTGCCCCTTGCCTTGATCTCTCCGCCCCACGCGAGCCAGCCTAGTGAGGCCGCCGATGAGGAGGTCTTGCATCGTCCGCCTCGCGAGGTTTGGCCCCTTGCGAGGGTCTTGAGTGTTTGCTGATGAAGATGGGCCGTACAGGGCCGCTGATGGAGCCACGCCGTGGGCCGTAGGCAAGCAAGTCTGGGGACCCCCGTTCCTAGGACGCCGACATGTGCGCTAGGTCGTTGTCATGCACTCAGTTTTGTCATGGAGTTGGATGGACTCTTCTACCTTCGAAGCTTCCGTTGTTATCTTATTTAGATGGCCTTCAGCCATATTATTGTAATAATTTATGTTTTGAGACATTCGATGTAATAAGTGTGTGATTGAACTCTGTTATAAATCCTCGAGTACTGTGTGTGTTAGCAATACCAATCCAGGGATGACACTTAAGCACAGAGACATGACCGCCTGAGGTCGGGTCGCTACAAGATGGTATCAGCACGCTGACTGTAGGACACGATCACTAGGATAAGCCACAGGATACTCCTCTCTACTCATTTCCGACTCTTCCCCATTTTCTACTCTATAGATGGCGGACCCAAGGAATAAGTTCACTCAACCGGATGATGACACTCCTTTTGGACGACACTTGAAGGAAGTCACTAGGTACCTGAGCATCGGAATACCAAGCTTCATCGGGACGTACACCGCCACTTTACCAGAAGAGGAGTGCTGGATGATTTGAATTCATATTCTAGGAAGGACATTCACGCCAGTTACTGATCCCATAGAGTTTTCTTTTGATGCACCAACCTGGAGTCTAGGAAAGAGCATGGCCGCCCACATCGCCATTGGATGCATCGGCGAGGTATACAACAAGGATCTTAAGGACACCATCTAACAGATATGTGGACGCCGAGACGAGCAATGGGAGATGATTTGCACCAGGAGGATAAATCCATTGCAGCCTACATCCAGGAGTTAAACCAGCACATTCGTCGTCAGGAGAACCAAATGTGCGCCAGCATGATAGACATGATGAAGGTGATGACCCGGAACATGGAGCTAGAAGAGGAACTCAAGTCTACACGCGATGGATATGAAGAAGAAATTGCAGTACTACTGGAGAAGAATGAAGACCTGAAGAAGAAGCTAGGAATATTCATGGGATATCCTGAACCTGAAGAGGACAATCATCCTGGAGACTACATCATAATCGACGACACCAACTCCGACTCCGATAGTGATGATGATGATGAAGACGAAGCTGGAGCAGATATCATGGAGTCTTCCATCGATCAAAATTTCTAGTCGCCCACCATATTATCATTAGTATTCCCCCATGTATATAGTTATAGTCCGAGCTTTTTGTAACGATAGTCTAGATTGATTATATGGTTTTGTTTGAATTGAGTGGTGTGAAATAAATGTGATTGTCTCATGTGCATATGGGTAGTGATTTCTATTTAGACCTCAGTCTATTCTATTCTCGCCCCTCTAAAACCTATCAAATGCCTCCGAGACGTGACCCCGGATTTATCTTCCAACTGGAGCTCACTCAGTTTATCCAACAACAGAATGCCTTGATGCAGTTGCTAGTCCAGAACCAAGGCAGCAACAACAACAACAACAACAACAACAACAACAACAACAACAACAACAACAACAACAACAACAACAACAACAACAACAACAACAACAACAACAACAACAACAACAACAACAACAACAACAACAACAACAACAACAACAACAACAACAACAACAACAACAACAACCCACCTCCACCACCTCCAGTGGACAATTTAGCCTGTTTTCTGAGGTTGAATCCGCCGGTGTTTTTTAGTAGCACCGAGCCGATTGTTGCTGATGACTGGCTCCGCAAGATTGGAAGGGAGCTGACCACCGCAAGTTGCACAGATGCTGAGAAGGTGCATTTTGCCGCACACCAACTGGATGGACCCGCAGCCTCATGGTGGGAGAACTACACCGCCACTTTCCCCATGGCCAATGTTACTTGGGATCAATTTCAGCAAGCATTCCGCACTACACATGTCTCAGTTGGAGCTATGAGTATGAAGAAGCGTGAGTTTCAAAGCTTACGCCAGGGAATCATACTGTGGCGCAGTACGTGGATGAGTTTAGTAAGTTAGCTCGCTACGCCCCAGATGATGTAGCCACAGATGTCGCGAAGCAGGAGAAGTTTATGGAAGGGCTGAATGACAAGCTGAGTATGCAGTTGATGGTGGAAACATTCACTAACTATCAGGAGTTGGTAGACAGGGCTCTTATGATAGAAGGCAAGCAGCAGCAGATAGAGTGCCGCAAAAGGAAGTATGGACAGGGGAAGTACAATTCTGGAGCTCAGCAGAAGCCTCGCTTTACCCCAAACTCGGGAGGACATACCCATCATAACCATGGAGGCCATACTCACAATGGAGGAAGTTCACATAACCACAGTGGCCCTAAGAATGGAAACGGGAATGGAGGAAGCAAAGCAGAACTGCTCCAACCCAAAGAACACCCACCAAGAAGGATCTGAGTCACATTACCTGTTACAAGTGCGGGAAGACTGGACACTATGCCAATGATTGTTCTGAATTAAAGAATGGCAATGGAAATGGAAGCTCTGGAAAGAAGCCCAATTCCTTCACCAGAGGACAGGTGAACCACATCAACGTGGAGGAAGTTGAAGAGTTGCCTGACGCAGTGATTGGTAAGTTTTTGATTAAGTCATTTACCGCTCTCGTTGTTTTGACACCGGTGCATCGCATTCATACATATCAAGGGGATTTGTGGACAAGTTTAAGTTGCCAACCTTAGCCCTTAGGTCACCCATGTTAGTAAGCTCGCCAGGAGCAGAGTATATGGCCAGCCGATGGTGTGATCGGTTACCTTTAACCATTGGTAGCCACATTTTCCCCTCAGACCTAATAATTTTGGAGTCACAAGGATTGGATATAATACTAGGTATGGATTGGTTATCTAAGTATGGAAGGAATATTAACTGTGCTAGTAAGTCGATACTACTCACGACCCCTGAGGGAAAAAGGATCAAGTATGTATCTAGGCATGCGCCAAGGAGGACCCAAGTAAATTCCCTCTCGGGAGTTGTTCAGGAAGAAGTGCCAGTAGTGAAGGATTACCCTGATGTTTTTCCAGAGGAATTACCAGGCATGCCACCAGATCGAGATATAGAATTTTTGATAGAGCTATTGCCCGGCACCGGACCAATATCGAAGAGACCGTATCGGATGCCCGCAAATGATCTGGAGGAAATTAAGAAGCAGATTAAGAAGTTATTGAAGAAAGGTTATATTCGACCAAGTTCATCACCGTGGGGAGCCCCAGTGCTCTTAGTTGAGAAGAAGGATGGATCTTTGAGAATGGTTGTTCATTATCGTGCACTGAATGAGGTGATGATCAAGAACAAGTACCCACTACCGATGATCAACGACTTGTTTGACTAGCTACAGGGAGCCAAAGTATTCTCCAAGATCGATCTTCAATCGGGATACCATCAGCTAAAGATCCGAGAACAGGATATACCCAAGACAACTTTTACCACAAGGTATGGGCTATATGAGTACACGGTCATGTCTTTTGGATTGACTAACACCCCTGCCTATTTAATGAGTATGATGAATAAGGTGTTCATGGAGTTCTTGGATAAGTTTGTTGTGGTGTTCATTGATGATATATTGGTGTACTCGAAGAATGAAGAAGAACACAAGGAACACTTGCGATTAGTTCTCGAGAAGCTCAGAGAACATCAACTATATACCAAGTCAGCAAATGTGAATTTTGGTTGAAAGAAGTTGGATTTCTTGGACATGTTATATCAGGAGAAGGTATAGCATTAGACCCTACCAAGGTTCAATCTGTCACTGAGTGGTTGGCACCCATCTCAGTTGGAGAGATCCACAGTTTTCTTGGACTCGCAGGATACTATAGGAACTTCATTGAGAATTTTTCCAAGATTGCGAAGCCCATGACAGAGTTATTGAAGAAGGACACCAAGTTAAAATGGACCGAGGAAGGTGAGGCCAGTTTCTAGGAGTTGAAGAAACGTTTGGTTATAGCCCGAGTGCTAATTCTTCCAGATATACGCAAGGATTTCCAAGTTCATTGCGAAGCTTCTCGCCTGGGACTTGGAGGTGTACTTATGCAAGACGGAAGAGTTGTTTCATATGCCTCACGACAGCTTCAACCTCATGAGTTGAATTATGCCACGCATGATTTGGAGTTAGTAGCCGTAGTGCACGCGCTCAAGACCTAGAGACATTTTCTTATTGGAAACTGTTGTGATGTATACACGGATCACAAGAGTTTGAAGTATATCTTCACACAGAAGGAGTTGAATCTCAGGCAGAGGAGATGGTTGGAGCTCATAAAGGATTATGATATGAAGCTGCACTATCATCCGGGAAAGGCCAATGTTGTAGCAGACGCTTTGAGCCGCAAGAGTTATGTCAATACTCTCGTAACCGGAGGGTTACCACAAGAGTTGGCCGACGATCTCAAGGAACTTCGTTTGGAGATAATTCCGAGAGGTTTTGTTGCAGCTTTGGAAGTTCAGTCCACATTATTGGGAAAGATTCGAGAAGCCCAGAAGACTGATAAGGAGATTGCAGAAATGAAGGAAAGGATGAGTAAAGGAAAATCCAAGGGTTTTCGTGAGGACGAACATGAAACTTTATGGTTTGAGGATCGTATTTATGTGCCTAATGATGCGGAGATCAGGAAGTTACTACTTCAGGAGGCTCACGACTCGCCATACTCGATTCACCCTGGAAACACCAAGATGTATTTGGATTTACAGGAACGTTTCTGGTGGACCGGCATGAAGAAGGATATTGCCGAGTATGTGGCAGTATGTGATGTATGTCAGAGAGTTAAGGCAGAACACCAGAAGCCAGCATGATTATTACAGCCTATGCCGATACCCGAATGGAAGTGGGATAAACTTGGCATGGATTTCATCACCGGATTACCCAGGACACGATCGGGTTACGATTCCATCTGGGTAGTAGTTGATCACTTGACAAAAGTGGCACAACGCCACCCGGCAACCGGCCTTGCCGTCCTCCCACTTTATACCACGACTACGCTCATGCCCTTGGCGGAGGTAGGGGCAAAGTAGGATTAGGCCCTTCGTCTGTCCCCTTCCATCGCAACTACAACCAAATTCCAGCCCGAAAAGGGGTTTTGGGCATAGGAAGGAGGGAGCATGGTGGCATGGGATTGAGCGAAGTTTCATACAGAAGTACGCAGCGGGGGAAAAAGGACTTATCTGAATCTGCTGCCCCCGGCAGACTTGGCTTGCTGGGGTCGGGGTGTCAGTTCATCTCCTTTCCTTCAAAAAGTTCCACTGAAGCGCCCGTGCAGCCTGCAAACCAAAGAGGACTGGAAGGGACAAAAAGACACGCACACTCGACCTCTATGCTAGGGGTTAGTTTCCGCTAAGCACTATCAACCCTACCAGAGAGAAGCTCAACCTAACATGCATGCTAATTCTTAGGGCGCCAACGCATCATTTATTCAGCTGTTGCTCAGGCTCTGCGCCTGGCTTTGTACAAAAGGTGGTCTGCCAGGGGCCCCGGCAACTGCGCCTTACGGGTAAAACTCGCGAAGATGTTTGATGTTCCATGAGTTGCTCACTGGGATACCATCTTCGGTCTCCAGGCGGACTGCGCTGGGCCTGGTGACTTGTATTACCCAATAAGGGCCTTCCCACTTTGGCGTCAACTTGTTGGAATTCTTGGCCGACTGAACACGCCGAAGAACAAGGTCGCCTTCCTCAAAGCTTCGGGCATGAACCTTGCGGCTATGGTAGCGGAACAAGGCTTGCTGGTAGTGTGCAGCTCGCACAGCAGCCTGAAGACGATCTTCCTCAAGGAGCTTAGCGTCATCTTGCTGCAACTGCTCTTGCTCAAGCTCATCATAAGCGAGTACTCAAGGCGATCCGTATGTGAGTTCTGTGGGGAGAACTGCTTCTGCCCCGTATACGAGGGAGAAGGGTGTCTGGCCGGTGGCTCGATTTGGCATTGTTCTGATTGACCAAAGAACCGCCGGCAACTCGTCAATCCAGTGTCTTCCGCACTTGTGCATCCTGTCAAAAGTCCTCGTCCTGAGGCCCCGTAACACTTTAGCATTTGCCCTTTCCGCCTGGCCGTTGCTTCATGGATGTGCAATAGAAGCAAAACATATCTTGTTGCCGAGGTCTTGGACGTATTGCATGAAGATGCGGCTTGTGAACTGCGTGCCGTTGTCGGTGATGACTCTATTTGGCACACCAAAACAACAAACTAGTCCTTTGAAGAACTTGACGGCTGATTGTGCTGTCACCTTTCTCACTGCTTCCACTTCTGGCCACTTTGTGAACTTGTCGATCGCAATGTACAAGTACTCAAAGCCCCCCGATAGCACGGGGAAAGGGGCCCAGTATGTTGAGCCCCCAGACCAAAAATGGCCAGGAAAGAGGGATTGTCTGAAGAGCTTGAGCTGGTTGATGGAGTTTCTTTGAATGGAACTGACACGCTTCACACTTGGCTACTAGTGCAGTTGCATCCTTGAGAGCACTGGGCCAAAAGAAACCTTGCTGTCAAGGGCTCTTGATCCTATGTGAGAGCCACATATGCCCCCGTGTATCTCTGCCAACAACTCCAGTCCGTCCTCTCGGGGAATTGATACGTCCATTTTGTATCATGTTTTCTTACTGTTATTTATAATGTTTTTATCCATAATAATGCTTTTTGGAGTAATTCTAATGCCTTCTCTCATAATTTGCAAGGAACACACCAAGAGGGAGAATTCTGGCAGCTGGAAATTTGGACCTGGAAAAGCTACGTCAAGCCACCTATTCTGCACAACTCCAAATAAGCTGAAACTTCATAGAGATTTTTTATGGATTATTTAAGAAATACTGGAGCCAATAACCACCAGAGGGGGGCCACCAGGTGGGCACAACCCACCTGGGCGCGCCAGGCCCCCCAGGCGCGCCCTGGTGGGTTGTGGCCTCCTTGGCCCACCTCCGGTGCCCATCTTCTGGTATATAAGTCATTTTGACCTAGAAAAAAGAAGGAGGAGGCTTTACGATTTGAGCGCCGCTGCCTCGAGGCGGAACTTGGGCAGGAGCACTTTTTCCCTCCGACGGAGCGATTCCGCCGGGGAACTTCCCTCCCAGAGGGGGAAATCATCACCATCATCATCATCAACAACTCTCCCATCTTGGGGAGGGCAATCTCCATCAACATCTTCAACAACACCATCTCATCTCAAACCCTAGTTCATCTCTTGTATTCAATCTTGTTACCAGAACTATAGATTGGTGCCTGTGGGTGACTAGTAGTGTTGATTACATCTTGTAGTTGATTACTATATGGTTTATTTGGTGGAAGATTATATGTTCAGATCCATTATGCTATTTAATACTCCTATGATTATGAACATGTTTATCATTTGTGAGTAGTTACTTTTGTTCTTGAGGTCAAGGGAGAAATCGTGTTGCAAGTAATCATGTGAACTTGATACGTGTTCGATATTTTGATAGTATGTATGTTGTTATTCCCTTAGTGGTGTCATGTGAACATCGACTACATGACACTTCACCATATTTGGGCCTAAGGGAATGCATTGTGGAGTAGCAATTAGATGGTGGGTTGCGAGAATGACCGAAACTTAAACCCCAGTTTATGCACTATTCCGTAAGGGACCGATTGGATCCAAAAGTTTAATGCTATGGTTAGAATTTATTCTTAATACTTTTATCGTAGTTGCGGATGCTTATGGAAGGGTTAATCATAAGTAGGAGGTTTGTTCAAGTAAGAACAACACCTAAGCACCGGTCCACCCACATATCAAATCATCAAAGTAGCGAACACAAATCAAACCAACATGATGAAAGTGACTAGATGAAATCCCCGTGTACCCTCAAGAACGCTTTGCTTATCATAAGAGACCGTTTTGGCCTGTCCTTTGCCTCAAAAGGATTGGTCTACCTTTCTGCATACTTGTTACTATATCGTTACTTGCTCGTTACAAATTACCTTGCTATCAAACTACTCGCTACTTACAATTTCAGCACTTGCAGACATTACCTTACTAAAAACTACTTGTCATTTCCTTCTGCTCCTTGTTGGGTTCGACAATCTTACTTATCGAAAAGAGCTACAATTGATCCCCTATACTTGTGGGTCATCGGGAATGCACTTCAATTTCACACCGTTCGGTCTTTTCCTGTACAGGACGTCGTCCACAAACTGGTACATGGCAGATCGACGGGCTACTTTCTTCGCTTCTTCCCGTTCCTCAGGGAGTTCCCCTGTTCGGAGGAACCGAACAGTGTGCCGCGCCCATGCCAGAGCCTGAGGCTCGACGGTAAGGACTAGAGGCATGTCTTTTGTCGTGGGAGCGGTTGTCTCTACGGCAAAGGCTTGAGGCCCTGCCGAAGCCTGTTGCTCCCCGGCAAGCTTGGCGTCCCCGGCAACATCCTTGCCGGCGGCTCCTGGGAGCTTGGCGGGAAAGTACTTGCTGGGGCCTGATTTTCTTCGCTTATTCTGTCCCGCCGATGGTTCAACGGATGACTAAGTCAATTGGAGCACAAAGGTTCCTGCTTCCACAGGTAACTTGAGGGCAGCACGTTTTGACAGGTCGTCAGTATGCTGTTCTCTACTCGAGGAACATGCTCTGCTTGTAGACCGTCAAAATGCTCTTCCAACTTCCTCACTTCATCTACATAAGATTCCATCAGCGGGTTCTGATAATCCTTGTTCACTTGGTTCACTACGAGTTGCGAATCCCCACGGACGATCAACTTTCTGATCCCAAGGTCTGCCGCGATCCTGAGACCGGCAAGCAGCCCCTCATACTCCGCAGCGTTGTTCGTCCATCTCTCCCGGGGAAAGTGCATTCGGACTACGTACTTGAGGTGCTCTCCGGTGGGTGCGACAAGCAGCACACCGACACTGGTTCCTTGCACTAAGAAATCCCCATCAAAGTACATAATCCAGTCGCGGCTTGTTTCCTTGCCGGGGAGAGTGGTCTCTTGAATTTCTTCGTCAGGCGTTGAGTTCCATTCTGCAATGAACTCCACCAAAACCCTGCTATGGATTGTCGAAGTGCTTTCAAACCTGAGACCAAAGCTTGACAGTTCCAACGCCCATTCCACAATCCTTCCGGTTGCATCTGGGTTGTGCAAGATCCGTTGCAACGGGAAGCGAGTGACGACGGTGATTTCATGTGCTTGAAAATAGCTACGCAGCTTCCTCGAGGCCATGAGGAGGCTGAAGAGCAACTTCTGCATGCCAGAATATCTCGATCTAGCCCCCTGCAAAAGGGAGCTGACAAAGTAAACTAGGTGCTGCATCATCTTCTTCCTATGTGTTACTTTGTCTGCTTGTGCAAATCCTGCCTTGCCGGTGCCAAACTCTGCTGGGGGTCCTGCCTTGCCGGCACCGGACCCTGCCGGGGGGAGCCCTGGCTCGTCTTCCGATAGCCTTGCCATCGCTACCTGTCGGTGTACAAAAGTAGGGGCTCTCTTTTTAACCCCTTTACTTGTGCACAGGCAGTCAGAGTCGCGCGCCGCGACCACACATAGCAGGGCATGAGGAGGGAAGCCGGAGGAAAACCGAAGCACAAGACAAACAAGGCGAAGTCAAGACCAGAAGCATAAAATAGCAAAGGGGCGAGGTGGACTCCCCCGGCAAGACCCTTGCCGGTGCGGCCTCCGCGGCCCCGGCAAGAGCCTTGCCCGGGCAACTTGCCCAACGCCAGCAGAGCGAGCCACCCTTGAGTCCAAGGGTTCCAAACACTACCAACAACTACATTGGACCCAGGGCTCGGGAGGCACCTGTGTGGTGGCATGCAGATCTTTGTCAAGATCATGAATACATGAGATCAGATGAGAACCAGAAGACGACGACCCTCGGTGGGATTCTAGCCGAGGAAATCCACAAGACCCCCGGCAAGCGTCTTGCCGGGGACGACCGCAGCGCCACGGAAAGACCCTTGCCGGGCCCCCAGGCAAGACCCTTGTCGAGGACACCAGCGGGGCCGCAGCCAGGCCCACGTCTGCCAAGATGCCACCGCCGTCCCCAAGCAGCTGCTAGCTCAACCAGCTAGGCAGGCACCTGCGTGGCCACGGGCGGCCTCTACACCGACCCAGCAAGCACCTACGTGGTGGCATGCAGATCTTCCTGAAGACTCCACAACCGCGCCAGCCCAGCAGCCAGCCAACATGGCGCCACGACGCCCGGTCAGCTCGGACGTGTGTCGAAGCCAGGCGGGGCGGCGACAGCTGGGACGTGCTTCCTTGCTGTCCCCGATAAAGCAAAGGGGGCATGTCGGCAGCGTGTTAAATGCGTTTGTCCGACGGTCCCAGATGATAGGCTTATCGACTATAGACCTTTCCACCTCCTGTGTGACACTATGGCAACCCCTTTTGCCTATAAAAGGAGGCCCGAGGCGACCAGGAGAAGGATTCAGCTCTTTGGAATGACGCAGCCACCGTAGCTAGTTCGAGAGCTCAAGAACACTCTGAAATACACACCAAAGCAGGACTAGGGTATTACGCATCCTCGCGACCCGAACCTGGGTAAACAATCTTTGCGCTAGCTCCTAAACCTACTCTTCTCACAACCCCGCGCCCGCCAACCTTAGAAGGGATTCCAGTGATACCATAGGTGTCGTTTCCCCGACACCTTTGGCACGCCAGGTATGGGGCACAGTTGTGATAATCTGGTTTAGCAGCCAGCTTAGCAGGTCCTCATGGCCATGGCTTCTAAAAAAGAAGAAGACCAAGAGAACGACGCCGCCTGCAAGCGCGAAGGGCTCCAGTGCGGCGACAGGAAAGCTAAGTCACGTCGAACTTTAAATATTTCCTTTTTATATAAGGTTATTATCCTCGAAGGTCCTGCCCTATGTATGAAAAACCTGCACGCAAGGGGGCCCTTCCGCTATTGGCAATGCCCTTGCTCTATTTCGAGTCCGCTCAACAGCTCAAGCGGCCATGTCGAGAGCGGCAGGGTAGCCTTCCGCAATTAGCGACGCTCTCGATTCTGACTCGAGTCAAGCTCGACAGTTCGAGCGGCCGCGTTGAGGGCGGTAAGGTGGCTCGCCTGGCAGCAAGAAAAACCGGCAGGCTATTGGGGATCCGTCCTCAAGGTGCCGTGGCCTGGGTTACGCGCCGGCAAGCCAACCCGATTAACGTAGGGTGAACATACAAAGGGGGGATTGAACAGGAAGATAACATGCATCATATCAAAGGTACTGCAGAGTTGTATTACATCAAGTGTTGCTGCGGTTCTAACTAAAGATAAAAATTGTCTTGGTCATGAAACTGCAGCGGCAGTGAGAGACTGGGTTCCTAATCCCGGCGCTCGCCCTCTACCCTCTGAATTTCGCCGATGCGGCTGATGATGGGCTTGATACGCTCCTTGAGCGCCGCGAGGTCCACATCCTCCGGCAAGCTATCCAGCGCGGTGTCGAAGTCGACGTTGGGATTCCAGTACGCCATCTTGGTGAGGACCTTGGTCAGAGCACCCTGGCAAAGCCTCCGGGCCTCATCGGCCAGTGAGGCCGCCCGATTGGAGTGGAGCTGCTCCATGGCCCCGAAGACACCCTCGAAGAACAAGGTCAGCTTGGCGTTGAGGCTCACGTTGTGCTCCGGGGTGTACCTCACATTGGGCATCCCCATGGTAGCTAGCTGCATGGTGATCCTGCCGGCGACGTCTTCGAGGCGGCCGATCCAGCGGTTCTCGCCCTCCACATAATCCTTGTGGTTGGCGGCTTCGTTCTTCCACAACTGCTTCTCGGCCTCCAGATCCTTGGCCAGGGTCTCCTCCTGGGTTTTGGTCTCTGACAGCATCCCCTCGAGACCCTCCAGCTTTAGCTCGAGGTCTTTCATGGAGTTTGCTACCTCTTGAGCACTGCGTTGGTTTTCCCTTGAAGAGGAAACGGTGATGCAGCAAAGTAGCGTAAGTATTTCCCTCAGTTTTTGAGAACCAAGGTATCAATCTAGTAGGAGGGTATATACGAGTCCCTCGCACCAACACAAACAAATAAATCCTCACAACCAACGCGATAAGGGGT
Organism: Aegilops bicornis; assembly: GCA_021605145.1. Taxonomy (NCBI): domain Eukaryota; kingdom Viridiplantae; phylum Streptophyta; class Magnoliopsida; order Poales; family Poaceae; genus Aegilops; species Aegilops bicornis. Next base: position 335,445,909 of record CM038672.1, on the reverse strand, counting down.
TGTCAATCCCTACACGGTCACTTACGAGAGTGAGATCTGATAGATATGATAAGATAATATTTTTGGTATTTTTGTGATAAAGATGCAAAATAAAATAAAAGGCAACAGAAATATCTAAGTGTTGGAAGATTAATATGATGGAAAATAGACCCGGGGGCCATAGGTTTCACTAGTGGCTTCTCTCGAGAGCATAAGTATTTATGGTGGGTGAACAAATTACTGTTGAGAAATTGACAGAATTGAGCATAGTTATGAGAATATCTAGGCATGATCATGTATATAGGCATCACGTCCGAAACAAGTAGACCAACTCCTTCCTGCATCTACTACTATTACTCCACACATCGACCGCTATCCAGCATGCATCTAGAGTATTAAGTTCATAAGAACAGAGTAACGCTTTAAGCAAGATGACATGATGTAGAGGGATAAACTCATGCAATATGATATAGACCCCATCTTGTTATCCTCGATGGCGACAATACAATACGTGCCTTGCTGCCCCTACTGTCATTGGGAAAGGACACCGCAAGATTGAACCCAAAGCTAAGCACTTCTCCCATTGCAAGAAAGATCAATCTAGTAGGCCAAACCAAACTGATAATTCGAAGAGACTTGCAATGATAACCAATCATACATAAAAGAATTCAGAATATTCAAATATTGTTCATATATTCAAAAAGAAGATTACATCGAATAGATCTCCACGAGAGAGGGGGAGAACATTGTATTGAGATCCAAAAAGAGAGAAGAAGCCATCTAGCTAATAACTATGGACCCGAAGGTCTGAGGTAAACTACTCACACTTCATCGGAGAGGCTATGGTGTTGATGTAGAAGCCCTCCGTGATCGATGCCCCCTCCGGCGAAGCTCCGGAACAGGCCTCAAATGGGATCTCACGGGTATAGAAGGTTGCGCCGGTGGAATTAGGTTTTTGGCTCCGTCCCTAATCGTTTGGGGGTACGTAGGTATATATAGGAGGAAGGAGTGCGTTGGCGGAGCAACATGGGGCCCACGAGGGTGGAGGGCGCGCCTAGGGGGGGGGGGGGTAGGCGCGCCCCCTACCTCATGGCTTCCTAGTAGCTTTCTTGACGTAGGGTCCAAGTCCTCTGGATCATGTTCGTTCCGAAAATCACGTCCCCGAAGGTTTCATTCCGTTTGGACTTCGTTTGATATTCTTTTTCTGCGAAACTCTAAAATAGGCAAAAACATCAATTCTGGGCTGGGCCTCCGGTTAATAGGTTAGTCCTAAAAATAATATAAAAGTGTATAATAAAGCCCAATAATGTCCAAAACAGAAGATAATATAACATGGAGAAATCAAAAATTATAGATACGTTGGAGACGTATCAAGCATCCCCATGCTTAATTCCTGCTCGTCCTCGAGTAGGTAAATGATAAAAACAGAATTTTTGAAGTGGAATGCTACTTGGCATAATTTCAATGTAATTCTTCTTAATTGTGGTATGAATATTCAGATCCGAAAGATTCAAGATAAAAGTTCAATATTGACATAAAAATAATAATACTTCAAGCATACTAACTAAGTAGTTATGTCCTCTCAAAATAACATGGCCAAAGAAAGTTCATCCCTACAAAATCATATAGTTTAGTCATGCTCCATTTTCGTCACACAAGAATGCTCTCATCATGCACAACCCCGATGACAAGCCAAGCAATTGTCTCATACTTTAGTAATCTCAAACTTTTTCAACCTTCACGCAATACATGAGCTTGAGCCATGGATATAACACTATGGGTGGAATAGAATATAATGATGGGGGTTATGTGGAGAAGACAAAAAAGGAGAAAGTCTCACATCAATGAGGCTAATCAATGAGCTATGGAGATGCCCATCGATTGATGTTAATGCAAGGAGTAGGGATTGCCATGCAACGGATGCACTAGAGCTATAAATATATGAAAGCTCAACAAAAGAAACTAAGTGGGTGTGCATCCAACTTGCTTGCTCACCAAGACCTAGGGCACTTGAGGAGGCCCATTGTTGGAATATACAAGCCAAGTTCTATAATGAAAAATTCCCACTAGTATATGGAAGGGACAAAACAAGAGACTCTCTATCATGAAGATTATGGTGCTACTTTGAAGCACAAGTGTAGTAAAAGGATAATAACATTATCCCTTCTCTCTTTTTCTCTCATTTTTTTGGGCCTTCTCTTTTTTACGGCCTTTCTCTCTTTTTTTATTACTCACTTGGGACAATGCTCTAGAAAATGATGATCATCACACTTCTATTTATTTACAACTCAATGGTTACAACTCGATACTAGAACAAAGTATGACTCTATATGAATGCCTCCGTGATGTGCAGGATATGCAATGAACCAAGAGTGACATGTATGAAAGAATTATGAATGGTGGCTTTGCCACAAATACTATGTCAACTACATGATCATGCAAAGCAATATGACAATGATGAACGTGTCATGATAAACGGAACAGTGGAAAGTTGCATGACAATATATCTCGGAATGGCTATGGAAATGCCATAATAGGTAGGTATGGTGGCAGTTTTGAGGAAGATATAAGGAGGTTTATGTGTGAAAGAGCGTATCATATCACGGCGTTTGGATGCACCGGCGAAGTTTTCACCAACTCTCAATGTGAGAAAGGGCAATGCACGGTACCGAAGAGGCTAGCAATGATGGAAATGTGAGAGTGCGTATAACCCATGGAATCAACATTAGTTATAAAGAACTCACATAATTATTGCAAAAATCTACAAGTCATCAAAAACCAAGCACTACGCGCATGCTCCTAGGGGGATAGATTGGTAGGAAAATACCATCGCTCGTCCCCGACCGCCACTCATAAGGAGGACAATCAAAGAACACCTCATGTTTCAAATTTGTTACATAACATTTACCATACGTGCATGCTACGGGACTTGCAAACTTCAACACAAGTATTTCTCAAATTCACAACTACTCAACTAGCACAACTTTAATATCATTACCTCCATGTCTCAAAACAATCATCAAGCATCAAACTTCTCTTAGTATTCAAAACACTCATAAGAAAGTTTTTACTATTCTTTAATACCTAGCATATTAGGATTATTTAAGCAAATTACCATGCTATTTAAGACTCTCAAAATAATCTAAGTGAAGCATGAGAGATCAATAGTTTCTACAAATCAAATCCACCGCCGTGCTTTAAAAGATATAAGTGAAGTACTACAGCAAAAACTATATAACTCAAAAGATATAAGTGAAGCACATAGAGTATTCTAATAATTTCCGAATCATGTGTGTCTCTCTCAAAAGGTGTGTACAGCAATGATGATTGTGGTAAACTAAAAAGCAAGGACTCAAATCATACAAGACGCTCCAAGCAAAACACATATCATGTGGTGAATAAAAATATAGCTCCAAGTAAAGTTACCGATGGAAGTAGACGAAAGAGGGGATGCCTTCCGGGGCATCCCCAAGCTTTGTCTTTTAGGTGTCCTTATATTATCTTGGGGGTGCCATGGGCATCCCCAAGCTTAGGCTCTTGCTAATCCTTTTTCCATAATCATCAAATCTTTCACCCAAAACTTGGAAACTTCACAACACAAAACTCAGCAGAAAATCTCGTGAGCTCCGTAAGCGAAAGAAAACAAAAGACTACTTCAAGGTACTGTAAGGAACTCAAACTTTGTTTATATTGGTGTTAAACCTACTGTATTCCAACTTCTCTATGGTTTATAAACTCTTTTACTAGCCATAGATTCATCAAAATAAGCAAACAACACACGAAAACCAGAATCTGTCAAAAACAGAACAGTCTGTAGTAATCTGTAACTAAAGCAAACTTCTGGAACTCCAAAAAATAAGCCAAAGTAGGAAGACCTAGACAATTTGTTTGTTGATCAGAAGAAATTGGAATCAATATTTTATCATGTTCTGGTGATTTTTAACAATTATTTTCGTGAACAGAAAGTTTCAGGAATTTTCTGCAAGATCAAATAACTATCATCCAAGAAGATCCTATAGGTTTAACTTGGCACAAACACTAATTAAAACATAAAAACACATCTAACCAGAGGCTAGAACAAATATTTATTCCTAAACATAAGCAAAAAAGCAAAAACTAAAAATAAAATTGGGTTGCCTCCCAACAAGCGTATCGTTTAACGCCCCTAGCTAGGCATAGAAGCAAGGATAGATCTAGGTATTGCCATCTTTGGTAGGCAATCCATAAGTGGCTCTCATAATAGATTCATAATAGATTCCCTTCCTTAATATCAATAATTGCACCAATCGTTCTAAGGAAAGGTCTACCAAGAATAATAGGACATGAAGGATTGCAATCTATATCAAGAACAATAAAATCTACGGGCACATAGTTCCTATTTGCAACAATAATAACATCATTAATTCTTCCCATAGGTTTCTTAGTAGTGGAATCCGCAAGGTGCAAGTTTAAAGAGCAATCTTCAAAATCACGGAAACCTAGCAAATCACATAAAGTTTTTGGAATCGTGGAAACACTAGAACCCAAATCACACAAAGCATAGCATTCATGATCTTTAATTTCAATTTTAATAGTAGGTTCCCACTCATCATAGAGTTTTCTAGGAATAGCAACTTCCAACTCAAGTTTTTCTTCATAAGATTGCATCAAATCATCAACGATATGTTTGGTAAAGGCTTTATTTTGACTATAAGCATGAGGATAATTTAGCACGGATTGCAACAAGGAAATACAATCTATCAAAGAGCAATTATCATAATTAAATTCCTTGAAATCCAAAATAGTGGGTTCATTAATATCTAATGTTTTGATCTCTTCAATCCCACTTTTATCAATTTTAGCATCAAGATCTAGAAACTCCGAATTTCTGGAATGCCTTCTAGGTAAAAGTGGATCATATTCAGTCCCATCATTATCAAGATTCATATTGCAAAACAAAGATTTAATAGGGGACACATCAATAACTTTTAGATCTTCATCTTTATTTTCAAAGTTTTCCGGCTTAGCGACCGTCTTATTAACGAAGGTAGCCTGCTTATTTGATATTTCAGCTATTAACTTCTCAAGAAGAGCAATTTGGGATCTCAAACCATCAAGTTCTTTAGACATATCATTGAGCTCTTTATTCATATAACTCATAAAGCTTTTTTGTTCCTTAAGCTCGTTTCTAAAGAAATTATTATGCTCAGACTGTAAGACCATAAAACTCCTGACATTGCCTTCGATTTCTTCCAACCTTTTAAGGTGAAGATCATCAAATTTAGGCAGAGCCATCGTGACAAACAAGCAATCCAACACACGAGCAAACAAGAAGCAAGCGAAAAAGAGGCGAACAAAAAAGAGAGGGCGAATAAAACAACAAAGGTGAAGTGGGGGAGAGGAAAACGAGAGGCAAATGGCAAATAATGTAATGCGGGAGATAAGGGTTTGTGATGGGTACTTGGTATATTGACTTTTGCGTAGACCTCCCCGGCAACGGCGCCAGAAATCCTTCTTGCTACCTCTTGAGCACTGCATTGGTTTTCCTTGAAGAGGAAAGGGTGATGCAGCAAAGTAGCGTAAGTATTTCCCTCAGTTTTTGAGAACCAAGGTATCAATCCAATAGGAGGCTACACACGAGTCCCTCGCACCTACACAAACAAATAAATCCTCGCAACCAACGCGATAAGGGGTTGTTAATCCCTACGGTCACTTACGAGTGAGATCCGATAGATATGATAAGATAATATTTTTGGTATTTTTGTGATAAAGATGCAAAATAAAATAAAAGGCAACGGAAATAGCTAAGTGTTGGAAGATTAATATGATGGAAAATAGACCCGGGGGCCATAGGTTTCACTAGTGGCTTCTCTCGAGAGCATAAGTATTTACGGTGGGTGAACAAATTACTGTTGAGCAATTGACAGAATTGAGCATAGTTATGAGAATATCTAGGCATGATCATGTATATAGGCATCACGTCCGAAACAAGTAGACCGACTCCTGCCTGCATCTACTACTATTACTCCACACATCGACCACTATCCAACATGCATCTAGAGTATTAAGTTCATAAGAACAGAGTAACGCTTTAAGCAAGATGACATGATGTAGAGGGATAAACTCATGCAATACGATATAAACCCCATCTTGTAATCCTCGATGGCAACAATACAATACATGCCTTGCTGCCCCCTCACATCCGGAAAGGACACCGCAAGATTGAACCCAAAGCTAAGCACTTCTCCCATTGCAAGAAAGATCAATCTAGTAGGCCAAACCAAACTGATAATTTGAAGAGACTTGCAAAGATAACCAATCATACATAAAAGAATTCAGAAGATTCAAATATTGTTCATAGATAAACTTGATCGTACACCCACAATTCATCGGTCTCAACAAACACACCGCAAAGAAGATTACATCGAATAGATCTCCACAAGAGAGGGGGAGAACATTGTATTGAGATCCAAAAAGAGAGAAGAAGCCATCTAGCTAATAACTATGGACCCGAAGGTCTGAGGCAAACTACTCACACTTCATCAGAGAGGCTATGGTGTTGATGTAAAAGCCCTCTGTGATCGATGCCCCCTCCGGCGGAGCTCCAGAACAGGACCCAAGATGGGATCTCACGAGTACAGAAGGTTGCGGCGGTGGAAATAGGGTTTCGTGGTGCTGCTCGATGGTTTCAGGGTACATGGGTATATATAGGAGGAAGAAGTAGGTCGGTGGAGCTACGAGGGGCCCACAAGATATGACTCTATATGAATGCCTTCGGCGGTGTACCGGGAAGGGCAATGAATCAAGAGTGACATGATTGAAATAATATGCATGGTGGCTTTGCCACAAATACGATGTCAACTACATGATCATGCAAGTCAATATGACAATGATGAAGCGCGTCATAATAAATGGAACGATGGAAAGTTGCATGGCAATATATCTCGAAATGGCTATGGAAATGCCATAATAGGTAGGTATGGTGGCTGTTTTGAGGAAGATATAAGGAGGTTTATGTGTGATAGAGCGCATCGTATCACGGGGTTTGGATGCACCGACGAAATTTGCACCAAGTCTCAAGGTGAGAAAGGGCAATGCACGATACGGAAGAGGCTAGCAATGATGGAAGGTTGAGAGTGCGTATAATCCATGGACTCAACATTAGTCATAAAGAACTCACATACTTATTGCAAAAATCTACAATAAAAAACCAAGCACTACGCGCATGCTCCTAGGGGGATAGATTGGTAGGAAAAGACCGCCGCTCGCCCCCGACCGCCACTCATAAGGATGACAATCGAAGAACACCTCATGTTTCAAATTTGTTACACAACGTTTACCATACGTGCATGCTACGGGACTTGCAAACTTAACCACAAGTATTTCTCAAATTAGCAACTACTCAACTAGCACAACTTTAATATCACTATCTCCATATCTCAAAACGATCATCAAGTATCAAACTTCTCTTAGTATTGAATGCACTTATATGAAAGTTTTTATTATATCCATCTTGGATGCCTATCATATTAGGACTAATTTTATAGCCAAAGCAAATTACCATGCTGTTCTAAAGGACTCTCAAAATAATATAAGTGAATCATGAGAGATCAATAATTTCTATAAAATAAAACCACCACCGTGCTCTAAAAGATATAAGTGAAGTACTAGAGCAAAATTGTTTAGCTCAAAAGATATAAGTGAAGCACATAGAGTGTCGGGGATGCTGGTCGTACCCACGGACACCTATGGGGCCCGGCGGAGCGGGTCCCTTTGTGGTTCGGAGGGGGGCGGAGGTCGCACGAAGAGCGGATCGAGGCGATGCACACGAGCAGTTTACCCAGCTTGAGCTCTCCGGAGAGATAAAACTCCTCTGCTGCTGTTTGATCTATTGTGTTCTTGCTAGGGAGCCATGCCCGCTACAAAACCTAAGCGTGAGTGTATCTAGTCTATGGCGGTCGAATGGGTGAACCTTGCGAAAGACGCGAACCGAACCCTGGCCAACCCCCCTCCTACGTTGCACTCGGGCCTCCTTTTATATGCTCAAGGGGTCTCCGACAGGTGGCAACATAGACGAGGGTATAAATGTAAAAACAGGAGTTGGTACACCTACTCGAACAGTGTACAGTGCAAAAATACCTAACTCTGACGGCAAGGGACAAAAGCAATAAATGCTTGTCGTTGTCACCCAAACAGTGTAACAGAGACCGTCAGGTGCGCCTCCGCTCGCCACGATGGCGAGCCTGTCAGCGCCGCTCATCGCTGCTCTCCGCTGGCTGCACAGCTGCTCGACACACGCCCATGGAACGGTCCCGTGGCGACACGTCGCTGGGTGAGCTGGAGCGGAGACGGAGAGGAGCTGCATGCCGCGGCAAGCGCCTTGCCGCGGCCGGATCCTTGTCGCGCCCGGAGACTTGTCGCACTCCGGGCCTTCCCGGCAAGCTCCTCTTGCCGGGGCCTTGTCTTCTGCGTGCCTGGAGTGGCCTTCCCGACAAGCTCCTCTTGTCGGGGCCTTGTCTGCCTAGAGAGGCCTTCCCGACAAGCTCCTCTTGTCGGGGTCTTGCCTTCTGAATGGCCGTGGAGGGTCTTGGCGGACGCCCGGCGAGGCTTGCCGCGGGGATGTTGCGACTGCCCGTGCACAAGTTCGGGGTACTAAGGTACCCCTACTTTAGTACACCGACAGGAGCCCCCGGGTCTGGGCCATAGACAGTGCCGAGCGCTGTTGGGCCAGGTCCAAAACAGGGCACGGGCACGCGCGGCCTGGGTCCAAACCAAACCCACTCCGTATCCGCCGCGTCCCGTAGCAAGACGCGTCGATTGCGGCGTCGTGGGGGAAGTGGGCGGCGTGCGGGGTCGCTCCACCCGTCGCCTCCGCTCTGCATTCCCGCCACGTGGTTCCCATGCTCTTGGGGTCACGGACGGTGGAAGTGGGAAACTGGGCCGTCATGAGCAGAGGTAGCAGGTCGGCCCCGATTCCCTGCTCTTCCTATGCCCTGATTTGTCGAAAGGGCGGTTGAGCCCCCACCTTGCTTCCTTAAAAAGGGCGGAAGGGGAGCGCAGAAGGCCGCACTCTCCCATCTCCTCCTTTCTTCAGTTTCTGCTCCCCTTTCTCTCATTCGCCATGGAGAAGAAGAGCCTTGGTTCTTCATCGATGGCGGCGAGGGTCGCCGCTAGACAGCGCTCCCCTCTCAACCCTACGCCCGGGCGTGAGCCAGCCCAAGAGGAAGAGGGAGGGCGAGGTCGAGGACGAGGTCGAGGAAGGGCGGACGGGCGGCTCGCCGTCTCCGCCTCCGCCGGGCAGTTCCCCCTCCTGCAGCCGGTCCATACCGGGGCGACCCTTGCGAAGTTCTTCGTCCCGAGGCTGCGCCGGGCGCCTCGTCGTCGCCTCCGGCTTCCAGCTCCGTTTGCGAGCGTGATGGAGTCGGATCCGCCCGAGACACTGAGATTGCACATGAGGGGCTGTGGGATCAGCGGCATGCGAGTCCGTGTTGTGCTGAGGGCGGGGTTTACCCTCCATTTTAAGTTAATGGAGGGTGATCTCCTCTCCGTCAAGGTCTTCGGGGATCTTGGCACTCGGGCGAAGTGCTGCGTGGACAGCTCCTCCGACAGCGAAGATTCCCCCTCGAGCGAGAGTGACGAGGAGGAGAGCGACAGCGACGACGAGGTTGGCGGGCCTGATTAGTTGTCGGGCGCCGCTTCGTATGTCACCGGCGACCCCATCATCCGTGTCGCCAGCTCCCTGAACTCCCCGGGGTCGTCTCCTTGGGCGACTGGCGTAGGGAGGCTGCAGAAGGGGAAGAGGGATGGCGACAAGGCCGTCGGAGTACGAGGCGTAGTGCCCTCGGACAACAGGCCGACGCCCTGCCGCCCGTCTTGAACCCGCTCCGGGCGCCGCCATCTCCGTCAAGCCCTCGAGGAGCTCCGGGATGTTCTCTTGGTGTCTTCGGCACCCGTAGCTCGTCTAGGCGTTTCTTTTGCCCTTCCGCCTCCTTGACCTACCTCCGGAAAGAGGGACAGGAAAAGGATTACGGGCATCTTATCTTTTTAATTTGTAAGCCTTTGGGCCTTATCCGCATTTAAAGCTTGTAATCCTCTCTTTCATGTTTTTCATTCCCCACGGATTGTATCCGAGTAGAATGTTTTTAATGAAAAAGGGATGTTTGAAAAAAGGACGAAGGGCTTATCTGATATCTCAGCCCCCGGCAACTCTGGCTTGCTGTGGCCCCGGCAACCCTGGCTTGCCGCATCTCCCGGCAACTCTGGCTTGCCGCAGCCCCCGACAACTCTGGCTTGCCGGGGCTTGGGTGCCGGCGCGCCCTTCTTCTCCTCCTCGCTGTTATTTCAGTTCTGAGGACGATTTAGCCAGTGCCGCAATAAGTTATCTTTGTAACATAACTTTATTCTGGGCAACATCTGCTACGTTACTTCCTTTACTCGACCCTTGGCTTTGTATGTTATTACCCCTCGCTTTTCAGGAAACTTGCGGTCAGATCACCCTTGCCGCGAAGTGCCGAAAAGGGACTTCAGCAACTCTTTGGCGGGGTCGCTGCCGACAAGCAACCTTGTCGCGGACTAGCCGCAGCTCACTTAAGTTGTTGAGCGGACTCGAAACAAAGTAAGGGCGCGACCAGTCACGATTTGGTTCCTCCGCACACGGGTGTCGCATACAAAGCGCGGTCGTTCAAGGAAGATAACTTTACAAATTTATTATTGATCTGAATCGATCGATGCAATGTTATTTCCTCTACTTGATTTCTTCCTTTGTACGTTTCTGCCCTGCGCATTTATGGAAACTTGCGGTGCGAGCACCCTTGCCGCGGCCGAGTGCGGAACTTCAGCAGCTTCTTTGGCGGGTCGCTACCGACAAGCAACCTTGTCGCGGACTAGCCGCAGCTCACTTAAGTTGTTGAGCGGACTCGAAACAAAGTAAGGGCGCGACCAGTCACGGTTTGGTTCCTCTGCGCACAGGTTTTCCATACAAAGTACTATCGTTTGAGGAAGATAACGAAAATTTAAAAATTGATTGCTCAAACTTTGGCAACTTAGCTTTTCTGTTTCTTGCTTCCCGATGAGGCGAAACTTCCTCGGCAAAGGCTGGTCCATAGTATTATCTCCTCCTCCCCTGGTTAACTTGTGCGCGAGGGAGCCTCCCTTTCTTTGCGACAAGAGAAAGAAGAGGAAATAACGTTATAGAGCCCGGTGGCTCGATTACGCTTACCGGGTGTGGTTGCTGCACAAAGTGTTAGCCAAAACATGCAATAACTTGATGAAAGCATGAACTTGACGGGTTGTGCGCAACACATGGGCTTTACTGATGCACGGGTCTGCGCCCGGCTTTGTACGAAGGATTACATGCAACAGCGGCAAGACTTGTACAAAAGGTGGTTGCCGCATAGCGGGTTCCGACAACCGCGCCTTATGGGTAAAACTTACGAAGATGCTCAATGTTCCGAAGTTGCTCACCGAATGCCATCTTCGGTCTCAAAGCGGACATCGCCAGCCTAGTGACTCGTTTCACCCGATAAGGGCCTTCCCACTTCAGCGTCAACTTGTTTGAATTCTTGGCGGACTGAACGCGCCAAAGAACAAGGTCGCCTTCCTCGAGACTGCTGGCATTAACCCTGCGGCCATGGTAGCGACGCGGAGCTTGCTGGTAGCGAGCGGCTCACACAGCAGCCTGAAGACGATCCTCCTCAAGGAGCAGCGCGTCATCTTGTCGCAGCTGCTCTTGCTCAAACTCATCATAAGCGAGCACTCGAGGCGACCCGTATCTGAGTTCCGTGGGGAGAACTGCCTCTGCTCCATAGACTAGAGCAAAGGGTGCACGGCGGTGGCTCGATTTGGTGTCGTTACGATCGACCGAAGAACCACCGGCAGCTCCTCGATCCAGCTTTCTTCCGCACTTGTGCAGCCTGTCGAAAGTTCTGGTCTTGAGCCCGCGCAAGACTTCAGCATTTGCCCTCTACCTTGACCGTTGCTTCTCGGGTGAGCAGCAGGCCAGCGGAACCTTGGCGCCAAGGTCTTGGACGTACTGCATGAAGGTGCGACTCGTAAATTGTGTGCCGTTGTCGGTGATACACCTGTTAGGGATTCCGAAACGGCAAACAATCGACCTGAAGAACTTGACTGCTGACTGTGCGGTCACCTTCCTCACCGCTTCCACTTCCGGCCACTTTGTGAACTTGTCGATGGCGACGTACAAGTACTCAAAGCCCCCGACAGCTCGGGGGAAGGGGCCGAGGATGTCGAGCCCCGGACGAAAATGGCCGGGATAAAGGGATCGTCACGGAGAGCTTGAGCAGGCTGGTGTAACTGTTTGGAATGGAACTGCACGCTTCACACTTGGTTACTTGTGCGGTTGCATCACGGAGGCTGTCGGCGAAGAAACCTTGCTTAGGAAAGCTTTGCGGCAAGTGCTCTTCTTGCCAATGTGGTGACCACATATGCCTCCATGTATCTCGCCAACAGCTTTTGTCCATCTTCCCAGGAATACACTTCAATTTCACACCGTTGAGTCTTCTTACATGCGATTATCTTGTCGACAAACTGGTACATACTTGTTGCCGGGCTACTCTTTCCGCTTCTTCCTGCTCTTTGGGAAGTTCTCCTGTCTGGAGGAAATGGACAATCTGCTTTGCGCCCATCTTTGGAGCTTGCGGCTCGACAACAAGGACTAAAGGCATATTTGCTGCCATGAACATCGGCTTCTCTGGCAAGAACCTGCATCTCTGCCGGAGTTGATGCTCCCGACAAGCTTGCCGGAGCAAGACTTGTCGGAGGCGTTTGCTTCAACGAAACAAACCACAGGGTGCTGTCGAGCAGGCGCTCCTCGACTTGTTGGTGTTGATCTTGGGGACCTTTGCAACGACGGCTTCGGGAAGCTCGTGGGAAAGTAGTCACCAGAGGCCAACTTCCTCTTCTTGCTCTGTCCAGCTTGATGGTGTTACGGTTGGCTGAGTCGACTTGAGCACGAAAGTCCACAGTTCCACAGGTAGCTTAAAAGCGCAGCACACTTTGACAGGCGTCGGCAATATCATTACGAGCTCTTGGAACATGTTCCATTTGCGGGCCGTCAAAGTGCTCTTCTAGCTTCCTCACTTCATCAACGTAGGCTTCCATCAACGGACTCTGGTAATCTTTGTTCACTTGTCGGACGACGAGTTGCGAGTCACCCCTGACAATAAGCTTCTTGATCCCAAGGTCCACGGTGATCCTGAGACCGGCAAGCAAACCTTCATACTCTGCAGTATTGTTTGTCGGTTGTTCCTTGGGAAAGTGCATTTGGACGACGTACTTGAGGTGCTCTCCGGTGGGTGCGATAAGCAGCACGCCGGCACCGGCGCCTTGCAGCGAGAAGGCACCATCAAAGTACATCAGCCACTCTTTGCTTGCTTCTTTGGCCAGGAATGATCGTCTCCTAATCTCTTCATCTGGCGTTGGCGTCCATTACGCTATGAACTCTGCCAAGGCTCGCTTTGGATAGTTGATGTGCTTTCAAACTTAAGACCAAAGCTTGTGACTCCGGTGCCCACTCGACAATCCTGCACTGCCGCTTCGGATTCTGCAGTATCCTCTTGAGGAAAGCGGTGACAACTGTGATCTCATGTGCTTGGAAGTAATGGCGCAGCTTTCTCGAGGCCATGAGGAGGCGAAAAGCAATTTTGCACACCAGAGTACCTTGACCTAGCCCCCTGGCAGAAGGGAACTTACAAAGTAGACTAGGCACTGTACCATCCTTTTCTGCATCTGCTCATGCGTCTTCGCGGACTCGTCCTTGTCGGGGCGGAAGCTTGTCGGCGAAGCCCCCGCTTGTCATTGGATGTGTTTGCCGTGGTTCTTTGGCTCGTCATCTGCCTCCCTCTCCGCCACTAACGCAGCACTAACCACTTGATTGGTCGCCGCTATATACAGCAGCAACTTCTCTTGTGGCTTAGGCGCGACAAGTGTTGGAGTGGAGGACAGGTATCTCTTTAAGTCCTGCAGCGCAGCCTCCGCTTCGGGAGTCCATTTTACTGGACCTGCCCTTTTCAAAATCTTGAAAAATGGCGGTAGCGCTCAGCAGAACCTAAAATAAACTTCTTGAGAGCAGCCACGCATAGCCGGCAAGTCTTCGTACATCCTTGACCCGCTTTGGTGCTTCAATCTGCTCAATGGCCTTGATCTTGTCGGGATTAGCTTCAATCCCCGCTGAGATCTGAAGAACCCGAGAAGCTTGCGGAAGGGACTCCAAACACGCACTTCTCGGGGTTGAGCTTGAGGTTGATCTTGCGCAGATTTGCAAAGGTCTCGTCAAAATCTTGAACCAAAGTTGCTTTGTCTTTGCTCTTTACCACTATGTCATCCATGTAGGCTTCTACATTTAAGTGCATTTGCGGCTCAAAAGCGTCATGGACTACCCTTGCAAATGTTGAACCAGCATTCTTCAAACCGAAAGGCATCCGTATGAAACAGTATGTGCCACATGGTGTGATGAATGCGGTCTTCTCTTCATCTTCTTCAGCCATGAAGATCTGATGGTATCCTGAGTATGCATCAAGAAACGAAAGCAAATCACATCCGGCCGTGGAGTCAACAATCTGGTCAATGCGCGGCAAGGGAAATGGATTTTGGGACAAGCTTTATTAACATCCGTGAAGTCAATACAAAGCCTCCATTTCCCATTTGCTTTGCGCACGACTACAGGATTGGCCAACCACGTAGGATGGAGTACTCCTCTGACAAGGCCTGCTGCTTCCAGTTTCTTGATCTCTTTAGCTATGAATTCTTGGTGCTCCATTGCTTGCTTCCTGACTCTTTGCTTGACGGGCCGCGCATGAGGACAAAGCGGCCGGCGGTGCTAAATCACTTCCACAGGAACACCGGGGATATCGACGGTTGCCATGCAAACACGTCGACATTCGCCCGCAGGAAAGCGGCAGCGCGCCTTCCTATTTGGGGTCGAGAGGCACCGATGGTGAAGGTACCACCAGCGCCGTCCTCCTTGGTGGGCACCTTCTTGGTCTTGGTAGAGCCACCATCTTCTTGCACTTGCCGGTGGAGCTCGATGGTGCTTCCTCGACGGTAGCGCAGCACTCCGAAGAGGTGCGCTTGCCGGAGTGAGCATCAGAGCCCTTGCCGGACTTGGACTTGGTCGTCTTCCCCCCGGGAGCTTCAGCGGCAAGTGTCTGGCAATCTGTTGCGGCTGCTGCGTCCTGGAAGATCTTGTCGGCATAGATAAGGGCATCCTTCTTGTCGCCATGGACCGAGATGACGCTTATCGGGCCCGGCATCTTGAGTAGGTTGTAGGCGTAGTGAGAGGCTGCCATGAACTTGGCGGCGCCGACGGCCAAGTATCCCATTGTAAGGCAATGGGAAATCGGCGACGTCAAACGTAACCCTCTTAGTTCTGAAGTTCAGCTCGCTACCAAATGTGACCGGCAACGTAATCTTCCCCTTCGGCTTGCTCCTTCCCGGATTGATTCCATGGAAGGTTCCGGTCTCTTCGAGCTCGCTGTCAGGGATTTGAAGCTTCTGGAGCACCGCGGAGGAGATCAGATTCAAGCGGCCCGCCGTCAACTAACATTTTTGTGACCTTGAGGTTGCGGATGGTTGGAGAGACCAACATCGGCAAGCACCCGACCGCGATTATGCGATCGTGGTGGTCCTCAATATCAAAAATGATAGGCGTCTTTGGACCACTTCGTGAGGCTTGCGTGACTCGTGGATGGTTACGCTACATTGACCTCCGCATCCATTGCTTGAGTTGGCGGTGGGAGGTATGCGAAGCACCTCCGTCAACGCAGAGAACCTCTGTGGCTTTACGAAACTCCCGCTGCGTCGGCGTCGCTGCGTCCTCCATATCTTAAATCGTCATCATCATCTTCGTCCTTGTCGCGGCCGCGGGGAGGTCTATCTCCTTGCCGCTGCTTGACCTTGCCGTGGCGTCCTCCCCGGCCGGGACGTTTCTTGCTTGCTCCCCTAGCACCTTCCTGGGCCTTCTCCTTGTCGCGTCGCTCGTACTCAGCTCTCTGCTGCTCGACAAGCTGCTCGACTTTCTTGCAGCTCTGGAGGTCGTGCCCCTTGGTGCGGTGGATCTTGCAGTACTGCTTGCCGGAGCTGTCCGGCTTGTCGGCGGCCACCGACCGGTGGTTGGCATCAGCGGCAACCTCCTTGCCGGAGCCAACAGCCTTGGCGTTCTTGTCGCCGCCTCCGTTGCGGACTGCTCGACAGCTAGCACTTCTCTGCTTTTCTTCTTCCTGTTGCCTCGCCCGCCCGGCCCTTCTTTGCCGGGCGGTGTCATCCTTGTCGAGATCCTGCTTCGCATTCTCTCCTTGGAGTCTCCTCCCTTCCTCAGCACGTGCACACTTGTCGGCCAGGGCATACAGCTCGCTGACGTCCTTGACTTTGCACATCGCCATCTCCTCCCTCATCCTGCGGTTCCGCACATTCTGATGAAATGCGCTGATCACCGCGGCAGGGTGGACGTCCGGGATGTTGTAGTGCACACGGCTGAATCTCTGAATGAACTTGCGGGGACTCTCCTTCCCTCTCTGGGCGAGCAAGTGAAGGTCGCTCTCTTAGCCATGAGGTTTGTGGCCACCCGTGAAAGGCGCCAACAAGCTGATGGCACAGATCTGCCAAGAGGATATGGAGCTGTCCGACAAGTGCATGAGCCAAGATCGGCGTTGGGCTTGAGCACGGCGGGAAGTAGTTGGCGAGGATCTTGTCATCCTGTCCCCCGCAGCCTGCACCGCGATGGTGTAGATCTTTGAGGAACTCCGACGGGTGTGTCCTGCCATCATACTTCTCCGGCACGTCTGGTTTGAAGTTTTTACGGCTGGGCCCTTTGGACTTGCCGCAGCTCACGAGTGAGCGCGGGGCAACCTACAGCGTCTGACAAGTCGCTGGCCCCTCCGTAGCGTGCATGTCAGCGAAGGCCCAGCGTGCTTGTTGGGTGACGTCGCGCTTCTCTTCGATGCTATCACGAGTTCGGCGTCCTCTTGTTGTCGCTCATGAAGAACTTGGCGCTGATCGCGGCGAGTCTTGCGGATCCGGCGATGCGATGGAGTCGGCTGTCGAGATGGATCCGTTGGCTCGGCGATCTTGGCCTTCTTGGCGGAGAAGTGCACGGTGGTTGCACCTCCGACAGATCTCATCGCCACCGGCTCGTGCCTTGTCGTCTCACCGCGTAACGATGGCGTTGGTTGCCGCGGGCGTCGCCGTTAGCAAAGCCGATGAGGCTACGGATAGTGGCCCTCCACTCGTCGACCTTGTCGGCCGTTGGAGGTAGTCGAGAAGCGATTGAGCTCTCGCGAGCTTCGCTGGAGTAGTAGGTGGCATTGGAGAAGCGGTGCGAGGCGGGGCGGCGCTCGGACTTCTAACCTCGTTAGAAGGAAGCGGCGCCCGTCCGGCGGCGTATCTCACTCGTGCCGGCATGTTGGCGCGTATGCTGGTCTTGAGGGTCTCGATCCAACGAGCGTATGGTGTTGTGAACGCCATGACGTTGTTGGTCCCGTCTCTGAGATGGGCGCGGGGATGCGCGGACGCCGAGGTTTGCGGTGCCTTGTCCTTGGACTTAACAGCGTCGCGAAACTTCGCCGGCGCATGTTCTTCCGCCAGCGTCTGCCTCACCACCCGTTTGCTGCGGTGAGGGTGGGCGCGACGCGGACGGCTCTGCTGCCGCCGAAGCCTTCTTCTTCGGTGGCATGTTGAGGAAGATGTTGATGGCGCCGCTCGCGTGAACGCCGGATCAGATTCACACGGCCTCAGCGCCCCCTACCTGGCGCGCCAGAGATGTCGGGGATGCTGGTCGTACCCACGGACACCTATGGGGCCCGGCGGGCGGGTCCCTTTGTGGTTCGGAGGGGGAGAGGTCGCACGAAGAGCGGATCGAGGCGATGCACACGAGCGGTTTACCCAGCTTCGGAGCTCTCCGGAGAGATAAAACTCCTACTGCTGCCTGTTTGATCTATTGTGTTCTTGCTAGGGAGCCATGCCCGCTACAAAACCTAGCGTGAGTGTATCTAGTCTATGGCCAGTCGAATGGACTGAACCTTGCGAAAGACGCGAACCGAACCCTGGCCAACCCCCCTCCTACGTTGCACTCGGGCCTCCTTTTATATGCTCAAGGGGTCTCCGACAGGTGGCAACATAGACGAGGGTATAAATGTAAAAACAGGAGTTGGTATACCTACTTGAACGAGTGTACGGTGCAAAAATACCTAACTCACGGCAAGGGACAAAAGCAATAAATGCCTGTCGTTGTCGCCCAAGCGATTATACAGAGACCGTCAGTGCGCCTCCGCTTCGCCACGATGGCGAGCCTGTCAACCATCATCGCTGCTCTCCGCTGGCTGCACAGCTGCTCGACACGCCGCCCATGGAGCGGTCCCGTGGCGACACGTCGCTGGGTGAGCTGGAGCGGAGACGGAGAGGAGCTGCATGCGGCAAGCGCCTTGCAGCGGCGGATCCTTCGCGCCCGGAGACTTGTCGCACTCCGGGCCTTCCCGCAAGCTCCTCTTGCGGGGCCTTGTCTTCTGCGTGCACAGGTGGCCTTCCGACAAGCTCCTCTTGTCGGGGCCTTGTCTGCCTAGAGGCCTTCCCGACAAGCTGCTCTTGTCGGGGTCTTGCCTTCTGAATGGCCGTGGAGGGTCTTGGCGGGACGCCTTGGCGAGGCTTGCAGCTGAGGGGCCATGACTGCCCGTGCACAAGTTCGGGGTACTAAGGTACCCCTACTTTAGTACACCGACATAGAGTATTCTAATAAATTCCGATTAATGTGTGTCTCTCCCAAAAGGTGTGTACAGCAAGGATGATTGTTGTGAAATAAAAAGCAAAGACTCAAATCATACAAGATGTTCCAAGCAAAACACATATCATGTGGTGAATAAAAATATAGCTCCAAGTAAAGTTACCGATGGACGAAGACAAAAGAGGGGATGCCTTCCGGGGCATCCCCAAGCTTAGGATTTTTGGTTGTCCTTGGATTTTAACTTGGGGTGCCTTGGGCATCCCCAAGATTAGGCTCTTGCCACTCCTTGTTCCATAATCCATCAAATCTTTACCCAAAACTTGAAAACTTCACAACACAAAACTTAACAGAAAATCTCGTGAGCTCCGTTAGCGAAAGAAAACAAAACACCAATTCAAGGTACTGTAATGAACTCATTATTTATTTATATTGGTGTTAAACCTACTTTATTCCAACTTCTCTATGGTTCATAACCTCCGATACTAGCCATAGATGCATCAAAATAAGCAAACAACACACGAAAAACAGAATCTGTCAAAAACAGAATAGTCTGTAGTAATCTGTATCAAACCCATACTTATGGAACTCCAAAAATTCTAAAATAAATTGCTGGACGTGAGGAATGTATCTATTAATTATCTGCAAAAATAATCAACTAGATATCATTCTCGAGTAAAAAGTTGCAGCTAATCTCGTGAGCGCTAAAGTTTCTGATTTTTACAGCAAGATCAAAAATACTTCACCCAAGTCTTCCCAAAGGTTCTACTTGGCACAAACACTAATTAAAACATAAAAACACATCTAACAAGAGGCTAGATGAAAGATTTATTCCTAAACAGAACCAAAAATCAAGAAACAAAAAAAAATTGGGTTGCCTCCTAACAAGCGCTATCATTTAACGCCCCTAGCTAGGCATAAAGGCAAGGATAGATCTAGGTATTGTCATCTTTGTCATCCAATCCATAAGTAGATCTCATAATGGATTCATAAGGTAATTTAATTTTATTTCTAGTAAAGTGTTCCATGCCTTTCCTTAACGGAAATTGGAATCTAATATTCCCTTGTTTCATATCAATAATTGCACCAATCGTTCTAAGGAAAGGTCTACCAAGAATAATAGGACATGAAGGATTGCAATCTATATCAAGGACAATGAAATCTACGGGCACATATTTCCTATTATAAACAATAAGAACATCATTAATTCTTCCCATAGGTTTCTTAATGGTGGAATCCGCAAGGTGCAAGTTTAGAGAACAATCAAATTCACGGAAACCTAACATATCACACAAAGTTTTTGGAATCATGGAAACACTAGCACCCAAATAACACAAAGCATAGCATTCATGATCTTTAATTTTAATTTTAATAGTAGGTTCCCACTCATCATAAAGTTTTCTAGGGATAGAAATTTCTAATTCAAGCTTTTCTTCATAAGATTGCATTAAAGCATCAACGATATGTTTAGTAAAAGCCTTATTTTGACTATAAGCATGTGGAGAATTTAGCACGGATTGCAACAAGGAAATACAATCTATTAAAGAACAATTATCATAATTAAATTCCTTGATATCCAAAATAGTGGGTTCATTGCTATGTAAAGTTTTGACCTCTTCAATCCCACTTTTACCAATTTTTGCATCAAGATCTAAAAACTCCGAATCATTGGGACGCCTTTTAACTGAAGTTGACTCATCTCCAGTCCCATCATTATCAAGATTCGTATTGCAAAACAAAGATTTAATAGGAGACACATCAATCACTTTTAGATCTTCATCCTTATTATCATGAAAACTAGAAGAACACGCTTTCACAAAGCAATCTTTTTTTGCACGCATCCTAGCGGTTCTTTCTTTGCACTCATCAATGGAAATTCTCATAGCTTTGAGAGACTCATTGATATCATGATTAGGTGGAATAGATCTAAGTTTCAAAGAATCAACATCAAGAGAAATTCTATCCATGTTCCTAGCCAACTCATCAATCTTAGGCATTTTTTCTTCAAGCAAGGCATTGAAATTCTTTTGAGAAATCATAAATTCTTTAACACTAGTCTCAAAATAAGAGGGCATCTTATTAAAATTTGCATAAGAGTTGTTGTAGGAATTACCATAATTATTAGAGGAATTACTAGGATACGTCATAGGATTAAAGTTTCCTCTACAAGTGTTGTTACCAAAATTGTTCCTACCAACAAAATTCACATCCATAGATTCATTATTATTCTCAATCAAAGTAGACAAAGTGTTTTCGTGGATGCCTCTGGTGGTTTGGGAATATATGTGAATATATAGGCAAAGAATCAGGTAGGGGAGTCACGGGGGGCCCATAAGGTAGGGGCGCGCCCTACCCCCCTGGGCGCGCCCTCCACCCTTGTGGCCGCCTCGTGGATCCTCTGACTTGAACTCCAAGTGTCCTAGGTGTCTTCTGGTCCAAGAAAAATCACCGCGAAGGTTTTATTCCGTTTGGACTCCGTTTGGTATTCCTTTTCCGTGAAACTCAAAAACAAGGAAAAAACAAATACTGGCACTGGGCCCTAGGTTAATAAGTTAGTCCCAAAAATAATATAAAATAGCATATTAATGCATATAAAACATCCAAAACAGATAATATAATAGCATGGACCAATAAAAAATTACATATACGTTGGAGACCTATCAAGCATCCCCAAGCTTAATTCCTACTCGTCCTCGAGTAGGTAAATGATAAAAATAGAATTTTTGATGTGGAATGCTACGTAACATATTTATCCATGTAATTTTCTTTATTGTGGCATGAATATTCAGATCAATAAGATTCAAAACAAAAGTTTAATATTGACATAAAAACAATAATACTTCAAGCATACTAACAAGGAATTTATGTCTTCTGAAGATAACATGGCCAAAGAAAGCTTATCCCTCCAAAATCATATAGTCTGGCCATGCTCCATCTTCATCATACAAAATATTCAAATCATGCACAACCCCGATGACAAGCCAAGCAATTATTTCATACTTTTGATGTTCTCAAACTTTTTCAACTTTCATGCAATACATGAGCGTGAGCCATGGACATAACACTATATGTGTAATAGAATATGGTGGTTGTGGAGAAGACAAAAGAAAGGAGATAGTCTCACATCAACTAGGCATATCAACAGGCTATGGAGATGCCCATCAATAAATATCAATGTGAGTGAGTAGGGATTGCCATGCAACAGATGCACTAGAGCTATAAGTTTATGAAAGCACAAAAAGAAACTAAGTGGGTGTGCATCCAACTTGCTTTCTCACAAATACCTAGAGCAATTTGAGGAAGCCCATCATTGGAATATACAAGACAAGTTCTATAATGAAAAATTCCCACTAGTATATGAAAGTGACAACATAGGAGGCTCTCTATCATGAAGACCATGGTGCTACTTTGAAGCACAAGTGTGGTAAAAGGATAGTAACATTGCCCCTTCTCTATTTTCTATCATGTTTTATTGGGCCTTCTCCCATTTTTTGGCCTCTTTTTTTTCGTCCGGAGTCTCATCACAACTTGTGGGGGAATCATAGTCTCCATCATCCTTTCCTCACATGGGACAATGCTCTAATAATGAATATCATCACACTTCTATTTACTTACAACTCAAAAATTACAACTCGATACTAGAACAAAATATGACTCTATATGAATGCCTCCAACGATGTACCGGGATGTGCAATGACTCAAGAGCGACATGTATAAAAAATGATGAAAGGTGGCTTTGCCACAAAGACGATGTCAACTACATGATCATGCAAAGCAATATGACAATGAGGAAGCGTGTCATAATACACGAAACAATGGAAATTTGCATGGCAATATATCTCGGAATGGCTATGGAAATGCCATAATAGGTAGGTATGGTGGCTGTTTTGAGGAAGATATAAGGAGGTTTATGTGTGATAGAGCGCATCGTATCACGGGGTTTGGATGTACCGACGAAATTTGCACCAACTCTCAAGGTGAGAAAGGGCAATGCACGATACCGAAGAGGCTAGCAAGGTGAGGTAGGTATGGTGGTTGTTTTGAGGAAGGTATATGCTGGGTGTATGGTACCGGTGAAACTTGTGTGATGCTAGAGAGGCTAGCAATGGTGGAAGGGTGAGAGTGGTATGGACTCAACATTAGTCATAAAGAACTCACATACTTATTGCAAAAATCTATTATTTATCGAAACGAAGTACTACACGCATGCTCCTAGGGGGATAGATTGGTAGGAAAAGACCATCACTCGTCCCTGACCTCCACTCAGAAGGAAGACAATCAATAAATAAATCATGCTCTGACTTCATCACATAACGGTTCACCATACGTGCATGCTACGGGAATCACAAACTTTAACACAAGTATTTCTACAATCCACAATTACTCACTAGCATGACTCTAATATCACTATCTTTATATCTCAAAACAATCATAAGGAATCAAACTTCTCATAGTGTTCAATGCACTTTATATGAAAGTTTTATTATACCCCTCTTGGATGTCTATCATATTAGGACTAAATTTATAACCAAAGCAAATTATCATGCTGTTTAGAGACTCTCAAAATAATATAAGTGAAGCATGAGAGTTCAAAAATTTCTATAAAATAAAGCCGCAGCCGTGCTCTAAAAAGATATAAGTGAAGCACTAGAGCAAAATTGCCTAGCTCAAAAGATATAAGTGAAGCACATAGAGTATTCTAATAAATCACGATTCATGCGTGTCCCTCTCAAAAGGTGTGTACAACAAGGATGATTGTGGCAAAATAAAAAGCAAAGACTCAAATCATACAAGACGCTCCAAGCAAAACACATATCATGTGGTGAATAAAAATATAGCCTCATGTAAAGTTACCGATAGATGAAGACGAAAAAGGGGATGCCTTCCGGGGCATCCCCAAGCTTAGGATCTCGGTTGTCCTTGAATATTTACTTTGGGTGCCTTGGGCATCACCAATCTTAGGCTCTTGCCACTCCTTACTCCATTGTTTATCAAGTCCTTACCCAAAACTTGAAAACTTCGCAACACAAAACTCAACAAAAAATCTCATAAGCTCCGTTAGTATAAGAAAATAAATCACCACTTTTGCTACTGTTTTGAACTCATTCTTTATTTATATTGGTGTAATATCTACTGTATTCCAACTTTTGCATGGTTCATACCCCCTGATACTACCCATAGTTTCATTGAAATAAGCAAACAACACATAGAAAACAAAATCTGTCAAAAACAGAACAGTCTATTGTAATATGTAACTCTCGAATACTTCTTTAACTACAGAATTCTGAAAAATTAGGAAAACCTAAGAAATTTGTTTATTAATCTTCTGCAAAAAGAATCAATATTTTATCATGCTTCCGTTAAAAAAGAGAATTCTTTTCCTGAGTGCAAAAGTTTCTGCTTTTCAGCATAAGCCGTCCTAAAGGTCTTTCTTGGCACAAACATTAATTTAAACACAAAAGCACATCTAACCAGAGGCTAGATGAAGTATTTATTACAAAATAGAAGGAAAAAGTAAAGAATAAAAATAAAATTGGGTTGCCGCCCAACAAGCGCTATTGCTTAACGCGCTTAGCTAGGCATAAAACACAAATAGATCTAGGTATTGTCATCTTTGGTATGCAATCCATAAGCAGCTCTCATAATAGGTTCATATGGAAATTTAATTTTATTTCTTGGTAAGTGTTCCATGCTCTTCCTTAACGGAAATTGAAATCTATTGTTTCCTTCTTTCATATCAATAATTGCACCAATCGTTCTAAGGAAAGGTCTACCAAGAATAATAGGACATGTAGGATTGCAATCTATATCAAGAACAATGAAGCCTACGGGCACATAATTCCTATTTGAAACAATAAGAACATCATTAATCCTTCCCGTAGGTTTCTTAATAGTGGAATCCACAAAACGCAAATTTAAAGAACAATCATCAAATTCACGGAAACCTAACACATCACATAAAGTTTTTGGAATCGTGGAAACGCTAGCACCCAAATCACACAAAAGCATGGCACTCATATTCTTTAATCTTAATCTTAATAGTAGGTTCCCACTCATCATAAAGTTTTATAGGGATAGAAACTTCCAATTCAAGTTTTTCTTCAAAAGATTGCATCATAGCATCAACAATATGTTTAGTAAAAGGTTTGTTTTGATTATAAGCATGAGGAGAATTCAACACGGATTGCAACAAGGAAATACAATCTATTAAAGAAAAATTATCATATTTAAATTCCTTGAAATCCAAAAGAGTGGATTCAATGCTACTTAAAGTTTTGACCTCTCCAATCCCATTTTTATCAATTTTTGCATCAATATCTAAAAACTCCAAACCATTGGACGCTTTTTAACTAAAGTTGACTCATCTCCAGCCGCATCTTTATAAAGATTTATATTGGAAAACAAATATTCAATAGGAGTCACATCAATCACTTTAAGATCTTCATCATTATTTTCAGGGAAACTAGAAGAACACGTTTTTACAAACCAATCTCGTTAAGCACGCATCTTAGCAGTTCTTTCTGTGCACTCATAAATGGAAATTCTCATAGCTTTGAGAGATTCATTAATATCATGCTTGGGTGGAATAGATCTAAGTTTCAAAGAATCAACATCAAGAGAAATTATATCCATGTTCCTAGCCAAATCATCAAACTTAAGCAAATTTTCTTCAATCGAAGCATTGAAATTTCTTTTGCGAACTCATAAATTCTTTAACACTATTCTCAAAATCAGAGGACATCTTATTATAATTTCCATAAGAATTGTTGTAGGAATTACCATAATTATTATAGGTATTACTAGGAAATAGCCTATGATTAAAATTACCTCTATATGCGTTATTACCAAAATTGTTCCTACCAACAAAATTCACATCCATAGATTAATTATTATTTTCAATCAAAGTTGACAAAGGAATATCATTAGGATCAATAGAAGCACTCTTGCTAGCAAATAATTTCATAAGCTCATCCATCTTTCCACTCAAAACATTAATTTCTTCAATCGCATGCACGTTTTTACTAGTGGAAGATCTTTCGGTATGCCATTGAGAATAATTAACCATAATATTATCTAGGAGTTTAGTAGCTTCTCCTAAAGTGATTTCCATAAAAGTGCCTCCCGCGCCCGAATCTAAAAGATTTCTAGAAGCAAAATTTAATCCGACATAATTTTTTTGTATAATCATCCACAAATTCAAACCATGAGTAGGACAATTTCGTATCATCAATTTCATCCTATCACAAGATTGTGCAACATGTTCATGATAGAGTTGATTAAAATTCATAATATCGTTCCTAAGGGAGATGATCTTAGCGGGAGGAAAATACTTGGAAATAAAAGCATCTTTACACTTATTCCATGAATCAATACTATTTTTTGGCAAAGGTGAAAACCAAGTTTTCGAACGATCTTGAAGTGAGAACGGAAAATAGCTTCAATTTAACAATATCATTATCCACATCCTTTTTATTTTGCACATTACACAACTCAACGAAATTATTAAGATGGGATGCAACATCTTCACTAGGAAGGCCGAAAAATTGATCTTTCATAGCAAGATTCAGCAAATCAGCATTATTTTCATAAGATTCTGCACTAGTGGCGGGATCAATCAGAGTACTAATAAAATCATTGTTATTGGTGTTGGAAAAGTCACACAATTTGGTATTCTCTTGAGCCGTCGTGACAAAGCAAGCAATCCAACACACGAGCACACAAAAAGCAAACGAAGAAGACAAACGAAAGAGGGGCGAAGAAAAGGCAAATATTTTCGAAAAACCATTTTAGAAGTGGGGGAGAGGAAAATGAGAGGCAAATGGTGAATAATGTCATGCAAGATATGAGAGTTTATGATGAGTACTTGGTATGTCTTGACTTTGCATAGACCTCCTCGGCAACGACGCCAGAAATTCTTCCTGCTACTTCTTGAGCTTGCGTTGGTTTTTCCCTTTAAGAGGAAATGGTGATGCAGCAAAGTAGAGATAAGTGTTTCCCTCAGTTGAGAACCAAGGTATCAATCCAATAGGAGACAACGCACAAATCACCAATACCTGCACAAACAATCAAACAACTTGCACCCAACGCGAAAAGGGGTTGTCAATCCCTTCACGGTTACTTGCAAAGGTGAGATCTGATAGAGATAGATGAAACTAAACAAACGATAGAGTAAATATTTTTGGTATTTTTGGTTTATAGATTAGAAAGTAAAAGATTGCAAAATAATAGATCGGAAACTAATATGATGAAAAATAGTAGATCGGAAACTTATATGATGGAAAATAGACCCGAGGGCCATAGGTTTCACTAGAGGCTTCTCTCAAGATAACAAATAATACAGTGGGTGAACAAATTACTATCGAGCAATTGATAGAAAAGCACAAAGTTATGACGATATCTAAGGCAATGATTATGAAATATAGGCATCACGTTCGTTTCAAGTAGACCAAACGATTCTGCATCTACTACTATTACTCCACACATCGACCGACTCCTGCCTGCATCTAGAGTATTAAGTTCATGAAGAACAGAGTAATGCATTAAGATGACATGATGTAGAGGAATTAACTCAGGCAATATGATGAAAATGAAGGAAATATGCCTAGAGGCAATAATAAAGTTGTTATTTTATATTTCCTCATGACAAAAGTTTATTATTCATGCTAGAATTGTATTGATCGGAAACCTAAATACATGTGTGAATACATAAACAAATACCGTGTCCCTAGTGAGCCTCTACTACACTAGCTCGTTGATCAAAGATGGTTAAGGTTTCCTAACCATAGACATGTGTTGTCATTTGATAACGGTATCACATCATTAGGAGAATGATGTGATGGACAAGACCCATCCGTTAGCTTAGCATAATGATCATTCAGTTTTATTGCTATTGCTTTCTTCATGTCAAATACATATTCGTTCGACTATGATATTATGCAACTCCCGGATACCGGTGGAATGCCTTGTGTGCTATCAAATGTCACAACGTAAATAGGTGATTATAAAGATGCTCTGTACGTATCTCCGAAGGTGTTTGTTGAGTTGGCATAGATCAAGACTATGATTTGTCACTCTGAGTATCGGAGAGGTATCTCTGGGCCCTCTCGGTAATACACATCATAAGCTTGCAAGAAAACGACTAAGGAGCTAGTCACGAGGTTATGTATTACATAACAAGTAAAGAGACTTGCCGGTAACGAGATTGAACTAGGTATGAAGATACCGACGATCCAATCTCGGGCAAGTAACATACCGATGGACAAAAGGAATTGCGTATGTTGTCATAACGGTTCGACCGATAAAGATCTTCGTAGAATATGTAGGAGCCAATATGGGCATCTAGGTTCCGCTATTGGTTATTGACCGGAAAGGTGTCTCAGTTATGTCTACATAGTTCTCGAACCGGTAGGGTCCGCACACTTAACGTTCGTTGACGATATACTATTATATGAGTTATGTGATTTGGTGACCGAATGTTGTTCGGAGTCCCGGATGAGATCACGTACATGACAAGGAGTCTCGAAATGTTTGAGAGGTAAAGATTGATATTTAGTACGATGGTATCCGGACACCGGAAGTGTTCTAGAGGGTATCGGGTACTTATCGGGTCATCGAAAAGGAGTTTCGGGCACCCCTGGCGAAGATATGGGCCTTATGGGCCAAGTGAGGGAACACACCAGCCCTGGTGCGCCCCTGTAGAGGCCAGCCCTATGAGGAGGAGAAGGAAAGAGGGGAGGGCAATGAAAGTGTGGAATAGGATTCCTACTTCCTTCCCTCTCCCCCCTCTTTTCTTCCCCCTCGGTTATATATGGCGGTAGCGGCTTGGGAGGGACTCCAAGTAGGATTCCTCCTACTTGGGCGCCTTCTATGGCTGCTCCTCCCTCCCTCCCACCTATATATATGAGGAGGGGGGTGCCTAGCACACACCAGACAATTGCCTAGCCATGTGCGGCGCCCCCCTCCACAATTTACACCCTCGGTCATATCTTCGTGGTGCTTAGGCGAAGTCTTGCGAGGATCACTTCACCATCACCGTCACCATGCCGTCGTGCTGATGGAACTCATCTACTACCTTGACGTCTTGCTTGATCAAGAAGGTGAGGGACGTCACCGAGCTGAACGTGTGCAGAACGTGGAGGTGCCATGCGTTCAGTACTTGACCAGTTGAAGCGCGAAGAAGTTTGACTACATCAACCGCGTTGTGAAATGCTTCCGCTTATGGTCTATGAGGGTACGTAGACACACTCTCCCCCTCGCGGCTATGCATCTCCATGGATAGATCATTGCATGTGCGTACACATTTTTTGTTTTCCATGTAACATTCCCCAACAGTGGTATCAGAGCTAGGTCTATGCGTAGATGATATGCACGAGTAGAACACAATGAGTTGTGGGCGGTGATAGTCATACTGCTTACCACCAACATCTTATTTTGATTCAGCAGTATTGTGGGATGAAGTGGCCTGGACCAACCTTACATGTCCACACACATGAGACCGGTTCCACCGATAGACATGCAACTAGTTTTGCATAAAGGTGGTTGGCGGATGTCTGTTTCTCCTACTTTAGTTGAATCAAATTTGACTACGACCGGTCCTTGAAGAAGGTTAAAACAACAAACTTAACAAACACCGTTGTGGTTTTATGCGTAGGTAATTAAGAACGGTTCTTGCTAGAATCCTGTAGCAGCCACGTAAAACTTGCAACAACAAAGTAGAGGATGTCTAACTTGTTTTTGCAGGACGTGTTGTGATGTGATATGGTCAAGACATCATGTGATATACATTACTGTATGAGATAATCATGTTTTGTAGAAGTTATCGGCAACCGGCAGGAGCCTTATGGTTGTCTCTTTATTGTATGAAATGCAAACGCCATGTAATTGCTTTACTTTATCACCATACGTTAGTGATAGTTGTAGAAGCAATAGTTGGCGAGACGACCACGATGCAACGATGGAGATCAAGGTGTCGAGCCGGTGGCGATGGAGATCATGGCGATGCTTTGGAGATGGAGATCGAAAGCACAAGATGATGGCCATATCATGTCACATTTTTGATTGCATGTGAAGTTTATCTTTTATGCATCTTATTTTGCTTAGTACTGCGGTAGCATTATAAGATGACCTCTTCACTAAATTTCAAGGTAAAAGTGTTCTCCCTGAGTATGCACCATTGCAACAATTCACTGTGTTGAGACACCACGTGATGATCGGGTGTGATAGACTCTACGTTCACATACAATGGGTGCAAGACAGTTTTGCACATGCAGAATACTTGGGATAAAGTTGACGAGCCTAGCATGTACATACATGGCCTGGGAACACATGAGACCGAAAGGTCGAACGTGAATCATATATTAGATATGATCAACATAGAGATGTTCACCATTGATGACTACCCCATCTCACGTGATGATCAGACATGGGTTAGTTGATTTGGATCACGTATCACTTAGATGACTTGAGGCATGTCTTTTTAAGTGGGAGTTCTTAAGTAATTTTATTAATTGAACTTAATTTATCATGAACTTAGTCTGATAGTATTTGCAAATCTATGTTGTAGATCAATTCGATATAGCTCCCCTATTTTTGATATGTTCCTAGAGAAAAATAAGTTGAAAGATGATAGTAGCAATGATGCGGACTGGGTCCGTGATTTGAGGATTATCCTCATTGCTACACAGAAGAATTTTGTCCTTGATGCACCACTAGGTGAAACCCCTATTGTATGAGCAGATGCAGACGTTATGAATGTTTGACAAGCTCGGTATGATGACTACTTGATAGTTTAGTGCACCATGCTTTACGACTTAGAACCTGGACTTAAAAAACATTTTGAACGCCACAGAGCATATGAGTGTTCCAAGAGCTGAAATTTGTATTTCAGACTCATGCCCATGTCGAGAGGTATGCGACCTCTGACAAGTACTTTGCCTACAAGATGCAGGAGAATAGCTCAGCCAGTGAGCATGTGCTTAGAAAGTCTGAGTACTACAATCGCTTGAATCAAGTGGGAGTTACTCTTCCAGATAAGATAGTGATTGACAAGAGTTCTCTAGTCACTATCACCAAGCTACTAGAAGTTTGTGATGAACTATAATGTGCAAGGGATGATTAAAACAATTCCCAAGCTCTTCGCGATGCTGAAATCGACGAAGGTAGAAATCAAGAAAGAGCATCAAGTGTTGATGGTTAACAAAACCACTAGTTTCAAGAAAAAGGGCAAGGGAAAGAAAGGGAACCTCAAGAAGAATGGCAAGCAAGTTGTCACTCCTGGGAAGAAGCCTAAAGCTGGACCAAAGCCTGAAATTGAGTGCTTCTACTGCAAAGGGACTGGTCACTGGAAGCGGAACTGACCCAAATACTTGGCGGATAAGAAGGATGGCAAAGTGAACAAAGGTATATTCTATATACATGTTATTGATGTGTACTTTACTACTGTTCGTAGTAGCCCCTGGGTATTTGATACCGGTTTAGTTGCTAAAATTAGTAACTCGAAGCAGGAGTTGCAAAATGAACAAACTAGTTAAGGACGAGGTGATAATGTGTGTTGGAAGTGATTCCAAGGTTGATAAGATCACCATCGCACACTCCCTCTACCTTTGGATTAGTGTTGGACCTAAATAAATGTTATTTGGTGTTTGCGTTGAGCATGAACAAGATTAGATCTTGTTTATTGCGATATGGTTATTCATTTAAGTCAGAGAATAATTTTTGTTCTATTTATATTAATAAAACCTAGTATGGTCATACACCCAATTTAAATGGTTTATTGAATCCCGATCATAGTGATACACATATTCATAATATTGATGACAAAAGGTGCAAAGTTGATAATGAAAGTGCAACATACTTGTGGCACTGCCGTTTAGGTCATATTGGTGTAAAGCGCATGAAGAAAGTCCACGCGGATGGACTTTTGGAATCACTTGATTATGAATCATTTGATACTTGCGAACCATGCCTCATGGGCAAGATGTCTAAAACTCCGTTTTCGGAAACAATGGAACAAGCCAATGACTTATTGGAAATAGTACATACCGATGTATGCGGTCCGATGTGTGTTGAGGCACACAATGAATATCGTTATTTTCTGACCATCACAGATGATTTGAGAAGATATGGGTATATCTACTTAATGAAACACAAGTCTGAAACATTTAAAAAGTTCAAAGAATTTCAGAGTGAAGTGGAGAATCATCGTAACAAGAAAATAAAGTTTCTACGATCTGATCACGGAGGCGAATATTTGAGTTACGAGTTTGACCTTCATTTAAAACAATGTGGAATAGTTTCACAACTCACGCCACCTGGAACACCACAGCATAATGGTGTGTCCGAACGTCGTAACCGTACTTTATTAGATATGGTGCATTCTATGACGTCTCTTACCGATTTACCACTATCGTTTTGGGGTTATGCATTAGAGACAGCTGCATTCACGTTAAATATGGCACCGTCTAAATCCGTTGAGACGACACCGTATAAACTATGGTTTGGCAAGAAACCTAAGCTATCGTTTCTTAAAGTTTGGGGATGCGGCTCTTATGTCAAAAGGATTAAGCCTGATAAGCTCGAACCTAAATCGGATACCCTAAGGAAACAATTGGGTACACCTTCTACCGCTAAGGCAAGATCTTTGTTGTTAAGAATGGGTCCTTGATACGTCTCCATCGTATCTACTTTTCCAAACGCTTTTGCCCTTGTTTTGGACTCTAACTTGCATGATTTGAATGGAACTAACCCGGACTGACGCTGTTTTCAGCAGAATTGCCATGGTGTTATTTTTGTGCAAAAATAAAAGTTCTCAGAATGACCTGGAACTTCACGGAGAATATTTTTGGAATTAATAAAAAATACCAGCAAAAGAATCAAGGCCAGGGGCCCACACCCTGTCCACAAGGATGGGGGCGCACCTACCCCCTGGGCGTGCCCCCTGCTTCGTGGGCCCCCTGGTGCTCCACCGACCTCAACTCCAACTCCATATATTCACGTTCGGGCAGAAAAAAAATCAGAGAGAAGGATTCATCACGTTTTACGATACGGAGCCGCCGTCAAGCCCTAATCTCTCTCGGGAGGGCTGATCTGGAGTCCGTTCGGGGCTCCGGAGAGGGGAATCCGTCGTCGTCGTCATCATCAACCTTCCTCCATCACCAATTTCATGATGCTCACCGCCGTGCGTGAGTAATTCCATCGTAGGCTTGCTGGACGGTGATGGGTTGGATGAGATTTACCATGTAATCTATTTAGTTTTGTTAGGGTTTGATCCCTAGTATTCATTATGTTCTGAGATTGATGTTGCTATGACTTTGCAATGCTTAATGCTTGTCACTAGGGCCCGAGTGCCATGATTTCAGATCTGAACCTATTATGTTTTCATGAATATATGTGAGTTCTTGATCCTATCTTGCAAGTCTATAGTCACCTATTATTTGTTATGATCCGTTAACCCCGAAGTGACAATAATCGGGATACTTACCGGTGATGACCGTAGTTTGAGGAGTTCATGTATTCACTAAGTGTTAATGCTTTTGTCCGGTACTCTATTAAAAGGAGGCCTTAATATCCCTTAGTTTCCAATAGGACCCCGCTGCCACGGGAGGGTAGGACAAAAGATGTCATGCAAGTTCTTTACCGTAAGCACGTATGACTATATTCGGAATACATGCCTACATTACATTGATGAACTGGAGCTAGTTCTGTGTCACCCTATGTTATAACTTTTGCATGAGGAATCGCATCCGACATAATTATCCATCACCGATCCAATGCCTACGAGCTTTTCACATATTGCTCTTTGCTTAGTTACTTTTCCGTTGCCACTGTTACAATTACTACAAAACTACTACTGTTACTTTTGCCACCGTTGCTTCCATACTACTTTGCTACTAAATACTTTGCTGCAGATATTAAGTTATCCAGGTGTGGTTGAATTGACAACTCAACCGCTAATACTTGAGAATATTCTTTGGCTCCCCTTGTGTCGAGTCAATAAATTTGTGTTGAATACTCTATCGTCGAAAACTGTTGCGATCCCCTATACTTGTGGGTTATCAAGACTATTTTCTGGCGCCATTGCCAGGGAGCATAGCTCTATTTTTTGAGTCACTTGGGATTTATATCTTTTTGTCACTATGAGGAACTTGAAATACGAAAGAACTAAGATTTTTCCCTCAACTACGAGGAGAGGTAAGGAACTGCCATCTAGCTCTGCACTTGATTCACCTTTTGTTTTGAGTGAGCTTGCGACACCTAAACCTGCTTCTGCTATTAATTTTGATATGTCGCATGTTATTTATGATGCCACTTCTTCTATGCATGATACTTATGATGAAACTACTTCTATGCTTGATACTATTGTGCCATTAGGTGAATTTCTTGATGAACAACTTGCTAGGGCTAGAGAGAATGAAATTATTGAAACTGATAATATTGATGAAAGTGATGATAAAGATTCTCCCCCTAGATATGAATTTCCTGTTGTGCCTGAGGGTTATGTTATAGATGAAGAAACTGCTAGAGACTTTCTTGCTTGCAATGATAGATATGATCTTAAGAAATTATTAGCTAAGCTGAAAGAAAAATCTTTGAACTCTAGAATGAAATATGACCCTGCTTTTGCTACTTCACCTATCTATGTTACTGATAAGGATTATGATTTCTCTGTTGATCGTGGGATAATTACTTTGGTTGAATCTGATTTTTATGGCTATGAATCTAAAACTGTTGTGGCACATCTTACTAAATTAAATGATATAGCCACCGTATTCACTAATCATGAGAAAACTCGTTACTACCATATCCTTAAATTATTTCCGTTCTCATCAAAGGGTGATGCTAAAACATGGTTTAATTCTCTTGATCCTGGTTGTGTGCGTAGTCCCCAGGATATGATTTATTACTTCTCTGCTAAATATTTCCCCGCTCATAAGAAACAAGCTGCTTTAAGGGAAATATATAATTTTGTGCAAATTGAAGAAGAGAGTCTCCCACAAGCTTGGGGGAGGATTATCCAATTACTTAATGCTTTGCCTGATCATCCTCTCAAGAAAAATGAAATACTTGATATCTTTTATAATGGACTAACCGATGCTTCTAGAGACCACCTGGATAGTTGTCCTGGTTGTGTTTTCAGGGAAAGAGTAGTTGATCAAGCTGAATTGCTATTGAATAATATGTTGACTAATGAAAATAATTGGACACTTCATGAACCAACTCCTAAGCCAACTCCGAAGAAAAGGGGTATTCTATTTCTCAGTCCACGAAGATATGCAAGAGGCAAAGAAATCTATGAAAGAAAAGGGTATTAAAAATTTGGAGATGTTAAGAATTTACCACCTATTGAAGAAATACATGGTCTTGATAACCCGACACAGGTAGTAAAGGAAAATTCTCTCTATAGATTTGATGAAGGTGATATTCCTCGTTATAAGTCTGCTAGCCAATGCTTAGGTGAGTTTGATAATTTTATTGTTAAACAAGAAAACTTCAATGCTTATGTTGGTAGACAATTGAAACGAAATGCTTATATGATTGAACACTTGAGTGATTATATGTCTAGAGTTAAAGGTGAACTTAAACTCATTAGTAAACATGCTTCTATGGTTACCACTCAAGTAGAACAAGTGATTAAAGCTCAAAATGAATTGCTCAATGAATTAAATAATAAGAAGAATGATAATGCTATTAGAGTTGTGACTAGAGGGGATAAAATGACTCAGGAACCTTTGTATCCTGAGGGCCACCCTAAGAGAATTGAGTAGGATTCGTAGAGAACTAATGTTGATGCACCTAGTCCTTCTAAAAACAAGAAAAAGAAAAATAATAGGACTTTGCATGCTTCTAGTTAACCTGTTGTTGACATACCTGAGAATCCCAATGATATTTCTATTTCTGATGCTGAAACACAATCTGGTAATGAACATGAACCTAGTGATAATGTTAATGATGATGTTCATGTTGATGCTCAACCTAGCAATAATAATGATGTAGAGATTGAACCTGCTGTTGATCTTGATAACCCACAATCAAAGAATCAACGTTATGATAAGAGAGACTTTGTTGCTAGGAAGCACAAGAAGAAAGAGAACCATGGGTTCAGAAACCCATGCCTTTTCCTCCTAAACCATCCAAGAAAAAGGATGATGAGGATTTTGAGCACTTTTACGAAATGATTGGACCTATCTTTTTTGCGTGTCGTTTGGTGATATGCTTAAAATGAATCCTTATGCTAAGTACATGAAAGAAATTGTTACAACTAAAAGAAAGATACCGGAAGCTGAAATTTCCACCATGCTTGCTAATTATACTTTTAAGGGTGGAATACCAAAAAAACTTGGAGATCCAGGAGTACCAACTATACCATGCTCCATTAAAAGAAACTATGTTAGAACTGCTTTATCTGATCTTGGAGCCGGTGTTAGTGTTATGCCTCTCTCTTTATATCATAGACTTGATTTGAATAAGTTGACACCTACTGAAATATCTCTGTAAATGGCCGACAAATCAACCGCTATACCCGTCGATATTTGTGAGGATGTGCCTGTTGTGGTTGCAAATGTTACTATTTTAATGAACTTTGTTATTCTTGATATTCCCGAGGATGATAGTATGTCGATTATCCTTGGTAGACCCTTTTTGAACTGCAGGGGCTATTATTGATTGCAACAAAGGCAATGTCACTTTTCATGTTAATGGTAATGAGCATACGGTACACTTTCTGAGGAAACAACCTCAAGTCCACAATATAATTTCTATTGAAAAAATTTCAACTATTACTATTGGAGGTTTTGAATTTCCTCTTCCTACTGTCAAGAAGAAATATGATATTCTTATTATTGTGGATGTGCATATCCCCGTTGAGGTAACATAGTGTTATTCGAAATTTCTCCGGTTCCATGTTATTCAGAATGAGTTTGTTAACAAGACTTGATCAACCTTGTTAGTGGATTCCTTTTGATGAGCATGAGATGGATGAAGTTAGAAAACACAACCTTGTGTACCCTCCATTTACTTTCTGTTATTTAGATTAAATAAAGCAAAAACAATATTTTCCTGTCTGTTTTCTGAATTATCCTTGCAATAAAAATACCCCAAAAATAAAAGTTCTCCAAATGTCCCGAAAATGAAATATGATTTTTTCTAGAATATATGAGAATATCTGGCACCGAGAACACATCAGGGGGAGCCAGCACCTGGCCATGAGGGTCCAGGGCGCGCCCCCTGCCTCGTGGGCCCCTGGTGGCCCCCTCCACTTATTCCTGCACCCACACACTCCTTCTTCCTCCCCAAAAAAATCACCAACCAGCTCAAGCACGAGTTCTAGCTCATCTTGCTGCGATTTTCGATCTCCTTGCTCAAAGCTCCACTCATAAAACTGCTTTGGGGGATTGGTCTTCGGTATGTGACTCCTCCAATGGTCCAATTAGTTTTTGTTCTAGTGCTTTATTTGTTGCAAATTTTTGCTGCTTTGGTGACCCTGTTCTTGAGCTTGCATGTCAAATTTATATGGTCCCAAGTAGTTATAATGCATTATATAGTCTATAGGCACTTGTGGGAGTAGTTGCTATCAATTTTGTTGAGTTTGGTTCACTTTTATTTTGAGTTACTAAAATTTTCCAAAATTTTTCTGAGGAAGAAATATGTTTAGGAAAATGTACCAAGGTGGTTCTTCAAGGAAGCAAGGACCCAGGCCCGCAATACGTGAGCCGGACCATGAACTACCAAGAGAAGCTCAAGTGCGGCCTTGTGAATGGCCGTCAGAAGATTTCATGGTCCAAGCAGGAATTAAGGAGGAATTTGACGCATATGTGCGTAATGCTGAACTCGAGGGCTTCATGCTAGATAAGTGCCCTCAGTATTATCACCTAACTGATTCCTTTGTGAGAAGGTTCAAATTTACATCTTCACGCAATTCTCACACTGTCCTATTTGATCTCTATGATAAATCTTATACTATGGACTTAGAAGATTTTAATACTGCTTGTAAACTCCCGCAATGGGGTAGTGCTAATGAACCTCGCAAATCTGAGTTTAAAGATTTTCTTGCTAGCATACTGTGGGGGAATCTAGAGAGATAACACAAGCTACCATAGGGAGCATTCATTTTCCTGCTATACATTATTTTTCTCTCTTTATAGGTAGATGCATTAACGGCAAGGACGAGGCATGTCACATGTGTGTTCCTGACCTTAGTGTTCTCAAGAGTGCCGTATTAGGAGATAAACAATATAACTTGGGGGCCATTGTTGCACGAAGGTTGCATAATAATGGTTTAAGTGGAGACTTGTTTGGTGGGATTTATACAACCTGTGTAGCTAATTTTCTTGAGATACCCATACATGAAAATGATATGGAACTGCCTCCCGCTTATCTAGATTATGATGCTACAGTTCGCCATCAGTTTATTGAGAGGAATGAACAACCTCTCTAGTATCGATTAATGTTTGACAGGCGCCACACTGTCGATGTTGCTCTCCCTGCTCCTACTTTCTTTGACTTTCAGGCAAAAGGGAGATATATTATAACCAGGGAGGAGGCGAACGAGTATAAGAGGAGGACGGAGGCAGCTCGCCTCCAAGCTGCAGCTCATGAGGCAATAGCTGCTGCTTCTCAGTACGACCCTAGCTACAACTTTGATCCTTGGGCATAGACCAACTTAGGCCAAATGCCTAAGCTTGGGGGAGTACGTATTTCTCACCGAGATTACATTCATGTTCACACACTCATTCTAGTTGTCGGTGCTCATACTTTTTCATTGTACTATCCATGCTAGTTTATTTTCTTTTCTAGCCTTCTTCTTGTGTGTTTGAAAAAAAACCCTTAAGAAAAACCAAAAAAAATAGTTGTAGCTTCTAGCTAGTTTACTTTCCATGCTTGTAGTAGTAATAATTAAAAGAAAACCCAAAAAGATTTCTTGTTCTTCTTTTGCTTGTTGGGAGCTTTCCCGTGTAAATAGTTCTATTTCTTTTCTTTGCTTTGGGGGTCGAGAGGAGAAGACCATAATGAAAATGTTGAAGTGGCTCTTATATGCATTATTGTTGATTTAACAAAGAGCCCATATTACCTTGTCTTCTCCTGTGTATTAAGATGCCTGCAGATTCCAGCTTAGTCCAATGCACGTGCACTATTATTATTATTATTATTATTATTCACACCGTTTGGTCGTGCAAGTGAAAAGCAATAATGACGATATATGATGGACTGATTGAGATGAGAAAAGCTGGTATGAACTCGACCTCTCTTGTTTTTGTAAATATGATTAGTTCATCATTCCTGATTCAGCCTATTATGAATGAAACATGTTTGCAATGACAATTAGAGATTATAGTTGCTTATGCCATGCTTAATTAGCTAGGAGTTTATAATTGTAATGCCGCGAATCCGATGTGCCAGGTGTCTTCCATTTATTCGTCGTCGTTGCCATGTCATTTGCTTGCGTGTTGCAATTTGCCATGTCATCATCTGCATTGCATCCTCATATTTTCAAAACTTGCATCTGGTCCTTTTCCCCGTTGTCCGTTTCGCGATCCGACACTCTCACACGCACCCGTTGCCCCTCTCAGGCCTCGTTTCGTGAGTGGAATTTAAATGTTCTCGGAATGGGATGAAACTTGGCGCGCGGTGTTGTTTTAGAGTAGGTAGACTGCTTGTCAATTTTCGTTCCGTTTGGAGCTCGTTTGACACCCCAACGATTAACCGCGTAGTCGGAAACCCCTCTCTCTTTGCAGCCCAACACCCCTCCTTCACAGCCCATGAGTCCATCCAAACGCCCTCCATGCTCTCGGTCGTTCGAACATGATCGTGTGGGCGAAAACCGCTCCCCATTTGGACTCTCCTAGCTCCCTCTACCTATATATTAGTCCCTCCCCTCCAAATTCACGGTTGAAACCCTAGCACCACTCCCCTCGCGCCGCCGGACACGTCCAACTCCGGCCGGACATGTCCAGCCTCCACGTCGACCCGGCCAATCAGAGGGCGACACCTCAGCCTCCGCCGCCCCGCGCCCAATCCCCCGCCGCCACGTCAGCTCGGGCCGCCCCACTTCGCCGTGCTCCACCGCGCGGGCCCTGGCCCGACCGCAGCCCTCCCAGCCCGGCACCGCCGCCAGCGCCCTTTGCACCACGCCTCCCGCCCGCTCGCCCGTCGCCCGCGTGCCCTCCATGCCTCGCCCGGCGCCTCCACATCTCCACCGCCGCCCGCCGCTTCTTGTCGCATCACCGCCCGCCCGCGCCCGCGCCTCCCGTCGCCGCCGCGCCTCCCTCGGCCCGGCCCTGCCGCCGCAAGCCGCCTCCACCGCGCCCGAAGCTCGCTGCCAGCCTCGTCTCGCCGCCCCACCGCCGGATCTGGCGTCCCCCTCTCCGGATCCGCCCGCTCCGCTTGCCGGCGAACCTCCCCTCGCCGGAGCCCGAACCGCGCCGCCGCCGTCCACTCGCGTCATCGCCGCCGCCTTGCAGGATCGGGAGGCCCCGATCCAGTCGCCGTCTCGCGCCGTTGACCCCAGCGTGGGCCCCGCAAGCCGGCCCAGTCTCCAGGCCCAACAGCACCCGGCCCGCCTTTCCTCTCCTCCAACCTGGGCCAAGGCCCACTCTGGTGAGAACCGAGCCCGATCCGCTGCTCTATCTGCATACAATGCGGCTGTGTAGTTATCCAAGCGCTTTCGATTTCGTTCCAGCAAGTTCGACTAAGTCCTGAGATTTTGTCAGCATGTTGCATCCTTGCGTGGCTTGTATCTTTCTGTCCATAGCTCCGATTCATGCGTATAATATGTCAAAATGTTTATCATGAGATGCTCTTCATTTTTCTTCATTGGGTCATGTTCATTCGAGTCCATCTTGATGTCCTAAACATCGTTGCAAGGGTGCTATATAATGTTGTCTGCTGTAGTTTAACAAAACTTGCTCATTTGTCATTTTGACATCTGTTTTTGTGATTTTCGTTTGAGCATGAAGTCTATATGTGTTATGAGCTATAACATGCCATATTTTCTGTGGTGCAATCCAATCTTAATGATATTCCAGGTGTTAATTGATACAAGTTTGTAAAGTAGCCTCCATGATGTTGCTGATTTCTGTGACTTAGTCATTTCTGCTAAGTCTGACACTGATATATTGTGATGCTATGTAAACCTGTTGATACCATGAGTTATATGCATACTCTGGAGATGTTCACTAAGGGTGTTTTGTTACACATGTTATGCTCTATCCACCAATGCTCCTGTGTGCATTTATGGAGTGCTCTAGCATGTCTTAATCTTGCTCTACTTTTGCTATAAAATGTTCCTGGCAGATTGTTTACATGTTAATCAATTTTCCCATGGTTGTTGTTAGTGATCCAAGCATGCTATGAACTTGCTCTTTCCATGGTTCGCTTCATGAACATGTCATCTTACTGTAGGTATGCTTGTTTTGTCATGCAATGCCTTGTGGTGAGTGATTCGACTCTAAATTGGGGAGTTGATACGTCTCCATCGTATCTACTTTTCCAAACACTTTTGCCCTTGTTTTGGACTCTAAATTGCATGATTTGAATGGAACTAACCCGAACTGACGTTGTTTTCAGTAGAATTGCCATGGTGTTATTTTTGTGCAGAAATAAATGTTCTCGGAATGACCTGAAACTTCACTGAGAATATTTTTGGAATTAATAAAAAATACCGGCAAAAGAATCAAGGCCAGGGGGCCCACACCCTGTCCACGAGGGTGGGGGGCGTGCCTATCCCCTGGTCGCGCCCCCTTCCTTGTGGGCCCCCTAGTGCTCCACCGACCTCAACTCCAACTCCATATATTTATGTTCAGGGAGAAAAAAATCAGAGAGAAGGATTCATCACGTTTTACGATACGGAGCCGCGGCCAAGCCGTAATCTCTCTCGGGAGGGCTGATCTGGAGTCTGTTCAGGGCTCCCAGAGGGGAATCCATCACCGCCGTCATCATCAACCTTCCTCCATCACCAATTTCATGATGCTCACTGCCGTGCGTGAGTAATTCCATCGTAGGCTTGCTGGACGGTGATGGGTTGGATGCGATTTACCATGTAATCGAGTTAGTTTTGTTAGGGTTTGATCCCTAGTATCCATTATGTTCTGAGATTGATGTTGCTATGACTTTGCTATGCTTAATGCTTGTCACTAGGGCTCGAGTGCCATGATTTCAGATCTAAACCTATTATGTTTTCATGAATATATGTGAGTTCTTGATCCTATCTTGCAAGTCTATAGTCACCTATTATGTGTTATGATCCGTTAACCCCGAAGTGACAATAATCGGGATACTTACCGGTGACGACCGTAGTTTGAGGTGTTCATGTATTCACTAAGTGTTAATGCTTTGGTCTGGTACTCTATTAAAAGGAGGCCTTTATATCCCTTAGTTTGCAATAGGACCCCGCTGCCACGGGAGGGTAGGACAAAAGATGTCATGCAAGTTCTTTACCATAAGCACGTATGACTATATTCGGAATACATGCCTACATTACATTAATGAATTGGAGCTAGTTCTGTGTCACCCTATGTTATAACTTTTGCATGAGGAATCACATCCGACATAATTCTCCATCACCGATCTAATGCCTACGAGCTTTTCACATATTGCTCTTTGCTTAGTTACTTTTCCGTTGCCACTGTTACAATTACTACAGAACTACTACTGTTACTTTTGCCACCATTACTTCCATACTACTTTGCTACTAAATACTTTGTTGCAGATATTAAGTTATCCAGGTGTGGTTGAATTAACAACTCAACTGCTAATACTTGAGAATATTCTTTGGCTCCCCTTGTGTCGAATCAATAAATTTGGGTTGAATACTCTACCCTCAAAAACTGTTAAGATCCCCTATACTTGTGGGTTATCAGTCCTTTCTAGAGAAGGAGTTTCTCTCAAAAGAAGTGAGTGGGAGGAAAGTAGAACTTGATGAGGTAGTTGTACCTTGTCTAGAATTGGAAGGTAGCACATGAGAGAAATCCATTCCCGTGATGCCTACACCAACTAGAGAGGGAGTTAATGATGATGAACATGAAACTTCAGATCAAGTTACTACTGAACTTCGTAGGTTAATCAGAGCACGATCCACACCAGAGTGGTACGGTAATCCTGTCCTAGAAGTCATGTTACTAGACCAAGGCGAACCTATGAACTATGAAGAAGCTATGATGAACCCAGATTCTGACAGATGGCTTGAGGCCATGAAATCTGAGATAGGATACATGTATGAGAACAAAGTGTGGACTTTGGTGGACTTGCGCGATGATTGGCAAGCCATAGAGAATAAATAGATCTTCAAGAAGAAGACTGAAGCTGATGGTAATGTTACTGTCTACAAAGCTCGACTTGTCACAAAAGGTTTTCGACAAATTCAAGGGGTTGACTACGATGAGACTTTCTCACCCATAGCGATGCTTAAGTCCATCCGAATCATGTTAGCAATTGCCGCATTTTATGATTATGAAATCTGGAAAATGGACGTCAAAACTGCATTCCTGAATGAATTTCTTAAAGAAGAGTTGTATATGATGCAACCAGAAGGTTTTGTCGATCCTAAAGGTGCTAACAAAGTGTGCAAGCTCCAGCGATCGATCTATGGACTTGTGCAAGCATCTCGGACTTGGAATATACGCTTTGATGAGGTGATCAAAGCATATGGTTTAATATAGACTTTCGGTGAAGACTGTATTTACAAGAAAGTAAGTGGGAGCTCTGTAGCATTTCTGATATAATATGCGGATGACATATTATTGATTGGAAATGATATAGAATTTCTGGATAGCATAAAAGGATACTTGAACAAGAGTTTTCAATGAAAGACCTCGGTGAAGCTGCTTATATATTGGGCATCAAGATCTATAGAGATAGATCAAGACGCTTAATAGGAATTTCACAAAGCACACACCTTGATAAATTTTTGAAGAAGTTCAAAATGGATCAATCAAAGAAAGGGTTCTTGCATGTGTTACAAGGTGTGAAGTTGAGTCAGACTCAAAGCCCGACCACTGTAGAAGATAGAGAGAAAATGAAAGTCATTCTCTATGTCTCAGCCATAGGTTCTATAAAGTATGCCATGCTGTGTACCAGACCATTTGTGTGCCTTGCCATGAGTTTGGCAAGGGGATACAATAGTGATCCAGGAGTGGATCACTGGACAGCTGATAACCCACAAGTATAGGGGATCGCAACCGTTTTCGAGGGTAAAGTATTTAACCCATATTTATAGATTCAACACTAGGGGAGCTAAAGAATATTTGAAGGTATTAGCAGCTGAGTTCTCAATTCAACCACAACTGGAGATTAATTATCTACATCAAAGTGATCAGTAGCAAAGTAGTTTGATAGTTTTGATAGTAGTGACAGTAGCAACGGTAACAGTAACAGTGATAGAAGTAATTTGTAGCAAGTGTAAAAGTGATGATAGCAATAGTAACACAGCAAGA
Source organism: Aegilops bicornis (assembly GCA_021605145.1). Taxonomy (NCBI): domain Eukaryota; kingdom Viridiplantae; phylum Streptophyta; class Magnoliopsida; order Poales; family Poaceae; genus Aegilops; species Aegilops bicornis. Next base: position 335,401,800 of record CM038672.1, on the reverse strand, counting down.
TCAAAAAGGTTAAATTCGTAGGCATTGGACCGGTGACATGTTGGATGATATTCATCATGCGACAGTTATAACCTTGGGCGATACGGCACTAGCTCCAGTTCATCGATATAATGTAGGCATGTATTCCGCAAATAGTCATACGTGCTTTATTAAAAGAACTTGCATGGCACCTTTTATCCTACCCTCCCGTGGCAGCGGGGTCCATATTGGAAACTAAGGGATATTAAGGCCTCCTTTTAACAGAGAACCAGAGCAAACACATAGTGAATACATGAACTCCTCAAACTACGATCATCACCGAGAGTGGGCCCGGTTGTTGTCACTCTGGGTTGTCGGATCATAACTGTAATAGGTGACTATAACTTGCAAGATCGGATCTAAAACATGGATATAATGATGAATTCATAAACAGTTCAGATTTGAGTTCATGGCACCCGGGCCCAAAGTGACAAGCATTAAGCATAGCAAAGTCAAAGCAACATCAATCTAAGAACATAGTGGATACTAGGGATCAAGCCCTAACAAAACTAACTCGTTTACATGATGAATATCATCCAACTCCTCACCGACCAGCGAGCCTACGAAGGAATTACTCACTCCCGGTGGGGAGCATCATGTAATTGGCGATGGAGATGGGTTGGTGATGACAAAGAACGAAGATCCCCCTCTCTGGAGCCCCGGACTCTAGATCTGCCCCCCCCCCCCGAGGAAGAATAGGGCTTGGCGGCGGCTCCGTCTCGTGGATCACGATAATTCTTTCTCCCTGATTTTTTTTTCTGGAAATATGTGATTTTATAATATCAGGGGGGTCATGAGCGGGGCCACCAGGTGGGTACGACCCACCTGGGCGCGCCAGGAGAGGGGGGCGTGCCCTGGTGGGTTCTACCCAACCAGGGGCCCCTCTCTGGTGGGTCTTGGCTCCAGAGAACTTTTATTTCTGCACAAAAACAACACCATGGTAGTTCTGCTGAAAACAGCGTCAGTTCAGGGTTAGTTTCATTCAAATCATGCTAATTAGAGTCCAAAACAAGAGGAAAAGCGTGAGAAAAAGTAGATACGTTGGAGACGTATCAACAACTGTCAAAATTATCCTTAGGTACCTAAGAGGACAAATGAAAAGTTTCTTGGTTATGGAGGTGATAAAGAGTTAGTCGTAAAGGGTTACGTCGATGCAAGCTTTGACACTGATCCGGATGACTTTAAGTCTCAGTCTGGATACGTATTGAAAGTGGGAGCAATTAGCTAGAGTAGGTCCATGCAGAGCATTGTAGATAGAGCATTGTAGACATAGAAATTTGCAAAATACATACGGCTTTGAATATGGCAGACCCGTTGACTAAAACTCTCTCACAAGCAAAACATTATCACAGTTTAGCACTCTTTGGATGTTAATCACATGGAGATGTGAACTAGATTATTGACTCTAGTAAACCCTTTGGGTGTTTGTCACATGGTGATGTGAACTATTGGTGTTAATCACATGGCGATGTGAACTAGATTATTGACTCTAGTGCAAGTGGGAGACTGAAGGAAATATGCCGTAGAGGCACTAATAAAGTTGTTATTTTATATTTCCTTTAAAGGTTTATTATTCATGCTAATTGTATTGATCGGAAACCTAAATACATGTGTGAATACATAAACAAATACCGTGTCCCTTGTGAGCCTCTACTAGACTAGCTTGTTGATCAAAGATGGTTAAGGTTTCCTAACCATAGACATGTGTTTTCATTTGATAACGGGATCATATCATTAGGAGAATGATGTGATGGACAAGACCCATCCGTTAGCTTAGCATAATGATCATTCAGTTTTATTGCTATTGCTTTCTTCATGTTAAATACATATTCCTTCAATTATGAGATTATGCAACTCCCGGATCCCAGAAGGATGCCTTATGTGCTATCAAATGTCACAACGTAACTGGGTGATTATAAAGATGCTCTACAGGTATTTCTGAAGGTGTTTGTTGAGTTGGCATAGATCGAGATTAGGATTTATCACTCCAAGTATCGGAGAGGTATCTCTGGGCCCTCTCGGTAATACACATCATAAGCTTGCAAGCAGACAACTAAGGAGTTAGTCACGAGGTGATGTATTATGGAACAAGCAAAGAGACTTGCCGGTAACGATATTGAACTAGGTATGAAGATATCGACAATCAAATCTCGGGCAAGTAACATACCGATGGACAAAGGGAATTACGTATTTTGTCATAATGGTTCGACCGATAAAGATCTTCATAGAATATGTAGGAGCCAATATGGGCATCTAGGTTCCGCTATTGGTTATTGACCGGGGAGGTGTCTTGGTCATGTCTACATAGTTCTCGAACCCGTAGGGTCCGCATGCTTAACGTTCGTTGATGATATAGTATTATATGAGTTATGTGATTTCGTGACCGAACGTTGTTCGGAGTCCCGGATGAGATCACAGACATGATGAGGAGTCTCTAAATGCTCGAGAGGTAAAAATTGATATATAGGACAACGATATTCGGACACCGGAAGTCTTTCGGAGGGTACCGGGTACTTATCGGGTCACCGGAAAGGAGTTTCGGGCACCCCCGGCAGGGGTATGGGCTTTATGGGGCAAGTGAGGGAACACACCAGCCCTGGTGAGCCCCTACAGAGGACTAACCTATGAGGAGGATAAAGAAAGAGGGGAGGGCAAGGAAAGTGTGGATTATGATTCCTACTTCCTTCCCTCGCCCCCTTCTTTCTTCCCCCTCGCACTACAAAAAAAAGACACATCCGTGACATTTTGGGTCGAACGATTTTTTTGTCATGCTTATGACACTTCTATGATGATAATTGTGACAAAACCCGGTATCATCATAGATGTGGTGGACTCCTACTTCTATGACACAAAATCATGACAAAAAATGGGCTTTTCGTCCTGGGCGGGCCGGAGACGCAACTTCATGACATTCTTTGGGCCGTCCATGATGGAAAAAACCGTGATAGAAGCAAGGGCAAGGAAAATATCATGGATTCCCGGTTCTGGTGGGCGGCCGGGGCAGAGCGATGCACGTTTCTCTCGTACACATATGCGCGTGGGTGCGAGGCGTTGGGCTCTAACTGAACCCGAGCGAGGCGTTCGCCAACTGAACCCGAGCGATTGCGCTGTAGGCTACGTGTTACTGAACCCGAGCGATTGCACTGCAGGCTACGTGTTACTGAACCCGAGCGATTGCACTGCAGGCTACGTGTTACTGAACCCGAGCGATCGATCGATCCCTGGCTGTTAACTGAACCCGATCGAGTGATTCCTTTGCTACTGCTGCTAACTGAAGCCGGTCTAACCTGCTGCCTCTTGATGAACAGTGAGTGTTGTTGGGGGGTTGGTTGAATGATACGTCTCCAACGTATCTATAATTTTTTATTGTTCCATGCTATTATATCATCTGTTTTGGATGTTTATGGGCTTTATTATGCACTTTTATATTATTTTTGGGACTAACCTATTAACCCAGAGCCTAGTGCCAGTTCGTGTTTTTTCCCTTGTTTGATGTTTGAAGAAAAGGAATATCAAACGGAGTCGAAACGGAATGAAACCTTCTGGAGAAGTTACTTTTGGAAAGAAAGCAATCCGGGAGACTTGGAGTGCACGTCAGGAAAGCAACGAGGGAGGCACTAGGCATGGGGGCGCGCCCACCCCCTGGGCGCGCCGTCCACCCTCATGGGCCCCTCGTGGCTCCCCCGACATATTTCTTTCTCCTATATATACCAATATACCCTAAAACCTTCAGGGAACAGAATAGATCGGGAGTTCCGCTGCCGTAAGCCTCTGTAGCCACCAAAAACAAATCGAGACACTGTTCTGGCACCCTGCCGGATGGGGGAACCCTCATCGGTGGCCATCTTCATCATCCCAGCGCTCTCCATGACGAGGAGGGAGTAGTTCACCCTCGGGGCTGAGGGTATGTACCAGTAGCTATGTGTTTGATCTCTCTCTCTCTCTCTCGCTCTCTCTCTCTCTCTCTCTCTCTCGTGTTCTTGAGGTGATACGATCTTAATGTATCGTGAGCTTTGCTATTATAGTTGGATCTTATGATGTTTCTCCCCCTCTACTCTCTTGTAATGGATTGAGTTTCCCCTTTGAAGTTATCTTATCGGATTGAGTCTTTTAATGATTTGAGAACACTTGACGTATGTCTTGCGTGGGATACCCGTGGTGACAATTGGGTATTCTATTGATCCACTTGATGTATGTTTTGGTAATCAACTTGCGAGTTCCGCCCATGAACCTATGCATAGGGGTTGGCACACGTTTTCGTCTTGATTCACCGATAGAAACTTTGGGGCACTCTTTGAGGTTCTAAGTGTTGGTTGAATAGATGAATCTGAGATTGTGTGTTGCATATCGTATAATCATACCCACGGATACTTGAGGTGACATTGGAGTATCTAGGTGACATTAGGGTTTTGGTTGATGTGTGTCTTAAGGTGTTATTTTACTACGAACTCTAGGGCTATTTGTGACACTTATAGGAATAGCCCAATGGATTGATCGGAAAGAAAAACTTTGAGGTGGTTTCATACCCTACCATAATCTCTTCGTTTGTTCTCCTCTATTAGTGACTTTGGAGTGACTCTTTGTTGCATGTTGAGGGATAGTTATATGATCCAATTATGTTATTATTGTTGAGAGAACTTGCACTAGTGAAAGTATGAACCCTAGGCCATCATTGCAATACCGTTTGTGCTCACTTTTATCATTAGTTACTGTCACGCCCAAGATGCGACCCTATCCTAAAGGAACTCGAAGGTCCCACCAAGGATAGAAGCGCATCTTGAAGACGCTTTTGCAAGGTGGATATCATTACATCAGCATTACATAATAGATGGGGATACATACAAGGCATACAAATGCCGCAAGAATACATCAATACATCATACACAAGATCAACATCCGACTACGGATGAAACACAAATAAGAACTCAAACGACATCCACCCTGCTAGACCAGGCTGCCGACTAGGAACCTAACCCCTGATCGACGAAGGAGAAGAAGAACTCCAAAACAAGTAAACATCGCTCTCGCGTCATGAGCATCGCATAACCTGTACCTTCAACTGTTGTTGTAGCAATCTGTGAGCCACGAGGACTCAGCAATCCCATTACCATGGGTATCAAGACTAGCAAAGCTTAATGGGTAAGGAAGGGGTAAGTAGTGAGGTTGCAGCAGCGGCTAAGCAAAGTATGGTGGCTAACTTACGCGTACAAGAGCGAGAAGAGAAGCAACGCAAGCGGTCATCAACTAGTAATGATCAAGAAGTGATCCTAAACTCCTACTTACGTCAAACATAACCCAAAAACCGTGTTCTCCTCTCGAACAACCCCGAAAAGATACAATCACGGTTATGCACGCGGTCGGTGTATTTTAGAAGAGTTTACTTCAAGTTTAGTACAACCGGATATTAACAAATTCCCATCTGCCACATAACCGCGGGTACGGCTTTCGAAAGTTCAAACCCTGCAGGGGTGTCCGAACTTAGCCCATGATAAGCTCTCACGATCAATGAAGGATATTCCTTCTCCCGGAAAGACCCGATCAGTCTCGGAATTCCGGTTACAAGACATTTCGACAATGGTAAAACAAGTCCAGCAAGACCTCCCGGCGTGCCGACACCCTGATAGTAGCCGCGCGTATCTCGTCTCAGGCCACGACTGGATGAGCACTATGCAGAACTAAAAATCAGCCCTCAAGTTTCCCCGAGGTGGCGCTGCAAGGGGCTCTAGTTCGGACCAACACTTAGAGAAGCATTGGCCCGGGGGCTAAAATAAAGATGACCCTCGGGTTAATTACTCCCAAGGGAAAGGTATAGGTGGTAGGTAGGCAAATGGTAAAACCAATGTTGGGCCTTGCTGGAGGAGTTTTATTCAAGGCGAACTGTCAAGGGGTTGCCATAACACCCAACCGCGTTAGGGACGCAAAATCCGGGAACATAATACCGATATGACGGAAACTAGGGCAGCAAGAGTGGAACAAAACACCAGGCATAAGGCCGAGCCTTCCACCCTTTACCAAGTATATAGATGCATTAATAATATAAGATATATTGTGATATCCCAACATAAACATAATCCAACATGGAGCAATCTTCATCTTCACCGCAACTAGCAACGCTATAAGAGGGGCTGAGCAAAAGCGATAACATAGCCAAACAACGGTTTCTTTGGGAAGGGTGACAAAGGTTAGAGGTTCATGGCAATTTGGGAGGCTTGATAAGCAAGTGGTAGGTAACGCGGCATAGCGATAGCATCGAGGCAACTAGCATAGCAATGATAGTAATGAGATCCAAGGTGATGGTCATCTTGCCTGAAATCCCGCTAGGAAGAAGACCAAATCCATGAAGTGGATGCACTAACGTAGTCGAACGGATCCTCACAATCGCAACGTTACCGGAACTAACGAGATGAAGCACAACCGGAAAGAAGCAAACAACATAGTAAACAACCATCACATAAACATGGCATGATGCACAACCAAACATGATGCATGTCCGGTTTAAAGAGGCATGGAATGGTAAAGTGCAACAAACAATACTACAAATTAAGTGGAGCTCAATATGCAACGATTTGCATATTCGACGAAACCCCACATTCAAGTATTTAGTTCACTACCGTTTATGAACCCAACAATATTAAATGTTATTAAACATGGCAAGGGGTGAAGCAGTGCGGAAGAGGCAAGGCACGAGCTTGAACTCGCTCCCCTGGTCGGCCATGGCGGACGGCCTCGGGCTTGCGCGGATCAACGGACATGCAGACAACGGGACTGGAGAGAGAGAGAGAGAGAGAGAGAGAGAGAGATGGGGAGGAGCAGAGCTTCACCATGAGGGTGTTTCTGGAGTCGTACAAGGTCGAGGCTGACCGGGGACGGAGGAGGAGTGTGCTGACAAAGACGCCATCGGTTCCGTGAAGAAGAGGAAGCAGAGAAGCATACGACGAGGAAGAAGCCTTCGGGGTCCTCGTGGTCGCGTGCGAGGGTGAGGAAGACGACGAAGAGGGTCAGGGTTCTCTCCCCGTGGTAGCAACGCAGACGACGGAGGTGTTCAGGCCGGGGATGAGCTTAAGCTCTCCTCGTCCATGGCGACGGCTATGGTGGGCGACCTACCTGGTGGCGGCGGCAGGGAGAGGGGGGAATGGAGAGAGGAGAGGCTAGGGTAGGGTTTGGGGAAGTTTTATAGGAGGGTAGGGAAGCTACCGGCCGTCAAATTAGCCGAAGCATCAACGTGGAGCCTCCTGATGGCCTGCCGTACAGGAGGTAGGAGAAGAACAGGAGGGATCGTCGCATGTAGGCTTGGCTGGGCTGAAAGGTGAGTGCAGGTGGGCTGGGGAGATGGGCTGCTGGTGCTGGTGCTGGGCTACAATGTTGCTACTGCTGCTTTCCTTCTTCTCTTTTCTTCAAACAGAAAACAAGACAGAAAAGCACAAGTACAATGAGTATATCCCTGGGGTCCAGAATTTGTGCAGAATTTGAATAAATTGCCTTGGGTATTTTTAGAGGTAGAAAAATAATTCAAGTTTGAAATTAATTCAGACTTGAGCCATTTTTGAACCCTACCAAAACAACTCCAAAGGATCTGAAATTTGGCAGAGAGGGTGTAGGCATGGTGTAATATTTACAGAAAATAAGTGAACATTTTACTGGGACAGGAAAATGCCACTTGCAATAAATGTGTGAGAATTGATAGGAAGAAGCTAGTCATGGGGTGTTGCACTTGATGATGGTTTAGATGGAAGGGCAAGATGGAAGAGCGAAGAAGATGAGGAGAGGGAGTTCACAAATGTAACAAGCCCACCACAAATATACACACGAAAAATATGCACACTACAATGATGATCATGATAATGCAACATAAATGACAAAGGCAACATCACATCATGAAGCATATAACAAGGCAAGGATGGCGCAATGTAATATAATAAAAGATGAACATGAAGCAAGAAGCAAAACGACAATGGCACACCTCATTATCATGCCAACAGCATAGGGAAAAGAAATATGCAAAACAATTATGATAATGCACAACCATAATAAACACACGTCAACAACTAAAATAAATGAAAGGGCAACTGAAGCATCGGACTCGGGGCGTTATAGTTACCTTGCTGTTTTTATATTTTCAGATTACAAAAACCTATATCTACCATCTATATTGCACTTGTATCACCATCTCTTCGCCGAACTAGTGCACCTATACAATTTACCATTGTATTGGGTGTGTTGGGGACACAAGAGACTCTTTGTTATTTGGTTGCAGTGTTGTTTGAGAGAGACCATCTTCATCCTACGCCTCCCACGGATTGATAAACCTTAGGTCATCCACTTGAGGGAAATTTGCTACTGTCCTACAAACCTCTGCACTTGGAGACCCAACAACGTTTACAAGAAGAAGGTTGTGTAGTAGACATCAAGCTCTTTTATGGCGCTGTTGCCGGGGAGGTGTGTGCTTGAAGGAATATCTTTAGATCTTGCAATCGAATCTTTTAGTTTCTTGTTTTAGAACTAGTCTATTTTATAAAAGAAAACTAAAAAAATGGAATTGAGTTTACCTCATACGCTTCATCTTTTTAATATCTTTCATGAGAATGATGGGAAGGAAAATTGTGCTCAAGTGCTAGAAGAAGAATGCATTAGAATGTTTGGCACTAAATCTTTGTATGATGAGCATGATTTCAATGTTGTTAGTATGAATTCTTTGAATATCCATGATGCTAATGATATTCAAAGCCACAAGCTTGGGGATGCTATGTTTGATGAAGATGATATGTTTTGTCCCCCAAGTTTTGATGAGCAAATTTATTATGATGAAAGCATGCCTCCTATCTTCATGATTATTGTGATGACACGTATGCTATAAAGAATAATGATAACCATGAAACTTGTCATCTTGATCTTAATTTTCAATCACATGATAGTTATTTTGTTGAGTTTGCTCCCACTACTATTGACGAGAATAAATTTGCTTATGTGGAGAGTAATAAAATTTCTATGCAAGTAGATCATGAAAAGAATGCTTTATGTGCTGGTTATATTGTTGAATTCATTCATGATGCTACTGAAAGTTATTATGAGAGAGGAACATATGCTTCTACATATTGCAATAATATCAAGTTTCCTCTCTATGTGCTTAAAGTTTTAAAGTTATGCTTGTTTTGCCTTCCTATACTAGTTGACTATTGTTCCCATAAGTTGTTTGCTCACAAAATCCCTATGCATAGGAAGTGGTTTAGACTTAAATGTTCTAGTCATATTCTTCATGATGCTCTCTTTATGTTTCGATTCTTATATTTTATGTGAGCATCATTGAAATTATCATGCCTAGCTAGGGGCGTTAAACGTTAGCGCTTGTTGGGAGGCAACCCAATTTTATTTTAGTTTCTTGCTTTTTGGTTCTGCTTAGGAATAAATAATCTATCTAGCTTCTGTTTATATGTGGTTTTGTGTTTTAATTAGTGTTTGTGCCAAGTAGAACCTTTGGTAAGACTTGGGTGAAGTCTTTATGATCATGCTAAAAAAACAGAAACTTTAGCGCTCACGAGATTAGCTAAAACTTTTTACTGGAGAGTTCTATTTAGTTGATTCTTTTTGCAGATGATTACTAGACAAATTCCTCAGGTCCACCAATTTATTTTAGAATTTTTGGAGTTCCAGAAGTTTGCGTTAGTTACAGATTACTACAGACTGTTCTGTTTTTGACAGATTCTGTTTTTCGTGTGTTGTTTGCTTATTTTGATGAATCTATGGCTAGTAAAATAATTTATAAACCATAGAGAAGTTGTAATACAGTAGATTCAACACCAATACAAATAAAGAATGAGTTCATTACAGTACCTTTAAGTAGTGTTTTGTTTTCTTTCACTAACGGAGCTTACAAGTTTTCTGTTAAGTTTTGTGTTGTGAAGTTTTCAAGTTTTGGGTAAAGATTCGATGGACTATGTAATAAGGAGTGGAAAGAGCCTAAGCTTGGGGAAGACCAATGCACCCCAAGGTAATAATCAAGGATAACCAAGCGTCTAAGCTTGGGGATGCCCTGGAAGGCATCCCCACTTTCGTCTTCGTTCATCGGTAACTTTACTTGGAGCTATATTTTTATTCACCACATGATATGTGTTTTGCTTGGCGCGTCGTTTTATTTTCTTTAAGATTTGCTTTCTGTTTGAATAAAATACTAAGATGCAAAATTCTTAAATGTTAGAGAGTCTTCACATAGTTGCATAATTATTAAACTACTCATTGATCTTCACTTATATCTTCCGGAGTAGTTTGTCGGTTGCTCTAGTGCTTCACTTATATATTTTAGAGCACGACGGTGGTTTTATTTTGAAAGAAGTAGATGAACTCTCGTGCTTCACATATATTATTTTGAGAGTCCTAAACAGCATGGTAATTTGCTTGGGTTATGAAACTAATCCTAATATGATGGGCATCCAAGATGGGTATAATAAAAAAATTTCATATAAAGTGCATTGAATACTAAGAGAAGTTTGATACTTGATGATTGTTTTGAGATATCGAGATAGTGATATTAAAGTTGTGGTAGTTGAGTAGTTGTGATTTTGAGAAATACTTGTGTTGAAGTTTGCAAGTCCCGCAGTATGCACGTATGGTAAACGTTATGTAACAAATTTGAAACATGAGGTCTTCTTTGATTGTCTTCCTTATGAGTGGCGGTCGGGGACGAGCGATGGTCTTTTCCTACCAATCTATCCCCCTAGGAGCATGCACGTAGTGCTTGGTTTTGATGACTTGTAGATTTTTGCAATAAGTATGTGAGTTCTTTATGACTAATGTTGAGTCCATGGATTATACGCACTCTCACCTTTCAATCATTGCTAGCCTCTTGATGCGTGCATTGCCCTTTCTCACATTGAGAGTTGGTGCAAACTTCGCTGGTGCATCCAAACCCCGTGATATGATACGCTCTTTCACACATAAACCTCCTTATATCTTCCTCAAAACAGCCACCATACCTACCTATTATGGCATTTCCATAGCCATTCCGAGATATATTGCCATGCAACTTTCCACCATTCCGTTTATCATGACACGTTCATCATTGTCATATTGCTTTGCATGATCATGTAGTTGACATAGTATTTGTGGCAAAGCCACCGTTCATAATTCTTTCATACATGTCGCTCTTGGTTCATTGCATATCCCGGTACACCACCGGAGGCATTCATATAGAGTCATACTCTGTTCTAGTATCGAGTTGTAATCATTGAGTTGTAAATAAATAGAAGTGTGATGATCATCATTTTCTATAGCATTGTCCCAAGTAAGGAATAAAAAAAAGGAGAGAAAGGCCATAAAAAAAAGAGAAGATCCAAAAAGAAAAAAATGAGAGAAAAAGAGAGAAGGGACAATGTTACTATCCTTTTACCACACTCGTGCTTCAAAGTAGCACCATAATCTTCATGATAGAGAGTCTCTTGTTTTGTCACTTTCATATACTAGTGGGAATTTTTCATTATAGAACTTGGCTTGTATATTCCAACAATGGGCCTCCTCAAGTGCCCTAGGTCTTCGTGAGCAAGCAAGTTGGATGCACACCCACTTAGTTTCTTTTGTTGAGCTTTCATACATTTATAGCTCTAGTGCATCCGTTGCATGGCAATCCCTACTCCTTGCATTAACATCAATCGATGGGCATATCCATAGCTCATTGATTAGCCTCGTTGATGTGAGACTTTCTCCTTTTTTTGTTTTCTCCACATAACCCCCAACATCATATTCTATTCCACCCATAGTGCTATATCCATGGCTCACGCTCATGTATTGCGTGTGAAGGTTGAAAAAGTTTGAGATTACTAAAGTATGAAACAATTGCTTGGCTTGTCATTGGGGTTGTGCATGATAAGAGCATTCTTGTGTGACAAAAATGGAGCATGACTAAACTATATGATTTTGTAGGGACGGACTTTTTTTAGCCATGTTATTTTGAGAAGACATGATTGCTTAGTTAGTATGCTTGAAGTATTATTATTTTTATGTCAATATTAAACTTTTGTCTTGAATCTTATGGATCTGAATATTCTTGCCACAATAAAGAGAATTACATGGATAAATATGTTAGGTAGCATTCCACATTAAAAATTCTGTTTTTATCATTCACCTACTCGAGGACGAGAAGGAATTAAGCTTGGGGATGCTGATACGTCTCCAATGTATCTATAATTTTTTATTATTCCTTGCTATTATATCATCTGTTTTGGATGTTTATGGGCTTTATTATGCACTTTTATATTATTTTTGGGACTAACCTATTAACCCAGAGCCCAGTGCCAGTTCCTGTTTCCCTTGTTTCAGTGTTTCGAAGAAAAGGAATATCAAACGGAGTCGAAACGGAATGAAACCTTCTGGAGAAGTTACTTTTGGAAAGAAAGCAATCCGGGAGACTTGAAGTGCACGTCAGGAAAGCAACGAGGGAGGCACGAGGTAGGGGGGGCGCGCCCACCCCCCTTGGGCGCGCCCTCCACCCTCGTGGGCCCCTCGTGGCTCCCCTGACATATTTCTTCCTCCTATTTATAACAATATACCCTAAAAACTTCGGGGAACAGAATAGATCGGGAGTTCCGCCGCCGTAAGACTCTGTAGCCACCAAAAACAAATCGGGACCTGTTCAAGACCCTGCCGGAGGGGGGGAACCCTCACCAGTGGCCATCTTCATCATCCCGACGCTCTCCATGATGAGGAGGGAGTAGTTCACCCTCGGGGCTGAGGGTATGTACCAGTAGCTAAGTGTTTGATCTCTCTCTCTCTCTCTCTCTCTCTCTCTCTCTCTCTCTCTCTTGTTCTTGAGGTGATATGATCTTGATGTATCGCGAGCTTTGCTATTATAGTTGGATCTTATGATGTTCGCCCCCTCTACTCTCTTGTAATGGATTGAGTTTCCCGTTTTGTCGGTGTACTAAAATAGGGGTACCTTAGTACCCCGAACTTGTGCACGGGCAGTCGCAGCGTCCCCGTGGCAAGCCTCGTCGGGCGTCCGCCAAGACCCTCCGCAGCCATTCAGAAGACAAGACCCCGGCAAGAGGAGCTTGCCGGGAAGGCCTCTCTAGGCACAGACAAGGCCCCGACAAGAAGAGCTTGTCGGGAAAGCCGCTCCAGGAACGCAGAAGACAAGGCCCCGGCAAGAGGAGCTTGCCGGGAAGGCTCGGAGCGCGACAAGTATCCGGCGCGACAAAGGATTTGGCAGCGGCAAGGCGCTTGCATGACATGCAACTTCTCTCCGTCTCGCTCCAGCTCACCCGGCGACGTGTCGCCATGGGACCGTTCCATGGCGGCGTGTCGGCGGCTGTGCAGCCAGCGGAGAGCAGCGATAAGCGGCTGATAGGCTCGCCATCGTGGCGGCGGAGGCGCACTGACGGTCTCTGTTACCTTTGTTTGGGCGACAACGACGGGCATTTATTGCTTCTGTCCCTTGCCGTCGAGTTAGGTATTTTGCATCGTACACTGTTCAAGTAGGTGTACCAACTCCTGTTTTACATTTGTACCCCGCCTATGTTGCAACCTGCCTGATACCACTTGAGCATATAAAAGGAGGCCCGAGTGCAACGTGAAGGGGTTCGGTTCCATGAGTTCCATGAGTTGGGCTGGTTCGATTCATTCGACTGGCCGTAGACTAGACACACTCACGCTATGTTTTGTAGCTCGCATGGCTCCCTAGTAAGAACACAATAGATCAAACAAGCAGCAGTAGGAGTTTTATCTCTCCGGAGAGCTCGAAGCTGGGTAAACCGCTTCGTGTGCATCGCCTCGATCCGCTCTCCGTCGATCTCCGCCCCTCCGAACCACAAGGGGCCTGGTCCGCCCGGCCCCATAGGTGTTCGTGGGTACGATCAGCCTCCCCGACAACTTTGGCGCGCCAGGTAGCGGGCGTCGAGGCCGTGTGAATCTGATCCGGCGTTCACACGAGCAGCGTCATCAACATCTTCCTCGACATGCCACCGAAGAAGAAGGCTTGGCGGCAGCAGAGCCGTCGCGTCGTACCCACCCTCACCACAGCGAACGGGTGGTGGGGCGGCAACGCCCGGAGAGCGAAGCGCCGATGAAGGTGTTCGCGGCGTTGCCAAGTCCAAGGACAAGGCACCGCAAACCTCGGCGTCCGCGCATCCCGCGCCCGTCTCAGAGACGCGGGACCAACAACGTCATGGCGTTCACAACGCCATACGTTAGCTGGATCGAGACCCTCAAGACCAGCATGCGGCGCCAACATGCTTGTACGAGTGAGATACGGTCGCCGGACGGGCGCTGCTCCTTCTAACATAGTTAGAAGTCCGGCGTGTCCCGCTCCTCGCACCGTTCTCCAATGCCACCCACTACTCCAGCAGAAGCTCGGCAAGAGCTCAGCTACTCCTCGACTACCCTCCAACGGCCGACAAGGTCGGCGAGTGGAGGGCCACTATCGAGCCTCATCGGCTTTGCCAGCGGCGACACTCGCGGCAACCAACGCCATCGCCGTTGCCGCGAGACGACAAGGCACGAGCCGATGGCGACGAGATTGTCGGAGGTGCAACCACCGTGCACTCTCCGCCAAGAAGGCCAAGATCGCCGACTCATCGGATCCACCTCGACAGCGACTCCACTGCATCGTATGATCCGCGAGCTCGCCGTGATCAGCGCCAAGTTCTTCATGAGCGACAACAAGAGGACGCTCGAACTCGCATCGAGCGCCGAAGAAGCGCGACGTCAATCCGACAAGCGCTGGGCCTTCTGTTGACATGCACGCGCCCGGAGGGGCCAGCGACTTGCCGTCTGCGGTAGGTTGCCCTGCGTTCACTCGTGAGCTGCGACAAGTCCAAAGGGCCCAGCCAGAAAAACTTCAAGCCAGACGTGCCGGAGAAGTATGATGGCGGGACGCACCCGTCGGAGTTCCTCAGCATCTACACCATCGCGGTGCAGGCTGCGGGGGACGGGACGACAAGATCCTCGCCAACTACTTCCCGCTCGTACTCAAGCCCAACGTCAGATCTTGGCTCATGCACTTGCCGGACAGCTCCATATCCTCCTGGGCAGATCTGTGCCATCGGTTTGTTGGCGCCTTCACGGTGGCCACAAACCTCATGGCCAAGAGAGTGACCTTCACTTGCTCGCCCGGAAGGAAGGAGAGTCCTGCGCAAGTTCATTGAGAGGTTCAGCCGTGTGCACTACAACATCCTGTGACGTCCACCCTGCCAGCGGTGATCAGCGCATTTCATCGTAATGTGCGGAACCGCAGGATGAGGAGGAGATGGCGATGTGCAAAGTCAAGGGCGTCGGTGAGCTGTGTCGCCTTGGCCGACAAGTGTGCACGCCACGAGGAAGGGAGGAGACTCCGGAGAGAATGCGAAGCAGGATCTGACAGTGATGACACCGCTCCGGCAAAGAAGGGCCGGCGGCGAGGCAACAGGAAGAAGAAGGCCAGAGAAGTGCTAGCAGTCGAGCAGTCCAGCAATGGAGGTGGCGACAAGAACGCCAAGGCTTGTGGCTCCGGCAAGGAGGTTGCCGCCGACGCCAACCACCAGTCGGTGGCGGCCGCCGACAAGCAGGACAGCTCCGGCAAGCGATCTTGCAAGATCCACCGCACCAAGGGCCACGACCTCCAGAGCTGCAAGAAAGTCGAGCAGCTTGTCGAACAGAGAGCTGAGTACGAAGGCGCGACACGGAGAAGGCCCATGAAGGTGCAGGGGAGCAAGCAAGAAACGTCGGGGAGGACGCCTTGGCAGCAAAGTCAAGCAGCGACAAGGAGATCGACCTCCCAGCGGCGCGACAAGGATGAAGATGATGATGACGACGAAGATATGGAGGACGACGGCGCCGATGAGCAGGAGTTTCGTAAAGCCACATAGGTTCTCTACGTTGGCGGAGGTGCTTCCACGCATACCTCCCACCGCCAACTCAAGCAATGGATGCGGAGGTCAATGCAGCGGAACCATCCGTAGAGTCACGCAAGCCTCTGAAGTGGTCCAGACGCCTATCATTTTTGATATTGAGGACCACCACGATCGCATAACTGCGGTCGGGTGCTTGCCGATGTTGGTCTCTCCAACCATCCGCAACCTCAAGGTCACAAAATGTTAGTTAATGGCGGGGCGGCTTGAATCGATCTCCTCCACGGTGCTCGAAGCTTCAAATCCTCGACGGCGAGCTCGAAGAGACCGGTACCTTCAAGGAATCAATCCGGGAAGGAGCAAGCCGAAGGGAAGATTACGTTGCGGTCACATTTGGCAGCGAAGTTGAACTTCAGGACTGAGAGGGTTACATTTGGCGTTGCCGATTTCCCATTACCTTACAATGGGATACTTGGCAAATCCGGCACTCGCCAAGTTCATGGCGGCCTCTCACTACGCCTACAACCTACTCAAGATGCCAGGGCCGATAAGCGTCATCTCTGTCACGGCGACAAGAAGGATGCCCTTATCTGTGCCGACGAGATCTACCGGGATGCAGCAGCGCGACAGACTGCCCAACACTTGCGCTGAAGCTCCGGGGAAGAAGACCAAGTCCAAGTCCGGCAAGGGCTCGATGCTCACTCACGGCAAGCGCACCTCTTGGTGCTGCGCGCTACCGTCGAGGACGCACCATCGAGCTCCACCGGCAAGTGCAAGAAGATGGTGGCTCCGCCGAAGACCAAGAAGGTGCCCGCCAAGGAGGGCGGCGCTGGTGGTACCTTCACCATCGGTGCCTCTCTCGACCCCAAATAGGAAGGCGCTCGTTGCTTTCTTGCGGGCGAATGTCGGCGTGTTTGCATGGCAACCGTCGATATCCCGGTGTTCCCAGGAAAGTGATTGAGCACCGCTGGCCGTTTTGTCCTCATCTTGCGACCCGTCGAAGAAAAAAGTCGAAAGCAAGCGGTGGGCGCCAAGAATTCATAGCGAAGAGATCAAGAAACCGGAAGCAGCAGGCCTTGTCGAGGAGTGCTCCATCCTCGTGGTTGGCCAATCCACAGTCGTCGTCGCCAAAGCAAATGGGAAATGGAGACTTTGTATTGACTTCACGGATGTTAATAAAGCTTGTCCCAAAGATCCGTTTCCCTTGCCGCGCATCGACCAGATTGTTGACTCCACGGCTGGATGTGATTTGCTTTCGTTTCTTGATGCCTACTCAGGATACCATCAGATCTTCATGGCTGAAGAAGATGAGGAGAAGACCGCATTCATCACACCATGTGGCACATACTGTTTCATACGGATGCCTTTCGGTTTGAAGAATGCTTTGGTTCAACATTTGCAAGGGTAGTCCATGACGCTTTTAAGCCGCAGATGCACAGAAATGTAGAAGCCTACATGGATGACATAGTGGTCAAAAGCAAGGACAAAGCAACTCTGGTTCAAGATTTGGACGAGACCTTTGCAAATCTCCGCAAGATCAACCTCGAACTCAACCCCGAGAAGTGCGTGTTTGGAGTCCCTTCCGGCAAGCTTCTCGGGTTCTTCGTGTCTAAGCGAGGAATTGAAGCTAATCCCGACAAGATCAAGGCCATTGAGTAGATTGAAGCACCAAAGCGCGTCAAGGATGTACGAAGACTTGCCGGTTGCGTGGCTGCTCTCAGCAGGTTTATTTCTAGGTCTGCTGAGCGCCCTGCCATTTTCAAGATTTTGAAAAAGGCAGGTCGATAAAATGGACTCCTCGGCGGAGGCTGCGCTGCGAGACTTGAAGAGATACATCCTCCACTCCAACACTTGTCGCACCTAGACCACAAGAGAAGTTTCTGCTATATATAGCGGCAACCAATCAAGTGGTTAGTGCTGCGTTAGTGGCGGAGAGGAAGGCGGATGATGAGCCAGCAACCACGGCAAACACATCCAGCGACAAGCGGGGGCTTCGCCGACAAGCTCTGGTCCCGACAAGGATGAGTCCAGCGCAGAATCGTGAGCAGATCACGAGAAAAGGATGGTGCAGCGCCAGATCTACTTTGTCGGTTCCCTTCTGCAGGGGCTAGGTCAAGGTACTCTGGTGTGGAAAAATTGCTTTCGGCCTCCTCATGGCCTCGAGAAAGCTGCGCCATTACTTCCAAGCACATGAGATCACAGTTGTCACTCGCTTTCGGCTGAAGAGGATACTGCAGAATCCGAAGCGGCAGGCGGGATTGTCGAGTGGGCCTTTGGAGCTGTCAAGCTTTGGTCTCAAGTTTGAAAGCACATCAACTATCCAAAGCGAGCCTTGGCAGAATTCATAGCAGAATGGGCGTAGCGCCGGATGAAGAGATTCGGAGACGAGCATTCCCGTCAAAGAAGCAAGCAAAGAGTGGCTGATGTACTTTGATGGTGCCTTCTCGCTGCAAAGCGCCCGGTGCCGGCGTGCTGCTTATCGCACCCACCGGAGAGCACCTCAAATCGTCGTCCGGATGCACTTTCCCAAGGAGCAAGCGACAAACAATACCGCAGAGTATGAAGGTTTGCTTGCCGGTCTCGGGATCGCAATGGACCTTGGGATCAAGAAGCTTATTGTCGTGGGTGACTCGCAACTCGTCATCCGCCAAGTCAACAAAGATTACGAGTCCATTGATGGAAGCCTACGTCGATGAAGTGAGGAAGCTGGAAGAGCATTTTGACGGCACCGCAAATGGAACATGTTCCAAGAGCTCGAGAATGATATTGCTAATGGTGCATCAAAGTCGCGCGCCTCAAGCTACACAATGGAACCAGGGATCTTTGTGCTCAAGCTGACTCAACCAACCGTAACACCATCAACGAGGCAGAATAAGAAGAGGAAGTTGGCCTCTGGTGACTATTTTCCGACAGAGCTTCCCGAAGCCGTCGTTGCAAAGGTCCCCAAGATCAACACCAACAGTGCTGAGGAGCAGTCTGCTCCGACAGACCCCAGGGTTTGTTTCGTTGAAGCAGACGTTCCCGACAAGTCTTGCTCCGGCAAGCTTGTCGGGGAGCATCAAGCTCGGCGGGCCGCGAGTCCTCGCCGTGGAAGCTGATGTTCCCTTGGCAGCAGATGCGCCTTTAGTCCTTGTTGTCGAGCCACAAGCTCCAAAGATGGACGCAGCAGATTGTCCATTTCCTTGAGACAGAGAACTTCCCAAAGAGCGGGAAGAAGCGGAAAGAGTAGCCCGGCAGTCAAGTATGTACCGGTTTGTCGACATACTGCATGTAAGAAGACTCAACGGTGTGAAATTGAAGTGTATTCCTGTGAAGGTGGATGTAAGGCTGTTGGCGAGAGATACATGGAGGCATATGTGGTCACCACATTGGCGCAAGAGCACTTGCCGGCAAAGCTTTTCGGCAAGGTTTCTTCCGCCGACAGCCCTCCGTGATGCAACTGCACAAGTAACCAAGTGTGAAGCGTGCAGTTCCATTCCAAGCAGATACACCAGCCAGCTCAAGCTCTCCGGACGATCCCTTTATCCTGGCCATTTTCGGTCAGGGGCTCGACATCCTCGGCCCCTTCCTCGAGCTGTCGGGGCTTTGAGTACTTATGCGTGCGCCATCGACAAGTTCACAAAGTGGCCGGAAGTGGAAGCGATGAGGAAGGTGACCGCCTGATCGGCGATCAAGTTCTTGGTCGATTGTTTGCCGTTTGGAATCCCTAACAAGATCATCACCGACAACGGCACACAATTTCTGATCGCACCTTCATGCAATCGTCCAAGACCTTGGCGCCAAAGGTCTGCTTTGCTTCCGTTGCTCACCCGAGAAGCAGCGGTCAAGCGAAGGGCAAATCTTTGAAGTCTGCGAACTCAAGACCAGAATTTTCGACAGGCTGCACAAGTGCGCAAGAAAGCTGGATCGAGGAGCTGCGGTGGTTCTTTGGTCGATCGGAACGACGCCAAATCGAGCCAGCGGCCAGGCACCCTTTGCTCTAGTCTATGGAGCAGAGGCAGTTCTCCCCACGGAACTCGTATCTGGATCGCCTCGGTACTCGCTTATGACGAAGCTTGAGCAAGAGCAGCAGCTGCGACAAGATGACGCTGCTCCTCGAGGAGGATCGTCTTCAGCCATTGTCGAGCCGCTCGCTACCAACAAGCCCTGCGTCGCTACCATAGCCGCAGGGTTAGTGCCGTAAGTCTCGAGGAAGGCGACCTTGTTCTTGTGCGTTCAGTCTGCCAAGAATTCAAACAAGTTGGCCTTGAAGTGGGAAGGCCCTTATCGGGTGAAACGAGTCACTAGGCCTGGCGCTGTCCGCCTTGAGACCGAAGATGGCATTCCGGTGAGCAACTCCTGGAACATTGAGCATCTTCGTAAGTTTTACCCATAGGGCGCGGTTGTCGAAACCCGTTCCGGCAACCACCTTTTGTACAAGTCTTGCCGCAGTTGCATGTAATCCTTTGTACAAAGTCGGGCGCAGACCCCGTGCATCAGTAAAAGCTCGTGTGTTGCGCACAACTTGCCAACTTCATGCTTTCATCAATTTATTGCATGCTTTGGCTAACACTTTGTGCAGCAACAACACCCGGTAAGCAGAATCGAGCCGCTAGGCTCCATAACGTTATTTCCTCTTCTTTTTCTTCTCTCAAAGAAAGGAAGGCTCCCTCGCGCACAAGTTAACCAGGGGGGAGGAGGAGATAATACTATGGACCAGGGACGCTCGAGGAAGTTCCACCTCATCGGGACGCAAGAGACGGAAAAGCTAAGTTGCCAAAGTTTGAGCAATCAATTTTAAATTTTTAAGTTATCTTCCTCGAGCGATAGTACTTTGTATGGAAAACCTGTCTTGCAGAGGAACCAAATCGTGACTGGTCGCGCCCTTACTTTGTTTCAAGTCCGCTCAACAACTTAAGTCATTGCGGCTAGTCCGCGACAAGGTTGCTTGTCGGTGGCGACCCTTGACGAAGCTGCTGAAGTTCCGCACTTTCGGCGCTCATGACAAGGGTGCTCTGCACCGCAAGTTTCCACTGAAAAGCGTGGGGTAATAACATACAAAGCCAAGAGTCGAGTAAAGGAAGTAACGTAGCAAATGTTGCCCGTAATAAAGTTATATTACAAAAATAACTTATCGCGGCCTTTGGCTTCATCGTTCTCGAACTGAATTAACAGCGAAGAGGAGAAGAAGGGCTGGTACCCAAGCCCGGCAAGCCGAGCTGCCGGGGTCTGCGGCAAGCCAGAGTTGCCAGGGGCTGCGGCAAGCCAGAGTTGCCGGGGGCTGCGGCAAGCCAGAGTCGCCGGGAGCTGCGGCAAGCCAGAGTTGCCGGGGGCTGAGATATCAGATAAGCCCTTCATCCTTTTTCAAGCATCCCTTTTTCATTAAAAACATTCTACTCGGATACAATCCGTGGGGAATGAAAAACATGAAAGAGAGGATTACAAGTTTTAAATGCAGATAAGGCCGAAGGCTTACAAATTAAAAAGATAAGATGCCCGTAATCCTTTTCTGTCCCTCTTTTTCGTGAGGTAGGTCAAGGAGGCGAGAAGGGCAAAAAGCGCCTAGGCGAGCTACAGTGCCGAAGGCACCAAGGGAACATCCCGGAGCTCCCGAGGGCTTGACGGAGATGGCAGCGCCGAGGCGGGGCTCGATGGCGGGCGGCGGGGCGTCGGCCGCTGTCGAGGGCACTACGCCCTCGTACTCCGACAGCGGCTTTGTCGCCATCCCTCTTCCCTTCCGCAGCCTCCCCTCGCTAGTCGCCCAAGGAGACGACCCGGGGAGTTCAAGGAGCCGGCGACGGATGATGGGGTCGCCCGGCCTGCAAGCGGCGCCCGACAACTAATCGGGCCCGCTACCCTCGTCGTCGTTGTCGCTCTCCTCCTCGTCACTCTCGCTCGAGGAATCTTTCTTGTCGGAGGAGCTATCCACACAGCACTTCGCCCGAGTACCGAGATATCCGAAGACCTTGACGGAGAGGAGATCACCCTCCATTAACTTAAAATGGAGGGTAAACCCCGCCCTCAGGCTGTGGATGCGAGTGAACGTCTTCCACCCACGATCAAGATACATCACATTAGGGGCTGGGAATACAACACGGACTCGCATGCCGCTGATTCCACATCCCCTCATGTGCAGTCTCAGTGTTTCGGGCGGATCCGACTCCATCGCGCTCGCGAACGGAGCTGGAAGCCGGAGGTGACGACGAGGCGCCCGGCGCAGCCTGAAGAAGAACTCGCAAGGGTCGTCCCCTGTATGGACCGCCCGCGAGGAGGGGAACCGCCGGCCCGGAAGCGGAGAGGCGGCGCCGCCCGTCCGCCTCTTCCCGAGCGCCTCGACCTCGTCCACGACCTCGCCCCTCCTCTTCCTCTTGTGGCTGGCTCTGCCGCCCGGGCGTGGGGTTGGGAGGGGAGTGCTGTCTAGCGGCGACCCTCGCCGCCACCGATGAAGAACCAAGGTTCCTTTTCTCCATGGCGAATGAGAGAAAGGAGAGCAGAAACTGAGGAAAGAAGGAGATGGGAGAGTGCGGGCTTCTGCGCTCCCCTTGATCTTTTAAGGAAGCAAGGTGGGGCTCGACCGCCCCTTTCGACAAATCAGGGCATAGGAAGAGCAGGGAATCGGGGCCGACCTGCTGCCTCTGCTCAGAACGCCCAGCTTTTCCACTTCCACCGTCCATGAACCCAAAAGCATGGGAACCACGTGGCGGGGATGCAGAACTGAGGCGACGGTCGACGCCGCACTGAATTGGCGCGATGCCGTTCTGGGAACGCGGCGGATCTGAGTGGGTTTGGTTTGGACCCAGGGCAGCGTGCCGTGCCCTGTTTTGGGCCTGGCCAACAGCGCTCGGCACCGTGTATGGCCCAGACCGGGGCTCTGTCGGTGTACTAAAATAGGGGTACCTTAGTACCCGAACTTGTCTGCACGGCGCCGCATCGTCCCGTGGCGAGCCTGCGCCGGGCGTCCGCCATGACCCTCCGCAGCCATTCGAAGACAAGACCGCGGCAAGAGGAGCTTGCCGGAAGGCCTCTCTAGGCACGCAGACAAGGCCCCGACAAGAAGAGCTTGTCGGGAAAGCCGCTCGAGCACGCAGAAGAGAAGGCCCGGCAAGAGGAGCTTGCGGGAAGGCTCGAGTGCGACAAGTATCCGGCGCGACAAAGGATTCGACGCGGCAAAGGCGCTTGCCGCGGCATGCAACTTCTCTCCGTCTCCGCTCCAGCTCACCCAGCGGCGTGTCGCCATGGGACCGTTCCATGGGCGGCGTGTCGGCGGCTGTGCAGCCAGCGGAGAGCAGCGATAAGCGGCAGCAGGCTCGCCATCGTGGCGGCGGAGGCGCACTGACGATCTCTGTTACACTTTGTTTGGGCGACAACGACGGGCATTTATTATACATCCCTTGCCGCCGAGTTAGGTATTTTGCACCATAACCTTTGTTCAAGTAGGTGTACCAACTCCTGTTTTACATTTGTACCCCGCCTATGTTGCCACCGCCGAGACCCCTTGAGCATATAAAAGGAGGCCCGAGTGCAACGTAGAGGGGTTCGGTTCCATGAGTTCCGCAGGTTCGGTTCATGAGTTCCGCAGGTTGGGCTGGTTCGATTCATTCGACTGGCCGTAGACTAGACACACTCACGCTAGGTTTTGTAGCTCACATGGCTCCCTAGTAAGAACACAATAGATCAAACAAGCAGCAGTAGGAGTTTTATCTCTCCGGAGAGCTCCGAAGCTGGGTAAACCGCTCGTGTGCATCGCCTCGATCCGCTCTTCGTGCAATCTCCGCCCCCCTCCGAACCACAAGGGGCCTGGTCCGCCGGCCCCATAGATGTTCGTGGGTACGATCAGCCTTCCCCGACAGCTTTGTAGTTATCTTATCAGATTGAGTCTTTTAATGATTTGAGAACACTTGATGTATGTCTTGCGTGGGATACCCGTGGTGACAATGGGGTATTCTATTGATCCACTTGATGTATGTTTTGGTGATCAACTTGCGGGTTCCGCCCATGAACCTATGCATAGGGGTTGTCACACGTTTTCGTCTTGATTCTCCGGTAGAAACTTTGGGGCACTCTTTGAGGTTCTAAGTGTTGGTTGAATTGATGAATCTGAGATTTTGTGATGCATATCGTATAATTACCCACGGATACTTGAGGTGACATTGGAGTATCTAGGTGACATTAGGGTTTTGGTTGATGTGTGTCTTAAGGTGTTATTTTACTACGAACTCTAGGGCTGTTTGTGACACTTATAGGAATAGCCCAATGGATTGATCGGAAAGAATAACTTTAAGGTGGTTTCATACCCTACCATAATCTCTTCGTTTGTTCTCCGCTATTAGTGACTTTGGAGCTTCTCTTTGTTGCATGTTAAGGGATAGTTATATGATCCAATTATGTTATTATTGTTGAGAGAACTTGCACTAGTAAAAGTATGGACCCTAGGCCTTGTTTCCTATCATTGAAATACCGTTTGTGCTCACTTGTATCATTAGTTACCTTTCTGTTTTTATATTTTCAGATTACAAAAACCTATATCTACCATCTATATTGCACTTGTATCACCATCTCTTCGCCGGACTAGTGCACCTATACAATTTACCATTGTATTGGGTGTGTTGGGGACACAAGAGACTCTTTGTTATTTGGTTGCAGGGTTGTTTGAGAGAGACCATCTTCATCCCTCGCCTCCCAGCATTGATAAACCTTAGGTCATCCACTTGAGGGAAATTTGCTACTGCCCTACAAACCTTTGCACTTGGAGGCCCAACAACGTCTACAAGAAGAAGGTTGTGTAGTAGACATCAATGAACAGGTCCAGGTGGGGGTTGGATGAACAGGACCCCGTGGTAGTAGAGGCCATTGTCGCTGGATGAACAGGACTCCGATCGAGCTAGTTGGGGGTGGATGAACAGGACCCCATGGAGGGCTGGATGAACAGCAGCTGGCGGAGGGCTGGTTGAACAGTAGCTGGCGGAGGGCTGGATGAACAGTAGCCCGTGGAGGGGTGGTTGAACAGGACCCCATGGAGAGGGCTGGTTGAACAGTAGCCGGTGGAGGAGCGGTGGAGGCTGGATGAAGAGGAACCCGTGGATGAACTGTAGCTGGTGGAGGCAGGAGGGAGACACCATGGATGAACAATCATAGGTGGGGACCGGAGGAGGTCCACACTGGATGAATAGTAGCCCGTGGAGGCTGGAGCGAGGCAGTAGACGGTGGATGAACAGTAGCCCGTGGAGTCCCGTTTTGCGGTACGCCACACCCCTCCCTATGAATAGGACCCCCATTTTGACCGTAGGAGGTTGAAGAGAAGTCCGTTTTGTGGTACGCCACACCCCTCCTGATCAACAAGACCTGTTTCGGTGTTGGAGGTCGAAGAGAAATCCGTTTCCTCCGTTTTGCGATACGCCACAGCCCTCCCGGTGAACAGGATCCCGTTTTGACCATATACGATCGAACACAAGGCTGGTTCCTCCGTTCTGTGGTACGCCAGGCCTCGTTTTGGCTGTTTCGTCCAAGGTGGTTGGCTCCTGATGAACACGACGCATTTTGTTGCCTCCTGATGAACACGACAACACAGTTTCTCCGTTCTGGCTCAGCCGGTTGGCTACCAATGAACATGACGCCGTTGCTGCCTCTCCATGTACATGAGCCCTGGCCGTATGTATGCGCGAGTAGGCGTTCGAGACCTCGCCCGTGTGTACGTACGTGGCCATATTTACTTTCTTGCACCCTGGTTGTACGCACGTGTACCTGCTACGTCTGCGCCTATACTACGACATGTGCCCTTCTTTACTCGGCCACGGTTCATCGCTGCAGCCTGCAGACAGACCAATCAACCAGTATGTCGTACACGTTCACGACCAGAATCACAACGCTACGTAAGCTTCGACCAGGTGGGTCCCGACTATCAGGGAGGATAAGGAGGCACTTCCTTCCCTACGAAGATGTAGCTGGTGGGTCCCAACAGTCAGGGGGAAGCGTTTTTTTGTGAAATACGATGGCCCGTCCGATGGGTCCCTGCTATCAGGTGGAGGAATCATTATTTTGCGTGTAATAAGGTTGCACTTCCTTGTTGAGGCCGTGGACCCAGCTGCCAGCCTCTTCACGTACAGTACTATTCCGACGGAAGTCGTTCCTTGACCACATTGACCACGCCGCGCCGAGAGCACCAAGGCGGTGGACGACGGCCAGGCCTACGAAGGGGATGACGCGAAGCCGGGGAAGACGCGGCAGTGGATGCCCACGCGGAGAGGAGTACGAGGGTTCATTGGTTCGGCTGCGGTGTGAGGCTGCCATCGCCGCAGAATAACAGGGGGTGTGGGTGAGTAGAGGGATGACCTAGCCAGCAGTGGGAGTAGTAGGGGGCGGTGAGGCCTCCACGGCAGCACAGCCGGCCACGGGAGGCAGCAGCAGGCGGCACGACCGGCACTTGTTTGGGCGGGTAGAGCAAGAAGACCAGAGGTTGAAGAAGCACTACAGCCGTTGGATGGACATCGTACGGTCACTAGAGCTAGAATCGTTCATATTGACTAAGTTGACAAAGCCATCCGTCTGCATCAACTTAGTAGGCCCACAAGTCAGCCTCCCACTATGGTGGGTCCCAACTAGCAGGGAAGTATTCATTTTTTTGTGCGTAATAAGGAGGCACTTCCTTGCGTGCGAAGATATAGCTGGTGGGTCCGAGCTATCAGCGGGGGGAACATTTTTTCAAATACAGAGGCCCTTCCGGTGGGTCCCCGCTGTCAGGTGGAGGAATAGTTATTTTACACGTAATAAGGTTGCACTTCCTTGCTGCGGCCATGGACCCAGCTATCGGCCTCTCCACGTTCAGTCCTCTTTCGAAGGAGTCGTTCCTTGACCACGTTGACCACGCCGCGCTGACAGCACCAAGGCGGTGGACGACGGTGAGGCCTAGAAGGGGACAACACGGAGCCGGGGAAGATGCGGCAGTGGATGCCCACACGGAGAGGAGTACGAGGGTTGACTGGTTCGGCTGCGGTGTGAGGCTGCCGTCGCCGCAGAATAACACGAGTTGTGGGTGAGTAGACAGTAGAGGGATGGCCTGGCCAGCGGTGGGAGTAAGGTGGGGCGGTGAGGCCTGCGTGACAGCATAGCCGGCCACTGGAGGCAGGAGCAGGCGGTCTCGCCGGCGCTGGTTCGGGCGGCTGTTGTAAGAAGAGCATCGATTGAAGAAGCAAGAGGACCGTTCGATTAAAATCCAACGATCACTGCTGCTAAATCGTTTATGACTAAGTTGAAAAAGCCCTGCGTACATGTCAACTTAGTAGGCCCACAGGTCAGCCTCCGAACCGGTGCTCCCTAGATGTCAGTGGGAGGAATCATTTTTTCGCATAATAAGGAGGCAGTTGATTGCGTGCGGCCATGGACCATGGGGGTCCCTACTGTCAGCCTCTCCACATACATTCCTATTCCGATGGCTGTTGTTCGTTGAATGTTGAGCATGCCGCGCCTAGAGCACCAATTGGGTGGACGACTATGAGGCCTAGGAATGGAACGACCCGGAGCCGGTGAAGACATAGAAGTGGATGCCCACACTAAGGAGAGTATGACGGTTGACTGGTTCGGTTGCAGCGTGAGGCTGCCGTCACCGGATAATAATAGGAGGTGCGGGTGGGTAGAGGGATGGCCAGGCCAGTGGAGGGAGTAGGGTGGGCTGGTGAAGCCTGCGCGGCATCACAGCCGGCCACAAGAGGAGGGAGCAAGCAGTCCCGCCGGTGCTGTCTTAGGTGGCTGGACCAGGAAGATCAGAGATTGAAGAAGCACGTTGGCCGTTGGATGGACATCCAACAAACACTGCTGCTAGAATCGTGTGTTGACTGATAAAGCCTTGCGTAAACAAGTCAGCCTCAAAATCTGTGGCGTGTACAACCCATTTGCTATTATTTTTATAATTTTTACTCATTTGCTAATTCATATGGAATTTATTGCAGCCCATTTTCCATTTTTAGAATTGCTGCCCATTTTCTGGTTAGTGCCAAGGTTAGAAAATTGAACTAAAAAATGTGCAAAATTTTAAAAATTCGCATATTTTTGCTGGGGAACAAAATATTATTAATCGATAAATTAGTAGCCATACTAAAACGAATTTAAAAATAAATTAGTACTATGTCACGTTAAAATCCGATGAAATATAAAATATCTGTGAAGAACAAAAACAAAAAAAGAAACTAATTGCCCATTTGCTATAATTTTTTTGGAATTTGCAACCCGTTTGATATTACTTTTACGATATACTGACCATACTCTTTGGCCAGGCCGGAATGCATCCCTCCTCGTCTTGAAAGATTTGCAGCCCAGTAGGTCAGAAAAAACAAATAGGCCTAGGTTGGGTATTTTTAAAAAGAAATAGTGGGCTGCCTATTTTCCCAAAGAAAAAACTGTGGGCTGCTCATGTTGTTAGACGGGCTATAAAGATTGCACAACCCAGTTTATAGCCTGCTCCTCCGAACAAATCCTCAAAAAAAAGTTATGCAATGCTGTCGTTAATTGACTATACGTTGACAATGATGTGGGTCCCAGATATCAGTAGGGTGGATTAGAGTAAAAAACGAGGGGTGCATCTGAGTAGTAAAAGAGGCGCTTTCTTGCGTTCGGGAGTGGACCTGGTGGGTCCGTACTGTCATACTCACAACTACAATCCTCTCAAGATTCACTATGTTTACATGGCTGGACGGTGGCGCCGCGGCGAGCGCACCAAGGCGGAGGATAATGTGGTGTCACCAAC
This sequence comes from Aegilops bicornis, assembly GCA_021605145.1. Classification (NCBI taxonomy): domain Eukaryota; kingdom Viridiplantae; phylum Streptophyta; class Magnoliopsida; order Poales; family Poaceae; genus Aegilops; species Aegilops bicornis. The sequence continues at coordinate 335,373,258 of CM038672.1, read as the reverse complement.
GTGTTGGACTGGGTTGGGCATTCTTATCAAAAAATAAAAATGGACCGGAACTATTTATGACATTGACTATGATTTGCATGAGTCCGCTGGTTGCAGGAAGAAAATGGTGGGAGAAGGAAGACTGGTCGCTATCTTTTCCTAAGAATAATATCAACTAAATGTAACGACACTAACATAGGAAATAATATCCTCCTGTTAAAATTTGACTTCTCAAATCATGAATTTAAAGAACTGGTGCATGAGCATTTAGCTTTATTTATTTACTTATTTATGTTTCGGGGACCATGAGCATGTACCTCGTCCAGATTCATGTGAGAGCCTCCCTTCCAGTTAATTATGGGCTCCTCTATTGGGCCTTCATCAGTGGGCTGCATGTTATCGACAAGTGGAAAATGTGTTCCGTACCAAAAATAGTATGCGCTACTATGGTACGGGGCACTAAAGGATCGGACTGTGCAACGACTTCCAAAACATTGTGTTTGTCGTTCTAACAACACATTTATTCAACCAACAGAAGAAATATACTACTGATTGTACATTGAAAACAGCAGCAACAGCAACCAGGGCTGGGGGTGCAACAGAAGCAGTAAGCAGGCCAGAAGAGTAAAGACATAGATCTATCTTCCAAACCAAACATCAGCCATCATTACAAAAGTGCTACCAAAAAAGAACAAGTGTATGCATCAAACTAAATAAAGATCCTACTACACCAAGTGTACACATCTAACTAACTGGTTTAGTTAGACGTTACTATTTATTAAGCTGTGGAGATTGGCTGACGGCTTGAACCAGATGGGTGCCTGACGGGGGAAACTCCATCCAACAGGTCGAAGTCTGATACTTGCGACCCTCTCTCCTACTTTGGGCTGCAGGGCATGGCGGCACATATCAGGGTATGGTGGATGGAGAGACGCATGGTACACTGTGTACTCACAGTTTTGCCCGATGAACGAAACCGTGCTGCCATCATGATCCTTGCTGTCGGTTATCTCCTGGTTAATCGGATAATTCAGTCCAAGAAACAAAGACCGTGTACCAAGGCTACTTACCAGCCGCCAGTAAAAAATTCCTGAAGGCCTAGATAAGCTAGGATCCTACTCAAAGACCTTGCAGTGACTGTGATTGTATTCCGCGAAACAACACGTCCAGTATGTGCGAACGATCATCAATCGTTCGCCTTCGCCTGATCGAGCCAGGAACCACCTACAATTGCCATGCCGCTTTTCTTTGAAAGGTTCTGGGATTAGGAAGGGTAGGGACACCAGGCGGCCTACAACATCATACCAAGTTGGAGTCAAATAAAAAGGGCTCTTACTATAGTCAATCATAAGAATAGCATGTTATGAGCATGAATATTTTTTCAGTAAATGTTGACAGTAATATAAGCAAGCCATCATGATATCATAGGAAAGTAACATACTGCTGTAATAGCCATTTGTACTGATGACTGGAGTAGGCCAGCAATACGTCCAGCCATAGAAGGAGTCGACAACATAAATGAAGCCCTTGTGTTCAATGGCATCTGAGAACCATGGAAGATGTATGATCCTGCAATGGATGTGCAGACTTATCCACTTACCGCAGTGACCTGTCACATAGGCGAGACCGCGGTTGAAGAATGCAATTAGCCTGAAGTCTTTATAATTCGCAGATCTTGTGGGCACTTGGCAGATTACAACCTTGAGCAAATCAAACTTGGTATCATGTTGGCTACTGTGAGATTCCGAGTATTCTAGGCCGCGGTGGCAAAGCAGTGCAGTGTTAATCGAAGGAAGGGGGATCAATCGCCGGGTGTAGACCACCACGAGCATCCAGCTGCCGCGACCGTCGATGATCACCATCCAAGACGTGTTAATGCCGACCCAGTACATACCATTAATGTAGTTGAGCGTGATGGGGATCGGATCATAGTCAAGGGGTTGATGCTCGCTACCCTACGATCGTTATGCTGGGTGACACGCCATTTCTGAAGATCACGCGACATCAACAAGCAAGGAGCTAGCTTAAAAAGCTCCGGCATGAGGGCTTTGAGTAAACGGTACAGACCCGACAAGCACGCGGCGAGCGGCATGGTACTGAGATTGTCCACATGCGAAACAATGAGCTTGATTACCTATGTGTTGAGCGAATTCCAGCCGCTCTTTCAACGGACGCTGCTCGGTTCTGCCATTGTTAGTGCTTGGGATTTGGAAGAGGGGCGAGGCGCCTTAGCGGGGATTGAAGATTGGACGATTATGTGCGGACAAAGATGGAGAAGCGAATATGTGCTGCGGGAAGTGGACAGGTGATGATGACTACAACACGCCGCTTGACTTATGAGACACATACCAGTAGCGTAGGGTCATATCAATGCCAGACAACTTGCTTGAGTGACCACAATACTAGTACTCCCTATAGTACCTTGATGTCTACTACACAACTTTGTCCTTGTAGACGTTGTTGGGCCTCCAAGTGCAGAGTTTTGTAGGACAACAACAAATTTCCCTCAAGTGGATGACCTAAGGTTTATCAATCCGTGGGAGGCGTAGGATGAAGAAGGTCTCTCTCAAACAACCCTGCAACCAAATAACAAAGAGTCTCTTATGTCCCCAACACACCCAGTACAATGGTAAATTGTATAGGTGCACTAGTTCGGTGAAGAGATGGTGATACAAGCATAATATGGATGGTAGATATGGGTTTTGTAATCTGAAAATATAAAAACAACAAGGTAGCAAGTCGTAAAAGTGAGTGAAAATGGTATTGCAATGCTTGGAAACAAGGCCTAGGGTTCATACTGTTAATAGTGCAAGTTCTCTCAACAATGATAACATAATTAGATCATATGGCAATCCCTCAACGTGCAACAAAGAGTCACTCCAAAGTCACTAATAGCGGAGAACAAACGAAGAGATTATTGTAGGGTAGGAAACCACCTCAAAGTTATTCTTTCTGATCGATCTATTGGGCTATTCCTATAAGTGTCACAAACTGCCCTAGAGTTCGTACTAAAATAACACCTTAAGATACACATCAACCAAAAACCCTAATGTCACCAAGATACTCCAATGTCACCACAAGTATCCACGGGTTTGATTATATGATATGCATCACACAATCTCAGATTCATCTATTCAAACCAACACAAATAACTTCAAAGAGTGCCCCAAAGTTTCTATCGGAGAGTCAAGACGAAATCGTGTGCCAACCCCTATGCATAAGTTCATAAGGTCACAAAACCCACAAGTTGATCACCAAAACATACATCAAGTGGATCACGTGAATAACCCATCGTCACCATAGATAAGCACATGCAAGACATACATCAAGTGTTCTCAAATCCTTGAAGAATCAACCCGATAAGATAACTTCAAAGGGAAAGCTCAATCCATTACAAGAAGGTAGAGGGGGAGAAACATCATAAGATCCAACTATAATGGCAAAGCTCACGGTACATCAAGATCGTGCCAAATCAAGAACATGAGAGAGAGAGAGAGATCAAACACATAGCTACTAGTACATACCCTCAGCCCCGTGAAAGTGCGTTATATCGACTAGAGGGGGGGTGAATAGGTGATTTTTATGAATTCTTCACTGAGAAATTTGCCGGTGAGGAAATTCCTTAGCGAAGAACTACTTGCAGCGGAATAAGTACTCAAAAGTAAGCTTAACAGAATACAGGCATGGTCATCATGATGAAATGAAGACAAGCACAGAGTTTAGAAAGCGTAATCATAGGATAACACAAGATGAAGACAAACAGACTGAAGAAATTGAACTAAGGAAATTGAGAAAGTCTTCAGTCAAAGTCTTCAAACACAGATATGATGAAGCACTTAACACAGTAATGAGGAAATGAAAGAGTTGATGAAATAGAACCAGTAAGCTTGGTGAAGACAATGATTTGGTAGACCAGTTCCAACTGATGTCTCAGTTGTATGTATGGTTGGAGCGGCTGAGTATTTAAACTCGAGGACACACAGTCCCGGACACCCAGTCCTGTGCACGCAGCTCAGGACACCAAGTCCTCACCATATTATCCTTGAACTAAGGTCGCACAGACCTTGTCCAATCACTCGTGGTAAGTCTTCAGGCGACTTCCAAACCTTCACAAACTTGGTCACTCGGCAATCCACAATTCCTCTTGGATGCTCTAGACCATGACGCCTAACCGTCTGGAAGAAGCACAATCTTCAAAGGTAACAAGGCGTCGGATCCACGCAGGATCAATCTCTTCAGTGATGCTCAATCACTTTGGGTTTGTAGGTGTTTGGGTTTGGGTTTTCCTCACTTGATGATTTTCACTCAAAGTCCTTAGAGGATGGGATGCTCTCAATTGACAAGTGTCAGTTTCTCTCGGAGCAGCCAACTAGCTAGTGGTTGTAGGGGCGGCTATTTATAGCCTAGGGAGCAACCCGACATGATAAGACATAAATGCCCTTCAATGATATGACCGTTAGGTGGATAAGATATTTTGAGACAATTTGGCGTGCACAAGAACGGTTGGAAATTTGAGGTTCAAATTCCTCGGGGCTATCATGTTCCCCACTTGTGTAGGCAATCCGCCTTTGGCGAATTCCTAACTCCTCGGTCGAGACAAATTCCTCGTGACCGGAAGAACTTCGTCTCACATCAAGAAATTGACTGAATCTGTATGAGATTTCCTATGGCTTCACTCGAAGGGATTGGTAGGTGTAGGATTTTGAGTTGAGCATCACATTGAAATTTTTCCTTAGTATTTCCTCCACCCCTTTAACGATGCGGTGTTTCCTATGACTCAAGAAAGAGAAAACGAAACTACGAAAACAGAAGTCTTCACGCTTCATGTTCCTCAAATGAATACCAAGTCTTCAAGGTCACACCATTTTCTTCACTTTCAAAGTCTTCAGAATACCAAAGTCTTCAGTCGAAGAACTTCATTTTTAGGGGTCAACTTTTTCTGTAAATATGAAACTCCTCATAGACTTATAGACCTGTGTACACTCGTAAACGCATTAGACCCTTAACCTATAAGTCTTCAATACACCAAAATCACTAAGTGGCACTAGATGCACTTACACCCCGAGGGTGAACTATTACCTCCTCGTCATGGAGACCTCCGGGATGATCAAGATGGCCACCGGTGATGGTTTCCCCCTAAGGCAGGGTGCCGGAACAGGGTCCCGATTGGTTTTTGGTGGCTATAGAGGCTTGCGGCGGCCGAACTCCCGTTCTAGGTTTATTTTTGGGGGTTTCTGTATTTATAGGAATTTTTGGCGTCGGTTACACGTCGTGGGGTCCACGAGTCAACCACAAGGTCGGAGGGCACGCCCGGGGGGTGGGGGTAGGGCGCGCCCTCCACCCTGGTGGAGGCCTCGTAGCTCTTCTGGCCGAACTCTTTTGCTTCGGGGGCTTCTTCTGGTCCATAAAAAATCACCGTAAATTTTCAGCTCATTTGGACTCTGTTTGATATTCCTTTTCTGCAAAACTCAAAAACAAGGAAAAAACAGAAACTGGCACTGGGCTCTAGGTTAATAGGTTAGTCCCAAAAATCATATAAAATAGCATATAAATGCATATAAAACATCCAAGATAGATAATATAATAGCATGGAACAATAAAAAATTATAGATACATTGGAGATGTATCAAGCATCCCCAAGCTTAATTCATGCTCGCCCTCAAGTAGGTAAATGATAAAAACAGAATTTTTGATGTGGAATGCTAGCAAGTGCACAAGTTTGATCAATGATAATTTCAATCACCTTCTCTATCATCAATATATATCATAAGAGTAGGTCATATCATAAAGCTTCTCAGTATCAAGTAACAAGATATTCACATGTTAAAGCATAGACCATAAATTTTCTTGAAAACTAACAAACTATGTTCTTAGTCATCAAACAATTGCAATTCATCTTATTTTCAGGAAGGGTCTATGTAAGAGCTTTGATTTAGCAAATCCCACATACTCAACTATCATATAGTCTTCCATGATTGCTACCACTCAAAGCATATTTTTAGAACAAATAGCATCCATTGAACACAGAGAAAGATAGGGGCTTAATGTTTTGCCTCCCAACTTACTTATCATATAGACATTTGTCAACAATAATTATTCATGATCAAATAATTTGAATGGCCATATATGCTTAGATCTTTCCCCATCACATGATGCTTGACAACTAAAGAGTAGGTTGGAATGAGAAGGAATACTACTGCCTCTTGCATAAAAGTAAAAGATAGGCCCTTCACAGAGGGAAGGAGGGATTTGTAGAGGTGCCAGAGCTCGAAGCTTTTAAAATAGAGATGAAAATAATTTTGAGAGACATGCTTTCATTGTCAACATAACGACCAAGAGTTACCAATATCTTCCATACTAGATACATTATAGGCGGTTCCCAAACAGAAAGGTAAAGATTTTACTCCCCCACCACCAACAATCACACTCCACGGCTTGTCCGAAACAACAGGTGCCATCCAACTATCAACAATCCTGGGGGAGTTTTGTTTAAATTATTTGAGATTTTGTTTTTGATCTTTTGATCATAGGACCGGGCATCCCAGTTACCAACCATTTTCTCGTGAATGATGAGCGGAGTCCACTCATCGTGAGAATAACCCACCTACCATGAAAGATACTGACAGTCCCTAGTCGCTACATGTGCGATTCGGGCATACAAAACATATTACTCATAGGATATAAGTGAAGCACGTGAGTATATGAAAAACTACTCCAAAAGATATAAGTGAAGATCAATGAGTAGTTAAATAATGATGTAGCGATGTGAAGACTCTCTCTCATTTAAGAATTTAATATCTTGGGATATTATTAAAACAGCAAGCAAAACAAAATAAAATTACCTTGCAAGGATAGCACATATCATATGAAGAAGCAAAAACTTAGGCTCAACCAAAACTGACCGATAGTTGTTGAAGAACAAAGGTGGGATGCCAACCAGGGAATCCCCAAGCTTAGATGGTTGAGACTTCTTGAAATATTAATTAGGGATGCCTTGGGCATCTCCAAGCTTGAGCTTTTGTGTCTCCTTAATTCCTCTCGTATCATAGTTTCCCTAATTATTAAAACTTCATCCACACAAAACTCAACAAGAACTCGTGAGATAAGTTAGTATAAATCAATGCAAAGCCTTATCATTCTCTACTGTAGAAAGTCACTAAAATTATTATTTGACATTTCATACTAAATGCCTCTGCATATTTAATAGTCCTATCCTCAAATAAAATCATTAAACAAGCAAACATATGCAAACATAACAACAATCTGTCTAAACAGAACAGTCTGTAAATAATGCAAGAGGAATCATACTTCCCTAACTCCAAAAATTCTGAAAAATTACCATACTGTAGAGAATATGTCTTTACTCATTGTGTAAAAATTTCAAGATTTTATCATGTTCTGACTATTCACAAATATTCAAAACATAACAACAAACTTTCTGTTTTCAAACAACAACATATAGACTTGTAAAATAAGCATGGCTAAGGCTATACTTGACCTTTTTATTTAACTAAAAGATGCAAAACATTACTCTAAATAACAACAAGCAAATACTACTAAAATAAAATGACACTCCAAGAAAAACACATATCATGTGGTGAATAAAAATATAGCTCCAATAAGGTTACCGATGAATGAAGATGAAAGAGGGGATGCCATCCGGGGCATCCCCAAGGTTAGGCTCTTGGTTGTCCTTGAATATTACCTTTGGGGTGCCTTGGGAATCCCCAAGCTTAGGCTCTTGACACTCCTTATTCCGTAGTCCATCGAAACTTTACCCAAAACTTGAAAACTTCACAACACAAAACTTTAACAAAAAACTCATGAGCTCCGTTAGTATAATAAAACAAATCATTCACTTTGGTACTGTCAGACAAGGTTCATTATTTGTATCACATGATGCCTACTGTACCCTATCATTTATACAATTTATATTAAGCAATATTAGCCATAGAAACTAGAAAACAAGCAAACTATGCATCGAAAGCAGAATCTGTGAAAAACAGTAAAGTCTGTAAAGATCTGGATTGAAACCATACTTCTGTAGCTCCAAAAATTCTGAAAACTTAGGACAATCTAGACAATTTGTATATCAATCTGGTGTAAAAAATTCAGATCAAAAGCACGTTCCAGTGAATTTTCAAAATTCCTGGACTGGGAGCAAAAGTTTTTGTTTTTGCACAGAATCAAGTCAACTATCGTCCATACTATCCCAAAGGCTTTACTTGGCACTTTATTGAAATAAACATGATTACCAGAGTAGCTTAATCATGTGAACACTCAAAAAGGATAGGTATAAGTATTTGGTTGTCTCCCAACAAGCGTTTTTCTTTAATGCCTTTTTAGCTAGGCATGATGATTTCAATGATGCTCACATAAAAGATAAGAATTGAAACAAATGGGAGCATCATGAAGCATATGACTAGCACTTTTAAGTCTAACCCTCTTCCTATGCATAGGGATTTTGTGAGCACATAATTTATGGGAACAAGAATCAACTAGCATAGGATAGCAAAGCAAGCATGACTTCACGATTTTCAACACATGGAGAGGAAACTTGATATTATTGCAATTCCTACAAGCATATATTCCCCCCTCATAATAATTTTCAGTAGCATCATGAATGAATTCAAAAATATAACCATCACATAAAGCATTACTTTCATGATCTACAAGCATAGAAATTTTATTACTCTCCCCATAAGCAAAACTCTTCTCTTTCGAAATAGTGAGAGTATCATAAGAAACTCGAATGCTATAAATTGTTTCCACACTAAAATAGTAATGTTCAGAGAAAGGGTAATCATAATTATGACAACCTTTATAAATATAATCATCACTACTTTTTTATAGCATGAGTGTCATCACAATAATCAGCATAAGTAGCAACTTTGTTCTCATCATAGTCAATTGATACCTCTTCCGAAATAGTGGAGTTATTACTAAATAAAGTCACGACCTCTCCAAATACACTTTTATCATTATAATAAGATTCAACACCCTCCAAAATATTGGGATCACTACCTAGAGTTGACGCTCTTCCAAACCCAGTTTTACCAATATAATCATCATAAATAGGAGGCATGCTATCATCATAATAAATTTGCTCATCAAAACTTGGAGTACTAAAAATACCATCTTCATTAAACATATCATCCCCAAGCTTGGGACAAACATTAATTGCATCAAATAAATTCTCAAACAAGTCATTATCATCAAACATAGCATCCCCAAGCTTGGGTCTTTGCATATCATAACCATAATCACTCTCATCATTAATAGTGTGGATATCACAAATAGTATAGCAATTATTATCATCATAACTTTCTAAGTTGGTGCCAAAAAGATTTTCAAGATTATACCAAGTATCATTACTTTCCCAATCATGATCATCACAATGAATAATAGGCATAACGAAAGCCTCCTCAATAATGTCTTTGGACATAGTACCATAAGGCAGAGAATCAATATCATCATTGTCGATGCGGGGACGACACCTTTGGGATCACAAGAATCCCTACTACGGTTGCGGGGCGCGGGGTCGTGAGAAGAGCGGATCAAACAGATAGCACACGGGTTCTTTATCTAGGTTCGGGCCGCGAGGATGCGTAAAACCCTACTCCTGCTTTGGTGGTTTGTTTATCTGTGTTCTTGAGCTAGCAATGGGGCGTGAGGAGCTCCAAAAAGTCGAATCCTCCTCCCGGTCGCCTTTGGGCCTCCTATTATAGGGAAAGGGGTTGCCACGGTGGCACACAGGAGGTGGAAAGGGTACAGAATGTCTGGTCTATCCCTCGCATTACATGACAAGGCGCCATTAATGCGCGTCTTGCTTAGGTGTCCTTGCTTTATCGGGGGACGGAGGAGAGCCCTGTCTCGTCGTCGCCGCTCCCTTCGTGGTTAATACACGCGCCACGCCAGCGGTGCCCGTGGTGCCATGTAGGCAGGCAGGAAGCTGTGGTGGCGCAGCGGTGGGTCTCCACGAAGATCCGCTTGCCGCCACGCAGGTGTCTGCCCAACTGGTTGGGTTGGCAGCTGCATGCGAACGGCGGTGAAGGTTTGATTGGCGTGGGCCCGATGGTGGCCCCTCGGGTGTCCTTGGCAAGGGCCTCGCCGTAGCCCCGGCAAGGGTCTTGCCGTGGCGCCTGCTGTCATCCCCGGCAAGGCTCTTGCCGGTGGCCTTGTGGTCCTCCTTGGCTGGGATCCCGCCAAGGGTCGCCGTCTTCTATAGTGTGTATCTGATTTTGAATGTCTTCACAAAGATCAGCATGCCACCACGGGGATGTCTCCCGAATCCTTGCCCCATGGGGCAGTGGACTCAAGGGTGATTCGCTCCGTAGGTGTGGGGCGAGCCGCTCCGAGAAGGGCCTTGCCGGGTTTGCTAAAACCGCCCCCGGCAAGGATCTTGCCGGGGGAGTCCGCTTCGTCCCCTTTGCTCTTTGTGGTCTTGGTCTTGGCGTCGTTCTGCTTCTTTCGAGCTTCGTCCTTACCTCGGCTCACCTCCCTTGCCTTGCTCAGTGTGGTGGTGCCCGCAGCTCAGACTGCCTATGCATAGTTATAGGGGTACAAAAAATGCACCCCTCTTTTTGTACACCGACAGGAGCCCCCGGGCCTGGGCCACACATAAGCACAATCGCATCATTGGGCCAGGCCCAAAAAGCGGTGTCTTGAGCAGGCGGGGTGGTTTTACCGCATGATAAGTTTCTTCAGCTGCACTTCCCATGCCTCCCGCGCGTGGCTCAGTGTGGGGAAGCGTGCGTGACGTGGGCGGCATGCGTGGGGCTGAGTTCTGCGCGCATGCGTCACGTCGCAGTAAAAAGGGGGCGGTTCGCGCCTTCCCCATAAACGGAGGGAGGCGTGGAGGCGCGGCCCATTCTTGCGAACGGGGCCGGGGCGTGGTCTTCAAGGCGTCCACTCCCCACGATCACGGGGTGGGGAGAGGTCGCCTCACCCGTCGCCTCGGTCCCGCATGCCCGCCACGTGGTTCTCATGCGCTTGGGGTGGCGAACGGTGGAGGCGGGAAACCAGGCCGTCGCAGGCCTGGGCAGCAGGTTGGTCCCAGTTCCCTACGCCTTCCGCGTCTTGATTGGCTGAGCGGGACGGCCGTGCCCCCACCCCGTTCCTTTATAAAGAGCGGGGGGGGGGGGGACGGCGTCCCGCACTCTTCCATCTTCTCCTTCCTTCAGCTTCTGCTCCCCCTCCCTCTATCCGCCATGGAGAGAGGGAATCCTGGCTCTTCAACGGTCGCGGCAAGGGTCGCCGCACGACAACGCGTCCTTCCTTCTCCTTCACCTGCGGTGGCAGAGCCAGCCACGAGGGGAAGGGGGAGGGGGCGAGGCCATGGGCGAGGCTGAGGCGCTCAGGGAAGAGGAGAACGGGGCGGCGCCGGTCCCGCCTCCGCCAGTAGTTCCTCCCCCCATGGAGGGCCATGTTGGTGATGATCCTTGCGAGTTCTTCATCAGGCTGCGCTGCCGCCTGCCGCCTTCGTCTCCCGACAACATTCACGAGCGAGATGGAGCTGGATCCGCCGGAGTCATTGCGGTTGCACATGAGGGGCTGTTGGATCAGCGGTATGCGAGTTCGCGTCGAATTTCCAGCCCCTCATGTGATGTACCTTGGTCGAGGGTGGAAGATGTTCGCTCATATCCACCGCTTGACGTCGGGGCTCACTCTCCATTTCAAGCTGATGGAGGGCGGCCTCCTCTCCGTCAAGGTCTTCGGGTGCTTCGGGACTCGGGCAAGGTGCTGCGTGGAGAGCTCTTCTGATAGCGAAAGGCTCCTCCTCGGCGGGAGTGGTGAGGAGGATAGCGGCGGCGACGACGAGGGTAGCAGCGGCAGGATGACGGGTCCGACTAGGTGTCGGGCGCCGCCGCGTCTTGGCACCGGCGATCCCATCATCCGTGTCGCCAGCTTCCTGAACTTCTCGGGTCGTCTCCTTGGGCGGCTGGCGTTGGGAGGCTGCGAAAAGAGGAAGAGGGCGGCGGCAAGGTCGTCAAATCGAGTACGCTGGCACCGACGCCTTCGACAGCGTCTTGGCGATCCTGCCGCCTCGTCTTCGAGCTCTGCTTCCGGTGCCGCCATCACCATCCAGCCTTCGGACGACCACCGAGAAGTTCTCTTGGTGCCTCCTGCCACCCGTAGCTTGCCTAGGCGCCCCTTTTGCCCTTTTCGCCTCCTTGACCTGCCTCCTGAGGAGAGGGACAAGAAAGGGTTCTGAGCACCTTATCTTTTTTTTAGTTTGTAAGCCTTTGGGCCTTAGCTGAATTTAAAACTTGTAATCCCATCATTCATGTTTTTCATTCCCCATGGACTGTATCTGAATGGAATGTTTTTAATGAAAAATGGATGCTTGCCGGGTCATTTGTTTGTGGGTAGAACCCACGACAAGGAGTAAATCCTTGATATCCTTAAGATAAACATTTCCTTGCCCGGCAACAGGCCTTGCCGTCTTCCCACTTCGCTCGACCTTTCTCATGCTTTTGGCGGAGGCAGGGATGAGGTGGGTTCAGGCCTCTCGTTTCATCCTCTTGCTGCCACGACTACGACCAAACCTGGCCCCAGGAACGAGCCCTAGGGCCTAGAGTTTTTAGGGGAGCACGGTAGCTTTGGGAAAAAAACGAGGTTTCGCATACCTCAGTCCATAAGAGAATGCATGATAAGGCATGACGAACTTATCTGAAGCTGCAGCCCCCGGCAACTCTGGTTTGCCGTGGGTGAATCTTTGTACTTGCAGCCCCCGGTAATACTGGCTTGCCGGGTTCTGGATGCCGGTCTGTCCCTCTTCTGTTTTTCGTCCTCAAGTGATCCGGCAAGGATATCTGTGAGTCCTGCGAACCAAAGAAGACAAAAGAATGGCAAAGAGACGCACGCTCGACCTCTAAGCCAGGGGTTAGTCGCCGCTAAGCACTATCAACCCTAACCAAGGACGAGACTCGACCTGGCATGCATGCTATAACTTAGGGCGCCAGCGCTTCATTTATTTATGCTCGTGGTTTGCTTTGGCTTTGTACAAAGGGTCACCTGCATCATCGGCAATGCTTGTACAAAAGGTGGCTTGCCGGGGGGCCCGGCAATCCGCGCCTCACGGGTAAAACTTGCGAAGATGCTCAATGTTCCAGAAGTTACTCATCGGAACGACATCTTCGGTCTCCAGGCGGACTGCACTGGGCCTGGTGACTCGTATTACCCGATAAGGGCCTTCCCACTTTGGCGTCAACTTGTTGGAATTCTTGGCCGATTGAACGTGTCGAAGGACAAGGTCACCTTCCTCAAGGCTTCGGGCATGAACCTTGTGGCTATGATGCGGCGCAAGGCTTGCTTTGGTAGCATGTGCTCTCCACGGCCGCCCAAGGCGATCTTCCTCAAGGAGCATCTGCGTCATCTTGCCGCAGCTTGCTCTTGCTCAAGCTCATCATAAGCGAGCACTCGAGGTGACCCGTATATGAGTTCAGTGGGGAGAATCGTACGCCCCGTATACCAGGGCAAAAGGTGTCTGGCCGGTGGCTCGGTCCTGATCGACCAAAGAACCGCCGGCAACTCATCAATCCAGCGCCTTCCACTCTTGTGCAGCCTGTCAAAAGTCTTGGTCCTTAAGCCTCGCAGTACTTCAGCATTTGCCCTCTCAGCTTGACGATTGCTTCGCGGATGAGCAACGGAAGCGAACACACTTTGCTGCCGAGGTCTTGGGTATATTGCATGAAGGTGCGGCTTGTGAACTGTGTGCCGTTGTCGGTGATAACCCTGTTGGGTACACCAAAACGGCACACTAGTTCCCTTGAAGAACTTGACGGCCGACCGAGCTGTGACCTTCCTCACTTGCCTCCACCTCCCGGCCACTTTGTAAACTTGTCGATTGCAACGCATAAGTACTCAAAGCCCCGACAAAGACGGGGAAGGGGCCCAAGATGTCGAGCCCCAGACCGAGTAGGGACATGAGAGAGGAATGGTTTGAAGGGCTTGAGCTGGCTGATGAAGCTTCTTTGAATGGAACTGACACGCTTCACACCCGGTGACTAGTGTCGTCGCATCCTGGAGGGCGGTGGGCCAGAAGAAGCCTTGCCGGAATGCCTTGCCGGCAAGGGCCCTTGACCCAATGTGGGATCCACATATGCCTCCGTGTATCTCTGCCAACAGCTCAAGTCCTTTCTCTCGAGGGATACACTTCAATTTCACACCGTTCGGCCTCTTTCATGCAGGACGCCATCGACGAACTGGTACATGGTAGAGCGACGGGCTACTTTTTCCGCTTCTTCCTGCTCCTCAGGAAGTTCCCCTGTTTGGAGGAATCGGACGGTATGCTGTGCCCACGCTGGAGCCTGGGGCTCGACGGCGAGGACTAAAGGCATCTCCTCCGCTATAGGAGCGGCTGCCTCGACGGCAAGAGCTTGACGCTCCGCCGGAGCCAGTCGTCCTGTGGCGGGCTCAGTATCCCCGGCAACATCCTTGCCGGCGGCTCCTGGGAGCTCGGCGGGAAAGTACTTGCCGGGGCCTGATTTCCTCCTCTTATTCTGCTCTGTTGATGGATCAACGGACGGCTGAGTTAGCTGAAGCACAAAGGTACCTGGTTCCACAGGTAGCTTGAGGGCAGCGTGTTTCGATAGGTAATCGGCAATATCGTTCTCCGCTCGGGGAACGTGTTTAGCCTGTATACTGTCGAAACACTCTTCCAGCTTTCTCACTTCATCGATGTAGGCCTTCATCAACGGGCGCTGGTAATCCTTGTTGACTTGCTTGACGACAAGCTGGGAGTCTCCCCTGACGATGAGTTTCCTGATTCCGAGGTCCACCGCGATCCTAAGACCGGCAAGCAGCCCTTCGTACTCTGCCGTATTGTTTGTCGACACCTCCACAGGGAAGTGCATCTGGATCACGTGCTTGAGGTGCTCTCCGTGGGCGCGACAAGCGAGACGCCAACCCCGCGCCTTTGTAAGGAGAAAGCTCCATCAAAGTACATGATCCAATCGCAACTTGCCTCTTTGCCGGGGAGAGCAGTCTCTTGGGCTTCTTTGTCAGGGGTTGCGGTCCATTCTGCAATGAACTTCGCTAGGACTCGGCTCTGAATCGTCGAAGTACTTTCAAACTTGAGGCCAAAGCTGGACAGCTCCAGTGCCCATTCCACAATTCTTCCTGTTGCATCCGGATTGTGCAATATTCGTTGCAGAGGGAAGCGAGTGACGACAGTGATCTCGTGTGCACAGAAGTAGTGACGCAGCGTCCTCGAGGCCATACGAAGGCCGAAGAGCAGTTTCTGCACACCGGAGTACCTTGATCTAGCCCCCTGCAGGAGGGAACTAACAAAATAGACCGGGTGCTGCATCATTTTTTTCTTCGGCGGCACTCCAACTGGCTGTGTTGTCTCTGCATTGGTGGGGTCGGGCTCCGTCGCTGCCATCTCCTCGTCGCCAACCTCTCTGCGCCACCGGTCTTGGCGCCGACCACCTGGTCCGTTGCCGCGGTATAGCAGCAACGTTCCTCGTGGCCTAGGTGCAACTAGTATTGGCGCGATGAGAGGTATTTCTTCAAACCTTGCAATGCTGCTTCGCTTCGGTGTCCACTCCATTGGGCCCGCCTTTTTCGAGGATCTTGAAAAAGGGAAGGCGCTCAGCAGACTTGGAAATGAACCTGCCCATGGCGGCGACGCAACCAGCAAGCCGACGCACATCCTTGATTCGCTTGGGTGCTTCAATCTGCTCTATAGCTTTGATTTTGTCCGGATTGGCCTCTATCCCACGCTGTGACACCAAGAACCCGAGAAGCTTGCCGGACGGGACGCCAAAGACGCACTTCTCAGGGTTCAGCTTGAGATTGATCTTGCGCAGGTTTGCAAATGTTTCTTGCAAATCTGGTATGAGGGTTGCCCTGTCCTTGGTTTTGACCACTATGTCATCCATATAAGCTTCCATATTTCTAAGGAGCTGGGGTTCAAAACCAATCTGGACCGCCCTTGCAAACGTCGAACCATCACTCTTCAGCCCGAAAGGCATCCGCATGAAACAATACGTACCACATGGGGTGATGAATGCTGCCTTCTCTTCGTCTTCTCTTGTCATGAAGATCTGGTGGTAGCCGGAGTAGGCATCGAGGAATGACAACAGATCACACCCAGCCGTGGAGTCAACAATCTGATCGATGCGCAGCAACGGGAAGGGGTCTTTAGGGCAAGCCTTATTGATATCTGTGTAATCAATACACCACCTCCACTTCCTATTTGCCTTGCGCACCACGACCGGATTGGCCAACCACGTTGGATGGAGCACTCCTCTTACCAAACCCGCTGCTTCCAGTTTCCGGATCTCTTCTGTGATGAACTCTTGTCGTTCCAAAGCTTGCTTTCTGACCTTCTGCTTGACGGGCCGCGCATGAGGGCAGACAGCAAGGTGGTTCTCAATCACCTCCACAGGAACACCGGGATGTCGGAAGCTTGCCATGCAAACACATCGACATTCGCCCGCAGGAAGGTGACGAGCGCGTCTTCCTATTTGTCGTCAAGGGTGGAGGTTATGGTAAAAGCTCCTCCCGTGCCATCCTCATTGACATAAATCTTCTTGGTTCCCAGCGGTATGGCCCTAGGCTTCTTGTTTCCGCCGGTGGAGCTCTCTGGCACGTCCTCGACGGCATCGCTACACTCCGAAGAGGTGCGCTTGCCGGAGTGGGTGTCCGAGGTCTCACCGGTCTTCTTCTTCCCTCCTGGGGTCCCAGTGGCAGGAGCAAGTGCCCTAGCGGCGGCAGCTGCTGCAAACTGCTTGCTGGTATAGTTGGTCAGCGCAAATCAGTGCATCTTTCTTGTCGGAGGGGATGGTGATGATCGTCACAGGTCCTGGCATCTTCAGGGTGTTATAGGCGTAGTGTGACGCCGCGCCATGAACTTGGCTGCCGCTGGGCGGCCAAGGATCCTGCCAGATGGCAAGGGATCTTGGCAACATCAAACACGATCCTCTCCGTCCTGAAGTTCAGGTCGCTTCCAAAGGTCACGGGCAACGTGACCTTTCCCTTGGGTTGGCTTCTTCCCGGGTTGACCCCCTGAAACGCGCCCGTCTCTTCCAGGTCTCCCTCAGGAATCTGCAGTTTCTCGATCACGGCAGGCGAGATCAAGTTCAGACCGGCCCCGCCATCGACTAGCATCTTTGTCACCTTGAGGTTGCGTATTGTTGGTGAAACCAACAATGGCAAGCACCCGACCGCAGTAGTGCGATCAGGGTGGTCCTCAGTGTAAAAAATGGTAGGTGTGCTGGACCACTTCAGCGGCCTTTGGGCATCAAGCGACGGCTCTGCCGCTGTAATCTCTAGCGCCCACTATTTAAGCCAGCGGTGAGAAGTATGCAGCGAGGCGCCGCCGTCGACGCACATGGCCTCTGTTGCTTTCTGAAACTCTTGGTCGCCGGATTCGTCGTCCTCTTCGTGGTCGTCTTCTTCTGGCTTTCTGTCACGGCCCCGGGTGGGCCTCTCCTATTGCTTATCCTTGCCGAGACGGCCCGCCTGGCCGTCACGCTTCTTGCCGGACCCCTCAGCACCGTCTGGGCCCTTCTCCTTGTCCCGCCTCTCATACTCAGCCCTCTGCTTCTCGTGAGGAGCTCAACCTGTCGGCATTCCCGGAGAGCATGGCCTTGGGTGCGATGGATCTTGCAGATGTCGCTTGTCGGAGTTTCACGGCTTCTCGGCGGCCGCCAAGGCCGGCAGCGACACATCCGGCAACCTCCTTGCCGGGGTCATCTGCCTTGGTTTTCTTGGTGGAGCCGGCGTCATCAGATCCCTCGACGGCAAGCACGGCTTTTCCTTTGCACTTCCTGTTGCGGCGCCGACCTTTCTTCGCCGGGGCGGCAATATCCTCATCTGAGGAGTCGGTTTCCACGCCGGCATCTTCGCCGGGGTACTTCCTTCCCTCTTCAGCCCGGGCACATTTGTCAGCAAGAACATAGAGTTCTGCTACATCTCTCACCTTGTTCATTGCCAGCTCTTCGCGCATCTTGCGGTTACGCACGTTCTGATGGAACACGCTGATGATGGCGCCAGGGTGAACAGCAGGGATATTGTACTGTACCCGTCTGAACCTCTGTATATACTTGCGGAGACTCTCGCCTCCCTTCTGGGGAAAGACGTGCAGGTCACTTGCCTGGCCATGGGCTTGGTGGCCTCCAGTAAAGGCGCCCACGAACTCATGGCACAAATCCAACCAGGAGGAAATAGAGTCTACCGGCAAGTGCATCAACCACGACATGGCGTTGGGTTTAAGAGCCAACGGAAAGTAATTCGCAAGCACCTTATCGTCACGGGCTCCGGCAGCTTGCATCACAATGGTGTAGACGCTGAGGAACTCGGATGGGTGGGTCTCGCCATCGCATTTTTCACCACGCCGGGTTTGAAGGTGTGGTGAGTGGGCCACTTTGGAACTGCCGCAGCTCACGGGTAAAGCCGGACAGCCTACCTCGTAAGGTAGGCCTCCGTGGCTCCCGGTGCACAGTGGCTCATAGCGAGCCCTGCTACCGTTTGTCGATTGGTGGCGCGCTCCGCGCCGGCGCTCGATAGTGGTTCAAGCGTCTTCATGTTCTCGTTCACGAAGAACTTGGCGCTGGTCACAGTGGGCCCGCGGGTCAGACGATGCTACGGATATCTCGTCGCCCGTAACATCGCGACGGGCTGGCGTCTGTGGTACCGGGCGAGGAGGAGGCGAGCGCACCGTGGTTGCAGCGCCGCCGGCTCTCCTGCAACTGGTGCGTGGGACTCCGTCGAAGCGTCGACCCGGGGGCTCCTCCGGACTATGGTATGATTGTTGTTCGTCCTACGGACTAAAACCCTCCGGTTTATATAGACACCGGATAGGGTTAGGGCTACATAGAGTCGGTTACAATGGTAGGATATCTACATATCCGTATCGCCAAGCTTGCCTTCCACGCCAAGGAAAGTCCCATCCGGACACGGGACGAAGTCTTCAATCTTCTATCTTCATAGTCTTGGAGTCCGCCAATGATGATAGTTCGCTATCCGGACACCCCTAGTCCGGAACTCCCTCGGTAGCCCACGAACCAGGCTTCAATGACGATTTAGTCCAGCGCGCATGTTGTCTTCGGCATTGCAAGGCGGGTTCTCCTTCAGTCTTCATGTTCCCGTCGAATAGTGTCCGACTTCTTTATAAATGTTGCGCTCCTTGGCTTCTACGCCCAATAATGGCCTTCTTCCACGTGTCGTACGAATGCGAAAGGCTGGGATATTTTTACATTTTACCCCCTAGCCGTGCGAACAAGCCGCCTACAAGGATCTAGATCCAGCTCACACCATCCTCCATCCGCAAGTTCTCATCGAAGCGCCTCTGACGAAAATCCATTCCATCATGGATAGCCGACGCGGCTCCTCCTCTAGCGCTCCCAGCCCTAAGCCAGGAGATTGGGGGAGATGCTCAGTTCCACACAGCGAGCTAGTGGTGCTTCAAACCGAGGGATATCTTCCCCCAGCTTTCATGGTTCTGGTTCGAGCCGGACTGACCACCTACAAGGGTGGAAAGCAGGCGGAGAGCGTCCCCAACCCTTCCAAAGGGGAACGGGTATGCTTTGTCCCCTATCTAATAAGGGGACACAGATTTCCCATACATCCGTTTCTCCGGGGGCTCCTAGAGTTCTACGGACTCCAACTTCATCACCTTACGCCCGCCTCCATTTTGCACATCGCGGGCTTCATAGCTTTTTTATGAAGCTGTTCTTGGGCATCGAGCCCCATTTTGCCCTGTGGAAGAGATTGTTTTGTCTCGCACTTCGTTCTCATGAGGGGTTGATATACCAAGTGGGCGGAGCGAAATATGGCGATCGCCGAGACCGGATATCTATCCGGCACCAAGAAGGCGTCCAAGACCGGCCTTTCGTAATGGTTCTATATGGAGGACGCCTCTGCGGATCCAGTCCGGATCGGCCTCCGGAGTTCAACAATGCTCCCTTGAAGAAACGCCTGAGTTGGCGCCATGAGCCCTCAACGGGAAGATGATGAGCTGTCCATTATCCGATGGGCGGATTAGGTTATCGCCCATTCCGGATTGACCATGATTGGAGTCATGGCCACGTGCATTATGCGAGGGGTGCAGCCACTCCAATATAGGGGCCACCCTATGTGGGATTTCAACGGGGAAGATGACGCCACTCGTCATGGCCGCAAAGGGCTAGGCTCGGCAGCCGGTCTGGCAAAGATCCTGTTCGGCTTGTACAAGGGAGAGGAGGAGGACTTCCTCCGCAAGAATCCGTTGAATGGATTTTCTATGCATAACCCTTGGAGCTGGGTAAGCGGATGTTCATCTACCCGATCCATACCTTTTTAAAGTCAAGTATCTTACTCTGTGATTTCGACGCAGGAGCTGCGCCGGGACGTGGAGGGCATACGAAGCCTAGCTCCACAGCCCGAGGATCCGGAATGATCCCTTGATCCGACCTCCGAAGAGGATCCGGACATAAAGGTGGAGCTGATTGATGGGGTGTTCCACCAACGTAGCATAGAAAACGCCCTAGTCGCCGTTACGGCTGACTACCCCGGTTTGTTCCCGGCTTCCCAGGTGACTGTGACTAAGGTCTTGACACCATCATTTGATCCGCGCTCAATTCTAACCATCCCATACTGACGGTGCATCGCAGGAGGTGCCTTTAAGGTGGGAAGCGAACCATGGCGGCGGACAACAAGGGTCGATCCGGCCCAGCAAGGAGGAAGAGGATGCCGACGCCAATGTAAACATCGCCACAACGTACGGAGCACCGCTATTTTTAAGGGAAGGATCCCCAGAAGGTATATTAATGCTCATAACTTTTCCAGAAAGAGCACTCGCCGGACAGTGTCCGGAGAGGTTGCCAATCAAGCCTCCGCCGGCCATGCTCCAACGCATGGTCCGGGAGGGGAGGTGAACACAAGGCGTAAACCGGACGCTCCTCCGACGGAGGATGCCGACAGGCTGTCCGCCACCCGGTCTGAGGTGGAGAGCGCCATGAATCACAGGCGTCGCCGGACAGTTCTTCGTGACGCGTGTTTCTCCCCGGAGGCGTTAAATGCCTTTAAAGCGAGAACGCGCACCTCCGTGCCGCTCAAGATGGGTTAACCAGAGCCACGGAGCAAGATGTGAAAGACATACGGGTAAGTAATTTTAATAGTTATATATGCCAAGAGCCCCGAGACTTAAAATAGTTGAAATAACTGATTTAAGGATCAATTGTTATGCAGGGTCTTGCGGAGAAGAATACCCAGCTGTCCCAGGAGCTCCAAGAGTGCAAGGCCCAACTTGAAGCCGCACTGGCCGCCACAGGGGGAGCCACAGAGACCCCCCGCTGGTAAGACGTACTTTGAAAAGATAATTATTTAGCAAAGTGTGGCGTGAATCTGACAACAATATTGCAGAGGGCGCCGGACTAGATCCGGACAAGCAACAACTCTCATGCTACCTAAAGGTCGGCGAGAGGGTGCTTATGAAGGTGCAAAGAGGAGAGAAACAAGCTCCAAGATGCCCACACGCAGCAAGGAGAAGAGCTAAAAGGTGTTCGGGCCCATTGTATGCAGCTCCGTGAAGGAGAATCAGCGGCTTCATCGCGGCATTTATAGTAGTGCTTGAACGAATTCCTTTGAAAAGAAGAATTCGGCGAGGAAGACGATTGATGTAAATATGTCTTTAGGTGTGCTCACAAGTCGCCTCATGGAGGAAATGCCTGAGTCAACGGGTGACCAACTTCCTGAGCTAGTGCAATTGCTCGAACGTGTTCGGCAGGCGATGAGTGGCGTCGTTCATGCTTTATGGCCATCCGTCTCCCTACCCGCAGGGAAAATGATGACGAGCACCACAAGCAGAGCCCCGGAAAACAAAAGAATTTCCCACAAAAGGTTAAAACAGTAAATTCACTTCACGTGATCAAAGGGAAAAACAGAGCGGCGCCCACTAAAAGCGCGCCATACATTGGTTGTCATCAAAACCAATCACCTTCGACCATCGTGACTATTCCGATAATATCCGGAACGCAGGATGGACTGCCTTGATATTGGATCCTATAATCGACGGATTCCGGGTTACACATGTCCTCATGGATGGCGGCAGTGACATAAACATGATATATAAGGACACAATCCGCAGGATGGGGATAAACCCAACCAAAATTCACCGTAGCAACACCTCCTTTAAAGGAGTACTGCCCGGCCCATACGCCCTCTGCACGGGCTCCATACTGCTAGAAGTTGTGTTTGGTTCATCCGACAACTTCCGTCGCGAAAGGTTACTCTTCCATGTCGCCCCGTTTAAAAGTAGCCATCAAGCACTATTGGGACGCGAGGCTTTCGCCCGCTTTAACGTAATACCGCATTATGCATCCCTAACACTTAAAATGCCCGGTCCACGCGGCATCATCTGCTTAAAAGGAAGTATTAAGTGTTACTCGAAAGCGCCGGAAGAAGGGAGATCAGATCGACAGCTCCACAGCTATCCGGCTCCACTAGGCAAAGAACCTGCAACAGGTCATTCAAACCCCGGATCCGGCTAGACGAGTCCGGCGCCCACTAGCGGCATACCCCCATACAAGGGGCTGCATGCATGTACGACAAGAGACAATAAAGCTCAAATTTTATTCACTTCTTGAACTGCATTTTGTTTATTTAAATATTAAGTACATCTTTCGCACGATCCTTTTTTCTTTAAACTAAGTTCCTCTCTTTTTACAGATGAAAACGTGCTACACCCGTCCGGGATACGGCACAACGGAGACACAAAGCGCAGCCGTGCAGAGGGACCCGTTGCAAGGATTCTTTTAGATTAAGACCCTCGTAAAACCTTTTTCATCGTCTCTTGTTGATATACATTCCCTAGTTCCTTAAATATAATCGAGGAGGAGGCTGGTGCTTTGGCATTGGCCGCACCAGAATTTTTATGCGTGTACACGGACACAAAGGGCTTAGGGCCTTATTTTGCCCATTTTCATAAAGACCGAATACCTTAGGGAGTATTCGGCGCCTCGAAAGTTAGGCCTTATATGCATCAGCTCGAATCATGTCTTTGGTGAAATGTTGGGTTGCTCGGCTCCTGTGTTTTGCTGCCTTACGTTCCGTTTTCACGGCTAACGCGGCACCAGGAGAACTACTGCGATTGTGCCCCGGTTCGGCCAGGCGAGCACCTCAGTAGAGAAAGCCGAAAACTGACTGTCATGATATAGCGAGAGACTGGTCAACCACTCGATGACTCACATGAATGTTTAGAATTCCTCCGCATTAACGAAGGACCGGTTTCGGTCGTGCACATACGCACTCGAATTCGGGAGAGTGCGGTGCCCCAGGCTATATAGTAGCCCCACCCTCGAACTCCTATGGCTAAGTGAAAGTAATAAAGCATTATAGTCCGTTGCCTGGTTTGCTACGCTATCACCTCCATAACAGGACCCACACGTTGGATAAAGTGTGAAAAAGCGCTTTTTTGCAAACACCCCCGCACTATGTGCGTGGGGGCTGAAGCCAAGGACTGCCATCTTTCAGGTTATATACCCATATACATAAACGGCCGCACAGGGAGTAGTTTACTACTTGAACGCACAAGTATAAAAAGAACTTATATTACATTGAAACATCGTTTTGACAAATCATACATGTCATTCAAACATAATATCCTTCGAGCACTGCGTCTCTATTAAACGAGCCTCGCAGGACTTCTTCAAAGTAGTGCTCGGCGGTACTGCTTCGTCCGAATCCTGGGATGCAACGTCGATGGCATTCATCTTCGCCCAAGATGTATTGACACGGGCAAGAGCCATCCACGCCCTCAATACATGCCGATCGCTTCATCGGCGTCGACACGCTGCACCGCTCAAGAAACTGCTGCACTACACCAAAATAGCTCTTCGGTCAGTCCGTCCGCCACAAGTGAGTCAAGACATGCTTCATGGCCAATCCGGGACAATCAATTCAGCTCGCCCACTTTCGGCCAACCGACCGGTCAGCAGCAGAGGACGCCCGGACTATGGAATTGCAACCAAAGATAGCTCTTCCCTTTTGTGCCCCTTTTCCGCCCCGGAAGTGCCCAACCGCTGCCCACGGGCCGCCGCCAAGTCCATATAAGCATCCTCCTGAACTCCATAATTTATCCAACGGAGCATACTTTGGATCTCAGATATTTCCTCCGCAGCGTAAATGGTTTTCCAAAATTGCCTCGGCTCGACTCAGCTCCTCCTTGGCAGCTCTCAAAGCCGATTGGGCATTCTTGGTTTCGGCGGCGACCTTCTTTAGGCCCTCCTATTCCGCTTGATGCTCTTTTTCAAGAACCTTGCAGTGATCGGTAGCATTCCTTAACCTTTTGGCCATCTCGGCCATCTCCTCTTTGCTTCGGTAGTGAGCAGCCCGTTCAGCTTCTAGCTCTTCAGCCGCCTTTAAAGCAGCCGCATTACTAATTCTGGCTTGCTCTTTTGCTCGGGCGAGTTATGCCCGCAGCTCTTCCACGGCAGCGGCACCATCTGCATTAAGCATATGATTAGTAAGACATGGGCGTCAAGCTCCCTTAACAGGTGTCCGCATAGAAGTCGCATACTTTGTGACTCATCAAACCGTTTATTGACCAGCGCGATGTCCGCATCCGCCTCATCAAGCTGCCGCTTTAGTTCGGCATATTCATCAGTCCGGCTGGCCTCCGGACGACCCGCCACCTGTTTAGGAGTGGCGATATGTTAAATCGAGAATTTGATCCTCGCACGTTGTCAATTTTGACAACATACCGAGTCTCGTGGGCTACTATCTATACATGGCGATTTCATATGCATAACTCACAGCCAGGTACATCATTTTATGCGTACCTCAAACCCCGCCAAGAAGCTTCGACGGCTTGCGGTAATCCGCTCTCTGCGGATGCAATTCTTTCAATCACCGTACCCATTAGAGCATGGTGATCTTCTGCGATAGCCGCTCGCCCGAGCAAATCCCTCAGCTCCTCTGACCGCACACCACTTGGCGCCGGACCTTCCGCCCCCGCCGGACTTGGGGGAACCCTCTGCGATGACACCTCCGGGTCGTCCGCTTCACATCAGGGTGCGACAGGTGGAGGCGTTTCGCTCTCCATCATATCCGGAAAAAGATCCCCCGAAGACGAGCTCTGCTGAGAAGGGCTGAGGTCCGAACTACAAGGTACAATTTTGGTTATCTTCATAAATAAATACAGGGATGTTCCTCATTTACAAGACCCCTTCATTTTACTTATGGCTCGCTGGAGGGCTAATCCCCTTGGGGAAATAGTGCGGCTGGGTTACTTCCCAGCGCTAGACTCTCCGACGAAGATTCCCTTCCTTTCTTTGAGGCCTTGACCTCCGGATCTTCGGAAGCGGTCCTCTTCTCTCCTCGGAAGGTGGGACTCTTAATCCCTCCTTCCTTGATAGCCTCCTTCGCAGAGGCAGTTGCTCCCCCGCTCCTCCCTTCACCTTCTTCAAAAGGCGCGACCTTCAACATCTTGGTCAACATGGGATCCGCGTGGTCTCTCCGGGAGGGAGGACTCCTTATCAACTTTGCCTTGGCTATCCACTCCTGTTCAAGAAACGGCTCCTTTAAAGGGCATATATGTATAATAATTGAATGAACAGCTTGTCCGGTTACAGGACTACTTACTTGAGCATTTGGGCGATTGCAGCTTAGTCCTGCGTCCTCGGTCAAGTCCGGACACTCCTCTCGTGATCCGAAGAACAGTTTATACATCTCCGCGGGCGTCGTGCCCGGAGAGCTTGTGGTCCCTCCGGATTGAATTCCCACAGGCGGAGGGGGCGACGTTTGCAGGGCTGAAGACGCCGGATCACAATAACATGCGCCACTGCAACCAGATTGATCCCTCTTTCCTGGAGATCTCGAATACGGCCCTGCAGCAGGGGAACGTCCTTGGACAACCCCCAGTCGAGCCCCTTGTTGACCCATGACGCCAGCCGCTGTGGTGGACCTGAGCGGAAGGCAGGGAGCGCCGCCCATTTGGTGCCCCTGGGAGCGGTGATATAGAACCACTCCCTAAGCCATAAACCAAGCTCCTCTTGAAAAGAGCCCTCGGGCCACGGAGCACCAGCGCACTTGCTTATGACCGCCCCTCCGCACTCTGTTTGCTGCCCCCTGATCGCCTTTGGCTCCACCTTGAAGGTCTTGAGCCACAATCCAAAGTGAGGGGTAACATTGAGGAAGGCCTCACATACAACAATGAATGACGAGATATGGAGGATGGACTCCGGATTCAAGTCATGGAAATCAAGCCCATAATAAAACATGAGCCCCCGCACAAAGGGGTCCGCCGGAAGCCTAAACCCCGACGGAAGTGAGACACGAACACCACGTTCTCGCCGGGCTCAGGAGTGGGAATGACCTGCCCTGGGGCAGGCAGCCTATGCGAGATCTCGCCGGTTAGATACCTGGCGTCTCGCAGCTTTAGCACGTCTTCTTCTGTGATGGAGGAAGACACCCATCGGCCATGCTGGTCGGAGCCGGACATAGTCGAAAGTCCGAAGTGCCCGAATCTGAAGCTTTGGGGTGTTGGAACTCGAAGCGCGAGGCGAACTCGATAGAGGGTGTATAAAGGAGAGGGCCTTGGTCTCGTTATAAAGAGGTTGAATACCAAGAGCCCACCCCGTGGTCGATTAGGACTCGCCTTTGATAGAGAAGGCGGGCCAACGGGCATGGTTGGGTTACCTACGTCCGTATTGATGAGAATCCCGGAATAAGGGGGCACGATCTACGCTTTGATAAGACGTTCAAGGAAACCGCCTCGCTAAACACGCTGAGGTGGAACAATAAAAAACGATTCATATGAAGGCCTGGCCGTGGTGTGATGTCACGCCGCAGAATACGTCTGCAGATCTTTGCAAAAACTATTCTCTCTACGGTGTTATGTGGAGCTTGTTTTGCAGAGCCGGACACTATCCCGGTGTTCACAATCTTCTAAAAATTATTCGGAGGAAGAACCCGCCTTGCAATGCCGAAGACAATATCTTGCGTCGGACTAAATGCGTCATTGAAGCCTGGTTCGTGGGCTACCGAGGGAGTTCCGGACTAGGGGGTGTCCGGATAGCGAACTATCATCATCGGCCGGACTCCAAGACTATGAAGATACAAGATTGAAGACTTCGTCCCGTGTCCGGATGGGACTTTCCTTGGCATGGAAGGCAAGCTTGGCGATACAGATATGTAGATCTCCTACCATTGTAACCGACTCCGTGTAACCCTAACCCTATCCGGTGTCTATATAAACCGGAGGGTTTTAGTCCGTAGGACGAAAAACAATCATACCATAGGCTAGCTTCTAGGGTTTAGCCTCTTTGATCTCGTGGTAGATCCACTCTTGTAACACACATCATCAATATTAATCTAGCAGGACGAGGGTTTTACCTCCATCAAGAGGGCCCGAACACAGGTAAAACATCGTGTCCCTTGTCTCCTGTTACCATCCGCCTAGACGCACAGTTCGGGAGCCCCTACCCGAGATCCGCCGGTTTTGACACCAACATTGGTGCTTTCATTGAGAGTTCCTCTGTGTCGTCACCGACAGGCTCGATGGCTCCTTTGATCATCAACAACGACGCGGTCCAGGGTGAGACTTTTCTCCCCGGACAGATCTTCGTGTTCGGCGGCTTTGCACTGCGGGCCAATTCGCTTGGCCATCTAGAGCAGATCGAAAGCTACGCTCCTGACCGTCAGGTCAGATTCGGAAGTTTAAACTATACGGCCGATATCCGCGGAGACTTGATCTTCGACGGATTCGAGCCATAGCCAAGCGCCACGCGACCGTCTCGATGGGCATGATCTAGCTCGCAGCCAACAAAGGCCACGGAGGCCGCACCAGAATCCGCTCCGACCCTTAATCCGGAGCCGGATTCCCCGATCGAGGACGAGTGGTTGGACACCGCCTCGGGGGCTTCAATCTCTACGGCGATCGAGCCGAACTCCATCCCTGTCCTTTGCAAAGACCTTGACTCCAGGAAGCCGGACTCCTCTCCGGACTCCGAACCCTCCGCGCCCTTGCCAATCGAATCAGATTGGGCGCCCGTTATGGAGTTCACGGTCGGACATCTTTTCAAGACTTTCGCCCTTTGGCGACATCCTGAATACACTAAAGTCTCTCTCTTTATCCGGAGAGCCCTGGCCGGACTGCGGTCAGGACGGTTGGGATGCGGACGACGAAGAAATTCAAAGCCCACCCACCACCCACTTCATAGCCACTGTCGAAAGCTTACACGACGTGCTCGATTTCGACTCCGAAGACATCGACGGTATGGATGACGATGTAGGAGACAACAATGAGCCAACACCTATAGGATGCTGGACAACCTCACCCCATGATGTATACATGGTGGATACACCTAAAGCAAATGAAGACGAGGAGAAACGGGACGGTACGAAGGATAAATCCCTCGAAAAGCAGTCAAAACGGCAACGTAAACGCCGAACAAAGTCCCGCCTCAACAAAGACCCAGCCATAGATCAGGGCAAACCGGTGGACAACGACCAAGCTATCGAAAGGTCGTCCTAACAAGACAACTTGGATAAACAATCTGTCCCCGGCGAAGACAACAGTCCCGGACGACCTCACGCCGGACAAACCATTGGAGCAAAATGACCTCCAGAAAAGGCTCGTCGCCATCGCTGGCGTAGCCTGAAAAAGCAGAAGCGGAAGCTCAAAACAGCGGAAGACGCACTCAGGATCAGATGGAGCAAAGTATTCAGCACCGCAGACAAGTACGGCGACAGTCGCCGAACAAAGAGCTACCCGAAAAGAAAGCTACTGCCCGAATTCGACGAGGAGGCCTTAGAGCCCCCACAATTAAAAAGTAAGAAGGCCACCCGGTCGGATGGACAACCCCACGATGAAAAGAGAGCGGTGAATGGCGCCGCACATGCGATCCGCATAAGGATTCACACCAAGAGGATGGCCCAGTTAGGTCCATCTACGGGCCAAGAAAGCAGGCTCGTCAAAACAATGCAATACGTCAAAATCCCGAAGATCAAAAGAATTGGCGGATCTTGGGTAGGGGGTCCCGAACTGTGCGTCTAGGCGGATGGTAACAGGAGACAAGGGACACGATGTTTTACCCAGGTTCGGGCCCTCTTGATGGAGGTAAAACCTCACGTCCCTGCTAGATTAATATTGATGATGTGTGTTACAAGAGTGGATCTACCACGAGATCAAAGAGGCTAAACCCTAGAAGCTAGCCTATGGTATGATTGTTGTTCGCCCTCACGGACTAAAACCCTCCGGTTTATATAGACACCGGATAGGGTTAGGGTTACATAGAGTCGGTTACAATGGTAGGAGATGTACATATACGTATCGCCAAGCTTGCCTTCCACGCCAAGGAAAGTTCCATCCTGACACGGGACGAAGTCTTAATTCTTGTATCTTCATAGTCTTGGAGTCCGGCCGATGATGATAGTTCGGCTATCCGGACACCCCCTAGTCCGGAACTCCCTCAGTAGCCCCTGAACCAGGCTTCAATGACGACGAGTCCGACGCGCATATTGTCTTCGGCATTGCAAGGCGGGTTCTTCCTCCGAATAATTTTTAGAAGATTGTGAACACCGGGATAGTGTCCGGCTCTGCAAAACAAGCTCCACATAACACCGTAGAGAGAATAGTTTTTGCACAGATCTGCTGACGTATTCCGCGGCGTGATATCACACCACGGCCAGGCCTTCATATGAATCGTTTTTTATTGTTCCACCTCAGCGTGTTTAGCGAGGCGGTTTCCTTGGCACGTCTTATCAAAGCGTAGATCGTGCCCCCTTATTCCGGGATTCTCATCAATACGGACGTGGGTAACCCAACCGTGTCCGTTGGCCTGCCCTTTCTAACAAAGGCGTGTCCTAATCGACCACGGGGTGGGCTCTTGGTATTCAACCTCTTTATAACGAGACCAAGGCCCTCTCCTTTTTACACCCTCTATCAAGTTCGCCTCGCGCTTTGAGTTCCAACACCCCAAAGCTTCAGATTCGGTCGCTTCGGACTTTCGACGATGTCCAGCTCCGACCAGCATGGCCGATGGGTGTCTTCGTCCGTCACAGAAGAAGACATGCTAAAGCTGCGAGACGCCAGGTATCTAACCGGCGAGATCATGCATAGGCTGCCTGCCCCAGGGCAGGTCATTCCCACTCCTGAGCCCGGCGAGAATGTGGTGTTCGTGTCTCACTTCCGTCGGGGTTTAGGCTTCCCGACGGACCCCTTTGTGCGGGGGTTCATGTTTTATTATGGGCTTGATTTCCATGACTTGAATCCGGAGTCCATCCTCCATATCTCGTCATTCATTGTTGTATGTGAGGCCTTCCTCCATATTACCCCTCACTTTGGATTGTGGCTCAAGACCTTCAAGGTGGAGCCAAAAGCGATTAAGGGGCAGCAAAGCAGTCTTGGAGGGGCGGTCATAAGCAAGTCTTATTTGGTGCTCCGTGGCCCAAGGGCTCTTTTCAAGAGGAGCTTGGTTTATGGCAACGGGAGTGGTTCTATATCACCGCTCCCAGGGGCACCAAATGGGCGGCGCTCCCTGCCTTCCACTCAGGTCATGGGTCAACAAGGGGCTCGACTAGGGTTGTCCAAGGACGTTCCCCTGCTGCAGGGCCGTATTCGAGATCTCCAGGAAAGAGGGATCAATCTGGTTGCAGTGGCACAGGTTATTGTGATCCGGCGTCTTCAGACCTGCAAACATCGCCCCCTCCGCCTGTGGGAATTCAATCCGGAGGGACCACGATCTCTCCAAAATTTTATGGGCACGACGCCCGCAGAAATGTATAAACTGTTCTTGGGATCACGAGAGGAGTGTCCGGACTTGACCGAGGACGCAGAACTAAGCTGCAATCGCCCAGATGCTCAAGTAAGTAGTCCTGTAACCGGACAAGCTGTTCATTCATTTATTATACATATATGCCCTTTAAAGGAGCCATTTCTTGAATAGGAGTGGATAGCCAAGGCAAACTTGATAAGGAGTCTGGCTCCCCTCCCAGAGACCACGCCGGATCCCATGTTGACCAAGATGTTGAAGGTCGCGCCTTTTGAAGAAGGTGAAGGGAGGAGCGGGGGAGCAACTACCTCTGCGAAGGAGGCTATCAAGGAAGGAGGGATTAAGAGTCCCACCTTCCGAGGAGAGAAGAGGACCGCTTCCGAAGATCCGGAGGTCAAGGCCTCAAAGAAAGGAAGGGAATGTTCGTCGGAGAGTCCGGCGCTGGGAAGTAACCCAGCCGCACTATTTCCCCAAGGGGATCAGCCCTCCAGCGAGCCGTAAGTATAACGAAGGGGTCTTGTAAATAAGGAACATCCCTCTATGTATTTATGAAGATAACCGAAATTGTACCTTGTAGTTCGGACCTCAGCCCTTCTCAGAGCTCGTCTTCGAGGATCTTCTTCCGAGATGATGGAGAGCGAACGCCTCCACCTGTCGCACCACGATGTGAAGCGGACGACCGGAGGTGTCGCCGCAGAGGGTTCCCCAAGTCCGGCGGGGCGGAGGGTCCGCGCCAAGTGGTGTGCGGTCGAGGAGCTGAGGGATTTGCTCGGGCGGCGGTTATCTCGTAAGATCACCGTGCTCTAATGGGTACAGTGATTGAAAGAATTACATCCGCAGAGAGCGGATTGCACGAAGCCGTCAGAAGCTTACTGACGGGGTTTGAGGTACGCAAAAAATGATGTACCTGCTGACAGTTATGCATATGAAATGCGCCATGTATAGATAGTAGCCCCTGAGACTCGGTATGTTGTCAAAATTGACAACGTGCCGAGGATCAAATTCTCAATTTTAACATATCGCCGCTCCTAAACAGGTGGCGGGTCGTCCGGAAGCCAGCCGGACTGATGAATATGCCGAACTAAAGCGGCATCTTGATGAGGCGGATGCGGACATCGCGCTGGTCAATAAACGGTTTGATGAGTCACAAGGTATGCGACTTCTATGCGGACACCTGGTAAGGGAGCTTGACGCCCATGTCTTACTAATCATATGCTTAATGCAGATGGTGCCGCTGCCGTGGAAGAGCTGCGGGCAGAACTCGCCCGAGCGAAAAGATCAAGCCAGAATTAGTAATGTCGGCTGCTTTAAAGGCGGTCAAGAGCTAGAAGCTGAACGGGCTGCTCACTGCCGAAGCAAAGAGGAGATGGCCGAGATGGCCAAAGGTTAAGGAATGCTACCGATCGCTGCGAGGTTCTTGAAAAGAGCATCAAAGCGGAACAGGAGGGCCTAAAGAAGGCCGCCGCCGAAACCAAGAATGCCCAATCGGCTTTGACAATGCCAAGGAGGAGCTGAGTCGCAAGGGCAATTGCGGCTGGAAAATTGTTTCGCCAAGGAGGAAATATACGATCCAAAGTATGCTCATTGGATAAATTATGGAGTTTAGAGGATGCTTATATGGACTTGGCGGCGAAGCGCCAGGACGCGGGTTGGGCACTTCCGGGCCGTAAGGGGCACAAAAGGGAAGAGCTATACTGGTCGCAATTCCATAGTCCGGGCGCCCTCTCCCGCCGACCGATTGGTTGGCCGAGTGGCCGAGCTGAATCGATTGTCCGGATTGGCCATGAAGCATGTCTTGACTCACTTGTGGTAGGACGGACACCACCAAGAGCTATTTTGGTGTAGTGCAGCAGTTTCTTGGAAGCGGTGCCAGACGTATCGCCGATGAAGCGATCGGCATGTATTGAGGGAGCGCTGATGGCTCTTGCCCGTGTCAAGACATACCGGCAGAGATGAAGGCCACCGACGTTGCATCCCGTGATTCGGACAGAGGTCGAGTACCGCCGAGCACTACTTTGAAGAAGTTCTGCCGGGCGCTCGTTTAATAGAGACGCAAAGGTTTCGAAGGATATTATGTTTGAATGACATGTATGATTCGTCAAAATGATGTTTCAATGTAATATAAGTTCTTTTTATACTTGTGCGTTCAAGTAGTAAACTACTCCTCAGGCGGCCGTTTATGTATATGTGTATATAACCCTGAAAGATGGCAGTCCTTGGCTACAGCCCCACGCACATAGTGCGGGGTGTTTGCAAAAAGCGCCTTTTCACACTTAATCCAACGCCTTGGTCCTGTTAAGGAGGTGGTAGCGTAGCAAACCGTGCAATCGCACTATAATGCTTTATCACTTTCACTTAGCCATAGGAGTTCGAGGGTGGGGCTACTATATAGCCTCGGGGCACCGCACTCTCCCGAATTCGGGTGCGTATGTGCCTGACCGAAAATCGGTCCTTCGTTAATGCGAGGAATTCTAAACATTCCCGTGAGTCATCGAAAGTGGTTGACCAGTCTCTCACTATATCATGACAGTCAGTTTCGGCTTTCTCTCTTGAGGTGCTCGCTCGGCGAACCGGGCACAATCGCAGTAGTTCTCCGGTGCCGCGTTAGCCGTGAAAAGCGGGCGTAAAGGCAGCAAAACACAGGAGCCGGGCAACCCAACATTTGACCAAAGACATGATTCAGAGCTGATGCATATAAGGCCTAACTCGAGACGCCGAATACTCCCTAAGTTATTCGGTGTTTATGAAAATGGGCAAAATAAGGCCCTAAGCCCTTTGTGTCCAGATACGCACAAAAATTCTGGTGCGGTCAATGCCAAAGCACCAGCCTCCTCCTCAGTTATATTTAAGGAACTGGGGGAATGTATATCAACAAGAGAGAGTGAAAAAAGGTTTACGCAGGGTCTTAATCTGAAAAGAATCCTTGCAACGGTCGCCATCGCACGCCTGCTTTGTGTCTCTGCAGCCGTATCCTAGACGGGTGTAGCATGTTGTTCATCTGTAAAAGAGAGGAACTTAGTTTAAAAGAAAAAGGATCGTGCGAAAGATGTACTTAATATTTAAATAAACAAAGTACGGTTCGAAGAAGTGAATGAAATTTGAGCTTTATTGTCTCTTGTTGTACATGCATGCAGCCCCTTGTATGGGGTATGCCGCTAGTGGGCGCCGGACTCGTCTAGCCGTATCCAGGGTTTGAATGACCTGTTGCAGGTTCTTTTCCTAGTGGAGCCGGATAGCTGTGGAGCTGTCGATCCAGTCTCCCCTTCTTCCGCGCTCGAGTAACACTTAATACTTCGTTTTAAGGAGATGATGCCGCGTGGACCGGGCATTTTAAGTGTTAGGGATGCATAATGCGGTATTGCGTTAAAGCGGGCGAAAGCCTCGCGTCCCAATAGTGCTTGATGGCTACTTTTAAACGGGGCGACATGGAAGAGTAACCTTCGCGACGGAAGTTGTCGATGAACCAAACACAACTTCTAGCAGTATGGAGCCCGTGCGAGAGGCGTATGGGCCGTGCAAGATTCTTTAAACGAGGTGTTGCTACGGCGAATTTTGGTTGGGTTTATTCCCATCCTGCGGATTGTGTCCTGATATATCAGGTTTATGTCACTGCCGCCATCCATGAGGACATGTGTAAATTGGAATCCGTCGATTATAGGATCCAATATCAAGGCAGTCCATCCTGCGTTCTGGATATTATCGGAATAGTCCTGATGGTCGAAGGTGATTGGTTTTGACAACCAATGTGCGCCACGCCTTTTAGTGGGTGCCGCTCTGTTTTTTCCTTTGATCACGTGAAGTGAGTTTACTGTTTTAACCTTTTGTGGGAAATTCTTTTGTTTTCCGGGGCTCTGCTTGTGGTGCCCGTCATCATTTTCCCTGTGTATTTTGAATCACTTCATAGCCAATCAAAGGGATGAATAGAGCGGCGCCCACAGTATGACGGCCTGGCCGTGGTGTGATGTCACGCTGCGGAATACGTCAGCAGATCTGTGCAAAAACTATTCTCTCTATGGTGTTATGTGGAACTTGTTTTGCAGAGCCGGACACTATCCTGGTGTTCACAATCTTCTATAAATTATTCGGAGGAAGAACCCGCCTTGCAATGCCGAAGACAATATGCGCGCCGGACTCGCTGCCATTGAAGCCTGGTTTAGGGCTACCGAGGAGTTCCGGACTAGGGGGTGTCCGGATAGCCGAACTATCATCATCGGCCGGACTCCAAGACTATGAAGATACAAGATTGAAGACTTCGTCCCGTGTCCGTATGGGACTTTCC
The DNA here is from genome assembly GCA_021605145.1 of Aegilops bicornis. Classification (NCBI taxonomy): domain Eukaryota; kingdom Viridiplantae; phylum Streptophyta; class Magnoliopsida; order Poales; family Poaceae; genus Aegilops; species Aegilops bicornis. The sequence continues at coordinate 335,338,296 of CM038672.1, read as the reverse complement.
TTGGCGTGGAAGGCAAGCTTGGCGATACGGATATGTAGATCTCCTACCATTGTAACCGACTCTCCGTAACCCTAACCCTATCCGTGTCTATATAAACCGGAGGGTATTAGTCCGTAGGATCTAACAACAATCATACCATAGGCTAGCTTCTAGGGTTTAGCCTCTTTGATCTCGTGGTAGATCCACTCTTGTAACACACATCATCAATATTAATCTAGTAGGACGTAGGGTTTTACCTTCATCAAGAGGGCCCGAACTGGGTAAAACATCGTGTCCCTTGTCTCCTGTTACCATCCGCCTAGGACGCACAGTTCGGGACCCCCTACCCGAGATCCGCCGGTTTTGACACCGACATTGGTGCTTTCATTGAGAGTTCCTCCGTATCGTCACCGATAGGCTCGATGGCTCCTTTGATCATCAACAACGACGCGGTCCGTGGTGAGACTTTTCTCCCGGACAGATCTTCGTGTTCGGGCGGTTTTGCATCGCGGGCCAACTCGCTTGGCCATCTAGAGCAGATCGAAAGCCTCGACCGCCGTCGAGTCAGATTCGGAAGTTTAAACTATACGGCCGATATCCGCGGAGACTTTATCTTCGACGGATTCGAGCCACAGCCAAGCGCGCCGAAACTGTGTCGATGGGCATGATCTAGCTCTGCAGCCGAATAGTGCCCTGGAGGCCGCACCAGAATCCGCTCCGACCCTTAATCCGGAGCCGGATTCCCCGATCGAGGACGAGTGGTTGGACACCGCCTCGGGGGCTTCAATCTCTACGGCGATCGAGCCGAACTCCATCCCTGTCCTTTGCAAAGACCTTGACTCCGAAGCCGGACTCCTTTCCGGACTCGAACCCTCCACGCCCTTGCCAATCGAATCCGATTGGGCGCCTGCTATGGAGTTCACGGTCATGACATCTTTCAGCACTCGCCCTTTGGCGACATCCTGAATACACTAAAGTCTCTCTCTTTATCCGGAGAGCCCTGGCGGATTACGGTCAGAAGGTTGGGATGCAGACGACGAAGAAATTCAACGCCCACCCACCACCCACTTGGTAGCCATCGGCGATTTATCTAACCGACATGCTAGACTACGACTCCGAAGACATCGACGGTATGGACGGCGATGCCGGAGGCGACCAAGACCTGGCCACAGACAGTGGCACTGGAAGGCCACCTCGTCATATGACATATATATGGTGGACATCCCAAAAGATGGGAACGACGATGGAACAACGGAGGATGACCCCTCCAACAAGCAGCCCGAGCGCCGGTGTCAGCGGCGCCGCTCTAAATCCCGCCACAGCAAGAATGAAGATTCCGGCACCAGAGATAACAATACACCGGACAATGCCGAAGACAATCCACTCCAGCAAGATCCATCGCAGGAGGATGAAGACGCCAGCCCTCAAGAGTTAGCGGAGGAAGAAGAGGTAGAGGATTATATGCCTCCCTCCGAAGACGAAGCAAGACTCGACGACAATGAATTCGTCGTGCCTGAGAATCCCGTCGAACAAGAGCGTTTTAGGCGCAGGCTTATGGCCACGGTGAACAACCTAAAGAAAAAGCAGCAGCAACTTAGAGTTGATCAGGATCTGCTAGCCGACAGATGGACCGAAGTCCTCGCGGCCGAAGAGCATGAGCTCGAACGCCCCTCCAAAAGCTACCCTAAACGGAAGCTGCTCCCCTGATTAGAGGAGGAGGCTTGCGAACCCGCATCACCAGGAGACAATACGGCTGACCGACCACCCTGTGGTCGCGACAGAGAGGCCTCTAGGCCCTTCACTAGAACCGCACTCGGCATCGCTCAAAAGCACACGGCCAAAGGGGAACGCTCCCGACTGCGAGTATATTGGAGGACAAGGCAAGACAATCAAGATCGATCTATGGATCGCGTGGGCGCCCACGATGCGTGATGACAACCGTCATGCCGGACACGATAAGTCCGCCGGGCGAACAAAACAGACCAAGCTCTTCCGAGCTCCGCCATGATATCGCCTAATACATGTAGGCGCGCCGACACCCACTATGCTTCATGACGAAGTAATGGATCATCAAATCCCCGAAGGGTTTAAACCCGTCAATATTGAACCCTATGATGGCACAACAGACCCCGCGGTTTGGATCGAAGACTATCTCCTTCACATCCACATGGCCCGCCGTGACGATCTTCACGCCATCAAATACCTCCCCCTCAAGCTTAAAGGACCAGCCCGACATTGGCTCAACAGCTTGCCGCCAGAGTCAATTGGGAGCTGGGAGGACCCGAAGCCGCATTCCTCGATAACTTCGGGGCACTTATGTGCGACCACCGGTGGCGATGACCTAAGCCACATAATTCAGCAGCAGACGAATCGGCGCACAATTACGGACACGGTTCTTAACCAAGAAAAACCAAATCGCCGACCGTCGATGCGGAGGCCCTCGCGGCCTTCAAGCATAACATCCGCGACGAGTGGCTTGCCCGGCACCTAGGACAGGAAAATCCGAAATCCATGGCAGCCCTCACATCACTCATGACCCGCTTCTGCGCGGGTGAGGACAGCTGGCTAGCACGCAGCAACAACCTCAGCAAAAATTCTGGCAGTCCGGACTTCAAGGACCAAAACGGTAGGCCGCGTCGTAACAAAAACAAACGCCGCACTAACGGCGACAATAGTGAGGATACGGCAGTCAATGCCGGATTCAAAGGCTCTAAACCCGGTCAGCGGAAAAAGCCATTCAAACGAACTACTCCGTGTCCGTCCAATTTGGACTGAATACTCGACCGCTCGTGCCAGATACACGGCACCCCCGAAAAGCCAGCTAACCACACTAACAGGGACTATTGGGTATTCAAGCAGGCAGGCAAGTTAATTGCCGAAAACAATGACAAGGGGCTGCATAGCAATGACGAGGACGAGACCCAACCGCCCGAACAATAGAGGATGAAGGGTTTCCCCACAGGTGCGGACGGTGAACATGATATACGCAACCCACATACCCAAAAGGGAGCGGAAGCGTGCACTCGTGGATGTCTACGCTGATGGAGCCAGTTGCCCGAAGTTCAATCCATGGTCCTCCCTGCCCGATCACTTTTGACCGAAGGACCACCCCACCAAAGCATCTCGCCACGCTGGATTCGCCGCGACCGGTCCTAGACCCAATCATCGATGGATTTCACCTAACAAGAGTCCCGATGGATTTGCAGCAGAAATGAACCTGCTTCACCGTGATACAGGCGCAAAATGGGCATAGACCCCTCAAGGATTAAACCTACCAAAACGACCTTTAAAGGCGCCATACCAGCGTAGAAGCCAATTGTATAGGCTCAATTACACGAAGTGGTCTTCGATCCCCGTGATAACTTCCGGGCGAGGAGTTAATCTTCGACATAGTCCCGTTCCGCAGCGGCTATCATGCCTTGCTCGGACGTACCGCGTTTGCAAAGTTCAACGCGGTGCCGCACTACGCATACCTCAAGCTCAAGATGCCAGGCCCTCGAGGAGTCATTATGGTCAACGGAAACACTGAACATTCTCTCCGCACGGAGGAACATACAGCGGCTCTCGCGGCAGAAGTGCAATGCAGCCTCTTAAGGCAATTATCGAATCCGGCTGTTAAACGGCCGGACACGATAGCCGCCGGAGTAACTTACAACAAGACCACTGCACATTCCGAGCACGCCAGCGAGGCGACCCCAACCCCAGCTCTTGTGAAACGTCAAAGCAGGTCCTTCGCAGACACCATTACGCTCTGAAGATACCATGGGCATGGGGAGAGGGGCACGACCACGATAAACCCAGACTGCGGCTCAACCACACCAGGGGCTCTCAAGTGTGTCGTTCCTTTTTATTTTCTTTTTACCTTCTAATTTTTTACCCACAGGACTCCGTTTGTCAGAAGCCCTGTCCGGCAGCAGACCTGCCGAACTCACGATGCAACAGCCAGGGAAGGATAAAGGCTACAACGAATATACAGGTGGTCTCCATTACGAGCATTTTCATACACCAATCTGCAGCCTACCCCTTTAAGGGGGACATGTTTAACAGTCTCCTACCTCGCTTATCGCACTATTTGTATCGTTACGCATTAAGTAGCAGCACTTATTGAATAAAACAATGCATCACCTTTTTGCTTATAATTGCATTTCTTTTTCATACATATGTTCATTCACGACATGTTGCATCCGTACACTTTGGTACGGCTAATATACACCAGGGGCTTATGTTTCCCGCGTTATGGTGTGATGAGTCCGAACACTTTCACAAGTGCGGCACCCCGAACTTATAGCACTATATGCATCGGCTCCGAATCATGTCTTGGGTCAATAGTTGGGTTTGCCCGGCTCCCGTGTTTTGGTACCTTACGTTCCGTTATATTGGCTAAGGTAGCACCGGGAGAACCACTGCGATTCCGCCCCAGTTCGGCTTTGTTAACGCCTCAGTGGAGAAAGCTAAAACTGACCGTCATGATGAGGCGAGAGACCGGTCGCTGTTCGAGAGGTTTTTTGCGAGTCCTTAAAGACTTATGCCGCTTAGAGCGAGGAGCCGGATACTGTCCGACCAAGGCGTGGATAGCGCCCCAAATTCGGCCTTCCGAAGACAAGGGGCTTCGCCAAAATTTAAAATTATAGAATTCTATGGCTAAGTGAGAGTGTTCAAGCATTATAAGTCCGGTTGCCTTGTTCACTGTGTTGAGCGCCTCCCTAGATGGACCCAAAAATGGGAACAAGAGCGCTCAAGTTTATCCCGAACACCCCAGCACTCGTCGCATGAAATTTGAAGTCGACGACTTGCCATCTCTCGATTTGATAAACAGCCGCCTAAGGTAATATTTTAAATTAACAAGCGTTGCTTAGCGCATATGGACTAAGTTTTCAGCCGCAGGATAACAAAATGCGAGTCTACTCAAATATTACATCTTTGGAGCACTCACCCGCAATAGTGCGGGCGCCCTTCAAAGACAGTCTTATAATACATCTCGGCGTGCGATACTCCTTGCCCTCCGGTGGCGGGTCCGTCACAAGCTTCGGGCATCCATCTTGCCCCAAGTGCACCTTTATTGCGGGCAAGGACCCGACGGGCACCCTCGATACAAGCGGAATGCTTGATAACTTCAACCCACGGGCACGCATCCACCAGCCGCCGCACCAGGCCGAAGTAGCTCCTAGGCATGGCCTCCTTAGGCCACAGCCGAACTATGAGGCCCTTCATGGCCTGTTCGGCCGCCTTGTGGAGCTCGACCAGCTGCTTCAGCTGATTATGTCCGGCCTCAGCATACTGAGACCAAAAGACCTTCTCCGTCGAGCTCCCCTCCTCGGCCCGGTAGAATGCGGCAGCATCGGACACACTGCGAGGAAGATCTGCGAACGCCCCTGGAGAGCTCCGGATTCGGGTAAGAAACAGGTAATTAACACTCACATGCTTACTCTGCATGAAAAATGCCTTACCCGCTGCTATTTTCATCACCGCTTCAATTTCCTGGAGGGCCTTGTAGGCTTCGGCCTCAGCGGCTTTGGTACTCCCAAGAGCCGTTGCAAGCTCAGACTCTCGAGTCTTTGAGTCACGCTCCAAGTTCTCATGTTTTTTCACGAGATCCTGGAGCTCTTGCTGTACCTCCGCCACCCGCGCTTCCTGCTTCTCTCGCTCGGTGCGTTCCGCGGCCGCATTACGTTCGTCCGCGGCCACCGCCTCCTTCAGGGTCGCCACCTCGTTAGTGGCCCCTACAATACCCACATTATCCTTGTCATTTTTCTTGCAACCAAATCCTTTTCTGTAAGGTACAATTTTCATAAAGTATTACTCACCTTCTTTTTCCTCGAGCTGCTTCTTGGCATGACCAAGCTCGTTCTCGGACCGCTCGAGGTTTTTCTTCAAATTATTGACCTCCACAGTCAGTGCGGCGGAGGTCAGCAGAGACAAACCTGCAATCCCATATTGACATATTTTTTATGACTCATGCGTTTATCTTTCTAAAGATCCTCGGTCCGGCTTTTCTTTCCGAACACCGAACCGAGCATCGAGGGGCTACCGCCTATGCGGTACCATTCTACATATATTGAAATTTCTTACCTCAAAGCCCGATAGAAGGCTGATACAGAGCTTCAGTCAGCCCGCTCTTGGCGGATCGAACTGTCCGGATCACCGTACTCATAACAAGGCGGTGCTCCTCCCCTTGATGGAGGCGCCGTTGAGCGCCTCAGAAGCTATCCGGTGCCTCCGTTGGACGAAGGACACGGCATCTTACCCTTCTTGCGAAGGATCGTTTGCCGGACTCCGGAACCACTGAAGGTTCCGGCATTGAGTCCGGACAAGTGTCGGCCTTAGAGCCCCTGGGGGTCTTGCCCCCCACGCGCCTGGAGTCCGGGGGGTTGCCTTGTGGAACCTCCTGCACCACCTCCTCGGGACCAAGCCCCCTTTGGGGCCCCGCCGCGGCATTGTCCGCGGCATGAGGCAAGGAGGCGGCCGGAAGCGAAGTACTCTCCATTTCCGACGAGCCCAGGGATCCGCTCGATGAATCGGCGAGCTCGCCTTTGGGCGGGCTGCACGATTGTTCGACATTAGAGAACACTCTACAATAATAAAACGCCATGGGTATCCGGACACTTACAATCTCGCCAGGGGCTTGGCCCTTGTAGGCCAATCCCCCTCGTCGTCGTCGACATTGGTGGAGAAGTCCGGAGGAAGGGTTCTTCCCTTCTTGGACCTTCCGGCCTCCCGGTTAGGCGGCCTTCCTTTTCCTCTCCTCCCCGCTGGGAAGAGGCTTCTTCTTCCTCCTCCTCGTCTTCGTGAGAAGATTCGCCTGTAATCCAACAACAGCACCTGGCGTCGGGAGCTCCTTCGAGTTCCCGTGGCCTCCTTCTTGGCCTTCTTCTCCGGCACCACATGGGGTGCCGGAGCCAGCAGCCCCGCCAATCGGGCGTCCGCTGGGTCTTCTGGCAAAGGAGCCGGACAGTTAATCTGTCCGGACGTCTTCAGCCAGACCTATCGAAGAATAGGGAGTTTTCAGAACCCACGTAGAGTGAATCTATGGAAAAGGAGTCCCGTAAAGGGTAAAATAGCTTACCTCGCTGGCTTGACGTCGCGAGCTGTATCCGCGATCTTTGTTAGCGGATGCGGGGGCTTCGGCGCCCTTGAACAGCACCTTCCAGGCATCTTGGTACGTGGTATCGAAGGGCCGGCTCAAGGTTCGGTGTTGTCTTGGGATCGAACTCCTGCAGATTGAAGTCCCGTTGTTGGCATGGGAGAATCCGCGGATGAGCATCACTGGATTACGCCGACAAGTCTGCGATTCTTGTCCACCGTGTTCCGGACGCGTGTTTGGAGTCCGGATATCTTGTCCGAATCCCCCACTTCAGGCCCGTCTCTTTCCATGACGAGAGCCATGTGGGAATCCAGATCTGAATTGGGGCCGCCACCCATTCGAGGTCGTGTGGCTCGGTGATGTAGAACCACCCGATTGCCACCCCTTTATTGTCTCCACAAAGGAGCCCTCGAGCCATAGGACTTTGGCCATCTTGCCGACCATGGCGCCTCCGCACTCCGCTTGGCTTCCCTTCACAACCTTGACGACATCAAGGTCTTGAGCCATGTCAAGTGGGGCTGGATGTAGAGGAAAGCCTCGCACCTGACGATAAACACCGAGACGTGGAGGACGAAATTGGGCCAGGTCATGGAAGTCCAGGCCGTAGTAGAACATGAGCCCCGGACAAATGGGTGAAGTGGAAAACCTAGTCCATGGAGGAAGTGGGGAGAAATACCACCCTCTCATGGGGGACTGGGGTTGGAATAAGCTGCCCTGCTGTCAGGCGACTTTGTCTGCGATATCGCCGGACAAGTATCCGGACTCCCGCAGTCTTGTGATGTGCCCCTCCGTGACGGAGGAGGCCATCCATCTGCCTCCCACTCCTGACATGGTTGGAGAAGGTTGAGGAGGAAAGTGCGGACTTGGGCGCTAGAGCTCGAGTGCGCGGAAATGGATGAGCAAAGGAGGAAGAAGGCATAGGTGAAAGGGTGGATCCTTATCCCTTATATGTGCGGACAAAACATGTGTCCCCACCGCCCGTAAAACTCGCTTATCTCCCAAGCGCCACCATCAATGGCGCGGTTGGGTTACCCACGTCCATATTGATGGGAATCCCGAAATAAGGGGAACACGATCTCTGCCTTGACAAGACGTGCCAAGGAAACCGCTTCGCTGAACGCGCTGAGGTGGAACAATAAAAACAATTTGAATAAAGGCTTAGTAGTGGTGCGGCGTCGCACTGTAAGATACGTCGGCCAGATTGATCTTGTGTAATATTATTCTCTCTACGGTGGTATGTGGAATTTATTTTTGCAGAGCCGGACACTATCCTGGTGTTCACAATCTTCTATGAATTATTCGGAGGAAGAACCCACCTTGCAATGCCGAAGACAACATGCGCGCCGGACTCGTCGTCATTGAAGCCTGGTTCGAGGGCTCTTGAGGAGTTCGGACTAGGGGGTGTCCGGATAGTCAACTATCATCATCGGCGGACTCCAAGACTATGAAGATACAAGATTGAAGACTTCGTCCGTGTCCGGATGGGACTTTCCTTGGCGTGGAAGGCAAGCTCGGCGATACGGATATGTAGATCTCCTACCATTGTAATCGACTCATGTAACCCTAACCCTATCCGGTGTCTATATAAACCGGAGGGTTTTAGTCCGTAGGATCTAACAACAATAATACCATAGGCTAGCTTCTAGGGTTTAGCCTCTTTGATCTCGTGGTAGATCCACTCTTGTAACACACATCATCAATATTAATCTAGCATGACGTAGGGTTTTACCTCCATCAAGAGGGCCCGAACCTGGGTAAAACATCGTGTCCCTTGTCTCCTATTACCATCCGCCTAGACGCACAGTTCGGGACCCCCTACCCAAGATCCGCCGGTTTTGACACCGACAGGCGCCGCCGGCTCTCCTGCAACTGGTGCGTGGGACTCCGTCGGAGCGTCGACCCGGGGGCTCCTCTGGACTCGGTTCGTCTTTGTTGGCCACCGCAACAAGGCTTCGGATAGTGGCTCTCCATTCGTCGAGTTTCCCCGTAGTGGGAGGTAAATCGAGGAGCAAGCTGCAGCTGCGCGACTTCGGCTGGCGTTGGTGGCAGCGAAACCTGCACGGATCGCGGCAGCTTCGACTTCTGACCATGTCAGAAGGAGCTCTATCACGACCACACGGTCGCATGCCATCTTCACCAGCGCCTCGGCGAGCGGGCAGGTCTTCTAAATCCCGGGAGTGGCCCTCGGGGCTCTTTCCGCGGCGACGCCCGGGGTCCTCGGCGTGATTATGATGTTCGTCGCGCGCCACTTGAGAAGAGCGTGCCGTCGGCGCTGGCGTGGGAGTCTTGGAAGCCCTCGCGTCGCCTGCGAGCGGGGTGGCAGCGATCTTGGAAGGACCTGCGCCACCCGCAGAGGGCCTGGCTCCATCTTTGAATTTGGCGGCGTGCGGCCCGTTACCAGGCGCACGAACATCGCCGCCTCCCAAACTTCGGATGCTGGGACGGTGTTGGTGTTCGCGAACTGCGCCCCGGGTCCTTTCTGCGACCGGTCCGCTGCTCGCCCGCGTCGGGACGGGATATCCGGCTTCCGATGGGCCAATCGCCACCGTCGTCTTCTTCTTGGGCGCCATGACGATGAAGAAGCGTCGAACTAACTGCTAGAGCTGATTCTCACAACTGCGCCCCCTACCTGGCGCGCCAAAGATGTCGGTGCGGGGGCGACACCTATGGGATCACAAGAATCCCTAATACGGTTGCGGGGGCGGGGTCGTGAGAAGAGCGGATCAAACAGGTAGCACACGGTCTCTTTATCCAGGTTCGGGCCGCGAGGATGCGTAAAACCCTACTCCTGCTTTGGTGGTTTGTTTATCTGTGTTCTTGAGCTAGCAATTGGGCGTGAGGAGCTCCAAAAAGCCGAATCCTCCTCCTGGTTGCCTTGGGCCTCCTTTTATAGGGAAAGGGGTTGCCATAGTGGCACACAGGAGGTGGAAAGGGTATAGTTATGCGAGTCTATCCCTCGCATTACATGACAAGGCGCCATTAATGCGTCTTGCTTAGGTGTCCTTGCTTTATCGGGGACGGGGGAGAGCCCTGTCTCGTCCGTCGCCGCTCCCTTTCGTGTCGACACGCGCCCTGGCCAGCGGTGCCCGTGGTGCCATGTAGGCAGGCAGGCAGCTGAGGTGGCGCAGCGGTGGGTCTCCACGAAGATCCGCTTGCCGCCACGCAGGTGCCTGCCCAACTGGTTGGGTCGGCAGCTGCATGCGAACGGCGGTGAAGGTTTGATTGGCGTGGGCCCGATGGTGGCCCCTCGGGTGTCCTTGGCAAGGGCCTCACCGTAGCCCCGACAAGGGTCTTGCCGTGGCGCCTGCTGTCATCCCCGGCAAGGCTCTTGTCGGGGGCCTTGTGGTCCTCCTTGGCTGAGATCCCGCCAAGGGTCGTCTTCTTCTATAGTGTGTATCTGATTTTGAATGTCTTCACAAAGATCTGCATGCCACCACGGGGATGTCTACCGTATCCTTGCCCCATGGGGCAGTGGACTCAAGGGTGATTCGCTCCGTAGGTGTGGGGCGAGCCGCTACGGCAAGGGCCTTGCCGGGTTTTCTAAAACCGCCCCCGGCAAGGATCTTGCCGGGGGAGTCCGCTTCGTCCCCTTTGCTCTTTGTGGTCTTGGTCTTGGCGTCGTTCTGCTTCTTTCGAGCTTCGTCCTTACCTCGGCTCACCTCCCTTGCCTTGCTCAGTGTGGTGGTGCCCGCGGCTCAGACTGCCCGTGCACAGTTATAGGGGTACAAAAAATGCACCCCTCTTTTTGTACACCGATAATCATCAAGTATATCATCATCCACATTTAATTTTGATTCACTCTCATGAGGCATAACAATAATAGGACCAACATCATTTGGGAGAGATACCTTTTTATCTTTGCTTTTACGTCTTTTCTTTTTCTTCTCCATGTCATGTGTGGTTTTAATCAACCTTTTGGAGCTCCTTATTGATGAGATTGGTTGAATGAAAGGCTCCTCGTCGTTACCTGATTCATCATAAGAAAAAATAGGAGTATATTGGGAAACCTCTTCCCCTTCATTAGTATTCTCTTCATCTTCTATTTGTTTTCTTGTCTTCAAGTAATTGGCAATATAAGGATTCTCAATGCAATTCACCGCACAATACATATAAATTTCATTTAGATCAAAATCAATCATTTTCATGAGAACCCAATCTGGAACGTCGTTAGTTTTATATTTCATTTCTTCATACCCCTAAAATAGACTAAGTTCATTATGATGCTCAAGGGTAATGAGGTTATCACAATTTTTGGACACAATTCGATCATAAAATAATTCACATTAGAAATTAAAATGCCCACTTTCATTGCAAAGTTCACAAGGATGGAGAGAAATATTAAGTCTTTCAGCACAAACATATAGCCTTTCCTGCAACCATTTAGTTTCTAAATACTTATGCCCATTACAAAATCTATCTTCCCTTCTTGGTATATATTTGCAAACTCTATGCACTCCACAAAAGTTGACATGCTTATAAGAAATATTTTTATCATGACTAGTGCAATCATCATTAATACTATGGATATTCAAAGAATTCATACTAACAATACTGCAATCATGCTCATAATTCAAAGATTATATATCAAATATTTTATTGCATTCTTCCTCTAGCAATTGAAGACACTTACCGGAATCCTTATTTTCACGGAAGACATTAAAAAGATGAAGCATATGAGGCAACCTAAATTCATTTTTTTGTAGTTTTCTTTATAAACCAAACTAGTGATAAAACAAGAAACTAAAAGATTCAATTGAAAGATATAAAGATATACCTTCAAGCGCTAACCTCCCCGGCAACGACGCCAGAAAAGAGCTTGATGTCTACTACGCAACTTTATCCTTGTAGATGTTGTTGGGCCGCCAAGTGCAGAGTTTTGTAGGACAGCATCAAATTTCCCTCAAGTGGATGATCTAAGGTTTATCAATCCGTGGTAGGCATAGGATGAAGATGGTCTATCTGAAACAACCCTGCGACCAAATAACAAGGAGCCTCTTGTATCCCCAACACATCCAATACAATGGTAAATTGTATGGGTGCACTAGTTCGGTGAAGAGATGGTGATACAAGCGTAATATGGATGGTAGATATTGGTTTTTGTAATCTGAAAATATAAAAATAGCAAGGTAGCAAGTGGTAAAAGTGAGTGAAAACGGTATTGCAATGCTTGGAAACAAGGCCTAGGGTTCAAACTTACACTAGTGCAAGTTCCCTCAACAATGATAACATAATTATATCATATGGCAATCCCTCAACCTGCAACAAAGAGTCACTCCAAAGTCACTAATAGTGAAGAACAAACGAAGAGATTGTTGGAGGGTACGAAACCACCTCAAAGTTATTCTTTCTGATCGATCTATTGGGCTATTCCTGTAAGTGTCACAAACAGCCCTAGAGTTCGTACTAAAATAACACCTTAAGATACACATCAACCAAAACCCTAATGTCACCTAGATACTCCAATGTCAGCACAATTATCCACGGGTTTGATTATACGATATGCATCACACAATCTCAGATTCATCTATTCAAACCAACACAAAGAACTTCAAAGAGTGCCCCAAAGTTTCTACCGGAGAGTCAAGACGAAAACGTGTGCCAACCCATATGCTTAAGTTCACAAGGTCACAGAACCCGCAAGTTGATCACCAAAACATACATCAAGTGGATCACGTGAATATCCCATTGTCACCACAGATAAGCACATGCAATACATAGATGAAGTGTTCTCAAATCCTTAAAGACTCAATCCGATAAGATAACTTCAAAGGGAAAACTCAATCAATTACAAGAAGGTAGAGGGGGAGAAACATCATAAGATCCAACTTTAATAGAAAAACTCGCGGTACATCAAGATCGTGCAAAATCAAGAACACGAGAGAGAGAGAGAGAGAGTGTGTCACGGGATATCCGCTGCCACCTATGGGACTAGGAGGCCCCTTGCTGGTTCGACGGGGGGACGACGCGTCGCATAAAGAGCAGACCAACACAAGGCAGAGAGCACACAAGCAATTTACCCAGGGTTGGGCCGCCGCGAGGCGTAAGACCCTACTCCTGCTTTAGTGGATTGGTGGTGAAATGGGAATGGTGGAACACAATACACTTTGCACAGCAGGGTTGTGGGTTCCTCAACTTTCCAGCCCTTCCTACAGGTGCCATGGGCCTCCTTTTATAGATTAAGGGGTCACCACAATGGCAAAGTGGTCATTATCCACTGATATGATAGCAAACAGTGCTATCATACCTAACTCTGTAGGCTGATAGGGTGCATTAAATGCACCACTTAGTGTCACATCATTGGTTGCCCGGCAAGGGTTGTCGGGCTGTCTCGCCAACTCTGCGCCTGTTCCCTTGACACGTCGTAGGACGGGTGTCATTTGTAGGCTTCTTTTGTAGGAAATGGCTGCCATGTGGCGAATGGCTACCACTTAATAACCGTGCGGCTTGCCACCACACCAATCGATGATGTGGGTTGTGCTTGAGTGGTTGGTGGGGTGGTTCAGCCCCCGCGAGCCCCGGCAGGCCTTACCGAGGTGCTCTGGTTGCCTGCTTCTTGGGGTGGCCTCGCCCCTTGCCGGGCTCGCTTGCCCGGCAAGGGAGACCCTTCTCTTGCCGATATCTTGTTGCTCTGGCTTGATCTTGGTCCTTTTGAGCTGCATATTGGCTCTTCAAATCCCTTGGTTTTTCAATCTCTGGCTTGTTCTGGTCTTGTCCGTGCACGAGTCAGGGGAAAATGCATGCCTCTATATATTTCCCCCGACATAAGCCCCCGAGTCTGAGCCACACGTCTCGCGTGGCACATTGGGTTAGGCCCCAAACAGTGCGCGGACACGTGGCAAGAGAAGGCTGTGTGTGACGGTTTGCCACAATGACTAGTCAATCCAACGTCCACTTTTGCGCAATTACTGCGCGTCGTGGGGTCATGGGACTGTTGTAGTTAAGGTAAAATGGTAACTTTCCGAAGCATCGTGCCTCTGTCCCACTTTCCCCCTCCCTTAAGAGCAGGGCAAATCGATGTGGCATGATTCGTCTTTCCCTCGCCCCGCTCCTCCATCTTCTTCCTCCGCAAGCCAAGCGACAGTTCCCCATCTTGCTTCTCCTTCTGCCGCCACCCTCTCCAACGAATCCCTCTCCTTTCCATGTTGCCGCAGCAATGGGGAAGAGACCCGCGGATAAGAAGAAGTCGATGACCAGGTGAAGGAGACCGCTGCTGAGGGGAACAAAAGGTCGGCGGAGCTGAACAAGAAGCAGAGCGAGGACGTCGTCTTTGTCTCGTCCACCTTGCACGACCCTGTTCTTAAGGCGAAGTACGGATACCTATGGGGGCGGCCCGTTGAGAAAGGACATGGGGCACCAATGTCGGTGTCAAAACCGGCGGATCTCGGGTAGGGGGTCCCGAACTGTGCGTCTAAGGCGGATGGTAACAGGAGGCGGGGGACATGATGTTTACCCAGGTTTGGGCCCTCTCGATGGAGGTAATACCCTACTTCCTACTTGATTGATCTTGATGATATGAGTATTACAAGAGTTGATCTACCACAAGATTGTAGAGGCTAAACCCTAGAAGCTAGCCTATGGTATGATTGTTGTTGTCCTACAAACTAAACCCTCCGGTTTATATAGACACCGGAGGGGGCTAGGGTTACACCGATTCGGTTACAAGGGAGGAGATCTACATATCCGTATTGCCAAGCTTGCCTTCCACGCCAAGGAGAGTCCCATCCGGACACGGGACGAAGTCTTCAATCTTGTATCTTCATACTCCTACAGCCCGGCTAAAGGATATAGTCCGGCTGTCCGAGGACCCCCTAATCCAGGACTCCCTCAGTAGCCCCCGAACCAGGCTTCAATGATGATGAGTCCGGCGCGCAGATTGTCTTCGGCATTGCAAGGCGGGTTCTTCTCCAAACTCTGAGTACCTGTTGAGTAGTGTCCAGCTTACCATAAATGTTGCACTCCTTGGCTTCCGCGTCTAATAATGGCTATCTTCCACGTGTCGAGCGAATGCGAGAAGCCAGGGCATTTTTACATTTGCCACCCTAGCCATGTGAGTAAACCGTCTATTAAAGAGACGGGGATCCATCCGAGCGCGCCTGAAAAAAATCCACTCCAACATGGCCGACCATCGCAGCTCCTCCTCTCGCTCCCGTAGCCCTAAGCCCGGCGATTAGAAGAAGTGTTCCGTCCCTCACAGCCAATTAGTAGAGATACAGACCCAGGGATTTCTCCCTCCAGCGTATATGGTTCCTGTTCGAGCTGGGCTCGCTACCTACAATGGTGGGAAGCAAGTGGAGAGCTTCCCTAACCCATCCAGTGGGGAGCGGGTATGCCTTGTCCCTTACTTATTAAGGGGACTTGAATTTCCAATCCATCTGTTCCTCCGTGGGCTTCTGGAGTTCTACGGCCTCCAGTTGCATAACTTTACCCCCGCTTCCATATTACACATCGCTGGCTACGTCGCCCTTTGCGAGCTGTTTCTGGGCTGCGAAGCTCATTTCGAGCTATGGCAGAGGCTATTCTGCCTCGTGCCCCGTACACAGAAGGGGTCAATATATCAAGTGGGCGGAGCCGAAATATGGCGCATCGCCGGGACCGGATACCTGTCCGATACCCCGAAGAAGACGTCTGAAGACTGGCCTTCGGAGTGGTTTTATATGGAGGACGTCCCCCTTCCAGATCCTATTCGGATGGGCCTTCCTCAGTTCGACAACGCCCCTTTGAAGAAACACTGCAGCTGGCACCCTCGGAGCCCCCAGGAGGAAGATAACAGAGAAGTCCTTTACCTGATGGGCCGGATAGAGATGCTGGCCAAATCAGGATTGACAATAACCGAGGTTATGTCCATATGTATAATGCGGAGGGTGCAGCCACTTCAATATCAGGGACAACCCATGTGGCACTTCAATGGAGAATACGATGCCACCCGCTGCAGTCGTAAAGGTCCGGACTCCATCGCTGCCCTAGCGAAGATACTGTCCGATTTGTATAAAGGATAAGAAGAGGAATTCGTCCGTATTAAGCCACGAGATGGATTCTCCATGTACAACCCCCCGAGCTGGGTGAGCTGCTACTTTCCACTCCAATCCTTTCCGGATTCTTTGTCATAAGTATTTACCTTGCTATTTCATACCAGGAACTGCGAAAAGCTGTGAGGGAGGTCCACAGCCTGTCTCCACAACCAGAGGACCCTGACCGGGCCCTCGACCCCGGACTCGAAGAAGATCCGGACACATTTGTGGAGCTCATCGACAGAACGTTCTATCAGTTGAGCTGTGACGGTACCTTGGTGGCCATCATAGCCGATTATCCTGGACTGCTCCCCGCATCGCATGTAAGTAAAACCGGAGCCCTAACTTCCAAGAAGGATCCCTTTTTCTGCACTTCACCTACCGCACACATATGGTGTTTTACAGGGAAGGCCCTCGGGACGCCATGCCGAACCCGCAGTGACTCGCCAACAAGGGGCACCGAAGCCTGGTAGGCTTAAAAGGAAGGTGGTCAGGATTGAGACAACCTCGCAGGGGTACGAAGAGAACCCCGCTCCGTGGTGGTCGTCTTTTAAAATATAATAACGCCCAAGTTTCCTAGTAGGAAAAACGCTCGCCGGACTATATCCGGAGAGGTTGCTGGTCACGCCTCCACAAGTCGAGCTCCAGAGCCGGACATAGAGGCGGACGCTAACATGGGGCCAACGCCGGATGTTCCTCCTACAGAGGATGCGGATAGGCTATCCGCCACAAATTCCGAAGTGGAGAGCACCATGAATCACAGGCATCGCCGGGCCGTACTCCGTGACGCTTGTTTCTCTCAAGAGGCGTTTGATGCCTTCAACTCAGGAGACGCATACATCCGAGCTGCTCAAAATGGTCTTTCCAGAGCCATGGACCAGTATGTAAAAGATATACGGGTAAGGAAATCTAATAATTATGTATATCAGTAGCCCCTGAGACTTGAAACAGTTGGCACAACTGATTTAAGGACCATTGTTTGCATAGGTTCTTACGGACAAGAATACCCAGTTGTCTCCAGAGCTGGAGGAGTGCAAAGCCCAGCTTCAGGCTGCAGTTGCTGCGGTGAAGGAGTCCGAGAAGGCCCCATCTGGTAACACTTGTTTTCATTGCAAAGAATGTCATGTACCAGGTAGTATGCGGCATGCGTGCAAATCTAACAATAGATTATGCAGATGGTCCCGGAGTGAATCCGGATGAGCAACATGCTGAACGACAGCTAAAGGCTGGCGAGCGCGTGCTTACGCAGGTTAGGCGGGAGAAAAACGATCTCCAAGACGCCAATACCCGGCTGAGCGTTGAACTGAAAGATGTTCGGGTCCAGCTTGCTGACTCCGTAAAGGAGAATAAGAGGCTTCGACGCGGCATTTTCACTAAGTGCTTGAACGAACTTTTATAGTGTTTGGCGAAGAAACCGACTGACAGAGTTATATCTGTAGGTATGCTGACGGGTCGTCCCGCGGAGGAGATGCTCGGGTCTACGGGTGATCTTCTTCCAGAGCTCTCAAAACTGCACGAACAAGTGCGGCAGGTGATGCAGGGCATTGCCCAAGCCTTGTGGCCGTCCGCCTCCCTGCCAGGAGGCATGAGAGAGCTTGTAGAAAAGCTCAAGGGAGCGCGGCGGCGCTTCCGATTATGGAAGATATCGGCCTGCCGACAAGGTGCAAGGGAGGCCTGGGCCATGGTGAAGACGCGATATACCATTGCTGACTTGAACCACATGGCCGAGGTCGGACCTGTGGGTCCTGACGGCAAAGAGATCCTCGTCAGTTTGGTTTATGACCAGGTAGAATTAGCCGCAAAGTATTCTCAACAGGACTGTAGGCTAGACAACCCGTTGGATGGTATAGAAGAAGAATTTAGTCAGTCTAAGTGACTGTGTACTTCAAGTGACATATATTGTCCCTAGACAGATTGTAAATCATTTGTCATGGCGGACCCTTTCGCTTCAACCTCCAGACCCAACAGTCCGGAGTGTATCCGAATACCCGCTCAGTTATGTAAAAACCGGGATATGCGTGGAAACCAGGCGTAGGGCTCATAAGTGCGTGAACAGACAAGTACCCAACTAGCTATGTTATATTACATGGATAGTAAGAAACATCTTCCAGGGAGAATAGTTCCGTTAAGGGTTCCTTTCCCTGGGTACACATGCATTAACGTGCATGTCGGGACTGCAAAAAGAGACGCATGATATAAACTTTTGGGGGCATGTAGTACAATAAATAGAAATCGTCTTTTGTTCACCAACCGAATATTCCCTTAAGAACGCTAGCTTTCGGCTTCACCCAGTCTGAGGTACACATCCGGCTGACCCGGCAGTAACAATCGCAGAGGTGCTCCCCTTATGCCCTAGCCGAATTAACGGGAACGTAGGGCATAAACACAAGAGCCAGGCAACCCAGCTTGGCCAAAACTTAAGTCATATCGACGCATATAATGGCGAAAAAAGGTATATGTGAAAAGGAATGCATGTTTGGGGCCTAGAGCCCGGAACGTAGCAATATTAAGCTTCTGTATTAGAAGCCCCCAGGTAAATTGAGCGCAGCCAGCGCGTCAAGATTGTGTAGTCAAGACACATTTTAGCCTTTTAAGGCCTTGAAGAAAAAAGGGGAAGAAAGAAAGAAAAGACAGATAACGCATATATAAAAAATTGACAGAGGTAAGGAGACGAATACCGTGTCCGGCACTAGGCATAGAACCTTCGAAGTCTGGCTGCGTTCCATGGGTTTGGCTCGAGTCGATTGTCCGATGCATCCGGCAGACAGTACGCCCCACCGGTCAAAACTTGGTCGATAATGAAGGGACCTTCCCATTTGGGCTTGATCTTGTTCTTTTTATTCTCCGGTAGGCGTAGAACGAGTTCGCCAATGTTATAAGTTTTGGCCCGTACTTCTCTGCTTTGATACCTTCGAGCCTGTTGCTGATAGAATGCGGAACGGGCTTTTCCCACGTCACGCTCCTCCTCCAGGGCGTCCAAACTGTCCTGCCGATCAAGCTCGGCTTCTTTCTCTTCATACATGCGCACTCGAGGTGAGTCACGAATTATGTCGCAGGGCAGTACCGCCTCTGCGCCGTATACCATAAAAATGGTGTCTATCCGGTAGTGCGATTCGGCGTGGTCCGCAGCCCCCATAGTACGGAGTCGAGCTCCTCTACCCAGTGCGTATCGGATTGCTTCAAGGATCGCACTAATCCGGGTTTAATGCCGCTCTTGATAAGACCGTTTGCTCGTTCGACTTGACCGTTAGTTTGCGGGTGATAGACAGAAGCATAATCGAGCTTGATTCCCATGTTGCTGCACCAGAGTTTTACCTCGTCGGCTATAAAGTTCGAGCCATTATCAGTGATGATGCTGTGGGGGACGCCATAATGGTGTACAACCCCGGATATGAAGTCTATTACTAGTCCGGATTCGGCCGTTTTAACTGGTTTGGCTTCTATCCATTTGGTGAATTTATCCACCATGACCAATAAGTATTTTTTTCTTATGGCTTCCCCCTTTGAGGGGTCCGACCATATCAAGCCCCTAGACTGCAAATGGCCAAGTAATGGGGATTGCTTGGAGAGCGGTAGGCGGCATACGGCTTTGGTTTGCAAAAAGCTGGCAACCGACGCAACGTTGAATGAGGTCCTGTGCGTCTGCTCGGGCCATCGGCCAGTAGAAACCTGTATGGAAGGCCTTTCTTACAAGGGCCCGAGCTGCGGCATGGTGGCCGCCAAGTCCAGCATGAATTTCTGCCAAAAGTTGCCGCCCTTCCTCTTCGGAGATGCACCTTTGAAGGACTCCGGTAGCGCTTTTCTTATAAAGCTCTCCATCATGGACCTTGTAGGCTTTAGACCGCCGCACAATGCAGCGCGCCTCGTTTGGGTCCTCGGGTAGTTCCTGCCTAGTTAGGTAGGCCAGGAATGGTTCTGTCCACGGGGCGATGACAACCATTATTACGTGGGCGGAAGGTGTTATTTCGGTGGCAGATCCTCCGATTATGTCAGGGTGTTCGGTATCTGTTGTTTTGGCCGGGTCCGGATTGTTTCCGGTCTCCCCTTCCCATACCACGAATGTCTTAAACAGACTTTTCAAGAAGATATTAGGTGGGACAGGGTCGCGCTTAGCGCTGATGCGGGCGAGGATATTCGCCGCCTGATTGTTTTCCCGGGCCACATGGTGGAATTCAAGCCCCTCCAACCGAGCTGACATTTTGAGGACGGCGTTGCGATAATCCGCCATTTTTGGATCCTTGGCGTCGAAGTCTCCATTTATTTGAGATATTGCGAGGTTCAAGTCCCCACGCACCTCCAAGCGTTGAATGCCCATGGAGACTGCCAACCGGAGACCATGTAACAGGGCCTCATATTCTGCCGCGTTGTTGGAGTCTGTGTATAGTATTTGGAGTACGTATTAGATCAGTATCTACGGTGGGGACGTCGGACGACGCCAGCCCCTGCACCAGCCAGCATTTTAGAGCCGTCAAAGTGCATAATCCAATTGAGTACGCGCCGTACTCTTTAGGGAGTTCGGCTTACATTCATTCGGCCATTTAAATCAGCCAAGATTTGTGACTTAATGGCTCGCCGTGGTTTGTATATTATGTCAAATGGGAGGAGCTCAATAGCCCATTTAGCGATCCAGCCCGTGGCCTCGCGGTTGTTTATTATGTCGTTGAGTGGCACTTCAGAGACCACCGTAATTGAACACTCTTGAAAGTAGTGTCGTAGTTTCTGGGATGCCATGAAGACCGCATATGCTATCTTTTGATAATGTGGGTACCGTGGTTTGCATGGAGTGAGGACAGTGGATACATAGTATACCAGCTTTTGAAGCGGGAACTTATGTCCATCCATCTCTCGTTCGACGACGAGCACTGCGCTTACAACTTGGTGTGTTGCCACTATATATAGCAGCATTGGTTCGCCGATGTTAGGTGCAGACAAGATTGGGTTTGTGGCCAAAACGACTTTTATTTCTTCTAATCCGGCTGTGGCCGCATCCGTCCACTCGAAGTGTTCGGTAAGGCCGCAGAAAAGCGATAAAGAGGCAGTGCCTTTTCTCCTAATCGGGAGATGAAGTGGCTTAAGGCAGCCACGCATCCAGTTAGTTTCTGGATTTGCTTGAGGTCTGTTGGGATGGCCAACTGTGAGAGAGCTCGGATTTTAGCCGGATTTGCTTCGATTTCTCTGTTGGAGACGATGAAGCCTAAGAGCTTTCCGGCTGGCACGCCGAAGACTCATTTTTCCGGGTTGAGCTTAATGTCGTATGTTCGGAGATTGTCGAACATGAGCCTCAAGTCGTCTATTAAGGATTCGATGTGTCTGGTTTTAATGACCACATCGTCTACGTATGCCTCCACTGTTTTGCCAATCTGTGTCTCCAAGCATGTCTGAATCATGCGTTGATAGGTTGCACCGGCGTTTTTGAGCCCGAAAGGCATGGTGTTAAAACAGAAGGGGCCGTATGGAGTGATAAATGCCGTTGCGGCTTGATCGGACTCCGCCATCTTAATTTGATGATATCCGGAGTATGTGTCGAGGAAACACAATGAGTCATGTCCTGCGAGGGAGGGGGAAGGGATCCTTTGGGCAAGCCTTATTAAGGTCCTTGAAGTCGATGCATAGGCGCCAGGATTTGTCCTTCTTTGGTACCATCACCAGGTTTGCTAGCCAGTTCGGATGTTTTATTTCTCGAATGAATCTGGCCTCTGGTAACTTGGCTAGCTCCTCTCCCATGGCTTGTCACTTAGGCTCAGAGAAGCGCCGAAGAGTTTGCTTGACCGGCTTGAATCCCTTTAGGATGTTAAGGCTATGCTCGGCCAGCCTGCGTGGGATTCCTGGCATGTCTGAAGGATGCCAGGCGAAGATGTCCCAATTCTCGCGCAAGAACTCCCGTAGTGCGGCGTCTACTGTGGGGTTTAACACTGCCCCGATGGATGCTGTTTTTGTAGGGTCCATTGGATGGACTTGGAATTTGACTATTTCATCCGTTGGTTTAAAAGAGGTGGACTTGGATCTTTTGTCGAGTATCACGTCGTCCCTATCCACTGTGGAGCGTAGCACAGTTAATTCCTCGGCCGCGAGGGCTTAGGATAATGCCTCGAGGGCCAGTGCGGCTGTTTTATTTTCAGCGCGGAGTGCTATGTCCGGATCACTAGCTAGAGTGATGATTCCATTGGGCCCAGGGATTTTGAGCTTCATGTACCCGTAATGGGTTATAGCTTGGAAGATCGTGAATGCCACCCGCTCTAGAAGGGCGTGGTATCCGCTATTGAACGGGGCCACTTGGAATGTGATTTCTTCGGACCTATAATTCTCGGGCGTGCCGAATACCACATCTAGTGTGATTTTGCCAGCACATCATGCCTCCCGACTAGGGATGATTCCTCTGAAGGTCGTGCTGCTTTGCTCAATGCAGCTTCTGTCTATTTCCATTTTTCGAAGAGTCTCCTCGTAGATGAGGTTTAATCCGCTGCCGCCGTCCATGAGCACTTTAGTAAGCCGGAAGCCGTCCATAATTGGACTAAGGACCAAGGCGGCTGGTGCTCGGGCTGTTCGGAATTTAGGTTCGTCACTGGCATTGAAGGTGATAGCCGTATCGCTCCATGGATTTATTGCTGCTACGTGGCAGACTTCGGCAAGGCTGCGGAGTGCTCGCTGATGCCTATTATTTGAGACGAAGGTCTCGAAGGCTGCAGAGTTCTCCACGGGATGGTGCTCTGCGGTATTGTTGATGAGGATATCCTCACCGCTCTTGGCCACCTGCCGGAGTACCCAACATGCTCTAAGTCTGTGTGTTGGTATGGTATCCGTTGTACTGTGAAGTTTGCATGGCCCGTTGAGCCATCCCTCCAATATGGTTCCATGCCCTGTAGTGGGCTTTTGTTTCTTTGTAATTGGACCGGGTGACTTATGAGAGTACACCCTTTTAATTCGGACCGGGGGGGGGGGGGGGTTAGTGAGACCCGGAGGATCCCATAATTTTTTTGGGTTTTCCAGGTGCTTTCCATCGCCACAAGATTCATAATATGGCCGCCAAGTCAGCAAAGTCTGCTATGTCACGGCGACTTATGGCGTTGAGGATTCCCTTGTCCGTGCAATTTTTGCAAAAGAATGAAATTGCGTCTTCCTCGCGACAGTCCTTGACCTTGCTCATTACAAGGAGGAATCTGGCCCAATAGTGATGTACTGTTTCTTGGGGCTCTTGTCTAATGTGGGAAATATCACTTATATCTGGGTGGGTGGGTAGATTTAGGTCCGAACCCTGACCCGATCTGAGACCCAGTAGCGGCGGACTTTCCGATCTCGAAAGTTCGGGCTCCGGTTTGTTGCCAATGGGTCTGGCCCGCTGTCTGATTCTAGGTTCAGAGCTTGGGCTATGTCCTCCCATGGACGGGTATCCGGCTTAGAGAGCTCGGGAATCCGGACATAGCTTGTCCTCAAGATAGAGGAACAATCGCTGCGTTGCTCCTCCACCACCGCTATCTGATGGCTGACCGGCGGAGAGTTAATCTCCCTTTGGTCGGATTTAAGCCCGATCCGATCATAGTCCGTAGCGACTCCCAAGGCGGCGATGCGATCCAAGAGCTTGTTCAAAAAAGAGAACTCCATTGGATCCATCTGCTCGGCGAATTCTGAGCCGACATGGAGACTGTTTTTGATGACCCGAGAAGTCATCGTCGACGCAGCGGGCGAATGGGCGGTCATGACGAAGCCGCCTAGTCGGAGAGTTTGGCCTACAGCCTGGGCTCCCCCAGAAGTGATGTTGTCCTTGACAGCGAGACGAGCCATCTAGCCTTATGATGATGGCATAGTGGAACTCTCAATGAAAGCACCAATGTCGGTGTCAAAACCGGCGGATCTCGAGTAGGGGGTCCCGGACTGTGCGTCTAAGGCGGATGGTAACATGAGGCGGGGGACACGATGTATACCTAGGTTCGGGCCCTCTCGATGGAGGTAATACCCTACTTCCTGCTTGATTGATCTTCATGATATGAGTATTACAAGAGTTGATCTACCACGAGATCGTAGAGGCTAAACCCTAGAAGCTAGCCTTTGGTATGATTGTTGTTGTCCTATGGACTAAACCCTCCGGTTTATATAGACACCGGAGGGGGCTAGGGTTACATAGAGTCGGTTACAAGGGAGGAGATCTACATATCCGTGTTGCCAAGCTTTCCTTCCACGCCAAGGAGAGTCCCATCCGGACACGGGACGAAGTCTTCAATCTTGTATCTTCATAGTCCTACAGTCCGGCTAAAGGATATAGTCCGGCTGTCCGAGGACCCCCTAATCCAGGACTCCCTCAGTTGCCGCGGCAATGGGGAAGAGACCCGTGGATAAGAAGAAGTCGATGACTGCGGTGAAGGAGACCGCCGCCGAGGGGAACAAAAGGTCGGCGGAGCTGAACAAGAAGCGGAGCGAGGACGTTGTCTTTGTCCCGTCCACCTTGCGCGGCCCTGTTCTTAAGGCGAAGTATGGATACCTGTGGGGGCGGCCTGTTGAGAAAGGACATGGGGTGCCTGTAGTCTTCGAGGCGGGTGAGGTGGATCCCCCTGATTCTTATCGATTCTTTGCTGCTTACTTCATCTGTGGCCTCTGTACCCCCTTCTCTGGGTTCTTCGAGGCGATTATGAACTTCTATGGGTTTCATCTCCTTGATTTCACGCCCAATGCAATGGCGACCATGTCCATCTTTGCGCATTTGTGCAAGAATTTTGTTAGAGTGATGCCCAATGTGGACCTGTTCCGGCATTACTTTGTCCTGAGGGTCGAGAGCAAAGTCAAACAATTCGGAGTCATTAGTTGGATGCCACGGGTGAAGAGGGCGATTTGGGATTACCTCTAGGGGTACCAATGCGAGAGGTGGGATGAATGGCGGGGCGACTGGTGCTGGATGTAGAACAAGAAAGCCCCTGATTTTTGTGAGGTTGGGCAGGAGTGTGTTGAGCGTGGCAAGGATTTGAGCTTGAAAGGCATTACTGAGGATAGACTGCGCCCGACAATCAATAGGATCACCCGCTTAGCAGCTGCCGGGCTAACCATTGAGCACGTGGGGGCAGATTTCCTTCTCCGCCGCATCTCGCCGTTGCAGGAAAGAGATAGGCCTGTGTGGCTGTATGGCGGCGCTGCGGACAGGATGAGGTTGCCATCGGGCTGGCCAACAATTCATCAGTTTATGGCCATGCTTGCTTGTGCGACCAATTGTTTGGTTGTTTCGAGTTGTTCAAGCTCCTGTCAACTGTCATTCCCCTCAACATCAACTCTGCCCAGGATCAGATACTGAAGTGGATGCCATACTGCAACACTGAGGGAGTATCGGGCTCTTGGCAGCTCCCTTCCCTTGACGAAGAGCTCCAATGGTCGAGCACTTTGGTGGAGAAGGCCACCAGAGACGAAGATGGAATGTATAAACGCACCTCCGCTGCGGAGGTAGCGTATATTCTGAAGAGAGTCGCGGAGGACAAGGCTGCCCGCCGCGCATAAATGGAGAAGGCCGCAAAGGCTAGGAAAGGCAAAGGGAAGGCTGGGAACGGAAGCTCTTCCCAGGGCGGTAGCGAGGCGCAAGCCACGTAAGAGACTGCCGGGGAAGAGTTTGCCGGAGATAACTTTGCCGGCCTAGACGCCCTAGCCATGGCATCAACGGAGCTCCAGGAGGGAGAGGGGGATGAGAGGGAGGAGGGCACGGCAGCGGCCCCTAAAGAAGAGTGGCTTGCGGCAGGACCGCAAGCCCCTACACCAGACCCAGACTAGCGCACCCGCAGGAGCGCCGCAGCTCGAGGAGCGGTGACCTCCAACCCAGCGCCATCCACCAAGAGGGTGAAGAAGACCTCCACCAAGACTACCAAGGCTGAGGTGGTGTGTTGCCAATCCCCTCGCCTCGCTCAGGCCAAGGCACCTTCCGCCAAACGGCCGATGGTCTCGGAGGAGTCCAGCTCCCGTTCCGGTTCGAGCTCCTCACAAAGCTCGCCTTCCCTAGAGCTCTTGATTTCATGGTAGGCACCGAAGCTGCTGGGGAGTTCCACCCTCCCGTCTCTAAAGAGAGGACGAGAGTCCCCTCCTCCCACGGAGTTCAATTTGAACTCCATGCTCATCGCGGGAGTGTAAGGAGGATTTGTCTTTGTGGTAGATATCTTCCTAAGCAGATTTGAATGCTTTTGCCAACTAACCTCTTCTTCTTGTTGTTGCCGGCAGGGAAGTGGAAGAGGACACGGAGACCCTCATCCACCATTCCCGGAAGAGGCTCCGGTGCCTCGGGTCGCTGGAGGGCGTAGAGGGCTCAACTTCGGCAGGGAAGGATGCATAAGATCCCATGTCGAGCCCCCAGCCCAACCCCCGGCCTTGGAGCAGAGATTCAACCCTGCCTGTCGGAGATGATGGAGACAGTCTTTCCGCCCCCCCCCCCCACATGGAGGAGGGGGCGAGGTGACGCAGGGCGAGCCCCTCCTTCAGGGGCATGTCTCCCCTGCCGCTCAAGCCAAATATGTTGTTATGGAATCCTCCACAGTAGAGACGGTGCAGAAGGCTGCTGAGCCCACTGAGGGAGTCCTGGATTAGGGGGTGTCCGGATAGCCGAACTATCACCGTTGGTCGGACTCCTGGACTATGAAGATATAAGATTGAAGACTTTGTCCCGTGTCCGGATGGGACTTTCCTTAGCATGGAAGGCAAGCTTGGCGATACGGATATGTAGATCTCCTACCATTGTAACCGACTCTGTGTAACCCTAACCCTATCCGGTGTCTATATAAACCGGAGGGTTTTAGTCCGTAGGACGAACAACAATCATACCATAGGCTAGCTTCTAGGGTTTAGCCTCTCGATCTCGTGGTAGATCCACTCTTGTACTACCCATATCATCAATATTAATCAAGCAGGAGTAGGGTTTTACCTCCATCGAGAGGGCCCGAACCTGGGTAAAAACATCGTGTCCCTTGTCTCCTGTTACCATCCGCCTAGACGCACAGTTCGGGACCCCCTACCCGAGATCCGCCGGTTTTGACACCGACATTGGTGCTTTCATTGAGAGTTCCTCTATGTCGTCATCCTTAGGCCCGACGGCTCCTTCGATCATCAACAACGACGCGGTCCAGGGTGATAATTTTCTCCCCGGACAGATCTTCATATTCGGCGGCTTTGCACTGCGGGCCAATTCACTTGGCCATCTGGAGCAGATCGAAAGCTACGCCCCTGGCCATCAGGTCAGATTTGGGAGTTTGAACTAGACGGCCGACATCCGCGGATACTTAATCTTCGACGGATTCGAGCCACAGCCAAGTGGACCGCACTGTCTCGATCGGCCTGATCTAGCTCGCCGCCCGAGCGATTGCCACGAGGCCGCACCAGCGTCCGCTCCGACCCTTAGCTCGGAGCCGACTCCGCCGATCGAGGACGAGTGGCTGGACACCGCCTCGGGGGCTACGATATCTACGGCGATTGAGCCAAACTCCATCCCTGTCCTTTGCGAAGACCGTGACTCCAAGGTGCCGGACTCCGAACCCTCCGCGCCCCCGCCAATTGAATCCAATTGGGCGCCGGTTATTGAGTTCACTGCCGCGGACATCTTTCAGCACTCGCCCTTTGGCGACATCCTGAATTCACTAAAGTCTCTCTCTTTATCAAGAGAGCCCTGGCCGGACTACGGTCAGGAAGGTTGGGATGCGGACGGCGAAGAAATTCAACGCCCACCCACCACCTACTTTGTAGCCACTGTCGAAAGCTTAAACGACGTGCTCAATTTCGACTCCGAAGACATCGACGGTATGGACGACGATGTAGGAGACAACCATGAACCAGCACCTATAGGATACTGGACAGCCACCTCATCCCATGATGTATACATGGTGGATACACCTAAAGGAAGTGACGACGAGGAACAACGGGACACTACGAAGGATAAATCCCTCGATAAGCAGTCAAAACGGCAACGTAAACGCCGCACCAAGTCCCGCCTCGACAAAGACGGCAGCCACACAGACCCAGCCATAGAGCAGGGCGAACCGTTGGACGACGAACATGCTATTGAGCAACCGTCTGAACAGGAAAACTTGGATAAACAACCCGTCCCTGGCGAAGATAACAGTCCGGACGATCTCACGCCGGACAAATTGTTGGAGCAGAAGAACCTCCAAAAAAGGCTCGTCGCCACTGCGCGTAGCCTGAAAAAGCAGAAGCGGAAGCTCAAAACAGCGGAAGATGCACTCAGAATCAGATGGAGCAAAGTACTCAACACCGTAGAGAAATACGGCGAAAGTCGCCAAACAAAGGGCTACCCGAAGCGCAAATTACTGCCCGAATTCGATGAGGAGGCCGTAGAGCCCCCGCAATCAAAGAACAAAGAGGCTGCCCGGTCGGATAGACGACCACATGGCAAACATGGAGCGGCAAGCGGCGCCGCACACAAGCCGGCACGCGATCCGCATAAGGATTCGCATCAAAAGGATGGCCCAGTTAGGTCCATCTATGGGCCGAGAAAGCAAGCTCTTCCAAGCAATGCAACACGCCAAATATCCGAACATCACGGCACACCCAAGTATAGGGGTGCCGCACACCCCCTGTGTTTCACCGATGAGGTGCTGGATCACGAATTCCCAGCGGGATTCAAACCCATAAACATAGAGGCATACGACGGAACAACAGACCCTTGAGTCTGGATTGAGGATTACATCCTCCACATACACATGGCTAGAGGAGATGATCTCCACACCATAAAATACTTACCCCTCAAGCTCAAAGGGCCAGCCCGGCATTGGCTCAAAAGCCTCCCTGAAAATACCATTGGAAGTTGGGAAGAGCTCGAGGATGCTTTTCGGGCAAATTTTCAAGGGACTTATGTCCGTCCTCTGGATGCAGACGATTTAAGTCACATAACTCAACAACCCGGAGAGCCAGCCCGCAAATTCTGGAACATGTTTCTCATCAAAAATAACCAAATAGTCGACTGTCCGGACGCCAAAGCCTTAGCAGCTTTAAAACACAACGTCCGAGACGAATGGCTCGCCAGACACCTCGGCCAGGAGAAGCCGAGAACAATGGCTGCATTAACAAGCCTCATGAACCGCTTTTGCGCGGGAGAGGATAGTTGGCTGGCAAGATGCAGTATCAGCGACCCAAGTACATCCGAAGTCAGGGATGGAAATGGCAAACCACGACGCAGCAAGGACCAGCGCCGGACAAAGGGAAACAGCCCAAGCGCACGGCGATCAACGCCGGATTCGTAAGCTCCGGCAGAATCATAAAAACCTGCCCTCAAGGACAACAAATGACGAGCTATCCAACCTAAACAAAATCTTGGACAAAATATGCCAAATCCACAAGATTCCGGAAGCACGCAAACCATACCCACAGAGATTGTTGGGTCTTCAAGCAGTCCGCAAACTCAATGTCGAACACAAGGCTCGACACCCCAAGCGAGGACGATGACGAACCCCACAAGCAGAGCACCGGAAAACAAAAGAATTTCCCACAAAAAGTCAAAACAGTGAACTCACTTCAAGTGACAAAAGGGAAAAACAGAGCGGCGCCCATAGAAACACGCCACCGCACGGTCTATCCCAAAGCAGAGTCCCAACGATGGTTGTCAAAACCAATCACCTTCGATCATCAGGACTATTCCGGAAGTATCCGGAACGCATGATGGACTACCTTGATATTAGATCCTATAATCGACGGACTCCAATTTACACAAGTCCTAATGGACGGAGGTAGCGATCTAAACCTGCTATATCAGGACACAATCTGCAAAATGGGGATAGACCCAACCAAAATTGGCCATATCAACACCTCCTTCAAAGGGGTAATGCCAGGCCTATATGCCCATTGTACGGGCTCCCTACTGCTAGAAGTTGTGTTCGGCTCATCCGACAACTTCCGTCACGAAAAGTTACCTTCCACATCGCCCCATTCGAAAGTAGCTATCAAGCACTACTGGGACGTGAAGCTTTCGCCCGCTTTAACGCAATACCATATTATGCATCTCTTACACTTAAAATGCCCGGTCCACGCGGCATCATCTCATTAAAAGGGAGTATCAAGTGTTACTCGAGCACGGAAGAACGTGAGACTGCCTTGACAGCCCCACACTAATCCGGCTCCGGTAATCAAAGCACCTGAAAAGGTCATTCGAACCCCGGACATGGCTAGACGAGTCCGGCGTAAACATATAAACACCTACTAGCGGCATACCCTCATACAAGGGGCTGCACGCATGTACAACAAGAGGCAATAAAGCTCAATTTTATTCACTTTTCGAACCGTACTCTGTTTATTTAATACAAAGTACATTTTTTGCACTATCTTTTTTTTCTTTTCAACTAAGTTCTTCTCTTTTACAGATGAGCACCGTGCTACACCCGTCCAGGATACGGCACAACGGAAACACAGGCGCAGGCGTGCAGTAGGGACCCGTCGCAAGGATTCTTTTCAGATTAAGACCCTGCGTAAACCTTTTTTACTGTCTCTTGTTGATACACATCCCCGGTTTCTTGCTATAACCGAGGAGGAGGCTGGCGTTTTGGCATCGGCCGCACCAGAATTTTTTATGCTGCACTGACACTGTGGGCTTAGGGCATTATTCTGCCCGTTTTCATAAAGACCGAATACCTTAGGGAGTGTTCGGCGTCTCGAGTTAGGCCTTATGTGCATCAGCTCCGAATCATGTCTTTGGTCAAATGTTGGGTTTGCCCGGCTCCCATGTTTTGGTACCTTACGTTCCGTTATATCGGCTAAGGTAGCGCTGGGAGAACCACTGCAATTGTCCCCGGTTGAGCTGGGTTGAGCACCTCAGTGGAGAAAGCTAAAACCGTCTGTCATGATATAGCGTGAGACTGGTCAACCACTCGATGACCCACCGGAATGTTTAGAATTCCCCCGCATTAACGAAGGACCATTTCCCATTCAGGCACATACGCGCCCCGAATTTGGGAGAGCGTGGTGCCCCTAGGGGCTATATAGTAGCCCCACCATCGAACTCCTATGGCTATGTGAAAGTGATAAAGCATTATAGTCCGGTTGCCTGGTTTGCTACGCTATCACCTCCTTTACAGGACCAAGACGTTGGATTAAGTGTGAAAATGCGCCTTTTTGCAAACACCCCCGAACTATGTGTGTGGGGCTGAAGTCAAGACTGCCATCTTTCAGGTTATATACACATATACATCAACAAACAAGACAGGAGGTGTTTTAATACTTGAACGCACAAGTATAAAAAGCTCTTATATCATATTGAAACATTGTTTTCACAAATCATACATGTCATTACAACATAATATCCTTCGAGCACTGCGTCTCTATTAAACGAGCGCCCTGCAGGACTTCCTCAAAATAGTGCTCGGCAGGCACTCGGCTTCTGTCCGAATCTTGGGATGCAACGTCGGTGGCCTTCATCTCCGCCCAGTATGTCTTGACACGGGCAAGAGCCATCCGCGCACCCTCTATGCATGCTGACCGCTTCATTCCATCGATATGCGGCACCACACCAAGGAACCGTTGCACCAAGCCAAAATAACTCTTCGGCTTGGTCCTTTTCGGCCACAAAAGAGTCACGACAGCCTTCATGGCATGTCCGAACAACCTATTCAGCTCAGCCCATTGGGCCAAACGATCGGTTAATGAAAGTGGACGCTCCGGACTATGGAACTGCGACCAAAAAAGATCTTCCATTCCGTGATCCTTTTGACCTCGGAAGTGTTCGGCCGCGTCTGCGGCACTCGCCACCAAGTCCAGATAAGCATCCTGCGCACCCCACAGCCGGTCCAATTGAGCGTACTTAGGATCCATGAATTTCCTCCGCAATGTAAAGGGCTTTCCAAACCGCAATATCTCCGACCGACGTAGCTCCTCCTTCATAGCTCTCATTGCAGAGCGAGTATCCTTGGCCTCGGTGGCGGCCTTTTTCAGGTCCTCTTGTTTCGCTCGATCTTCTTTTTCAAGAAGCCCGCAACGGTCATTAGCATTCTTCAATTTCACGGCCATCTCGGCCATTTCTTTCTTGCTTGGCAAAGGAGCAGCCTGTTCGCTTTTAGCTCTGTCGCCTTTTAAAGCAACCGCATCACTGTTTTTGGCTTGCTCCTTGGCTCGGGCGAGCTCCGCCCGAAGGCTCTCCATAGCAGCGGCACCATCTGCATTAAGCATACATGTTATAAGGCATGGGCGTCAAGCTCCCTTACCAGGTGTCCGCGGAGAAGTTGCATACCTTGTGACTTGTCAAGCCGCTTATTAACAAGCGTGATGTCCGCATCCGCCACGTCAAGTTGCCGCTTCAGTTCGGCAATTTCATCAGCCCGGCTAGCCACCGGACGCTTCGCCACCTACATAGGCAGAGCGCATATTATACCTGGGGTTATGATCCTCGGCGCGCCGTCATTTTTGACACCGCACCAAGTCTCAGGGCTACTATCTATACAGGTGCATTTTATATGCAAAACTGTCGGAAAGGTACATCATTTTGCGTACCTCAAAACCCGTCAGTAAACTTACGACGGCTTCATGCAATCCGCTCTTAGAGGATGAAATCCTTTCAATCACCGTACTCATTAACGTACGGTGATCTTCCGAGATAGACGCTCGCCCGAGCAGATCCTTCAGCTCCTCCGACCGTACACCCGTTGGTGCCGGACTCGTCCGGTGGCCTTTTTCGGAGGCAGGACACGGAGAGCTTTGAGGGGACATACTGAAAGTGCGTTATATCGACTAGAGGGGGGTGAATAGGTGATTTTTATGAATTCTTCAATGAGGAATTTGCCAGTGAGGAAATTCCTAAGTGAAGAACTACTTGCAGCGGAATAAGTACTCAGAAGTAAGCATAAGAGAATGCGGGCATGGTCATCATGATGAAATGAAGACAATCAAAAAGTACAGAAAGCGTAAACACATGATAACACAAGATGAAGACAAACAGACTAAAGAAATTGAACTGAGGAAATTGAGAAAGTCTTCAGTCAAAGTCTTCAAACACAGATATGAATGAACACTCAACACAATAATGAGGAAATGAAAGGGTTGAGGAAATAGAACCAGTAAGGTTGGTGAAGACAATGATTTGGTAGACCAGTTCCAACTGCTAGTCTCGGTTATGCGTCTGGTTGGAGCGGCTGAGTATTTAAACTCGAGGACACACAGTCCGGACACCCAATCGCTGAGCACGCAGCTCAGACACCAAGTCCTCACCGTATTCTCCTTGAACTAAGGTCACACAGACCTCGTCCAATCACTCGTGGCAAGTCTTGAGCGACTTCCAAACCTTCACAGACTTGGTCACTCGGCGATCCACAATTCCTCTTGGATGCTCTAGACCATGACGCCTAACCGTCTGGAAGAAGCACAGTCTTCAAAGGTAACAAGCATCGGATCCACGCAGGATCAATCTCTTCAGTGATGCTCAATCACTTTGGGTTTGTAGGGGTTTGGTTTTTGGGTTTTTCCCCACTCGATGATTTTCTCTCAAAGTCCTCGGAGGATGGGTTGCTCTTAAATGACAAGTGTCAAGTTCTCTCGGAGCATTCAACCAGCTAGTGGTTGTAGGGGGCGGCTATTTATAGCCTAGGGAGCAGCCCGACATGATAAGACATAAATGCCCTTCAATGATATGACCGTTAGGTGGATAAGGTATTTTGGGACAGCTAGCCAAGAAGACAAAGAACGGTCGGAAATTTGACTCTCAAATTCCTCGGGCTATCATGTTCCTCATCGTAGGCAATCCAAGACCGGCGAATTCCTAACTCCTCGGTCGAACAAATTCCTCAAATACCGGAAGAACTTCGTCTCATCCTTTGAAGAAATTGACTGAATCGTATGAGATTTCCAAAGGCTTCACTCGAAGGGATTGGTAGGTGTAGGGTTTTGAGTTGAGCATCACATGGAAATTTTTCCTTAGTATTTCCTCGACCCCTTTAACGAAGACGGTGTTTCCTATGACTCAAGAAAGAGAAAACGAAACAACGAAAACAAAAGTCTTCACGCTTCATGTTCCTCAAATGAATACCAAGTCTTCAAGGTCACACCAATTTCTTCACTTTCAAAGTCTTCGTAAAGTCTTCGAATATCAAAGTCTTCGCGAAGAACTTCATTTTTAGGGCCGATTTTCTCTGTAAATATCAAACTCCTCATAGACTTATAGACCTGTGTACACTCATAAACACGTTAGTCCCTTAACCTATAAGTCTTGAAGACACCAAAATCACTAAGGGCACTACATGCACTTACAATCTCCCCCTTTTTGGTGATTGATGACAATATAGGTTAAGTTTTCAACGGGAATAAACATATGAAGTGTAAATACTGATATTGAGGAATTTGATTGCAAGATATAGAAGAACTCCCCCTGAAGATGTGCATAGTGAGGAATTTTCTTTTGAGGCAATGCACATTTGAAGAGTTGAATCATGGAGATCTCCCCCTATATCTTGTAATTCATACACGCATTTGACATATAATATGAAGAGTTTGAAAGCATGATGAAATATGGTGCTTGATGAAATTCAGCATGCGTGCAATAACATTAATGAGGAACAAGCATGCAAAATAACGCATCAAGAGTATCAGAGCACAGTGCATCAAAAGTATCAGAGCACCATCGGGTTTAAGATTACAACTCGATCCAATAAAAGTTTCAGAAGAAAGAGAGTTGTAACTTAACAAAAAATTGCCCATATAATAGACCCGCTTGAAGACTAACTCACATTTCTCCCCCTTTGTCATCGAATGACCAAAAGGATCTAAACTGAGGACTAACACCCCTGAAGAATTTCAAGTTGATGAAGGAGCGCCAACGTTGTTGGGGTCGGTTGTCGTAGTAGGGCCTGCCGCAGTGTCGTCCAAGTCTTCATTTTCATCAGTGTCTCGCGATGAAGAATAGGAGCTGGCCACCAAGGAAGGAACTTTGACCTTCTTGTATTTCTTGATTGGAGGTGCAGACCAGTCAAAGTCTTCCTTGAGACCCATTGTCTTGATTCTTCCATGTTGTAGACATTAGAAAGAACAGCCAGTGCGGTTGAAGGTTTCATGGAGGTAGTATTGGTTTTTCTTCACTGCATTGTGTGTAGAGGTCATGTTGTGAAGAATTGAACCAAACTGACGCTTGACCCATCTATGATTGCGATCAACCTTCTGATGAAGACTGGGGAGTAACTCACGATCAGTCATCACCGTAGGTGCTGTGGCTTGAGGATTTTGCTTGGCTGAGGTATTGGCGGCAGAGTCATGTGTGGCAGAGTCATCATTGGTGGAGTAGGATGCAGCTTTGCGAAATTGACCATCCAATGGACCATTGCCTTCATCTATCACAGCAGTTGCCTTGCCCTTGTCATCAGCTGAGGTAAATGTCCGTTTGAGGACTTCAATCGGGGGCAAGTAGCTGCAGTGGTTCTGTATCGCCTTTGTAATTGAGTGAAGACATTGACCTGATGAACCTCATAATCCATGGTGCATATGGCTTCAGCTCAAATGGTGACATAGCAATGTTTGCCAGAGTCCTCATGAAGAAATTATGGAAGTTGACGGGAACGCCATGAATGATATTGAAAAGCATATTCTTCATGATGCCAATGATTTCTTCATCATTTGAGTCGTGGCCTTTGATAGGACTCATTGTCTTCGTCAGAATCCGATAGACAAATGCGAGGCACATATAGTAATTTCTTGACGAGGAATTTGGTTCGAGGTGCCCAGATGGGCTTCAAAGGCTTCATCAAGACTTGCATGTAGTGATTTGAAAGCTCAGTTCGTTGTAGATACAACGAGCACCATCAAGGGAGGATCGAGTGGTAGGGCACGAAGCAATTCAGTTGCTGGTGCCTTGTAGTGAGTATTTTCAGACATCCAGTTCAACACCCATGAGTTCACATCTTCAGCGTCTCCGGTGATGTGCAGCGTCGCATAGAATTAAAGAATGAGTTCTTCATTCCAATCACAGATGTCTGTGCAGAAATTCAGAAGTCCTGCATCATGAAGAACACTGAGGACTGGCTCGAAGCCTGGCAGAGATTCCATGTCCACATGAGGAATATGTGCATGATCGAAGACTTTGTCTTTGTTGAAGAGCACAGAGGAAAAGAAGTTGGCTTGACTGGCAGTCCAGAAACGCCTCTTCCTTATGCGAGCAGAGTCGTATGGGTTGTAATCCGTGAAGAAAACATGCTCGCCAAAGAAGTCTTCAGCCTTGAACTTTTGTTTCGTTGAGAATGGATTCTTTGGCTTTGGCAATGGAGTGTCAGTGAGTTGCATCACGACCTCTAGAATCACAATCTCAGGTTCTTCATGCTGAGGAATTTCTGGTTCCTATACATGTGCGATGGGGATCAAGAAGAAGAGGTTCATCGGCGCTTAGTGGCTGGAATTTCTTCATGTACAGATGAAGTGGGATGAGTTTCTTCAGAGCCCATTTGAACTGTTGGAGCAGGGGACTAAGGAATCTGTTGGATTGGGGTGAAGAGTGGAGAATTTGGATGCTGACTTTCCCAAAAGTCATCGTTCATCACTGGCGTTGTGCTTCCAATGACCACATCTTATTCAATTTCCTCAACACCGGACTAGTCATCTCTGAACTGAGGCATAGGCGAGGAAATGATTGGGGTTGAAGGGATTGCTTCCACTTCAATTTCTTCATCAATCTGCTCTGACAAAGCAGCAGAGTGATTTTCTTCATCAGATCCGCTTGGGATCTCATAATCTTCACCAAAAGGAACAAGGTCCTTTGATGGCATGGAGGAAATTGGAACAGCATCAATGGGATTGTCAAATGAGCTTGCCATTGTCTTCATTTTCTTCGGGGCTGAAGAATTTGAAGCAATAGATGCTTTCCTTTTCTTCACTGCAGCTCGTCCTGCTGCCTTGGTCTTCTTCACATCAGATGCAGATGGAAGGATTGGAGTTGGTGTAGGCGCAGGAGGAGCTGAGGAATCTGGTTGAATTTCCTCAGGCGCAACTGATGCAGTTGCCCTGACTTCTTCAGTTTCTTCAGGCGCACCACTAGTGGATGCCCTAGCAATTTCTTCAGCAACTGGAATGGAATCATCAGCCTTGGGACTAGCATTGTCTTCAGCAGCCTGAACTTCATCAACGGTGCTGGCATGTTCTTCAGTCGGCTGAGCAGAGGCTCCAGCCTGAGGAATTTCTTGTTGCGTTGGGGCTGCAAAATTGGTGAACTTCTTCGTCAGGTTGACTAATCTGACTTTGGCTCCTTGCCAATCAGCATAATAGGAGTCAAATTTGTCGCTGAGGGCTTTGATGTCAGCCTGCATCTTGATAAGTTCTTCAGTTGTCATCTTGACAACATTTTTCTTCAGCAGTTTCTCTTTTCTGTACTGTGATTTCTTGATCTCTCTGGTCGTATCAAATTTCCATTTCTCCGCTTGGATGAAATGAGTCAACATGTGACTTTGTCCAGGTGTCAACTTGAAGTCAGGCATATGAGTGTTTGGGTCCTTGTGCCAGAGATCAATGTAGTCTAGGATCGCTCTTGGATCCAACAAAGAAGGGCGCAGTGTGCCTTTGGCTCTAGCGGCCCTTTCTTGTCGGTCTCGATGATTTACTGCAAGTTCATCATCATCGCTTTCATCATCTTCAGTGGCTCTTGGAAGGCGACCTGTTTCTTCTTGGGACTTGGCCGAGGACCTCGTCCAGTGTGGCCTTAGTCTTCAAAGAGTTAGGCAGATGAAAAATTTGGTGCGGTGAGGAACTTCTTTGAAACACCAGAGGCAATGGAGATGCCTGCAGTCCTTTGGCACGTGGCCAGATGCACAGGTGCTGAGGACTTTGTCGGTACTGCTGAGGACTTTGTAGGAGCGGCTGAGGACTTGGGAGGAGTAGGAGCTGTATGAGGAATTGGCCGTGAGGGCACTGCTGAGGAACTTGGCCATGAGGGCACTGTTGGTGAAGCACTTGGCTTGTATGCGGGCTTCTTTGCCATAGATTTTCTTGGCTTGACAGAGTCCTCAGTGGCAGCAGCAGTAGCAGAGTCCTCATTAAATTTCCTCACTGCTTGGTTGGCTTGTCTTGCCAATTTGGCTTGGCGCTTGGCCCATTCTTCAGGAAAGTCCTCACCACGCTTGATGCTGGTGGGGTCAGCTTCTTGGCCAGGTGCCAATGGAGCTCTTGGGCATGGAGGATTGAGAGTGAATTTCTTCATGTACTTTGGAGTAACATATCTGTACTCCCTCCATTCCCTTGCCCATCTCCTTTCAATCCTTTGAATGCGCACCTTGCGCTGATTTTTGTTTTCTTTGCGAACTTCGGCTTCATCAGTGTGCAATAATCAGCATAGATTTCCTCAGAATCTCAAACGTAGTCATGACCTCAGGCCTCTTTCCTCCTTTACGTGGCTTCTTTCCTTCCGCCATATTCTTGGTGAGGAATTTGAACAATCGAATTCTCCGAAGAAGTGTGCAACTTTTCTTCGAGGAACGCTGCAAATGAGTTAAGTTGATGAGAACCTAGTGATTCAAAGCGGACATGAGTACTGTGAATGTAGTATAGTTGCGAGGAATTGGGAGAGGTCATATGCGTTCTCAGAAGGTTTTTCAAAAAGAACTCGTTTGAGGAATTTGACCAGATGAGCCTTGAATAATTTCACTAAGCGATCTTTGTTTTAGGTTCTAGAGTTGTATAGATCGAGGATCCACACAACTGAGGAATCTTGAAGAAAAATCATTGCTTAGAGAAACGAAT
The DNA here is from genome assembly GCA_021605145.1 of Aegilops bicornis. Taxonomy (NCBI): domain Eukaryota; kingdom Viridiplantae; phylum Streptophyta; class Magnoliopsida; order Poales; family Poaceae; genus Aegilops; species Aegilops bicornis. Next base: position 335,299,578 of record CM038672.1, on the reverse strand, counting down.
CAAGAGCATATTTTGTTTGAGGTGTTCATATGTGTGAAGATTTGAAGAATAAACACCATTGAAGATTTTCGTGAAGGTTTGAGAATCAAAGCGAGTAATAAAAAGTAACTTTTAATTACCCGAACTGAAGAACACGACGAACTGAGAAGAACAGATGGGAAGTTCGTCAGGTTAGATCTTCCACGCCCTAACTCGGTGGAGGAAGACAGCTACGGCGGCGGCGGAGTGAAGATTTCTGCGGTCGGCGCGAGTACGACGGCGACGAGGTCGAGGCAGTGAAGCTCTTCCTCACCGGCGACGATGGATTAGCGGCGGCACTAGGGTTTGAGAAGCTCGAGCGAAAGAGAGCAGTCGAGCGGAGTAAAGGAAGTGAGGAAGGGGAGAGGGGGTATATATAGCCACGGTGAAAAACTGTTCGCCCGAAGATTTGGGATGAACGTGCCCCTGACCCTTCTCATTCGCTTGACATGTGTCACCCACGTACTGAGAAGTGGAGATTGTGTTAGATCGTGGGTGAATAGATAAATCTATTGTGGGATGCAGAACGGTTTGAGCGGCAAAAATGAAAGTTTGGATAAGATCAGTTTTAAAGTTCCGTTCGCAATTTCTTCAGCTGACAAAGACACAGTGAAGATTTTGAACGAGTTTCAAATAGAACGCACATGAAGAATTAGTGAATTGATTGGGTTGAGTATAGCATAGAGGGGGAAGGGTCCGATCACATTCACTTAGCAGAAAAAGCGACTTGAAGAAATAGCCATAAGTGAATCTTTGTCAGAGGACATAAACCTATATATATATATATATATATATATATATATATATATATATATATATATATATATATATATATATATATAGCCAATGAAGAAAACGAAGGAAACAGTGAAGATTTTGCAAAGTTGAAGAATTTGAAAAAGCGAAGAATTTCAAAAAGCGAGGAAAAACTCAAATTGAAGATTTTCAACTTTGGTGGTGGCGTGACCCACCGTATAAGAATGATGATTTCAGACACCGCTGTACAATTGTCATAGGGTTCGAGAATCAAATTCTTCATTAATTTCTTCACACTTAGAGTGTTATTCTTCATTGATTGAAGAAAACGTTTCTTCATGTGTTGCACATCTAAGTCATCAATTTTGCATAAGTGTCGAGGATGTGTGTCCTTTTCAAAGAACATTCAAGATTCTAAGATATTTAGCTCACACCGCAACTTGCTAAATCTCTTCTCATCCAAGGGCTTTGTGAAGATATCGGCTAGTTGTTCTTCAGTCTTCACATGCTCGATGGAGATGTCGCCCTTCAACACATGATCACAAAGAAAATGATGATGAATTTGAATGTGCTTTGTCTTCGAGTGCTGAACTGGGTTGTGAGCAATCTTGATGGCACTCTCATTGTCACATTAGAGAGGCACATTCTTCATGTTGATGCTGTAGTCCTTGAGTGTTTGCTTCATCCACAGCAATTGAGCACAACAAGAGCCAGCAGCAATGTATTCAGCTTCCGCAGTAGACAGTGATACGTGGTTCTGTTTCTTCGAGGACCAACAGACCAAAGATCGTCCGAGGAAATGACAAGTACCAGATGTTGACTTGCGGTCCACACGATCACCAGCATAGTCGAGTCGTAATATCCAATGAGATCAAAAGTAGAGCCCTTGGGGTACCATAATCCTAGTGTTGGTGTGTGAGCTAGATATCGAAGAATATGCTTCACAGCCTTATGGTGTGATTCCTTCTTGTAGCTTGAAATCGGCACACATGCAAACACTAAGCATTATATCTGGCCTAGATGCACATAAGTACAATAGAGAACCAATCATGGAGCGGTATACCTTGTGATCAAGTCAATACCATTTTCATCGATTGCAAAGATGGCCATTTGTGGGCATAGGAATTTTGACGCCTTTGCAATCTTGCATGGCTAATTTTTTCAGACATCTTTGAGGTATTTCTCCCGAGATATGAATATGCCATTGTGTTGTTGACGAATTTGAAGACCTAAGAAGAATTTCAACTCTCCCATCATAGACATTTGATATTCTTCACTCATCATATAGGCAAATTCATCACTATAACGTTGGTCAGTACAGCCAAAGATAATATCATCAACATATATTTGGCACACAAACAGTTCACCATCATATGATTTAGTAAAGAGAGTATGGTCGAGTGAACCGGGTGTGAAGCCATTCTTCACGAAGAATTCCTTCAATGTATCATACCACGCCCGTGGGGCTTGTTTGAGACCATAGAGGGCCTTGTTGAGTCTGAAGACTTTGTCGGGATTCTTTCGATCTTCAAAACCTGGGGGTTGAGCAACATATATTTCTTCCTCAAGCTTACCATTGAGGAATGCACTTTTCACATCCATTTGATATAAAGTGATATTATGATGGTTAGCATAAGCAAGTAGTATGCAAATAGCCTCAAGTCTAGCAACAGGTGCAAAAGTTTCATCGAAATCAATTCCTTCAACTCGTGTGTAGCCTTGAGCTACAAGTCGTGCCTTATTCCTCACCACAAGGCCATTTTCATCTTGCTTGTTGTGGTAGATCCACTTTGTGCCAATGATATTATGCTTGTGAGGATCTCGACGTTTGACCAGTTCCCGGACATTGTTGAGCTCGAATCGATGTAATTCTTCTTGCAATGCACGAATCCACTCGGGCTCGAAATGCTTCATCTACCTTAGTGGGCTATGTGATAGAGACAAAAGCATAGTGCCCACAAAAGTTAGATAAATGTGAAGCTTTTGAGCGTGTGAGTGGACCTGGTGCTTCAATGTCATTGATGATCTTGTCAACTTGCACTTCTTTTGCAACGCGAGGATGAGCTGGTTGTCGTCGAGGAATTTGATCAGCATTTTCTTCAAAGATTATCTTCAGTGCATCACCGACGTTCTTCACAGACAGAATGAATTCTTTAGCAGATTCTTCAAGAGGAATGACATCCTCGGTTGCCTTGAACTTGATAGATTCCTCGGTGCTGGTTCATCTAACACGTAAGGTAGGTGCTCTATTTGCGAGCCATTAGTTTCATCGAACCGCACATCTACATTATCAACAATCTTGTGAAGAGCTATGTTGAAGACTCAGAGGTGTGCGAGTCCTTTCCGTAACCAAGCATAAAACCTTCATGTGCTTTGGTGCAAATTTAGAATTGTGATGAGGATCTCTAATCCAGCATTTAGCAATCAAGACTTTGAAATAACTCACATTGGGTTTCTTGTCGTTGAGGAGTTCATAGGCAGTCTTCTTGAAGAATTTGTGAAGATATACTGTTGATGATGTGGCACGCGGTATCAATTGCATCAATCCAAAAACGACCGAGCGTTTGTATTCATCAAGCATAGTGCGAGCCATCTCAACAAGAGTTATGTTCTTGCGCTCCACGACGCCATTTCTTTGAGGAGTATAGCGAGCAGATAACTCATGAATAATACCAAGTTCATCGGGATAGGCATCAAGACCGGAATTCTTGAACTCAGTTCCATTGTCACCCCGATGTGTCCGATCTTCACACCAAAGTTAGTTGAAGCCCTCGAGGAAAATCGTTTGAAGACTTCCTGCACTTCATTTTTGTAAGTAACAATGTGTACCCATGTGTAACGAGAGTAATCATCAACAATAACAAAGCCATATAGAGATGCATCATTAGTGACTCACGAGTAATGATTAGGACCAAAGAGGTCCATGTGAAGCAATTCAATGGACGAGTCTTGGTCATGATAGTCTTTGCCGGATGCTTGGCCTTGGTCATTTTCCAGCTTCACGGGCTCCACACAAGTGATCCTTGAGGAATTTGACATTTTCAATGCCAATGACATGCTTCTTCTTCTCAAGCGTGTGCAAATTCCTCATGCCTACGTGACCAAGTCGCCGATGCCATAGCCAGCCTTCTGAAGCCTTTGCAAGTAGACACACAGCTGGTTGTGGTCCTGTAGAGAAATCAACAATATACAAGTCTCCTCTCCTAAAGCGTTTGAAGACTTTGGAATTGTCAGCTTCCATGATCACAACACAACGATACTTGCCAAAGACAACAACCATATCAAGATCACAAAGCATTGAGATCGACATGAGGTTGTATCCTAAGGACTCAACAAGCATGACTTTGTCCATGTGTATGTCCTTAGAGATCGCAACCTTACCAAGACCCAATACCTGACTTTTGCCTTTTTCAGCAAAGATGATATGCTTCAGATGTGACGGTGATAAGGGAGCATCCATCAATAGATTCTTGTCACCAGTCATGTGATTTGTACATCCACTATCTAGGACCCACTCATTGGCTTTGGGTTGATCATCCTGCAGAAGAATTAGTGCAACTTACGATCTCATATACTTCATCAGTGAAGAATATGATATGAAGTTCATCAGATGAATTTCATCAGGCAGTATAACAGATAAGCAGTATGAGGACGTGTGAAATAAAAGTTCATTTCTTCATAATTAGCCTGCGTCCTTTCAGGCAATTTTTGTCAGGCCCCCAGCAAATTCTTCAGACATTTAAAGCACGTCTGGAGGCCTGACCCTGCAGAAAATATTAGTTCTTTTTCTTCACCACCCACATCTGAAGGGGTGGCAAAGAGTTCATCACTCTGCGAGCTCCATATGAGAATGGTGGCATAGAGGCCAATCCATTTCGTTTCACATAAGAGGGGTTCGGGTAAGCATATGAATAAGTAGAGAAATTCTTCGAGGACTTATGAACATATTGATTTGAAGAATAATGCACATATTCATAGCCCTTAGCTCTACCCTGCGAAACAGAGTTGTTAGCAAGATGATAATCATATGAGGACTTTGATCCTTTTGAGGAATTTGATCCACGTGAGGAATTTGGTCCGTATGAGGACTTGGATCCATATGAATAGTTTGATTTGTGTTTCCTATTCTTAACAGGTGGTTTCATGAGGACATTCACGAAGACTTTCTAGGCACTTCTTGGGAACCCAAATTTTCTTCATAGGGGAACCGTTCCTGCAGTTATTGCCAACATATCTAGCAAATACTTCACCATTCTGATTTTTGAACAGTTTATAGTTGGAGTCAAATGACTCATCAAAAGAGTGAGGAGATTCACATGTAAAGCCAGATAAGTTAGATGGATCAACTGGAGGTCCCTTTGCAGCAACCCATGAGGTTTTGGGGTATTGCTCAGGCTTCCAATATGTTCCATCAGCATTGAGTTTCCTCTCAAAGGCAATACCCTCTTTCCTAGGGTTTCTGTTGAGGATCTGCTTTTAAGCACATCACAGAGTCTCGATGCCCTTTGAGGCTTTTGTACATGCCACATGTACAATTCCTTCAACCCTGCATCGTCAAGGATACTAGCAATGTCCTCAGATGAGGAATTAGTGATAGCAGGAGCAGGTGAAGAATTTGTAACAGTTGAAGCATTTGAACATTCAGGTGAAGAATTAGCAGATTCACGTTCAATGCACTTTAAGCATGGAGGAACAAATTCTTCCTGATAAGCGCTGATTTGTTGAGCAAGTAATGAATCACGCTCCTTCTGAAGATCTTCATAACTCACTCTTAGCTTCTCAAGATCTTGCTTTCTTTGAAGACATTCATAAGAAAGTTTCTGATGATCAGACAAGAGAGTGTTATGATGACCTTGAAGGCTGTCAAACCTAGACTGAAGTCTCTGAAGATTTTCAGTCAGGGCTTTAGTGCGATCCATTTCTTCACCCAACATATCATCACTTTTATCTAGCATGTTTTGAACCTTTTCAAAAGCCCTTTGTTGTTTTACAGCAATCTTAGCAAGTTTTGAGTAGCTGGGCTTTAGATCTTCATCAGATTCATTTTCACTAGATTCAGAGGAGGTATATTTGAGTACCTTGGCACCCTTTGCCATGAAGCAAAAGGTGGGAGCATAGTCATCACTATCTTTATCAGCTTTGTTGGTGAGTTCATTTTCTTCAGAGTGGAAGATGGACTTGTCGGCAAAGCGATGGCGAGCAGACTCGCCACACCAGACTCGGATTCTTCTGATGCCTCCTCTTCCTCATGTTCCTCAAATTCAGCTTCAGAGTCCATTTCCTTGCCAATGAATGCCCGAGCCTTCTTGGAGCTGCTCTTCTTGTGTGAAGAAGGCTTTGAGGATTTTGATGATGAAGATTTCGACGATTTCTTCTTCTTCTTAGCATCATCAGAACTGTAATCCTTGTATTTCTTCTTCTTTATCCTTTTCCCACTGAGGACAATCTTGAATGTAGTGACCAGGTTTCTTGCATTGGTGGCAAAGTCTTCTCTTATAGTCACTGGATGAGGAATCACTGCTCCTTGAGGATTTTCCAAAGCGACCACGTCTTGAGAACTTCTGGAATTTCTTCACGAGCAGTGCTAGCTGCTGGCTCAATTCTTTAGGATATCCAAGGCTACTACCAGAATCTTCACACTCAGATTTAGACACAGCCTTGGCCTTCAGGGCACGTGATTTTCCATAGGTAGAACCATAGAGATCTCTCTTTTTAGCAAGCTGGAACTCATGAGTATTTAGCCTCTCGAGGATATCAGCTCGATCAAGTGACTTGTAGTCAGCACACTCTTGTATCCTCAGTGCCAGAGTATCAAATGAGGAATCAAGCGATCTCAACAATTTCTTCACCACCTCATGGTCGGTGATGTCAGTGGCACCAAGCGCTTGAAGCTCATTTGAGATGTCAGTGAGGCGATCGAAGGTTTTTTGAACATTTTCATTGTCGAGTCTTTTGAAGCGGTTGAAGAGATTGCGAAGAACATCAACTCGAGAGTGACGCTGAGTTGAGACTCCTTCATTTACTTTGGACAGCCTGTCCCAGATGAGCTTAGCAGTTTCCAAAGCACTCACTCTTCCATATTGTCCTTTGCTCAGATGGCCACATATGATATTCTTCGCTTGAGAATCGAGTTGCTTGAATCTCTTCACATCGGCAGACATTCGGAGAAGGTGTGGTGAGGAACACCATTTTCCGTAACATACCGGAGATCGTTGTCAATCGCCTCAAGATGCATTCGCATCTTGTTCTTCCGATAAAGGGGTAGTCCGTCCCATCAAAGGTAGGACACCCAGCTGAGACCTTGATCATACCTGCGGTTGACATAACTAAAACTCCAGGTGGTTAAACCAAAATCACACAGAACAAGGGAGTACCTTGCTCTGATACCAATTGAAAGTGCGTTATATCGACTAGAGGGGGGTGAATAGGCGATTTTTATGAATTCTTGAATGAGGAATTTGCCAGTGAGGAAATTCCTAAGTGAAGAACTACTTGCAGCGGAATAAGTACTCAGAAGTAAGCATAAGAGAACGCGGGCATGGTCATCATGATGAAATGAAGACAATCAAAGAGTACAGAAAGCGTAAACACATGATAGCACAAGATGAAGACAAACAGGCTGAAGAAATTGAACTGAGGAAATTGAGAAAAGTCTTCAGTCAAAGTCTTCAAACACAGATATGAATGAACACTCAACACAAGAATGAGGAAATGAAAGGGTTGAGGAAATAGAACCGATAAGGTTGGTGAAGACAATGATTTGGTAGAACAGTTCCAAGCTATTGTCTCGGTTATGCGATACGGTTGGAGCGGCTGAGTATTTAAACTCGAGGACACACAGTCCGGACACCCGGTCGGCGAGCACGCAGCTCAGGACACCAAGTCCTCACCGTATTCTCCTTGAACTAAGGTCACACAGACCTCGTCCAATCACTCGTGGTAAGTCTTCAGGCGACTTCCAAACCTTCACATACTTGGTCACTCGGTGATCCACAATTCCTCTTGGATGCTCTAGACCGTGACGTCTAACCGTCTGGAAGAAGCACAGTCTTCAAAGGTAACAAGCGTCGGATCCACGCAGGATCAATCTCTTCAGTGATGCTCAATCACTTTGGGTTTGTAGGGGTTTGGGTTTTGGGTTTTTCCTCACTCGATGATTTTCTCTCAAAGTCCTCGGAGGATGGGTTGCTCTTAAATGACAAGTGTCAAGTTCTCTCGGGGCAGCCAACCAGCTAGTGGTTGTAGGGGCGGCTATTTATAGCCTAGGGAGCGATCCGACATGATAAGACATAAATGCCCTTCAATGATATGACCGTTAGGTGGATAAGATATTTTGGGACAGTGGCGCGCAACACGACAACGGTTGGAAATTTGACTCTCAAATTCCTCGGGCTATCATGTTCCTCACTTTGTGTAGGCAATCTGCTTTGGCGAATTCCTAACTCCTCGGTCAGAACAAATTCCTCAATGACCGGAAGAACTTCGTCTCATTCTTGAAGAAATTGACTGAACTGTATGAGATTTCCAAAGGCTTCACTCAAAGGGATTGGTAGGTGTAGGGTTTTGAGTTGAGCATCACATGGAAATTTTTCCTTAGTATTTCCTCGACCCCCTTTAAAAGTACGGTGTTTCCTATGACTCAAGAAAGAGAAAACGAAACAACGAAAACAAAAGTTTTCACGCTTCATGTTCCTCAAATGAATACCAAGTCTTCAAGGTCACACCAATTTCTTCACTTCCAAAGTCTTCAGAAAGTCTTCAGAATATCAAAGTCTTTAGTCGAAGAACTTCATTTTTAGGGGTCGAATCTTTCTGTAAATATCAAACTCCTCATAGACTTATAGACCTGTGTACACTCATAAACACATTAGTCCCTTAACCTATAAGTCTTCAATACACCAAAATCACTAAGGGGCACTAGATGCACTTACACATACGGCCGCCTTCTGGCCCCGCCGGATTCGGAGGAGCCCTCCACGAGGACACCTCAGGGTCGTCCACCTCGCATAACGGTACGGCAGGCGGAGGCGTTTCGCTCTCCACCATCTCCGGACCAAGATCCCCTGAAGACGAGCTCTGCTGTGAAGGGCTGAGATCCGAACTACAAGGTAAACTTTCGGTTACCTTCAGAAATAAAACGGGGATGCCTCTCTTTAAAAAAAAACAACCCCCTGTACTTACGGCTCATTTGGAGGGCTGATCTCCTTGGGAAATAGTGCGGCGGGGCATCTCCGCCCTTGGGACCCTCTGGTGAAGATTTCTGCCCCGCTTGAGGCTTTGGTCTCCGGATCTTGAGCGGTCCTCTTCTCCCCTTGGAGGAGGGATTCTCGAACCCCCTTTCTTGATAGCCTCCTTCACGGAGGTAATAGTTCCTTGTTCCCCCTTCGCCTTCTTCAAAAGGCACAACCTCTAACATCTTGGTTAATACGGGATCTGGCGTGGTCTCGGGGAGGGCCGGACACCTGACCAGTTTTGCTTTTGCTATCCACTCCTGTTTAAAGGATAGCTCTTTTAAGGGCAAGTGTATGATAAATACGCGGATAGCATGTCCGGGTATAGGACTACTTACTTGAGTATCCGGGCGATTGCAGCTCAGACCTGCGTCCTCGGTTAAGTCCGGACACATTGCTTGTGATCTGAAGAACAGTTGGTACATCTCCACGGGCGTTACGCCCATAAAATGTTGGAGAGCTCATGGTCCCTCTGGATTAAACTCCCACAGGCGGAGGGGGTGACGTTTGCAGGGCAAGGTACGACGAATCAGCATGACCCGCGCTACTACGACCAGATTGATCTCTCTCTCTTGGAGGTCTCGAATATGGCCCTGCAACAGAGGTACATCCTTGGACTGTCCCCAGTCGAGCCCTTTATTGACCCATGACGCCCGCCGTAGTGGAGGACCCGAGCGGAAGGCAGTTGGCACCGCCCATTTGGTGCCCCTGGGAGCGGTGATATAAAACCACTCCTGTTGCCATAAATTGAGCTCCTCTTGAAAAGAGCCCTCGGGCCATGGGCGTCCACATTCTTGCTTATAACAGCCCCTCCTTTTCTGCTGATTCCCCTTGATCATTTTCGGCTCCACTTTGAAGGTCTTGAGCCACAATCCGAAGTGAGGGGTAATGCAGAGGAAGGCTTCACATCTGACAATGAGCAGCGAGATGTGGAGGATGGACTCGAATCCAAGTCATGGAAGTCCAGCCCATAATAAAACATGAGCCCCCTCACAAAGGGGTCCGTCGGGAAGCCTAAACCCCGAAGGAAGTGAGACACTAATACCACGCTCTCACCAGGCTCCGGAGTGGGAATAACCTGCCCTTGGGCAGGCAGCCTATGCAAAATTTCGCCGGTTAGATACCTGGCGTCTCTCAGCTTTAGCACATCTTCTTCCGTGACGGAGGAAGACATCCACCGGCCGTGCAGGTCGGAGCCGGACATCGTTGAAGGTCGGCGCCTAAATCTGGAGCTTTGGGTGTTGGAACTCGAGGCGAGGCGGATTCGATTGAGATTGAAAGAAAGGAGCGGGCCTTGGTCTCGTTATAAAGAGGTTGAATACCAAGATCCCTCCACAGTGACCGTTCGGGACTCGCCTTCGTTGGTGGAGGCGTGCCAACGGGCACGCCCACGCCCGTATTGATGAGAATCCTGGAATAAGGGGGCACGATCTCCGCTTTGATAAGACGTTCCAAGGAAACCGCCTCGCTAAACGCGCTGAGGTGGAACAGTAAAAACGATTCGTATAAAGGCCTTGCCGTGGTGTGATGTCACGCCGCGGAATACGTCAGCAGATCTGTGCAAAGGTTATTCTCTCTAAGGTGGTATGTGGAACTTGTTCTGCAGAGCCGGACACTATCCTTGCGTTCAAAATCTTCTATGGAGTATTCGGAGGAGGAACCCGCCTTGCAATGTCGAAGACAATATGCGCGTCGGACTCGTCGTCATTGAAGCCTGGTTCAGGGGGCTCTTGAGGAGTCCTGGATTAGGGGGTGTCCGGATAGCCGAACTATCACCATTGGCCGGACTCCTAGACTATGAAGATACAAGATTGAAGACTTCATCCCGTGTTCGGATGGGACTTTCCTTGGCATGGAAGGCAAGCTTGGCGATACGGATATGTAGATCTCCTACCATTGTAACCGACTCTGTGTAACCCTAACCCTATCCGGTGCCTATATAAACTGGAGGGTTTTTAGTCCGTAGGACGAACAACAATCATACCATAGGCTAGCTTCTAGGGTTTAGCCTCTCTGATCTCGTGGTAGATCCACTCTTGTACTACCCATATCATCAATATTAATCAAGCAGGAGTATGGTTTTATCTCCATCGAGAGGGCCCGAACCTGGGTAAAAACATAGTGTCCCTTGTCTCCTGTTACCATCCGCCTAGACACACAGTTCGGGACCCCCTACCCGAGATCCGCCGGTTTGACCCGACACCCACCACAGCGGAGAGGCCGAAGCTTCGTGGCCTTTAGAAGCCTTGTCGGGAAAGCAGAACCCCTGCCCGGCAGACTTCCCCAGGTATCTGGCTTGATCCTTCTTTCTCTTTTATACTCAGGTTGCCTTCACCGATTTCTTCACCATTTTCTGGCCCTCCCGCATGCAGCCCCCCAAACTGAAGAACAAGATTTGTTTGAAGTGGTGGCTGACATAGGGCTGTTCGCCGTAGATGAGGCTGCAAAGGTCGTGGCTGCTAAAGGGCGGGATCTCACTGCTGGGTGAACACAAGGTTCCTTAGCAGTGGTGGAGCACTCTCTAGAGGGCGCCCCGATAGAGGAAGTGGTTATCAAGGCAAAGATTCCTCTTCAAACCATGGGTCCACTCCCCTCTTCCGAGTGCGCTACTGATGCCCCGCCGTCTTCCTCGAGCACGCTGGCCATGGTGTCGTTGTTGCCTGATATCGGAGCCCCCGGCCCGTCCTTGACAGACGTAGAGCTTGATGGAGAGCTTCAACGTCTTCTAGCGCCGCTGCATCTGGGAGGCTGGGAGGCCGACGACTCGGCTGCCATCACCATGGATTTGTCCTTCATCGAGTCCATGGCGGTGGGCTTGCAGGAAATGCAGGCCCGACACAACCAGAAGTGGCAGGAGCTTAAGGAGCAGCGCCAATCCGCCGACAAAGTGGATCAGAAGCTGAAGGACAAGTGCCTGGAGTTGCGTGAATGGCACAACAAGCAGTTCAAGGTGCTCATGAGGCAGCAAGAGATCCTTTAGATGATGAGGGAAGATGTCGTGGCTCCGGAGGGGCGCCCGGCGGATCATAAGGCATCTTTGGATGCCAGGGAGAGAGAGATCTCCCTTCGGGAAGAAAATCTTGAAGCTACCCTCCGCGCCAAGGATGAAAGTTTGGAGGCTTTGTGTAGGACCTTGAAGTATGTCTAGAGGGGGGGTGATTAGACTACTTTACCAATTAAAAGCTATGCCTTTTCCCAATTTTAGACTTTGGCAGATTTTAGCTATCCTTAAGCAAGTCAAGCAATCTTCACGCAATTCAACCAAGCATGCAAAGAGTATATAGGCAGCGGAAAATAAAGCATGCAACTTGCAAGAATGTAAAGGGAAGGGTTTGGAGAATTCAAACGCAATTGGAGACACGGATGTTTTTGTCGTGGTTCCGATAGGTGGTGCTATCGTACATCCACGTTGATGGAGACTTCAACCCACGTGAGGGTAGCAGTTCTTGTGAGTCCACGGAGGGATCCACCCACGAAGGGTCCACAAAGAAGCAACCTTGTCTATCCCACCATGGCCGTAAGCCCACGAAGGACTTGCCTCACTAGCGGTAGATCTTCACGAAGTAGGCGATCTCCTTGCCCTTAAAAACTCCTTGGTTCAACTCCACAATCTTGTCGGAGGCTCCAAAGTGACACCTAGCCAATCTAGGAGACACCACTCTACAAGAAGTAACAAATGGTGTGTTGATGATGAACTCCTTGCTCTTGTACTTCAAATGATAGTCTCCCCAACACTCAACTCTCGCTCATAGGATTTGGATCCGGTGGAAAGAAGATTTGAGTGGAAAGCAACTTGGGGAAGGCTAGAGATCAAGATTCATATTGTTGGAATGGAATATCTTGGCCTCAACACATGAGTAGGTGGTTCTCTCTCAGAATTGGTAAGTTGGAAGTGTAGGTTTGTTCTGATGGCTCTCTCCACGAATGAAGAGGAGGTGGAGGGGTATATATAGCCTTCACACAAAATCTAACCGAATCATCAAACTCGGTCAGCCCGATTTAGTAAACCTAGTGACCGTTAGGGTTTTCGGTGGGACTGACATGCAACTCGGTAGGACCGATATGGTTAGGGTTAGGGCATAATGTAATCTCGGTGAGACCGATTACACAAACTCGGTGGGACCGGATTTAATAATTAGCTAACCAGAGAGTTGGTCAGGTAAACTCGGTGGGACCGATTTGCTCTTTCGGTGAGACCGAAAAGTTACAAAAAGGAAACAGAGATTTTACATTGTAATCTCGGTGGGACCGATCGCTCACTTCGGTTAGACCCGAAGCGTTCTGAAGGAAACATAGAGATTACAATCCCATCTCGGTGAGACCGAGATCCCTATCGGTGAGACCGATTTGCCTAGGGTTTGTGGCGTTGGCTAAGACATCCGAACTTCGGTGGCGCGGATAGAAAGAATCGGTAGGGCCGAGTTTGACTTTAGGTTTAGGTCATATGTGGATGTGAGAAAGTAGTGGAGGCTTTTGGAGCATATCACTAAGCACATGAAGCAAAAGGGTCATTAAGCAACACCTCATCCCTCCTTGATAGTATTAGCTTTTCCTATAGACTCAATGTGATCTTGGATCACTAAAATGTAAAATGTAGAGTCTTGAGCTTTTGAGCTTGAGCCAATCCTTTGTCCTTGATATTTTGAGGGATCCACTTTCATCATCCATGCCATGCCATTCGTCGAGCTTTCCTGAAATATTTGTCTTGGAATAGCATTAGCTCAATGAGCTATATGTTGTTATGAATTACCAAAACCACCTAGGGATAGTTGCACGTTCACTTTGGTGCAGTGACACACGAAGGAATTGGTGGACAAACATGGGGCTGCTCTGGACACCCTTGCCACCTACCATGCTGCCCGGTTGAAGAAGCTTGTTGATGATTTGGACGCCACATCTTCTGCTAAGGGCGAGCTCGACCGGCTGGTAGCCAAACTGAATGAAGACCTTGTCGAGAGCGTTAAGAAGGTGGAGGTACTCATAGGGGAAGCACGGCAAGCAGAGCTCCACTTGGCTGACGTGCGGTCGTTAGCTTTCCTCCAAGACTCGGAGTCTTGAGACCGCCAATAGGAACATCTCTGATATGAAGGTGAGGATCGGCTCGCTGGAGCAGTCGGCAGAGTCCCTTGAATCCCGGCAGCAGTTGCTGTCAAAGGATTTGGAAAACGCCAAGCGTCTTCGGCAAGATGCAGAGGACAGGCTGAAGAATCGGGTCAATATGAGCAACCTCTAGATCGCGAGCTTGATTGACATTGCAGAATGTCTCAGCGCCCAAGCTACGGCGATGGGCATGGATGGCCCAGTCTACTCAGCCAACAAGCAGGAAGTCCCGAGTGTCAAGATGGGGATCTTCTTCAATGAGTTGATCGACGAGCTGAAGGTGCATGAAGAGGGGAGGGCCGAGCGCTTCGCGACCTAGTCCCGGAGGCTCGCTCGCGATGCCCTCTTCATGGTCTTGAGCAAAATCGCGTGCCACCACCCAGAGCTCGATCTTGATGATGGTTTCAAGAAGCCACCAACTGGTGCTGACGTCGCTGCCGCTAAAGAGAAGGCTGCTCCCCGTGCCGACAAGGTTCTTCGCGTTTAAGCTATTCCACTAGGTCCTATAATGAAACATGACGCATATTTTGTGTTTAGTCGTTTTATGTCTAGTGTTTGTGGGAAACTGATACTTCTAGCTGGATCTTTGAATGTGTGTTTATCCCTTTGAACTCTATATGCTTGTGTTCATATGATCAATTCCTATGTATGCTCTGGATGCCTGCCGATATCATATTGTCGCGATTGTCGTAAGGGACCGGCCCTTAATAGTCATCTTGGCGTGGATGCGTCTCGACAGGGTTTTTCCTAGGTAGCTCTCGATGTAGCCTCTCGACCTGCGAGAATGGCTCTGGACAGGACGATGGAGCGATCAAAGAAACTAGCCAAGGTTCCATCACATGAGGGCTTTCACGTACGAACACTCGCTAGAGTTAAGAGATAAACGACTGCAAAAAATCTGAAACGCATCAACAAGAAGTGATAATGTGAACTTAGCTTTCGTTTTCAAGCTTCTTTTTCGTCTGCCAGGCCACGCACATTTGACGCGTCCATGGCGCGCGGAGGAGTAGAAGGCAATCGGGCGATTCCTTTGCTTCTGGCAAGGGTCGGCATGCACTTCTTGTATCTGGCGAGTATAGGGGCATTAAGTCGGGCTTCTCTGGTCCTCTTTCCTTTCGCTCCCCTCGAGTCAGTGCAGCGGCTGCCGTCGCATGGGTCGTGCCAATGCAGGAAGCCTTGATGAAATATGCTTGCCGGTGAATCAATCAATGGACTCATACTAGCTCTTTTGCTCAGGATTACCCATGGCGGGCGAAATACTAGACCGAGCGTCGCGTGGTAATCGTCGACATCGATGACACCGAGGCCAAAGCAGTTCGACTGCTGGCGAGGTGGAGGGACAGGAAGGAGGGAGCTCGCGCCCGCACATCATCTGCCCCTTCCTCCAGACAGTGCCCGGATGGCGATAAGGCCATACGAGCCACCGGGATAAATCTATCGCCACGAGCCATGGTCTTGGTTGTGACCGTTGCTACGGCAAACTTGGAGAGCGACAAAATGGCACGGGACTAGATCTTCCCCTACCCCGCTTCTGTGCCTCCGCGGGCGCCATAGTCGATGGCGCCGTCGAGGATGAGGATGGTGATGAAGATGACGCGCTGCGCACACTCTCAGGTTCGCGCAAGCACTCCCCCTACCTGGCGCGCCAAAGATGTCGTGGGATATCCACAGCCACATATGGGACTAGGAGGCCCCTTGCTGGTTCGGCAGGGGGACGGCGCGTTGCACAAAGAGCAGACAAGTGCACAGCAGCATGGTAGAGAGCACATAAGCAATTTACCCAGGTTCGGGCCGCCACGAGGCATAAGACCCTACTCTTGCTTTAGTGGATTGATGGTGAAATGGGAATGGTGGAACGTAGTACACTTTGCCCGGCAGGGTTGCCGTAGGGCAGCAGCGACTACGCGCGTATGGTGGTGTGGGTTCCTCAACTTTCCAACCCTTCCTACAGGTGCCATGGGCCTCCTTTTGTAGATTAAGGGGTCACCACAATGGCAAAGTGTTCATTATCCACTGATATGATAGCAAACAATGCTATCATACCTAACTCTGCGGGCTGACAGGGTGCATTAAATGCACCGCTTAGTGTCACATCACTGGTTGCCCGACAAGGCTTGCCAGGCTGTCTCGCCAGCTCCGCACCTGTTCCCTTGACACTTTGCAGGACGGGTGTCAGTTGTAGGCTTCTTCTGTAGGAAATGGTTGCCATGTGGCCAATAGCTGCCACTTAATCACCTTGCGGCTTGAAACCGCATCGATCAACGACGTGGGTTGTGCTTGAGTGGTTGGTGGGGTGGTTTAGCCCCCGCGAGCCCCGGCAGACCTTGCCGGGGTGCTCTGGTTGCCTGCTTGTGGTTGTGGCCTTGCCCCTTGCCGGGCTCGCCTACCCGAAAAGGGAGGCCCTTCTCTTGCCGATATCTTGTTCCACTGGCTTGATCTTGGTCCTTCTGAGCTGCATATTGGCTGCTCTTCAAATCCCTTGGTTCTTCAATCTCTGGATTGTTCTGGGCTTGTCCGTGCACAAGTCAGGGGAAAATGCATGACCCTCTATATTTTCCCCGAGAGATCAAACACATAGCTACTGCTACATACCCTAGGCCCCAAGGGTGAACTACTCCCTCCTTGTCATGGAGACTGCCGGAATGATGAAGATGGCCACCGATGATGGTTTCCCCCACCGGCAGGGTGCCAGAACAGGGTCCCGATTGGTTTTTGGTGGCTACAGTGGCTTGCGGCGGCGGAACTCCCGATCTAGGTTTATTTTCCGGGGTTTCTGTATTTATAGGAATTTTGGCGTCGGTTTCACGTCAGGGGGGTCCACGAGTCAACCACAAGGTCAGAGGGCACGCCCGGGGGTGGGGGGGGGGGGTAGGGCACGCCCTCCACCCTTGTGGAGTCCTCGTGGCTTTTCAGGCCCAACTCTTTTGCTTCGGGGGCTTCTTCTGGTCCATAAAAAATCACCGTAAATTTTCAGCTCATTTGGACTCTGTTTGATATTCCTTTTCTGCAAAACTCAAAAACAAGTAAAAAATAGAAACTGGCACTGGGCTCTAGGTTAATAGGTTAGTTCCCAAAATCATATAAAATAGCATATAAATACATATATAACATCCAAGATAGATAATATAATAGCATGGAACAATAAAAAAATTATAGATACGTTGGAGACGTATCATACCTACTACTATGCCCTAGTTTGCATACAGTGGAGTAGGACTCTGCTCTACTACTAGCACCGGAGGAGTAGTACATTCTAATCTAAAATAGTTACAAACTTCAATGCCCGAGTGTGGAACAACTGTGAGCTGCCATCGGTGCTAACTCAATCCTCAGCAAACGTTCGCTGGGAAACATGGCAATTTGAAAGCACAAGTGCTCCCTGGGTGATTTTGGTTATTAATGTCAACATATCTCTTGTTGGACTAATGCTTCTAACTAGTATGTTTCAGATGAGTTCAACAATGGAGTGGCATGGACTAGAAGATGTGGAACCCCTTCAAGATGCTGAAGACAAAGGATTGGCTCAAGCTCAATGCTCAGGACTCTACATTTTCTATTTTAGTGGTCCAAGATCACATTGAGTCCATAGGAAAGCCAATACTATTAAGAGGGCATGAGGTGTTGCTTAATGGCTTGCTTGCTCAAAGTGCTTAGTGATATGCTCCAAAGCCCTCAACCACTTTATCATATCCATATATGTCCCAAACCTAAAAGTCAAACTCGGACCCACCGATTCTTTCTATCTGGCGCCACCGAGTTATCTTGACATAGCCACTGCCAGAAACCCTAATCAAATTGGTCTCACCGATAGGGATCTCGGTCTCACTGAGATGGGATTGCAAACTCTCTGTTGCATAATGCAATAATTTCGGTCTCACTGAAATTTGCAATCGGTCGCACCGAGATTGCAATGCAAACTCTCTGTCAGCCCTTCGTAATGTTTCGGTCTAACCGAGATGAGCGAATCGGTCCCACCGAGTTTGCCTGACCAACACTCTGTTAGTCTAGTACCAAAATCAGTCTCACCGAGTTTGTGTAATCAGTCTCACCGAGATTACGTTATGCTCTAACCCTAATGGTATCGGTCCCATCGAGTTGACATGTCGGTCCCACTGAAACACCTAACTGTCACATTATGAACCAAATCAGTCTGACCGAGTTATCTGAATCGGTCCCACCGAGTTTGGTAATTTGTGTGTAACGGTTAGATTTTGTGTGGAGGCTATATATACCCCTCCACCCACTCTTCATTCGTGGAGAGAGCCATCAGAACATGCCTGCAATTCCAATACATATTTTCTGAGAGAGAACCACCTACACTTGTGTTGAGGTCAAGATATTCTATTCCAACCACATAAATCTTGATCTCTAGCCTTCCCCAAGTTGCTTTCCACTCAAATCTTCTTTCGACCAAATCCAATCCTAGGAGAGAGAGTTGAGTGTTGGGGAGACTATCATTTGAAGCACAAGAGCAAGGAGTTCATCATCAACACACCATTTGTTACTTCTTGGAGAGTGGTGTCTCCTAGATTGGCTAGGTGTCACTTGGGAGCCTTCCTCAAGATTGTGGAGTTGAACCAAGGAGTTTGTAAGGGCAAGGAGATCGCCTACTTTGTGAAGATCTACCCTAGTGAGGCAAGTCCTTCGTGGGCGACTGCCATGGTGGGATAGACAAGGTTGCTTCTTCGTGGACCCTTTGTGGGTGGAGCCCTCCGTGGACTCGCGCAATCGTTACCCTTCGTGGGTTGAAGTCTCCATCAACGTGGATGTACGATAGCACCACCTATCGGAACCACGGATAAAAAATCTCCGTGTCTCCAAATTGCGTTTGCACACTCCAATCCCTGCTCTTTACATTCTTGCAACTCGCATGCCTTACTTTCCGCTGCTCATATACTCTTGTATCCTTGCATGTTTGCTAGATATGTATTTTGAATGGTTAAACTTGTGCCAAAACTACACATCAACTTAAGAGAAATTAAAAACTGCAACTTTTCTTGATTAGGGTCTATTCACCCCCCCTCTAGACACCTCTTCTTGATCCTTTCAATTTGTATCAGGGCTTTGGTCTCCATTACCTTGGTTTAAACACCTTTGGAGGAAGATGGATGTGTCTACATTGGGGAGCCTTAGACGTAGAGTGCCTATTATTGATGGAGAATATTTTCATGAGTGGAAAAATGAGATGATTGAGATTTTCAATGAATATCACTTGAACAAGTACATTACTAGCCCTTGTGCACCTCATATTGATCCTTTGCATCCCACACCCGAAGAGGATCTTGACATGATTCACAATCTTAGAATTATCAATCTTATCATAAGAGGTTTGCCCAAAAATTTGATTGCCAGCTTGCCAACTATTGATTGTGCCTATACTATATGGAGATTTCTTGAGGAACGATTTCCAAATTATTCCTTGAAAAATTTAGACGAAATTCTCCATAAGTCTATTGCCTTGAGTAAGATGAATTCTAGTGATCCTAGCTTTGGTGATTGTTTATTTGAGCTTACCAGTCTCATGCGTGCCAGAGGAGATGTTGGGACTGTCGGTGTCAAAACCGGCGGATCTCGGGTAGGGGGTACCGAACTGTGCGTCTAGGCGGATGGTAACAAGAGACAAGGGACACGATGTTTTTACCAAGGTTCGGGCCCTCTCGATGGAGGTAAAACCCTACTCCTGCTTGATTAATATTGATGATATGGGTAGTACAAGAGTAGATCTACCACGACATCAGAGAGGCTAAACCCTATAAGCTAGCCTATGGTATGATTGTTGTTCATCCTACGGACTAAAAGCCTCTGGTTTATATAGGCACCGAATAGGGTTAGGGTTACACAGAGTCAGTTACAATGGTAGGAGATCTACAAATCCGTATTGCCAAGCTTGCCTTCCACGCCAAGGAGAGTCCCATCCGGACACGGGACGAAGTCTTCAATCTTGTATCTTCAAAGTCCAGGAGTCCAGCCAAAGGTCATAGTCTGGCTATCCGGACACCCCCTAATCCAGGACTCCCTCAGTAGCCCCTGAACCAGGCTTCAATGACGACGAGTCTGGGGCGCATATTGTCTTCAGCATTGCAAGGCGGGTTCCTCCTCCGAATAGTTCATAGAAGATTTTGAACACAAGGATAGTGTCCGGCTCTGCAAAATAAGTTCCACATACCACCGTAGAGAGAATAACATTTACACAAGTTCAAGCCTTTATTCGAATCGTTTTCATTGTCCCACCTCAGCGCGTTTAGCGAGGCGGTTTCCTTGGCACGTCTTGTCAAAGCAGAGATCGTGTCCCCTTATTCCGGGATTCTCATCAATACGGGCGTGGGTAACCCAACCGCGCCATTGATTATGGCGCTTGGGAGATAAGCGAGTTTTATCAGGACGGTGGGGACGTATAGCTTTGTCTGTCCATATAAGGGGATAAAGATCCACTCTTTCACACACGCCTTCTTCCTCCTTTGCCTATCCATTTCCACGCACTCGAGCTCCAGCGCCCAAGTCCGCACATCCCACCTCAACCTTCTCCAACTATGTCCGGAGCGGGAGGCAAGTGGATGGCCTCCTCCGTCACGGAGGGGCACATCAAAAAGCTGCGCAAGGCCGGATACTTGTCCGGCGACATCGCGCATAGGCTCCCCAATGAGGGGCAGCTCATCCCCACCCCCTGGCCCCATGAGAGGGTGGTGTTCCTCCCCCACTTCCTCCGCGGACTAGGGTTTCCACTTCACCCATTCGTCCGGGGGCTCATGTTCTACTACGGCCTAGATTTCCATGATCTGGCCCCAAATTTCATCCTCAACATCTCGGTGTTTATCGTCGTGTGCGAGGTCTTCCTCTGCATCCAGCCCCACTTCGGCTTATGGCTGAAGACCTTCAATGTCAAGCCGAAGGTAGTGGGCGGCCGCCAAGCCGGAGTCTTGGAGGTGCCATGGTGGGCAGGATGGCCAACGTCCTATGACTCGAGGGCTCCTTTGTGGAGACCATAAAGGGGTGGAAATCGGGGTGGTTCTACATCACCGTGCCACGCGACTCTCAATGGGCGGCGGCCCCCGAATTCTGATCTGGCTTCCCTACACGGCTCACCTCATGGAAAGAGACGGGCCTGACGTGGGGTGATTCGGAAGAGCTGCCGGACTCCAAACCTGCATCCGAAACTTGGTGGACAAGAATCTCAAGCTTCTCAACGTAATCCAGGTGATGCTCATCCGCCGGATTCTCCCATGCCAGCAACGGGCCTTCAACTTGTGGGAGTTTGATCCGGCACAGCACCGGACCTTGAGCCGGCTCTTTGACACTACGTACGAAGATGCCTGGAAGGTGTTGTTCAAGGGCGCCGAAGCTCCCGCATCCGCTACCGAAGATCGCGGATTCAGCTCGCAGCATCAAGCCAGCGAGGTAAGTTATTTTACCCTTTACGGGACTCTTTTTTCATAGTTTGACTCTATGCGGGATCTAAAGCTCCCTCACCTTTGACAGGGCTGGCTTAAGATGTCCGGACAGATTGACTGTCCGGCTCCCTTGCCAGAAGACCCAGCGGACGCCCGATTGACAGGGCTGCTGGTTCCGGCACCTCACGTGGTGCCGAAAAAGTGTCACGACCGGTTTTCCAATAAAAATATTTATTGAGAAACCGATCTTTTAATTCCAGTGTGAGGAAAATCCTCCTTACTGGTAGACAAAACCTTGATACAATAAGCCAGTAGCATTTAATATATTACAGGGTCGAGCTGAGGTTGCTCAACAAATTATTACAAGCATGCCAATAATTATACATAGTGGCGGATATGACACAGTGGAGTGGTGGCATACTACTGATTCGAGGTAAAGTAGTGGAATAACACAGTGGAGTGGATAATATGACTCCTACACTGGCGGCTCATTGAGCGTCGAGGTGAGGCTCGATGAATTTATTTGGGTAGCGGAAGCGGATATAACACAGTGACTAATCCAGGGTCGACGAGACTGACTAGGATTCCTCTAGGCGTCGGACTCGCTATCAAACTCTTCATCCATGAGATCGCCTTCGTCAGCATCTGGCCAAATCAACAAGCCAGGTGAGTACTTTGAAAGTACTCACAAGACAGTTCGGACAAAAGATATAACAAATGCATGCGTGAATGCATCATGAGTAATTTAACAATGCACAATCAAATCAGTATAACAAGGTAAGTGAAAAGGGAGTCGGCGGTAGTCCGCTCGAAAGCCCAATAAAACAAACTGAAAACCGATCGGGTGTCTGAAGCGACACCTTGAAGGGTGAACAAAAAAGTAAAGCATGCCGTAGTCGGGCGTCTAAGAGACACCTCATAAAGGGCTTATACTGAAAGAAAAGACATGCGTGCCACACTCGGATGTCGGAGCGACATCACAGAAAGGGCCTATATCAAAAGTAAATGGATAACAATTCCACAGTCGTACGTCTGAGCGACATCGCAGAAAGGGCTTATATCAAAAGTAAATAAACAACAATGCCACAGTCGGACGTCTGAGCGACATCGCAGAAAGAGCTTATATCAAAAGTAAATAAATAACAAGGCCACAGTCGGACGTCTGAGCGACATCGCAGAAAGGGCTTATACTTCATTATTCATAACTTACAAGAAATAGTGCTCACAGGAAAATATTCATCATATGATAGTAAACGGGTTAGTCCATCCACAGGAAATAAACATTTAACACTCATGTGGTTCTCAGGAGTTTCTGTCACCGGGACTGGCATTTGACAAGATAAGATGAACACATCACTTGGACCTGGATAAGATGATTTCAAGGATTATTGACACTGCAGAGTTTGTACTAAATTATCCACAGCCAACGGATTTCCGTAGTCGCGAAGGACTAGTTCCATTTACGGTATTTCGGAGGAAACACAGCTAATCAGTACACACCCATCCCACCTTACGTTGCCAGGAATCCCCCTAGACAGCGTTCAAGAAAAACTTTGAGACGAGGAGATCACAATCTCGAATAGCATGGGATCAAATTTATATATCAAGACGCTCTAAGGGTGCCCTCTCGGTCCCAACCGAAACACCCATGCCCCTGACCGGATGATAGGCTTTAATCCAGGGCCATGGAACCCTCATCCCGCCTCTCGATTTGGTGTGTACCGTAAAGCGGTTTGCAACTTACTAAGCCGTATACCTTATGCGGAACACATGTGGTATACGGAAGGGAAAACGGACGTGAACTGGACAGATTCTTGTTGACACTGGGTCAAACAATCTGTCATAAGACTGGCATGCTACAACACTGCCATCTTACCCATTCTCATGCCAACTTATGGCCATGCAAACTCATTTCCATCAACTCATGGATTTCCGAAACTCACTTGCCTCAACTTTTTACGTGATATAACTTTGATCGAGATGCTCATGAACATGCCATGAGACTAATTAATGCAAACATGCCCAAACACTCATCATATCAAAAGTTCAAACATGCTTGCCTGGTTCGGAGTAGTCGGGGCCTAGCTCGGTGAAGTTTGCGGTTCCGTCACCTCCTTCGGTATCTACGGTATACAAAAATACACGCACTAACGTAAATACCATGGGGTTCACAAAAATATTCCAAATATTTTTCAAATAAATCTGATAAAAAACTAGATTTTTTTTGAAGAGGACAGAAAAAGAATCACTCAAAAATCCTTTTCTGTTTAAAAGTTATAAGAGTTTTGGTCCAAGGACCTTTCTGTAATGAAACAGAAAACTCTCAGGGGTCTAAGCAGAAAAGTCCAGAAAACGATTCAGATTAGAAAGCACATTTGCCAGAATACGCTTTTAGAAACGGTTCAAAAAAAAAGAATAGAGAGGCTGACGGGCGGGTCCCACCCGTCAGGTTTGAACATTCAAAAGAGGCGGCAGAGCTCGTCGGCGCCCGAGAGCTGCGGTGGTCGCCGGCGGCGATCCACGGCGGCGAGGATCGGGGTACCTCTGTGATCAGCGCACCCTTCCGCGCCCGGTGGGTGGTGGTGGTGGTCGCCGAGCGAGCACTACGTCGACGGCCCCTTGCTCCGGCAGACGGTGGTTCGGGAAGTCGTGGGTCTCGTCGGAGAGAGTTCTTTGAGGTCAAATTGGAGTGGGGGTTAGTCTCCTAGAGGTGCCATGAGGCTACGGGAAAGTCTAGGGCGGTGGAGGAGCTCTCACGGAGAGAACACCACGGAGCCCGAAGCGGACAGAGGTGGCCGGATTTGAGGAAGAAGGGCCCCTCGAGGCTCTTCCAGTGGCTGGGCGGGGTCTGGTGAGGTGGTGGAGGTGTGCAGGGTCGAGAGCGAGCTCGGAGGCGCTACTTATAGACGGCCCGAGGCGGTTGCCGAGAACGGGATAAGTCCGGCGAGCGATTACGGCGGTGCTGTGGCTGGACGGTCGGTTTAGGAGCTTGAGCATCGACTAGACGGAGCACTGATTCCATCTCGGTGCCTAACTCAGCAAGGTAGGGGCGGTTACGGCCTGTCCCCAATGGAACGGCCGTGCGGCATGTCGGCGGCAGAGGGCACGCCCTGTACGTGCCAGGCCACGGCGACGGTGCTGCATGCGTGCGCTGGCAAGGGAGATGGCCACGCGGAGCTCCCAGGTGGCGTGGGCGGTGCCGAGCGGCGTTGTGCCGCAGGGTGCCCCCTGTTGGCCGCCACGGGAGGTCCCGATGCCACGCAAGACGCCGGCGCAGACGGGCCATGGTGCCACCGACGCCAGGAACCAGCCAAGTGCTTGTGCGGCACTCTGGACAGTGAGGAGGAGCCATGCGCCTTGCGCCCAAAGCGCCTGATTGACAGTGACCAGTCTCGATTTAAACTGAATCTACTAAAACTCTGAATCTCTCTGAAAATGCAAAGTAACAGTGGAGGCTAGGTGTTCGATAGAATGATTTTGGTATGTGGGGATTTTTCCTTGAGCTGATTTTTGGTGGAGTGGCTTCTCATTGCAACTGGAGGTTGCCTGAATTTTAATTGGAATTTTTGGAGAAGAGGAGATATGAATTTCACCAAATTTGACAAATCTGGTCCAAACTTGCAGAAGCTGAAACTTGAAAATTTTGAAAAGAAGAAGAGTGGATCGTGATGGTTCTAGGTTGTGGGTGCTAGGGACTATCCAGAGGAGTTGATTTGAGATCAAAGTTCAAAGGCATTAAGGTACTTGCTTTGCAAATCACCTAGGCTCAAAAACATGGACAAAATTGTTTTGGGCAAAGAAATAAATGAAATAAAAATCCAAAAATGAGTTGGACTTGTTGGGTCAGAATATTTGGATTGTCCCAAAGTGGAAGGAGGGGTTTTGGGAAGATTTACCACAAGAGGCAAGATAAAACCATGGGTGGTTTTAAAATAAGAGAAGAACCAAAACTCCTAGGGTTTTCTTCTAAAAGAAAATAAATCCCAAAAATAAATTTGAGAAGGGGAGAATCAGAGGAAAGGTTTTTAATAACCAAACACCAGAGTTGAAGAAGATGCCAAAATTAAACCCTTTGCCAAAGGGGAAATTTTGAGAGAGAGTGATTTTTGGAAGGGTTTAAATGACCTCCGTCAAAACCAACAAAGTTTTTGTTGAAAACCAAACAAAAATTTTGGAGTGTCACAACACCTACCCCCTTAGGAAAAATCTCGTCCCCGAGATTTCAGATGATCTTCAAACAAGTGTGGGTGCTCTGTCCGAAGAAAATCCTCTCTTTCCCAAGTGGCTTCACTCTCGGTGTGGTTGCTCCACTGAACTTTGATGAACTTGATGGTTTTCTGTCGGGTCCTCCTTTCAGACTCCTCCAAGATTTTTATTGGATGCTCTCGATATGTGAGGTCTGGCTGCACGTCAATGTTTTCATGGGATACCTGCTTCTCTGGGTTAATCACGCACTTCCTCAATTGCGAGACGTGGAACACGTCGTGGACGTCGGATAAATCTTCGGGTAAGTCTAGCTGGTAGGCTACCGTGCCTCTCCGTGCCACTATGCAGAATGGTCCGATGAATCTTGGTGCCAGCTTCCCTTTAATCTTGAATCGATGCAGGCCTCCCATAGGGGATACTCGTAGGTACACAAATTCACCGGGTTCAAAGATGATTCCCCGATGTTTTTGATCGTAATAACTCTTCTGTCGACTTTGGGCTGTCTTGAGTCGATCCCTAATTGCCTTAACTTTATCTTCAGCCTCCTTGAGCATGTCTGGGCCGAAGATATGGCTGTCTCCGGTTTCTGACCAATTTAGCGGGTGCGACATCTCCGCTTGTCTGAGCCTCAAATGGTGCCATTTGCAGGCTGGCTTGATAACTGTTGTTATATGCGAACTCTGCGTATGCTAAGCTCTCTTCCCAACTGGTCCCATAGGTGAGGACACATGCTCTCATGTCTTCTAGAATCTGGTTTCTGGCGTTCGGTTTGTCCATTTATGCAGGGGTGGTATGCGGTACTGAACGCCAGTTGAGTTCCCGAGCTTGTTGTAAGTGATCCCAAAATCGGAGACGAATTGAGTGCCTCGTCCGATATTATTTTCTTTGCGACTCCATGTAAGCATTTATACGGGAAAGATAAAGCCTAGCAAGCTTACGAGTGGTGTGGGTTGTCTTCACGGGGATGAAGTGTGCTACTTTAGTCAGTCTATCAGTGATGAACCAAATGGCATTATTTCCGTGTCGTGACCGAGGTAGCCCAACAATAAAATCCATTCCAATCTCGTCCCATTTCCAGTCGGATATTTTATTTGGCTGTAAAAGTCCGGCCGGTTTCTGGTGCTCGGCCTTGATGCGTTGACAAGAGTCACAACATGCGATGAACGTGGCTATGTCCCTTTTTAGACCGTGCCACCAATATTTTTCCTGAATATCCTTGTACATTTTTGTCCCTCCGGGATGTATCGAATACGGGGCGGTGTGGCCTTCAGCTAAGATCTGCTGTTTAAGATCCTTGATATTTGGTACGCAAAGTCTATCTCCGTACCACAATATTCCCTGCTTATCGATAACGAACTCTGGGGCCTTGCCCAAACTCACTTTCCGTTTAATGCCTTCAATGCTGGGGTGTCCATGCTGAGCCTTTTTAATCGTTTCCATCAGGGTAGGCTGTATTTCTAAATTTGATACGCTGCCTTCGGTGACTACCAGCAAGTTGAGTTTAGCAAACTCCTGCCGAAATTCAGGTCTCAGGTTTGGCAGGCTGTCGTCGTTTGGGCTAGGGTTCCGACTTAGAGCGTCTGCCACTACATTTGCTTTTCCTGGATGGTAGTGGATTCCAACGTCATAATCCTTCTCTAGTTCCAACCAGCGTCGTTGCCGTAAATTCAGTTCCGGTTGTGTGAAAATATACTTGAGGCTCTTATGGTCCGTGTATATCTCACAACGATTTCCAAGTAAAAAGTGTCTCCATTCCTTGAGTGCATGAATAACTGCTGCTAACTCCAGGTCATGAGTAGGATAACTTTCCTCATGCTTGCAAAGTTTTCTGGAGACATATGCGGACCAAAGGGACTCGGATGTGGACGTGGTCCAACAAACGGCGGCAGACGAGGTCCACGAGGAGGAGTGATGCCTCCTACCTCACGCCACCCCATAAAGTCTGGCAGACCAGCCCGCACTGGGTACAAGTCCCTCATGTCCATGTATCCGCTTGCACGGCAGTGCAAACCGAAGTCGAGTAGCCAGTGATCAACACGGGCATTAAAGAGCTCCATACGCAAGGCCGGTTTTCCACGGTCCTTGTCTTCCAAAGATCTCTGTAGTGGTACGAAGGAGTGAGTCCTCATGGGATGCATCACTTGTACATACCACAGAAGGTAACCATGCGCCCGAGGAGGGATCTTTGGCATATAGCTGAAATCGGTGTTGCACTGACAAAGGCAGATTCGCTCGAATAATAGTCATCATTGAATAGGCTGCATCTTGCACGGACATCCCAATAGTGATCCCAAGTCCATAAGAACAGTGGAGCGGTTCAAGAGCTCCGGGATAAGATGGATATATCCCGACCGTGTACGATATTGGCTTTGATTAAAATCCTAAACTGCTCCTCGACGGTATATTCAGGATACCATCGGTAACCGGTCTCGACCATCACCCGAACCAATATTGCCGTGTGACCACACACATCAATGCAACGGGTCGATTTAACCACTTGGTTCTCGGGACGGGTGGCCATCCGAAAGCACAGCCACAATGCAAAGACATTAGAATTTCTAGGGAAAATCGGGAAGCATAACATCTGTAAATGCTCAGAAACAGATTTGAGACATTCATAATCAGATTGCAAAACCACTCAACAACATCATATCAAGGTTCTGGTTCAACTGATAGCATACTAAAAATTAGTAGAAACTGAACTGAGGATGTAACCAACAATCCTATAAGTTACTACGGATTAGTAACACGTGAACCTGATAGAGAGAAGAGAGCCTAGTCCTATACCCACGTAGAATGAGAAGAGGATGACTCATATTAGAGGGCATAAGGTAAAGGAGTAAAAAGAGCCTTACGTTCCCTCCCACAATCAATTCCCCTACATATAACTAAAGCATTTCTAGACTCAACAACGACCAGTTTGGCTTAGCGAACCTACAGCAGCCCCGCTCTCGATGCCAACGCTGTCAGACCCCGATTCCAAGTCACATCGACCTAGCCGGTAACACCTCATATCACCTTGCGGCCTCACGCACGGTATTCCCACAGTGTCGCCTTACCATGGCCCGGACCGCTTATGCCTTTTGGCTCACGTATATGATGGTGTCGCTAGCATCCATATGACAAAGAACCCGGGCCGACATGGCTAGTCGTGAACCCAAAGCGGCGCTAACCCATGGGGACAGGCATACATGAATCACATCGAGCATGTCGGTCATCAACGTATGAATTCGGGCTGTAGCACTGGGCTAACAGGACTCTGGTATCCCGGGCTGTAGCAGGCTAGGCAGGACTCCGAATATCACCGCGTGACATTTCCCCGAAGGGACATACATAGGAACGAAGTGAAACACATGCCGGCCAGTCAAGTGTCCAAGCAGTAGTGCTGGGCTAGCAGGACTCCGGTGAACCGGGCTGTAGCGGACTACTATCGCCGTAAGCACAAGACTACATTTCCCCATATGAGAGGCTGCCAAGGATAAACAACTAGTTTGTCGGATCCCACTCATACCAAGCATTTCAATCATACACGCAATATGCCCTATATGAGTACATACAACACGGCATCACAACAAAACTCTACAACTCAAAGTACTTTATTTAAGAGGCTCCGAGGAGCCATACATAACATATCCATACAGGTAGGGGTCACGTGACCCAACACTCAAGTCATACAAACCTACAAGCACATGCGGAAGCAAACTAGTCTGAGCACAGACTCTACAAAGAAAGAAAGCTTGTTGAAGCCTTTCTAACTACAGTGGCCCTTCACCAGCCTTGGATCACCACCTGGGTGGCTAGTTCACTCGTCGATGTCAAGGTCTACATAAAACCCACTGGAGGGGGCAGTGTTGTCGTCTGAAAAACATTAATTAAGCAAACATGAGTACGGAGGTACTCAAAGAAGTCTTACCACGTAATCCTATCATACATGCACATTCTCAAGAAGGTGGTGGAGTTATTTGTAACAAGCCAGCTTTGACTCTTGGCTAAGCTATCCCACGTGACACCACTTGAAAAGCATTTGTCGCATTACGAGTCCACTAATCACCATCACAATACTCCACCGTGGATCCTCTCTCGTCAACCCACGAGAGGGCCATCCGCGATACTCACACTTATCTTGAGGCTTTTAGTAGTATCCATTCACTTGTCTATGAACTGATGTAGGCAACCCAGAAGTCCTTCTTCGTGGACACGGCTATTCGAATAGATCATATTAACCCTGCAGGGGTGTACTTCTTCACACACGCTCTCACCACTTACCGCCATTTACACAACATGTACTCGGCAACCTTCAAGCGGAAGCCCAACGTGGGTGTCGGCCACAGCCTACCTAAACACTCAAGTCCCAAGTCCAGGTTTATCGCCTATTCGGGTTCCATCCAGAGTCCGCCGAGGTTTCCCATACAGCCCCGAACGATGTGTGCGGGGTTCCCGAGATACCAAACGGCACTCGGTACATCAATACGTGCCTACCGCAACACAACCCACCCCTAAGGTCAGCGTTGTGTGCGGCCCCCAAAGATGCTACAAACACCGAAACTACTTGCAACTCCGGACCGAGAACAAGGGTGGTTAAGAAGCCGAGAGGGTTAATTAAGGATCCCAATGCGTGGTAGTAACTGTTTCATGGATCACAAACACGTAACTCAGTTCTTAGGGACGGCTTCAATGAAACAACCCACCATGTACTCCTACATGGCCTCTCATCGATACCTTTACCAAAACGTGTTCAACACTTTCACTCGAACCCGACACAACCTTTCACTCCAGTTCATCATCTCGATGAGCCAGACCTGACACAACTCTTAGCATAGCAAGCATAGCATGGTAGGAATCACAAACATGGCTCAATCAACTCCTACACATACCAGTGGGTTTCATCTAGTTACTGTGGCAATGACAGGTCATGCAAAGGAAGTGGGTTCAACTACCGCAACACTCAACAGTTTGAATCGCGTTGTCTTAATGCAGTAAACAAGAGCAGAAGCGAGAACATGGGTTTGTATCGGAATGATCAATGGGTTGCTTGCCTGATGGAGTGGTGGTAGGATACTGCCCTTCAGACGGATATTCGGGGTTATCCTGAGGCGTAACCTATCACGAAAAGACATACCGAAAATAAACACACATGGCAATATGCAACAATATGATGCATGCTATGACATGGCAATATGGATGTGTATTGGCCTAATGCAAGCTGGAACAAAAAGGGATGAACTCATTTGAATCAAAGATTCGAATGCTAGCTCATTTAAAATAGCCCTAAAGGCGCAATATCCTATTCTGCTTAAACAGCAAGGTTAACTTGTTTCATCATGCATGAAACCTGTACCAATGGATAGAATGGATTTTTCTGATGATTTTCCATATATAAATCTTTGCATTTGGAGTTACAGATTAATAGTTATGAATTTTTGAAGTTTGAACTATATTCTGGAATTTCCTATATTAGAATAAATCCAGTAATTGATTTATTGCGTCAGCCATGCGTCAGAATGACGTCAGGGTCAACGGAGACGTCCAGGTTAAACCTGACTGTGGGTCCAGGGTGTCAGCATAATTAGTTTTAGCTAAACTTAATTAAAACTAAACCTAATTAGTTAACAGGGCTGGGCCCCACCTGTCATTGACCCATCAGAGTCAACCAGGGCCCACCGTGGTCAAAGTCAACGTCGGCTGCCCGGCGTCTAGCCTAGCCAGCGAGCCTTGGCGGCGGAAGTGAGTTTGGCCGTTCGGCAACCAAACGAGCAGGGTGGCTATGGGTAGCTGGGGTCGACCGGCGCCTTTCGTGGAGTCGGTTGGGGTCGGGCGGCGGAATCGGCACCATGACGACCTAAGCGGCCGCGGAGTTCGGCCGAAGACGAACTCGAGGCTAGGGTGGTCGGTGAGGTGAGGGGAGTGCTTGGTTAGACGCTACGGAGTGTGGTGAGTGTGATGGACACCAAGAGGTGGCCGGAGGGTGGCCGGGAGCACGTTGGCGACGAGCTCCGCGGCGGCGGGTGCGGTTGATCTCCGTTCGGTCGCTACACGGCTCGAGAGCGAGAGAGGAAGGGAAGGGGAGATAGACGGGCTCACGGGCAACTCGGAGAAACTCCCGTTGGATTCAAAAGGGGTTCTGGGGTTTCTGTCTTCCCCATTTCAAATTTCAAATGAAACTTAAACATGATGCACACACTAATGCATGGTCTAGCTAGGATGTGACAATAAACTTCATAAATACTTTGTTCATGAGGTGAACAAAATATGCGGGGGGCGTTCGTTAGTCCGAATGGCATTACGGTGAACTCATACAATCCGTATCTGGAGGTGAAAGCCGTCTTGGGAATATCTTCGGTTCACACCTTTAATTGATGGTATCCCGACCTCAAGTCAATTTTTGAGTATACCTTGGCCTGAGCGAGCTGATCAAATAAATCATTTATCCGTGGCATCGGATATTTGTTCTTGATTGTGACCATGTTGAGCGCTCGATAGTCTATGCACAATCTCAGTGTTCCATCCTTCCTTTTGGCAAATAAAATTGGTGAACCCCAGGGTGAGGAGCTGGCTCGTATATAACCTTTGTCCAGTAACTCTTTTATTTGCTTCTTCAGTTCTACCAATTCGGATGGCGCCATTCTGTATGGTTTCTTGTATATGGGGGCGGTTCCGGGTGCTAGCTCAATGCTGAATTCTATCTCTCGGTGCAGTGGCATGCCCGGTAGTTCTTCGAAATACGCCCGAAATTCACACACCATCGAACCTTGCTTAATTCAGAAATATCCACCTTGTTCAATCTTGGTTGCCGGGATATTTTTCTTTCTTTGGCTGAAACTTTTATGGTCTTCCCATGGTGGTGGGTGAGAATCACGGTCCGGTTGAAGCAGTCAATAAAACCTTTGTTGGTGGTTAACCAATCCATCCCTAAGATGACATCCAGTCCTTTATTTTCCAACACGATAAGATTGGCGTGAAACTTCAACCCTTCAAACTCAATAATCACTCCTTGGCAATAACTCTGGGTAACTTGCTTAATCCCAGGGGACTTGACGATCATAGATTTTTCCAAGGGAAGCATCGAAAAATTATTTTGCAAGGCAAAACTTTTCAAAATGAATGAGTGAGAAGCTCCAGAATCAAACAAAACCTTGGCAGGTATTGTGTTGACAGGAAACGTACCGAGTACGATATCTGGGGCATTCTGTGCTTCCTCTTTGGTCACGTGGTTCAGATGACCCTTCCTGTGGTTGTTATTTGGGTTGAAATTGTTGCGCTTTGGTGCCGAATTATTGCCTCCGTTGTTCGGCTTTGGGGTCGAGTTCCTTTGCTTGGGGCACTGCTTGGCATAGTGCCCTTCTTCTCCACAAGCGTAGCAAGTAACGCCTGGGCGGTATGTGAACTCCTTGTCCCTTGCATGGAAATTCTTGATTGGACGTGAGACGTTTGTCGTGGGTTTGGGTGTCCAACCTTTCTGAATGTCTGTCTTGCTGCGGTGGTTGCGAGCATGATTAGTCTGGTCCCTTTTTCGCTTGCGGAAATCTTCCAAGCTGCATCTCTCATTTTCCAAAGTAATGGCCTTATCTACCAGCGTCTTAAAGTCCGGGAAGGTGTGCACAACCAACTGGCATTTAAGCCAAGCGTCGAACCGTCTAGGAATTTTTCCATCTTCTTGCTTTCGGACATACGCTCCTCGTTGGCGTAGCGAGACAACAGAGTAAATCGACTGTTGTATTCGACACCGTCATTGTCCTTTGCTTGAGGTCATCAAATTCTCTCTTTTTGATCTTCATAAGACTCTTAGGAATATGTGCCCCACGAAAACCTTCTTTGAACTCCTCCCAGGTTATATTATTTTCGTCGGGGTGCATGTGTAGGAAATTTTCCCACCATGATGTGGCTGCTCCAGTGAGATAGTGCGGTGCATAAAGTACTTTCTCAAGATCTGAACACTGGGCAATAATTAACTTTCTTTCCATGTCTCGAAGCCAGTCCTCGGCTTCAAGAGGTTTGTCAGTGTGAGAAAATGTTTGGGGACGCGTCTTACAGAGCTCACATAACTTTGATTGCTGCTGATACTGTCCACGGTGATTTCCCATATTGATGACTTGGTTCATCATCTCCTGATGTTGTTGCTGACTTTGCTCATAAAGACGGCACATTTGGGAAAGTGTTGTTTCACCGTCTCCGTTGACTTGACTGCCTCGTGTGAAATTGTTGCTGGGTTGTGTGCCATAATTTTGCTCTGGTGGAGTTGGCATGGAGCGCGTCCAAGGGCGAGACATTGTTCACTCTGGGGATATATTTTGTAAAACTCATAAGAAAAGAAATTGAGTCGCAAAAGTCAATAAATTCATGAAGACGGAAAAAGTCTCAAATGCTCCAAGATTTTTCAAGAGAATAAACGTTTGCGCATGGAGAAGGACTGCGCATTACATATCTTACACGCAAGCAGTAATTATACAATACATCACTCAGGATATGCGTAAATATTCCTGACATGTTATTTAGGCTAGTGCACTCCTCCAGTTCCTACATGATGCGCAAACAAGCTACTTCTCACAGCCTATGTACATATAATCATATCGCACAAGTCGGTACATCGCATGGCGGCTAAGCGTACTCAGTCGGAGATGGTAAGGATTTCCCTTGGCCTGCCGAGGGTGAGGCGCAGTGAGGCTGGGGACTCAACCTCCTCTTCGGTAATAGGCTCCAGACGTGAAGTGCTGCGCTGAGTTGGTGGAGCAGGCGCCCTATGTGGGACAACACGAACATGAGCGGGCGCAAGGGGTGGTGCAGAACGAACTGGAGTAGGCGCAATGACATGGTTGAACTCCTAAGTGGTAGGCAGGCGACGAGTAGTGGCGAGAGCAGTAGGAGCAAAAGACGCTGATGACGAGGCGAAAGTCAGTGGCGGTGCGGTGTGCAGGAGCTCCCTCCTGTTGGTTGCAAAAAATGACAGGAATAACATGAATATTGCAGGGGCCACGAACGAGGTGGCAACCCTGAAGGAAGCGGTGTCCAAGGCCGAAAGCAATGCGGCCGCGGAGTGCATCGAGCGAGAGAAGCAGGAGGCGCGGGTGGTGGAGGTGCGGCAAGAGCTCCAGGCTCTCGTGGAAAAACACGAGAGTTTGGAGCGTGACTCAAAGACTCGAGAGTCCGAGCTCGCCTCGGCCCTTGAGAGCGCCAAGGCCGCTAAGGCCGAAGCCCAAAAAGCCCTCCAGGAGATTGAGGCAATGAAGAAGATAGCGGCGGGTAAGGCATTCTATATGCAAAGCAAGCATGTGAAAGTGAATTATCTGTTACTTACCCGAATCCGGAGATCTCCAGGAGCATTCGCAGATCTGCCCTGCAGTGTGGCTGATGCTGCCGCATTCTACCGAGCCGAGGAGGGAAGCTCGAGAGAAGGTGTTCTGGTCTCAAGATGCCGAGGCTGGACACCGGTGCTTGTTAAGCGACCAGTTGAAGCAGCTGGTTGAGCTCCATAAGGTGGCCGAACAGGCCATGAAAGGCCTCATAGCTCGACTGTGGCCTAAGGAAGCCATGCCTGGGAGCTACTTCGGGCTGGTGCGGCGGCTGGTGGACGCCTGTCCATGGGTTGAAGTCATCAAGCGCTCCGTCTGTATCGAAGGTGCCCGTAGGGCCCTTGCCCTTGCTAAGGTGCACTGGGGCAAGATGGAGGATCACAAGCCTGAAATGTATTATGAGGGTGTCCTGAAGGGTGCCTGCCTTATAGCAGATGAATGCTCCAAAGATATATTTTTTGAGTAGACTCGCATTTGTTATCCTGTATTTGAAAACTTGTTCATATGCATAAGCAACACTTTTGAATTTAAAATATTACCTTCTGTGCGGCCGTTTATTAAATTTGAGAGATGGCGAGTCATCGGCTTCAGCCCCCATGCCACGAGTGCTGGGGTGTTCGGGATAAACTTGAGCGCTCTTGTTCCCATTCTTGGGTCCTTCGAGGGAGGCGCTCAATGCAACGAACAAGGCAACCGGACTATAATGCTTGAACACTCTCACTTAGCCATAGAATTCTATAATTTTAAATTTCGGTGAAGCCCCTGGTATTCGGAAGACCGAGTTCGGGGCGATATCCACGCCTAGGCCGGACAATGCCTACTCCTCGCTCTAAGCGGAATAATTCTTTAGGGACTGTAAAAGCTCTCGAACAGCGACCGTCTCGCCCTATCATGACGGCCGTTTTAGCTTTCTCCACTGAGGTGCTCAACCCAGCTCAACCGGGGCACAATCGCAGTGGTTCTCCCAGCGCTACCTTAGACGATATAACGGAACATAAGGTACCAAAACATGGGAGCCGGGCAAACCCAACTATTGACCCAAGACATGATTCGGAGCCGATGCATATAATGCTATAAGTTCAGGTGCCGCACTTGTGAAAGTGTTCGGACTTATCACACCATGTTATGGGGTACTTAAGCCCTCAGTGTATTGCCTGTACCAAAGTGTACGTTTGCACAATGTCATAAATGAACATATATATATATATATATATATATATATATATATATATATATATATATATATATATATATATATATAGAAAGGGGAATTCAATAATATGCATAAGCTATATATTGTTTATTCAAAAGGGCTGCAGTAAGAGCAGAACGATACAAATAGTGCGATAAGCAAGGGACGGGACTTTTCAACATGTCTCCCTCCAGGGGTAAGCCGCGGGATGGTGTGTGAAACAGATATATCGCTCGTAATAGAGACCACCTGGACACTCGACGTAGCTTTCTGCTCCCCTGGCTGTTGCATCGTGTGTTCGGCGATTCCAATGCCGGACAGGGCTTCGTGAGAACGGAGTCCTGAAAGTAAAAAAGAAACAAGAAAATAGTGACAAAATCGGGAGCCCCTGGTGCGGTTGAGACGCATTCTGGGCATGCCGTTGTCGTGCCCCTTCCCTTATGCCCATGGTATTCCCAGAGCGTAATTATGTACGCGTAGTACTGGTTTCATAATTTTGCGAGGGCTGGGGCTTGGGCCGCATTGCTATGCGGGCTCGGAACGTGCCAGGCGGTTAGGTTACTCCGGGCGCGCTTGAAGGTGTCCAGATGTTTAATGGCTGGACTCGAGAATTGCCTTAAAATGCTGCTTTGTACTTCCGCCGCGAGGGCTGCCATATGGTCCTCCGTCCGGAGAGAGCTTTTGGTGTTTCCATTGACCATAATGACTCCTTGAGGACCTGGCATCTTGAGCTTGAGATATGCGTAGTGCGGCACCGCATTGAACTTTGCGAATGCGGTTCGTCCGAGCAGTGCATGATAGCCGCTGCGGAACGGGACTATGTCGAAGATTAACTCCTCGCTCCGGAAGTTGTCCGGGGATCCGAAGACCACTTCAAGTGTAATCGAGCTCGCATAGTTGGCCTCTACACCTGGTATGATGCCTTTAAAGGTCGTCTTCGTGGGTTTAATCCTTGATGGGTCTATGCCCATTTTATGCGACCGTATCCCGATAAAGCAGGTTCAGGCTGATGCCGCCGTCCATTAGGACTCTAGTGAGGTGAAATCCGTCAATGATTGGGTCTAGAACCAATGCGGCGAATCCGCCATGGCGGATGCTAGTGGGGTGGTCCCTTCGATCAAAAGTGATCGGGCAGGAAGACCACGGGTTGAACTTTGGGGCGACTGGCTTCATCGCATATACGTCCGTTAGTGCACGGTTCCGCTCCCTTTTGGGTATGTGGGTTGCGTATATCATCTTCACCGTCCGCACTTGCGGGGGGAAGCCCTTCTGTCCTCTATTGTTCGGCGGCCGGGGCTCCTCCTCGTCATCGCTATGCAGCCCCTTGTCATTGTTTTCGGCATTTAACTTGCATGACTGCTTGAACACCCAACAATCCCTGTTGGTGTGATTGGCTGGCTTTTCGAGGGTGCCATGTATCTGGCACGAGCGATCGAGTATTCGGTCCAAATTGGACGGGCCCGGAGTATTTCTTTTAAATGGCTTTTTCCGCTGACCGGGTTTAGAGCCTCTGAATTCGGCATTGACTGCCATATCCTCAGCATTATCGTCGTTAATGCAACGCTTGTGCTTGTTGCGACGCGACCTGCCACTGTTGTCCTTGGTATCCGAATTACCAGGGCTCTTGGTCATGTTATTACTACGAGCTAGCCAGCTGTCCTCTCCCGCGCAAAAGCGGATCATGAGTGTTGTGAGGGCTGCCATGGATTTCTGCTTTTCCTGTCCTAGGTGCCGGGCAAGCCACTCGTCGCGGATGTTGTGTTTCAAGGCTGCAAGGGCCTCGGTATCCGGACAATCGACGATTTGATTTTTCTTGGTTAGGAACCGTGTCCAGAATTGTCTGGCCGATTCCTATGACTGCTGAATTATGTGGCTTAGGTCATCGGCGTCTGGTGATCGCACATATGTGCCCTGGAAATTGTCGAGGAATGCGGCTTCCAGGTCTTCCCAACAGCCAATTGACTCTGCTGGCAAGTTGTTGAGCCAATGCCGGGCTGGTCCTTTAAGCTTGAGTGGGAGGTATTTGATGGCGTGTAGATCATCACCGCGGGCCATGTGGATGTGAAGGAGATAGTCCTCGATCCAAACCGCAGGATCTGTTGTGCCATCGTATGATTCAACGTTTACGGTTTGAAACCCTTAGGGATTTGATGATCCATCACTTCATCTGTGAAGCATAGTGGGTGTGCGGCGCCTCTGTATTGGGTTGTATCACGACGCAACTCAAATGAGCTTTGTCTACTATATTCGGCTATCGTCACGTGTCGTGGGGCGCCCACGCGATCCATAGATCGATCTTGTTTGCCTTCCTTTGTCCTCCAATATATCTCGCAGGTCTGGTGCCTTTGTATTTTTTGAGCGGCGACTGGGTGCGTCTTGAGTTGAGGGCCGAGAGGCGTCTCTGTCGCGGCCACGAGGTGGCCGGTCAGCCATATCATGCACTGGTGATGTAGGTTTGGGTGCTTCCTCCTCTAATCGTGGTAGCAGCCTGCGTCTTGGGTAGCTCTTGGAGGGGCGCTCGAGTTCATCCTCTTCGGCCGCAAGGACTTCAGTCCATCTGTCAGCTAGCAAATCTTGGTCAGCTCTAAGTTGTTGCTGCTTTTTCTTGAGGCTGCTTGCCGTGGCCATGAGCCTGCGTTTGAAACGCTCTTGTTTGGCGGGATCCTCGGGCACGACAAATTCGTCGTCGTCGAGGCTTGCCTCATCTTCGAAGGGAGGCATGTAATTATCGTCCTCTACCTCTTTTTCTGCCGCTCTCTCATGAGGGCTGGCTTCTCCACCCTCCTGCGCTGAATCTTGCTGGAGGGGGTTGTCTTCGACACTGTCCGGGGTGTTATTGTCTCCGTGCGGAATCACCGTTTTTGCTGTGGCGGGATTTAGAGCGGCGCCACTGACGCCGGCGCTTAGGTTGTTTCTTGGAGGGGTCATCCTCCGCTGTTCCATCGCCATTCCCATCTTTTGGGATGTCCACCATGTATATGTCGTATGACAAGGTGGCCTTCCAGTGCCCTGTGGGCGCTGGTTCTTGGTCGTCTCCTGCATCGTCGTCCATACCGTCGATATCTTCGGAGTCGAAGTCGAGCATGTCGGTTAAATCATCGACAGTGGCTACGAAGTGGGTGGTGGGTGGGCTTTGATTTTCTTCATCGTCCGCATCCCAACCTTCCTGACCATAATCCGGCCAGGGCTCTTGTCACACCCTGATTTTCATGCCACAACACTTAGGATAGTAAATCATGATAAAATGTGGTTTGACAAAAACTTTTGAGTGTTTGGACTTTGCTTGATTTGATTTTTGTCTACTGTTTGCAAGTGCTCTAAATATCAAATAAATCCTCCAACTCATATACTTCATCTCCTTGCTCCAAACTCTTGAACCAATGATCATGCCATGTGTATAGGACATAAAAATAATTTCTTACAAAAATAATTTGGCCAAATAGTATTTTCAAAAATTAGTTTTTCAAAAACCCCTGACTTGAGGTTTGCACTGCAAGTACTTAATTAAGGGCAGTAAAAATCTGTCCAAAAATATTTTTGACTCCTATTAGATATAGCATACCCAGAAACCACAAAAATATAATTTTAAAAGTTATTTTATTATTTTATTTAAAGGATTTTTCTTAAGGCTAGAAATGGTCTTAAATAGGTTAAAATTATGTCGGTGTACTAGAGTAGGGGTACCCTAGTATCCCGTACTCGTGCACGGACAGTTGCAGCACCCCGCGGCAAGGTCTGCCTCGTCACCGCCAATCTCCTCCGTGGCTCCCTTGGAGCCATTCAAGAACAAAGTATTAGATTGAGAAGACAAGGCCCCGACAAGAAGAGCTTGTCGGGAAGGCCACTCCAGGCACACAGAAGGCGAGGCCCCGGCAAGAGGAGCTTGCCGGGAAGGCTCGGAGCGCGACAAGTCTCCGAGCGCGACAAGGATTCGGCCGTGGCAAGGCGCTTGCCGCGGCATGCAACTTCTCTCCGTCTCCGCTCCAGCTCACCCAGCGATGTGTCGCCATGGGAC
Source organism: Aegilops bicornis (assembly GCA_021605145.1). NCBI lineage: Eukaryota > Viridiplantae > Streptophyta > Magnoliopsida > Poales > Poaceae > Aegilops > Aegilops bicornis. The sequence continues at coordinate 335,259,385 of CM038672.1, read as the reverse complement.
CGTTCCATGGGCGCTGTCGAGCAGCAGCTGTGCAGCCAGCGGAGAGCAGCGATGAGCGGCGCTGACAGGCTCGCCATCGTGGCGGGCGGAGGCGCACCTGACGGTCTCTGTTTCACTGTTTGGGCGACAACGACAGGCATTTATTGCTTTTGTCCCTTGCCGTCAGAGTTAGGTATTTTTGCACTGTACACTATTCAAGTAGGTGTACCAACTCCTGTTTTTACATTCGTACCCCCGCCTATGTTGCCTCCTGTCGGAGACCCCTTGAGCATATAAAAGGAGGCCCGAGTGCAACGTAGAGGAGGTTCGGCGAGGTTCGGTTCGCATCTTCCGCAAGGTTCAGTCCATTCGACTGGCCATAGACTAGATACACTCACGCTAGGTTTTGTAGCTCGCATAGCTCCCTAGCAAGAACACAATAGATCAATCAGGCAGCAGTAGGAGTTTTATCTCTCCGGAGAGCTCCGAAGCTGGGTAAAACCGCTCGTGTGCATCGCCTCGATCCGCTCTTCGTGCGACCTCCGCCCCCTCCGAACCACAAGGGGTCCGCTCCGCCGGCCCCATAGGTGTCCGTGGGTACGATCAGCCTCCCCGACATCTTCGGGCGCGCTGTAGGGGCGTCGAGGCCGTGTGAATCCGATCCGGCGTTCACGCGAGCAGCGCCATGAACATCTTCCTCAACATGCCACCGAAGAAGAAGGCTTCGGCGGCAGCAGAGCCGTCCGCGTCGTACCCACCCTCACCGCAGCAAACGGGTGGCGGTGCAGACGCTGGCGGAGAAACGGGCGTCGACGAAGGTGCTCGCGACGCTGCCAAGTCCAAGGACAAGGCACTGCAAACCTCGGCGTCCGCGCATCCCCCGCGCCCATCTCAGGAGACGCGGGACCAACAACGTCATGGCGTTCACAACGCCATACGCTCGCTGGATCGAGACCCTCAAGACCAGCATGCGCGCCAACATGCCGGGCGCTTAGTGAGATACGGTCGCCGGACGGGCCGCAGCTCCTTCTAACGTAGTTAGAAGTCCGGCGTGTCCCACTCGCACCGTTCTCCAATGCCGCCTACTACTCCAGCAGAAGCTCTGGCGAGAGCTCAACTGCTCCTCGACTACCCTCCGACGGCCGACAAGGTCGACGAGTGGAGGGCCACTATCCAGAGCCTCATCGGCTTTGCCAACGACGACGCTCCGCGACAACCAACGCCATCGTTGCCGCGGCGAGGCGACAAGGCACGAGCCGGTGGCGACGACACTGTCGGAGGTGCAACCACCGTGCACTCTCCGCCAAAAAGGCCAAGATCGCTGACTCACCGGATCCACCTCGACAGCGACTCCACTGCGTCGTCGGATCCGCGAACCCGCCGCGATCAGCGCCAAGTTCTTCATGAGCGACAAGAAGAGGACGCCGAACTCGCATCGAGCGCCAAGAGAAGCGCGACATCAATCCGACAAGCGCTGGGCCTTCGCTGACATGCACGCCGGAGGGGCCAGCTACTTGCCGTACGCGGTAGGTTTCCCTGCGTTCACTCGTGAGCTGCGGCAAGTCTAGTGGCCCAGCCAGAAAAACTTCAAACCAGACGTGCCGGAGAAGTATGATGGCAGGACGCATCCGTCGGAGTTCCTCAGCATCTACACCATCGCGGTGCAGGCTGCGGGGGGACGGGACGACAAGATCCTCGCCAACTACTTCCCGCTCGTGCTCAAGCCCAACGTCAGATCTTGGCTCATGCACTTGCCGGACAGCTCCATATCCTCTTGGGCGGATCTGTGCCATCAGTTTGTTGGTGCCTTCACAGGTGGCCACAAACCTCATGGCCAAGAGAGTGACCTTCACTTGCTCGCTCAGAAGGAAGGAGAGTCCCTGCGCAAGTTCATTCAGAGATTCAGCTGCAGGCACTACAACATCCCAGACGTCCACCCTGCCGCGGTGATCAGCGCATTTCATCGTAATGTGCGGAACCGCAGGATGAGGAGGAGATGGCGATGTGCAAAGTCAAGGACGTCGCCGAAGCTGTACGCCTTGGCCGACAAGTGTGCGCTACCGAGGAAGGAGGAGACTCCCGAGAGAATGCGTAAGCAGGATCTCGACAAGGATGACACCGCCCGGCAAAGAAGGGCCGGCGAGGCAACAGGAAGAAGAAAAGCAGAGAAGTGCTAGCTGTCGAGCAGTCCGGCAACAGAGGCGGCGACATGAACGCCAAGGTTGGTGGCTCCGGCAAGGAGGTTGCCGCTGACGCCAACCACCAGTCGGTGGCGGCCGCCGACAAGCAGGACAACTCCGGCAAGCAGTACTGCAAGATCCACGCACCAAGGGCCATGATCTCCAGAGCTGCAAGAAGGTCGAGCAGCTTGTCGAGCAGCAGAGAGCTGAGTACGAGCGACGCGACAAGGAGAAGGCCCAGGAAGGTGCAGGGGGAGCAAGCAAGAAACGTCCCGGCCGGGGAGGACGCCGCGGCAAAGTCAAGCAGCGGCAAGGAGATCGACCTCCCCGTGGCTGCGACAAGGATGAAGATGATGATGACGACGAAGATATGGAGGACGACGACGCCGATGAGCAGGAGTTTCAGAAAGCCACAGAGGTTCTCTGCGTTGACGGAGGTGCTTCCCTGCATACCTCCCATCGCCAACTCAAGCAATGGATGCGGGAGGTCAATGCAGCGGAACCATCCATAGAGTCACGCAAGCCTCTGAAGTGGTCCAAGACGCCTATCATTTTTGATATTGAGGACCACCCTGATCGCATAATCGGCGGTCGGGTGCTTGCCGATGTTGGTCTCTCCAACCATCCGCAACCTCAAGGTCACAAAATGTTAGTTGACGGCGGGGCCGCTTGAATCTGATCTCCTCCGCGGTGCTCCGTAAGCTTCAAATCCTCGACAATGAAGCTCGAAGAGACCGGAACCTTCCAAGGAATCAATCCGGGAAGGAGCAAGCCAAGGGGAAGATTGCGTTGTCGGTCACATTTGGCAGCGAGCTGAACTTCAGGATCGAGAGGGTTACATTTGACGTTGCCGATTTCCCATTGCCTTACAATGGGATACTTGGCCGCCCAAAGACTCGCCAAGTTCATGGCAGCCTCTCACTACGCCTACAACCTTCTCAAGATGCCAGGCCCGATAAGCGCCATCTCGGTCCATGGCGGCATGTGAAGGATGCCCTTATCTGTGCCGACAAGATCTTCCGGGACCCAAAGGCTGCAACAGATTGCCAGACACTTGCCGCTGAAGCTCCCGGGGGGAAGAAGACCAAGTCCAAGTCCGGCAAGGGCTCTGATGCTCACTCCGGCAAGCGCACCTCTTCGGAATGCTGCGCTACCGTCGAGGACGCACCGTCCAAGTCCGACAAGGGCTCTGATGCTCACTCCGGCAAGCGCACCTCTTCGGAGTGCTGCGCTACCGTCGAGGACGCACCATCGAGCTCCACCGGCAAGTGCAAGAAGATGGTGGCTCCACCGAAGACCAAGAAGGTGCCCGCCAAGGAGGACGACGCTGGTGGTACCTTCACCATCGCGCCTCTCTCGACCCCAAATAGGAAGGCGCGCTTGCCGCTTTCCTCATGGGCGAATGTCGACGTGTTTGCATGGCAACCGTCGATATCCCCGGTGTTCCTGTGGAAGTGATTGAGCACCGCCGCCGCTTGTCCTCATCGCGCGCCCGTCAAGCAAAGATTCGTGAAGCAAGCAATGGAGCGCCAAGAATTCATAGTCAAGAGATCAAGAAACCGGAAGCGCAGGCCTTGTCGAGGAGTGCTCCATCCTACGTGGTTGGCCAATCCTGTAGTCGTATGCAAGGCAAATGGGAAATGGAGGCTTTGTATTGACTTCACGGATGTTAATAAAGCTTGTCCCAAAGATCCATTTCCCTTGCCGCGCATTGACCAGATTGTTGACTCCACGGCTGGATGTGATTTGCTTTCGTTTCTTGATGCATACTCAGATACCATCAGATCTTCATGGCTGAAGAAGATGAAGAGAAGACCGCATTCATCACACCATGTGGCACATACTGTTTCATACGGATGCCTTTCGGTTTGAAGAATGCTGGTTCAACATTTGCAAGGGTAGTCCATGACGCTTTTGAGCCGCAAATGCAAATAATTGTAGAAGCCTACATGGATGACATAGTGGTCAAGAGCAAGGACAAAGCAACTCTGGTCCAAGATTTGGACGAGACCTTTGCAAATCTGCGCAAGATCAACCTCAAGCTCAACCCCGAGAAGTGCGTGTTTGGAGTCCCTTCCGGCAAGCTTCTCGGGTTCTTCGTGGTCTCGTGGGGATTGAAGCTAATCCCGACAAGATCAAGGCCATTGAGCAGATTGAAGCACCAAAGCGTGTCAAGGATGTACGAAGACTTGCCGGTTGCGTGGCTGCTCTCAGCAAATTATTTTAAAGCTTTAAAAATATTTGAGAAAAATTAGGGAGACTCAATGGACATATATTGTCCATATATATGAGTTTCAACACATGGTCATGTTCAAAATATTGGACAAAACCTCCCAAAACTATTTCTGCCCATTTCAAGGATTTGGAATATTTCTATAAGAAATATTTTTGAATAAATCCAGGAAAATTCTAACATGTCACATATGTCATTTTTGATGATCTTGCCAAGTACCATGTCATGGAGAACAGTATAACCCCATGAAACCCTCTCAAAACCACTTCTGTCCTTTTTCAAGTTTGAACAGCTTTGCACTGTCAAACATGTCCAAATGCTCTCAAACTTGATGCACATTCTCAAATGGTGTAATAATGCATCTAGACCAAATGGCACAAGTTGGAGAGAATTTTATCTTGATCAAAGTACTCCAAAACCCTCTCTGACCAGAATCAAATTTGAACAAGTTTGTACTGCCAACTTTTTCTCCTTCACCCCAACTTTTGTGAGCATGTTCACATGACCAAATGAGGCCACTACACCAAGTGCTGCATCAAGGAGAAATGATTTTCTCAACTAGATCTACACAAGTCCATTTTTGCTAATTTCTAGGGTTTACAAAAGTTGCGTTGGCAACTTTTCCCAAATGAACTCAATATTGGTGAAACCCCTTATTTTCTCATGCCATTTGACCCTGTCAAGCCTTATGACAAGAGGAGTTCATCTTCTTGCCCAAACCAGCAACAAACACCTTCTGCCATTTTATTAAAACCCCTGTTTTGACCACTTCCACTCTTCTCCATGGCCTCAACTTTTTACCACAACCCCTCCTAGTCCCCTTGCACCTCCAGTAGCAATGGCAAATCCATAGCTCAATTATTGGAGGGGTAAAACCCCACTTTCTCTCTTGGACAGCCAATTTCCCTCTCTCCCTCAACCTCTCTCCTCTCCTACTAGCTGTCCAGGGCATCCAAGGCCCTCTCCCCTTTGTTTACTCCTCCGTAAACAACCTAGACACAAGTGGCCACGCCCTACAAGCCAAAGGCATGCCTCAGCATGCAATTGGCGTGCTCCAGCGCCACAAGTGCACACCTGCATCAGAGCCGCCCCCTTCCAACCGCCTCCGGCCACCTAGGGCCTCCCCCTCGTGTCCCCCGAGGTCACCTCGACGTCCGTAGCACGCTACACTGCCGTCCCCCTACTCTCTCTCCCTCTCCGGCTCTCCTCGCGTGCGGACAGAGCACCGCCCGAGCACGCCAGTCGCTGGCCGCGGCAGGGACCCGCCTTGCTGCATTACCCGCTCCCTCTTTTCTCCCCCTGGGCGTAGTCCACCTCCACGAACTCCCTAGCCTCGGCGTAGCACCTTCCCAAGGCCCGTAGCGACGAGCATGAGCTCAGCCAAGACGAGCCCACGGTGCACCATCGCCAGCGCCATAAAGGGCCACCCCCGGGCCCTCTCGGCCTCCGTTCGCTTCTCTCTCCTCCCAAAGGACCCCCAGGACCAACCCACTCCTCCTTGCGCCTCCATCCGCCACCATGGCCGGAGCCTTGCCGTCGGCCTCCGCCTAAATTCGCACTCCACCACTCCTCCTCCTCCCTCTAGACCGCACTAGAGCACCTCCACTGCCACCGCGAGCCCCTCCCGTGCTTCTCCCCTCCTCCCGTGGCTGTTCCGCCGAGTTCCACCACCACCGCCCACCTCGTCACTTGTGATCGACGCCCTGCTCGACCCGGTGCCCCTGGGCGACCGTGCCACCCACGGTTGGATGCGGCCGGGTCCTCTGAGCACGCCGGTGGGCAGAACATCGCCGGAAACGCCCTGTAGCGCCGGCGACCGGCATCGAGCGCCTCCTCTGTCTCCTGTCGCACCCACGTGGGAGGTGGAGGACGAACCCGACAGGAGGGCCCCGCCTCGTTTAAGTGGACACGGGCTCTGCCACGACGCTTTCGCCGGGAAGGCGTATTTCGAATACGCCTCCTGCTGACAGCCACATGTCGAAAGCAGCCGGGCCGCCCGCTGCCTATCTCTCGCCTTATGCGCATGATAAGGGTAAAGCCCCCTTTCCCTTTTTCTTTTTCCCAGTAGACTTCAAAAGCACTTAAATAAATCAAATAAACTCCAAATTTGATGATTCAAATTTCTAGGGGATCCACAAATCATGATCTATCACATGGTGCTATTTTGCACATTTTTCCAGAAACTTTCTCTTCAGAAATATTTATTAAAACCCCATTTTCCATTTCTGTGATGAACTTTAGAAAATCACAGAGAGCCCATTTTTTATCCAAATTCCATGATCCAAAATCCTAGATGTCTATAAGTTCAAAACTTAGTTTTTGAACATTTTTACTAATATTTTCTGTATCACCTCAAATAATAGTCTATTTCTTCATATATAGCCAACTTTGCAAATTCATAGAGAAATCATTTGAACTCCAAATCTAGTGAAACCAACTCCTAGGTGCCTCAAGAATCATTCTTTGTTAAATGGGTGCCTATTCTCATTTTTCAAAATAATTCTTCTGTACACTTCTTGCAAATCCACAAATCCCTTGATTCCATTATATTGAAATATTCAAAGATATCCATTGATCAAATCCCATTGAAACCACTTTGGTCATACCTCATATGACCAAAGGTATCCTAGAAAAGTCCAACTTGCAATTTTAGAGCACTTCTCTTTTTGCCTTGATGTGTTGCTTATTGTGTTTGTTTCCAACGTTAGTTGATGAAGTAGACGGAGTACTTGGAGAAGGACCCGGAGACTTGAAGAATCTGATGAACCAGGCAAGCAGCCCTTTGACCATGGTACCCCTCTTGTTCATCGGTACCCTTTTTCCGATTGCATGATGATGAAGGATGACGGTGGTAAACTTGTTGTGAACCACCACATGATGCATACCCCTACTCATGACCTTACCTTGTTCATGATTGCATTTTCAAGAGACTATTTGATGCATAATGATGCATGTGTACCATGAACTCTTCATGGTTACAATCTTTCGAAAACCCATCGGGTGCCCCTAATGCCCTTGGGAGATGTTGATCTAAGGTCACCACTTGAGGAAGAAGTGGTGTACCGGAGAGATTTTGGTGTGTGTGTGTAAAATGATGGATTAGATTTATGTGTGATTATCGTCCCAACCAAACATGTGCAACCACTCTACCCTTTATGGGATGGGGCATTATTAATTACCTAGGCCGATACTAGCTTGGAGCCCGTGACATTAGTGACGGGGAGAGTTGGTGCTCTCTCTCGACGGGTCGTGCCTGTAGGGCGGCCATGACTGTTTTCACAGGCATCGGACACACCGTTGGTCCCTTCGTATGCGTAATAATGTGAAAAGGGTAGAGTCCCACGATCTTTTGCTTATACACGAGGGCCGTGTATCAACGAAAGTGGACTCCTTGTTAGTGTCGTCTAGGGAAAGATAGTGATCGGGTGCTTCCCCCGAGTACTTGAGGTACTGCGGGATCGTGGATGACACGAAAGCTTCCCGGATCTTGTGGGTAAAGTGCGCAACCTCTGCAGAGTGTCAAACTATTCGAATAGCCGAGTCCACGGTCATGGACAGTTGGGAGGTGCTACTTAAACTATGTCCAGAAATTTTACAAATCACGATGCATGTGTGTGTGGAAAGGAACTATTTGTGTCAAGGTGGAGACTTGACATGTTTAATGACATGACATTGATTCAACTCTATTTATGTTGATATCTGTAACTTGTTCTTGAGGTTTATCCATGTTTTATTGATGCATATCTCACAAGTTGATAGGACATCTTAACTAGCTTGAAGCTAGGTTGCTTACTCGTTGTACAATTGCATTGTTACTTTTAACCAAATCATGGGTTGCTTGCGAGTACATTCAAAGTACTCATTGGCTTGCCACCGGGTTATTTTATTGGCCGTGCATGAAAGAACAAGATATATTGAAGAGTTCCTTGGTGACGATCGTATGAAGCTAGGACGCTTTCTCACCGTAATGCCCGTAGGGTTAAGGCAGATGGCATGGGTCCAAGTTATCGACGAAGATTTCCGCTGGGATGATATACTCAAGACTTGACCATAATGGTCCTACTTGTGTAAAACGGTATGTATGGATGTAAGACTCTTGTTATTCAGCTTCTGTGTGTTCAGTGAGCATTGATCTCTGGGATCACTGTACATGTGCATTCGGTGATCACGACTTATGAGTCGGGGTCCCCACAGCTCCCCTGATAAAGAGAGAGACTTTATTGAATTCAGAATGTCGCCAAAGGGCGAGTGCTGAAAGATGTCCGCAGTAGTGAATTCCATGATCGGCGCCCAATCGGATTCGATTGGCAGGGGCGCGGAAGGCTCGGAGTCCGACACCTTGGAGTTACGAGCTTCGCAAAGGACGTAGGTGTATGGCCCAATCGCCGTAGAGATCGCAGCCCCCGAGGCGGTGTCCAGCCACCCATCCTCGATCGGCGCGGTCGGCTCCGAGCTAATGGTCGGAGCAGACTCTGGTGCGGCCTCCAGGACACTGTTCGGCGGCAGAGCTAGATCATGCCCCTCGTGACAGTGCGGCGCGCTTGGCTGTGGCTCAAACCCGTCGAAGATCAAGTATCTGCGGATGTCAGCCGTGTAGTTCAAACTTCCAAATCTGACCTGATGGCCAGGGGCGTAGCTTTCAATCTGCTCCAGATGGCCAAGCAAATTGGCCCGCAGTGCAAAGCCGCCGAATGCGAAGATCTGTCCGGGGAGAAAAGTCTCAGCCTGGAGCGCATCGTTGTTGATGATCGGAGGAGCCATCGGGCCTAAAGACGACGGCTACGTAGGAACTCTCAATGAAAGCACCAATGTCGGTGTCAAAACCGCGGATCTCGGGTAAGGGGTCCCGAATCATGCGTCTAGGCGGATGGTAACAGGAGACAAGGGACACGATGTTTTTACCTGTGTTCAGGCCCCCTCGATGGAGGTAAAACCCTACTCCCGCTTGATTAATATTGATGATATGGGTAGTACAAGAGTAGATCTACCACGAGATCAGAGAGGCTAAACCCTAGAAGCTAGCCTATGGTATGATTGTTGTTCGTCCTACGGACTAAAACCCACCGGTTTATATAGGCACCGAATAGGGTTAGGGTTACACAGAGTCGGTTACAATGGTAGGAGATCTACATATCCGTATCGCCAAGCTTGCCTTCCACGCCAAGGAAAGTCCCACCCGGACACGGGACGAAGTCTTCAATCTTGTATCTTCAAAGTCCAGGAGTCCGGCCAAAGGTCATCGTCCGGCTATCCGGACACCCCCTAATCCAGGACTCTCTCAGGGACCATTAGCAATATCATTTCTGAAGCTATTAGAATTCATAAAGATAACCATAGAAATGATCATTTATCTAATGAATTACCCTCTCTAGGAGTTGATCAATCACAAGATGATGTTGAACATGGATACTATGATGAGGATGATGATAGTGACTATGATCTTGATGATGCGATGAGACACTTTGGTCTTAAGGCAAATCTTCACGACTACATGGCCCGAGGAAAGGAATGGGTCCTTGATAGTGGATGTACTGATCATATGACCGGAGATAAAGATATGTTCCGTGAGCTTGCTCGAAAACGACGACCCTCGAAAGTATGTCACTTTTGGTGATAACTCAAAGGGTAAGGTGGTTGGCCTAGGTAAGGTGACCATCTCACATGATAGCCCCATACAAAATGTCATGCTCATTGAATCTCTTGGGTACAATTTACTTTCAGTATCTAGACTTGCTGATTTCGGTTTCAATGTCCTATTTACTGAGGTAGATTGCCAAGTGTTTCGTAGAGACAATCATAAAATGGTCTTTACCGGTATACGTAGAGGTGATCTTTACATTGTTGATTTCACTAAAAAGGCTCAACCTAGAACTTGCTTAATTGCTAAATCTTCTAAAGGCTGGTTGTGGCATAGAAGACTAGGTCATGTGGGCATGCGCAATCTTGATAAGCTTACTAAAGGTGATCATATCCTTGGAGTAAAAGATGTCATATTTGACAAGGATAGACTTTGTAGTGCTTGTCAGGCAGGGAAACAGGTTGGAGGAAGTCACCGCGTGAGGAACATCATGACCACGAGAAGACCACTCGAGCTACTTCACATGGATCTCTTTGGTCCAAATGCCTACAAGAGTCTCGGTGGTAAATCGCACGTCCAAATTTGGTCTAGTCATAGTTGATGATTTTTCAAGATTTACGTGGGTGTTCTTTCTTGATGACAAATCGCAGGTCCAAAAGATCTTCAAAAACTTCGCTAGGATGGCCCAAAATCAATTTGACGTGAAGATCAAAAAGGTTCGGAGCGACAATAGAACGGAGTTCAAGAACGCAAATGTGGATACCTTTCTTGACGAAGAGCGGATTTCACACGAGTTCTCGGCTATGTACACACCTCAACAAAATGGAGTTGTTGAGAGAAAGAACCAGACTCTTATTGAGATGGCAAGAACGATGCTTGATGAGTACAAGACTCCAAAACACTTTTGGGCGGAAGCGGTTGAGACAGCTTGTCATGCAACAAATCGCTTGTATCTTCACAAGCTACTCGGCAAGACAGTATACGAGCTCCTCACCAGTAACAAACCCCAAGTTGGATAGTTTCGAGTATTTGGCTCAAAGTGCCGCATTCTTGATAAGCATCGTCGTTCTAAATTTGCTCCTAAATCTCATGAAGGATTCCTACTTGGTTATGGCTCAAACTCTCACACTTACCGTGTCTACAACAATTTCACCTGAAAGGTTGAAGAGACGGTAGATGTGAAGTTTGATGAATCTAACGGCTCGCAAGTAGTGGAATTGCCAATTGATGTAGGAGACAAAGACCCTTCGGAAGCAATTCAAGACTTGTCTATTGGCAAGATTCGTCCAACGGAGGTGAAGGAGAGTACCTCGTCCATCCAAGTGGAAGCTTCTACCTCACGACAAGGTGAACCAAGAATTGATATGGAAGCATCCACAAGTGGGACACACCAAGACGAAGAAAACGAGGAAATACACCAAGATGAACATCAACAACCTCCTTCTCCACCACGATAAGAGAATGATAACGTCAACAATGAAGAAGGCCAAGAAGAAGAACAAGATGAAGTAGATGTTCTATCCCGAGCCAAGCCAAAGCTCCCACGAGTTCGAGCCAGAATCGCTAAAGATCATCCCGTCGAGCAAATCTACAATGATATCCAACCGGGAGAATCACTCGATCTAAAACTCGTTTGGCTAATTTTTGTGAACATTACTCATTCATCTCTAGCATTGAACCTATGAAGGTTGAAGAAGCATTGGAAGATCCGAATTGGATAAACTCTATGCATGAAGAGCTACACAACTTTGAGAGAAATCAAGTATGGACATTGGTCGAGAAGCCCGACAACAACCACAGCATCATTGGTACCAAATGGGTGTTCCGCAACAAGCAAGATGAAGATGGTCAAGTCATCCGCAACAAAGCACGTCTAGTCGCCCAAGGCTACAGTCAAGTCGAAGGTATGTACTATGGTGAGATATATGCTCCCGTTTCTAGACTTGAGTCCATTCGCATCTTACTTGCTTATGCTAATCACCATGATATCACCTTGTACCAAATGGACATTAAAAGTTCTTTTCTAAATGGTGAAATTGAGGAGAAAGGTTATGTTAAGCAACCTCCCAGCTTTGTCAATCCTAAGAAACCTAATCATGTTTACAAACTTCACAAAGCCCTTTATGGTCTTAAACAAGCTCCCAGAGCGTGGTATAAATGCTTGACCAAGTTCCTTATTAAAAAGGCTTTGAAATTGGAAAAATTGATTCTACTCTTTTTACTAAAAGTTTTAATGGAGAACTATTTGTGTGCCAAATTTATGTTGATGATATTATATTTGGTTCAACTAACCCTCATTTTAGTGAGAAGTTTGGAAAGCTAATGTCGGAGAAGTTTGAGATGTCTATGATGAGTGAACTCAAATTCTTTCTCGGTTTGCAAATCAAGCAAGCTAAGGAAGGTACCTTTGTTTCTCAAACAAAGTACACCAAGGACTTATTCAAGAAGTTCAATATGCAAGAATGCAAAGGTATGTCGACACCCATGCCTACTAGTGGACATCTTGACTTGACTAAGGATGGTGAACCGGTTGATCAAAAAGTTTACCGCTCTATGATTGGTTCATTGTTATATGTATGTGCCTCTCGTCCTGATATTATTCTAAGTGTGTGCATGTGTGCACGATATCAAGAGGCCCCTAAAGAGTGTCATCTTAAGGCTGTGAAAAGGATAGTGAGATACTTAATATACACACCAAATTTTGGCATTTGGTATCCTAAGAGGTCTTCTTTCGATCTTGTTGGTTACTCTGATTCAGACTATGCCGGAGACAAGGTTGATAGAAAGTCTACTTCGGCTACTTGTCAATTTCTTGGTAGATCTCTTGTGTATTGGTCCTCCAAGAAACAAAACTCGGTGTCCTTATCCACCGCCAAAGAGGAATACATTGCCGCTGGATCATGTTGTGCCCAATTACTTTGGATGACCCAAACTCTTAAAGATTATGGGATATATGTGAGACATGTTCCATTGCTTTGTGATAATGAAAGTGCTATTAAGATTGCTCACAATCCCGTGCAACATTCTCGAAATAAGCATATTGAAGTTCCTCATCATTTCATTCCAGATCATGTTGCCAAAGGGGACATTGATCTTAAGCATGTTTGCACCTATAAGCAATTAGCGGATATATTTACCAAACCACTTGATGAGAAAGTCTTTTGCCGTTTGAGAGGTGAATTGAACATCATTGATGCTTCAAACTTGGAGTAGGAACTCCATTTGGATACATGCAAGGAATGATCCTTTGACTAATCCTTGATACTTCTTTCATGATTGTATCTATATGTCTTGGATATTTTTGCACCCTTGCATGCTATCTAAACCTTGTAGGTGCTTGGATGAATCTAAAATCCATGAGATTGCAACTCACTCACATCTTGAGCGATCTCTACAGCATCAAGTCTCTACACAATGGTGGTTGAAGACAACGAAACACAAAACTCTTCAAACATATCCTTTGACAAATTCTACATCAAGATTTATGATTGTCATTTTGGATACACAAGTGCTCTTCCTTGCAAAGCTAACCCATGTAGGAAGATGAACTCAAATTCCAAGTGGTGCTCCCAACTCTCGATGAGCTACATCAACCTTGAGCAACCCACACAAGTTCAACTACATGATCTTGATCAACACCATCACCCAAGGCTTGTTATTCCATCTTAGAGAAGCTTTACTCCAAATCATGGTGCAAAGCAACTCAACAAGATGTGAATACATCAAGATGCTTAAACAAAAAATGGTAACCCCATTTTGAGCTTAAGCAATGAGTATGACCTATGATCAAGTGCTCTCACTTGACTCTCATGGTAATATACTCTAACATAGGTGACCTTGTCACCGCCCAATTCTAGATGAAGTTATCTTGTGTTTCCTCTTGCATTTTTCCTGTGCATATGTGTTTCCCCTTTCAAAAAAACTTCATCTAGATCTTTTTATTTCTTCTTGTTCTGCATTTTCTGCATCAAATTCATTACAAATCTTTTAGCTAATTCCTTGCAAATCCTTGTGAGATCTTAAGTGCCTAGTGAGCTAAAGTGACAAGTGTTTTCTCTGTGACGGACTCGGTCACACCGGTTTGTTTCTTTCGGTCCAACCGAATTCTCTCGGTGCCACCGAAGCACACAACTCGGTGCTACCGATTTCACTACAAGAAAGACAACTTGCCGCTTATTCCTGCAGTCTTTTTGCTCCAGCTCCACTCAATGACTCTTGTCCTCTACCAGCATCATATTCGACTTGCTACTTTGCTTTAAGACTCAAGGACCAAACCCTTTTTTGAAATACAAATCCAGAAGAGCCCTTCTTGGAAATTGATGTCAAAGGGGGAGAGAGAGATTACATCTAAGCTTAAGGTAAATCATTCCTGTAGGGGGAGAGAATACTCAGGGGAGGAGTGTATGAAACCCCAGATGCCTGGTGTTCAAGAGGAGAGAAGCCACATGTCTTTAAGAGGGGAAGACATGTTATTTGATTGTTTGCATTAGCTCTGTTTATTTTGCTCTGTTTTTCTGTTCCCTATCTTTTCCCAATATCCCATGCAAGATTCAGGGGGAGCAAGACATCTAACGGAAGGAAATCTCTGTTTTTATTGCTCATCTTTACTTTTGGGGACATGTCTATATCAACAGAGTACTCAGTACTCACTTTACAAATGTCATCCTAGTCTTGGTACTTTTGTGGTTCTTTTGTTTGCTCCAGCTAGTAGATGTATCTATGTTATCTAACCTTGTTTACTCAGGTTCATTCTCTTCTAAGCCAACTCAAGACCACAAGGTAAGTATATGCATCTCAGTCATGTGTATGAGGATCTCTTGCTGTAGTACATACTGTTTGCAAGAAGGACTCATGAGCATGAAGTTACATTTCATATATTCAAATCAGCTGCTCTAATGCATATAGCCAAGATACATGTAACACATGGAATACGCTGTCATGCTTATGCATTCACATGCTCCTATTTTCCATATTTACATGAGTGCATACATATAGGGGGAGCCTATGCATGTTACATGTCTTTCCAAAGCTTTACTTGTTGTTCTCTATATCTTTATCTAAAGCTTTGATGTATGTTGTCATCAATTACCAAAAAGGGGGAGATTGAAAGCACAAGTGCTCCCTAGGTGATTTTGGTAATTAATGTCAACATATCTCTTGTTGGACTAATGCTTCTAACTAGTATGTTTCAGATGAGTTCAACAATGGAGTAGCATGGACTAGAGGATGCGGAACCCCTTCAAGATGCTGAAGACAAAGGATTGGCTCAAGCTCAAAGCTCAGGAATCTACATTTTCTATTTTAGTGGTCCAAGATCACATTGAGTCCATAGGAAAGCCAATACTATTAAGAGGGGATGAGGTGTTGCTTAATGGCTTGCTTGCTCAAAGTGCTTAGTGATATGCTCCAAAGCCCTCAACCACTTTCTCATATCCATATATGTCCCAAACCTAAAAGTCAAACTTGGACCCACCGATTCTTTCTATCCGGCGCCACCGAGTTATCTTGACATAGCCACTACCAGAAACCCTAATCAAATCGGTCCCACCGATAGGGATCTCGGTCTCACCGAGATGGGATTGCAAACTCACTGTTGCCTATTGCAATAATTTCGGTCTCACCGAAATTTGCAATCGATCGCACCGAGATTGCAATGCAAACTCTCTGTCAACCCTTCGTAACGTTTCGGTCTAACCGAGATGAGCGAATCGGTCCCATCGAGATTGCCTGACCAACTCTCTGTTAGTCTCTTACCAAAATCGGTCTCACCGAGATTACGTTATGCTCTAACCCTAATGATATCGGTCCCACCAAGTTGACATGTCGTTCCCACCGAAACACCTAACGGTCACATTATGAACCAAATCGGTTTGACCGAGTTATCTGAATCGGTCCCACCGAGTTTGGTGATTTGTGTGTAATGGTTAGATTTTGTGTGGAGGCTATATATACCCCTCCACCCACTCTTCATTCATGGAGAGAGCCATCAGACCATGCCTACACTTCCAATACATATTTTCTGAGAGAGAACCACCCACACTTGTGTTGAGGTCAAGATATTCCATTCCAGCCACATAAATCTTGATCTCTAGCCTTCCCCAAGTTGCTTTCCACTCAAATCTTCTTTCCACGAAATGCAATCCTATTAGAGAGAGAGTTGAGTGTTGGGGTGACTATCATTTGAAGCACAAGAGCAAGGAGTTCATCATCAAAACACCATTTGTTTCTTCTTGGAGAGTGGTGTCTCCTAGATTGGCTAGGTGTCACTTGGGAGCCTCCGTCAAGATTGTGGAGTTGAACCAAGGAGTTTGTAAGGGCAAGGAGATCGCCTACTTCGTGAAGATCTACCCTAGTGAGGCAAGTCCTTCGTGGGCGGCGGCCATGGTGGGATAGACAAGGTTGCTTCTTCGTGGACCCTTCGTGGGTGGAGCCCTCCATGGACTCGCGCAACCGTTACCCTTCGTGGGTTGAAGTCTCCATCAACGTGGATGTACGATAGCACCATCTATCGGAACCACAGATAAAAAATCTCCGTGTCTCCAAATTGCGTTTGCACACTCCAATCCCTTCTCTTTACATTCTTGCAACTTGCATGCCTTACTTTCCGCTGCTCATATACTCTTGTATCCTTGCATGTTTGCTAGATATGTATTGTGAATGGTTAAACTTGTGCGAAAACTCCACATCAACTTAAGTGAAATTAAAAACTGCAACTTTTCTTGATTAGAGTCTATTCACCCCCCCTCTAGACACCTCTTCTCGATCCTTTCACAATTGCAAACGCCCGTGACATAGTTACAGTACGTGTGTATGCGTGGCGGTTTTGTCAAATACTATGCCTTAAGAACATGCCACTGTCGGATGGAAATCTGACGGTTACGTGGGATTCGCTAGGATTGAGCTCGTGGCGAATAATCGCCAGATATCGTTACTAAAAAAGGTTAAAACAGCCCGGGCTATAACTTGCACCAGCTGACCACTAACAATGATACTAACATAGTTGTAAAATGGTCAAAGACCGTGTCTCCGTGGTGTTTAGAATTATATGCAAACTAGCAAGATGCCCGTGCATTGCATGGAACATCAAGATGCATTTTTTTACAAAACCCATGTTGTGATTGAACCTTGCAGGAGTAATCCCATGTGTAAAAACTAATGATATCTTGAGAATTTTATCGAAAAAATGGTATCTCGAGAATTTTATCGAAAAATGATATCTTGAGAAAGATGAGAGATAAGGTGAGGAGGAGTGGGGCATGGTGGTGACTGGTGGTCGGACTGGGCGGAGGCATGGGGATGGACGACGCCGGCAGCGGCAAGCATGCCAGATTGTTCCAGAGAATTCCTTTTTTAATTGCTCAGCAATGAGGTTGTGGGAGATAAGGATGAACGAGGCAAGGATTTATCTGTAAATGTGGAGAGAGGTGCAGGTATATTTTGTAAAATTGTCATAGTTTGCTTTCTATCCGTCAGATATAGATCGGATGGTCTATATTACAAGATGGCAGGCACACCATCATCACCAACTTGGTTTTTTATTAGAGTAGAGATAGAGACTAGGGAGGAGCACCATCTACTGCTTCGTGTGCTACTCTTGAGCCCCATTCGGCGGCCGCAACGTTCCCTACACCACTCCCTCCTGCGCTCCATTCGGCGAGCATTGTTGGAATTTGGGAAATGCACTTGCGCAACTACTGGCAGCGACGACTTCACTGATGACGACTTCTTCCTCGACCTCGGCAACCTCTTCCTCGACGACATGGGCGACAACCTCAACGCCAACAGTGCTGCTCCCGTTGCACCATATGTGTTTCTGTCCATCCTGTTCGAAATCGTGGTAGAACTCATGTTTCTAGTCTGTGTCCTAGATTCGATCTGTTCATCTACAATGCTAGTCCACATAATTAGTTTAATCTCTGTTATAGCGGTCATGATTTATTGTGCTCTTATTCGGATTAAATCTCGTAGTAACTTGCTCATATATTCAACAGACGCGACGTCCCCTACAGCCACTCCCGTTTCATCGATGGCCTGATCGATGCCTCCAAGGTGCCCTGCCTCTACAAGATTTTTGGCTGCGAGAGGTACGTCGACCAACACTCGCTGGCGGAGGATAGTTCCAGATGCGCGCACGCGCCCCGCTACTGCTATGATTGCACGCCACTGTTTGAGGGCTCGTCGGCGAGCCTCATTCATCACCTCACGAAACCGTCCGTCGATCACTACTGGCACGCGGCGGTGAACATCAAGTACAAGACGTGCTAACCGTTCCCCGTGCCAGAGTCCCTGGAGGATTGCTGCCGCCTGCTAGTCTTGGAGGAGGACGACAGCGTCTTCCTCTTGACCGTGGGTACCGACGAGGCCCGCGCAGGCCGCCGCCCCGTCTCTGTAGTGTGCGTCAGGGGCAATGTCACTGACGCTGACACAAGGCCGGTGTACGGGTGCGTGCTCATTGTTACTGCCCCTCAGAGGTACGTGGGCACCCACACCGCCTCCATCACGCTGACTGGGACTATGCTGAGCTGCTCCGTTCCCGGCGATGTGGACATGGAAGACGCATGTTATGATTTTTCACCCCAAGATGGTGCATGGGGACTCCAAGGAGGTTCACCTGGACATATGCAATACCAAGTTAAATGTTGATCATTAGTCTTCGCTCAGTGTAATCCGCTGTCTATGCATGTGGAGACTTTTTATTTATATAGTATAGAACCTTCCATGCATGATCTTGGTCTATTAGAGTATCGCGCTTGAATAAAAGTGTATCCATTTATGGTTTAGTCTAGAATCTTCCATGTATGCTTTTGCTCCATTAGAGTTCTCGCTTGCCATTTATGAGAACTGAGAATTTTTACTACAATACTGGTGAAAGACTTATGATGAACCATTTCTCACATCTCCTCTGCCCCCTTCCAAGTCATCTGATTTAATCCCTCCATCTAGGTGTATAAGAGCATGGTTAATACTTAATAGTATAGCCAACTATTGACTATAAGAAAGTGCCATGTCATCTGTAGCCAACATGTATAACAATTAGCTATAAGTATGTGTTACTTTATTAATACATGGCCCACTTTCCACTCTCATGTAGTGCCTAGGAGCACATGATGCAGCTGGCTCTTGCATGAGAGCCCGCTTAACATTCTCTCTCCTATCCTCTCTCCTCCAACTAAGCATTAGAAATATTACTTTACCTCTTACAGCCTGCTGACTGTACCTTATTGTAGTTGCTCTAAGTCACCTTACGAAAACCAAATAATCGCAAAACACTTAGGCGCAGTGCATTAACTCCCACCTCGTTTCTTGTTTCTTGACATATCAACCAATAAGAGATGTGGGGCATGCATGTTTTCAATGACTCAAGACAACCAAACACGACATGCAGTGGTTAGTTCATTGCATGCAATGCTATTAATTAGCAAATAAACATTAATTTATCTCGTTTTCCCCTCATTCTTGGTCGCGGTGCACAATTTAAGATGACTTATTCACCTAGACAGAGGGAGTACATTCATGGTGGTCTAGAAAAAATAAACAAAATCGATACTCAAAAACTAATTCTTAAAGATCATTTCTTGCAAAGCACAATAAGTGTTATTTCTTGACAAGTTTTGGATGCAGGTTGAACAGTTGAACGCTTTTGTTTGCAAAATATACTTTTTATCTATTTCACCCGGATGTTTGTGAGCTCTAGAGAAGAAATAATATCCGAAGAAACCTATCGATACTCATTACACATGAGATGACCCCCACATACTTTGTCAAGATAAACAACTCGCCGGTTAATGTATTTCACCGTTCCGTGGAATGCACGGGCACCTTACTATATATTAGTACGACCATAAATTTAGCTAATATTATATATAGTACGATAAATGTTGATGCATGTCACCAAAAATTATATCATTGAAAACTACGTTCAAATACGAATCAAACAATATAGTTGTTGTTGACATGCACTAACATTTTGTTAGTTAAATCTCCAGTCAAATTCAATGGGGAATTAATAAACCACGAACGAGGTAGTACTAGTGTAGAGGGAGGCGCTGCACGGTAGTCTGACCCCGCTCGTGGCGTGGTAGTAAAGCCGTCATATCATAAAACCCCACCACTCAAAGTAATAATTGGCCTGGTAAAATAAACGGACAAGCAACCATCACATCCCTCCGTATTTTTTATATTTCATCTCTCTGCATTTACTTTGTCCAGTTCATCTCGCACACTCGATCCCTAGCTACTACTCCTAGTATCCCTAGCTACTACTCCTAGGGACAGTTCTCTTGGCGGCTTAAAAATAAGTCGTCTCTTCCCTAGCTTTTCCCATAAGACTAGTCATAGTGGAGACTAACATAAGGCGCCTCACTCATTTATTTAGGCTTCTAAACTACTACCTCCCTCCTGGTTTATTAGTCACCATTGTAATTTGTGCTAAATATTGACCAAAGATTCATCTGATAAAATTTTATTGCATGTGACATGCATAAACATTTCATTAGTTGAATTTATGGTCAAATTTGATACAGATTACAATGGGGACCAATAAACCAGGACAGAGGTAGTACTTATGGGATTACTAATCTAGAAGCCTAAAAGAACTGGTCCTTGGTACTCCTAGTAGTAGTACTCAAGATGAAATTCCAATTGCACGTCACAACTTGTTAGGCAAAAAATTTGATATAGGGTGTAGGAAGCGGTTTGGGAATTTGCATGCCTTCCCAACCAGTGAGATACTTGGTACAAAGTATGATAGGGAAATAACCATAGAGAAGGAAGCTAAAAGTAAACAATCAAATGAGAATTTTTGCATTTCTTTTGCACTGAATCGTTTCACAAGCTTGACTAGTGTTGTTTTTCTACTTTTACAAAAACCACATCGTAATGTTGAAACATGCATTTGCACGTACATAAGTAATAGTAGTAGCACAGTCTGCAAGCACATATAGAGAGAGACATGTAGTGGGATATATATTAAAGTTTGTGCTATATGCACGTGCTTACAAAATGCATACGAATACACAAGGTTTCCCAACTTTTCCTTTTACGTACTTAATTAAGGACGCTAATAATTCCTGAACGTTCAGGATTTATCATTTGTGCACCAAAACTAATGAGATCGCCTTATGAAACTAAATTATTCCTAATAAAAGCCACGACGCTCGCAGGATCGCTTATGTCACTGTTTTCCAGCGCGGCCGTTTCCCAGCGCGCCGACACAACGCCTCTTCCTCAGCCACGCAACTTGCGAGGTGCTGATTGGCGGCTTGCCGGCGGGTGAGCGTGATCTCATCGGTGTGGTGATCCGGCGCCAACAGGTACTCCTCCTTGCTGGAAGCATGCACCCGGTACACGTACCGCCAAGCGTAGATGATGCGCTTTGGCCCGACTGCACTCAGGGCTTTGGCACGGGCGTCCTCCGCCACCCTCATGACCCTCGCACGAGCCTTCTGCCAAAGAGCTAATTGCCTAACTCCCTCGGACGCGACATAGGCCTGCCAGGCAGCATGCCTCGCGGCGCGCTTCTCCTCCTTGGCCTTCTTCTCCGCCTCTATTTTGGCGCGCTCTTCCGGAGGCAAAGCCTCCCACAAGGAGACATCCATTTCTTTCCAAAGCTCCTCAAGGCTGGGGGGCTCGGCGGGTGGCGTGAGGTTCTCCTCATAGCGGGGAGCCGACGCGTCCTCCGACGTGCATGCTGGCGAGACTGGGAATGCCGACGCGTCCTCCTCGACTAGTGGCGGCGAGGAACGGAATGGCGACGTGTGACCATCTGCGCGGTGCAGCGAGGGGCGCCTAGGGCTTGGGTGGGGCGATGCCATGGTGGTTGACATGAGAGGGAAGGGGAGGAGATAGTGATGAACGTGAGCATTCTTCCGAATGTCGTGGGAGGCGCAGTATTTATAGAAAGCAATGGCACACCTATGTCAGATATGGACTGTGCTTCAGTGACTTACTTGCAGGTGCAGTTGCGTCACTGACATGTGGGCCAGATGCCTGTTGGGCCCACATGTCAGTGATCCAATGCACCTGCAGTTAAGTAACTGAAGCAGGGTCCCGTAAGATATGTTGCGTGATTAATCTAACAACTACATGGGCATATTTGTTGGATTAAATTACGGGGGAGGGAAGGGGTGGAAATATTGCTGGTCACAATGGATTGGACGAGCGCGGGGGGAGGAGAGTCATGCATGCAGATTTTCTCCACACGGGGTGGAGTGGTGAGACTACCGGAGGGAGAAGTAGAGTCAAGCAGGCGTTCAGATTTCAAGGTGCACTAAATTATTGCATGCGATGATTAAGGCTAGCCATAGTGGTGGTAATGTGGTATCTTACTAGCTGGTATCATGCACACGGGAATACGTAGCAAACATGCTGATGTGGCCAAGAATTAAAGAGAGGGGGGTTAGAGTAACATAGGTAGATATCGTATCATGTTAAATACTATGCTACTTTGTGTCATGCAGGGCACTATAAAGGTAGTCCCATATCATACACTAGTATCATGCACATGATACTAGTATATGATACTTTCCACTATGAGTAGCCTAAAGAGTATATTAACAAATAAATACCATTAGATTCATTATTGAATGTACTTTAACATCATACATATTTCTTATGGTAAATGTTTATATTTTTCTATAAACTTGGTCAAATTTTAGGAATTTTGACTTCGGTCAAACCTAATATGCAGAGTTAAAAAAACGGAGGGAGTACTAGTAGTTACTAGTACTACTAACTACTAGTACTACTCGGTAGTTGCTTAGCCCAATCACCCAACATGCCAAACGGGGAGTTCAGTGTTACAAAATTTTGAGGTCGTGGAAAATCTCCATGACCACTGATTTGAGCAAAGGCGGTTACCATCATATGCTTTGGAACAGGCATACGAATGATGGTTGGTAGGGGGCTGTTTTGGTAACTTCAGGTTCACCCTACCCAGCCAACCCCACCCCGGCACCCAGAGTAGTACACCTGAATACTCCCCATTTTCTATCCCCACCGCAAAATAGAATTCTTCATGACACCGCAGCCTTCATGCTCCTCCCTTTCTACATCGGCGCACTCGTCCACCGCAGCGCATCTGGCTCATTGACGACGTCGTACGCCACACTGGAGCCGGTCCACTGTCGTCGTCATACACGGAGCCTCTTCCCCGGCACCGTCTTCCACGGTCCCGGATCTGCTTCCCGGAAGCCGACGCCAAGCGCAGAAGCACCACCGTCATGGACAATGAACTGACTCCCATTGCCGACCATGGTGCACAAAGGCCGCCGTGACCATCATACTCCTCCTCGATTGGTAATGTGTGTATTGAATCGCTTAGCAGTACATGTGTAGTTACAATTTTGTTCATAGCTACCCTTCAAATTTCCTAGTTGCTATTGTTCCCGTAAAAGTAATTGGTTATAGCTTGCATTATCCAACAGAATATCACCTTGTAATTGTGAGTTGCTCCTGTATTGCGTTGTGCTTGGGTAGGTTCTTCATCTGCAACCAGTAGTGTGGCAAATGATGGAAAGTTATTTATAACTAGCAAGATACCCATGCATTGCATGAAACTAGCAAGTAGTGATAAATATAAATATATAATAAATATATAATGCAATATATTTTATATATATAGTATTAGAGTAGAGAAGAGAGTAGATATAGAAGGGACATCGGGAAAGGATCACGCGCGCGCGGAAAAAAGTGTCCAAGCGCGCGCTAGTTTTAGCATGGGGCGTCTGATGCGCTCTATAAAATCCAACACCCTCCCACCGCTCTGTGCCTCACCACCGCTCTCTCCTTGCTCTTTCTCGCCTCACTGTCGCCGCGCCACCATGCTGCCACTCTGTCGAGAAACTTGGGGCTATCACGGCATCCGCGTGTGCCCCTCTGGCGGCTTCTCCGCCGAGATCCAGTTTCGTGAGGTGCGCCTCGGCCTTGGCACTTTTGACACCGCCCACGAGGCCGCTTGCGCGTACGATGCGGCGGCATGGCGCCTCCGGCGGCCTCATAGGGGGATGAACTTCCCCAACGTGCCAACACGGAAGCAAGCGCAGGAGCTCGCGCCTTTGTTGCGGCTTATCACCGACGAGGATCGTCGCGACAACCAGAGGCGGGGGCACCATCTCGGCATCGCCGAGATGGACGAGGAAGCCATGGCGCTGTGGCGCCAACGCTTACCCTAGGAAATCATCAACGAGCGCGAGTTCTACGCACAAAGGAGGGCGGAGAGGGATAAGAGGAGGGCGAGGTGAGCCACCTATCGCGAGGACAGGCGTACGCGAAAGGCGGCCGCTCAATTCAACATCAAGCTAGGAGAAGCGTTGCCCTGGGACTCCGACGATGATCGGTATGTTGACGCCTACATTGAGACATCAGAGGAGGACATCACCGAGGCGGAGTCGGACGACGAGGAGTAGTTGAACTATCTATTTTCTATCTATCTATACTGAGAACTATCTATGTATCTATCTATGCCAGTATCGACTCGGAGTCGAATGTGCATCGAGTCAGAGTAGAAAGGATAAAAAAATATAGCGAGTCTGCTGGAGTGGCACGCGCATGCAATTTTTTTGCAGCGGCTGCTCGAGCCAGCACCCCGCGATCCACAAAGGCTGGCTATTCCGGCACTATAGATGCTTTTTTAATGCGCCGCACGTTGCGCTTTTGTTGGAGATGCTCTAACGTGGAAGATGAGTGCTTTAATGTTGCCCACAAGATGCGTGAGTATTATATTTTTCTTGCCATGTTGAGATTTTAAAACCACGAGTGCGAACATGCAGAGGAGCAGTGAAGACCAAACACGGGATATTGGGGACATCTTCAAGGAATGTGGCAAGTTAAAGAGGAGCTGCACCGAACCTGGAAAATGAGCTTTGGTAAGTAAGACCCTTTCAATTACTTTCGTTTAGCCTCGTGTTCTTCGATGTGTATATGTTGTGGTTTCTGTTTCTCTTAGCCTCGTGTTCTTTGATGTGTAATAAGAAGAGTCTTAATCGTCCTAATGCTTTCGTTTTTAGCTTGATGTAGGAAGTGGGTGTTCTCACCTTGGAGTCTGTTTTTATATTTCTCCTTTTGAATTCACTTCTCCGAGTCCTGTTTATCTGTCTTCTACTAAATGGATCTTGGTTGCTCGAGTATTGATCTAAAAAGAAGTAACTTCATGTCAGGATGCAGTTCCTGCGAGGTGGGAAGTATGGTCAACCTCGAGATCATGTTTCCAAAATGACGCTTGATTACACACAAGGTGCCCGTTCCCTAATGATGCTGGATTAGACACAAGGTGCAAATTCCTAGATGATGCTCGATTACACACAAGCTAGGTCGAGTCGTCAACTGTTCGTGTCCTTGTGGCTCTAGTAAATGATGAAAGAAAGCGTGCAGCGGCCCTTGAGAATGTAGCTGAGTTCCTGAAGAAGCGAAAAGATAAATTAGATGCTCTGTTCACCCAAGCCAAAGAAGAGATGGAAGAAGCCAGAAAGAAGCTAGCAGAGGCAGAGCAGGCTAGGCGTCTCCTGCTATCTAAAACTGGTCTCAATACAAATTTTCCTTCATAACAGCTAGGTTCAAATGTTTATCCAGTCAGCATGCCTGGTGTGATGTCCGTGCATCTACTGATGTGGCAGAAAATAAATTTTTTGGGTCATGTAATAACAGCAATTACTTTCCAAACAATAAGAGATGAAGCATTGGACATGGTATAGTTCACATGCAAGCCCAACATTCCAAGTTCAACTTCCACACCAAACTCATGTTCATAGATATCTGCACATTCATAGATAATGTCCACAACCATTATTCACTTCAAAGCCAAAAAAATGTGAGGAGAGTTATAAATAAAGAAAAAACATTTAGTTCCTACTACCAGTGCGAGCACAACAAGTCAAGAACATGCGTAATTAGTTATATTTTGGTCATTTTTTGACTAAACGCGAATAACTTCTGGAAGCAGGTATAATTTCTAATGCCAGAGGCGGCTAGGGTCCACGATGTTTTGAGCCAAAACGGGCAACACACCATGTGTCTATGCCGGCGACACGGTACTCGTAGCATTCGTGGGTTCAGAGCGGCGGCGGCTCCCGTGGTCTACTATTCCTCGGTGTCGGCGGTGGCCACAAACGTGTTGGCCACCTCCGCCAGCATGCCACGGTTCTGCCAACGTTTGCGTCGGATGGCGTGGCCAACCATGGTGCACTGGACGTTGTTGTCCCCCGTGTGCCGGCGTGCAGCAACTGGCCACTCCTCTGCGAGCAGGCTTGGAGCGTCGAGTTGATGCACCAGGGGCTGATGTCTACTAGAACTACGTCGGTATTTCCCCAAAGAGGAAGGGATGATGCACCATGTCGACGGTAGGTATTTCACTCAGTGATGAGGCCAAGGTTATCGAACAAGTAGGAGAAACAAGCAACATTACGTAAACATCACCTGCACACAAATAACAAATACTCGCAATCCGACGTGTTAAAGGGGTTGTCAATCCCTTTCAGGTAACGGCGCCAGAAATTGGCAAAAGGATGGGGTAAAGTTGTAATAATTTGATAGATCAAGCGCCAAATAAAATAAAGTGCAGCAAGGTATTTTTGTATTTTTGGTTTAATAGATCTGAAAATAAAAGCAAATAAAAATAGATCAAAAAGGCAAATATAATAAAGAAGAGACCGGGGGGCCGTAGATTTCACTAGTGGCTTCTCTCGATAGCAAACGGTGGGTAAACGAATTACTGTTGGGAAATTGATAGAACTTCAAATAATTATGACGATATCCAGGCAATGATCATTATATAGGCATCACGTCCAAGATTAGTAGACAGACTGCTGCCTGCATCTACTACTATTACTCCACACATCGACCACTATCAAGCATGCATCTAGTGTATTAAGTTCATGGAGAAATGGAGTAATGCAATAAGAACGATGACATGGTGTAGACAAGATCTATTTATGTAGAAATAGGCCCCGTCTTGTTATCCTTAATAGCAACGATACATACGTGACGGTTCCCCTTCTGTCACTGGGATCAAGCACCGTAAGATCGAATCCATCATAAAGCACCTCTTCCCATTGCAAGATAAATAGATCAAGTTAGCCAAACAAAACCAAAATATCGGAGAAGAAATACGAGGCTATAAGGAATCATGCGTATAAAGATCAAAGAAGACTCAACTAACTTTCATAGATAAAAAGATAGATCTGATCATAACCTCAAAGTTCATCGGATCCTAACAAACACACCGCAAAAAGAGTTACATCATATGTATCTCCAAGAGACCATTGTATTGAGAATCAAAAGAGAGAGAGGAAGCCATCTAGCTACTAATATGGAAGCGTAGGTCTACAAAGAAATACTCACGCATCATCGGAGAGGCACCAATGGGCATGATGAACCCCTCCGTGATGGTCTCTAGATTGGATCTGTGGTTTCTGGAACTTGCGGCGGCTGGAATTGATTTTCGTCGACTCCCCTAGGGTTTCTGGAATATTGGGGTATTTATAGAGCAAAGAGGCGGTGAGGGAGGCCACCGAGATGGGCACAACCCACCTGGGCGCTGGGCCTCCTGTAGCCGCCACAGTGGGTTGTGCTCGAGCACCCAGGTGCTTCTCCGGCCCACTGGATGTCTTCTGGTCCAAAAAATCCATAAAAAGTTTCGCTGCGTTTGGACTCTGTTTGGTATTGATTTCCTGCGATGTAAAAAACATGCAGAAAACAACAACCTGCACATGGCACTATGTCAATAGTTTGGTACCAAAAAATGATATAAATGACTATAAAATGATTGTAAAACATCCAAGAATGATAATATAATAGCATGGAATAATACAAAATTATAGATACGTTGGAGACGTATCAGCATCCCCAAGCTTAATTCCTGCTCGTCCTCGAGTAGGTAAATGATAAAAACAGAATTTTGATGTGGAATGCTGCCTAACATGTTCATCACATATTCTTTTATTTATAGCATGGACATTAGGACTTTTATATGGTTCAAAGCAATAGTCTAGTTTTGACAAGATAACTTAAATACTCAAGCATATCAACAAGCAACCATGCATGTCTTTCAAAATATCAACGCTAAAATAAGTTATCCCTAGCCCATCATGCTCATTCATTGATCTATTCATGAAACACACTCGCATATTAGCTACACCAAAAGCTCAAGTACGATCATAGTGCCCCTTAATTGGTGCTTTATAAAAGAAGATGGAGACTCAAATTAAAAATAAAAATACATAAAGTAAAAGAAAGGTCCTTCGCGGAGGGAAGTAGAGATTTCTAGAGGTGCCAGAGCTCAAAGCGAAAAACATAGAGATAAAAACATTTTGGGAGGTATGCTTTTCCCACCAACGAAAATGACTTAGAGTTCCCCACACTTTCCATGCAAGATATATCATAGGAGGTTCCCAAACATAAAATAAAGTTTATTCCTTTTTCCACCATATTTTCACTTTCCATGGCTAACCGTATCCCCAGGTGCCTTCAATACCAACACTTTCCAAGGAATTTATTATTTGACAACATAAAGTAAATTCATTTTTCATTTCGGGACTGGGCATCCCTAATACCTTTCCCTTACTCTCGTGCAATGACAAGTGAATAAACACTCATCGTGAGAATAACACATCTACCATGGAAAATATCGGCCACCCCTCCCCGCCTCGCGAGCGGTACGAACACACAAAAGAGAAATTTATTTTGAAAATTAGAGATGGCACATACAAATTTGCTTAGAACGGCAAAAGAATACCGGATAGAGGTAGATATGGAGGAGTCATATGGCAAAATTGGTTTAAAGGGTTTTGGATGCACAAGTAGAGATCATACTTAGTGCAAAATGAAGGCTAGCAAAAGATTGAGAAGCGACCAACCAAGATACGAAAAATCTCATAAGCGAGCATTAAGCATAATTAACACCGAATAATGTACCACAAATAGGATATAATTTCATTGAATAACTATTTACTTTCGTGCTTGCATAGGGACTCACAAACCTTAACACCAATATTCTTACTAAAGCACAATTATTCATCAACATGACTTACATATCACATCATCATATCTCAAAACTATTACAAGGAGAATCAAGTTTATTTTGTCCAACGATCTTCGTGAAAGTTTTTATTATATCCTTCTTGGATATCTATCACTTTGGGACTAATTTTCATGTGTTGCTTTTGATAAGCTCAAACAAATATAAGTGAAGATCATGAGCATAATATTTCTTTCTCCCAAATTAATTTAAGTGAAGCAAGAGAGAATTTCTTAAAAAAAATACTAACCCTCAAATAAATCTAAGTCAAGCATGAGAGCATTTATTCAAAAATACTGAAGCATACCGTGCTCAAAAAGATATAAGTGAAGCACTAGAGCAACTCCATAGCTCATAAAGATTTAAGTGAAGCAGAGAGAGCAATTCTAACAAGTCATGGCATAATTTTGGATCTCCCAAATAAGTGTCCAGCAAGGATTCATGACTCAAAACAAAAAACAAAACAAGCAAAGACTCATATCATACAAGATGCTCCAAGCAAAACTCATAGTTCCGAGTAAAGTATCGATGGTCGTTAGAAGAAAGAGGGGATGCCACTCGGGCATCCCCAAGCTTAGTTGCTTGGTTCTCTTTGGATAATAGCATGGGATTCCATGGGCATCCCCAAGCTTAGGATCTTCTTACTCCTTATTCCTTCATCCATCGTAACACCACCCAAAACTTGAAAACTTCAATCACACAAAACTCAACAAAACCTTAGTGAGATCCGTTAGTATAAGAAAGCAAATCACTACTATAAGTACTGTAGCAAACCAATTCATATTTTATTTTTGCATTAAAAATACTATATTCCAAATTTTCTATGGCAAAAACTCTTCAAAGAAAACCATAGAATCATCAAAACAAGCACACAATGCAAAGAAAATAGAATTTGTCAAAACCAGAACAGTCTGTAGGAATCTAGATATTTTGAATAATTTTGTATCTCCAAAAATTCTGAAAAATTAGGACCACGTGAGACATTTGTATAAAATTCTTCTACAAAAAGAATGGGTATTTTTATCACGCTTCTGTGATTTTTAATAATTTTATGACTGGCATGCAAACTTCCTATTTTTCAGCAAGATCAAATCTACTATCACCCAACATAATCCTAAAGGCTTTGCTTGGCACAAACACTACCTAAAACACAAAAAACACAATCATAACAGTAGCATAATTTTGCAAACACTGAAGAACAAAAAGCAAAAGACCAAAATAAATTTTATTCATTGGGTTGCCTCCCAACAAGCGCT
The DNA here is from genome assembly GCA_021605145.1 of Aegilops bicornis. Lineage (NCBI taxonomy): Eukaryota > Viridiplantae > Streptophyta > Magnoliopsida > Poales > Poaceae > Aegilops > Aegilops bicornis. The sequence continues at coordinate 335,229,150 of CM038672.1, read as the reverse complement.
ATCGTTTTACGCCCCTAGCTAGGCATAAATCAAGGATCTACGTATTTTCATCTTTTTTTTGGAACTCTTCAATCCAGCACTTAGAACTTTTCATAGATTTAGCATATAAATTTTCAATGACAATACTCCTAGGAACAAGTTTAAAGAATTCATTTTTACCCAAAGTATCTCTTATCACTTCAACAAAATTCGGGTGAATACTAATCATCTTAAGATCTTATTTACCATTATTACTAGAAGTTTCACCCTTGTTCTTGGTAACTTGAGTGACCTTGCCAACCTTTACGGGGTTTTTTCCCGATAGTTTTAGTGGAAGCAAAAGTCGTGCTTAAATTACTAAAGATTTCTTCCAGTCTATCAATCCAAGACGGGATTTCTTCAATTCTTTCATGAATTATGGTCCCATTTTCTTTTAGCAACTTAAAAACTTCTCCCGCTTTTGACCCAATTTTAGTAGCAAAATTATGCATCTTTTTATCCAAGTTTTCAGTATGATCTTCGGTAAGCATTTTCTTTTCAATAGCATCTAGTCTTTCCATCACATGCTCAAGAGTCAAAGTTGTTTCATTAATCATAATAGGTGGTGAGCCCACTAAATTTCCCATAGCATTAAAAGCATCAAGTGAGGGACACATCAAGAAATTCCCACCGGTAATCATATCAAGGATGAATCTATGCCAAGTAGTGATGCCCACATAAAAAGGACGAAGAAGAACAATGACAGATTGCTTACGGATAGATCTATTATGAGCATTGCAAATCCTATACCGAGCAACTTTTAAATTCTCCCCTCCCCTTTGTTTGAATTAAGAACTTCGTTCTCGGGGGTATACGAAATAGAGGAAGAACTATCCATAATGATAAAAACAAAGTTGCACACAAAACAGACCTGACGAGAAAACGGCGAACAAAAAAGAGGGCGAATAAAACGACAAACTTTTGTGAAGTGGGGGTGAGGAAAACGAGAGGCAAATGGCAAATAATATAAATTGCGAGGAGATGAGATTTCTGATTAGGGAACCTGATTTAGTAATGGACACTATCCCTTAAAAATCGCACTGTTCCAAATCATAAGAATTCCTCAAGTGGCTCCCACCGAAGGAATAAACACAAAATTGTTAAAACGACGAGGGCATATGGATTTAATGAACTGAGCATCAATGAAAGGCATTTTAGTTTCCTGAAGACAGATGATAGCACAGCCACTAGAAGTGATAGCATTGGAGAGTGCTTATTTTTTTTGCCCGAATTAAGACCACGAACGTTCCAGCACAAAATATTCCAGTTCAACTTAAGGCTCATCGCAAAAGAAGATAATGCAAGGATAAAATAGCTAAGGTGGTAGTGCAACAACTAGGCCGAGGTGGAGGAAGGGCCAGACTCTTCAGCCAGCAGGGCATCAGTGGAGAGCTCCTCTTCAGGAATGGCACACATATTGATCCCTTCAACTTGCAGTGCTAGAATAGGAGTTGGAGGTGGAACATCTTCCTCCCTGGAGTGGATCACATTTTGAGTGGGGGCAGAGCTTGATCCTGGAGCAGAATGTATGACATGCTGCTTCACTTTTGATTTATAAGGTTTATTATCATTCACCAGGGGAACCTTAAATCCATCATATTTTTTGGTGCGTGCACTGCGCCTAAGATGAGTTGCAACCAGTGGAGCTGCGGATCTACCGTGACGCCCAGTTGTGATGTTGTTATGAACTTGAGCATTGTCGTGTGCTAACACAAAGGAGCATTGGGTTTAGATTGCAGTACGATGGCCATGCCAACAGCATATTCAGAAGGTGGAGTATCAGCCTAAGGTGGTTGATTCATCATCACAGCAGGCAGTGAGATCTGATTGAAGATTGTCCTCCCTTTCAAAGCAGCAAGGCCTCAAATGATGATCTCATGAGTGCTCTGTAAGTTCTTAGAAGCAATGAGTTCCATAAGACTGGCAGTGGAAGTGGCAGGTGTATGCAAAGCTTCAAGTTGCTGAGAAGAGGACAGAAAATTCCGACCATGAGGGAAGTAAGTAACCTGGATACTTACTTGAAAATTCTCCTGTCTAGTGCCATAACCACCATTCCAAGGGCCCATAGTAGCAATCATAGGGCGCAAGGCTTTGAATAGAAGATCATTAAGTTGCTAGCGTGGAACAGGGTTGGCGAGCAGAGGAGCAAGAAGTTTATTTCCATGGGCCGTGAGACCAAACTCTAATCCTTGGTTGTGCATGTTAACTGTAACAGTAACCACATCAGGGGAATTACGACTCATGGTAGCGACGGTCAGATCTTCAATGATCATTAGGTCATGGCTTGAACCATGAGAGCTGGATTCCTGAACTGTGATCGAATCATTCCAAGCTTGTGCTGCACTATCGCTGATATTATCTTCAGGTAACCGTCCATCCCGAATCGCTGCACCCTATCTATGCAGCCAGCCAAGCCTGAAAATTCAGAAGATACGGAAGCATCAATCTAAACATTAACATGCACGCAAACGACACTATCATGTAGAGCATTCAGAGATGAACATTTTGATATATCATGCACACAAAATGGAGCCACATGCACAAAGTTATGACATGATGAAGATGCACACATGAAGTTCAGATCCAGGGACTTTGGCAAAATTTCACCTCGCGAGAAGTTGGACGGGGCGATGCGGGGTTGCGGGGTGGAGCGGTACGGGACAGGGCGCTGTGCATTTGGATGGATGAACTGGTGGATCTTGTCCACCTGACCAGATCCAGCGACGGCGCGGATTTACGAGAGGAGGAGGCCGGATCCGGTGACTCCGGTGGAGGGGTAATGAGCTGCGGGCGGCGGCAATCTCCGGCGGCTGGCGCGGGTGATGGAGGTTGTGGTCGGCAGCGAGGGGGTGCGCGGCGGCGTGAGGGCGCGGGTTGGAGGCGGCGGCGGCCGATGAGGTGCGGGCTCCCCTTGGGCCCGGTGCGGCCCGACGCGAGCCGGAGATGGGCTCCCGTGGGCCCGCGGGGGCTGGAGAGGTGGGAGGTGGGAGGAGAGAGAGCGGCGCGGATTTCGAGGCGGAGCTAGGGTTTGCTGGAATTTCAGGGGAGGGGATTGTTTTATAGATAGCGGGAGCTAGGAGAGGAGTTTTTCAGTGCGGTTTTGGCCCACGCGATCGTGATCTGACGGCGAAGAGCATGAAGGGGGTTTAGATGGGCTATTGTGGAGGGGTGTTGGGCTGCAAAGAGAAAGGGGGTCCGTCGGTTAACGCGGTTAACCGTTGGGGCATCAAACGACTTCCAAATGGAATGAAACTTGACAGATGGTCTACCGGTGTTGTACCAAGACTACTCGTCAACTCTCGGCCCATTCCGAGAACATTTTTCTTCCGCTCACGAAACGAGATCTGAAAGGTGCGGCGGGTGCATGTGAGAGTATTGGATTCCGAAATAGACAATGGAGAAAGTGACCGGATGCAAGAGACAAACACGAATACAAATGAGATGCACATGATGACATGGCAAAGTGCAACACGCAACCGAATGACATGGTGATAAGTCTCTGTTGCATCTATAATTTTGATTGTTCCATGCCAATATTCTACAAATTTTACATACTTTTGGCAACTTTTTATACTATTTTTGGGACTAACATATTGATCCAGTGCCCAGTGCCTGTTTGTGTATGTTGCATGTCTTTTGTTTCGCAGAAAATCCATATCAAATGGAGTCTAAACGGGATAAAAACTTACGAAGATTATTTTTGGCATATATGTGATTTTTGGGAAAAAGAATCAACGCGAGACGATGCCCGAGGGGCCCACAAGGTCACACACGCGCCCTAGGGGGTATGATCATTAGTCTTGGGGAATATAACAATCCCTTTGAATGTCTTGATATTCATCTCACAGAAATTACTTCTAACGAGTACCAACACTACAAAAAAAAGACACAACCATGACATTTTGGGCCGAACGAATTTTTTCTGTCATGCTTACGACACTTCTATGACGATAATTGTGAAAAATTCCGGTATCATCATAGATGTGGTGGGCTCCTACTTCTATGACAAAAAATTATGACATAAAATGGGATTTTCGTCCTGGGTAGGCCGGAGACGCAGCTGCATAACATTCATTGGGCCGTCCATGATGGAAAAAACAGTGGTAGAAGCAAGGGCGAGGAAAATATCGAGGAGTTCCCGGTTACGGTGGGTGGTCGAGGGCCGAGCGATGTGCATTTCTCTGGTACACGTATGCGTGTGTGTGCGAGGCGTTGTGCTCTAACTGAACCTGATCCGGGCATTCAGCTACTGAACCCGAGCGAATGCACTGTAGGCTACATGTTACTGAACCTGAGCGATCGATCAATCTGGCTGTTAATTAAACCCGATCAAGCGATTCCTTTGCTACTACTGCTAACTGAAGCCAATTGAAGCTGATGCCTCTTGATGAACAGTGAGCGTTGTTGGGGAGTTGGATGAACAGTTCCCGGTGGGGGGTTGGATGAACAGGACCCCGTGGTAGTAGAGGCCGTTGCCGCTGGATGAACAGGACCCCGATCGATCGAGCCGGTTGGCGGTGGATGAACAGGACCCCTTAGAGGGCTGGATGAACAGGACCCCGTGGAGGGCTGGTTACAGTAGACAGTGGAGGGCTGGATGAATAGTATCCCGTGGAGGGGTACTTGAACAGGACCCCGTGGAGAGGGCTGGTTGAACAGTAGCCGGTGGAGGAGTGGTGGAGACTGGAAGAACAGGAGCCCGTGGATGAACGGTCGCAGGTGGAGGGTGGAGGAGGTCGAAGGTGGATGAACAGTAGCCCGTGGAGGCTGGAGGAGGTCGACGGTGGAGATGAATAGTAGCCTGTGGAGTCCCGTTTTGCGGTACGCCACACCCCGCCCGATGAACAAGACCCTGTTTCGACCATAGTGGTCCAACACAAGTCTGTTTCCTCTGTTTTGCGGTACGCCACACCCCTCTCGATCAACAAGACTCCGTTTCGACCGTAGGAGGTCCAAGAGAAGTCTGATTCCTCCGTTTTGCGGTACGCCACACCCCTCCCGGTGAACAGGATCCCGTTTGGACCATTGCCGGTCAAACACAAGGCCGTTTCCTCCGTTCTGCAGTATGCCATGCCTCATTTCGATCGGTTGTTCCGTCCAACCCGGTTGGCTCCCGATGAACACGACGACATAGTTTCGCCGTTCTGACCTAGCCGGTTGGCTGTCGATGAACACGACACCGTCGCTGCCTCTCCATGTACATGAGACCTGGATGTACATATGTGCGAGTAGGCGTTCGAGACCCCACCCGTATGTACGTACGTGGCCGTATTTACTTTCTTGCACCCTGGTTGTACGTACGTGTACATGCTACGTGCGCGCCTCTACTAAGACACGTGCCCTTCCTTACTCGGCCATGGTTCATCGCTGCAGCCTGCAGACAGATCGATCAACAAGTATGTATGTACATGTTCACGACTAGAATGACAATGCTATGTACGCTCTGACCAGGTGGGTCCCGAGTGTCACGCACTTCCTTGCGTGTGAGATGTAGCTGGTGGGTCCCAGCAGTCAGGTGGGAAATTTTCATGAAATATGATGGCCCGTCCGGTGGGTCCCTGCTATCAGGTGGAGGAATCATTATTTTTCACGTAATAAGGAGGCACTTCCTTGCTGCGGCCGTGGACCCAGCTATCAGCCTCTCCACATACAATACTCTTCTGATGGAAGTTGTTCCTTGACCACATTTACCATGCCGCACCGAGAGCACCAAGGTGGTGGACGACGGCAAGGCCTCGGAAGGGGAAGACGCGGAGCCAGGGAAGACGCGGCAGTGGATGCGCACGCGGAGAGGAGTATGAGGGTTCACTAGTTCGGCTGTGGTGTGAGGCTGCCGTCATCGCAAAATAACATGGGGTGTGGGTGAGTAGGGGGATGGCCTGGCCAGCGGTGGGAGTAGCAGGGGCGGTGAGGCCTCCACTGCAGCACAGCCGTCCACGGGAGGCAGGAGCAGGCAACACGACCGGCGCTGGTTTGGGCTGCTGGAGCAAGAATACGGGAGGTTGAAGAAGCACTACGACCGTTGGATGGACATCATATGGTCACTGGAGCTAGAATCGTTCATATTGACTAAGTTGACAAGCCCTCCGTCTGCGTCAACTTAGTAGGCTCACAAGTCAGCCTCCCACTATGGTGGGTCCCAGCTAGCAGGGGGAGTATTCATTTTTTGTGCGTAATAAGGAGGCACCTCCTTGCGTGCGAAGATATAGCTGGTGGGTCCGAGCTGACAGTGGGGGGAACGTTTTTTGCGAAATACAGAGGCCCTTCCGGTGGGTCCCAGCTATCAGGTGGAGGAACTTGCGTGCGAAGATATAGCTGGTGGGTCCGAGCTGACAGTGGGGGGAACGTTTTTTGCGAAATACAGAGGCCCTTCCGGTGGGTCCCAGCTATCAGGTGGAGGAATCATTATTTTCCGCGTAATAAGGAGCCATTTCCTTGTGTGCGGCTGTGGACCCAGCTGTCAGCCTCTCCATGTAGAGTCCACTTCTGACGGATGTCGTTCGTTGACCATGTTGACCACATTGACCATGCCGCGCCGAGAGCACCAGGGTGGTGGACGATGGCGAGGCCTAGGAAGGGAATGACACGGAGCCGATGAAGACTCGACAGTGGTTTCCCATGCGGTGGGGAGTAGGAGGGTTTACTGGTTCGGCTGTCGTTGCCGGAAAATAACAGGAGGTGTTGGTGAGTAGAGGAATGGCCTGGCCAGCGATGGAGTAGGGTGGGGCGGTGCGGCCAGTGCGGCAGCACAGCCGGCCATAGGAGGCTGGAGTAGGCAGTCCCACCGGCACTGGTTTGGGCAGATGGAGTAAGAAGATCAGAAATTGAAGAAGGAGCACCGCCGTTGGATTAACATCCAACGGTCACTGTTGCTAGAATCGTTTGTGGACTAAGTTGACAAAGACTTTTATACTCGTCAACCTAGTAGACCCACAAGTCAGCCTCCAAATCTGCCCCAAACAGCGTACAACCCGAAATTTCTAGCCAGATTCAAATTAATTTAAAACTAAACATACCTTAATTTAAATCCAATGAAATTTTACCCGCACAAAAACAATGAAATTTTAAATATCAAAATCCGAAAGAAAAAAGTATTTTGGAACTAATTGCCTGTTTGTTGTATTTTTTCATTTTACAACCCATTTATTATTACTTATAGTCCATTTCTTATTACTTATAGCTCATTTTCTGGGCAAGCACGAATGCATCCCTCCTCGTCTTGAAAGATTTCTGGCCCAGCAGGGCGTAGAAAAGCTGGATTAGCCATTTTCAGAAAGGAAAAAACAAACTAGGTTGGTCATGTGGTAAACATATGAAATAAAAGCCTGGGCTAGACGGGCCATAGCTCCCACACAACCGAGTTGATACCCTTCTCTGTCCCAAAAAAAACTGCACGCTACTGGGTCCCTACTGTCATCCTCATGATGTATAGTCATCTCCTTATTCCTCTCGGTTGTTCACCATGTTGAAAACACCGGAGGGCGGCGCCGCGGCAAGCGAAACAAGGTGGAGGACAATGGTGAGACCTCAGACGGGAACGAACAGGAGCCGGGGAAGATGCGCAGAGTTTTAGGGTGCGATGTGGCCATGATGCATGCGCGGCAGCACAACCAGCCGTGGGAGGCGGGAGCAGGCGGTCCCACCGGTGCTGGTTTGGCTTTGGTGGCTGGAGGAAGAAGAGACTGAAGAAACATGACAGACGTTGAATGTCAACCCAACGGTCAAGGTTGGCACAATCATTTGTTGACTAAGCTGACACCAAGTAGCATACTTTTTTATATATAGGAAGAAAAGAAAAACTGGGCTCGTTCTCCTGATAACATTCCTGAAACTGAGACCGTTCGATCTTGCGTGGCAACTAAAACTGCGAGGAAAATGCGTTTGTCTTCCATCCTCCTCCCAGGGAACGTTCTCCACATGAGTGACTAGCACCCTTGGTTTTCAACCGAGAGGTCTTGGGTTCGAGTCCTAAGAACTCTCAATTTTGTCCTCCTTCCTTCCTCGCAAAAAAAAAAAACAGAAAATCAAAGACTTGAGAAGGCGTATAGAACAAGCTAGTGTACCAGTAAAGACACGTTGTTGAGTTTTAGAAAAAAGGGAGACATGCTCATGTAGCTGGTTCGAATCCAAACCTAGACTATGACTATATATGGTGCTATGCTACTCTACAAGTAATGAAACTAACATATCCCATGTTCGCTTCTCCTCTTCTCTACTTACTCTATCTAGCATCAGAAGCTCTGGCCGTAGCAACCATGTCCACTGGTTGCTTGTCCACCTGCTCTTTAGTAGGAAACAACCAGATATGCGCAAAGTCGCCACCCATACCATCGCCTGTGGGTCTCATCACACTCCTGCCAGCACATGCACCATAGCTGGTTGCTCATCGGAACCTGATGTCTACTACACAACCTTCTTCTTGTAGACGTTGTTGGGCCTGCAAGTGCACAGGTTTGTAGCACAGTAGCAAATTTCTCTCAAGTGGATGACCTAAGGTTTATCAATCCGTGGGAGGCGTAGGATGAAGATGGTCTCTCTCAAGCAACCCTGCAACCAAATAACAAAGAGTCTCTTGTGTCCCCAACACACCCAATACAATGGTAAATTGTATAGGTGCACTAGTTCAAATAAGAGATGGTGATACAAGTGTAATATGGATGGTAGATATAGGTTTTTGTAATCTAAAAATATAAAAACAGCAAGGTAACAAGTGGTAAAAGTGAGCACAAGCGGTATTGCAATGCTAGGAAACAAGGCCTAGGGTTCATACTTTCACTGGTGCAAGTTCTCTCAACAATAATAACATAGATAGATCATATAACAATCCCTCAACATGCAACAGAGAGTCACTCCAAAGCCACTAATAGCGGAGAACAAACGTAGAGATTATGGTAGGGTACGAAACCACCTCAAAGTTATTCTTTCGGATCGATCTATTAAAGAGTCCATACTAGAATAATACCTTAAGACACAAATCAACCAAAACCCTAATGTCACCTAGATACTCCATTGTCACCTCAAGTATCCGTGGGCATGATTATACGATATACATCACACAATGTCAGATTCATCCAACCAACACAAAGTACTTCAAAGAGTGCCCCAAAGTTTCTACCGGAGAGTCAAGAAAACGTGTGCCAACCCCTATGCATAGGTTCATGGGCGGAACCCGCAAGTTGGTCACCAAAACATACATCAAGTGGCACGTGATATCCCATTGTCACCACAGATAAACACGGCAAGACATACATCAAGTGTTCTCAAGTAAAGACTCTATCCGATAAGATAACGTCAAGAGGGAAAACTCAATTCATCACAAGAGAGTAGAGGGGGAGAAACATCATAAGATCCAACTACAATAGCAAAGCTCGGGATACATCAAGATCGTGTCATAGAGGGAACACGAGAGAGAACACGAGAGAGAGAGAAATCCAACACATAGCTACTGGTACATACACTCAGCCCCGAGGGTGAACTACTCCCTCCTCGTCATGGAGAGCGCCGGGATGATGAAGATGGCCACCGGTGATGGGATCCCCCTCCGGCAGGGTGCCGGAACGGGCTCCCGAGAGGTTTTTGGTGGCTACAGAGGCTTGCGGCGACGGATCTCCCGATCTATCATCTGTTCTGGAAGTTTTACGATACGTAGGTATATATGGGTGCAGGGGGTACATCGGTGGAGCAACAAGGGGCCCACGAGGCAGGGGGCGCGCCCTAGGAGGGGGCGTGCCCCCCACCCTCGTGACCGCCTCTTTTGTTCCTTGGAGTAGGGTCCAAGTCTCCTGGATCACGTTCGGTGAGAAAATCACGTTCCCGAAGGTTTCATTCCATTTGGATTCCGTTTGATATTCCGATTCATCGAAAAACACTAAAATAGGCAAAAAATAGCAATTCTGGGCTGGGCCTTTGGTTAATAGGTTAGTCCAAAAAGTAATATAAAAGTGGAAAATAAAGCCCAATATTTCCCAAAACAGTAGATAATATAGCATGGAGCAATCAAAAATTATAGATACGTTGGAGACGTATCAAGCATCCCCAAGCCTAATTCCTGATCGTCCTCGAGTAGGTAAATGATAAAAACAGAATTTTTGATGTGGAATGCTACCTAGCATAATTTATAATGTAATTTTCTTTATTGTGGCATGAATGTTCAGATCCAAATGATTCAAAATAAAAGTTAATATTGATAAAAGAAATAGTAACACTTCAAGCATACTAGTCAAAGTAATCATGTCGTCTCAAAATAACATGGCAGAAGAAAGTTCATCCCTACAAAATCATATAGTTAGGCTATGCTTCATTTTCGTCACACAAAGATGTTCCCAACTTCTATACCCCCGATGAAAAGCCAAGAAATTGTTTAATACTTAAATAATCTCAAACTTTTTCAACCTTCACGCAATACATGAGCGTGAGCCATGGATATAGCACTATGGGTGGAATAGAATATGATGATGGGGATTGTGTGGAGAAGACAAAAAGGAGAAAGTCTCACATTGACGAGGATAATCAACGGGCTATGGAGATGACCATCAATTGATGTCAACATGAGGAGTAGGGATTGCCATGCAAAGGATGCACTAGAGCTATAAATGAATGCTCAACAAAAGAAAACTAGTGGGTGTGCATCCAACTTGCTTGCTCACGAAGACCTAGGGCATTTGAGGAAGCCCATCGTAGGAATATACAAGCCAAGTTCTATAATGAAAAATTCCCACCAGTATGAAAAAGACAACTTATGAGACTCACTATATGAAAAACATGGTGCTACTTTGAAGCACAATATATGAGACTCTCTACATGAAGAACAAGGTGCTACTTTGAAGCACAAGTGTGGAAAAAGAGATAGCAACATTGCCCTTTTTATTTATTTTCTTTTTTTTTCTTTTTATTTTTTGGGCCTTTCTTTTTTTTCTTTTTGGCCTTTCTTCTCTTTTTTTTGCTTTTCTTTGGGCAATGCTCTAATAATGATGATCATCACATTTCTATTACAACATATGAATTACAACTCGAAACTAGAGCAAGATATGACTCTATATGAATGCCTCCGTGATGTCTTAGGGATGGTGCAATGAATCAAGAGTGACATGTATGAAAAATAATGCATGGTGGCTTTGCCACACATACGATGTCAACTACATGATCATGCAATGGGAATATGACAAAAGTAAAGTATGTCATGATGATGATGAACGGAATGGTGGAAAGTTGCATGGCAATATATCTCGGAATGGCTATGGAAATGCCATAATAGGTAGGAATGGTGGCTGTTTTGAGGAAGATATAGGGAGGTTTATGTGTGATAGAGCGTATCGTATCACGGGGTTTGGATGCACCGCTAAGTTTGCACCAACTCTCAAGGTGAGAAAGGGCAATGCACGGCATCAAGAGGCTAGCAAAGGCGGAAAGGTAAAAGTGCGTATAATCCATGGACTCAACATTAGTCAAAAGAACTCATATACTTATTACAAAAATTTAGAAGTCATCAAAAACCAAGTACTACGCTGCATGCTCCTAGGGGATAGATTGGTAGGAAAAGACCATCGTCATTCACGACCGCCACTCATAAGGATGCACAAGCCAGGTACACTTCATGTTTCAAATTTGTTACACAACTTAAACCATACGTGCATGCTATGGGACTTCCTAACTTCAACACAAGCATTCTTTAAATTCACAACTACTCAACTAGCATGACTCTAATATCACCGTCTTCATATCTCAAAACAATTATCAAGCATCAAACTTTTCTTAGTATTCAACGCACTCAAAAGAAAGTTTCACATATCTTGAATACCAAGTATATTAATATTAAGCAAATTACCATGCTATTAACGACTCTCAAAATAATATAAGTGAAGCATGAGAGTTCATTAATTTCTCCAAAATAAAACTACCACCATTGTGCTCTACAAGATATAAGTGAAGCACTAGAGCAATAACAAACTACTCCGAAAGATATAAGTGAAGATCAATGAGTAGTCGAATAATTATGAAACTATGTGAAGACTCTCCCATAAAAGAATTTCAGATCTTGGTATTGTATTCAAACATCAAGAAAAGCAAAAATAAATGACATTGCAAGGATAGCACAACTCATGTGAAGAAGCAAAAACTTAGGCTCAACTGATACTAACCGATAGTTGTTGAAGAAGAAAGGTGGGATGCCTACCGGGGCATCCCCAAGCTTAGATGCTTGAGACTTCTTGCAATATTATCTTGGGGTGCCTTGGGCATCCCCAAGCTTGAACTTTTGTGTCTCCTTAATTCCTCTCATATCATGGTTTCTCTTTTTATCAAAACCTTCATTCACAACAAAGTCAACAAGAACTCATGAGATAGGTTAGTATAAACCAATGCAAAACCTTATCATTTTCTACTGTAACAAATTGCTAAAATTATTATTCAAAATTGCATACTAAATGCCTCTGCATATTTAATACTCCTATTCTCAAATAGAATCATTAAACAAGCAAACATATGCAAACAACGCAAACATAACAGCAATCTGCCAAAACAGTACAGTCTGTAAAGAATGCAAGAGTATCAATACTTCCCTAACTCCAAAAATTATGAACTAAAATTCCCACTGTAATAAATTTATCAGAGCTCAGTATGAAAAAATATTCAACATTATACCACTCTCTGACTTTTCTAAAGAATTTTTGCAACAGCGGTAAACATTCTGTTTTAAAACAGCAACAAGTATACTAGCAAAATAAGCATGGCAAAGGCTACCCTTGACATTTTTATTGAAAATAAAGATGCAAAACATTATTATAAATAACAGCAAGCAAAAACTAACAAAATAAAATGACGCTCCAAGCAAAACACATATCATGTGGCGAATAAAAATATAGCTCCAAGTAAAGTTACCGATGAACGAAGACGAAGGAGGGGATGCCATCCGGGGCATCCCCAAGCTTAGGCTCTTGGTTGTACTTGAATATTACCTTGGGGTGCCTTGGTCATCCCCGAGCTTAGGCTCTTGCCACTACTTATTCCATAGTCTATCGAATCTTTACCCGAAACTTGAAAACTTCACAACACAAAACTTAACAGAAAACTCGTGAGCTCCGTTAGCGAAAGAAAACAAAACACCACTTAAAGGTACTGTAATGAACTTATTATTTATTTATATTGGTGTTAAACCTACTGTATTCCAACTTCTCTGTGGATTATAAACTATTTTACTAGCCATAGATTCATCAAAATAAGCAAACAACACACAAAAAACAGAATATGTCAAAATGTAACAGTCTATAGTAATCAGAATTCAACGCAAACTTCTAGAACTCCAAAAATTCTAACCTGAGGAATTTGTCTAGTAATCATCTGCAAAAAATAATCAACTAAATATCACTCTCCAGAAAAAAGGTATAGCTAATCTCGTGAGCGCTAAAGTTTCTGTTTTTTACAGCATGATCATAAAGACTTCACCCAAGTCTTCCCAAAGGTTCTACTTGGCACAAACACTAATTAAAACACAAAACCACATCTAAACAGAAGCTAGATGGATTATTTATTCCTAAACAGAACCAAAAAGCAAGAAACTAAAATAATATTGGGTTGCCTCCAAACAAGCGCTATCGTTTAACGCCCCTAGCTAGGCATGATGATTTCAAAGATGCTCGCATAAAAGATAGGAATTGAAACATAAAGAGAGCATCATGAAGAATAAGACTAGCACATTTAAGTCTAACCCACTTCCTATGCATAGGGATTTTGTGAGCAAACAACTTATGGGAACAAGAATCAACTTGCATAGGAAGGTAAAACAAGCATAACTTCAAAAATTTAAGCACATACAGAGGAAACTTGATATTATTACAATTCCTACAAGCATATGCTCCTCTCTCATAATAATTTTCAGTAGCATCATGAATGAATTCAACAATATAACCAGCACCTAAAGCATTCTTTTCATGATCTACAAGCATAGAATTTTTACTACTCTCCACATAAGCAAAATTCTTCTCATGAATAATAGTGGGAGCAAACTCAACAAAATAACTATCATGTGATTGAAGATTAAGATCAAGATGACAAGTTTCATGGTTATCATTATTATTTAAAGCATACGTGTCATCACAATAATCATCATAGATAGGAGGCATGTTTTCATCATAGTAAATTTGCTCATCAAAGCTTGGGGCACTAAACATATCATCTTCATCAAACATAGCATCCCCAAGCTTGTGGCTTTGCATATCATTAGCATCATGGATATTCAAGGAATTCATACTAACAACATTGCAATCATGCTCATCATATAAATATTTAGTGTCGAACATTTTAATGCATTCTTCTTCTAGTACTTTAGCACAATTTTCCTTTCCATCATACTCACGAAAGATATTAAAAAGATGAAGCGTTTGAGACAAACTCAATTCCATTTTTTTGTAGTTTTCTTTTATAAACTAAACTAGTGCTAAAACAAGAAACAAAAAGATCCAATTGCAAGATCTAAAGATATACCTTCAAGCACTCACCTCCCAAGAACGGGCGCTTAAAAGAGCTTGATGTCTACTACACAACCTTCTTCTTGTAGACGTTGTTGGGCCTGCAAGTGCACATGTTTGTAGGACAGTAGCAAATTTCCCTCAAGTGGACGACCTAAGGTTTATCAATCCGTGGGAGGCGTAGGATGAAGATGGTCTCTCTCAAGCAACCCAGCAAACAAATAACAAAGAGTCTCTTGTGTCCCCAACACACCCAATACAATGGTAAATTGTATAGGTGCACTAGTTCAGCGAAGAGATGGTGATACAAGTGTAATATGGATGGTAGATATAGGTTTTTGTAATCTGAAAATATAAAAACAGCAAGGTAACAAGTGGTAAAAGTGAGCACAAACGGTATTACAATGCTAGGAAACAAGGCCTAGGGTTCATATTTCACTAGTGCAAGTTCTCTCAACAATAATAACATAGATAGATCATATAACAATCCCTCAACATGCAACAAAGAGTCACTCCAAAGACACTAATAGCGGAGAACAAACGTAGATATTATGGTAGGGTACGAAACCACCTCAAAGTTATTCTTTTGGATCGATCTATTAAAGAGTTAGTACTAGAATAACACCTTAAGACACAAATCAACCAAAACCCTAATGTCACCTAGATACTCCATTGTCACCTCAAGTATCCATGGGCATGATTATACGATATGCATCACACAATCTCAGATTCATCCAACCAACACAAAGTACTTCAAAGAGTGCCCCAAAGTTTCTACCAGAGAGTCAAGAAAATGTGTGTCAACCCCTATGCATAGGTTCATGGGCGGAACCCGCAAGTTGGTCACCAGAACATACATCAAGTTGCACGTGATATCCCATTGTCACCACAGATAAACACGGCAAGACATACATCAAGTGTTCTCAAGTAAAGACTCAATCCGATAAGATAACTTCAAGAGGGGAAACTCAATTCATCACAAGAGAGTAGAGCGGGAGAAACATCATAAGATCCAACTACAATAGCAAAGCTCGGGATACATCAAGATCGTGCCATAGAGGGAACACGAGAGAGAACACGAGAGAGAGAGATCAAACACATAGCTATGGTACATACCCTCAGCCCCGAGGGTGAACTACTCCCTCCTCGTCATGGAGAGCGCCGGGATGATGAAGATGGACACCGGTGATGGGTTCCCCCTCCGGCAGGGTGCCGGAACAGGCTCCCGAGAGGTTTTTGGTGGCTACAGAGGCTTGCGGCGGCGCAACTCCCGATCTATCTTCTGTTCTGGAAGTTTTACGATACGTAGGTATATATGGGTGCAGGGGGTACGTCGGTGGAGCAACAGGGGGCCCACGAGAGGTGGGCGCGCCTAGGGGGCGCCTCCCACCTCGTGACGGCCTCTTTGTTCCTTGGAGTAGGGTCCAAGTCTCCTGGATCACGCTCGGTGATAAAATCACGTTCGAAGGTTTCATTCCGTTTGGACTCCGTTTGATATTCCGCTTTCTTCAAACACTGAAATAGGCAAAAACAGCAATTTCGACCGGGCCTCCGGTTAATAGGTTAGTCCCAAAAGTAATATAAAAGTGGAAAATAAAGCCCAATATTTCCCAAAACAGTAGATAATATAGCATGGAGCAATCAAAAATTATAGATACGTTGGAGACGTATCAGAACCCGTTGTCATCGGTGTGGTGCCACTGCTGCAAATCACGCAGAGTCATCCGTCGCGTCTCAACCACAATCCTCAACCCTGGCCGAGTCTTATACAAATGCCCGAATCATGGGGTAATAATATGTTTAAGTGTTGTTCTGCTACTTTCAGTTGCTGATTTTTTTAATAGTTTGGTTGATGATCTTCCAATTTGATTCGTGCAGAAAAGGGAAGATTCATGTGATTTGTATTTTTGGGAAGTTGCTGATGTGGGGGAATGTGCAACTATGCTGATTATTTGGTTAGCCAAGGAATCCCAATACCAACAGGTTGGGGTGTTGGAAAAGTAACTGAAGGAATGACAGAACAGGAAGATGTAGAGCAGAAGCTTAAAGATGTGGTACCTCTGATCATGGCCAAGCAATAGCTGTTGAACAGCCTTGACATCAATGAGGAGATGAAAGAGCTTGTGAAGATAAGGGGAAAAATCGATGTGCTCTCTAGGATGATTGTCTCTTTATTTGCACTCATGATGTATTCAGTGCCTATGACATGAGCACTTTGTTGAAACTAGTAATGAATGAAACCTGTTTAGCAGGTTGGGTATAGTGTTGTGAACATCTAATGATTTCTGTTAACGAAAATTGGGGGTATCCCCTTTTTCTCATAAATAAATAAATAAATAGCAGAGGCCCTTTTGCTGATAAATAAATAAATTAGTAGAGGCCGTGTGGGGTCAGCTTTGTTCCCATTCGAAGACGTCGAGCAAATTTTAGTCCAACAGCAAACTATGTCGTGCTAAACTCCAGCTGGAAGGCCTGGAGCTCAATGTTCCATTCTGCAACCCTCCCGACGGCGTTAGGGATTTATAGTACCTTCTTCGGAGGATACACCGATACGACCTTGATGGGGTGGCCTTGGAAATGATGACGCAATTTCCTAGATGTGACGAGGAACGCGAGCAGGAGTTTCTGCTGCATGACGAAGTACACTGGATGCTCGATGAGAGGTGAGGAGTCCGGGGCGCCTTGCTCCATCGGGGGTGCGAGGGGTCGTGAGGCTCGAATGACGATGAAGCAGTGAGGTCCACATGAATATTACCCCGGGGCAGCAAAGGTTGCATAGCCTCCTGGTGGCCGCTTTCCCTCAAGCCCATGCTGGCGGGCCCCTCTTCGACCGCCAGATGCGCCGCGCTGGACGAGTGGGGAGTGGCCGCCAAGTAGAGCACCAGGGTTCATGCGGGCGGGGTGCTACCATGACAGGCGGGCTCGTGAGGTCTTCGAAGGCCGCCTCAGCTTCCGGGGTCCACTCGAACGCGCCCTTCTTCATCATCTCGAAGAAAGGGAGGACGCGCTCACCAAGCTTCGAGATGAAATTCCCCAAGGAGGTTACGCACCCTGCGAGCTTCTGCATGTCCTTGAGGGTCTGAGGCGGGCTCATCGGCTCTATCACCTTGACCTTCTTGGGGTTGGCTTCGATCCCTCTGTGCAACACCAGGAAGCCCAGCAGCTTGTCGAACGTGACCCCGAACACACACTTCTCCGGATTGAGCTTCAGGTTGATGCTCTAGAGCTTACCGAGCGTTTCTTCCAGGTCTTTGATCAGGGTCCTTGCTTCCCGCGACTTAACCAAGATGTCATCGACGTATGCATCTGCGTTCCTCCCCAACTGCAACCCGAGCGCTATGTGCATCAGTCACTAGAAAGTGGCGCGGGCTTTCCGTAGCTCTAAGGGCTTGCAAGTGTAGGAGTACACACCGCACGGGGAGATGAAATCTGTATTTTCGACGACTTCTGTCGCCATCTTGATTTGATGATACCCCGAGAAAGCATCCAAGAAGCATAGCAAATCGCACTCGGCTGTGGAGTCCACGATCTGGTCGATACGTGGGAGCGTGAAAGGATCCTGAGGGCAAGCCTTGTTGAGACTAGTGAAGTCAACGCGCATGCGCTCCTTCCTGCCTTTCTAGGGGACAATCACATGATTCGTCAACCAATCCCGATGCCGCACCTCCTGGATGATGGCGGCCTCATGGAGCTTGCCGACCTCCTGGACGATAAACGCCCGCTTCTCTTATGCCTGACGCCGCACTTTTTGCTTCACCGGGCGCATGGTAGGGCGCACCATCAGGTGATGTTCAATTACCTCCCTCGAGACACTAATCAAGTCTGACACTTCCCACGCAAATACCTCTTTGTTGGCCCTTAGGAATGCCACCAACGCCTCCTCCCGATCAAGAGGAAGGCCCACACCAATGGTGAAGGTGGGGCCCGGTCTCCCGGTGTCAACAGGCACCTACTTCATCTCGGCCCGGTCCTAAGAGAACAACTACTTCTTGTTTGCAGGCGCGACCTCCTGAGACATCGTTGCGCCCGCGGTGGCAGGGCACAAAGCAGCCGCGGCCATGTAGGGAAGCTTGAGGGCCGGAACACATCCTTTGTATACCCGACCACTATGATGATGTTGCTGCTGCCCAGCATCTTGACGACGTTGTAGCCCGGATGGGTGGCAGCCACGAACTTGGCGAGGGCCGGATACCCCAAGATGGCATTGTATGGGAGGCCAATATGGGCAACGTCAAAGTCAATGAGCTCGGTGTGGTAGTTTAACGTGTGCCGAAGGTGACAGGGAGGCGTATCTGCCCCAGGGGAGTGGCCGAGCCCTTTACCTCCCCTGAGAAAAGCTGGGTGGGAGGAGTTGATCGTACGACGCTTGCAGAAAGTCGAAGGTTTCCATCGAGAGGACGTTCAGGCTGGTGCCTCCGTCGATGAGGGTCTTGGTCACCGCGACGTTGCTAATGGCGGGCATGCACAACATGGGGAGGGCAGTCGCCACGGTCGTGGCCTTGGGGTGATCTCTAGAGTCAAAGGTGATGGCGGTCTCAGGCCTGGCGTGACCCTGCGCTACCCCACATTGCGGCCGGGCTGTACCTTGCTGACGGAGAAGCTGCTTGAGGTGGCGGCCAGACGCCGGTGCCTGCAATCTGCCGATGATGCACGCGACCACGTGGGGCACCAGAGCCACGAAGTGTGTGATGAACTGGTCGCAGAGTTCCTCCAAAGAGGAGATCGAGGCGCGTGGGAGGCCGCGGAGCTAGGACCGAGGAGCCTCCATGAGGGCCAGGGGGAACTAGTTCTCCATGGCCTTGTCGTTTCCGCCCGCTGCCTCGATGGCCTGCACGTATGACCAGAGGAGCCCTTCCGGGTTCGCGACACCGTCGTACCGCGGGGTCAACATCGGCTTGAACTTCTCAGGCCATTGCACTCGTCGTGGATCGGGGGTGAAAGCCGGGCAGCCCGGGGCGCTCCCGTATGCCTCGGGTGGCCACACCTGGATGGCCGCGCCCGCCATGGGGGCTTTGAGGCCAGGACGAAGCGCAGTCGATGGAGGAGAAGATTTCGACACGCCCCTACTTGGCGTGCCAAATGTCAGATTCAGGGCTCCGCAGACACAAGAAAGTTTCTAACTCTTGGGCGTGTGCGAAGATCTCAACCTCTCAAGCTGCCGATCTGGCCTAGCCAGCGCTCCTCCCCACCGACTGGGCATTGCCCCATGGTGAGAGCCCAGCCCAGCGCCCAACTATTCAGCCCGTTCTATTTTTTTCCTACTGCTGCGATTTTTGCATTTATCCAGAGAACACTTGTTTTTACAGAAAAGTTCATTCTATTGGAGATATGCCCTAGAGGCAATCATGTGATGATGATATTTCCATATGTATTCATTATTCCTTTGTATTGTCCTTGAACATCATCAATGATATGTATCAATAAGTATGTGACTTGTTTGTGGAACTATGTATTGTATGATGATTGTTTTAATGGTCCCTAGTTGATAAGGTTATGCGGACACATATCCTTGACTAGTATATGACTCAGTTGATGACTATGTTTCACAAGTCATGTGCATGGAGATGCTAAACCGATAGTATGGGCTCGGGGATGGATATCATCGAGTTTGCAGACCCACTTCGAGACACAGCAAGATATAGTCATCTTTTAGTCTCAAGTGCAATGTCTATGCCATGTCCTAGACCTAAGGTCCTCGCATGTTCTCGGGATGAGGATCGACTCACTTAGGGTCTATCAAACGCTACTCCGTAACTGGGTAGTTATAAAGGTAGCTTTCGGGTGAGTCGTGAGACATGCCGCGAGACATGGTTGACCAAGATGGGATTTGCCCCTCCTATTTGGAGAGATATTCTCTGGGCCCTCTCGAGTGATCAGATTCGGAAAGCATGTCCATGCGACTTGGGTTAAGTGTTAACCCAGTTTGCGAATCTGTATCATGGTATCGAGAAGAGAGGTCGAGCTATCACAAGGGTGACAAGTACTCGCCTTGAGCTCGACAACAAATATCGTGAGGCAAAAGGAATGTTGCATATGCCACATTGTTGAGGTTCGTCAAACGACTTTACGCCCACATGGGAGTTGGCACGTTCTGCTAGGAGCCGCTACCAACTATCGACTCTGGTCGTGTCCATGTGTACGTGAACCTATAGGGTCGCATACTTAAGGGGCTGCAGCCCATTCGGATTGGATCCGAGTGGAAAAATGGATGTGGACTCCTAGTGGGCTCAAGTGTTGAGCCCACCTCAGAGGTCTATATAAAGGGGAGTGGGCCCAGCACTTAGGGATGATCCAATCGAACCCTGCTTAGCCACCGCCACTCCCCACGCCCATGCCGTGCGACCAGACCTAGCAGTTCGCCGCTCGACGCTGCTCCCCATACGTGTGGATACCTTGGAGGCATCGCAACTGTGGTGCTTGGACAAACCGTTCGAGGGAACCGCAAGGTGCCGTTCACGGGAGATCACCGTTCACGAGGAGGAGACGGCCCGGGAGATCGGCTACACGCATCACCAACTCTACTTCCGCTAAGGTGACTGCGCGTCTAGTGGTAAACTCGATCCCGTGATCTATTTCCAGCAGCATGATCTTGGGTGCGCGGTAGAAAATTTTATTTGGCGCTAGTGTAGCGTACCGCGTGTTCCAACACATTCTTGGATGTTTTACAATCATTTTATAGTCATTTATATCATTTTTTGGTACTAATGTATTGACATAGTGTCAAGTGCCAGTTGCTGTTTTCTGCAGGTTTTTTACGTCGCAGGAAATCAATACCAAACGGAGTCCAAACACAGCGAAACTTTCTGTGGATATTTTGGACCAGAAGACATCCAGTGGGCCGGAGAAGCACCTGGGGGTGCTCCGAGGGGAGCACAACCCACCAGGGGATGCATGGAGGCCCAGGCGCACCCAGGTGGGTTGTGCCCACCTCGGTGGCCTCCCGCACCGCCTCTTTGCTCTATAAATACCCAAATATTCCAGAAACCCTAGGGATGTTGACGAAAATCAATTCCATCCGCCGCAAGTTCCAGAAACCGCAAATCTAATACATACACCATCATGAAGGGGTTCATCATGCCCATTGGTGCCTCTCTGATGATGCGTGAGTAGTTCTTTGTAGACCTACGGGTCCGTAGATAGTAGCTATATGGCTTCCTCTCTCTCTTTTGATTCTCAATACAATTGTCTCTTGGAGATCCATATGATGTAACTCTTTTTGCGATGTGTTTGTTGGGATCCAATGAACTTTGAGTTTATGATCAGATCTACCTTTTTATCCATGAAAGTTATTTGAGTCTTCTTTGATCTCTTATATGCATGATTGCTCATAGCCTTGTATTTCTTCTCCGATATTTGGGTTTTGTTTGGCCAACTTGATCTATTTATGTTGCAATGGGAAGAGGTGCTTTGTGATGGGTTCGATCTTACGGTGCTTGATCCCAAAGGATGTAAGGGGAACCGACACGTATGTATCGTTGCTATTAAGGATAACAAGATGGGCTCTATTTCTACATAAATAGATCTTCTCTACATCATGTCATCGTTCTTATTGCATTACTCCGTTTCTCCATGAACTTAATACACTAGATGCTTGCTGGATAGCGGTCGATGTGTGGAGTAATAGAAGTAGATGCAGGCAGGAGTCGGTCTACTAATCTTGGACGTGATGCCTATATAATGATCATTGCCTGGATATCGTCATGATTATTTGAAGTTCTATCAATTGCCCAATAGTAATTCGTTTACCCATCGTTTGCTATTTTTCTCGAGAGAAGCCACTAGTGAAATCTACGGGCCCCGGGTCTCTTCTTTATTATATTTGCCTTTGCGATCTATTTTTATTTTCTTTTATTTTCAGATCTATCAAACCAAAAATACAAAAGTACCTTGCTGCACTTTATTTTAGTTGGCATTCGATCTATCAAATTATTACAACTTTACCCCATCCTTTTGCAAATTTCTGGCGCATTTACCCGAAAGGACTAAGCGGTAGCTCTGCATGCCTCTCATTTTCCTGTGCCTTTGTGTGCATGACATACCCTAAAATAATTAAAACAGTGGCTAATATAACTATTAAATTCTTTTAAAAAATAAACAAATACAAACCTATTTTATTAAAGTGCCTTATTATTTGTGGTAGTGGCCTAATTAATAATACTAGTTTAGGGGCTAGTGTTGCATTTTATAAAACAAAAAATAAAATAACACTAAAAACAAAAACTATTCAAAGAAAAGAAAAGAAGGCAAAAGAACAAAATTGGAAAAGGCCCATGCCCCCCTAGGGCCTCGGCCCACCCGACTCAGCCGACCCAGCCAGCCCAACCCCGCCCTTCGATCGTCTTACACTACTTGAGCGATCGTGCACCGTGGCTAACCCCGACCACCTCGCCGACAGCGCCGACGAGGGGATAAGGGAGCTGGCTCCACGCCCCCTCGGGCTTCCCTCCCACTCGCCCCTGCCACCACACTCACCCTCTCCCTCCCATGCTCTCCCCCAGACTCCCGCAACCGCAGTCGTTGCCACCGTGAACGCCGGCGCCCACGTGCCCGCCGAGCACCCCCCCCCCCCCCCCCGAGCGTGACAACTACGTGCGCCGCCGTCCTGATTCTGGCGTTGGAACCAGCCGGAAGCGATCGCGCCCTCTTGAACAAACCTCGACCACGCATTCGATCTCCGGAGCTGCGCTGAGTCGCTCCGTCACCCTCATACGCTGCTAAACTCTCACCGGCCATCTTGAGCCGACCGGTGAGTGCACCGTCCAGCCCCTCCCCCCTCTTGCCTCCTCGTAAGCCATAGCCAACCTCGCTGTAGAAATGTGCCCCTGCTCGCTTGGCCACGCTGCTGCGCACGCCGACCATGTCCATTGCCGGCCCGAGCATGCCTGTCCGCACTCACCGCACGTGCTCGCGCACCCCGGTCGCGCCCGGAGCCCCACGCTCACCTACAGCCTCTCGCCGCTGCCGCCTCAAGCCGCGCGCCCCTCTCGCTACTGTCCTTGGCGACGGAAGTGCTAGCCGCCGCTGCCACGAGCAGCGCCGCCTGCCCGCCTACTGTCGTACCCGCTGCTGCCCTACGCGCCTGCTCGCGCTCCTGCCGCCCGCAGACCCGCGTAGCTCGCGCCCCAGACCTCGCCCACTCCCGTGTCCCGCATCATAGGCTTCGGCCTTGCCCGTTCTAACCCTCTGCCTCGCTCGACGCCGATGACATTCTGGTCGTCCCCGTCGTTGACTGTCATCACCATTGCGTGCGCTACGCCGGGCCACACCCGTAGGTCCACACCGCGGGTCTGAAGGCCCACTGTGGCCATTTTCCAGCCGGCTCCAGGCGTCGCCGCCGGCACACCACCGCAACCGCTGACGTGGCCGACCGGGGTCACCATGATGGGTCGCTGACCGGTGGCCCCAGTGGCTCCCGCTCGCCCCCTTGACCGGGTTGACCAAGCCAACCCTGCTGACTGGGTGGCCTTTGTCCCTGACATGTGGTCCCCACGCACTTAATTAAGATGGTGTTAAAAATAAACCTAATCTGTTAACTAACCAGGCACTGATAGGTGGGCCCTACTAACTAATTAACTTAATTAGTTAAATTTAACCTTTGTTAACTAAATATGTCTATGACAGGTGGGTCCCCTATTTCAGTTTTGACCAGTCAACGTCCTGTTGACTCCTGACCTCATGCTGACGTCATTATTCCTTTTCTGTCGAATTTAATAATTATGAAATTGGAGAATATTATTAAATCTTAAAGAATTAATATAAAATTATTTGTAACTCACATGAAAATAATTTATGTATGAAAGTTGCTAAAAAAATCCGACGAATCCGAATATGCCGTATGTTCATCTGTCACATGCCCCTAGAATAGCGAACATTTAACCTTCCCCTCTCTTTCATCTGTACAAAAAATGCAAACTCCGAGAAAACATTCCCGGATGTTTCCCCCCTAGGCTGGTATCGTGCAGTACTGTGTTAGGTCACACATAACTACTGTTGATGCCACTGTGATCGACTACGTCACTGATGACTCTTCTTCCTTTTCAGCAGAGCTTCCAGTTAAGCAAACCCCCCTTGATCATTCTGATATCGCCCATTGCATTCTCTCTCATGCTTGCATTAGATTTTGCTACTGTAATTGATTGCTCCTATTCTGATGCATAGCATGCTTTTTGCAATCTGTTCTTGTACCTTACCTGCTTATCCTAAACTACTTAGTATATGTTTGATAGTAATCCATCAGTGACCCCTCACCTTGTCCCAGTTGCCCCGGCTTGATGATCGATGACTCGATCAACGTGATCAACGTCTAGAGCCCGACACATCACCTCACACCCCTTAGTTATGCGACTATGCAGAGTTACTATCAAGTGTCGAGGGTGATACCTCGTACAACACTTCTGATAGATCTATGTAGTATAGTTAATCATCCATGGTCTATCAAGGGTGATTCCTCCTTCACCACTCTCGATACGACTTTGTCGTGCAACACCTCAACTGTGAACCTCAAGGGTAATTCCTCCATATTCACCTTGATGGTTACATCGAGAAGGAATCCATTGAGGGTGATTCCTCAGATTTCCCCCGTGATGTTATGGACACACGGTTACCTTGGCTTTACCCAGGCCCATGTTAAAGACGGGTCAGCCCTGAGGGGTACCCGCAAGATATATGAAGTCGGGTTGACGGGGGTAACTGCGAGAGTTACTGTTACCACGGGACTGAAGGGACATGTTGTACCAGCCCAGTAGAGGTGGACCTAAGTTCCCGACAGTCTTCGGATAGTCGGGTTGACCTAGAGGGTACCATTGAGATGATTATGAGGCACGACCAGGTAGGTAGACCACCCTAGAGAGAGAGGGTTGGGCCTGGCCCTTGCCGTATTTCCTCGAGATGGGGCGACGCGGTCACATGATCGTGAGTCTCTATTTGTCTCCGTGAGCTCCCAATACACTAAGGATTTGGGTATTTGATCTGAGTTGGCCACTGGCCTATACGCACTAACCGCCACACGGGAACATATATGGGCACTCAGCGTCACACGTTTCTTCCAAAAGCTCTGTCAAACGTCCAGTTCAGCATTGTGACAGGCCGGATCGCGCCATCTAGGCAGGGGTGGTGCTAGTATCCCCCTGCGCACAATGACTCAAAGTGCAATGGGCTATGGGCCCAAGACCCCAGAGTCCATAGGATGTAGACCGGCAAGGACCTCTCTACGGAGCCTAGGTAGGACTACGACTTGTTGAACTGCTGAGGCCGGGCATGACCTAGGAAAGTGTGTCCAGCCAGAGTAATCAAGTGTGTTGGGTAATGTGGTGCACTACTAGAGGGAAGTTATCTATTCAAATAGACGTGTCCATGGTAATGGATGCTCGGAGTTTTATCCCGATCTATTACAACTAGAAATGGATACTTGAGACATGAGATGGATATGTTGGCTCTAGGATTGCTTTCTCAAAGGATTTGAGGAAGGATCTATGGGCATTAATACTACAACATGTTTGTTAATTATAAAATGTTGTTTTGTACTCTTCTGAATGTTGCAAGATGCTTCAAGATACTAGTATTCGATAGGCTAGGCCTTCCCTTCTCTTCTGGCATTCTACAGTTTAGTCCACAGATACATCCCTCCCTTGATACCAATGCATACCTAGTATAGATCTGATGCTTGCAAGTACTTTGGATGAGTACTCACGGTTGATTTGCTACCTCTTTTCCCGTATACCCGGCTGCTGTGACCAGATGGCGAATCCCAGGAGCGAGATGCCACTGACGACGGATACTACTACCCCGACGGAGCCTACTTCTGCATGGATATCGCTACGACTAGGAGTAGTTAGGAGGTCCTAGGCAGGAGGCCTTGCCTTTTCGATTTGTATCATGTTTGTGCTTGCCTTCTTAAGGCAGTCTTATTTAACTTATGTCTGTACTCAAATATTATTGCTTCCACTGACTCGTTTGTATTCGAGCTTCTATATTCGAGCCCTCTGGCTTGCAATATAAAGCTTGCATGATTTTAATTTGTGTCTAGAGTTGTGTTGTGATATCTTCCCGTGAGTCCCTGATTTTGATCATACACATTTGCGTGTACGATTAGCGTTTGATTGAATCGGGGGCGTCACAAACTGACATCGCTTGCATGTGGGCCAAACACATGTATGGAGATGTGTGGTTGTGATGTTTGAATACCTAATATATATGCACAACTTTGATGTGGCACCTGCCTCGGAAACCTTTAAGTCCCCCACACGAAGCAAGGTTCATGACGCGCAGTATATGCTGGCCCCTCCCATCTTCGATGCGTAAGATATACTGCTACCGTAACACAACCCAAGACTAATCCTCCTTGTTCGTCAAATTACTTTCTCGTTGTGTCATATTAGATGGACGACAACCTCGCGGGCCCATGGAGGGAAGCAACGCAGGCGAGTGAGTGACAACCAATGTCTGCACGCGGCCCAAAGAGGTGTTGGTGATGTTTTTAATACCCAATATGCACAACTTCTTTGTGACACCTGCCTCAGAAACCGAAAAGTCCCCACACATAGCGAGATCGTTCATGACGTGTGTGTAGTATGTGCTTCCCCCTCCTCCCATCTTTGACGCTTACTATATACTAATTATTGGGGAACGAAGTATTTCCAAAAAATTGCCTACGATCATGCAAGATCTATCTAGGAGAAGCATAGCAACGAGCGGGGAGAGTGTGCCCATGTACCCTCGTAGACCGAAAGCGGAAGCGTTAAGTAACGTGGTTGATGTATTTGAACGTCTTCGCGATCCAACCGATCAAGTACCGAACGCACGGCACCTCCGTGATCTGCACACGTCCAGCTCGGTGACGTCCCTCAAACTCTAGATCCATCTGAGGCCGAGGGAGAGTTTCGTCGGCACGACGGCGTGTTGACGGTGATGATGAAGTTACCGATGCAGGGCTTCGCCTAAGCAATAAGACAATATGACTGAGGTGGAAAACTGTGGAGGGGGGCACCGCACACGGCTAAGAAATCAACTTGTGTCTCTTTGGGGTGCTCCCCTCCCCCGTATATAAAGGAGGGAGGGAGGAGGCGGCCGGCCTAGGGGGTGCGCCAAGCATAGGGAGTCCTACTAGGACTCCCAAGTCCTAGTAGGATTCCCTTTCCTATTCGGAGTAGGAGAGAAGGAAAGAGAGGGAGAGGGAGAAGGAAAGGGGGGCCGCGCCCCCACCCCTTGTCCAATTTGGTTTGGGCTGGGGGGAGGCGCGCGCCACCTCTTGGCCTTCTCCCCTCTCTCCACTAAAGCCCAATAAGGCCCATTACTTCGCCTGGCGAATTCCCGTAACTCCCCGGTACTCTGAAAAATACACGAATCACTTGGAACCTTTCCGATGTCCGAATATAGCCTTCCAATATATGAATCTTTAGCTCTCGGCCATTTCGAGACTCCTCATCATATCCGTAATCTCATCCGGGACTCCGAACAACCTTCAGTACATCAAATCACATAAACTCATAATACCAATCGTCATCGAACGTTAAGCGTCCGGACCCTACGGGTTCGAGAACTATGTAGACATGACCGAGACACATCTCCGGTCAATAACCAATAGCGGAACCTAGATGCTCATATTGGCTCCTACATATTCTATGAAGATCTTTATCGGTCAAACCGCACAACAACATACGTTGTTCCCTTTGTCATCGGTATGTTACTTGCCCGAGATTCGATCGTCGGTATCAACATACCTGTTCAATCTCGTTATCAGCAAGTCTCTTTACTCGTTCCGTAATGCATCATCCCGTAACTAACTCATTAGTCACATTGCTTGCAAGGCTTATAGTGATGATCATTACCGAGAGGGCCTAGAGATACCTCTCCGATGCACGGAGTGACAAATCCTAATCTCGATCTATGCCAACCCAACAAACACCTTCGGAGACACCTGTAGAGCATCTTTATAATCACCCAGTTACGTTGTGACGTTTGATAGCACACACGGTGTTCCTCCGGTATTCGGGAGTTACATAATCTCATAGTAAGAGGAACATGTATAAGTCATGAAGAAAGCAATAGCAATAAAACTTAACGATCACAATGCTAAGCTAACGGATGGTTCTTGTCCATCAGATCATTCTCTAATGATGTGACCCCATTCATCAAATGATAACACATGTCTATGGCTAGGAAACATAACCATCTTTGATAAACAAGCTAGTCTGATCACGGGATCAGAATAATATTCTAATCACAACCTGAACTGCCTGAGTAACGCGTCTGAACTTCCCTCTGTACAAACCCGACCTTTAGGCTATCTTCGCAACCATGGCTTCCCTCGCGAATATTCTGGTTAGTCATGTTCTATATGATTTTATGTAATCTAAAAATGTTTTTTAGCAACTAAATATCGGTTTTAAATAGGAATCTCGCTCGTTGGCCGATTTTGCTCTTAGGTCGTGATGAAATTGCGTTTTTTGCAATTTTACTGCCTGCGTTGTTCGACCTGAACTTCTCCCAGTGCTAGGTTTAACTTCCGCCAACATTTGCCCAAATGGGGCTTGCAATATACCGTTGGAAAGCTATGGACACTAGTATCATGACCCAAGTTAATTTTTTAGCAAAATGTAAGCGGTTTAAGAGCAGTTTTGAAAACTGTTTTTCTTCATACAAAAAATGTGAATCGTATTTTTGATCGCATTTCTAAACCATTTATTGGAATGAGCAATATAATATGGCGTTGAAAAGCTGCTGCAAAACCGCTCCTTCCACATGTTGAAAGTTTTACCTAATTCCCTATGGTGAAAGAGTAATATGGAAAAACGTAAAATTTCGCAAACTGAACAGCCGAGTTTGTATTTTTGATGTCATTTCTAAACGGCTAATCCAATTGAGGCATATGATACGGCGTTGGAAAGCTTATGAAAGTGCGCTACTTTTTCACGTTGAAATTTTTTGCTAATTTTTAACGGTATAAGAGCAATTTAGAAAACGGTACAAATCCTACCGAGTTCGTATTTTCGAGTTGATTTTTAACCGTGCGTCCGAATGCAGCAAATAATATGGAGTTGGAAAGCTTGAACAAATGCGAAACGTTTTGGTATGTATTGTTTCTCCTAATTATTTAGGGTTTTAAGTCAGTTTAGAAAATGGGAAAAACATATTTTCGCTGTATTTTCTACAAACTTTATCAGAATGGAGCAAATAATATACCGTTGAAAAGCTACGAAAAATGCGAAACTTTTTCATGTTGACGACTTTCTCTGATTCCTAACCCTTTTCAAGTAGAAAACGGCGAGATCATTTGTTTTGCCTTTATCGCGAAACAGATTCGTCAAAAATGCATCGGATAAGGCTGAACTTCCTCATTTTTACAACACACACCAGAACAAAGAGCACACAGACACAACCCTGGGCACATTGTGCTTGAGAATTTCCATCCCGGGCACATGGTGCTTGAGAAGGACACTGTAGAGGCGAGGAGAAAATTTTCCAACCCATGTCCCTCTAGCCCCAAGTTTATCTTTTTTTTTGTAAATTATGTGTTCTTTTTACCACTCGTTACCTACTAGTTTTATCTCAAAAAGTAGCTGGGCAATTATGCACATGTTTGCAAATTCGCATACATGCCATTAGAGCAACAAAAAAATTACACATAAAATATCACTTTTCACTATGAAAAAAGCTCCATTTTTACATGTCGAAGTCTTCACATGTACTTACATAAAAACAACTCTAAAAAAGCTCCATTTTCTCATGGCGTAATAACAACAGCAGCTCTTATTGACATACAAGAATAGTTTGTAGGCAAACTTTTGTACCTTGTTGAACACAATGTAAGTGAAGCAAAAAATTCACCTAAAACCTGAGACAAAATGCATCATACAAGTGCAGAATAAACAGTTAAGAAGAGACTAGTCCCCCTTTGCTCACATGGGCGGAGTTGCATGGCCTGAGGTGGCGAAGTTGAACGGCCAGTGCGTTGCTCACCTCTTCTCTTTGTGGTGAGTGTTTTTTGAACTCCTTTGGTAGTCGTACATGAACTTCTCGCGAACCAATATGTTCATAACATGAAAAATATCTCGCATGCACCAAAAACAAAACGGAGAACAAAATTCCTATGCATATATATCGCTAGGAGGTCAACTTGTACATATATTATTGAACTGGCAAAATTATTGTCAGCGAAACGCCTCACATTTAAATCAAGTTTGATGCTCATACAAAAAGAAATAATGAAGAATTTAGTCTATGAAGCAGACCATCAAACAGAGCAAACTATTAAGCTGCTTTTTTTACCCCACTAGGAGTTCTCTAGCTAAAACCAAAAAGGATCTTATCCTTCTGAGCAACGAACATGCAATCTCCAACTCACCATTTTTCTTTTCGTCTTCTTCCTTGTGTGCCCAAATCCCAAGATCTACTGCTTCTAGCAACTTCTTTTGTAAAATAAAATCAAAACCAAACATAAGTAGATTGGCCTTCAGAATGGATTTGGCTGTAGTACACAGAAAAATGCTCTGACGGGATCCATTTATTCAGAGAAGTAAGTATACAGGAAGAGAAAATACATGCTCTCTATTACGGTTAGACAAACAGCAACAAGAGAAAGCCAACAACATAGCCGGACTCTAGGAGGGTGACGAGCATGTACACCACCGCACTCCAAATTGCTCGACCTCAAGAAGAAAGAACACGCAGCATGCGAAGGTCAGCCGGACTACAGCCTTGACCTCCCTTCAAGATGGTCACCACGACAACTCTGCAGTCATTCCGCATGGTGCCGAGCTGATCTTTTGAATGCCACCGAAGTGCAAAAATTTGAAGTGTCGACCATAAAAATTTAGAGTAATTTGAATTGCAGGAACATTATAGCCATGTTGTGTCCATTGATTGAGGACTATAGGACGAGAAGGTGTCGAAGATGCAGCAAGCAGTTCAAGTAGTACCGAGCGCATGCAAAGATCAAGCCACCAAAACCTGAACTCGACCTTGTTTTGCAGAAGAACGAGAGAGCTCAACAAAGTTGTCTCACATGGTGCTTCACCTGTGGAGAGGTTCAAAGCGGCCTCCACGAGAAGTTCAACATGGCAATGGGCGAAGCAGTTGGGGGTCGAGAGGAGGCTGGTGGTTGGCCACGGCGGTGCACCGCCAGTGTGTCGTCGGTGGTGGCGGGTAGCACGGCAAGGGAGAGAGAAATCGAGGCGCTTCGTGGCCGGGCGGGCAGGAGCGCACATGGCAGGAGGTCGTCGCCGGGAGGAGGAGCTAGGCGAGGCTGGGAGGCACGGCGCGCACTGTAGGCAAAGGCGCGGCCGTGTTCGAGAAACGGCGGTATAGCCGTTTCGTGGTGGCGGCAGGCAGTGACGGGATCGGATCCCGGGGCGGAGGTGGCACAGTTGTTGGATTCGGGGACGGGAGTGGCCCAACGGCCGGATCCAGGGACGGTGGCGGCGCAGGTACCGGATCCCGGGGAGGGAGCGGCGCGGCGACCGGATTTGGGACCGGTGGCGGTGAGGCGGCTGGTTCCCGAGGAAGGGGAAGGGGAGGCGCAAGAGGAATCGAGGCAGAGGAGGCATAGGTGGGGTTTTTTTTTCTTCACGGGTTCGGGAGTTCGGAGGGCTCATGGGCCCTTATAGAGTTGATCGTGATCGAATAAGTATTCTCGATCACAACCTGAATCGCCTGAGTAACGCGTGCTGAACTTCTCTCTCAGACGAACCCGACCTTCGGGCTATCTTCGCGAATCGTGCCTTATACCGCGAAGTTTTTCCGTTAGTCGTGTTCCATGTGATGTAAGTGTAATCTTCAAACAATTTTTAGCAACTAAATACTCGCTTAGATAGGAATCTCGCTCATAGGCGGATTTTGCACTTTCTGTCGTGAAGAACTCGCGTTTTTTGCGATTTTACTGCCTGAGTTGTTCGACCTGAACTTCCCCCTGTGCTAGGTTGAACTTCCCGTAACATTGCCCCAATAGGGCTTGCTATATACTGTTGGAAAGCTATAGACACGAGTATCATGACCCAAGTTAAATTTTTCGCAAAATGTAAGCGGTTTAAAAGCAATTTTGAAAACCGTTTTTTCTTCACAAAAAAAAACGTGAATCGTAATTTCGATCGCATTTCTAAACCGTTTATCGGAATGAGGCAAGTAATATGGATTTGGAAAGCTGCTGCAAAACCGCTCCTTCCACATGTTGAACGTTTTCTCTAATTCTCTACAGTTAAAGAGTAATTTAGAAAATCATAAAATTTCACAAACTGAACAGCAGAGTTCGTATTTTCAATGTCATTTTTAAACGGATAAACCAATTGAGACACATGATATGGCGTTGGAAAGCTTATGAAAATGCGCTACTTTTTCATGTAGAAAGTTTTTTCTAATTTTGAACGGTTTAAAAGTGATTTAGAAAACGGTACAAGTTTCAACGAGTTCGTATTTTCGATCTATTTTTTGTCCCTATGTCCGAATGCAACAAATGATATGGCGTTGGAAAGCTTGAGGAAATGCAAAACTTTTTGGTATATATTATTTCTCCCAATTCCTTACTGTTTTATGTCAGTTTTCAAAATGGCTAAAAACGTATTTTCACTGTAATTTCCACAAACTTTATCGGAATGGGGCAAATAATATACCGTTGAAAAGCTAAGGAAAATGTGAAACTTTCTCATGTTGATGATTTTCAGTGATTCCCTGCCGTTTTCAAGTAATTTGGAAAATGGAGAGATCATTCGTTCTGCCTTTATCGCGAAACAGATTCGTGAAAAATGCATCGCGTGAAGTACCTGAACTTCTCGGTATAAAACCTTGAATTTCACTCTGTTTTTCACGTGATTTTTTTGCCCGTAGCTCTCCATCCACGCATCGGAACACTCACCGGAATTGAGCAAATGATATACCGATGGAAAGCTGCTATACACACGCAACTTTCCCGTGTTGATCACTTGTTCATACTCGCAACGGTTTTAAAAGTTTTTCATCTAAAATTCATTCAGTGTAGTAGTTGAACTTCCTGTTGTTTTCAGTTGAACTTCTGTGACGTATTTTCGCTTGTAATTTTTAAATCCATTCATTAGTGTCACACAAATGATATTCCTTTTGTACAAATCTCTCTCACAATAATTGTTTGAACTTTCTTTGACCGAGGACTTGAACTTACACAAATGATTTCCGTTTTGAAGTAAATTAGAAAATGACGAGATCATGATTTCTGCCTTCATCGCGAATGGAAATACACTGCGTGAAGTAGTTGAACTTCTCGTGCATGTCTGTTCGAACTTCACACTGTTTTTAACGTGTTGTTTTTTGCACTGCGTGAAGTAGTTGAACTTCTAGGACGTGTCTGTTTGAACTTCACTCTGATTTTGACGTGCTGATTTTTTACGTGGTGTTTTTTGCACTACGTGAAGTAATTGAACTTCTGAGGCATCTCTATTTGAACTTCACCCTGTTTCACTTTTTTTGTATTTTTTTCTTATATGAAATTCACACCATGTTGTACGTGAACTTCATACATAAAACTTTTTAGGCTTTTAGTTTTGTATTCTTTTATTCTCTTCTGAAACGCATTGCGTGTAGTAGTTAAACTTCCCGCTATTTTCACCTGGAACTTCATACATTAATTCTGCATAAAAACAAAGAAGAATTTGAGTTTGTCGTATACATCAAACTATTTCGTTTTCTAAATGGAATTGCTCCAAAAATTAAAATGCAAAAAATGACGCTACCTTTTAGCAACGGAAAAAAACTGATTTTTTATAGACATCAAAACCGTTCCATTTTTTCAATTTTTGAACCTCTTTGTATATTTTTAGAAATGGGAAAATATGAGCTTTTGTAATAAATGACGAACTTCCTCGTTATTTCTAACTGGACTTCTTGGTTTTATTCGTTAGTAACGGTAAAATTATGAGTTTTTGTAATAAATATTGAGCTGCTCCATTTTTTGAAATTGAACTTCTTGGTTTATTGTTTTAGTAACGAGGAAAATCTGGATTTTTCATATACATTGAATGATTCTACTTTTTGAAAATAGAACTTCTTGGGTTTTTTCAATCTGGACTTCTTTGGTGTTATCATTTGTAACAGAAAATAATGAAAAAGTAATGATTTTTTTACTACTCTATTTTTAAAAAAAAATAGCTTCCTACAGGATAAAACATACACAAAACTTTTATATATATTGAACTTCTTGTGTGGATTTACATTTTTTTCGCTGGTAGATTAACCTTTTGCATTTTTTGTTTGAACTTCTTTCTTTTTATACGCAAAAAGAAGAAAAGAACTACCCATTGCACGAAGACACACACAACCATTTTTGTGCATGCATGAACGAAAGTGCGCTCCAAACTCGATCATGTATATATGTCATACAAAAAATCTAGCAAATTAAAATGGACACGTAACAATTGAAACACTGCTGGCAACATCTTTTTGCAATGTTTAATATTTTGGATCCTGTAAACCATCATTTTGCCAACTTTATAGTGTTTAAAATTGGACGCTGAGAGGAACAGGGTTCAGGAGGAAGAAGTAAGCAGGGCACGGAAGTTCAGATTGGTCACGAGAAGAAAGTCAGCACCACAAAATTTGGTTTTTTGGCGACGTTGCCCCCTGTAGTTGGGATCCAAGGGAACATGCTCCTTCGACACAAGCCAAAAATCAAAAGAATCAGTGTTCCTAGCTTACAAAACTTGTTCACATAGTACATGAGATAAAATCATAAAAGAATTAGCACTCATGGAAAAAAATGGACAGTTCACGGGTTGTAGAATGAGCAGGTCGGCCAAGCCAGAGGAAGCCGCAGTCGGGGGCTGGTGGCCAGAGACGGTCGCGGCCCGGTGGGTGGCTCGCGTAACGGGGTACTCTCATTGATGGGATCCCTGGCGGCAGCGGCGACAGGGATCCGAGGTGCCACAGGACCCCGGGCGGCAGCGGCGGGATCTAGTAGTTGGAGCAGCGCCATGGCGGCAGGATTCGACGGTTGGTGGAGGTCCGCGGCGGTCGGAAAGAGCCGCGACAGCGGGATCCGGCGGTTCGAGGGTGGGGGCAGGCCATGTCGGCGGTTGGAGGTTGGGGGAGAGGGCGGCTGGGCGGAGGCCAGCCATGGGGGCTCGCCGGTGGAGGGAACAGGTGAAGGCCGGGGTGGCGCTGGATTGGGGCTGGGCCGTGGGAGGCGCTAGATCGTGGTCGGGGTCCACTGGATCGAGGACGGGTGGGAGGCGCTAGATCAGGGCCGAGGTGGGAGCCGCTGGATCGGGGCCGAGGTGGGAGGTGCTAGATCGGGGAGGTTGGGGTCGTGAGGGAAGTGGTGGGCGTGGGGGTGGCTTTTTTTTATGTGAGTTCGGGAAGTTCGGGAGGGGCCTGTCGGGCCCTATATAGGGGCTGCTGTGATCCAAATAACTATTCTAATCCTGGGGTTAGAATGGTGATGTCCTATATATATATATATATATATATATATATATATATATATATATATATATATATATATATATATATCAATTAGGCTTCAAGTGCGTACTTGTTGGTGAAAGTGCTGTCCAATGGGAATTATATTTTATATTACTCATGTAGCATACAAAGTGTGTCGCACAGCCTTGTAACTTATTACTCCATTTCCAAATTTGTACTAGTCCTCTATACCGTATATTGCGCTACTCGTACTACTACCTCCCTCCTAGTTTATTGGCCCCCTTCGTAATTTGTGTCAAATTTTGACCATAAATTTCACTAACTAAATTTTAATGCATGTCAAAAAAAATTATATAGTTTGATTCATATTTGAACATAATTTCCAATGGTATAAGTTTCGGTGATATGCATTGACATTTTGTTAGTTAAAACTATGGTTAAAATGTGACACTAAATACGACTAGTAAGTAGTACAGTAGTAGTACTAGTATACGTCGATCAAATTATTCATCATGTCCTCACATCAAATTGGCGTGACAACACGCTACCCGTGAGGTGACACAAGAGTCCCGGCGATGTGTTCGGGTATTGTGGACTTCAGATTTGGAGTACCACTTATCTTTCGAAATCTTTCATCATTCACTTAAAATCGTCGATTGATCATACATTGAGTACCATATAACTAGAATTAACTGATTCAAGTCCAAGAAGGATTAGCCGGTGCCACCGGCTGGCGTCAAGTTAGATCCCACGGATCAGGAGCTGATCGAGCACCTTGAGGCCTAAGTGAGTGCAAACAGCGCGAGATCTCACCCTCTCATTGATTTGTTCATACCAACCATCGACGGCGAGCACGGCATATGCTACACCCATCCTGAGAAACTTCCAGGTGAGACACCTATCGGCCGTCTACTTGCACCACGTCCGCCCCCCTCAATGTTCTTATCCGGTGATCCCTCTTGAAGATGCTCACGAGCTTCAAGTTCATCATTTTTCGTTCTCATTTTCTTTTCCGGTGGATTCAATTCAAGCTTTCGGTGTTGATCATATCCCTTTCCTCGTTCAAATGTTTTCTCAATCTTGTGCACCTCTTAATCATTCCCCTCTCAATATTCATATCCGAAGTGTAGAAGATATCTCAGAAGATTCGTGCTTCCATTCTTAATCCGTTCAAGCTATTTTGAGGTTGTTATCTCATTTAAGCCATTTAATTCAACCGGTGCAATCTCTCATTCAAGCAACCATTTCCAATGGTGTTTATTTCGAGTGGGCCCTAACCCACAGGTCTTTTCCCAGGATCTTACCTGACTCTTCTAATTTTTTTATAGAGTTATTCTCAAATTCTTTTCAAAGTTCGACGTAAGAATGAATTATCATCAGTCATATGCCTTCTTCAAGATCACTTCCAAATTCTTTTCATCGTTGGCTCAACCTTTTCTCTTATAATTTTTCTGAAGTGTATCAACAATTAGGTGGTGTTCCTCGTCGTCATTCTAAGATTGAAGACCAAAGAAGAATTTCTCAGGAATCTTGCTCCGTTCTCTTCAAGATTCATAGTTCAAGCTTGATGCCATCCTCTCAAATCATTTCCGATTGTGAGGAATTCTTTTCATACCCATCCGAAGCAATTCATGAGTTCTTTCCGTTCTCAATTCAATGGAGGCCATCATTTCATAAGATTTCTTCGCTCTAAGTTTTCAGCTTCGTACTCCAATTATTCTACTCCACTTATTCTAAATCGATGCCTCTTCTCTCGTTCTCCAATTCTACTGGGGCATCGCTCAAGAATACTCTAGTCAGCTCATGATCTATTCGTTCTCTTGTATCTAAATTCCCTCAAGTGCCTTTGTTGTTCTCTAATCCTTCACGGTGATTCGTTCTCTTTTCTTCTTTCATATTCAATTCCTACCGGCGGTTTGTTCAAGATTCCTCTTCTTATGTTTTCATATCAATTCATTCATTCTTTGCAAAAATCCTACCGGTGATTCATTGAAGACTTTCTCAAGTTTGCCCGATATCTCTCCTTAATCCTTTTCACCAAGAATAAGTGGCATGCCAAATCCATTGCTTGTCATCAATTCAAATTTATGAAGGATAAGCATAACATAATTCTTGTTCTTGTTTAAATTGAGGTGATTTAATTCCTCCTTCGGAGTTTGTTCATGAAGAATAAATTCTCGGTTTCGAGTGCTTCATCTTTTCTTTCCGGAGTTCCAAGCTATATCAATGATCTTGTCATGAATCTCCAACTAATTCATTGCAAGGCTGCACCTTGTTCTTTCAACTTCTCTTTATTTCTATCATCCTTTTATTACCGGAGTCCTTCTAGAGTTTTCTACATGGTGTCTCATCAAGATTTATTTCATTCTCGGTATTTCGTTCTTGACAATTTCCCTTCATGTTTCAGGATTCACATGTTGTCAAGAATGAGGTATTTTAAATCCATCAATCTCTTCGTTGGAGCTATCTTGGTAAGATTCCACCTAAATCCTTCCCTAAGGAATGTTGCTATTGTGGTGATTATCAATGATCCAATTTTCTCCTTCTCATATTGGTTAAGAAGTTCTCATCTCTTCGTGGATCTCAAGCAAGCAATTGTTTTCCGTTACTGGCAGAATTTCACCTCATAATTTTGAGATGTTTTCCATAAACTCACAACAAGCTTATTATTTTGTTCTTGATTTTTCAACAACTCCGTTCAAGCCTTCTTCATAAGGACGCTCTTTCAAATTCATTTACGGTTGAAGATGTTGTTATCTTCTCCGTTCTTTTCATCCCATTCTCTCTTTTGTTCTGGAGGCTTTGTGATTTGCTCTCTTCGAGATATCATCTCGTTTTGTCAAGATCATGTTCTTTTCCTTTCTCATCCATTTAACATGAGTGATGTGTCCTCTATTCAAGTTCTTCTCACCTTATCAAGTCTTGCCTCTCTTTTCAACCGGAGTGTTGTCTGAATTCTTTTGTTCTTATTCCTTCTCTATTTCGTTTAACCAGAGTGGTTTCAAAATCTATCTTGTCCTTTAAGCTCTTGGTTCTCCTCCTTGTTCCTCTTGTCTAACAGAGTATTCCCTTTGTCCATCATTATGTTACTTGCTCGAGATTCGATCGCCGGTATCTTCATACCTAGTTCAATCTCATTACGGGCAAGTCTCTTTACTCGTTCAGTAATACATCATCTCGTAACTAACTCCTTAGTCATTTGCTTGCAAGCTTATTATGATGTGTATTACCGAGAGGGCTCAGAGATACCTCACCGATACTCGGAGTGACAAATCCCAATCTCGATGATGCCAACTCAACAAACACCTTCAGAGATACCTGTAGAGCATCTTTATGATCACCCAGTTACGCATGTGATGTTTGATAGCACACAAGGTATTCCTCCGCTATCCGGGAGTTGCACGATATCATGGTCGAAGGAACATGTATTTGACATTCAAGAAAGCTGTAGCAATAAACTGAATGATCATATGCTAAGCTAATGGGTGGGTCTTGTCCATCACATCATTCTCCTAATGTTGTGATCCCGTTATCAAATGAAAACACATGTCTATGGTTAGGAAACCTTAACCATCTTTGATCAACGAGCTAGTCCAGTAGAGGCTTACTAGGGACAAAGTATTTGTTTATGTATTCAAACATGTATTTAAGTTTCCGATCAATACAATTATAGCATGTGAATAAAGGAAATATAAAATAACAACTTTATTATTGCCTCTAGGGCATATTTCCTTTAGTCTCCCACTTGCACTAGAGTAAATAATCTAGTTCACATCGTCATGTGATTAACACCCATAGTTCACATCGCCATGTGGCTAACAACTTAAGAGTTTACTAGACTTAATAATCTACTTCACATCACCATGTGATTAACACTCAAAAGAGTACTAAGGTGTGATCATGTTTTGCTTGTAAGAGTTGTTTGGCCAACGGGTCTGCCATATTCAGATCCGTATGTATTTTGTGAATTTCTATGTCTACAATGCTCTGCATGGAGCTACTCTAGCTATTTGCTCCCATGTTCAATACGTATCCAGATTGAGACTTAAAGTCATCTAGATAATGTGTCAAAGCTTGCATCGACGCAACTCTTTACGACAAACTCTTTATCACCTCCATAACCGAGAAACATTTCATTAGTCCTCTTTAAGTACCTAAGGATAATTTTGACCGCTATCCAGTGATCCACTCTTGGATCATATACAACTTATCATCCTGTGCACAATGACATAGAGTGCAATGGGCCATGGGACCAAGACCCTAAAGTGCTTAGGATGTAGACCGGCGGGGACCTCTCTATGGAGCCTAGGTAGGACTACGACGTGTTGATCTTCCGAGGTCGGCATGACCCAGGAAAGTGTGTCCGGCCAGAGTAACCCAGCGTGTTGGGTACTGTGGTGCACCCCTATAGGGAAGTTAGATATTCGAATAGTCGTGTCCATGGTAATGGACATTCGGAGTTGTATCACGATGCATTACAACTAGAAATGGATACTTGACACATGAGATGGATATGTTGCCTTCGGAATTGCTTTCTCGCAGGGAGTCGAGGAAGGATCTCTAGGCGTTAATACCACAACATGTTTTTTAATTATAAAATGCTATTGTCGGATTTAGGGTTCCGGCAGACCCTCTAGGTTCGAACTCTGGGGTGCACGCGGAGATCTCACCCCTACCTACCTCAACCTCATCGGCTCGCAAGGATCTAAACTCATAAAGAGCAACATTGTGGTGTAATACCCTACTCCAGTGTGTGGTGTGGTGGATTGCCTCAGGGGCTGATGAAGAGCAATACAAGGAAGAACAGCCTCGCGAGGGTCTGTTCTTGGCCGGTGCGACGAGCTGCTAGGGGGAGTTCGGTCGCTCTCTCTCTCTCTCTCTCTCTCTCTCTCTAGATTGCTTGATCTCTAGCTCTGTTCTGGACTCCGGATCTTGATCCCTCTACCATGTGG
Organism: Aegilops bicornis; assembly: GCA_021605145.1. Classification (NCBI taxonomy): domain Eukaryota; kingdom Viridiplantae; phylum Streptophyta; class Magnoliopsida; order Poales; family Poaceae; genus Aegilops; species Aegilops bicornis. The sequence goes on along the minus strand of CM038672.1, from coordinate 335,188,337 downwards.
GTGGCTAGACCTATTTATAGGTAGAGGCCCTGGGCCTCTTCCCAAATATTGAGCGGGAAGGGCGCCAACAATCGGCCATTTTGAAGGGGAACATCTAGTACACTTATCCTGACTAAAGTTGGTCCTCGCCTGTCAAAGGCTCTGACGGTGACGCCGGCTTGGGCTCCATGATGACTTCCTTCTTGCCGTTGTGATGGTCTTGGTCTTGTTGCACCAAAATGGTTGCCTTTGATTGATGCTCTCGCCTGCGCTTGCCTCCTTTGCACCAAAGAGGAAATGAGGACACTGCGCGGGCTGGTGCCCTCATGGCGCCCTTGGTCGTCATGGCTTGCATCATGGGCACCTCGTGAGGTACCCCGCCTTGATCTCTCCGCCTCCTCGCGAGTCAGCCTGACGAGGCCGTGCCTGAGGAAGCTTCCTATCGTCCGCCCCGCGAGGCTTGGCCCCTCGCGAGGGTCTTGAGCTTGTGCTGATGAAGATGGGTCGTGCTCGGCCACCACTTGAGCCACGCCGCAGGCCGCAGGCAGGCAAGTCTGGGTACCCCCGTTCCGAGAACGCCGACAGTAGCCCCCGGGCCCAAGGCGCGCCTGGACTTGGCTGAGCAGAGAAGCGAAGGGGCAAGTGCGAAGCGCCGCGGGCCCTAACAGCCTGCGGCCTTGGGCGCCGCGTGGCGGTTGATTGGACATGGGTGTCTCTGCTTCCCCACGATGCCTTAGCAACTGCGTGAATCGACAAAAGAGCGGCACCCGTCTAGGCTTTACCTCCTTTGCCTACTCCGGTCATTGCCCAGATCCCGTTTCTTGCGCCTATCCTTCCTGCTTCCGAAATCTCCAGATCTACTTCGACCGCGTGCCCTAGCAAGATATGGCGCCTCGCCAGACCCCGGCCGGAGCTTGGTACTACCGCTTTTGGAATCCCCTAACGTGTCGGAGAAGAGCCTTGCCCGGGCGTGCCGGATGGTGGCGGCGCAAGGCAACGACAGGGCAGCGGTGCTCAGGGTTGGCTCCACCCTTCCTGAGGACCAAGGAAGCACCTTCTATCCGCTCTTCGTGAGCGCCATTGCTGCCGGTCTGGTGCCTCCCTTTTCTGAGTTCTTCTTTTATGTCCTCCGCCATTACAAACTACAAGCTCTGCACCTCCACCCCAACTCTGTTCTTCTCCTGGTGATCTTCGCCTACTATTGTGAGGCTCATGTCGGGGTGCAGCCCTCAGTGGCCTTGCTGCACCACTACTTCTACCTCCAGGCCTCTCGCGGCCCCATCACCGCGTGCGCGAGCTTTGTCGCGTACGGTAGCTCCAACACCATCTCGAAACCCGGGAAGAGGATTGAAGGCTTCAGGAGCAAGTGGGTCATGGTAGATGCTGGGTGCATCCACCCTCGGCTGATTCTGCCCACGGAGCAGCCCACGCCCATCGATGATTGGTCTCGCGCGGAACTCGTGGATCCCCGCGCGAAGCTAGTACTGGAGAAGATGAACGCGGACCTATGGCCGGGCAACATGGAGACGGCGAAGCTGACCGGGGCATCGCTCCTGAGGGAGTTCCTTGAGCACCGGGTGGCCCAGCCACAAGATTGGCCTCCTGCTAGGAGGCCTCGCCCGAGCCTCGTAGTCTTGGCCGACGAAGATCTGGCCGCGGTCCTCCAATCTTTGGTCGGGGAGACGTGGCGAGGCTGGAGGGCGCTCTGCACCCTGTTCCTTCGAGATGATTGGGAGCAGGTGGTGGACTCCATGCCCGCTTTCAACGGGGACGGGCCTGTGCCTGCGGAGGTTTCCGAGGACCCGGCGGCCCTGGCGACGGTGAACTCCGGCGACTCCAGCGGAGAGGAGGGAGAAAAGGAGCGGGGAGAGGGGCCCGACTCCGAGGCGACCGACAGGGAGTCGAGAGCGGCCCTCCCCTGGCGCAGGTCCCGCGCTCTCCGCCTCTTGCCGGACGATGATGAGGATGGCGATGAGCGGGGCGGCGAGAGCTTGCCCCTGATCCCGAAGAAGGACAGGACGGGGCTGGTCCCCCGCGGGTCTGCCCCGGCTCCGAGGCGATCTGCAGACGCGCCTCCTGCTCCCGAGCCTCTTGAGGCTGATCCCTGCAACCGGCTCTCGGGCTTCAAGTTCGGCCGGAGGTTGCTCGAGCCACGAGCGATGACCAGTAAGTGCTAGATTCTTGTTTGTTCCTTGCTTTGTCGCTGAGGCTTGATATCTGTATTCCTTGGCTAGGCCGGGCGCCACTGACGGCAGAAGTCAAGGGAGCTCCTGAGGCTTCGTCCGGGGCAGCGCCTCCGTCCGCGAAAGAAGGTGACGGCAAGACACGGGCCTCTCCTGCCCGGTCATCCTCGCGAGGCCTGGCGGAGCTAGCTGGGGCGAGCTCAGCCCCCATGGCCCAAGCGACTCCCGAGGTATCCTTGCCTGATGCCACTGCCGCAGCTGTCGGGGCGCAGAAGGTCCCGTCTCATGATGTTGTGATTACGCTGCCGTCCTCTCCTCCTACTCCGCCAACTATTGTCTCTCCGACTCCTCCTACTGTCATGGATCGTGCTGCTGCTGAACTGGACCGGCTGAGGCAAGATCTTCTGGGCGCTGACCCTCGCTTGGTGGCCGGACGCTTTGAGCTGGCCTCCGACTGGGATCGCTCTGATGCTTCGATTCGAGCGGCGTTGGTTCAGGCCGCGACGGCTTGCGACAAGGAGAAACATGCCGTCCTTGGTGCAAAGGCCGCTCGCGACGCCGCCTGGGGGAGGTAGCCGATGTATGAGGTCGCTGCAAGGCGCTGGAGAGCGAGCTGCAGGGCCTGCGCGACCAGCTTGCCAAGGAGGCCAAGGCCCCGCCAAGAGAAGGAGGAAGACATGAGGGCTCGTGAGGCGGCCGCCAAGGACCGGGATGCCAAGCTTGACCAGCGCCGTGACCGCTTGGGTGCGCTGGAGCAGGAGTTGGAGGCGAAGAGGATCGAGCTGGACGGCAAGGCGCGGGTCCTCGCCGAGGACCGCATGGCCTTCGCGGAGCTGGAGGCGAAGGCTCGCACCTTGCTGAGGTCGCTTCTGACAGCTGACCTAGAAAGCCCGGCCGGGCGCACCGAGGACGGCCCTGCCAAGCTGCTTCCCTTCCTGGTCCGCGCCCTTGAAGATGTCACCCTTGGCCTTGGCCCCATGGATGAGGCCGAGGCACGTGTCCTGTCTTCTGCAGCGCTGACGCGCGTCCTTACCCACGTCTACCTTCGCGACCCTGACGTTGACCTTGACAGCCTGCTGGAGCCCGTGAGCGGCGAGCTTGCCGCTGCCGCTGCTGAGGCCGTGAAGGGTCGAGCGGAGGCTCTGCTGGCGAAGTTTCGGGCCTTCAACACCAAGCCAAAGCGAGGCGCTGCCGATCCTGAGGCTTCACGAGGCGAACCGCCCAGCGCAGCTCGCCGCCCGGCCAGCGGTGCTGCCAACAAGTGACTCCTTTGTGGCTCATGTCCTGCTTTCAGCTCCTGCAACATGCATCATGCCTCGTGGAGGCGTTTAAAATTGCGTTTGGCGTTGTGAAAAAAGTTACGGACTGTAATATTTGCTTTTGAATTCCTTGAGATTTGCGCTTTTCCTTCCTGCTTGCTTATGTTCTACGCCGGCAGAGCCCAGCCCCGCGCATACCTCACCCGCCGTTAGCCCCGACCGGAAACCAGGACGGGACCAATGGGTGAGGGGCTACGTGACAAGTAAGGCTCCTGAGTCATGATGCTCAGGAGTCCCCCTTGGCGCACGAACAGCAAGTAGGGAGGTGAGATGTATGGGTGAATTTACCATTCTACGTCTGCAGAGCCCGGCCCCGCGCATACCTAAACTGCCGTTAGCCTTTCGGAACTAAGGGGTGAGGGGCTACGTGACCAGTTAGGCTCCTGAGTCGCGATTCTCAGGAGTCCCCCTTGATGTTCAAACGGCCTTCGTACCTTGGCTCCACTCGGGGAGGGACGTGCGACGAACCAGGCCCGAGGGGCCTGGCTGGGTGGCGTGCGTCTGGGCGTGACCCAGGCGTAGCCCCCGTGCCCAGCCCCCTCCCGCGGCACTCCCGAGGGGCGCACGATGAGGCCGGACACCGAGCTCTGGGCTCCCCGAGGTTGATACGGCCGGGGCCACCTCGCTTGTTTATCACCAGCAGAGCATAGCGCTTCCGTATGTGCGGGCATAGCCGCTCCTCGGCGGTGTCGTCGACCAGCGCGAGCATGGTGCTTCCGCTGGTGCGTGGGAGGGGCTCCCCTGCGGGAGGAGCCCCGGCGTGTCTGACCCGCCCACGACACGTGGCTGGCGGTAAGGCAGACGAGGTGTGTATCTGGGCACCCGTGAGCCAGTAGCGGGACTCACGGGGCCCTACCTCAAGGCGGGTTGCGCCTGGCACTGGGCCTTAACTTGTGATGTGTTCCTGCACTTTTGGTTAGATGTCGACGCTCTACGTCCTCGGGTCCCGGCCCTCGAGCGGGTCTCAGCCGTCGCTGGTATGCCAGGTTGCGATGCCGTGGACAAGGCTAGAGGGTGAGGGCTGGAGAGCCTACGGGAGCCCATGAGTCGCGATGCTCAGGTACCCCCCTTTAACGTGCAAGCGGCCGACATGAAGAAGGGGTGCCGTGAACAGGCAAAAAATAACAATCATGATGGGTCAAACGCACAACCCGAATAAATGCAAGAGGGGTACATGCCGCTGGGTCTGGCCCGAGTGGCTTGGGGACGATGCAGCCCGAGGGGCGCCCCCAATAAAGTAAGCTAGGAACATGAAGCAAAAGGGATACACGCCGCAGGGACGGACCCACGCGCCCGGGAATGATGCAACCTGGGGGCGCCCTACTGAAAATGAAACTCGAAGGATGTCACCCGATAACGTTGAAGATGAAGGGATGCTTTGAAGTAGCGGACGCCGTGGGCTGTGGAAGCCGATCTTCACGAGCCCCCTGTGCCCAGAGCCTCGGGAGGCTCCGGAGGCGCTGGTGGCTCCTCGCGGACCATCTCCATCTCCGCCAGGACTGCGGAACGCCTGGCCTCTTGAGCCTCCTGGATGCTCCCTATGAGGCGCTGGCGTGTGGCAGCCGCGTTCGGCATGCTGTAAGGCATGCGAACGTAGCTGTGGGATGGACCTTCACAACGCCCCACGCGTGAGGGCCAGAGGCGCTCCTGAGAGGCGGCTCGGTTGAGCCCTGGTATGTCGATGCAGACGCGCAGCCCACCAGCTTGGATGGGGAGCTACGGCGGGTAAGCGGCGGCTACCACTCATGACTCTTGACTCCTGCAGCTCCTGAATGATCTGGCTGACGAACTCCTGAGGGTTTGGCCTTCCTTGCCTCGCTCCTTCATGAGGGAAACGTGCTTTGAAACACGCCTCCAAGTGGTGCCCAAGCGCCTCCCTCGTGATCTTAGCAAGGTCGGTGGCCCTCCAGGAGAGAGCCCCCGAGCCTTGCTCGAGGAGGGCGCTGGGCGCGCCTTCCTATGCGACAAAAGGAGGTGCCCCCTGAACAGGCGCGGACCCTCCCTCGGGGCCGGGCCAGGCGATGTCTTCTTCTTCTTGGGAGCAACCTCAGGGAGCCTCCCGCTCCTGCGATCTGGGTCTTCAAGTGACGCGGCTTGAAAAGCACGCTCCAGGGAGCACACTGCATCTCTCTCTTCGCAAGGCACCGTGATGACTCCATCGCTTCCTGGCATTTTGAGGACATTGTAGCCGTGATGAGTCATGGCCATGAATTTGGCCGGAGTTGGGTACCCGAGGATGGAATTGTATGGCAGGCGAATGTGGGTGACGTCGAAGTCGATGAGCTCGGTGCGGTAGTTGTCGCGTGCCCCGAAGGTGACAGGGAGGCGGACCTGCCCAATCGGAACTATGGAGCCATCGGTGACTCCGGAGAAAGGCTTGGTTGGCTGAAGCTGATTGTAAGGCAATTGGAGATTGTTGAATGTCTCTACGGACAGGACATTGAGCCCTGCTCCGCCATCGATGAGGGTCCCGGTGACTTGCACGTTGTCGATGATTGGGGAACAAAGCATCAGGAGGACTCGGCCGTGGCCAAGACTTGAGTTGATCCGCTGAGCTGAACGTGATGGCACACGCTGACCAGCTGAGAGGGCGCGTGGCTTCGAGCTTGGGGAGGACTGCATTCACTTCGCGGGCGAACTGCTTGAAGATGCGCTGAGAGGCTGGGGCTTGAGCTCCGCCCAGGATGCAAGCGATTGCGCGCGGCTCCTGGAAGCCCCCAGCCTCTCGTCCTGATGATGGTCTTCGTTTCTCCTTGGCTGCGGTGGCAGAGGAGGGAGGCCTGCGTTGCCTTGCGGGCGATCCTCGCGAGGCTGATCCCTCCAGCCTCCCTCGCGAGGCTGATCCTGCCAGTGGTCCTCGCGAGGTCGGTCGCGCCACCCTTGGCGAGGGCCACGGTCTTCCCAGCGTCCTGCGTTTTTCCTCCTCCTCGGCGTAGCCTCGATCACTGCGGTCAAGGCGTCGACCGATTCGCCCTTCTCGCACGCGGCTCGGAGTTCTTGACATTCCTTGGTGTTGTGGGTGTGGAGGTCGTGGTACACGCAAGACCGCTGCCCTTGGAAGACTCAGCTGATCCTCGCCTGCGCTTGGTGTCCGGGTTCTGCCATGAAAGCACGACAGCCCCCTTGCGCTTCACGTCCTTGACCTTGGGCTTCTTCTCTTCTAGGTCTGCAGCCGGCAGCTCGAGGAGGGAAAGGCGTCCTTCCTCAGCCCTGGCGCACTTGGTCGCCAAGTTGAACAACTCCAAGGACGTGCACAGGTCTTTATGCATCGCCAGCTCCTCCTTCATCTTGACGTCACGCACACCGTCGAAGAAGGCTGAGATGATGGCCTCCTCGGTCACCTTGGGAATCTTGAGGCGTGCGTTGTTGAAGCGCTGGATGTACTTCTGCAGGGTCTCTCCTGGCTGCTACTTGATGCGGCGGATGTCGCTCACGGCAGGAGGCCGGTCGCGAGTGCCTTGGAAGTTGGCGATGAAGCGGGTGCGCATCTCGTCCCAGGAGGAGATCGTGCCAGGATCCAGGTTCAGGAGCCAGGTGCGGGCATCGTCTTTGAGCGCCATGGGAAACCAGTTCGCGATGACCTTCTCGTCCCCGTTGGCGGCTTCGATGCCCAGCTCGTAGAGCTGGAGGAACTCCGCAGGGTCGGCCGTGCTATCACAGCGAGGGGGCAGGTCTGGCTTGAACTTGTCGGGCCACGCGACACTGCGTATCTCGGCGGTGAAGGCGCGACATCCTACAGTGGCCACGGGAGGCCTTTGGTGATGAAGGGCTTGGTCTTGCGGGTCCCCATGCGCTGCCGCTGGGAGCAGCGTGGGGTCTTGGCATGCCGGAGCAGGAGCGCGGTCGTGACGGGCCGGTGCAGGGAGCACTCGGGCAACTTCTTGGGGCGAGGGACCTCTTGACAGCTCTGCTCTTGCTGCACTGGTGCCGGACGGAGTGGGTTCCACCCAGGGGCCACGTGCCTTGGGGCCGAGGCGCCTTCTTGAGGGGGAGGCAGCTGAGGCGCCCCCGGAGCTTCATCGCCCGCGTAAGGCGGGGCGCGGTGCAGAGAGAAGGACGACGCGGGGGAGCCCCCTGTGGCGCGGACGATCTCGGCGACGCGGTCGAGCCACTCCTCGTAGACGTCGTCGACAGGGCGGTAGCACAGGAGCTCGTTTGTCGCTGGCGAGCGCTGCTCGAGTTTTCCATGGTGCGCGCGGAGCGCGCGAGACGAAGAACCAGCTGGGGCGAGCGAAGAAGTAGCGGTACGGCCGTCTCGCCTCACGGACGGATGCTGGGACGATGCTTGCTGCTCGTTCCCCGCCGGGCCGGTGGCGGCGTTGACGGCAGAGGATGGGGAACAGTGAGGGCGGCCGCCGACGGGGGCCGTCTGGGCGACGCGGGTGGCGAGAGCGGCCCGGCGCTCGGCGCGGGCCCGACGAGCGTCCAACATGGATGCGATGGGCGGCGAAGAACAGGGCGTCGGAGGATGGATTCCGGTGCACCCCTACCTGGCGCGCCAAATGTCGGATTTCGGGTTCCGGCAGACCCTCTAGGTTCAAACTCTGGGGTGCACACGGAGATCTCACCCCTACCTACCTGCACCTCGTCGCCTCGCAAGGATCTAAACTACATAAAGAGCAACACAAGGGACACAAGGTTTATACTGGTTCGGACCACCATTGTGGTGTAATATCCTACTCCAGTGTGTGGTGTGGTGGATTGCCTCAGGGGCTGATGAAGAACAATACAAGGAAGAGCAGCCTCGCGAGGTTCTGTTCTTGGCCGGTGCGACGAACTGCTAGGGGGAGTTCGGTCGCTCTCTCTCTCTCTCTCTCTCTAGATTGCTTGATCTCTAGCTCTGTTCTGGATTCCGGATCCTGATCCCTCTACCATGTGGGTGGCTAGTCCTATTTATAGGCAGAGGCCCTGGGCCTCTTCCCAAATATTGAGCGGGAAGGGTGCCAACAATTGGCCATTTTGAAGGGGAATATCTAGTACACTTATCCTGACTAAAGTTGTTCCTCGCCTGTCAAAAGCTCTGACGGTGATGCCGGCTTGGGCTCCATGATGACTTCCTTCTTGCCGTTGTGATGGTATTGGTCTTGTTGCACCGAAATGGTTGCCTTTGCTTGATGCTCTCGCCTGCGCTTGCCTCCTTTGCACCAAAGAGGAAATGAGGACACTGCGCGGGCTGGCGCCCTCCTGGCGCCCTTGGTCGTCATGGCTTGCGTCATGGGCACCTCGTGAGGTACCCCGCCTTGATCTCTCTGCCTCCTCGTGAGCCACCTGACGAGGCCGTGCTCGAGGAAGCTTCGTGTCGCCCGCCTCATGAGGCTTGGCCCCTCGCGAGGGTCTTGAGCTTGTTCTGATGAAGATGGGCCGTGCTGGGCCACCCCTTGAGCCATGCCGCAGGCCGCAGGCAGGCAAGTCTGGGTACCCCCGTTCCCAGAACGCCGACAGCTATTATGTACTCTTTTCAATGTTGCAATGTAAGCACCCGAGGCCGACGCTCCACACACCTTCCATGTTTTTCATTGTTGCCGCGTGATTCATTTGTTTGTTGCATTCATTAGCATTGCAACGGCAGTTCATTGTCGTCACTTCATTGTCGTCATTTTTTAAAACTTGCATTGAAACGGCACTTCATTGTCGTCATTTTTTAAAACTTGCATCTACTCGTAGGTGCCACTTCTTCCTTGTCTCTATTGAACTCCTCTCAGATCAACCGGGCCGTTCTCTTCTCTCTCTTTTCTGAGCTAATCAAACACCCTTGTCTTCATGGCCTTTCGTCAAACCCGTCGCGCGTGTCCGAAAACTTACCCGAATCCAAACCGGGTTGTCATTGCCGATGGGTCTGCATCATCTCCGGACATCCCTAAAACATCGTTGGTTTCTTATTTGGATTCTCTAACATATTTATCTCGGACCGTTCGATTACGATCGGAGGGACCGAATAGGCTTAAACTTATTCGTTTTGCTATAAATAATGGGCAACCCTCGTTTCTAGGGTAGATGTCCCATCCATCCTCCTGCCCGCTGCCACCTACCTGCCTTCTATCTCTCGGGATCCATCCCGCTGCCACCTGGTCTGCCCTTGGTTGCAATGCTGACCAATCCCCACCGGATTCCTTCGATCCAACCATGCACCGATCCATCCAACCACCACAGCAAGCTTCTTCCCCGAGTTCCCTGCTCCCGTGTGTGTCCAGCACCAAGGAGAGGAGCTCCTCCAGCCCCCGATCCAACGCGCAGGCGCTCAAGTGCCTCCTCCTCTCGTCCCCGCGCCGCTCGTCGCCAGAAGCCACCAGGTCGCCGCACCTCTCCTCTGTCTACTCCTTCCTCTTGATCTCTCTATTACCCGACTCGCCTCCCTCTCTGTTTGCTTATAGGAGGAGCCCCGCCTCCGCTCGAGGGCCTCGCACGATCTCGCACACCTCCACCGGCCGGCGACCTCACCTGAACCTCGTCGGCGAGCAACCCGCCAGGATAGTCCAGTCCCGCTCATCCTAGCCTCCTCTATGCCCCAGCTGCGCCTGAGCTTCCCCAGCCGCGCGCCTCCTCCCTCTTCCAGCGGAGTCCCTTCCTCCCCGTGTAAGCAAAATTTCTTTAAGTGCGGAAGATTTGCAATACAAATGATTCAACAAAACATGCATGAGATTTTTCTGTTCATGATCCGAGTGTACCTTGCTCCATCACAAGACCTTTCGAAGTTGATTCCTCCTTCGTCGAACATTCTTCTTTTCTCTACCTCTTTACTTCACAAGTTCCTTCGATGGATGAAGAACCAAACATTTCAGCTTGTGTGTATAGGCGTTGTTTACTTGTGTCATCTAAAACGGCAGCGCTTTCGCCAGCACTAGATGCAGAGAGCGTCACCGTAATGAAGTAATTCGATAAGGGCAGAGGCAACGTCCATTAATATGATTCGTATGGACGCATAGTCCCTTCGAACGGATGCCTCGTTTGCTGAAGCTGTTTCTGTCCCGGCTGTACACATGCAAACGCATGTTGTGAGACGCGTCGCTTCAACCAGGCGCAACCCACCAAAAGAACGTGGCCCCATTCGCACATGCATGCTAATTAGCCTTGTGATAATTACGCTACTGCCTCCGATCCACGTACCTGCACCTGATTGGCTAATTCATGCACTCACGGATATATTAATCCATGTACTTGCACCGGTACTTAGCCATCACCAGGCACTTGACTGAATATAGCAAAGCTAGCTAGCTTCATATAGATGTATCTATCTAGCTTTGACATACACATAAACACACATCTATACGTGTGTGAAACTTATAGAGAGAGATAAGAGGGAATTAAAACCCAGACTTTAATCTATTATTTCTAGCAACCATCATACCAGAACTCTTAATTAAAATCTCACTATAATTTACATTGGACACATAAAATATTCTTACGTTCTCCCACTTGGCCGATGTAAAGACTTGTAGATTCACTTAAAACTTTTAGGTGCACACTATACTGTGATTCTATCAAGTCAGCACTAAGATGAAACTAAGTTGTAGGGATCATGGCGGTCGCATGTCTAGGATGACAAGATTCTTTCCATGTATCACACATAACTCAAATCACATATCTATAATAATGGGAAATTATTTCTTTCACATTAATATTATTCTCCAAACAATAATTGTATACGCCATAATGAGAATAAAGAAGCACAAATGCGAACTTTTATTGAATTCATAGTGTCATAAATTTTACAAGCACTGTTCATGTATGTATATACATACATACTATACTAACAAGGACTTGCTCATGATGCCCATCCTAATAACATGGCCATTAAATGTCTTGGGCGGCAAACCTTTCGTAAGTGGATCCGCGACCATAAGTTCCGTACCGATATGCTCAATTGACACCTTTTGTTTTTGCACTTCATCTTTGACTGACAAGTACTTTAAACCCATATGTTTTGCACCTTTCGAATACTTGTCATTCTTAGAGAATTACACGGCCACAGAATTATCACAATAAATCAATAAAGGCCTTGATGTACCTTCCATACGTCCGAACCTTGATATGAAATTCCGCAACCATAATGCTTGAATTGTGGCCTCAAAGCATGCCACAAATTCAACTTCCATAGTCGAAGTAGCAATGATAGTCTGCTTCGCACTCTTCCAGGAAACTGCTCCTCCAGTCAATAAGAATACATAGCCAGATGTAGATTTTCTTGAGTCCACACATCCGGCATAGTTTGAATCAGAATAGCCTAACACTTCAAGATTACTCTATCTCCTGTATGTCAGCACATAGTCTTTGGTTCCTTGTAAATACCGAAGAACTTTCTTTGCAGCTTTTCATTGATCCATTCCAGGATTACTTTGATATCGACCAAGCATTCCCACAGCAAAACTAATATCTGGTCGATTACACGTTGAGGCATACATTACACTCCCAACTACTGACGCATATGGAATTGATTCCATTCCCTTCTTTTCTACATCATTTTTGGGAGACTGCATAATGCTAAATTTATCTCCTTTCTAAATAGGAACTGGCCCTTCAGAGCATTTATCCATTCTAATTCTCTCCAAAACTTTATTGATATACCCTTGCTGAGATAATCCTAATATTCCTTGCTCTCTATCATGGAATATTTATATTCCTATGACATAGGACGCATCTCCCATATCTTTCATTTCAAAGCTTTTGGAGAGAAATTTCTTAACATCAAATAACAAAGACTTATCATTCGCAGCAAGAAGAATATCATCAACATATAGTACCAATATAATGAACTTGCTCCCACTGACCTTCATGTATATACACCCATCAAAGATGTTTTCTACAAATCCATAAGATTTGATGTTATCATTAATCTTTGAATACCATTGACAGGAGGCCTGTTTCAATCCATATATTGACGTCTTTAATTTACATACCATGTTTCCCTTTTCCAAAGTTATGAATCCCTCCGGTTGGTCCATGTACACTTCCTCTTCTAAATCGCCATTTAGGAAGGCGGTTTTTACGTCCATTTGCTTGAGCTCCAAATCAAAATGTGCCACCATTGTCATAATGATTCTCAATGATTCCTTCTTAGAAACTGGAGAGAAGGTTTCTTTGTAGTCAATGCCAGCTTTCTAAGTGTAACCTTTAGCAACAAGTCTAGCTTTATATCTTTCAATATTGCCTTTTGAGTCGCGTTTGGTTTTGAAAAACCATTTACACCCGACTTGTTTCAATCCTTTCAGCAATTTAGTTAAATCCCAGACATTGTTATCATCCATCAATTTCAACTGTTCTTTCATTGCATTAAACCAATTTTCAGAATCACTACATTCTATGGCTTCCTTATATGAGACAGGATCTTTATCAATACTCAAGTCACATTTATTCTCTACTAAGTACACCACATAATCATCAGAAATAGCAGACTTCCTTTCTCTTGTAGATCTGCGTAATGTGGTCTCCTCTGGTTGAATGCTTCCATTCAGTTGAATATCGCTAGTCAGTTCTTGAGTTGGTACAATCTTAGGGGTCTTAAGAATTTCAGGATTTTCCACCCTAATTTCCTTAATGTCCACATTTCACGGAATATCACTCCCACTAGATTGACCGTTCTCAATGACCGTGCATTTTCTAACTCAACTATTCTCGTATTATGGATAGGACAATAAAATCTATATCCTTTAGATCGTTCTGGATAGCCGATGAAATTACCACTAATGGTTCTTGCATCGAGCTTCTTTTCATGCGGATTGTATATCCTTACTTCTGCAGGGCAACCCCACACATGGAGATGCCTTAAACTAGGTTTCCTATTTGTCCACAGTTCATAAGGCGTTTTAGAAACTGACTTACTAGGAACCATGTTTAGTAAATATGCCGCAGTTCTTAATGCATGCATCCACAAGGATAAATGTATAGAACTAAAACTTAGCATACTTCTAACCATCTCCATAAGAGCACGATTTGTCCTTTCAGCCACACCATTTTTTTGAGGCGTACCGGGCGTTGTGTATTAAGAACAAATACCACGCTCCTCAAGGAACTTCGCAAACGGACCTGGAGATTGTCCATCTTCAGTGTACCTCCCATAACACTCACCACCTCTATCAGATCACAACTTTAACTTTTGTATCATGTTGGCTTTCAACTTCATTAATGAATATATCTAAGTAAGTCACTGACTGAGACTTTTCATGCAACACGTATACATAACCATACCGCGAGAAGTCATCAATAAAGGTAATAAAATATTTTTCACCACTCCAAGTGGGAACATCAGATGGACCACATATATCCGTGTGAATTAGCTGTAATGGTTCGGTACTTCTTGTGGCGGTAAATTTTGATATATATGTGAGGTTTGCTTTCCTTTAATGCACTCCACACATATGCTCTAGTCATCAAAATCCAACTGAGGCAAGATTTCATTCTTCACTAGCCTCATCATTCTTTCCTTGGATATGTGACCAAGTCTTTGATGCGTTAAAAAAGCAGAACACTCAGTATGCGCACTATGTTTATTACCACTAATTTCAACATTAAACAGAGATCCCGCAAAATAAGTATCAAGATTAAAGCGTTATAAATTATCAATTAGAGTACCAGATCCATAATAGTACATATCCTTACATAATTTAAATACACCACTTCCAATCTCAAACTTATAACCTAATTTATCTAACACTCCTGCAGAAACTAAATTTCTAGCACACTCGGGAACATATAGACATGAGTGGTTGCGTCCCTATCTAACCACCAGGTATTATTTGGAACTTCTATTAGGTTTGATTCATAACATACTGAAACATAGTACATACCTTTCTTTTTGAACCTACTTTTACATTTTGGACAATCCTTCTTGAAGTGACCATTCTTCTTGCATAAGTGACACTTCAGATCCTTACATATTTCTACTGCTAGCTTCGTTATGAACCACAAAATGGGCAGAATGCTCTTTAGTTTTCTTTAGTTGTCCTTCCTATGGAATCAGCATGACTTTAACAGCTTGAAGGTTCCATTTATCTTTGATGGTGTTGTAGTTCACCTGGAACTGGCCAAAATCTGGAGGAAGAGAGTTCATAATAAACTGTACAAGAAAATTTTCATTCACGTCCATTCCCATTGACTTTAACTTTGATGCAAGGTTAGTCATACTAGTCACATGACCATGCATCGAACACAACCACTTGAATTTCTTGGTTGTTAGTTCACTCATGAGAGTTCCCACGATGGACTTATCTGCAAGGTCTGACTGGGAAAACTCCTTGATCAGTACCATAAATTCCCTTGCATTTTCAGTCTTGGGCATAGATGGCTTGATGTTATCAGCGACCATCATGCGCATAAAGTTTAGGCTCTATCGGTTAGACCTTTCCCAAGCCTCATAAAAATACTTATCTTCATCGATACTTTGATCAATAAGCGCTGCGGGTTGCTCCTCCATTACTAATGCCATGTCTAATTTCATGACTCCCAAATGAAACCAGACATATTCAGCCCATTAAGCATAATTCAACACATTAAACTTGACCAGAAAATTCATAGCGACTGCAAACATTAATTGTGCTCACTTGTTAATAGGCGTTCGATAATGTATTTGAACATCAACTTTAATCACATATTTAAGAACATCTTTGGATGAATCTTAAATACGAAACTAAAACCACAATGCTGCTAATACTTTAACACATGTAGCCACACTTAAACAAAATATATATATATATCATCTTTGGATAAATTATATATATATATCAAGTATATTGCTAGTCCCTCTTATGTCACAAATTAATCTTGCAATGGCCACCTTTGGGTGATCACAGCGTAAAAATTAGTGACTATAATACACCATTAATTATTAGCAATAAAAAAAATTTGCACTATAAATATTTGACCGTAAAATGCTAGGCCACGTTGGTGACAAATCAGCATGCTCTCCAATAAATATTTATTCGGCAAAATCACATGAATAATTATACCAATGTATTGTCTTTTAGTCTAATAATTATATGGAAAAAATCTATAATTTTAGACACAAAACATACTTTGCCAAAATATGATCATCTATGGAACACAATGCCATAATGCGAGCAATGATCAAAAATTAAAGAACAGCAACAAGTCTTGTTCCATAGGATGTGAAAAAGAATAGATCGGCAAAATAACGGATCAAAATCTCGACTTTAATGTGAATTAGAAGTGTTGCAACAACAAGGCTCTGATACCAAATGTAAGCAAAATTTCTTTAAGTGCAGAAGATTTGCAATACAAATGATTCAACAAAACATGCATGAGATTTTTCTGTTCATGATCCGAGTGTATCTTGCTCCATCATGAAAAACCCTCCTTATTCACGCATTTAATATCTCAGGAAAATGAATGACTCAGTTCCCGCGTCCCAATATGAATCAGCAGCCAACGCCACTAGGGAAAACCTTATACACAGAATCTTAGTAGCAGCGCGGGTCAGGAAAAGGCGCTACTGCTAATTAGCAATAGCGCGGGCCCAAAACATGCGTTGTTGCTACCAACTTAGCAGTAGCGCGCTCAGTAGAACCACACTGCTACTAAAATTGACCGACCGTTCCCGCCACCCTAGGTTTAGCAGTAGAGCACCCGCGCTAACCGCGCTACTGCTAAAGTAAAAGTAGTAGCACGCTTTTTGTGCAGGTCGCTACTGCTAATTTCGAAACTGTCCACATGGCGGGCCTCTGTTAGCAGTACCGCGTGTGCCAAAAGCCCGCTACTGCTATCTTATTAGCAGTAGCGCATTTTACGCCCAACGCTACTTCTAAGCCGCAATCATACCACCTTTTTCCTCCCCCCCCCTCCCCCATCCTCTCTTCCTCACTTTCCCCTAGCTCCCACCTCCTCTCTCCCTCACTTTGCTTCTACCTCACTACTTCTCCCCCATTACTCTCCTTCTTCTACCTACCTTTCTCTCTCTTTATTACTCCTAGCTAACTACACCACCTCCATTAATGCATCTCCTTTCTCTTTTTCCTCCCCCCTCCACTAATTGAACTTGTCTCCTCCCAAACTAGCTAGCTAGATAGATGTAGTATTTAGTGAAGTTACCTATATACCCCTAACTAGATCTAGCCTTGGCAAGAGGAGCTTTGTCCACTTTTGATCTCCCTAACTACATCATCATCTCACCGTGCTCGATCTTGAGATAGGTGATTAAAAATATATTCTTTTGCAAGAATGGAAATATGTGTATGTGTGTGCGATATTGTAACGCCTCGGATACAACTTTTCATATTCGTAACTCCAACTCTTGCCTTTTCCGGAGATGCGATATGATATTCCCTTCGTGGTTGGGTTTTGTCTTTTGTTTTGAATTTTGTTCATGTCATGCATCTCATCTCATCGCATCATGTGCATTGCATCCGCATGTTTTTCATAAAACTCGTTACCGTCAGAAGTTGCCGATTCTCTCTTTGTCTCTGTTTACTTTTGTCAGACCCTTGTCTTCGTCGACCTCTCTCAGACCCCTCGCGTGCGTCCGAAACTTGCCCCTAACCCGAACCGCTCGGTCATGACCAACAGGTCCGGATCATCCCCCAACATCCCCAAAACATCTCCGTTTTCTTAATTGGACGCTCTAGCCTATTTATTCGGGGCCGCCCAATTACGATCGGACGGACCGCGTTAACCCCTACACTATTCCCCTACCGATATAAATAGTCCAACCCTAACCAATCCCTAAAATCTAGCCCCCTTGTCCCATCCTCCCAGCCGCCACCGTCAGTCCTCTTCCACCTCGGGATCCATCCCGATCCACCTCCACCGAACCAGATCGCTGCAGCCTGCACCTGCCCAAATCCCCTTGCAGCCGGCCTCCTCCCCTCGATCCACCCAACCAGCGAGCTCCTCCAAAGCCTCCCTCGAACTCCGATCTACCCACATCCCCATCAGGCGCCGTCGCAACCTCTCCGTCCCCGTGCCTCCTCTTGGTCGCCTCAACCCCGTCGCCCTTCTCTTCCTCCTTCCCCGTTTTCTCTCTCTCTCTCTCTCGCTCTCACATCTCTCCCTCTGTCTTTGTTCGTCAACAGGAGGAGCCCCGCCGCCAGCGACCTCCTCTGCACCCCGTCGACCGCGCCAGCGCTGCAGCGCCTCGTCCACTCGCCGTCATCGCCGCCCGTGGTCTTCCCTGCGACGCCTCGTCGCCGTTTTAGACAGCCGTTGTCCCTCGCCTCCTCCCGCTTGTCACCTCGCCGGAGCTCCTTCCTCGACGCCGAGCTCGCCAAGCCCCGGTACCGCTCCTCCTCTGCTCCCGAGGCCCGAGCGTCCTCTCGTCCAGGAGCACGAGCCCCTCGTCGTCACGTCGCCGGGTCCGGCCACCAGGACCCTCCAGCGCCGCCCTCGTTGAGGGGTTGCTCCTTTGCTTCGAGCGTCGCCCGCGCGCCAAGTTCTGCCGAGGCCTCTTCCAATCCGCGTGCTCGCCGGATCTCGCCGTCATGCCCGGCCCTCGTTCGCCTCCACGCCGTCTTCGCCGCCTCGCCTGCCGGAGTTCCTCCACCTCACCTGATGCCGACCTCTGCTTCCTCTGCATCGACCTGCAGCTCGCCAGAACCGCTCGCCCGCGTCGTTGACCTGTCGCCCTGCTGCCTGGGCCTCTCCAGCCACAGCGCTCCAAAGGCCAAGCCACGGCCAGCCCAGCGTCCCAGCCTCCCGGCCTCAAGGCCCGATGTGAGCAGCTTCCCCACTCCCTGGGCCAGATCTCAGATTCGGCCCAGCTCCTGTTTTTTTCCCTTCTGCGAATTTAGCATTTATCCCGAGACTGCAGTTTTACAGATTAGACCCTCATGTTCATGCATTTACATCTCACAAACCGTGCATCGGATTAAAATGATTTATATATGAAAAATGCTTAGAATTTTATCACATTATGCCACTTTCATCCCATGTTAAAATGCTTAAAATGCTGTTTGTTTAATTTTTCTCAAATAATATGTTAAAATGATTTATTTCATAACTAAATAATCGTAGCTCGGTTTTAAATAAATTATATATGTAAATGGGGTAGAAAAATGCCTAGTTTAACATGGTGTACTTGCTTTGCATGTTTAACAACATTAAAATTGTGTTTAGGGCAGAACAGTAGCAAATTCGAAATATGCATATGAGGATTTTTCCGGAATTGTTGTTGTTTTTTCCGGCCTCATTTAATCCTGCCTAAATAGTTAGTTTCATATGCTTCACCCCCTTGCCATGTTTAATAACATTTAATATTGTTGGGTAGCCTAAACAGGAGTGAACTAAATAAATGTTGTGAAGTTTCGTCAATATGCAATTCGTTGCATATTGAGCTCCACTTAACTTGTAGTATTGCTTATTGCACTTTGCCATGCCATGCTCATTAAATCGGACATGCATCATACTTGATTATGCATCATGTCGTGTTTATGTGATGGTTGTTTACTATGTTGTTTGTTTGTTTCTGGGTTGCTTCTCTCGTTAGCTTAGGTTTCATTCCGGAGTTGTGAGGATTCATTCGACTACGTCCGTTTGTCTACTTCATGGACTCATTCTTCTTCCTTGCGGGATTTGAGGCAAGATGACCATACCCTCTAAATCACTTCTATCTTTGCTTGCTAGATGCTCGCTCTTTTGCTATGCCTATGCTACGATGCCTATCACTTCCTTATCATGCCTCCCATATTGCCATGTCAAGCCCCTAACCATCCTTTCCTAGCAAACCGTTGTTTGGCTATGTTACCGCTTTGCTCAGCCCTCTTATAGCGTTGTTAGTTGCGGTGAAGATGAAGTTTGTTCCTTGTTGGAACATGGAGATGTTGTTCCTTGTTGGAACATGTTTACTTGTGGGGATATCACAATATATCTTATTTAATTAATGCATCTATATACTTGGTAAAGGGTGGAAGGCTCCCTTATGCCCGTGTTTGGTTCCACTCTTGCCGCCCCTA
Source organism: Aegilops bicornis (assembly GCA_021605145.1). Classification (NCBI taxonomy): domain Eukaryota; kingdom Viridiplantae; phylum Streptophyta; class Magnoliopsida; order Poales; family Poaceae; genus Aegilops; species Aegilops bicornis. The sequence continues at coordinate 335,168,963 of CM038672.1, read as the reverse complement.
GTTTCCGTCATATCGGTATTATGTTCCCGGATTTTGCGTCCCTAACGCAGTTGGGTGATTTATGGGACCCCTTGATAGTTCGCTTTGAATAAGACTCCTCCAAAGAAGGCCCAACATTGGTTTTACCATTTGCCTCACCTATGCCCTTTTATTTCCCTTGGGTTTCGGAGCCCGAGGGTCATCTTTATTTTAGCCCCCGGCCGGTTCTCCTCTCGAGTGCTGGTCCAAACCGGCGATGTCCGGCGCCTGGGCAATCGTGGTCTATGCCAACCCGATGTCCGGCTCATCCACAGCTCGAGAACGAGATATGTGCAGCTCCTATCGGGATTTGTCGGCACATCCGGCGGCTTTGCTGGTCTTGTTTTATTCTTTGTCGAAATGTCTTGTAGCCGGGATTTCGAGACTGATCGGGTCTTCCCGGGAGAAGGAATATCCTTCGTTGATCGCGAGAGCTTATCATGGGCTAAGTTGGGACACCCCTGCAGGGTTTGAACTTTCGAAAGCCGTGCCCGTGGTTATGTGGCAGATGAGAATTTGTTAATATCCGGTTGTAGTAAACTTGAAGTAAACTCTTCTAAAACACACCAACCGTGTGCGTAACCGTGAGTGTCTCTTTTCGGGATTGACCGATAGGAGAACATGGTTTCTGGGTTATGTCTGACGTAAGTAGGAGTTCAGGATCACTTCTTGATCATTACTAGTTGACGACCGTTCCTTTGTTTCTCTTCTCGCTCTCATTTGCGTATGTTAGCCACCATATATGCTTAGCCGCTGCTGCAACCTCACCACTTTATCCCTTCCTTTCCTACTTAAGCTTTGCTAGTCTTGATACCCATGGTAATGGGATTGCTTTGAGTCCTCGTGGCTCACAGTTACTTCAACAACAGTTGCAGGTGTACAGGTTATGCGATGATCATGACGCGAGAGCGATGTTTGCTTGTATTGGAGTTCTTCTTACGCTTCTTCTTCGATCGGGGATAGGTTCGGTCGGCAGCCTGGGCTAGCAGGGTGGATGTCGTTTGAGCTTCTGTTTATGTTTCATCCGTAGTCGGATGTTGATCTTGTATGTTGTATTGTTGTATTGATGTGACATTGTATGTATGGGATGTATCCCCACTATTATGTAATGTTGATGTAATGATATCCACCTTGCAAAAGCGTCTTCAAGATGCGCTTCTATCCTTGGTGGGACCTTCGAGTTCCTTTAGGATAGGGTCGCATCTTGGGCGTGACAAGTTGGTATCAGAGCCTCGACCGACCTTAGGAGCTCCCCTTGATTGAACGTGTAGTTTGGCCGATGTCGAGTCTAGAAGAAAACTGTTTTCGGAGTCTAGTTATATCGGAGAGTAGGAATTCTTTTTACTCCTCAGCCCCTTCGTCGCTCTGGTGAGGAATCTTGACGTAGGTGTTTTGAACTACTCCTCTTCCTCTTCAAATTTTGCTTTAGGATCACGCAGTTGGTTTTCCGGTAGTTGTTCCTCAGCTCTTTTCATCCGGTGCATTTCTCGTCAAGTCGACTCGAGCCTCTTCATCTTTGCCAAGTTCAATCCTCAGTTGTTTTCTTTTCCCACCCGCCCACCCCTTTTTCTTCTCGGAACCGGAGTCCGTAATCGAGTATCCATCCTACTCGTGCGAAATCTTTGCTTTCTTTCCTCAATGATTTCAACCGGTGTTTTCTCTTCAAGATATTCGTAGCTTCCCCTTCCAAGTTGCCTTTGTTTTCCCGCCCTCCCACCCTCTTCTTCCCGGAGCCCGAGTCTCTTTCGAGCATCAATTTCTTTCGTGCAGAGCCTCTTCAGTCTTCCCTCAATTATTTCTACCGGTGAATTCTCGTTTTGTTCGACATTCTTCATCTTTTTTTTCTTTTCCGGTGGATTCAATTCCAATTTTCGGTGTTGATGATATTCTTTCCTCGGCTCAATTTTTTTTCCCTTGCTCGTTCGCCTCTCGCCAGTTTATCCTTCCGGAGTGTTCAAGACATCTCAAGAGATTCGAATTAATTCGAGGTTGTCACCTCATTCAAATATTTCAATTGTTCCGGTGCATCATCTATCTGTTCAATAATCCTTTTCAACGGTGTTTTTCTCTTCAGTGGGCCCTAACCCATAGGTCTTTTCCCAGGATCTTACCTGACTCTTCTAATTCCCCGGAGTTATTCCCAAATTCTTTTCTAGTGTGACGTAAGAATGAATATCATCAGTCACATGCCTTGTCAAGATCGATTTCAATTCTTTCCGTTGTTGGCTCAACCTCTCTGTTTTTCATTCTTCCGGAGTATATCATTAATTTTGGTGGTGTTTCACGTCATCATTTGAAGATTGAAGAAGAGTTTTTCCTCTAAATCTTGCCCGTTCTCTCGAAGATTCGTGGCTCTAGCTTTTTGTTACCCTCTCGAATTATTCCGTCTGTCGGAAGTCCCTTTTTCTCACCTATCCGGAGTATTTCAGGAGATGATTTCTATTTCTTTTCACCGGAGGCCATCGTTCCAGAAGAATTCTTCGCCCTCATCATTCCAGCTATCGTCCTCTAATTATCCCGGTGCTCCGTTCAAGTGTTCTTTAATCAGCTCATCATCTCTTCGTTCTTTTGCATCTAAATCCCCTCTAGCTTAATGGTTCATCTAATTCTTCCCGGTGATTCATTCTCTTTCATCAGTCATTTTCTAATTCTTACGGTGGTTCATGCAAGATTCTTATTCCTTAATTATCATTTTATCCATTCGTTTTTTTTCAATCCTACCGGTGGTTCACGAAGACCTTCTCAAGTTTTGTGCTACCCCCCTCAATCCTTTTCAAGAAGAATAAGAAGTATGAAAAATCCATTGCTTGTCATCAATTTAATTTGATGAAGGATAAGTATACAATAAATCTTATACTTATTTCAACAAAGTGTTTAATCCCCTCCTTCAGAGTTTGTTCGTGAGGAATAAATTCTAGTTCCAAGTCTTTTCATCTTTTCTTTTCCGGAGTTCAATTATTTCCTGGGCCATCTTGTCGGAACCTCCATCACCGCAAGGCTCATCTTATTCTTTCATCCTTCATTTCTATCTCATCATCCTTTTGTTACCGGAGTTCTTCATGGTGGTTCTTCATGATTTAATTCATTATTTAAGAGTTCATCAAGATTCTTGTTGGTGGAGTTCAAGTATCTTTTCTTCTCGCGTCTCGAAGTGCAATTAATTCTCCATATTCTTCTGAAGTGGAGTTTTGCATCTCTTCGTTCTTCTCATCTATTCAATTTTTTCCGCTTGTGGTCGGTTATCACCTTATAATTTTGAGATGTTTTCCATAAGTCCACAACAATCTTATTCTTTCGTTGTTGATTTTCTCAACAACTCCAGTCAATCCTTCCTTCTAAGTTCTTTTCATTCAATTTTTCCAATTCTTCCGGAGGTATTGCGTTGCTTATGTCGTCAAGTGTCATTCCATCTTGTGAAGTTCATGTTCTATTCTTTCCTTGTTCAACCGGAGTGCTGCCTAAATTCTTTCAGTCTTATTCGCTTCTCATCTCGTTCTAACCGGAGTGGTTTCAAAGTTTATCTGATTCTGTGAGCTTTCGATTCTCGTCATTCTCGTCGTCCCTCTCTTCTTATCGACTGCTCTCGATTCTTTGCTTCTCCTCTTCAGCTCTTGTTTCACCTCATCCCTTTTTTCCCTTCCGTCTCGGTCCTAAGATCTCGAGACGAGATCTCTTGTTAGTGGAGGAGTGTTGTAACGCCCCGGATACAACTTTTCATATTCGTAACTCCAACTCTTTCCTTTTCCGGAGATGCGATATGATATTCCCTTCGTGGTTGGGTTTTGTCTTTTGTTTTGCATTTTGTTCATGTCATGCATCTCATCTCATCGCATCATGTGCATTGCATCCGCATGTTTTCATTAAAACTCGTTACCGTTCGTAGTTGCCGATTCTCTCTTTGTCTCTGTTTACTTTTGTCAGACCCTTGTCTTCGTCGACCTCTCTCAGACCCCTCGCGTGCGTCCGAAACTTGGCCCGAACCCGAACCGCTCGGTCATGACCAACAGGTCCGGATCATCCCCCAACATCCCCAAAACATCTCCGTTTTCTTAATTGGACGCTCTAGCCGATTTATTCGGGGCCGCCCGATTACGATCGGACGGACCGCGTTAACCCCTACCCTATTCCCCTACCTATATAAATAGTACAACCCTAACCAATCCCAAAAATCTAGCCCCCTTGTCCCATCCTCCCAGCCGCCGCCGTCAGTCCTCTTCGACCTCGGGATCCATCCCGATCCATCTCCACCGAACCAGATCGCTGCAGCCTGCACCTGCCCAAATCCCCTTGCAACCAGCCTCCTCCCCTCGATCCACCCAACCAGCGAGCTCCTCCAAAGCCTCCCTCGAACTCCGATCTAGCCACATCCCCATCAGGCGCCATCGCAACCTCTCCGTCCCCGTGCCTCCTCTTGGTCGCCTCAACCCCGTCGCCCTTCTCTTCCTCCTTCCCCGTTTTCTCTCTCTCTCTCGCTCTCACATCTCTCCCTCTGTCTTTGTTCGTCAACAGGAGGAGCCCCGCCGCCAGCGACCTCCTCTGCACCCCGTCGACCACGCCAGCGCTGCAGCGCCTCGTCCACTCGCCGTCATCGCCGCCCGTGGTCTTCCCTGCGATGCCTCGCTGCTGTTTTAGCCAGCCGTCGTCCCTCGCCTCCTCCCGATTGTCACCTCGCCGGAGCTCCTTCCTCGACGCCGAGCTCGCCAAGCCCCCATACCGCTCCTCCTCTGCTCACGAGGCCCGAGCGTCCTCTCGCCCAGGAGCACGAGCCCCTCGTCGTCACGTCGTCGCGTCCGGCCACCAGGACCCTCCAACGCCGCCCTCGTTGCCGGGTTGCTCCTTTGCTTCCAGCGTCGCCCGCTCGCCAAGTTCTGCCGCGGCCTCGTCCAATCCGCGTGCTCGCCGGATCTCGCCGTCATGCCCGGCCCTCGTTCGCCTCCACGCCGTCTTCGCCGCCTCTGCCTCGCCGGAGTTCCTCCACCTCGCCTGATGCCGACCTCTGCTTCCTCTGCATCGACCTGCAGCTCGCCAGAACCGCTCGCCCGCGTCGTTGACCTGTCGCCCTGCTGCCTGGGCCTCTCCAGCCGCAGCGCTCCAAAGGCCAAACCACGGCCAACCCAGCGTCCCAGCCTCCCGGCCTCAAGGCCCGATGTGAGCAGCTTCCCCACTCCCTGGGCCAGATCTCAGATTCGGCCCAGCTCCTGTTTTTTTCCCTTATGCGAATTTAGCATTTATCCGAGGCTGCAGCTTTCTGATTAGACCCTCATGTTCATTCATGTAAATCTCACAAACCGTGCATCGGATTAAAATGATTTATATATGAAAAATGCTTATAATTTTATCACATTATGCCACTTTCATCCCATGTTAAAATGCTTAAAATGATGTTTGTTTAATTTTGCTCAAATAATATGTTAAAATGATTTATTTCATAACTAAATAATCGTAGCTCGGTTTTAAATAAATTATATATGTAAATGGGGTAGAAAAATGCCTAGTTTAACATGGTGTACTTGCTTTGCATGTTTAACAACATTAAAATTGTGTTTAGGGCAGAACAGTAGCAAATTCGAAATATGCATATGAGGATTTTTCCGGAATTGTTGTTGTTGTTTCCGGCCTCATTTAATCTTGCCTAAATAGTTAGTTTCATATGCTTCACCCCCTTGCCATGTTTAATAACATTTAATATTGTTGGGTGGCCTAAACAAGAGTGAACTAAATAAATGTTGTGAAGTTTCGTCAATATGCAATTCGTTGCATATTGAGCTCCACTTAACTTGTAGTATTGCTTATTGCACTTTGCCATGCCATGCTCATTAAATCGGACATGCATCATACTTGATTATGCATCATGTCGTGTTTATGTGATGGTTGTTTACTATGTTGTTTGTTTGTTTCTGGGTTGCTTCTCTCGTTAGGCTTCGGTTTCGTTCCGGAGTTGTGAGGATTCATTCGACTACGTCCGTTTGTCTTCTTCATGGACTCGTTCTTCTTCCTTGCGGGATTTCAGGCAAGATGACCATACCCTCTAAATCACTTCTATCTTTGCTTGCTAGATGCTCGCTCTTTTGCTATGCCTATGCTACGATGCCTATCACTTCCTTATCATGCCTCCCATATTGCCATGTCAAGCCCCTAACCATCCTTTCCTAGCAAACCGTTGTTTGGCTATGTTACCGCTTTGCTCAGCCCCTCTTATAGCGTTGTTAGTTGCAGGTGAAGATGAAGTTTGTTCCTTGTTGGAACATGGAGATGTTGTTCCTTGTTGGAACATGTTTACTTGTGGGGATATCACAATATATCTTATTTAATTAATGCATCTATATACTTGGTAAAGGTGGAAGGCTCGGCCTTATGCCTGGTGTTTTGTTCCACTCTTGCCGCCCTAGTTTCCGTCATATCGGTATTATGTTCCCGGATTTTGCGTCCGTAACGTGGTTGGGTGATTTATGGGACCCCCTTGATAGTTCGCTTTGAATAAGACTCCTTCAGCAAGGCCCAACATTGGTTTTACCATTTGCCTCACCTATGCCCTTTTATTTCCCTTGGGTTTCCGGAGCCCGAGGGTCATCTTTATTTTAGCCCCCCCGGGCCAGTTCTCCTCTGAGTGCCGGTCCAAACCGAGCGATGTCCGGCGCCCCCTGGGCAATCAGGGTCTATGCCAACCCGACGTCTGGCTCATCCGGTGTGCCCTGAGAACGAGATATGTGCAGCTCCTATCGGGATTTGTCGGCACATCCGGCGGCTTTGCTGGTCTTGTTTTATTCTTTGTCGAAATGTCTTGTAGCCGGATTCCGAGACTGATCGGGTCTTCCCGGAGAAGGAATATCCTTCGATTGATCGCGAGAGCTTATCATGGGCTAAGTTGGGACACCCCTGCAGGGTTTGAACTTTCGAAAGTCGTGCCCGCGGTTATGTGGTAGATGGGAATTTGTTAATATCCGGTTGTAGTAAACTTGAAGTAAACTCTTCTAAAACACACCAACCGTGTGCGTAACCGTGAGTGTCTCTTTTCGGGGCTGATCGAGAGGAGAACACGGTTTCTGGGTTATGTCGGCGTAAGTAGGAGTTCAGGATCACTTCTTGATCATTACTAGTTGACGACCGTTCCTTTGTTTCTCTTCTCGCTCTCATTTGCGTATGTTAGCCACCATATATGCTTAGCAGCTGCTGCAACCTCACCACTTTATCCCTTCCTTTCCTACTTAAGCTTTGCTAGTCTTCATACCCATGGTAATGGGATTGCTGAGTCCTCGTGGCTCACAGATTACTACAACAATAGTTGCAGGTACAGGTTATGCGATGATCATGATGCGAGAGCGATGTTTGCTTGTATTGGAGTTCTTCTTCTGCTTCTTCGATCAGGTGATAGGTTCGAGTCGGCAGCTGGGCTAGCGAGGTGGATGTCGTTTGAGCTTACGGTTTATGTTTCATCCGTAGTCGGATGTTGATCTTGTATGTTGTATTGTTGTATTCATGTGACATTGTATGTATGGGATGTATCCCCACTATTATGTAATGTTGATGTAATGATATCCACCTTGCAAAAGCGTCTTCAAGATGCGCTTCTATCCTTGGTGGGACCTTCGAGTTCCTTTAGGATAGGGTTGCATCTTGGGCGTGACAGATATGACATAATCGGGCGATACGATGGAAATTGTATGTTTGGCATGAGTTGACGCCAAATTGTGCTTGTGAGTTGCCTATGTTTTGCCGAAATGTCGATTTATTTCCGTTTCAGCGAATTCCGGGAAAACTCTATATGTCTTATTTTTAGGGGAAGGTCATGCCGAATATTCTATGACTTTGATGCATGCATGCATTTTTAATCAATTTTTTATTATTATCATGCATGCATTCATGATGGTCTGTGGAAGGATGGTGGACAGGTGGTTGCGGTCGGCGATGCAGGACATGAAAGAAAATAACTTGACAGAGGTTTTATGTCTGTGTCGAAGATGCAGAGGACGAGTTTGGCTCGACCCCTATGACGATGGTCGTGTCGAAGCGCACCTCCTCATGACTGGTTTCATGGATGGCTATATTTGGTGGATAATTAAAGATGAGGATGATGATGTTGAGGATGCCGACAGGGCAGGCAATGACGACACAGGGCAAGACGAAGAAATGATCGATAATGGCAGTGGAGAAGGGGCCAGACATGGCGGCGGGGAAGAGGCCGGACATGGCGGCGGAGAAGGGGCCGGACATGGCGGTGGAGAGAACTTGGACTCCACGCCGCAGAATTCGTCAATACAAGGTTCAATCGTGAGGGACCCTCATGTTCAAGCACTGCTTCGCAAGGAGACGAGTACTGAGAGAGCTGCTTCTAGAGAGGAGGCCAAGATGCAGCAACTGGTGGTAGACTCGAACACTCCATTGTATCATGTTTGCAATCCTGAGGTGACCCGCTTGAGTTTCATGTTCGAACTCCTGAAGACGAAGGCTAAAAACAAATGGACCGACACTAGCCTCGATGATCATCTCAAGTACCTAAAGGATGTTCTTCCCGCGGGGAATCTTTGTCGTACTAGTGTGGATGAGGTTAAGAAGATCGTGTGCCCTCTTGATCTGCGGCATGTTAGATACCATGCATGCATCAACAACTGCATAATTTATCGGAGGGAGTACGCGGAAAAAACAAGCTGTCCGATGTGCAATGCTTCTCGATACAAGAAGGCCGAGAATAAATCTCCCAAGAAAGTTGTATGGTACTTACCGATCACTCCCCCTCTCCAGCGGTATTTCGTAGATCCCAAGGAAGCAAAGCTCATGCGCTGGCACGCGTAGAGGAAGAAGCCTAACGATGGAGATGAGCCGAAGCTGATTCACGTCGTGGATGGAAGCCAGTCGAGAGCATTCAATGGCGAATATCGGTATTTCACATGTGATGCAAAGAACATTGTGCTCAGCGCGTGTACCAATGGCATGAATCCGTTTGGCAACCAGAACACCAACCATAGCACATGGCCCATGCTTGTATGGATGTACAACCTCCCCCTGGTTGTGCATGAAGTCAAAGTGCATACACATGAGCATGCTGATTCAAGGGCCGAAACAACCGGGACATAATATTAATATGTATCGGGGCTACTTCAAGAGGATTTAGACACGTTATGGAAAACACCGGCCAAGACATGGGACGCCAGCAAAGGCGAGTATTTCTATATGAGATCCACGTTGATCACGACGGTGCACGACTATCTCGGTTACGGATATGTCACAGGCCAGGTGTGCCATGAATATTGTGGATGCATGCGGTGCATGGATGATATGATGTCTCAGCAGCTAACGTCAAGTAAAGATGGCGGGTCTGTCAAAATCGTGTACACGGGGCATCGACGATGGCTCGAGAAGGACGATCCGTGGAGAAACTGTGGAGATCTATTCCATGGTGAGGCTGAGCATCGAGGACCTCCACATAAGCGGAGTGGCGCTGAAATCGATGAGCTATTGAAAAACTGGGAGAAGTGCCCCGCGCCGGTAAAGACGATGAAAAAGGCGCTGGAGCCGCTACTGAAGGTATGGAAGACGAGGTCTGTTTTCTGGGACTTGGAGTACTGGCACAAACTCGACACGCCTCATTGCATTGATCAAATGCATATCTGTAAGAATGTCCTTCACAGCTTGCTTGCAACACTGATGAACATGCCAGATAAGACCAAGGATGGGCCGAAGGCAAGAAAAGACTTGCAGGATTTGAAAATCAGGGAAGACCTGCACATGCCGCCCCGTAAAAAGTAAGAGGAGACAAAGACGGAGACAGAGGCGCAGGAGAAGAAGGGCAAAAAAGTGAAGGAAGAGGATTATTGCCCCCTTCTTGCTTCACCGTAAGTCCGTCTGAGATCGATCAATTCTTCAAGTGCCTTACCGGAATCAAAGTTAGCTCCAGTTACTGTGGCAAGATAAGCAAATATCTAGACACGAATAAGAAAAGGTTCAGCGGAATGAAGTCCCATGACTGTCATGTGACGATGAACCAGATACTACCTATTGCCCTTAGAGGGATAATGGACAAGCACGTCCGTGACACGCTTATTGGTCTCTGTAACTTTTTCGACGTCATCTCTCGAAAGTCGATCAGTGTGAAGCAGCTCGGAATGCTAGAGGAAGAGGTCGTTGTAATACTAAATGATCTTCAGATGTACTTCCCGCCCGCATTCTTTGACGTCATGGTGCATCTGTGCGTCCATATTGTGGACGACATAATAGACATGGGGCCGTCATTCCTGCACAACATGATGCCATTTGAGAGGATGAATGTGATCATCAAAGGATTCGTTCGTAACATGTCCGGAAGGAAGCATCGTCCAGGGCTATTTGACACTCTTGTGATCATCAAAGGATTCGTTCGTAACATGTCCGGAAGGAAGCATCGTCCAGGGCTATTTGACACAAGAGTGCATCTCTTTCTGCGAGAATTTTCTATATGGCGCAGACCAGCCGCCTGGTTTTGGTTGGCCCGTTAACAAGCATGATGGGAGGCTCGAAGGAGAAGGTCACTCCAACGGTCGCCGGGAACTGCACGTGGCCTACTTAGATCGACGCAACGACTTTGATAGAGCAAACTTGGTAATGCTACAACACCTAGACCAGGTAGATCCTTCCGTGGCACCGCACAAAGAAACTATCGCAAAGAAGTATCGTGACCGGGGGGTACGTAGGACGGACACCGAAGTTACTAGAGAGCACAACTCCACTTTTCTGCATTGGCTCAAAGAGCATATTATTGCTAATCCCCGAGAAGAGGCTCTAAGGACGAATTGCTCATATAGGCCTTAGCACATGGCCCCTCACCCAACCTCTTCACCTATTAGGCAAACGATATCAACGGATACATGTTCTACACGGAGGCCAGAGATATGGACAGTGATGATCAGAACTCAGGGGTGATGATGGAATGCATGACCGGCAACAACAATGGCTCAACTGAGAGATTTTACCGTAGGGTCGAGGAGATCTGGGAGCTTGACTACTTTGGACTGCACAACGCGACGATGTTCCGTGTCGGATGGGCTAAGAATGTCGAAAGAGAAAACCGGTATTTCACTACCATGACTATACCTGACGCCAAGAGCGCTACCGTGAATGCTATCGCAAAAAACAAGCCATGGGTTCACGCTAAGCACATGACACAATGCTTCTTCATAACCGACCAGTGCAATCCCAGCCATTTTATCGTGAGGAGAGGCAAAAGGAACATCATTGGAATGGATGGAGTCGCCAACGAGGAAGACTATGACCAGTATGGCAACCCAATGAGGGAAGATGATTATGATGACGATGACGATGAAGTATACGTCAAAAGAAGAATCAATACTACATGGAAAAGGAAATGTCATAATGAGGGGCTCAATTATTCTTCAATGAACAAGAAGGGAAAGAAGCTCACTCAAAAACGAAAACGTTGACTCTGAGGAACCGTTATCGGTCAAATGATGTAATATACATGTTCCTATTTTGTGTACACACTTAACCATTAGGCATGGTTCAAATGATGTAATATATATGTTCCTATTTTGTATACATACTTAACTGTCAAATGATGCAATATATATCGCCTTAGTTATATACATTGTATCACCTTCCCTTCGTTCCTGCTCTCGGACAAAAGGAAAAGAAAAGAAAAGAAAAATAAGAAAAGAAAAGGGAGGGAAAATAAAGGAAAAGAAAATAGAAGAAACAAACAGGAAAACTACTATAGGTATTGGTTATAGCAGTAGCGCTTTTCTGAAAAAGAGCTATAGCTAGTCAAACTACAGTAGCGCTGTCTGGAGAAAAACACTATAGCTACCTGTGATAGCAGTAGCACTTTTTGGCTAAACGTGCTATAGCTAACTTATCTATAGCACGTTTTGCCGAAATGCGCTACTGCTATGTTGACTTAACCCCCCAAATACCCACTCCCTGCTTCTTCCCCCAAATCCCCACTCTCTCTTCCCCCCTCATAGCCGTCGGAGGCCTGCCCTCGCCGCGCCCCTACGCTCGCCCCCGACCCCCCCGAGCTCATGGGAAGAGAAGGAAGTTTTGAAGGTCTCGACCAGGCTCACAAGATCAATATTATCGCCCCTCACCACATCTTTGAGTTGATCCCGGCGCCCCCGAGCACCGAATACCCTCACATTTCAAAATAAGGATCTCATTTGAAAGAAAGATTTTTAATACGAAGACTCGACCTGCAGGGTGCCAAGCAGGATTTAGCGCATTTAGAGGCACCCTTCTTCACAGAAACTGGAGGGGCAACATCCCTATATATCCCTCCGCCCGATCCCACTTCAGCCACAACCAAATGGGTGGGAGGGGCTGCAACAAGCTCTTGTTCTTTGGCAATGGCTACTTGAGCCACCTCATTGGCTCTAATCAGCGCAAGCATAGAAGAGGGGGAGCCAACATTGTGATCATAAGATATACCAACATCTGAAAGAACCTTAGTCAGGTGATCGTCCAAATAAGAGGGGAGGACAAGTCTAATCGGGGAGGAGGGAGAATTCATAGCATTAGACGGATTTGGGGATGGGGAAATACCTGAAGCCGGAAGATCACGGGCCGCCGCACGACGAGCAGCCTTGTTCGCCACCCGAACACCGCTGTCGCGGATCCGGCCACTCTTACTTGCCGTGACGAGGGAGAGTGGATCGGAGTAGAGCGCGGCACCACCGGAGAAGACTGGCCTACTGCATCGCCCATATTAGCGTCTAGGCAGCGGCAAAGCCCCGCCGTTGAAAGCTTGGTGCCCGAGGAAGCGCGACTGCGTGCCAAGAATTTCCGCATGGAAGATTTTCGCTTGGGGAGAGCACCAGCAGGACCACGAGGGGGAGAGACAGGGAGATCCTCAATTCCAGACAGCGAAGGTGAGCCTGGACGAGCCGGCACATTGGAACAGACACTAGAGGAATGCTTGCCAGCCGGAATAGGGGTCGGGGCAGCCTGAGCCGTCATCTTCCCCGCCATAGCATCCTCCCCCATATTCTTGCTCTTCGAGGCATTGTCCTTGAAAAGTTCCTGGGATTCACATCCCATCTCATCCCACTCAGAAGTCGTGAAGTGTGGGTGAGAACCCCTACTCTGGTTGGTCGCATCATCCCCATCCCCCCCTCACGGTTCTCAACCAGGGGAGGAGGAGGAGGGGGAGGGATATTAGCGATGTCACCCCCTTCAACACGGACCCGCAGTCTAAAGCCGTCGGACGAAGGGAACACATCGAATGAACCATGAATGCACAGAGGATCAACTTACCAGAGCTTGAGACGGACAGGGCCAAGAACAAGAAGGGACTCCGGATCGACCATAATCGGCTTGCCAATCAGAACACCAAAAGTCAACACAATTTCGGAAGAATGCAGGGTAGGAGGGATATCGTCAATGAGGACCCAGACCTCCGAGAGGGGGGAGATGGTCTTGGCACCATTAGAGGCCGCTTTGACCGAGACCACGAGCTGGTTGATAGGCAGGGTAAAGCTGATGCAGGAGGAGATCATTTTGAGGCTGCCTTTAGAAGGGAAAACCGTAGCAAATTCAAAGTCAGAGAGCTACCGGATCTACCAGCCCCAACCTCCGTCATCCCAAAGCTTCAGTTGAACCAGGAGAATCTGAGGTGAGATCTTGTGGTCTTTGATGTTGATGATAGAAGCATTGGATAAGGCAGGGGCAACAGCCACCTGTGGGATCTCACTATCAAGGAATAGAAAGAACATCTAGGGAGACCTTGGCCATACAGCACAAAAGAGGCAGGCTTGCGGCGGTTCTGACAGTCCAAAGTGAGATGACCATCTTCTCTGCATATGAGACCGAATGGGGGATTGAAGCATCGGGACTCGAAGTGTCAGGGTTGGTGGCAGGCGAAGCAAGTGATATTAGGGTTGGGATTTGGTGGTTGGGCTAGCGGAGGTGACGGACAAGCAGGAGGAGGAGGGGGAGGGGGCAGGATCCCATCACCCTGGCCGAAGGAGGACGAGCCCGGGCCAAAGGGGTGAGGACCTCATATGATGGCTTCGCCCCGGTTTCTCCAAGTGCAGTCCCACGTGTCAGTGAAGAGGCAAGCCGAAGCGCGTTCCGTTTGCATGAGCCGTGTGCAGGACCGAACATGTGTGGGGTGCAATGCGACCGCGATAGGGTGTTGTGAGTGTACCGCCTTTTTCCTTTTAAACTTAGTGCTTCGCCCCCTCAAAAAAGAACTTGGTGCTTCGTGCGATCCATCGATACTAATACTAGTAATCCGGAAATCCCGACTAAAACGGTGCGGTCAAGTCTTTTCCCACGTGATATGCTGGGAGGTTGGCTTAGTTGGGTTTTTTAGGACGAGTAATTCTACACCTATATAATCCCCGTTACGCAATTAACATAATGTAAAACTTGTGAGCTGTTGATTGTAGATTGGAGGGAGGGAGGGGCCCACCACCATGAAAATCAGGGAGGAGAGAGAGAGGCAATTTACGTTAACCCTTTTGTAGGTTCCCTTAGATGTAAAAAGATGTGAAATGCGTGAATGTGTAGTGGATGTACTATTGGAGTCCCTAAGATAATTGTGTATGTAGACCCTACGTGTTTATTTACTTCGCATATTAGCTTTGTCTCGGGTCAAACCTTCTAAGTTTATACACACAAAAACGAATCATCATTCCATATACTCCTACAATATATCTTACTATTATTGTCAAAGTTCATATACACCGGACGAGACTAATGCAAACACAGAAGATTTTCATTACATTCCTAACTTTTATAGGACAGAAAAAAAGAAACCCGACCCTAAACCTATTCTACGGAGGTGACCAACGTCCTCCATCTGCGATCTCCATGTACGGGGGCAGGGCTCAAGACCCGTGATGTGAAGGTGCGGTCTCCGGCGAGGAAGAGTAGAACATGGGAGACAGACCAGCCAGTTGGCACACCATGCCTTGCTGCCTCCCATGCCCTACTCATCCTCGGGGGAGTCGCCGACCTCGGCGGTTGTTGGGGATATAACTATTGAATATAAACCGCCCAGGAGGGGCCGGTTCACCCTCAACTATATTGAAGCCCACAAGACTCAGAAGATGGCGTTTTACTATGAAGCTTAGAGGCCCGGAGCCCAAAGGCGGATTAGGGCCCGTAGTGGTAAACTGCCATAGTCATGTAACTTGTGTTGCAAGATAAGGAAAGGAGAGACCGAGCCGAACACTTGTATGAGTCGGCCTCGGGACTCAGAGACCGGCCGGCGTCAACCCATGTATATAAGGGGCGACCGTGGCGGTTCAGGGACAACAAACAACAACTCGAGACTCAGGCAAGCGTATTTCGCACCCTGGTCATCGAAACCCATTCAATCCCATCACAACTAGACGTAGGCTTTTACCTTCATCAAAGGGGACGAACTAGTATAAACTCCCGTGTCCCTTGTCCGGTTAACCCCATCAAGCTAACCCGTTGCGATGGCTCCACGACTAAGTCCTTTCATGAGGACATCTGACATGTTAATTCCACGACAGTTGGCGCCCACCGTAGGGCTATCGCACGATGGTGTCGAGTTCTTAAAGGGCTGCTCTGAAGGACTTAAGGGGTACATGATCGGTCGGATGACCAAAAGTCGTCGCGGCAAGCTCTACATCGACGACGAAGGATGGGGCCCCGAGGCCGGCTCGATCGAGTACGGGTACCGGGTCCCCTTCGACGGAATTCATGTCTTCATCGGCAAGATCGGTGAACCGGGCCCTAAGACGGACATCTGCACCGACCTCGTCGAGACAGCTCAGCGTGCGAGTCCAGCCCGGGTTAAGCCCTCCATGAAGCGTGCGTTCCTAGGATGTGTCCATGGGATCGGATCTGAACCGGTGTCTGAAGGCGAGACGACCGTATACTCCGACGGCGAGTCATCCACTCGCGAAACTGAGTCCTTGTACCAGGTTCATAGTAGTGTGTTCGAAGGATATTCCGACGGCAACAGTATTCCGGACCTTCTTGAACCGCCAAGTCGGGTTGCTATTTAGATGGCCGGAACACAGCCCACGTTGCAGTCTTCATCTACCGCAGCGACGAACACCGGATCGGCATTGCGGCAGAGTCCGGCGCCGTCCGGCGCAAGTCCTCTCTGGTTTAATGGACGTTTGGGCGACCTTGTTGACCGCAACAGTCACCCTGGAGACGCGGGATCAGCACAATGCAGACGTTGCGAAGTTGAAGGACCAAATAGCACAGGCTAAGGAAGACCTGGAAGCTGAGGATGTTAGGGTGGCTGAAGAGCGGGCCGCTTTGGATGCTCAATCACAGCGGATACAGGCACAGAATTACCAGCTCATGCTGGATCGGACCGCATCAGAGGATGTAATGCGAAGGAAGTACCAATCACGTCTGCCGCCGGTTTACGAAGGGTTAAATCTCTTTCAGACGCCAGGCGCTGGGCCGAGCAATCCGGTAGCTGCAAACCGGAGGGAGGCGCCTAGGACAGTTCCGGATCAACTACGGATAACGGAGCCACCCCGACGAACAGATAACCCGCCGCAATACGTGTATACACCACCGGGTCACTTCTCAAGCCCTCTGGATAACACGATTGCCGCAGCTTCATGCCTGGCAGCCATTCCGATGGAAGGTGATTCAATAGCAGCAGTTGAGACGCGGCGGGCGAGAGATCTTCTCCAAACCGTCGTGGTACAGCAGCAGGCTTATTCATATAGTCGGGATAGAATTCAATCAACCCCTCGTCCGAGCCCAAGTTATAGCAGGCATATGGATGAACCGGAGGTGTCTAGCAGCGTGCGGCATCGAAATGCTCAAGATGTGGTGGATCATGGCAGGGCACGAAGGGATGCCGCTTTGGGTCGTTATCAACCCGCCCAGGTTCAGCCAGGTGTCGATTGAGCGAGGCACCGGGCTTGCCTTCAGTTCCTGTGGAGTGTCGTGCCTTATTCCGGCTCTTCATAATGTGCATTTGCCCAAAGATTTCAAGGGTCCACGCAAAGTGCCTAACTACACGGCGGATCAGCCACCTGAGGCGTGGGTCGAGAGTTATGAGATGGCAATGGAGATGCTAGATGTAGATGAAGCAGCTTGTGCAAAGTACTTCACAATGATGTTGGAGGGAACAGGCCGTACTTGGTTGAAAAATCTGCCAACTAATTCCATCGAGTCATGGGATCAGTTGAAAGCCTGTTTTATAGCCAATTTCAAAGACACGTGCAAGCAGCCCATGTCCATTGTGGATCTGGATGCTTGTGTTCAAGGAGAGAACAAGTCCACAACTCATTGGGTGCGCCGGGTTTCAGAAGTTTTACACTCGTCCGACCGGATTAACGCTGCTCAAGCGATTATCACATCGAGCGCAATTGCGGTTTAAGTCACTGAAGATGAAGTTGGGACGGCTCAAGCGCCACTGCAGCGACATGGGAACCCTCATGACAGCCTTGGTAAAGTATGCTGATTCTGATAATACCAAGGATCCCGATTTTGATGATGAGAAACCGGAGAAGGGAAAGAAGAATGGCAGTGCGAAGGGGCAACAGCACAACCAAGGAGGCCATGGGAATAATGGTAAGCGTAAAGCGGATTCAGATTTTGTGGCTAACACTAATGTGCAGCGCCGAAAAGGTAAACCACCCCAACGCGGTGGGGCGATGAATCTGGAGCGTTTGTTGAATCAGCCTTGTCCGAAGCACGGGACCAAGGAGGCTCCTGCAACGCATCTCTGGAAGGATTGTCGTATTATGAGGGAGTTCAAGAACTCTGATCTTTTCCTGTATGATCAGAGTCCGTCGGGCGGTTCAGGTCCAGGTTTCCATGGTGGCGGCGGTTCAAACTCTAGGTTTCAGAGTAATTATGGCAACCAGAACAACCAAGGTGGTAATAACCAGCAGAATAATCATGGGAATTAGCAGCAATCGAGTTACCAGAGTCACCCAAAGTAGTTGAATGGTGGGCAGTATCATGTGTTCACCACTAGTCTGTGCAAGCGTGATCAGAAACTTCACAAGAGGCGGTCAATCTTTGTTGAACCGGCAGTTCCACGTTATCTGCGGTGGTCGGAACAGCCTATTGTGTGGAGTAGGGAGGATCATCCGCCCCGGGTTGACAATCCGGGTCAACTAGCTCTGGTGGTGGCACCTCAGGTGGGAGGTTATAAGTTCACCAAAGTACTCATGGATGGAGGAAGAAGTATCAATATTCTGTATTATGAGACATTCTGTCGCATGGGGTTGACAGAAGAATCTTAAACCGTCCAACGCTGTCTTTCATGGTGTGGTACCAGGTAAATCGGCGTATCCCGTAGGTAAGATCTCTTTGGAAGTTGTGTTTGGTGATGAGCATGACTCTAGGTCTGAGACATTGACCTTTGAGGTAGTAAGAATCCAGAGCCCGTATCATGCTTGTTTGGGCGGCGGCTTATGCAAAATTCATGGCAAGGCCTTGTTATATTTATTTGCAGCTCAAGATGCCGGGTCATAAAGGGACTATCACGGTTCATGGAAGTCAAAAAATCGCGTTGGATTGTGAGGAGGGTGGCGCGGCTTATGCTGAGGCGGTTTGTGCTACAGAAGACCTCAAGTTTTATAAGGAGAATGTTGATCCGGCAGATATGACCCCTCTGAAGAAGCCAACCACTGAGCATGACCCAACCCTGCATTTCAAACCGGCTGATGAGACTAAGCTTGTTGACTTCCTACCCGGCGATTCATCCAAGCAGTTCAGTATCAGCACCAATCTGGATCCAAAATAGGAAAGCGCGTTCATCGAGTTCATCCGCGAGAACCGGGACATTTTTGCATGGAAGCCTTCTGGCATGCCAGGTGTACCGAGGGAACTCGCTGAGCACACTCTTAATATTGATCCGAAGTTGAAACCAGTCAAGCAATTTCTTCTCGCTTTAATGAAGAAAGACGCAAGGCAATTGGTGAAGAGGTAGCCCGGCTGTTGGCTGCTGGTTTTATCGTCAAAGTGTTTCATCCTGAATGTTGGCTAATCCGGTGCTGGTTCTTAAGAAAAACGGCACTTGGCGTATGTGTGTGGATTACACGGACTTGAATAAGGCTTGCCCGGTTGATCCCTTTGCTCTCCCGCGTATTGTGAGCGCCTGAGTTTTTTGGATGCTTATTCAGGATATCACCAGATCAAAATGGTCGTTAAGGACCAGGAGAAGACAGCCTTCATCACTCCTTTTGGAGCCTTCTGCTATGTTTCTATGCCCTTTGGGCTCAAGAGTGCTCAGGCAACTTATCAGCGTTGTGTGCAAAATTGTCTTCACACGCAGATCGGGCGTAATGTTCATGCTTATGTGGATGACATTGTGGTCAAATCTAGGAAGAAGGAAACACTGATTGATGACCTCAAGGAGACGTTTGACAATCTTCGGGTTTACAAGATGATGCTTAATCCGGATAAATGTGTTTTTGGTGTTCCGGCAGGCAAGCTTCTCGGGTTTTTGGTATCCAATAGGGGCATTGAGGCCAACCCAGAAAAAATTAAGGCAATCACATCCCTGGCTAAACCGAAGTGTATCAATGATGTTCAACGTCTCACAGGTTGGACTGCAGCCCTTAGCCGGTTTATCAGTCGTTTGGGAGAGAAGGCAATTCCTTTGTATCAGATGTTGAAAAAGACGGATGATTTAAATGCAGGTAATATCAATGCGGCCTTTGAGGAGCTAAAGCGGCAGTTGGTTGAACCGCGGTTCTTGCAGCCCCGATTGATCATGAGCCTTCTTGTTATACGTGGCTGCCAATGCCCGAGCGGTCGAGGTGGCAATTGTGGTTGAGCGTAAAGAAGCCGGGAAGGAATATCCGGTTCAACGACACAGATACTACATCAGCGAAGTCCTGATCGAGTCAAAACAACGCTATCCACATTGGCGAAGTTGGTGTCGGGTTTTTATGGCGGTCGAAAACTCAAGCAATATTTTCAAGGCCATCCGGTCATAGTGGTTAGTTCTGCTCCTTTGGGCGATATAATTCAAAACAGAAGCCACCGGCGGGTTGCAAAGTGGGCAATCGAGCTTGGGCCATACGGTTTAAAGTATGTACCCCGAACATCCATCAAGTCTCAGGCTCTTGTGGATTTTATCAATGACTGGACCGAGCTGCAAGCACCGGAAGATAAACCGGATAATACGTACTGGACCATTCATTTTGATGGATCCAGGCAGTTGGAAGGCTCGGGGGCTGGAGTTGCCCTTACTTCCCCTCGAGGAGATAAAGTTTGCTATGTCCTCCGCTTGATGTTTCCTTGTACTAACAATGCAGCTGAGTACAGAGCTTTACTCCATGGTCTCCGTGTGGCCAAAGAGATGAACTTAAGTCGAGTTAGTTGTTTCGGAGATTCTGATCTGGTGGCTCAGCAAGTTTCTGGTACTTGGGATTCTAAGGATCCACTCATGGCAGCTTACAGGTGTGAGGTGGATATTTTGGCGGGACATTTCAAAGGGTATCAGGTTGAGCATATCGATCGGCGCAAAAACGAAGCAGCAAACGCTTTGAGTCGGCTTGGATCTCAGCGTAAACCGGTACCTCCTAACACCTTTTTAGATATCTTGCATAACCCGTCTGTTAAGGTGCCTACAGAAGAAGATTTGACTGTCCCGGATCCGGAGGCTCAGTTGGTGGCCGCTTTACACGTTATACCAGATTGGACGGTTCCATATCTGGCGTATATGATCCGGGGCGAGTTACCAAATGATAAAGTCCTGGCTCGACAGATAGTCCGGCGGTCAAAGTCAATGGTTATTCACAATGGCGAGTTACACCGTTGTAGCGTTTTGGGCGTATTTCAGCGTTGTGTTTCTCCGGAAGAAGGCCAAGAGATCCTACGGGAAATTCATGAAGGGGATTGTGGTCATCATGCCGGTTCAAAGTCCCTGGTTGCAAAAGCTTTTCGTCATGGGTTTTACTAGTTGACAGCTCATGCTGATGCGGAATCCGGTAAAGCGATGTGATGCTTGCCAAAAAATTTCACGCAGAGCTCATATTTCGGCGCAGGAACTACGGATGATTCCCATTACTTGGCCTTTTGCTACTTGGGGGCTTGATATGGTGGGACCCTTTAAACGTTCCCAGACAAGAAGACCCACCTATTGGTGGCGGTTGATAAATTCACCAAGTGGGTTGAAGCGGAGCCTGTTAGCAAGTGTGATGCAGCTACGGCGGTTCAATTCCTCAAAAAGATTATCTTCCGTTTTGGCTTTCCACACAGTATCATCACGGATAATGGTACCAACCTTTTCAAAGGTGAGATGGAGGATTTTTGTCAGAGAGAGCACATCCGGCTTTACCTAGCATCTGTGGCACACCCTCAATCCAACTGTCAAGCGGAGCGAGCTAATCAAGAAATTCTAAAGGGTCTTAAACCCTGGCTTATGATTCCCTTACAGCAGATGCCGGGTTGTTGGGTGGAAGAATTACCTTCTGTGTTGTTGAGTATCAACACCACCCCCAATCGATCAACAGGTTACACGCCTTTCTTTATGGTATACGGGGCAGAGGCGGTTCTCCCAAGTGATATACGTCATGACTCGCCCGGGTTGCTAATTATGTTGAAGCGGACAACGAGCAAGCTCGCCAAGAGGCACCTTGGACCTGTTAGATGAAAAAGCGGGATATGGCTGCAGCTCGATCGGCGGTTTATCAACAAGATCTACGGTGTTATCACAGGCGGGTTAGGACAAGAACCTTTCAAGAAGGTGACTTGGTGCTCGGCTCATCCGAGATCGAACCGACATGCACAAGTTATCCCCGCCTTGGGAAGGACCTTCTGTGGTCAGCAAGAATCTGCACAACGGATCATACTACCTCATTGACGTTCGAGACAACTCACGCAACTCTGAGGAGGAGACCCGGCGGACATGGAACATAGCTCTCCTCCGGCCTTATTACACTTGAGCCATAGGCTCCTCTTATGTATATATTTCGATAATGTATATATTATGATCAATAAATAAATTAGCATTCTTGCTCTAACCGGGGCTTCTGCTATTTTTTCTCAAATATCCTTTGAGTTACATGGGGGCTTCAGCTGACAAAGCGGGGTACTACCTATTAAACCGGCTATCAAGCCACACAGCTTGGGAGCTTCACACCCAAGGGGCCAAAGAGAGTCTGGATGCTATGCACAACTCAAACATAGGCACCCAATGAGCACAGCTCATCATGTTACTTGGGGGCTTCTTGTGTCAAATACCAAGGAGTTTGAATGGACCCTTGTAGCTGGGTATCGACCCACGGCATGGAAGCCTGGTATATTTACCTAAAACCCCGGGTTAACCTGCCTTCATCAAGTAAGACACTCCTATCCGTGTCATCACAGCATCGACCCTCCGAGCGTTTGTGAGTTACTCTCATTGAGACCCTGAACTTGTCAAAGTTAAAACGGTGATTGGTTAGTTGGAGGTCCATCTTAAAGGGCTTTGTTAAATGGTTCAACTCAGCAGCCTGGCAGCCCACAAAAAGCCTCGAATTTGGGCCTGGCAGCCCTCAAAAAGCCTTGACTACACGGTTTTATTTGCGTGTTGCTGAATTTTATGTTAAACCGATTTTCTTGGCCTGGTATTTTATTAGCCCGGTATTCTTTAAACAGGCTTGGTTTGCAACTACACGTTGAAAGGCCTTATTCTTAAACTGGAGTTTGTTAACCCGGCTTAGAGTTGACTACCAGTCATCAGCTTTGATCATCTGGTGTGTATCATCACCCGGTATGACATGCTATACAACATCAGTACATGATGGGGTTGTACAAAGAATTTCATATTTGGGTTTTCACCCTTACTACAATCAAAGTTAACCAGCCAACTAAACAGGGATATTGCATGACAGGACCCTGTTTTCTTTTTATGCACACACAGGAGTTGCATATTATGATGGCAGCATATCTGAACCAAACTTGGCATTGACATGGCGGATCACATAAAGTATCTCCTTCTGCACGATGGCAGCAGATCAAAATAGTTTTTACTATCCTATTACAAGGCATTAAGAGGCCCAAAATATGGAATTGTTTCTAGCAGACAGATTTGATGTATCAACCGACTTGACGGATTAAGCTTCATCGCCGGTTGATGTGAAGTAGATGGGTCATCTGGCGTCGGTTCAGCCTCCTCTTCCCCATCCAATGGCCGGAAGTCATTGGTGGTCCAGTCAATCCGGGTTAAATCCTGAAAGACAGCCTCTTCATTTATAAGCTCAGCCGGATCAACGTCAGGGGCGTCAGTGTGCTTACGGATTGGTGGAACCAAGTTCTGCACTTCAGGAATAGCAGCATCAACCTGTTTGTTGTTTGCGTCGTAGAAAGATCGGTGAACCGTCAGGTTAGCCTCTTCTATAGCCCGACTTCGCCAGAGGACGCATCTCCCTTGTTACATGTTTGAGGGCGTCGTTGTCAAATACTTCGCCGTTTTCTTGTGCACTAGGGAAGCCCTTGGCTATATCAGCCGGATCAATATCAGCTATCCATGCCTTGGCTCGAGTCAGTGCTAGTAAAGCGCCAGCCCAGGCAGCGGATCGCTTCAACTCTTCTATCTGCACTGGCGTGATAGATAGCCGGTCCAGCGTGTCCTTGATCAGTGTTGGAGCCGCATTGTCATACGAAGTGGCGCAGATAACCTGTTGTACGCCGGTATATAACTCCTCAATCAGTGTATACGCGGCCTTGAGTTTCTTCCGTATATCAAAACCCAGATGAGCAATGCGCCTGCCTATAGCGGTTCAAGAAGTTCATGTTAAACCGGAGAAAATTTCAAAGCGGAATATTCATAAAGCCTTGGTAAACAGTGCTTACCGAATATTGCAGTGGTCATGGCATGGACTTGGCGCTTTAGTCCAGTAAGCTCTTCCCTCACCGGTTTAAGAGCTGATTCAGCGTCTTCCGCCCGCTTCAGCAATCCAGCCTTTTCAGTATCCTAGTTGGCCTGTTCAGACTTGTACCATTCCTTGAGATGCTCCATGGTGGTTAAGGCGGTTTTCAATTCATCCTTGGCCTTGGTTTTTTCTGTTTGTTGGGATTTCAGATTTTCTTGAAGGTCAGCAATTTGTGAGACTTGTTGGCTTATCTCACTCTGCAACAGTAAGAGAGCATGTTAATATCTTTGTTAAAGTCCCAAGCATCTAACCAGTTATACACTTGGCACTTGGGGGCTAATGCGGATCATTTTTATGCTGATTATTGAAGTCCCAAGGATTAATGCAAGTTTTAATCATGGCACATGGGGGCTAATGTGTGTTTGATCAGAAATGCAAAAGGAAATCTCATACAGTATGCAATACACAAAGTCCCGGTTTGACTTTCTGAAGACAAACCGGCCCTTCGGGGCTACAATGCAATGAAGGTACAGAGCAAAGAGCAACATTTTTTACCTCATAGCGTCCCTTCATCAGATTTACTAAAGCGGCTTCATAATCACGGCTTGTGTAAAGCCGGTTCAAGAAGCCAGAGTGAAGCTCTTGAGCAGAAAGATCGACATAAGCTGACCAATCAGTTTTCTCCTTCCCTTGCTCATAGCAAAGCAAATTCATCCTTGGCGGTGTGCTTTGATAGAACAACCGGATTACGAGGCGGTATATGCGATTGCCGGTAACAACAACGTCATCATCTTTGGCGGGCTGGATGAATTGACATTCTTAACAGGGCTTGGCGCTTTGGTAGCGAGGGCTTGGCGGATCGTGATTGAGCCCCGCTGTTCAACTGTTAGACTTGGAGGAGCAGGAGGATGTGAAGTATCAACCTCTACATTCGGTTCAACCTCTGGCGGGTTAGCATCAGCATCTTGTTGTTTCCCAGCAGAGTTGTCTATAGCAACTTCAGGGTCTTTGCCATGATGCTCTGGAGTCTTCTCTGGATCAACATCAACAATAGGGTCGCTGGTCTTGGCTTTCTTACTTAATCGAGCCTTGGCACTACAATATCAAAGGTTAGAACATGGCAAACCGACAAATAGAAGAAACAAATTAAGGAGTAATATACTTACCCAGCGACGAGTTTGAGAGGAGGCAGCTGAGTGGTTGATGAACCGCCAGACGAGTTGGAAGAAGCCTGGTAATTCCGGTTGGATTTGACCGAGAGGGCATCGGAAGAAACCTTTCAAAGGATAACGCTTTTCAGGAGAACAAGGCACCTCACGGGCCAGCGTTTACGGGTTGGCGTATCAGCTAAACCGGACGATGTGATTTGTTCACCGCTATCTTGGGGTTGTGCGACGTTCTTCAACTTGCTGTGTCTCCAAAGAAAATTTTGGATCCAAATGAGCAAGGGAGTGAGATTGTTTTTCTTTCCGGACTGTGCGGCGAATTCTTTGAACCGGTACAAGATCTGAATCGGAAGAAAGAAGGATTACCTCAACATGTTCTGCCCGGTTGGCCTCAGCATCATCCTGGGAATAGTAATTGTCAATAAGATGGATGAAAAAGGAACCAAGTTAGTCAAGTTCTACCTCAGCGTCGGATTCTTCCTCTTCTGGCGGATCAGAAGACTTGGTGGTTTTCTTCTTGCCACCCATCTTGGTGGCCTTGGTCTTTGCACGAGGAGCCCGGGCCGGTTTAGTCCGTTTCCAAAAGGAGCTGTTAGCCTGAAATTAAGCCAAGGAAAGGTTAGTACACAGTCACTACGGAAGCAAATCAGTAAAGTATTTAGATGAACTTTATCGCTGGCGGTTTATTGGAGACGCAAAACGGAGCCAACCCGGTTTGGCTACATGTAGAGATCGGTTCATCAAGCATTTTCTTCACCGATTCAGTAACTTCAAGCTCGGTTATTACTATTTCGTGATATCGTTGAGGGTCTTTGACATCACCGGTATGTTCATGCATCAATCCGGGCGGCTTAAAGGTAAAATGGCCCAAGAAACCCAAAGAGCGGACAAGATCAATGCCAGTTAAACCGTTGGCCATGAGAGCCCGGAGCTTGGTGAGTTGAGGTGCAAAATTCTTCCGTTCTGCGGCGGTCAAGCGTAAAGGTAATGGGTGGCCGTTGCTAAGCTGGTGAGGGCGATAACCCGGCAAAGGATTTTCTCCATCAGGGGCAGTGTTCCGGCAATAAAACCAGGTTTGATTCCAATCTTTGGGATGGCTGTGATGTTTTGCATGAGCGAAGGCAACTTCTTTTCTTTTCTGAATTGAAACGCCACCAAGCTCTGTGTTGGGACCATCTGAGAATTCTATACGGCGGTTCAAATGAAAGAAGTCCCGAACTAGCTCCACGGTTGGCTCTTCTTGAAGATAGACTTCGCAGAATACTTGGAAGTTGCATATATTGGACACAGAATTCGGACCAATATCTTGTGGATGGAGTTGTAAGCTTGCGAGGACATTTCGGAAATTTTTTGATCCAGGCGGACTGAATCCCGGTCTAAGTGTTGCATAAAAACAATCACCTCTCCTTCTTAAGGTTCAGGTGGACATTCCAATTCCGGAACTCGCCAGTGGAAAACACTTTTTGAGGCTAAAACACCAGTGGTGACATAACCGTTGATTTGTGTTTCCGTGATCCAGGACGGAACCCAATTGCGAGCATAGAATTGTTTCGCCATTCCGGAAGGGGGAACTGAAAGGAAAAACAAGTGCCGGTTAAAGAATTTACGGTTTGAGGTGTACAATTCAGTGTTAAACCAGAGAAAAATACTATGTAAGGTTCAATTGGTGGTTTAAGAGAGGGCTAATGATATATGGCAGGTTGGCTATCAAAAGGTAAACCGCCCAGAGGCAGAAGGGCCAAGATTCATAATTTCTACTAAGTGTTGCAAAAACAAGTTTCACAGTATGACAGTGTAATTTCAGATCTACCGTGGATAACTGAAGAAAATGTTTCTGAGCCCTACAATGGCGCTAAAGAGGAACATAGATGAACCAGGCGGAGTTTATTCAGAAGTAGTAAGGTGCTACAGTACGGTGAACTAACAGAATAGATCTAGCTGCAGTTCAAACCTATTAGGCACATCTATATACCCTTACTACAAAGACTAGAAGGAGGAACACAGAAGAGCTGATGAACAGCGGCGGTCATGGATGAACTCGAAAAACTTTAATGAAGATCTAGGTTTATGAGACGTTAACTTACCAGGGCCACTCAGCTACGGAGGAGCGCGGCAAGGTCTCTGGAGCAAACATGTTGATGCAGCGGCCTTGGTCGGTGCAGTTCCGAAGAGCGACAGCGGCGGCGGCGCGGAGGTCCTTCGGGTCGCGAGGAGGAAGATGAGAAGAAACGGGAGAAAAATGAGAAGGCCCGTCAGGCTTATTTATAATAAGGGAGAGGATAAGTGACAGGCGCGAGAATCAAGGAGTCAAAAGCGGCAAGTGGCGTAGCTGTCGCCTCGATTTCCGGGATGACATTAAATGAAGGGAATCTTTTTATTCGTTTTTTACAGAGATGACGTCATGATGATCCATTGCTGTGTCTAGAGGATGACGTCACGGCGGTTTAACAAGATTCATAAAGGGAAGATATCATGGCGGTTTATGAGAAGTGAAGGAAGATATTTACAGGATTTTTCTAAGTGTTGAAGATTGACAAGAACAGGTTCAAATCAATCTGGGGCCTAATGTTGGGGATATAACTACTGAGTATAAACTGCCCATGAGGGGCCGGTTCACCCTCAACTATATTGAAGCCCACAAGACTCAGAAGATGGCATTTTACTATGAAGCTTAGAGGCCCGGAGCCCAAAGGCAGATTAGGGCCCGTAGTGGTAAACCGCCATAGTCATGTAACTTGTGTTGTAAGATAAGGAAAGGAGAGACCGAGCCGAACACTTGTATGAGTCGGCCTCGGGACTCTGTAGACCGGCCGGGCGTCAACCAATGTACATAAGGGGACGACCCGGCGGCGGTTCAGGGATAACAAACAACAACTCGAGACTCGGGCAAGCGTATTTCGCTCCCTGGTCATCGAAACCCATTCAATCCCATCACAACTAGACGTAGGATTTTACCTTCATCGAAGGGGCCGAACTAGTATAAACGCCCGTGTCCCTTGTCCGGTTTAACCCCTTCAAGCTAACCCGTTGCGATGGCTCCATGACTAAGTCCTTTCATGAGGACATCTGACGTGTTAATTCCACGATAGTGGTGCTGGACGTCGGATGGCGGCAAGTAGTGTGTGGGCGATGGTGCTCCCGTCGTCGGCCGCCAGTGTGGCCACCGCTTGTGCGGTCGCGTCCACGTCCGGCTACGCTGCTATTGCGTCACGAGTGGCGACTTGAGCGATGGCGGCGACCTCGAGCTTCATCCCCGAAGACAAGCTCTCCTCCAGAGCGTTCGCACTCGCAGTCATGGCGGATGTGGTGCCAGGTAGCAGGACGATGCGCTATGGTGTGCAGTTTAGTCGGGCGTTGCCGCTTGTAGTAGCGCATTCCGGTGAGGCCAAGCATCTGGGTGCGTGATTAAGTCGCCGAAGTTGGTTCTTCGGGCATCGAGCCTCTTAACGACGGCATACGGACGGACAACATGAATGCGGGCAGCTGGCGCCAGCTGGGAACGCACCACGCGATGGCGCGAGGGACGATTTTTTTTGGTGTGCCAGGGTAGTCAGCTACTGTCATGGAAACATTGGAGACGCCATTTGCTCACATGCGATCCCCACATGTCATTGAAAAAGCAAGACAACCCGGCATGGTCTCAGGTCCTGGGGATGCAGTTGGCCGCGCTATACCACTCCGCAGATGCGCTGCGGCGCGCGCGCACTTCGGCGCCTCATGCATCCTTGATGAGCCGGGTGTTGATTTCCTGGTCGTGCCACAGCGCTAATGCCACCCTCGGCACACTGAAGCCGACCGTGTCCAGCGACGATGAGCGTGTCGCTCACTGCGGTCAACGTGTACAAAGGCGGTGCGGGAGCTGCGCCATGTTGCTGGCCCGCACGACCCACATGAACGGTTGCCGGTGGCGACGAGGTCGTGGGCCAGCTCCTCCATTGGACTAGTCTGTGCCACATCGTCCCGACAGGTGTTGCCCACATGTCAGTTTCCCTATTTTCCCAGCCAAATTCGAGCGTCAGTGCTCTGCGTTGCGCATTAGGCACAGAACAGGTGGTTTTTGTTCCCTGGTTCAAATGTGGTACAGTACCAAGTTGTTACCCTAGCCCCAAGTGTGGTGGTTTTGGGTATGGTACCACCCTTTTCTTTTTCAACTAGTGAAGCGTAACACTTTATTAAGTAGCTGGATGGTGTGCTAATGTAGGTGTCCGACTGTTTGAAGGAATAATTGAGGTGTGCCCGGTCCGTGCCCGCATTTAGGGGTCCAACTTACCATGTTCCGGCAGTAGTAACTATACTAGTCCCTGCGTACTCCCTCTGTTTTTATTTACTCCGCATTTTAGCTTTGCTCAAAGTCAAACTTTGTAAACTTTGACAAAGTTTATAGACAGAAATAATAACATGACCTTGACGCATCAATTCTCCGGGTTGAGCTATCAAATACGATTGGTCGCGCCCGTGTGAACGTCCAAGTTATCGGTGCACCATCCCGAGTTATTATCTTTTTTTTCTGGGGTGGACTTCACACCAGTTATTAACTGATGACGCGTGCCCCGTGTACACAGTCTCGCATGACCTTCCCGCTAGCACGATCCAAAATTAGTTGAATGTTCCCACAGGAGGCAAAATCTCCCGCCTCCTTCTAAAATTTCCGCCACCTAGTCTTTAGCATGCAAAATTCTCCTTTTGTCCTTGGTGCACGGAGAACAACAGTTACAATACCGCCCTCATCTACATAATAGGTCGGGGTTGCTGTGGTAACTTTTGGTTCCCCCACCACATAGCACCCCCATTTCCTCTCCCCCTCCCACAAAACGACTAACTCAACAGCACCAGAGCATCTTACACCACGTCGTCCGTACTTCATCAGCATTTCTACCCCTCCCCTCTCGAAACCCTAGACTGCTCATCCACCGGCATACCAGAGCCCATTCACTGCCAGCGACGTCCAGCTCGCCGGATCTGCTTCTGTGGCTGCATCTACCCCTCCTAACTCCACTAGAAACAAGTAGACTGCTGATCCACCACTGTTCCACAACCCATTCAGTGCCGGCCTTTTCCACGGTGCCGGATCTGCTTCACCTGTACTCTCGTCAACCGCAGCGCATCTCCAGCGGCTCCTTCACACTTCCCACCGGAGACGCTTCGTCCACAACCCCCGGAGCCTTCCCACCGATGGCCCCGTCGACGTCCTCTAATCCTCTTCGCTGACACCTTTCGCAACCCTACCAGAGCCGCTTCGCCGACACCATCGTCAAACATACCGGACTAGCTTCGCCTATGCCATTCTCAACCCTACCGGGTCGCTTTGCCAACTCACAAGTCCACGGCCTCAGATCCGCTCCATCGCACCCTCGTCCAACCTATCGGAGCAGCTTCTGATGCCCCGTCCACGGACGCAGATCTGCATCATCGACACCATCCAGAACCCAACCACCGGAGCAGCTTCACCGACGCCCTCGCCCACGGCCTCAGATCCGCTTCGTCCACACCGTAGTCCACCCTACTGGAGCCGCTCCACAAACATCCGGTTCTAGATCTCCTTACCGGAACCCGACATCCAGCGCAGCGTCATCACCCTTGACGTTTCTAACCTGATTCCCACCATCTGGCAAGATGCCAAGCACCCACCATGGCCTAGGTACTTGTCACCTTTAAACCTGTCCAACATCACATGCCTGATGTACTTCAAATATACTAACAGGTCGCTGTTACATGTTATGCAGCTGGCAAAAACTACAAGGACTATGTTTCTTCTGGATCTAACAGCTTGGCCAACCAAGATCCTAGACTGAGGAATTGCTATGATCTTGTAAGTGCGTCTTTTCCAAAACAGTTCACTGATGATTATCTCTCAAACCACCTCTATGGTCAGGAGGCGAGGAGGGTTTTCATACGACACCCACGGTTCAATATTGAAGTGTTCCTGAAGAAGACAAAGGATGGAGGGTCAATCATCCACAGGCACTGGCCTAAATGCAAAGACCTTCAACATGAATGAAGGCTCAATATTCGCCTTTCGCTTCAGCAGTTTTCCAGATGATATGCATCTATCTATATACCGTGTATGATGCTAATTTCGAAAGGTTCTACATGTTGCGTGTGAAACTTGGTGCTGGTGCAGATGTGTAATGGGGTAGCTGAGTGCTGAAGCTATATCATGTTGTACTATGATGTATTTCAATTATGAAATCCTGCTTCCTTAATATGGAAATGAAATATATTATGTGCTTAATATGAATGTCAATTAGATTAATAAATGGATTATTAATAATAGGGCAATTAGCCTGCTAATGGAAAATTAGCCTGCTAATTGGGTTTTGCTCTTGCAAACGGTTATTCAGAAAATATCGTGGGCGATGACCTCAGGCAACGCACACAGTTTCTAGGAATAAACCGTGTTGGATCAATGAATAATCACACATGACCTTCTCCTCAAAACTGTTTGCGTTAGGCCACCTTGTGCAAACGTTTACCACATAAAAACTATGTGTGATGCACAGCCTTTGCCACACAGTTTCTTCTACGCACCGTGTGTAATGCATTCAATAACGCAAACGATTAAATTGTTAACATCGTGTGCAATGGCAATGCTATAACAAACGATTTAACGAGGAAAATTGTGTGTGATGTACCTATGAACGGAAACGTTTTCCTTGAAGCGAATGTGTGGGATGTACATATGAACAGAAACGTTTAGCGGGGACTGACTGTGTGGGATGTACTTGCGACCAGAAACAATTTCTCCTATATAATTGTATTTTTTAGCTCTACTGTACGTATTTCCGTATTTGGGCGCTCGCCGGTCGCACACGACCTCATTTTGCCGAGCGTGTGTGCCATGAGGCCTATCCCCGAAGGTTTCTAGGCCGTGTGGGAAGGCCCCCTATCGCCGTCACTCACTAGGAGACGATGCCAAATGTCGTCGCGCAAAGGGGTTAAAAACCGTTTGTATAGCACCGACGCGTACCAGTGTTGAGCAACACATGGAAAGTCTGACATTGACTCTTGTAATGGATGTCGTCGACGGACCCTGGCACCAGTGGCGGTGGCAGGACTACGATTGATGGATTGACCACTTCTTCGACATGCACGAACACTCGATACAGGTACATCCCTAACGTGGTCCGCAGCGGCCATTGTGGCAACGAGTAGTACAACCCCGGTTCCTGCACTGGTATCTGAACACCAATCACCTTTGTATGGTGGACGACATCTTCATCCATGCCATAACCATTAGAGCCCAGCTGTCTAGAGGAACAAACATACTTACGAGCTCACCTCCAAGGTCGTGATAAGCTCATTCAAGGAGTCGCTGTTCCAAGCACGTCGAGGCATGCTGTTGTAGGTAAGCTTTGTTAAAAACTCAATCTCAGAGGGCACCGAGCCCCATCCTGGGTGCCACCAATCAAAGCTCACCAGCGCGCCATCAGAGAACAAATGCCGGGAAGATTCAAACACACCACTGCAGTCGAAAGTTGTCCAGAACCTGACGAAGAAATCAGCCAGTGGCGGACATACTTCGACTAGGAAGTCACTTATTTGGATGCCGTGCGCAATGCCAAGAGCTTTGACAAGGTCGTCCGGCAAGACGGGAAGCCGGTCTCTGTTGATGGTTACCATCAGCACTTTGCTGGCAAACTGGTCGTGAAGCGCCACCATGCCACTGTTGAGCGACAGAACACAGCGCCCGAAGGTAGGACGGGCCTTAGGATCTCCGGTGTCGGCGTTCTGGGAATGGGGGTCCCCAGGCTTGCCTGCCTGCGGCCTGCAGCGTGGCTCGAAGGGGCCCCAGCACGGCCCATCTTCATCAACGCAAGCTCAAGACCCTCGCGAGGGGCCAAGCCTCGCGGGGCGGGCGACAAAGGCTTCCTCGAGCACGGCCTCGTCAGGCTGGCCCATGAGGAGGCGGAGAGTTCAAGGCGTGGTACCTCGCGAGGTGCCCATGACGCAAGCCATGACGACCAAGGGCGCCCGGTCGGCGCCACCAGTATGTCCTCCTTTCCTCTTTGGTGCAAAGGGAGCAAGCGCGGCGAGAGCATCAAGCAAAGGCTTCCATTTCGGTGCAACAAGACCAAGACCAGCCCAACGGCCGGAAGGAGTCATTGTGGAGCCCAAGCAAAGGCGTCATCACCAGAGCCTTTGGCAAAGAGGACCAACTTTAGTCGGGGTAAGTGTACCCATTGTTCCCCTTCAAAATGGCCAATTGTTGGCGTCCTTCACTCAATATTTGGGAAGAGGCCCAGGGCCTTCGCCTATAAATAGGAGTAGCCACCCCCAGGGCGGAGAGATGGAAATCCTCATCAAGAAACCAGCAGCTAGGGCGACTGAACACCACCTAGCAGTTCATCGCACCCGCCAAGAATAGACCCTCACGAGGCTGTTCTTCCTTGTATTGTTCCTCATCAGCCCAAGAGGCAATCTACCACACCACACACTGGAGTAGGGTATTACACCACAATGGTGGCCCGAACTAGTATAAATCTCATGTCTCTTGTGCTGTTCCGTCTAGTAGTTTAGGTCCCAGCGATTCGGCGAGGTGCGAGACGGTGGAGGGTTGGATCCCTGCGTGCACCCCAGTGTTCGAACCTCAAGGGTCTGCCGGAACCCGAAATCCGACATTTGGCGCGCCAGGTTGGGGTGCGCCGGAATCTGCCTTCCGTCGCCTCGTTCTTCCCCGACCACCGCAACCATGTCTGACGCTCGTCGGGCTCGTGCCGAGCGTGTCTGGACCCCGATCCTAAGTCACACCGATCTAGCATGTAACACATCATATCACTTTGCGGCCTCACGCACGGTATTCCCACGGGTGTCGCCTTACCATGGCCCGGGACCGTTTGCGCCTTTTGGCTCACGTATATGATAGTGTCGCTAGCATCCATATGACAAAGAACCCGGGCCGACATGGCTAGTCGTGAACCCAAAGCGGCGCTAACCCATGGGGACAGGAATACATGAATCACATCGAGCATGTCGGTCATCAACGTATAAATTCGGGCTGTAGCACTGGGCTAACAGGACTCCGGTATCCCGGGCTGTAGCAGGCTAGGCAGGACTCCGAATAACACCGCGTGACATTTCCCGAAGGGATGTACATAGGAACAAAGTGAAACACATGCCGCCAGTCAAGTGTCCAAGCGGTAGTGCCGGGCTAGCAGGACTCGGTGAACCGGCTGTAGCGGACTACTATCGCTCGAAGCACGAGACTACATTTCCCCATATGAGAGGCTGCCAAGGATAAACAACTAGTTTGTCGGATCCCACACATACCAAGCATTTCAAACATACACACAATATGCTCAATATGTGTAGATACAACATGGCATCGCAACATAACTCTACGACTCAAATATTTATTCATTAGGCTCCGAGGAGCGAGATATTACAAACATGGGTCTCATGACCCAACACTCAGAGCATACAAGTCAAAGCACAAGCGGAAGCTAAACATGTCTGAGTACAGACCACTATAAATGAAATAAGGCTGAGAAGCCTGACTATCTACCAGATCCTGCCGAGGGCACAAGATCGTAGCTGAGGTAACAAGCTAAACGTCGAAGTCCAAGCGGAACTACTGGTGAGACTGACGTCTCTCTCGCAAAACATAAAATAGGCAAACGTGAGTACAATTGTACTCAGCAAGACTTACATCAGAACTAACTACATATGCAACATTATCAAAAGGGGGGTGGTGGAGTTTGACTGCAGCAAGCCAGCTTTGACTCGGTGGCTATCTTGAACTACGACTACAAGTAACTCTTTTGAGGTGGCGCACACGAGTCCACATATTCACCATATCAATACACCACTATGGACCCGCTCCCGTCTCCCTACGAGAACGCCATCCATAGCACTCATGCTTATCTTGCGCATTTTAGAGTATCCACTTTCACTTGTCTATGAACTGGTATAGGTAACCCAGAAGTCCTTCTCCGTGGACACGGCTATTCGAATAGATCATATTAACCCTGCAGGGGTGTACTTCTTCACACACGCTCTCACCACTTACCGCCGTTTACACGACATGTACTCGGCAACCTTCAAGCGGAAGCCCAACGTGGATGTCGGCCACGGCCTACCTAAACACTCAAGTCCCTAGTCCAGGTTTATCGCCTATTCGGGTTCCATCCGCAGGAGTCCGCCGAGGTTTCCCATACAGCCCCGAACGATGTGTGTGCAGGGTTCCCGAGACACCAAGCAGGCGAATCGGTACATCAAGACACGGTGCCTACCGCAACACAACCCACCCCTATGGTCAGCGTTGCATGCGCCCCCAAAGATACTACAAACACCGAAACTACTTGCAACTCCGGACCGAGGACAAGGGTGGTTAAGAAGCCGAGAGGGTCAATTAAGGATCCCAATGCGTGGTAGTAACTGTTTCATGGATCACAAACACAGAACTCAGTTCTCGAGGGGCGGCTGCAATGAGACAACCCACCATGTACTCCTACATGGCCTCTCACCGCTACCTTTACCAAATCGTGTTCACACACTTAGCTCACACACAGAGGACATGTTCACACAACCATTCCAATTCATTCCCGATGAATCAGACCTGACTCAACTCTAAGCGATGGCAGGCATGACAACAAGCATGAATGAGTAGGCACAACATGGCTCAAACAACTCCTACTCATGCTAGTGGGTTTCATCTAATTCTTGTGGAATGACAGGTCATCATGCAGAGGATAAAGGGGTTCAGCTACCGCAGCAAGTAACACATGAGTCATTGTTGTCCTAATGCAGTAAAATAGAGCAGGAGCGAGAGAGTGGGATTATATCGGAATGGACAAGGGGGTTTTGCTTGCCTGGCACTTCTGAAGATAATATAGTTCTTCATCGGTGTCATCGAACTCATCATTGAAACATCGTCTACTGAGAGGGGACAATTTCCGGCAAACAAGAGAGAACACAATCAATGCAATGCACATTCACATGAATGACATGTCATGTTAGGGTACTGAATTCACCTAATGCAATATCTAGCCAAGTTAATTGAAGTGGAATTCAGACAAGAGTAAATTCAACTCCAAATGTTATTTCATAATTTGCCCTAATCATGATTCATCCTATTCAGTGAGGTTAACTTGTTCAATCATGCATGAAAGTGCCATAAACAGATTCTTTATATTTTTCTGATCATTTTTCATATATAAATTATTTAATTTGGAGTTACAGATTAAAAGTTATGAATATTTGAAGTTTGAACTATATTCTGAAATTTCCTGAAATAAATTAAATCCAGAAAAGGGGTATTACTGTGTCAGTGTGACGTCAGTGGTCAACGGAACATGGTGCAGGTCAAACCTCGATGGGTCCCAGCGATGTCGATAATTAGCTTAACTAAATTTAATTAAGACTAATCCTAAATAGTTAACGAGGCTGGGCCCGACCTGTCATTGACTCAGAGAGTCAACCAGGCCCACCCCGTCAAAGTCAAAGTCGGCTTGTCAGCGTCAGCCTTGGCGAAGCGACGCGGCGGCGAGAGTGGTTTTGGCCACTCCGGCGACCAAATGGGCCGCGGAGGGCATCTAGGAGGAGGTGGGGATGAGCCGAAGCTCTTGGTGGAGTTAGTCGGGGTCGGGGTGGCCGGAATCAGCGTCGGCGACGTGTTTGGCGGCGGCCGGAGCTCGGGCGAGCTCGGGCACGTCGCTAGGAGGCACGACAGGAGGTGCGGAGGGGTGCTGCGGGCTCCTGGGAACATGGTGGGTGCGGTGAAGCGCTCGGTTGCGGCTATAGGTCACGGTGGCCACGGCGGCGACATGGCCGGCGAAGAGCTCTCGGTGCGCGGTTGGCGCGGTTAGGGAAAGAAATCGCATCGGGAGAGGAAGGTTCGGTCTGAGGCTCACAAATAAGACGACGGGACGCCAGCGAGGTCGGGACGGTCCGGCGCCGGCGAATCGGGCGACGGCGACCAGCGGTCCGAGGAGGAAAAGCATCGGGGTGGCGCCTGGGCTTCTCGGTCGCGTGTGGCGTCGGGAGGGCGAGGATGGAGTGGCGGAGCTTGTGGGCTAGTCGGGAAGCGAGGGAGGGCCTGGGCGGTGGTGGCGAAGGGCGGCGAGCTCCGCTCGGTGGGAGAGGGAGGAGCCAGAGGAGGGGACGAGGCCGCGGTGAGGAGAGAGAGGTCGGGGGTGCGTGGCGCCTGGGAGGCGCCCAGAGCATCGGGGAGGAGAGCGGCAAGCAGGAGGTGGCTCGGGCTGCGTGGCGTCTGGTGGCCACACGCCCACCGCCATCGGGCGCGAGGAGGAAGGCGACAGGAGCCAAAGCGGTGGTGGGCTGGGCAGCTGAGCTGGGCCGGTTGGTGGGCGCCAGGTAAGTCCAGGTAAGATTCTCTCTCTTTCTCTTTATTTTCTGTTTTCTATTATTCTGAAAACTCTGCGGCTTTATTAAAAATATCCAGGCACTTTTAAAAATCACCAAACTGTGCATGCCCAATGTATAGAATATATCTAACATGGAACATTTCAGTTTAGGAGTATTTGGACATTTAAAATATTTTATAGAATTTAAATGTCCAAATTCAAATACTTATGATTTAATTCAAAGATCCAAATGTCATGGAAAATGTGCAACATCTCTCTCTTATCAAGCTTCAAAGATTTTTCCAAAAATGGTGAACATTTTTTAAGGCCATTTGGGTTACTGGAAATATTTTGAAGTTGAACCTATTTGCATTATTTTGGTGCTAGGGGTTTAGGCAATCCCCATTTCAAATTTCATGAGAATTAAACATGATGCATGGATGTAATGCCACTAGTTACAAGCAAGCTCTAGGGCTGTGACAACTCACCCCCACTAAACAAGAATCTCGCCCCGAGATTCAAGACGTGAGGTAAGAGGAAAAGGGGAGTCACAGAACTATCACAATCTTCATGATCCATTTGCCCTTCTCGAAAATGTTGATTCATTCCATCATCTTGGTCTTGACGGCTTTGCTTTCGTAGATCTTCACCGACACAACAATGTAAAGATGGGGAAACCCTACAGGATTTAATCTTCTTGAAGATCGAGCAACTCAAGATCAGTTCATGGAGAGACGTAAGAACAACTCTTGAGTTGAGACACCAAACACACATTAGGAATGATGGAGAAGCAATGGATGACGAAGGTTCAAATTGGTAGGCAACCATTCCACGCTTAAGTAAAATGGTGCATGTTTCAAAGTAACAAGGAGATGATTGCCATGATTCCATAACGGGACACCTTAGGAAAGGTGACGCAAAGAACTATTCACTTAAGTGGCAAAAAGAATTACTTTTGATCCATAGATCATTGGAACTCTTTATACCACCCTAAGGCAATCACAAAAGATCGTTTGGTGGAGTGCAAAGGAGTGGCATACCCAGGCTAGAATGGATGATGTGGACTACCTTGTTGAAGACAACGCAATGGATGATTTTCTTATCATCGGAAATGGATGGGACCCATGGTAAGTCCACTTTTGAGGATGATCCTAGACATCAACTCTTGAGGAGGGCAGCCCATGGAAAATTGGCACGATGGGATGCAAGCTGGGAACAAAATGCAAATGTTGGGAAGGTTCCAACCATCATATCCGCACGAGATTCAGATCTGGTTGGTGTCGGGATATTCCGCACCATCCAGCCTAGAGAGAAAAATGAAGTTTGCAGCACAAATCGACGAGATGACGTTGTGAGATTCTCGAAAAGAACTACGATAGCAAGCTCCAAAACATGAGCTGGTTCTACGCTACAAACAAGTGATCACGTTGTCCAAGACAAGAATGACCACATGGTAGTCTTA
The DNA here is from genome assembly GCA_021605145.1 of Aegilops bicornis. Lineage (NCBI taxonomy): Eukaryota > Viridiplantae > Streptophyta > Magnoliopsida > Poales > Poaceae > Aegilops > Aegilops bicornis. The sequence continues at coordinate 335,130,265 of CM038672.1, read as the reverse complement.
CAACAAAACACTACCGAAGTTCGTGGGGAGCCATCATCGAGGATATCAAGTCCTTGCATAAGTCATATGATTAGCTCTTATGAAGAAACTTCTTGTCCCTGAACAAATCAATCGGTGGCTTGGTATGCTAGGAATACATATAGAATGAAGGTTGCAAGTCTCCGGACTACGTAATACTTCGCACATATGCATGATCGACTTGGGATGATTCCAAGGGAACCAAAACAAACCTTTCTCAAATTCATGGCGGCAACTTGCACCTAATGCACGTGAATTAGAGGAAGTCACTACTTTCGTCCAAACATATGCTTCATGAATGAAACACGAAGGCATTGCTTACAAAGTTTTTAACACTAGGTTGATGTTCAACATGACTCATGGGGGAGACAAAATGCTGCTGATGGGCTCAACAACAACTCATCTGAATTTCCATATCACTGGACTTCCACCATCATGTGAACACGATGGTAGCATTGGTCAGACCAAAAAGATATAATGGTGTATGCTCGAGGAATCAACCACGAGTAAGACAACATCATGAATATCGTTGGTTCTGATTTGACTTGATGATAGCCCATGCTCAAATCAAAGGATTGATAAGACAATAGGTCCAAAGAATCGATCACAGGGACCAATCGATGAGGATATCATCTTTCTTCAACACACACTACACAGAATATCCCTTTGGAATGATCTAAATTAGGCAAACTTTTATCTTCCAACTCTCCAAGTTGTTGTCTAGCTTAACCAACTAGCTCAGGGATATCCGACACAGATTCTTGGAGAAAGGGTGGTTCAGAGGAAAACCAACTTAGTCACGAGCTCAACATAACAGTCAGGGGACAACCTGGTAACACTTCCAAGAAGATATTTGGAAAGTCATGAACCACCGGTATGTTACTAAGCTCGAGAACAATCTTGCTTTTGAGGCAAGACGATATGATCAAATGAGTGAGGACTTGACAAGATCCTAACCCATCAATCGAAGTGTGCACCAGAAATAGGGACTAGGTAGCACGATCAATCTTAGGATGATGATTTAATAACCAGCACGCTAAGAATGACGATATTATCCATTAGCTGCCAAGCAACGAGTTGCTCGGAGTATTGATTTCACACATCACAGTTCACTTGTCGGCATTCCGGTTACAACAACACGAGGACCGAGGAATGAATGATGATGGTGAGAAGTATCACTACGACAAGAATTCATAAGAGAAGGTGCAATTCTCATGATGTTCTTGACATAAAGATGGTAACACTCAAGGTAGAGCAGAATCAAAGCTGAATTGGCATTTTAATCATGAGTACAACTACTTTGATCCAATCCTCGAAATGGACAAGGCATCGGAGTTTGTTTCTCCTAGTCATTCCGCAATGTAATGGCTTGACGGACCACAAGGATAATAGACATCGATAAACGAATGCACACATACTCTTGGTTATCAATTGATGGAGGAGGGTCGGAATACAACTAAAGAGAGCAACTCAAAGGAACATATAATTTTTCGAGTTGTGGAGGCATGGATTAGTATATCGAGCAAAGCTCAACATTTCTTCCGGATAACCCATGCAAGAGAAGGTAAGACCGGCAAAGTCACAATTATGAATGGAGAACTCCTCAAGAGTACTCTGATTGTGATCTTTTAATTCAAAGTATTTCTGCCTTAAGCAGTTCATGATATTTGGAAGAAGGAAATACCACGGACCTCGAGGACTATCACAAAGTTACTAATATCCTAAAGGAACTAGCAAACACTATCAACATGAAGTAAGGTGAATCTCGGGTTCAAGAACCCAAGAATAGAATGCCTACTAACTAATAACATCACAGGATGCTTTCGAGAATAATGGCCAGAATCATCGCACTGGGGAACACAAAACATGGCTAGTTTACTAGGTGACTTCCTAAACAACTAGGGTCATAATAATAGCTCCAACATCTATGCCGAGGCAACAAAGTACCTCAACTTACTGATTAGTGTGCTTATTCTGACCAAAAAGGACATCAGGAACGGAAGAAAAGGATTTGCAAATGCATCAGACTATTTAGAGACCTGGGATGACTCGGACAGGATAACGGCTGTAAATGCTCAAAATGATTTGAGACATCATGCAAAATGGTGGCATAGCCACTCAACATCACAATATCAAGGTTCCGAAATCAACGGTAATCATACAGAAATAGTAGGAACTGAACTGGGGATCAAAACCAACAATCTTAAGGGTCTATGGATTAGTAACACGTCATCCTGATAGATAGATGAGGAGGCCTAGTTCTTAACCCCGTAGAAGAGAAGAGGATGACTCAGATCAGAAGGCCATGAGGTATAAGGAGTAAAAGAGCCTTACGTTCCCTTCCACAATCAATTCCCTTACATAACTAAAGCATTTCTAGACACAACTTCGACCAGTTTGGCTTGGTAATCCTATAGGCAACAAAGCTCGATACCAACGCTGTCAGACCCCGATCCTAAGTCACACCGATCTAGCATGTAACACATCATATCACTTTATGCCTCACGCACGGTATTCCCACAGGTGTCGCCTTACCATGGCCCGGACCGTTTATGCCTTTTGGCTCACGATATGATAGTGTCGCTAGCATCCATATGACAAAGAACCCGGCCGACATGGCTAGTCGTGAACCCAAAGCGGCGCTTAACCCATGGGGACAGGCATATATGAATCACATCGAGCATGTCGGTCATCAACGTATAAATTGGGCTGTAGCACTGGCTATGAGGACTCGGTATCCCGGCTGTAGCAGGCTAGGCAGGACTCGAATAACACCGCGTGACATTTCCCGAATGGGATGTACATAGGAACGAAGTGAAACACATGCCGGCCAGTCAAGTGTCCAAGCAGTAGTGCTGGTTAGCAGGACTCGGTGAACCGGGCTGTAGCGGACTACTATCACTCGGAAGCATGAGACTACATTTCCCCATATGAGAGGCTGCCAAGGATAAACAACTAGTTTGTCGGATCCCACACATACCAAGCATTTCAAACATACACACAATATGCTCAATATGTGTAGATACAACATGGCATCACAACATAACTCTACGACTCAAATATTTATTCATTAGGCTCCGAGGAGCGAGATATTACAAACATGGGTCTCATGACCCAACACTCAGAGCATACAAGTCAAAGCACAAGCGGAAGCTAAACATGTCCGAAAGTACGCACCACTATAAATGAAATAAGGCTGAGAAGCCTGACTATCTACCAGATCCTGTCGAGGGCACAAGATCGTAGCTGAGGTAACAAGCTAAACGTCGAAGTCCAAGCGGAACTACTGGTGAGACTGACGTCTCTCTGCAAAACATAAAATAGGCAAACACGAGTACAATTGTACTCAGCAAAAGCCTGACTATCTACCAGATCCTGCCGAGGGCACAAGATCGTAGCTGAGTTAACAAGCTAAACATCGAAGTCCAAGCGGAACTACTGGTGAGACTGACGTCTCTCTGGAAAACATAAAATAGGCAAACGTGAGTACAATTGTACCCAGCAAGACTTACATCAGAACTAACTACATATGCATCATTGTCAAAAGGGGGTGGTGGAGTTTGACTGCAGCAAGCCAGCTTTGACTCGGTGGCTATCCTGAACTACGACTACAAGTAACTCTTTTGAGGTGGCGCACGAGTCCACATATTCACCATATCAATACACCACTATGTACCCGCTCCCATCTCCCTACGAGAATGCCATCCATAGCACTCACGCTTATCTTGCGCATTTTAGAGTATCCACTTTCACTTGTCTATGAACTGGTATAGGTAACCCAGAAGTCCTTCTCTGTGGACACGGCTATTCGAATAGATCATATTAACCCTGCAGGGGTGTACTTCTTCACACACGCTCACCACTTACCGCCGTTTACCACGACATGTACTGAAACCTTCTGCCGGAAGCCCAACGTGGTGTCGGCCACGGCCTACCTAAACACTCAAGTCCCTAGTCCAGTTTATCGCCTATTCGGTTCCATCCGCAGGGAGTCCGCCGAGGTTTCCCATACAGCCCCGAACGATGTGTGCAGGGTTCCCAGACACCAAGCAGGCGATCGGTACACGGGCCACGGTGCCTACCGCAACACAACCCACCCCTATGGTCAGCTGCTATGTGCGGCCCTCAAAGATACTACACACACCGAAACTACTTGCAACTCCCGGACCGAGGACAAGGGTGGTTAAGAAGCCGAGAGGGTCAATTAAGGATCCCAATGCGTGGTAGTAACTGTTTCATGGATCACAAACACGTAACTCGGTTCCTAAGGACGGCCAGCAATGAGACAACCCACCATGTACTCCTACATGGCCTCTCACCGCTACCTTTACCAAATCGTGCTCACACACTTAGCTCACACACGATGAGGACATGTTCACACAACCATTCCAATTCATTCCCGATGAATCGGACCGACTCAACTCTAAGCAAGCAGTGCATGACAACAAGCATGAATGAGTAGGCACAACATGGCTCAAACAACTCCTACTCATGCTAGTGGGTTTCATCTAATTACCGTGGAATGACAGGTCATGCAGAGGATAAAGGGGTTCAGCTACCGCAGCAAGTAACACATGAGTCGTTGTTGTCCTAATGCAGAAAATAGAGCAGGAGCGAGAGTGGGATTATATCGGAATGGACAAGGGGTTTTTCTTGCACAGCACTTCGAAGATAATATAGTTCTTCATCGGTGTCATCGAACTCATCGTTGAAACATCGCTCATCGAGAGGGGACAATTACCGCAAACAAGAGAGAACACAATCAATGCAATGCACATTCACATGAATGACATGTCATGTTAAGGTAATCAATTCACCTAATGCAATATCTAGCCAAGTTAATTGAAGTGGAATTCAGACAAGAGTAAATTCCAACTCCAAATGTTATTTCATAATTTTCCCTAATCATGATTCATCCTATTCAGTGAGGCTTGTTCAATCATGCATGAAAGTTCCATAAACAGATTCTTCATATTTTTCTGATCATTTTTCATATATAAATTATTTAATTTGGAGTTACAGATTAAAAGTTATGAATATTTGAAGTTTGAACTATATTCTGAAATTTCCTGAATTAAATTAAATCCAGAAAAGGGGTATTACTGCGTCAGTCTGACGTCAGTGTGACGTCAGTGGTCAACGGAACATGGTCCGGGTCAAACCTGACAGTGTGTCCCAGCGATGTCAAAGATAATTAGCTTAACTAAATTTAATTAAGACTAATCCTAAATAGTTAACAGGCTGGGCCCCACCGTCATTGACTCAGAGAGTCAACCAGGCCCACCCAGTCAAAGTCAAAGTCGGCTGCGGCGTCTAGCCGCCGGCGAGCCATGGCGGCGAGAGTGGTTTAGCCACTCCGGCGACCAAATGGGCCATGGAGGGCATCTAGGAGGAGCTGGGACGAGCCAAGCTCTTGGTGGAGTTAGCCGGGGTCGGGGTGGCGGAATCGGCGCCCAATGACGTGTTTGGCGGCAGAGCCGGGCTCGAGCTTCAGACACGTCGCTAGGAGGCACGGCAGGAGGTGCGGAGGGTGTTGCGGGCTCCACAGGAACATGGTGGAGTGCGGTGAAGCGCTCGGTTGCGGCTATAGGTCACGGTGGCCACGGGCGACATATGGCCGGCTGCGAAGAGCTCTCTGCTGATGGTTGGCGTTAGGAAAAGAAATCGGCATCGGGAGAGGAAGGTTGGTGCAGGGCTCACAAATGAAGATGACGGGACGCCGGCGAGGTCGGGACGGTCCGGAGCCGACGATCGGCGGCGACGGCATCGGCGGGTCCGAGGAGGGAAAAGCGGCGGGCGGCGCCTGGGGGCTTCTCCGGTCGCGATGTGGCAGACGGGAGGGCGAGGATGGAGTGGCGGAGCTTGTGGGCTAGTCGGGGAAGCGAGGAGGGCCTATGGCGGTGGTGGCGAAGGGCGGCGGCAGGCTCCGCTGTGGGAGAGGAGGGAGCGAGGAGGGACGAGGCCAAGCGAGAGAGAGAGGTCGGGGGGTGCATGGCGCTCGGGGAGGCGCCCAGAGCGTCGGGGGAGGAGAGCGGCAAGCAGGAGGTGGCTCGGCGCGTGCTTGCAGTGGTGGCCTACGCCCGCCATCTTGGCGCGAGGAGGAAGGCGACAGGGAGCCAGGCGGTGGTGGGCTGGGCCGCTGGAGCTGGGCCGGTTGGTGGGCGCCAGGTAAGTCCAGGTAAGATTCTCTCTCTTTCTCTTTATTTTCTGTTTTCTATTATTCTGAAAACTCTGCGGCTTTATTAAAAATGTCCAGGCACTTTTAAAAATCACCAAACTGTGCATGCCCAATGTATAGAATATATCTAACATGGAACATTTCAGTTTAGTAGTATTTGGATATTTAAAATATTTTATAGAATTTAAATGTCCAAATTCAAATACTTATGATTTAATTCAAAGATCCAAATGTCATGGAAAAATTTGCAACATCTCCGTTCAAGTTTCTTCAAGCATTTTTCCAAAAATGGTGAACATTTTTGAAGGCCATTTGGGTTACTGAAAATATTTTGAAGTTGAACCTATTTGGATTATTTTGGTGCTAGGGGTTTAGGCAATCCCCATTTCAAATTTCATGAGAATTAAACATGATGCATGGATGTAATGCCACTAGTTACAAGCAAGCTCTAGGGCTGTGACAGAGCACCGAGCCGCCCTCGCCTCCCATGTCACCCAGACAGCTTCCGGAGGCGGGCGCCCTCGTCGTTCCTCACCGCCCGCTGTCAACACCGCCACCGACCCAGCGGGGAACGGGCAGCAAGCATCGTCCCTGCGCTCATCGGCGACCTCTGGGGAGGAGCCGCGCAGCTTCCTCGTCACCCACCCCGTCACGCCGGTTCCTCCGGTCGTCGCGGCCCTCCTGGGCGGCTCGCAGGCGCCGCCATGTCAAGACATTCGTCCATCGGGTCGGCGCCGCCTCCACGCGGCAGGGGGCTCCCTCGGGCCGGACGGAGTCGTCGGCCGGGCTGACATTCGACTCTCGGGACCACCCCACCAACTCGGCCGGCTCGGGTGCACTCCCCATGCTCTACACACCCACCATCTGCCAGGTTGCCGTCACCCGGACCCTCGACGGGCGGCGCCGCCTCAACGCATTCTCGCCGAGGCCTTCAACCTCCTCTCGCATACCCAGGAGCGGGCTGCAGCCCATCCGGCCTTTTTGGGCGTGGGAGGAGGGTCATCCGGCTCCTTGGGGCAAATCCGCTTCCGGTGACCTTTCGCACTCTCGACAACTTCCGCATGGAACTGGTCGACCGACATCGCCCCCATCGGCCTCCCCTACAATGCCATCCTTGGCTATCCAGCATTGGCCAAATTCATGGCCCCAACCCACCCGGTACAACCTCATGAAGATGCCCGGAGCAGCGGCGTCCTCACCGTGCAGGGATACCGAAGGTGCGCGGCCATGACCCGTGTTCGCCCTCAAGACGACGGCGCAGCAGCCCGGGCCGATGCGAAGCCCTCAAGCCCAAGGGGCTGCACCGACCAAGAAGAATCAGTTGTTCACTCAAGATAAGGCGGAGACCAAGCAGATACTGGCCGACGAGGACGGGTCCACAAACGCCACCTTCACCATAGGCGCCAACCTCGAGCCCAGCAGGAGGAAGCCTGGTCAAGTTCCTGCGTCGCGAACAAGAAGGTGTTCGCCTGGAGCCCGATCAGCTGGTGGGGATCCCACGGGCGTGTCGAGCACCACCTCAACGTGTGCCCCAACATACGCCCCGTGAAGCGTATATGAAGGCGATCCACTCAAAAGCGAGCCTTCATCGTCCAAGAGACCCGCAAGCTAGAAGCCGCGGGGTTATTCGCGAGGTCCGATACCCAGATTGGCTGGCCAACCCTGGTGGTGCCAAAGAAGGAGGAAAGGAGCGCATGTGTGTCGACTTCACCAACCTCAACAAAAGCATGCCCGCAGGATCCGCTCCCGCTCCCTCGCATCGACCGGATCGTCGATTCCACCGCCGAGTGTGACCTGTTATGCTTCTTGGACGCCTTTTCCGGGTATCACCAGATCAAGATGGCGGTGGAAGACGTGGAAAATACGGCCTTATTAACCCCGTGTGGAGTATACTGCTATACATGCATGCCATTCGGGCTGCGCAATGCGGGGGCAACCTTCCAGCGGCTCATGCACATCACCTTGGGCCCACAGCTCGGGAATAATGTGGAGGCTTACGTCGACGACATTGTGGTGAAGTCTCGCGAGGCCAGGACCTTGATACAAGACCTGGAAGAAACCTTCGCGAGCCTCAACGAAGTGAGCCTGCCACTCAACCCGGAGAAGTGTGTGTTTGGAGTTCCCTCGGGCAAGCTCCTGGGTTTTCTCGTGTCCCACCGAGGCATCGAGGCAAACCCAGAAAAGGTCAAGGCAGTTGAGGACATGAGCCCACCAAAGACCCTCAGGGAAATGCAGAAGTTCACGGGGCGCGTAACGACACTGGGCCGTTTCATCTCCCGATTGGGGGAGCGGGCGCTGCCTTTCTTCCAGCTGATGAAGAAAAAGGGGCCCTTCGAGTGGACTGAAGAGGCCGACAAAGCGTTTCAAGACCTCAAGAGGTACCTGACCAGCCCTCCAGTGATGGTGGCCCCGCACCCTCAGGAGCCCTTGGTACTCTACCTCGCCGCCACTCCCTACTCCGCTAGCGCAGCCCCGTGGCGATTAGGGAGGAGGCGTCGAGCCAAGACCACGGCGGCCACCGAGCTAAAGCAAGGCCGAATCGGAAGGAACTAGCAGAAGCCGGCACCATAGCGGAAGAAGATCACCCGTCGCGTGAGCACACCAAGGGCGGAGAGGCCTCCATCCAAGCACCTAGCTTCGAGGCGCCACACCTCGGGAGGCACCACAGCTTCCGCAAGACGCCACCAGCACCGACGCCCCTAGCCTCGTCGAGCACCCGGTGTACTTCGTCAGCACAGTGTTACGGGATGCGAGGGCACGATACCCCATGCCACAGAAGCTCCTCCTAGCGCTATTGGTGGCTTCGCGCAAGTTGCGGCACTACTTCTAGGGTCATCCAATCAAGGTTGTCTCGGCATACCCCCTGGAGAGGGTGCTCAGGAGCCCCAGCCTGTGGCCCGGCCTCAGGAGCACGCCTGCTCCTAAAGATGGAACCTCAAGAGGGGTGTTGGATCACGGAGCTCAAGAGTTACTTAACGCATGGAACTTTGCCGGAGAAGGAGGAGGAGGCAGAGCGTGTGGCGCGGCAAGCCATGGCATACAACATCATGGATGGAGAGCTCTACCGAAAACGACCGAACGACGTATCCCTCGTCAAGGCCACCAGGAATGTGGGAAGGAACTGCTGGCAGATATACATGGTTCGGATTGTGGGCACCATTCGTCGTCACGGGCCCTCGTCGGCAAGGCGTTCCGCAACGGTCTCTATTGGCCCACTGCGCTCAATGACGCTGTTGAACTCGTGAAGGCTTGCGAGGCTTGCCAATTCCAGGCCAAGCAGATCCACCCGGCCAGGAGGTGCATAAACCATCCCCTCACTTGGCCATTCGCGATGCAGGGCTGGACATCCTGGCCCTTTTCCTCAGCGCCAGGGGCTATCGCTACCTCTACGCCGCCGTGGACAAATTCACCAAGTGGGCGAAGTCGAGGCCGTCGCACCATCCCCGCTGGTTCTGCGGTCAAGTTAAATCAAAGGGCATCGTGAGCCGGTTCGAGTGCCGAACCGCATCATCACCGACAATGGTTCGCAGTTCACCAAAGTAACCTTTTCAAAACGTCGCGCTAACCTTGGGACGCAGATATGCTACGCTCGGTGGCGCACTTCGCAGCAATGGGCGATGGACAGCCGAAGGCCAACGCGGAGGTCCCGAGAGGCCTCAAGACCGGGGACGTTCAAGAAGAAACCGGAGGCCTGCGGCGAAGGCTGGTATGACGAAGCCTTCCGTGTTGTGGTCCATCCGCACAACCGCAACCAAGCCAACTGGAGAGACCCCCTTCTTCCTGGTCTATGGAGCCAAAGCAGTCCTCCCTCACGAGGTCAAACATCGATCCGCGCGGGTCCTGGCGTTCGATGAAACGCTGCAGGACGCCATGCGGGGGACGGCCCTCGTGCTGGGGGAGGAGCACCGTCGAGAAGCTGCGCTGCGAGCGGCGAGGTACCAGCAGGCACTCTGGAGATACCACTGCCGCAACATCCGCCCCAGAACTCTCGAGGTAGGGTACCTCGTGCTCCGACGGGTCCTCTCCAGGGAGGGACTGCATAAGCTCTCTCCCATGTGGTAGGGCCCATTCAAGGTTGTTCATGTTTCCAGGCCTAGCTCCGTGCGCTTGGAGACTCAAGAGGGAGTACCTACGTAACGCCGTGGAACATCCAAAGACCTCCGGAGGTTTTACCCCTAAAAAGGCCCAGTTCCTGTGAAGAAGGCGAATGCCTGTGAAGCTCATCCTTTTTGGAAAAGGCCCAGTGCCTGTGAAGAAGGCGAATGCCTGTGAAGCTCATCCTTTTTGGAAAAGGCCCAGTGCCTGTGAAGAAGGCGAATGCCTGTGAAGCTCATCCTTTTTGGAAAAGGCCCAGTGCCTGTGAAGAAGGCGAATGCCTGTGAAGCTCATCCTTTTTGGAAAAGGCCCAGTGCCTGTGAAGAAGGCGAATGCCTGTGAAGCTCATCCTTTTTGGAAAAGGCCCAGTGCCTGTGAAGAAGGCGAAATGCCTGTGAAGCTCATCTTTTTCGAGAAAGGCCCAGAGCCTGTGAAGAAGGCGAACGCCTGTGAAGCTGTCGCGTTCTGGAAAGGGCCCGGAGCCCGTGAAGAGGGCCAACGCCCGTGAAGCTTTCTTCCCAGAAGAAAGGCCCGGAGCCTGTGAAGAGGGCCAACGCCTGTGAAGCTCGCCGCCTGTGACACTCTCATGTAATAATGAGTTGGGGCTGTACACGCCCCGGAGTCTCAGGAGTGCCGGCCTCGAGCCCCGGGCTCCCTCCCACGCCTAGTGGCAGCACTTAGCTCCGCTATTTGGTGAGAAGACGTCGAAGACTAGACTAGGTGCAGACGCCGGCTTTTTCATTTGCTTTCGAGTTGACTAGTTATTCCCATTTGGAGTTTTTATCGAAACTATCACCATCTTTTGGTCCGTGGTTCTTCGATCTTTTTTTCGCCTCTCCTGCCTCGATTTCTCTTGCGTGGGGACTCATGAGGCGGAAGCCTCCTGAGCCCTCGCGACGTTCCTACCCCTATCGCTCAAGTTTTCACGGCCACTGGTCCACAGCTGGAGCACCCTCCCGACCATGCCTCACGGGCAGCACAACGTGAACATCGGGCTGGATCGGTCGCCTCAGCCACTACGCTGGAGTTCACTTGCGAATGGGCGTACAACAGAAAGGAACAGTATCAGGATAACAAAAGCAGTACAATAATTAACGGCGTTAACCAAACGCGCCCCCACGGGGCCACACATTATTGTCTTTTTACGCAGGAGAAAAGAAAGGAAAAGGACAAAAGCAGGTGAAGCACGCCCCGTGCCGGCCCTCTTGGAAGGCTCAAGCCGTCTCCGGAGCTCAGGCGGACTCCCTCTCGCGCTTCACCGGGGCGCGGCGGCGAGCGGACCCGTTGCCACCCCCAAGCGGTAGCGGTGGTGTGGGGCTGGCCGCCATTGCTAGAAGAACCACCACCGAAGAAGAGCTAGTGAAGCTTGAGGAGTCACGCAGGCATCGCCCGGCCGCCCAGCTGCCCTCTCCATCCACGCCGGGCTGAGTCCTCGGCCGTGGTAGTCGTCTCGTGGCAGCACCCATGCGGCGATCAGTATTCCCGAACACCCTCACGTAGAGGGTGGCGTCGCCGTCGTGCTTGAAGTGCGTGGAGCACCGGCGCGAAGACCACGCTGAGCGAACGCCCGCCACCATGGTCGGGAGCAGGTTCCTCAGAGTGAGACCTCCAGAGAAGCCCACGAAGCCCGGCTGCAGCAGCCATCCGCCTGGAGCCAAAGGCCGCCCAGGGCGCCAGCTGGGAGCTCACCTAGGAGGAAGCGCGGGAGCTGAAGCCGGACGCCGGACGGCTCCTCCGCCCACACCATGAACTCCGGCAGCTTCAAGAAGCATGGAGGCGCGGCCTCAGGGGACGCGCGGCTGGGGCACGCCCTCCGACCATGGCCGGCCGCTCGTCGCCATGCTGAGAGCCTCCTCCACGACAGCGGGGGACCGCCATGGAGGCCACGGGATGCTTGCGAGGGCGACCTCGACCACGCTTAGGCGGAGGAGGGGAAGACTCGACCTGACGGCCCTTCCCCTTCTCCGTGGACGAGAACTTCCTTGGTGGAGCCATGGAGAAGAAGGAGAGACAAGAAAGGATAGACTGGAAGGGCGCGCGCCGTTCCATACTTATAGTCGGCGTAGGCCAACCGTTGGCCTCCACGATCACCGGTAATCATGACCTGCTCTGCATGCAGGGACTTGTCGCATCTGGGTGGTTACCGAGGCATCGTGGGGAAGCGATCTTGCTGCGTCAATCAACCGCCACGCTGGCGCCTAAGGCCATGCAGCTGTTAGGGCCGCGACGCTTCAAGACTTGCCCTTTCGCCTCTCTCGCTGCCAAGTTCTGGGAACGGGGTCCCCAGACTTGCTCGCCTGCTGCGGCGTGGCTCGAAGGGGGGCCCAAGACGGCCCATCTTCATCAACGCATAAGCTCAAGACCCTCGCGAGGCCAAGCCTGCTGAGGCGGGCGAGAAGGAGCTTCTCGAGCACGGCCTCGTCAGGTGGCTCATGAGGAGGCGGAGAGTTCAAGGCGGTGGTACTCGCAAGGTGCCCATGACGCAATCCATGACGACCAAGGCGCCCGTCAGGCGCCCGACCACAGTGTCCTCCTTTCCTCTTTGGTGCAAAGGGAGCAAGCCCAAGCGAGAGCATCAAGCGAAGGCATCCGTTTCGGTGCAACAAGACCAAGACCAGCCCAACAGCTAGAAGGGAGTCATTGTGGAGCCCAAGCAGGCGTCATCACCAGAGCCTTTGGCAGGCGAGGACCAACTTTAGTCAGGGTAAGTGTACCCGCTGTTCCCCTTCAAAATGGCCAATTGTTGGCGCCCTTCCCGCTCAATATTTGGGAAGAGGCCCAAGGCCTTCGCCTATAAATAGGAGTAGCCACCCCCAGGGCGGAGAGATGGAAATCCTCATCAAGAAACCAATAGCTAGGGCGACTGAACACCACCTAGCAGTTCATTGCACCCGCCAAGAACAGACCCTCACGAGGCTGTTCTTCCTTGTATTGTTTCTCATCAGCCCAAGAGGCAATCTACCACACCACACACTGGAGTAGGGTATTACACCACAATGGTGGCCCGAACCAGTATAAATCTCGTGTCTCTTGTGCTGTTCCGTCTAGTAGTTTAGGTCCCAGCGATTCGACGAGGTGCGAGACGGTGGAGGGTTGGATCCCCTCGCGCACCCCAGTGTTCGAACCTCAAGGGTCTGCCGGAACCTGAAATCCGACATCCGGCTCGGAGATCTGCATTGACCGGTGACATGATAGTGTGCTTGAGTACATGGAGTACATGAGGGGGATTTGGGGGAACTGGAGTAGGAATCGAGATTCCAGAGGTGGGGGAGGAGCGGGAGATTGGGGATGAAAAGGTAGCATGAATTTCGAACACGCGCCAATATGCTCTTGGCGCGCAAGCACACGAAAACACTGATGGCGCCCACATGTTGGCATAAGAGTCCTTATTCTTTCTTTTTTTAGAGCCTGGCCTTTTTTTGAGGATCTTTTGAGATCCCGGCCTGAGAGTCATAATTGACCTGTTTGGCATTGCGTTACTACTCGGCTCATATTCAACGACACCTCACTGGCCGAAACAAGTGTACATTATCGAAAAGACACTGAGGTTGAATTTTAACTTGAAAAAAGGAGATATACTCTGAACATTGGAGAATGATGATACCCTCATTTAGCCCACCTGCAGTTTGAGACAATAAACAGTTCGAAACAACGATATATACAACATTCAAACACTGACTAGTGACTACTACTGACATAAACAGCAAGAGATGATAGTTCATAAGAAGTCTTGCTACACCACCAAAACGCACCCATGTGCAACGCTAAGACTCATGATCCAGACGAGAATAACATTCTAAATAGAGGCAACTATTACATAGTAAGAGTGACATAGAGAGGATGACCAAATGACAAGGAATATGCATAACAAAAGAGAGAACTAAGCAGCAAAGACAACAAGTCATTCAAAGAGGGATGATCCAATACCACCATAATTTGCAGCCCCGCTTCAACGACCAGTGATCCGGAGACACCAGTACTCCACCCTTTCAACGAAACAGCCCAATTACCTATCAACCTGAAGGCTTGAACTAGATCACTGCCTGTCGGACTTGAGACATCCAAGGACCAAAGTTAATCCAGATGCCCTTGTCATTCTCTCCTTCTTTTGGCTGCAGGCCGTATCGTTGACAATCAGGGGAGTTTGCTCCTGAAGTCCTAGGGCTCGCCGTGTAGACACAGTTTTCCATTGCAAACAGAGCCTCTCTGCCATCAAGGTCCTTGCCAACTGTAATCTCCTAGTTAATCAGATAATTGAGTTCAAGAAACAGAGAGTGTGAACCAAGGGTTTTTACCCACCTCCATCTCAAAAATCCGGAATGCCCCGACAAGCTGGTATCCTGCTGTCGACGTTCTGAGAACGGGGGTCCCCAGACTTGCCTGCCTGCGGCCTGCGGCGTGGCTCAAGTGGGGGCCCAGCGCGGCCCAGCTTCATCAGCTCAAGCTCAAGACCCTCGCGAGGGGCCAAGCCTCATGAGGCGGATGAGGAACCTTCCTCAGAGCAGCCTCGTCGAGGCAGGCTCACGAGGAGGCGGAGAGATCAAGGCGGGGTACCTCACGAGGGTGCCCGTGAAGCAAGCCATTACGATCGAGATCGGCGGGCGCCACTCGCGATGTCCTCGTTTCCCCTTTGGTGCAAAGGAGGCAAGCACAGGCCAAGGCATCAGGAAAAGGTTACCGCTTCGATGCAACAAGACCAAGACCAGCAGAGCGGCAGGACGGAGGTCATCGTGGAGCCCAGGACAGCGTCACCGTTAGAGCCTTTGGTAGCCGAAGACCAACTTTAGTCAGGATAATTGTACTAGATGTTCCCCTTCAAAATGGCCAATTTTTGGCGCCCTTCCCGCTCATTATTTTGGAAGAGACCCAGGGCCTCCCTCTATAAATAGGACTAGCCACCAGAGAGAGAGAGGGACAGGTCGAACCTACCAGGGAGAGAGAGAGAGAGAGAGAAGCGACTAGACTCACCCAAGCAGTCCATCGCACCAGCTCAAGAACAGCCCCTCGCGAGGCTGCTCTCCCTTTGTACTGTTCTTCATCAGCCCTAGAGGTAATCCACCACACCATACACTGGAGTAGGGTATTACACCACAACGGTGGCCCGAACCAGTATAAATCTTGTGTCTCTTGTGTTGTTCATCGTTCCTAGTTTAGATCCCTTGCAAACCATTAACACGTGAGCTGGTAGGGGAAAGATCTCCGTGCGCACCCCAGAGTACGAACCTCAAGGGTCTGCCGGAACCCGAAATCCGACATTTGGCGCGCCAGGTAGGGGTGCGCCGGAATCCTTCCTCCGCCGCCTCGCGTTTCATCACCTCGTCGTTCGATGTCAAGCAACCCGGCAGCCAACGCCGACCGCCGGGAAGCGTGGCCCGCCCACACCGTGCCGCCAGCCCAAGGCAACCTCAACCTTGCACCTCAGGCAGCTCGCGCTCCACAAGGCGCTGCAGGCGCGGGCGACGCGGCCAGACGCCGCCTGCCCTCACGCCGCGGCAGGTGCGGTTAGCGGCCAGAGCCTCAAGCCACGCCGCGGCCACGGCGAGGCACACCCGACGGGAGCAGGCAAACTCCAGGGCCGCGCTCACGGTGGCCCGAGAGCTGTTACGGTGCCGGCTTCTAGAGGGCGGCCGCGACGTGCTGTCAGAGCGAGTGGCCGAGCTCCTGGACGCCGCCGCCTCGGGAGCACCTCCTTTCTAAGTCTGGCTGCCGCCCCAGGTCCAGAGCATGTCGTATGGCGGCCCCATACGCGCCCATGCAACCTCAAGCAGGCTCCAGGGCCTACTCGACGCCAACCTAGCCAGCAGCACCAGGCGGCAAGCCACACAGACCGCATCTCCGGTCGGCAAAGGAGCGCACGCCGTGACCTTTGGCCTCGGCAGACCACCGCGCCACCACTCTCAAGACAACGCTCCGGGCCGGACTGCATGGCATGTGGGGCACTAGAGCGAGACCTACGGGGCAACGTCTCCAGAGGCATATGTGCCCCGCATGATGGATCAAGAGTGTGCACGGGAAGAAGACCATGGCTCGTTCCTTGGGCCAGACTGGGGCGAGGAGACACCACAAGCTGAGCTCTTTCAGGAACCCCAAGAGGGCCTCGACGACCACGCCTGTGGCAGCAACTATCTGGTACCATTAATTCCTCAGGAGCAAGCTTATGCTAACCATGTGCCGCAGGAGGTACAGGTCGCCACGGCAGGTGGCTGCCCCAACACTGCAGCCTCTTACCCCTCAGGAGGAGGGCATCTAGGGCTGTAGGAAAGGGGCCGAGATCCGGGTTCGTCCCCGCGGCGCTTGGCACAAGATGTTCTTAGGAGGAAGGCCCTCTGCCGGGGAGGTGCCTCAGGGCCTGCCCCTGGCAGAGGACC
Organism: Aegilops bicornis; assembly: GCA_021605145.1. NCBI lineage: Eukaryota > Viridiplantae > Streptophyta > Magnoliopsida > Poales > Poaceae > Aegilops > Aegilops bicornis. The sequence goes on along the minus strand of CM038672.1, from coordinate 335,113,606 downwards.
CGTGGTCGTCGGGGGAACCGCTGGCGACCGCTCTACCCCATTGGCGTCGTCCTTGGTCTCTGGCCGCCGCCAGTGGAGGTAGAGTGTGGCGCAAGGCGGGGCCCTCATCTGGCAATATGAAGCAAGGCCGGTACCTGTGAAGAAGGCCCAGTGCCTGTGAAGCTCGCCGCCCCGTGACACTCTCACGTAATATTGAGTGGGGCTTTACACGCCCCGTAGTCTCCGGAGAGCCGCCCTCGGGCCTCGGGGGCTCCTGCCGACGCCCAGTGGCAGCACTTAGCTCCACGCTGGTGAGAAGACGTCGAAGACTAGACTAGGCGCCGGACGCAGCCTTTTGCTTTTTTGCCTTTTCCTCTGTTGACAAGTTTCTTCGATTTGAATTTAAGTTGGATTTGAGTTCGAGTCTTGCGTGCGTTCGGGGAAGGGGTGTTTAGTCTCATTCAAGCAATCTCTCGTGTTCTGATTTCGGCTTTGCGTCCAAAGCTAGCGTCAGTTGCCTCCCCACGCGAGCCGGGCCGGGCCAACCGCGTCCACAGCTCGGACGGCTGTCGGCACGCCCTCTCTGGAGGTTCTTATCGCAGGATCAATGGGTTCACCCAGAAGACACATATGGCGCTATGGCCCCCACAGCCCCGCTCGGGGCTCACCAGGGTCAAAAGGTAGACGAGCCAGCTAACCCATCACCGGGCCGGCCGTTAAGCTCACACGCTGCGTTAAGATTACCAGGGCATTTACCGCAAAACTTTACATGAGGGGCTTCCCCTCCCAAAATGCTCTCACAGTCTTCAGGGCCAAGCCCGAACCTCTTTCGTGCAGGGTAAACAACGGTGACAAACAATCAGTCGGACATATCGCTCGCCACGCCTTCTGGGTCACCTCCAGAGGTGACGCTGGCGTCGCTGACATCATCGCCGCCACCAACACCTCCGCCAGCACCAGGACCGTCCACCACGCCGCCTTCATCGGCGGCCACGATCACGCCATCATCGGCGGCCACGATCACGCCATCATCATCAGACGCGAAGGCCCTGACAAGGTCGTCCACGTGATCCTCCACCCATTGCGCCAGGTCGCCCCGGATGGCTATGGGTACCGGTGCGATGGCGGCATCGAAGTCGAAGTGGGGATCCCTGTCCCGTAGATAACTGAAGACACGGGAGAAAGCGCGCCCGAGCAAGGCTTGGCTCCTCTCCTCGACGAGCCAACGAGACCTCTCGGAGCGGTTCTCCAGGAGGGTCACCACGTCAGGAAAATACTGGAGGTTGCCGGCATAGTTGGTCTCATGCGGCTCCTCAGCGGCGGCCTCGCAAATGTTGCGCAGGGCCGCGTTAGCCCGTTCCCTGAGCGTACAGAGCATGGGGGCGTTCTTGTGCTCCAGAACCCGCCGCCGACGAATCTCGTCCTCGTTCTACCGTGCGGTGGCCTCGGCACCATCAATCCTCTATCGGAGAAGAAGCAGTTCGGCGCGGGAGGAGGTCAGCTCCGCGTGCGCTGCGCAAAGGGCAGCTGCGGAGGAGTCCGCACCCCGCGTCACTTCGTCTAGTTTGGCCTTGAGGGCCGCGGTCCTGCCCTCAGCTTCGGCACTGACCAACTCCAACCTCAACTCATATCGGGCGCCGAGGCTCGAAGCGAAGCTTCGCTACACGGCTGTCGACCTCTTCTTGGGCTCGGGCTTGCCAGCGGCGACATCATCCTCCGCCTGAGCCACCAGGCGCTCCCTCGTCTCCAACCGCTCAAGGTCGAGGTTGCGCTCGGCGGCCTCCAGTATCAGCGCTTCCTTGCGCTTCTGGAGCTCCGCATGGTCGACGGAAGCCTCCTTCAACGCCACAAGTGCAGCCTGGCGCAACTCCACCTGCTGCTCCAGTGAGTTGCTCCAGGCTTGGAGCTCCCACGCACGCTCCTCCGCGTCCCTGCGCCGTCGGTCTGCTTCCAGGGCCTCCTCCACGGCTCGAGAGCAAGCCTCTCGCGAGGCCGCCAGCACGCCTCAGCCTTCGCGTTGTCAAGGTCATGCTGGTGACGCATGAGGGCAACGGATACCTTCAGCTTGCGCCTCTCCTCAGCAAGGCGCAAACCTTCGGCCTCAAGACGTGCATCCTCGTCGGCGAGCTCCACCCCGAGCCGGTTCACCGCATCCGTCGCCCCATGGAGAAATTCTTGATGAAGGGCGCGACGTTCGCGAGCACGCCTAAGCATGTCTTCCGCGTCACCCTCGTGAGGTACCCCGCCTTGATCTCTCCGCCTCCTCGCGAGCCAGCCTGACGAGGCCGTGCCTGAGGAAGCTCCCTGTCGTCCGCCCCGCGAGGCTTGGCCCATCGCGAGGGTCTTGAGCATGTGTAGATGAAGATGGGCCGTACTGGGCCACCCCTTGAGCCACGCCGCAGTCCGCATGCAGGCAAGTCTGGGTACCCCCGTTCCCTGAACGCCGACAGACGGAGCCTTGGGAGAAGGCTCCTTGGCCGTCTCCGCGACTTCGGCAGGAAGGGCCCTGAAAGGCCACGGTCAGCTGCAAGAACCGAGAAGTAGAGGAGCAGAGAGAGAAGAGGACTTACTCGTCTGCGGGCGGCGGCACCTCCGGCACTTCAGCAAGCGGCAAGGGCGAGCGTCACCGCCCGAGGCCTCCTTCCTCTTGCGGAGGGCGACGAAGTCTACACGGAACCGGCCTAAGCGCTGGACGCAGGGGTCGGTTTGTGGCATGGAGGAAGCGGTAAGGTGGCCAGCGCCAATGGACCAGCCTGGGGGACGCCACCAGGCGCCGCCTCATGAGGGACGACCGGGGCCTCGGGAGCCCCAATCTTAGGAGCCGGAGGCCGCAACACCTCACCTGTCACTATTCCGGAATGAGCTCCGGGAGATGCCGCCCTCATGGCTCCGTGCGGCGTCACCACCTCAACATCGTCCCCTTCAACTCCTGGCGGTTCTCGTCTCCCTGCTCCATCAACGGAGATAGAGCCACTTTGGGCGACCGGAAGAGCGACCACGGCAACTGGGTTCTCGCGAGGCCCCCTGAGGCTAGCCGGGCGCAGCCCCCACTTGTCAAAGTTGGGCATCTGCTTCATGAAATCGGTCCTGCCCGAACAGAGATACAAGAGGGCACCACCATGCCGAAGGCTTCCTGGGGAAGGATCGCCAACCAGGACCCTGAGCACCGTAGAGGAGCAATGCGACACTGGAGGAACTCCTTCACCACCTTGGGCGCCGTCACGTTGAGCGCCCTCTAGCTCTCGAAGCGGCGCCAGACGAATGCAAGCCGGGTGTCCGCGAGCGTCTCGTGACCCCAACCTGAGTTAGGAACAGTAGGCAAGGTAGGGTGCGAGAGCAGTGGGTTGGGCACCCCAACGTCCACATACAACCACCGCTCTCTGAACTTGGCCTTAGGGGGAGGGAGTCCGAAATCGATCCCCAAAGCAGCCGTCTTTGGCACCGCAAGGAAGCTCACACACCCCGCGCATTGAGTAGGATCACTCAGGCGCAAAGAGAAGAAGTGACGCAACAGGGCAACGGAAGGAGGGATGCCCACCATTGCCTCACAGACAAAGGCGAAGACAGCCAAGAGGGTAACGGACTCAGGCCCGAGATGCCTCATGTGGATCTGATAGTGGGAGCGAACCGCATTGAAGAAAGCATAAAAGGGGGCAACCAGACCCGCCCACAGGGCATCAGCGAAGAACCAGACCTCCGTGACAACCCTGTCGAAGGAGGCATGGGACGCATGCCATGCCGTGGTCCTGCCGCACTCGTTGAAGATGGTGGCAAGAGTAGAGCGGACCTTGCCCAAGGCCTCGAGGTTGAGTATGATAGATCGATTGACGGCAGGGCCCACCGCCGGAGACGAGCGGGACGAAGACGCGGGCTTCTTCAATTTTCCTTCTTCGTTCGCGCCATGGAGACAGGAAGGGTGAGAGTCCTAGTTGGATTAAGGATGGAAGTTGGAGCCAGAGGAAGAAGGAAGGGCCGGGAGTGCGCAGACGGCGAAAGGGGAATGGCTGCGTGCAACTCCGGGTCCGCTTAGTCGGGCGTGTAATGAGGCATCATGGGGAAGCAGAGACGCCCACGACCAATCAATCGCCACGCAGCGCCCAAGGCCACAGGCTGTTGGGGCCCGCGGCGCTTCGCACTTGCCCCTTCGCTTCTCTGCTAAGCCAAGTCCGGGCGTGCCTTGGGCCCGCGGTGCTTCGCACTTGCCCCTTCGCTTCTCTGCTAGGCCAAGTCCGGGCGCGACTTGGGCCCGGGGGCTAATGTCGGCGTTCTGAGAATGGGGGTTCCCAGACTTGCCTGCCTGCGGCCTACGGCGTGGCTCAAGTGGGGGCCCAGCACGGCCTAGCTTCATCAGCTCAAGCTCAAGACCCTCGCGAGGGGCCAGGCATCGCGGGGCGGACAACAGGAACCTTCCTCAGGAGCAGCCTCGTCAGGCAGGCTCACGAGGAGGCGGAGAGATCAAGGAAGGGTACCTCCTGAGGGTGCCCCGTGACGCAAGCCATGACGATCGAGATCAGGCGGGCGCCAGGCAGGCGCCGACTGCGTGAGGTGTCCCTCGTTTCCCCTTTGGTGCAAAGGAGGCAAGCACAGGCCAAGGCACCAGGCAAAGGTTACCGCTTCGGTGCAACAAGACCAAGACCAGCAGAGCGGCAGGACGGAGGTCATCGTGGAGCCCAGGACAGCGTCAGTGTCAGAGCCTTTGGCAGCCGAAGACCAACTTTAGTCAGGATAAGTGTACTAGATGTTCCCCTTCAAAATGGCCACTTGTTGGTGCCCTTCCCGCTCATTATTTGGGAAGAGGCCCAGGGCTCCCTCTATAAATAGGACTAGCCATCAGAGAGAGAGAGGGACGGGTCGAACCAACCAGAGAGAGAGAAGCGACTGGACTCACCCAAGCAGTCCATCGCACCAGCTCAAGAACGGCCCCTCGCAAGGCTGTTCTCCCTTTGTACTGTTCTTCATCAGTCCTGGAGGCAATCCACCACACCACATACTGGAGTAGGGTATTACACCACAACGGTGGCCCGAACCAGTATTAATCTTGTGTCTCTTGTGCTGTTCATCGTTCCTAGTTTAGATCCCTTGCAAACCATTAACGGGTGAGCTGGTAGGGGAAAGATCTCCATGCGCACCCAAGAGTTCGAACCTCAAGGGTCTGCCGGAACCCGAAATCCGACACCTGCTCATAGACATTAAAGCCACTGCCCGGATACTCACGTATTTCATGGTGCTTGTCTACAGTGGGGTTTTTGCAATATAACTTTTCTGGCTCATGTGTCCGAATGATCATCATTCTTTTGCCGTCGTCTGATTGAGCGAGGAACCAGTTGTGCTTCCCTATTTTTAGCAAAGGTGGTGTGATTACAAAGGGCAGTAACTGTATGGAGACTTCATCATATTAAAAAGGACAGGCATTGTGAATGTAAGATCAACATTGTTCGGAGTATTTGTAGGATAATGCAAGAAAAAACATTGATATGTCCTTGTTCGAACTAGGAGGAAAATACAGGGAAATGTATACTGGGTTCGAATGCTGATAAGTCTCCGTCGTATCTATAATTTTTTATTGTTCCATGCCAATATTCTACAACTTTTACATACTTTTGGCAACTTTTTATACTATTTTTGGGACTAACATATCGATCCAGTGCCCAGTGCCAGTTCCTGTTTGCTGCATGTTTTTTGTTTCGCAGAAAATCCATATCAAACGTAGTCCAAACGGGATAAAACTTACGGAGATTATTTTTGGAATATATGTGATTTTTGGGAAAAAGAATCAACGTGAGACGATGCCCGAGGGGCCCACAATGTCGGAAGATGCGCCCCAGGGGGTAGGGCGCGCCCCTGGCCCTTGTGGCCACTCCGTAAGGCGGTTGGTGCCCTTCTTGTGGAACAGGAAAGCTAATATCCAGATAAAAATCGTGTGAACATTTTAGCCCAATCGGAGTTACGGATATCCGGGAATTTAAGAAAAGGTGAAAGCCCAGAATCTGGGAACGCAGAAACAGAAGGAAACATAGAGAGAGGTCCAATCTCGGAGGGGCATGCCATGTTTTTGTCAAGGTGTATGCATGAGCAGGCCTGCCGCCAGCGCGGTCTACGCCGATTCAAAGATATACACCGTCTCCAGCGTCTGGCCGCGGGACGCAACATAGGGAGCCACGGGGCAGCTGTCGTGCTTTCAAAGGCGAAACTCAAGAGAGAAAAACATCACTAGAATAAGAAAGAAAAGTAAATTCCCCCCTTTTCGAATAAAGACGCGAGAACTGTAAGTTTCATTCCGAGAAGTAGCAAATGGCTTACAAGAGGAAACGAAAAAAAATAACAGCCGCGTCCGGCACCTATGCTAGTCTTCTGGTCTTGCCACCAGCGCGGAGCATGTGGCTTCCACTAGGCATGGGCATAGTCGCTGATTAACCATGTCGTCCTCTAGCATGGATCATGTGGCTTTGATATGTCTCCATCATATCAACAATTTTTTATTGTTCCATGCCAATATTCTACAACTTTTACATACTTTTGGCGACTTTTTATACTATTTTTGGGACTAACATATTGATCCAGTGCCCAGTGCCAGTTCCTGTTTGTTGCATGTTTTTTCTTTCACAGAAAATCCATATCAAATGGAGTCCAAACAGGATAAAAACTGACGGAGATTTTTTGGAATATATGTGAATTTTGGGAAGTGGAATCAACGCGAGACGATGCCCGAGGGGCCCACAAGGGTGAGGGGCGTGCCCCAGGGGGTCAGGCGCGACCTAGGCCCTCGTGGACACTCCGTAAGGCGGTTGGTGCCCTTCCTTCGCTGCAAGAAATCCAATATCCGGATAGAAATCATGTCCAAATTTCAGCCCAATTGGAGTTACGGATCTTCGGGAATATAAGAAACAGTGAAAGGGCAGAATCCGAAGCACAGAAACAGAGAGATAGATCCAATCTTGGAGGGGCTCTTGGACACTCCGTAAGGCGGTTGGTGCCCTTCCTTCGCTGCAAGAAATCCAATATCCGGATAGAAATCATGTCCAAATTTCAGCCCAATCGGAGTTACGGATCTTCGGGAATATAAGAAACAGTGAAAGGGCAGAATCTGAAGCACAGAAACAGAGAGATAGATCCAATCTCGGAGGGGCTCTCGCCACTCCCATGCCATGGAGGCCATGGACCAGAGGGGAAACCCTTCTCCCATCTAGGGAGAAGGTCAAGGAAGAAGAAGAAGAAGAAGGGGAGCTCTCCCCCACTCTCCCTGTTGCGCCGGAACGCCGCCGGGGCCATAATCGCGACAACGATCTACGCCAACACCTCCGTCATTTTCACCAACACCTTCATCACCTTCCCCCATCTACAGCGGTCCACTCTCGTGCAACCCGCTGTACCCTCTACTTGAACATGGTGCTTTATGCTTCATATTATTATCCAATGATGTGTTGCCATCCTATGATGTCTGAGTAGATTTTCGATGTCCTATCGGTAATTGGTGAATGGCTATTATTGATTTAATTTGCTTGTGGTTATGTTGCTGTCCTTTGGTGCCCATCATATGAGCGCGCGCGTGGATCACACCATAGGGTTAGTTGTATGTTGATAGGACTATGTATTGGAGGGCAAGTGTGACAGAAGCTTCAACCTAGCATAGAATTGATGCATATGGGATTGAAGGGGGGCCAATATATCTTAATGCTATGGTTGAGTTTTACCTTAATGAAGGTTAGTAGTTGCGGATGCTTGCTAATAGTTCCAATCATAAGTGCATAGAATTCCAACTCAGGGATGACATGCTAGCAGTGGCCTCTCCCACATAAAACTTGCTATCGGTCTAGTAATGTAGTCAATTTCTTAGGGACAATTTCGCAACTCCTACCACCACTTTTCCACACTTGCTATACTAACTTTATTGTTTCTTTACCTAAACAGCCCCAAGTTTTTATTTGCGTGCTCTTTATATTCTTGCAAACCTATCCAACAACACCTACAAAGTACTTCTAGTTTCATACTTGTTTTAGGTAAAGAAATCGTTAAGCGTGCGTAGAGTTGTATCTGTGGTCAATAGAACTTGAGGGAATATTTGTTCTACCTTTAGCTCTTCGTTGGGTTCGACACTCTTACTTATCGAAAGAGGCTACAATTGATCCCCTATATTTGTGGGTTATCAAGAACTTTTTCTGACGCCGTTGCCGTGGAGCAATAGCGTGGGGTGAATATTCTCTTGTGTGCTTGTTTGCTTTATCACTAAGTAATTTTTATTTGCTGTTCTAAGTTGTTCTCTATCTTTAGTTATGGATATGGAACACGAAACACCAAAAAAAATGTTTACTTGCTACTCACGGAGATGGGGAACCTCCTAAAACCCTCGATGCTCATTATGTGCAAGATATTATGTACTACTCTAATAATCCTTTGAAAAACCCATTCAATTATGTTATGGGAGACACGTTGGATCAACGTGAATACTTTAGGGATTATCGCTTGACTCAAAAAGGGAAACTATTATGGGATCAAATTTAAATGTTGTATTGGTATGCTAGGAAACTATGCTTTAGATATGATTATACTTGTTGCTCTAGGATGAAGGCTCCACGCCATCCCTTTTCATGCAAATTTAATGATAATGAAACCTTGGCTTCTTATGCTAATGGTATATAAGATTACACTAGTAGGGAAAAGCCTATACACAGAATCTTAGCAGCAGCGCGGCTCAAAAAGGAGCGCTGCTGCTAATTAGTAGTAGCGCGTGTGCGGGAAACTCGCTACTGACAAGTTTTTAGCAGTAGCGCGCTCGGAGTAAACCGTGCTGCTACAAATATCGATCGGCGGTGTCCACCAAACTCCATTTAGCAGCAGCGCGGTGCTGCGAGCCGCGCTACTACTATGGATGTAGTAGTAGCGCGCTTTTTCTGAGGTCGCTGCTGCTAAATTTTAAATTGGCACACTTTTTGGTCCCGGTTAGCAGTAGCGTCGTTGCCCAAAGCGCGCTGCTGCTACTTACTTAGCAGCAGCGCGGTTTAGATCCAGCCATCGCTAATCCGCACCAACCCACCACCTTTTCCCCACCAGTCCCCTCCCTCCCCCTCCTCTCTTCCCTTTCCCCTACCTCCCACATGCTCCCACTCTCTCTCTTCTTCTTCCTCAATACTTCTCCCCCATTATTCTCTCTCTTCTATCTACCTTTCTCTCTCTTCATTACTCCTACCTAACTACACCACCTCCATTAATGCATCTCCTTTCTCTTTTTCCTTCCCCCTCCACTAGTTTAAGTTGTCTCCTCACAAATTAGGTAGCTAGGTAGATGTATGATTTAGTTAAGTGACCTATTTGCCCCTAACTAGATCTATCTTTGTCAAGAAGAGCTTTGTGCACTTTTGATCTCCCTACACCATCATCTCCACCGTGTGCTCGATCTCGAGATAGAGGTGATTAAAATTTCATGCTTTTGCAAAATGGAAATATGTTTATGTGTGTGTGATATGTTTATGGAAATTGTGTGTGTGGCATGAGTTGACGCCTTAAATTGTGCTTTTGAGTTGCCTATGTTTTGCCGAAATGTCGATTTATTTCCATTTCGCTAATTCCGCAAACTCTAGATCCATATATGTCCTATTTTTAGGGAAGGTCATGCGAATTTTTGTATGACTTTGATGCATGCACGCATTTTTATAATCAATTTGTTTTATTATTACCGCGTATCGCGTTCATGATGGTCGATTGGAACGATGGTGGACAGGTGGTTGCGGTCAAGGTGGAGGACATGAAAGAAAATACCACAGCGGAGGTTTTATGTCCGTGTCAAAAATGCAAAGGAATAGTTTGGCTCGACCCCTATGACGATGGTCGTGTCGAAGCGCACCTGCTCATGACTGGTTTCATGGATGGCTATACTCGGTGCATAACTTAAGATGAGGATGACGATGTTGAGGATGCCGACGGGGAAGCAATGATGACACGGGGCAAGACGAAGAGATGATCAAAAATAGCGGCGGGGAAGAGGCCGGACATGGCGGCGGAGAAGGGGCCAGACATGGCGGAGGAGAAGGGGCCAGACATGGCGGCGGAGAGAACGACATGGACTGCACGCAGCAGAGTTCGTCGGTACTAAGTTCAATCGTGCGAGACCCTCATGTTCAAGCATTGCATCACAAGGAGACGAGTACTGAGGGAGCTGCTTCTAGAGAGGAGGCTAAGCTGGAGCAACTGGTGGTAGACTCGAACACTCCATTGTATGATGGTTGCAATCCTGAGGTGACCCGCTTGAGTTTCATGCTCCAACTCCTGAAGACGAAGGCTAAAAACAAATGGACCGACGCTAGCCTCGATAAGCATCTCAAGTACCTAAAGGATATTCTTCCCGCGGGTAACCTATGTCCTACTATTGTTGATGAGGCCAAGAAGATCATGTGCCCTCTTGATCTGCCACACGTTAGATACCATGCATGCATCAACGATTGCATAATTTATCGGAAGGAGCACGCGGAAAAAACAAGCTGTCCGTTGTGCAATGCTTCTCGATACAAGAAGGCCGGGAAGAAATGTCCCCAGAAAGTTGTATGGTACTTACCGATCACTCCCCGTCTCTAGAGGTATTTTTTAGATCCCAAGGAAGCAAAGCTAATGCGCTGGCACGCGGAGAGGAATAAGCCCGACGATGGATATGATCCGAAGCTGAGATACGTGAAGGTTGGAAGCCAGTGGAGAGCGTTGAACAGCTTCTATCGGTATTTTGAATGTGATGCAAGGAACATCGTGCTCGGCGCGTGTACCGATGGCATGAATCCGTTTGGCAACCGTAACACCAAACATAGCACATGGCCCGTGTTTGTATGGATGTACAACCTCCCCCTGGTTGTGCATGAAATCAAGTACATTCACATGAGCATGCTTATTCAAGGGCGAAACAACCAGGAAATAATATTAATTTGTATCCGGGCTACTTCAAGAGGAGTTAGACACGTTATGGAAAACACCGGCCAAGACATGGGACGCCAAAGAAAGGCGTAGTATTTCAACATGAGAGCAGCTGATCACGACAAAGGCACGACTATCTCGGTTACGGATATGTGGCAGGCCAGGTGTGCCATGGATATTGCGGATGCACGCGGTGCATGGATGATACGACGTCTCAGCAGCTATCGTCGAGGAAAGATGGCGGGTCTGGGAAAATCGTGTACATGGGGCATCGAAGATGGCTTGAATAGGACGACCCGTGGAGAAACCGTGGAGATATATTCAATGGTCATGCTAAGGATCGAAGACCTCCACGTAAGCGGAGCGGTGCCGAAATCGATGAGCTGTTGAAAAACTGGAAAGAGTGCCCCACGCCGGGAAAGACGATGAGAAAGGCGCCGGAGCCGCTGCTGAAGGTATGGAAGACGAGGTCTGTGTTCTGGGACTTGGAGTACTGGCACAAACTCGATACACCTCATTTCCTTGATCAAATGCATATCTGTAATAATGTCCCCGACAGCTTGCTCGCAACACTGATGAACATGCCGGATAAGACCAAGGATGGGCCGAAGGCAAGAAAAGACTTGCAAGATTTGAAAATCAGGGAAGATCTGCACATGCCGCCCCGTAAAATGTCAGACGAGATAGAGACGGAGACAGAGGCACGAGAGAAGATGGGCAAGAAAATAAAGAAAGAGGATTATTGCCCCCCTTCTTGCTTCACCTTAATTCAGGCTGAGATAAATCAATTCTTTAAGTGCCTTACCGGAGTCAAAGTTAGTTCCAGTTACTGTGGCAAGATAAGCAGATATCTAGACACGGACAACAAAAGGTTCAGCGGGATGAAGTCTCATGACTGTCATGTGATGATGACCAAGATACTACCTGTTGCCCTTAGAGGGATAATGGACAAGCACGTCCGTGACACGCTTATTGGTCTCTGCAACTTTTTCGACGTCATCTCTCAAAAGTCGATCAGTGTGAAGCAGCTCCGAAGGCTACGGGAAGAGATCGTTGTGATCTTGAATGAGCTTGAGATGTACTTCCCGCCCACGTTCTTTGGCGTGATGGTGCATCCGTGTGTCCATATTGTGGATGACATAATAGACTGGGGCCGTCATTCCTGCACAACATGATGCCGTTTGAGAGGATGAATGGGATCATCAAAGGATTCGTTTCAGAATATGTCCCGTCCGGAAGGAAGCATCGCCCAGGGCTATTTGACACAAAGTGCATCTCTTCGTGAGAATTTTCTATATGGCGCAGACCAGCCGCCTGGTGTTAGTGTCGGTTTGCCCGTTAACAAGCACGATGGGAGGCTCGAAGGAGATGGTCACTGCAACGGTCGCAGGGAACTGCACATGGCATACTCAGATCGACGCAGCGACTTTGACAAAGCAAACTTGGTAGTGCTACAACACCTAGACGAGGTAGATCCTTTCGTGGCACTGCACAAAGAAATTATCCCAAAGAAGTATCATGACCGGGGGGTATGCGGCAGATTTAACGCCGGGTTACTAGAGAGCACAACTCCACTTTTCTCGCATTGGTTCAAAGAGCATATTATTGCTAATCCCGGAGGAGGGCTCTTAGGCGGATCGCTCATATACGCCTTAGCACATGGCCCTCGCCCAACCTCGTAACCTATCGTGCATATGATATCAACGGATACACGTTCTACACGGAGGCCAAAGATATGGACAAGTGATGATCGTAACTCGGGGTGACAATGGAATGCATGACCGGCAGCGACAACGGCGGAACTGAACGATTTTATGGAAGGGTCGAGGAGATCTGGGAGCTTGACTACTCTGGACTGCACAACACGACGATGTTCCGTGTCAGATGGGCAAAGAATGTCGAAAGTGAAAACTGGATTTTCACTACCATGAGTATACCCGACGCCAAAAGCGCTACCGTGAACGCTATTGCAAAAAACGAGCCATGGGTACACGCTAAGCACGTGACACAATGCTTCTTCATAACCGACCCATGCAATCCCAGTCGTGTTGTCGTGAGGAGAAGCAAAAGGAACATCATTGGAATGGATGGAGTCGCCAACGAGGAAGACTATGATCAGTACGGCAACCCAATGAGGGAAGATGACGATGATGATGAAGTATACGTCAAAACAAGAATCAATACTACATTACCTAAGAAAAATCGTACTCCATGGAAAAGGCAAAGTCACAATGAGGGGCTCAATTATTCTTCAACGAACAAGAAGGTAAAGAAGCTGACTCAAAAACGAAAACGTCAGCGCTGAGGAACCGTATGTTATCGGTCAAATGATGTAATATATATGTTCCTATTTTGTATAGACACTTAGCCATTATTATGCATGGGTCCAATGATGTAATATATATGTTCCTATTTTGCATACATATTTAACTGTCAAATGATGCAATATATATTGCCCTCCCTTCGCTCAACTTTCCTCGGGAAATAAAAGTGGGAGAAAATAAAGGAAAAGAAAAAGGAAAACTGGCAGTAGTAAAGGTAGTAGCGCTGCTTTGTCTAAACCGCTACCTCTTCAAGGTAGTAGTAAGCATTTCAGATAAACCGCTACAGTTATCGAAGGTAGTAGCAACGCTGCTTTGTCCAAACGCGCGCTACTATGTCCACTTAACCCAAAATTTTCACTATCCCTGCTTCATCCCGCCTTTTCCCCAAATCCCCACTCTCTTCCCCGTCGCTGCTTCCCGACCCGGCCCAGCGCTCGCCCCGACGCCAAGCGCCCGACCCCAGCGCTACTCGACCAGCCCTCGCCCCGACCCAGCCGCGCTGCCCCGACCCGTCGGCCCTCGCCTCCCTCCTCTGCTTCCTCCCCTCCAACCTCGGCCGTCGTCGGGCCTGCCTCCTCGCCCCTGCACCCTCTGTAAACCCCCCTCTCTCTCTCTCTCTGCTAGGGTTCTTCGGTTAATTTACTTAGGTTTTAGTTAGGGCAGTATGTTAATTAGGTTATCTATTTAGTTATGAATTTAGCTAGGTTTCAAAATTAGCTGAATTTATATGCAAATTTGAACTGGACATGTGATATGTGGATATGTCATGTTTTGGACATGTCATGTTTGGAAAATGATCCGAGTGGCCTATGTTACGCCGAAATGTTGATTCATTTCCGTTCCGGTGAATTTCAGGCGCTCGATATGTCCATTTTTTAGCAAAGGTAATGCCGAAATTTCCCATGAATAAAGGCATGATTTGTGCTACATAGTTGGCATATCAAGTGCTGGCACATAGATTTCTTTTTATGTCATTTCTCATTTATTCATACTTTTAGAAAAAATGAGGACACTTAATCATAGGAAACATGTCGAACAACGAAGAAACTGGGCCTTCACCAAGATGCATTTAGATGGATTATGAGGGTGAACAAGAGTACCTCGACTATTTGACTGCTAAGCAAGGTTTGCAGGCCGGCCTCGATGATGGTACTGACGCCGACATCGACATCGACACCGACGGCGCCGGCATCGATGGCGGCGCCGAGACTAGTTGGGAAGGTACCGGCGGGGAAGATACCGGTGGGGAAGGTACCAGCCCCGATGCCGCTACCGAAAAGAGGAAGCATAAGAAGCAGAGGATACGAAAACCTAACAAACTAGGGATTGGACGACTTGTGATCACAAAGATGGCACCTGGCAAGTTTGAGCTGTTAGAGCCGGAAGAACCTCACAAGTGCTATGGGAACCAAGTAGGATGCATCCCACGGAATGCGCGAGCATCAACAACGATGACTTAAGGAGTAAAGAACATTTGACGCAGCTTGCTCCTAACGGTTGCACAACAGATTCAAGTTCCCCGACCGATGATAATATAGAACAACCGTGGGATGATCCGAAGATGAAAAGATTAACAATCATGCCATGGGCATGTTCAAGAATGATTTGGCCTCCTGAAAGGCAGGTGGTGAAACAAGCTATTGAGGCCGATGAACCCCTGTCCAAGATTCTGGAGGAAAATCCGACACTTACGGAAGAGGAGTTCGAAAAGTTCAAGGACACTTGCGCTACCGAGGCAGCCAAGGCTAAGGCTGCGAAATTCAAGAGCCTTCAGCAAAGGAACATGGGGAAGCATCGCCTCGAAAGTCGTGGCTACCTCGGTAAAAGGCCCATATGGGATAAGGAGGACACGGAACGTGAAGCCGTGGGTCTCCTAGACCCCTTCGTGAAGTTCACCAACCCCTTGAAGCGTGACTTCATCAGGGCCCGCTACAAGTGGGACAAGGAGAAAAAGGTTTTTTACAAGGACAAGATCACGAGGAAATTGATTAGACTACTGGAGAAGCAACACTAGCTTGCTGCCGAAAGCCCTACTTCTCCGATGAGGCCCAAGTGGGACACCTCTCTCAACGGGGCCTTGAACAAACTTAAGGGACTCCCTTTGGGCCAGCGGCCGCAATATGGTCGTGTGCACGGCGCTGGAGACGGCGCCACGTGCAAGGTGTTTTACAATGAGGGCCCGGAGGCCAAGAAGCAGAAAAAGAAGTTTAGTCAGGCGGACATCGACGCGAAGGTGAAGCTTGCGGTCGAGGAAAAAGCAGCTGAGGACGCGAAAAAAGCAGCCGATGACAAATATGAGTTGCTACAGAACGCAATCAATGCAACAGTAATCGCCGCAGTAAATGATTTCGCTACTAACTTGGTTCCGATTATCATCAATCGGACGAAGGAAAATCCGCATAAGACGGTACATGATTTCCCGTTGCCCATTTTCGTCAGAGCAACTCCATGAACAACAACACCATCGCACCATCTGTTGCTCACGCAGCCGTGCCTCCTCTCGCAGCGGGTGACGCTCCTAGCAGCCCGTCCTCTGTCTCTGGCGCACTAGGTGGGCCTTCGTCTTTGGCTGAGCTCGACACCGTCACGGTAATTACATGTCGCACCAACATATATATATATATATTATTCCATTTTTGTTGCCTTTTGGTTGTTTTACGCCATAGACATATGTGTTTGCAGGCGAAAGAAACCCCGTGCACCATACTCTACTTTATAATGGCCAGAAGGTGGACGTGGGAAAGGGGATGATAATGGACCCCTCGCAACCCATGTTCCACAACCAGCCGATCCCCGCTGGGCACTTCAGGGTTAGCTTGACCAGTGTGAAATCGGGGCACGAGGATTTGCCTCCTCCAGTACAGCATGTGGGAGCGGACGACGAGACCCCGCCGCGGATTGGAAGCTGCAAGGGTTGGGTGCTGCTATGGCCGAAGAATCTTATTTGTCTGGAGCCCGGCCGAGAGCGCACCAATAACCACACATCAACAAGCATGTGCAGAGACCACCACCCTGCCTACGCAATTACCAGCTCCTGTAGTGCCAGGTGAGAGCGGCAGACGACATGATGAAGGGGGTGCAATAGTATCGCTGATGTAATTTCTCCAGAGAATGTAGAATGGATGATGGGACGGAGGTCGACCCTATGGATTTACTAAATACAAACGCGTATGACTGTGACATAGATATGATGAGTCAACCATATGACGAATCGGGCTCTCAGCTTGCTAATGAGGATATGGATGATATGCCCGGCAGGTCGTGTGCAGGGATTGCAAAAAGTCTCTCTTCATGAAATCCTCATAGGACACGCCTGAGGATGCCGCCTCAACACATGCTCAACTAGCCGGGCGCGAGGGTCGTACAGTACTTAGCCTGCGAACACTGGGGCAGGGGTTAAGGAAGGGTCTGGAAGGTGTGCCCAAGAAAAAGGAGAGGAAGAGATCGAGGAAGATAACTGCCCTCAAACAGGCCAGAGCACATTGAAGCCAGACGATGCATTCTGTAGAGCGTGTACCTGTGGAAGGTGCGGTCATGTTCCATCTCACGGGCGAGCCGATGCTACCGCCGAAACCACTAGAGGCACTATCAGGGGATCTCAGGAGACTGCACGACCATGTGATGTCGACTGAGAAAAGCCTACTAGCCTCAAAGGATCCAGGATATCCGACATACACGGCTTGTGTGCCCGAGGGGAAGTGCTACGTCGAGACACGGCCCGTGGAGGTGTTCTTCCTGCGGTTTGACCATATCTTTGAGATGTTTCTAACAAGGCGGCTCGATTTTACAATCGTCCGCCTTTTTGCGCTACATATGAGCTCCGTCATGAAGAGTGAAGAAGTCTCGCAAATCTGTGTGGCGGATCCGTACTACATGCACGAGTCTTTCTTGAGTCTCGGTGACTTTGAGCATGAAACTGCTAGGTAGTACCTCCAAAACTTCATGGTACAGAATAAGGACCGGGAAATTGTCCTCGTGCCTTATCATCCAAAGTAAGTCAGTTCTGGACAACCCTTTCATACATTTCAATCATCCTTCTCTCTCATATGGGGAATAATTTGAGGTGTCTTTTCCCCACAGCAACAGGCGCGCCGTCCTTATCGTTCTTTACCCGCAAGTCTCCCACGCCGTGTATTTTGACCCTTCCAGAGACTACGAGAAAAAAGGCTACACCCACATAATGAATATTCTAGATGATGCTCTCAAGGCTTCAGCTTTAGAGGTGGCCACATGCAGATCAGGAAACAAAGGAACAAGAAGATGGGTTTCAAGATAAAACTAACTTCTCCTGCATCCATGTCCCAAAACCAAGCAAGAAGGATGGATTCTACATCATCCATCTCATGATTCAGTTCAACACGGATCACCAAAAGCTTCACATGAGAAGCAGAAATGATGATCATATCCACAAGTGGCTAGAATCTCATGGAGAAGCGGATTATAAACTTAGAGATGACTTCTTTCGCATCCAAAGCGACATTGCGACGATCATCACGAAAGAAGTTGTCGATGAGAAGGGGATGTTCCACCACGGCCCTATTCACGAGCTAACGTCCGAACTCGCATTGGTATGGAACGTCTAGACCTCACGTCGTTCAAGAAGCTAGGGTTCATCCTCGATGATATGGAAGGATGGAACTTCTAGTGATTTATGATGCCGATGATGATGATATGTGTCGGTTGAACTTGTATACTTTTTGTAGCGATGAAACTTTGTGATGTCCACGGTCCCTGCCGAACTTGCGTAACGCTACTTTGTTAGTTTGCGTACGATGACCTACGTACCTCTAGTTAATTAATTTGCGTACTGTATTTTGCATCTAGTTGCTAACCCTTACTTTTTCGGTGTTGCTCTAGTATATTTTGTTGCATATATATGATTGTACATCCTCTTCATGAACATGCATCTCTAACAGGTACCTAGTTTCTTGATGGCGAGATGGAATTGCTATGTCGTGTACAAAGGGAAGGTTCCGGGTGTACAACGAGTGACATAAGTGTCGTGCGCAAGTGAATGGGTTCACAGCGCCATTTATAAAAAGGCTTCAAAAGCGCATAAGAAGGAGAAGCTAGTTACTTGAGGTTCACGCTAGCGCGAGAGAGGACTCAGAATCCGCCACCTCATGTATCAGATAGTTCCGCTCTCACTCATAGTGATAGCTCTTCTTGCGTATATCTTTGTTTAGATGGATGACGTTGTTGTAGTTGCAAGTATTCGAGACTTGCATGTATCGCTATTTTCGAGATGATGACAAGATACCACTTTGTGTTGGATGATGATTATGATGAGACTATTTGTATGTATATGCTATGATTACATTTGTGGTCTCGCAGGCATTTGTATGTGTATCATGATGACATTTCTATGTGCTAAAGATTCTTCTATAAAGCCTGTTCAAATACGAAACAAATATGCCAAAAAACTACTTAAATTAGCGATGGCGAGTGTATAAAAGTTAGCAGCGCCACGATAGTAGTAGCGGCGTCACGCAAAAGCGCTTAGAGCTACTAGCGATGGCGAAGCTTCCACTAAGCTACTTTGCTACACTTGTGTAGCAGTAGCACTGGTGAGCACGCACTACTGCTATGTGTTAGCTGTAGCGCCTTATTAGTAGCGCCAGTCCCCGCTCTACTGATACACCTAAAACCCGCGCAGCTGCTAGCCTTTTCCCTAGTAGTGTTACTATGATATGGAACGAATAGAAGAATTTGTTGCTTTTAAGGGTGCTTGTGAAATTGAATCTTTGTTTAAAGAGTTTGAAGATTTTGACGATTCAGTTTATAGACCTAAAAATTTAGCTATCCTTAAATATTTCTATGCAAATTATAAATACAATTATGATATTGATGAATTTATTGAGAAGGTCTCCGTTGTCCAAGAAGAGACTAATATTTTGCAGGAGTCTATGGAAGAAGAAATTGTTGAAACTGTGATCTCATTGGATGAAAAAGATGATGAGGAGAGCGAAGAACAAAAGGAGGAAGATCAGATTAGCTACCCGTGACCACCTTCTAATGAGAGTAACACTCCAACTCATACATTATTTAATGTCCATTCGTTCTTACCGAAGGATGAATGCCATGAGAATTGCTATGATCCCATTGATTCGTTTGAAATATCCCTTTTTGATGAACTTGATGCATGCTATGCTTGTGGCCAAGATGCCAATATGAATTTTTCTTATAGAGATGAACTTGCTATAGTTCCTTATGTTAAACATGAAAATGTTGCTATTGCACCCACGCATGATAGTCCTATTATCTTTTTGAATTCTCCCGACTACACTATATCGGAGCAATTTGCCCTCATTAAGGATTATATTGATGGGTTGCGTTTTACTACTACACATGATGATTTTGATAGATATAATATGCATGTGCTTGCTGCTCCTACTTGCAATTATTATGAGAGAGGAACTACATCTCCGCCTCTCCATGTTTCCAATATGATAAAATTGCAAGAAACTGTTTATACTATGCATTGGCCTTTACTATGTGTTCTTGAATTGTTCTTGCATGAAATGCCAATGCATAGGAAGAGAGTTAGACTTCGTCATTGCTTGATATATGTTGCTTTGTGCTCATTACTGAATTCTAAATCATTGTTGATTAAAATTGGCTTTGATATACCTTGGGATCCGGGTGGATTCATTACTTGAGCACTTTTATGCCTAGCTTAATGGCTTTAAAGAAAGCACTGCCAGGGAGACAACCCGGAAGTATCAGAGAGTCATTTATTTCTGTTGTGTGCTTTTATAAAGTTTAAAAACAAAAAAATAAAGAGGGGAACCCAAAACTTTTCATAAAGGAAAGTGAAATTGAGAGAGACAAGCATTGTTGAAGTGAGGGAGCTCCTTGACCTTCTGTTCATGCTCACGAAAACTTTGTGAATCTTGATTACAGAAACTTTTCAACAAAAATAATTATCCCCTTGTACAGTTCCATTGTATTATAAAAATAATGTGCCAAGATTTGCCTTTAGGATGTTTATATTGCTTGTTGGTTTGTGCGGTGCAAAACAAAAACTTTGGCTGTAGTGCGCGATTTTAATTTTTTACTTGAACGTCAAACAGTTATCGAACTTTTTGCACTATCTTTCTATACAAATTTTTTATTTTTCCTAATTTTTTCAGAATTTTAGGAGTACCAGAGGTATGGTGAATTTTCAGATTACTACAGACTGTCTTGTTTAAGACAGATTCTGTTTTTGATGCATAGTTTGCTTGTTGAGATGAAACTATCAATATTTGTCAGTGGTTTAAGCCATGAAAAAGTTATATTACAGTAGCTACAACGCAAAAACCAAATATGAATTGGTTTGCAACAATACTTAGGGTAGTGTTTCGCTTTATTATACTAACGGATCTTACCGAGCTTTCTTTTGAGTTTTGTGTGGATGAAGTGTTCGAAGATCGAGGATGTCTCGATGTGAGGAGAAGGAGGAGAGGCAAGAGCTCAAGCCTTGGGATTCCCAAGGCATCCCAAGTAAATATTTAAGGAGACTCAAGCGTCTAAGCTTGGGGATGCCCCAGAAGGTATCCCGTCTTTCTTCAACATGTATCGGTATGTTTTCAGATTCGTTTTGTTCATGCGATATGTGCAAATATTGGAGTGTCTTTTGCATTTAGTTTTCACTTTTGTTGGATGCACCATGCTGGTATGATATATTCCATGGTTGATTTATAGAATGCTCATTGCACTTCACTTATATCTTTTGAGTATGGCTTTATAGAATGCTTCATGTGCTTCACTTATATCATTTGAAGTGTGGATTGCCTGTTTCCCTACACATAGAAAACCGCCATTTGTAGAATGCTCTTTTGCTTCACTTATATTTGTTAGAGCATGGGCATATCTTTTGTAGAAAGAATTAAACTCTCTTGCTTCACTTATATCTATTTAGAGAGTTGACAGGAATTGGTCATTCACATGGTTAGTCATATAATCCTACATAAAACTTGTAGATCACTGAATATGATATGTTTGATTCCTTGCAATAGTTTTGCAATATAAAGATGGTGATATTAGAGTCATGCTAGTGGGTAGTTGTGGATTGTAGAAATAATTGTGTTGAAGTTTGTGATTCCCGTAGCATGCACGTATGGTGAACCATTATGCAACAGAGTTGGAGCATGAGGTATTTATTGATAGTCTTCCTTATGAGTGGCGGTCGGGGACGAGCGATGGTCTTTTACTACCAATCTATCCCCCTAGGAGCATGCGCGTATTAATTTGTTTCAGTGACTAATAGATTTTTGCAATAAGTATGTGAGTTCTTTATGACTAATGTTGAGACCATGGATTATACGCACTCTCACCCTTCCATCATTGCTAGCCTCTTGATGCAGTGCATTGCCCTTTCTCACCTCGAGAGTTGGTGCAAACTTCACGGTGCATCCAAACCCCGTGATACGATACGCTCTATCACACATAAGCCTCCTTATATCTTCCTCAAAACAGCCACCATACCTACCTATCATGGCATTTCCATAGCCATTCCGAGATATATTGCCATGCAACTCCCATCATCATCATATACATGACTTGAGCATTCATTATCATATTGCTTTGCATGATCGTAAGATAGCTAGCATGATGTTTTCATGGCTTGTCCGTTTTTTGATATCTTTGCTATGCTAGATCATTGCACATCCTGGTACACTGCCAGAGGCATTCATATAGAGTCATACTTTGTTCTAGACATTGAGTTGTAAGTAAATAAAAGTGTGATGATCATCATTATTAGAGCATTGCCTTAGTGAGGAAAGGATGATGGAGACTATGATTCCCCCACAAGTCCGGATGAGACTCCAGACTTAAAAAAAAGAGGCCAACGAAGCCCAAATAAAAAAAGAGGCCAAAGTAGCCCACCAAAAAACAAAACAAATGAGAGAAAAAGAGAGAAGGGACAATGTTACTATCCTTTTACCACACTTGTGCTTCAGAGTAGCACCATGTTATTCATATAGAGAGTCTCTTGAGTTATCACTTTCATATAGTAGTGGGAATTTTCATTATAGAACTTGGCTTGTGTATTCCAACGATGGGCTTCCTCAAATGCCCTAGGTCTTCATGAGCAAGCAAGTTTGATGCACACCCACTTAGTTTCAGTTTGAGCTTTCATACACTTATAGATCTAGTGCATCTGTTGCATGGCAATCCCTACTCCTCGCATTGACATCAATTGATGGGCATCTCCATAGCCCATTGATTAGCCGTGTCGATGTGAGACTTTCTTCCTTTTTGTCTTCTCCACACAACCTCCACCATCATATTCTATTCCACCAATAGTGCTATGTCCATGGCTCACGCTCATGTATTGCGTGAAAGTTGAAAAGCTTTAAGAACGTCAAAAATATGAAACAATTGCTTGGCTTGTCATCGAGGTTGTGCATGATTTGAATATTTTGTGTGGTGAAGATGGAGCATAGCCAGACCATATGATTTTGTAGGGATAAACTTTCTTTGGCCATGTTATTTTGAAAAGACATGATTGCTTTATTAGTATGCTTGAAGTATTATTGTCTTAATGTCAAATGATGGACTATTGCTTTGAATCACTCGTGTCTTATATTCATGCCATGGTTAGATTACATGATGAAGATTATGCTAGGTAGCATTCCACATCAAAAATTATCTTTTTATCATTTACCTACTCGAGGACGAGTAGGAATTAAGCTTGGGGATGCTGATATGTCTCCGTCGTATCTATAATTTTTGATTGTTCCATGCCAATATTCTACAACTTTTACATACTTTTGGCAACTTTTTATACTATTTTTGGGACTAACATATTGATCCAGTGCCCAGTGCTAGTTCCTATTTGTTGCATGTTTTTTCTTTCGTAGAAAATCCATATCAAACGGAGTCCAAATAGGATAAAAACTAACGGAGATTTTTTTTGGAATATATGTGAATTCTGGGAAGTGGAAAAAACGCGAAACGATGCCCGAGGGCCCACGAGGGTGAGGGGCGCACCCCAGGGGGTCAGGCGCGCCCTGGGCCCTCATGGCCACTCCGTAAGGCGGTTGGTTCCCGTCTTTCCCCCCAAGAAAGCCAATATCCATATAGAAATCGTGTCCAAATTTCAGCCCAATCGGAGTTACAGATCTCCGATAATATAAGAAACGGTGAAAGGGCAGAATCTGAAGCGCAAAAATAGAGAGAGACAGAGAGACAGATCCAATCTCGGAGGGGCTTTCACCCCTCCCATGCCATGGAGGCCATGTACCAGAGGGGAACCCTTCTCCACTACAAAAAAAAGACACATCCGTGACATTTTGGGCCGAACGAAATTTTTGTGTGTCATACATATGACACTTCTATGACGATAATTGTGACAGAACCCGGTATCATCATAGATGTGGTGGGCTCCTACTTCTATGACAAAAAATCATGACAGAAAATGGGATTTTCATCCTGGGCGGGCCAGAGACGCAGCTGCATGACATTCTTTGGGCCGTCCATGACGGAAAAAACCGTGGTAGAAGCGAGGGGGAGGAAAATTTCGGGGAGTTGCCGGTTACGGTGGGAGGTCGGGGGCCGAGCGATGCGCGTTTCTCTCGTACACGTACGCGCATGTGTGCGAGGCGTTGGCTCTAACTGAACCCAAGCTAGGCATTGGGCTCTAACTAAACCCGAGCGATTGCACTGCAGGCTATGCGTTACTGAACCCGAGCGATCGATCGATGGCTGGTAACTGAACCCGATCGAGCGATTCCTTCACTACTGCTGCTAACTGAAGCCGATCGATTGGATGAACATTGAGCGTTGCAAGGGGGTTTGGATGAACAGTGAGCGGTGGCGTTGCCTCTGGATGAACAGGACCCCGTGGTGTGGAGGGCTGGATGAACATTAGATGGTGGAGGGGTGGCCGTGGAGGGGTAGTTGAACAGGACCCCGTGGTGTGGAGGGCTGGATGAACAGTAGACGGTGGAGGGGTGGCCGTGGAGGGGTGGTTGAACAGGACCCCCGTGGTGTGGAGGGCTGGATGAACAGTAGACGATGGAGGGGTGCCCGTGGAGGGGTCATTGAACAGGAGCCGATGGAGTAGCGCACGGTGGAGGATGGATGAACAGGAGCCCGTGGAGGCTGGAGGAGGTCGACGGTAGCCCGTGGCAGCTGGAGGAGGTCGACGGTGGAGATGAACAGTATCCCGTGGAGTCCCATTTTGCGGTACGCCACACCCCTCCCGATGAACAGGACCCCCGTTTCGACCGTAGGAGGTCCGTTGGCCCATTTTGCGATGCGCCACACCCTCCCTATCAACAGGACCCCGTTTGACCGTAGGAGGTCCGTTTCATCCGCTTTTGCGGCACGCCACACCCTCCCGATCAATAGGACCCCGTTTCGACCGTAGGAGGTCCGTTTCCTCCGCTTTGCGATGCGCCGCACCTCCCGATCAACAGGACCCCGTTTCGAACATGGCCGGTCGAACACCAGGCCGTTTCCTCCGTTCTGCGGTACGCCAGGCCTCGTTTCCATCGCCTGTTCCGTCCAAGCCGGTTGGCTCCCACGCGTTCCGTTGCGTCCCGATGAACACGAGCATACCGTTGCCTCCCCATGAACACGACGCATTCCGTTGCCTCCCCATGAGCACGACGACGACGCTGTTTGTCCGTTCCGACCCAGCCATGTACACGAGCCCTCGCCGTACGTATGCGCGAGTAGGCGTTCGAGACCCTGCCCGTATGTACGTACGTGGCCGTATTTTCTTTCTTGCACCCTGGCCACTGTACGTACGTGTACATGCTACATGCGCGCCTCTACAACGACTAGTATGTACGTACACATTCGTGACCAGAATGACAACGCTACGTACGCTTTGACCAGGTGGGTCCCGAATGTCAGGCACTTCCTTACGTGCGAAAATGTAGCTGGTGGGTCCCGGCAGTCAGAGGGGCGAATCGTAATTTGTTTTTCCCGGACGGACTTTTTTGCCTGTGAAGATGTAGCTGGTAGGTCCCAGCAGTCAGGGGGGCGAATCGTTTTTTTTTGCTCGGACGCACTTCCTTGCGTGCGAAGATGTAGCTGGTGGGTCCCAGCAGTCAGGGGGGCTGTCGGTGTCAAAACCGGCGGATCTCGGGTAGGGGGTCCCGAACTGTGCGTCTAGGCGGATGGTAACAGGAGACAAGGGACACGATGTTTTTAACCAGGTTCGGGCCCTCTCGATGGAGGTAATACCCTACTCCTGCTTGATTAATATTGATGATATGGGTAGTACAAGAGTAGATCTACCACGAGATCAGAGAGGCTAAACCCTAGAAGCTAGCCTATGGTATGATTTTGTTCATCCTACGGACTAAAACCCTTCGGTTTATATAGACACCGAATAGGGTTAGGGTTACACAGA
This sequence comes from Aegilops bicornis, assembly GCA_021605145.1. Classification (NCBI taxonomy): domain Eukaryota; kingdom Viridiplantae; phylum Streptophyta; class Magnoliopsida; order Poales; family Poaceae; genus Aegilops; species Aegilops bicornis. Next base: position 335,088,058 of record CM038672.1, on the reverse strand, counting down.
GTCGGTTACAATGGTAGGTGATCTACATATCCGTATCGCCAAGCTTGCCTTCCACGCCAAGGAAAGTCCCATACGGACACATGACGAAGTCTTCAATCTTGTATCTTCATAGTCCAGGAGACCGGCCAACGGTGATAGTTCGGCTATCCGGACACCCCCTAATCCAGGACTCCCTCAGTAGCCCCCGAACCAGTCTCCAATGGCGATGAGTCCGGTGCGTAGATTTTCTTCAGCATTGCGGGTCGGGTTCTTCTCCAAATTCCATATACTTGTCGAATAGTGTCTGGCTTCTGATAAATGATGCGCAACTTGGCTTCCACGCCCAATAATGGCCATCTTCCACGTGTTTGAATGAATGCGAAAAGCCAGGGTATTTTTACACTTATCCCCCTAGCTGCACAAATGAGCCGCCTTAAAAGGGACGAGGATCTAGATCTGAGTCACACCAACCCCCCTCCGCGAGCTTTCATCGGAGCGCCTTCGACAATAATCCATTCCATCATGGATACCAACGCGGCTCCTCCTTCTCGCGCTCCCAAATTTCTCACAGAAATTTGGAAACATGCTTAGTCCCGCATAGCGAGCTAGTGACACTCCATACCAAGGGATTTCTTCCCCCGGCCTTCATGGTTCCGGTTCGAGCCGGACTTTCCACCTACAAGGGCGGAAAGCAAGCGGAGAGTGTTCCCGGTCCCTCTAAAGGAGAGCGGGTATGCTTTGTCTCTTATTTATTAAGAGGACTCGGATTTCCAATTCATCCGTTTCTCCGGGGGCTCTTGGAGTTCTACGGCCTCCAGTTGCACCACCTTACGCCTGCCTCCATTTTGCACATCGCGGGCTTCGTGGCCCTTTGCAAACTGTTCTTGGGCGTCGAGACTCATTTTGCGCTGTGGAAGAGATTATTTTGCCTTGTACCCCGCTCTCATGAGGGGTCAATATATCAAGTGGGCGGAGCCGAACTATGGCGCATTGCCGGGACTGGATATCTATACGGAACCCCGAAGAAGGCGTCCGAAGACCGGCCTTCGAATGGTTTTACATGGAGGACGCCCCGCTGCCGGATCATGTTCGGATCGGCCTTCCGGAGTTTAGCAACGCCTTCGAAGAAGCGCCTAAGCCGGGCGCCCATGAGCCCCTAGAGGGAAAATGACCAGGACGTCCTTTACTTGATGAGCCGAATAAGATTACTGGCTCATGTCGGATTGACCATGATTGGAGTCATGGCAATCTGCATTATGAGGGGAGTGCAGCCGCTCCAATATAGGGGCCACCCCATGTGGGACTTCAACGGGGAGGACGATGCCACCCGCCATGGCCGGGATCGGTCACCGAACTGGTGAAGACCTTGTCCGCCATGTACAAAGGGGAGGAGGAGGATTTTCTCCATGTCAGTCCACTGAACGGGTTTTCCTCGACTAATCCTCGAAGTTGGGTAAGCAAACATCTTTGTGGCCTGTCCGATCCATGTTCCCGTGGTTAAATATCTCATTCATGGTTTCTACGCAGGAACTGCGCCGGGCCGTGGATAAGATACACAGCCCGCCCCCACAACCCGAGGATCCGGAACGGTCCCTCGATCCGGCCTCCGAAGAGGACCCGGATATAAAGGTGGAGCTGATCGACGGGTTGTTCCACCAACGTAGCATCGACAATGCTTTGGTTGCCATTATTACGGCCGACTACCCCGGATTATTTCCGGCCTCCCAGGTACCCGTGACCGAAGTCCGGATACCATGACCCACCCATGCTTTACTTCTAATCACCACGTATTTGATGGTGTTTCGCAGGGGGTGCCTTCAGAACAGGAAGCCGAGCCTGCCGCGGCCGTCCAACAAGGGGCAGCTCGGCCCAGTAGGCGGAAAAGAAGTGCGGTACGACTCGAGACGTCGCCGCAACGGTATGATTTGCCATCGTGTTTTAAGGAGAGGTTCCTGGGAGGCACACTGACGCTCGTGGTTTTTTCAGGAAAAAGAGCGCACGCCGGACCGAGTCCGGAGAAGTTGTTAATCAGACCCCGCCAACCAGGCTCAAAAGCCGAGTCCGGAAGGGGTACAAACAGGCGCAAGGCGTCGGATGCTCCTCCAATGGAGGATGCCGACAGGCTGTCCGCCACTAAATCGGAGGTGGAGAGCGCCATGAATCATAGGCGCCGCCGGACTATTCTACGTGACGCATGTTTCTCCCAAGAGGCGTTGGACGTCTTTAGTTCGGCAGAAGCGCACCTCCGTGCCGCTCAAGATGGCTTCAGCCAGAGCCACGAGCGATATGTGAAAGACATACGGGTAAGGAATTTTGACAGTTATATATGCCAAGAGTCTCGAGACTTAAAATAGTTAGGATAACTGATTTAAGGATCATTTGGAATGCGTGTTCTTACCGAAAAGAGTACTCGTTTGTCCTGTGAGCTTGTAGAGTGCAAGGCCCAACTTGAGGTCAAGATCGGCGCTGACCGAAGCCATGAAGACTCCCTCTGGTAATATATGCCCTTCAAAGTAGAAGTAGTTTCGCAAAGTGCAGTGTGTGCATAAATCTGATATTTAACATTGCAGATAGCGCCGGGATGGATCCGAACAAGCAACAGCTCCTGCGCCAGCTAAAGGCCGGCGAGAGCGTGCTTACGAGGGTGCGACAGGAGAGAAATAACCTCCAAGATGCCAACACCCAACTGGGTGAGGAACTAAAGGATGTTCGTGCCCGGTTATGCGACTTTCAGAAGGAGAATCGACGGCTTCGTCAGCGGCATTTTCGATAAGTGCTTAAACGAAATTTGAAACAGTTCGGGCGAGGAAGGCGACTAACATAAACATGTATGTAGGTTTGCTCACAAGTCGCCCCGAGGAGGAGATGCCCAGTTCTTCGGGTGATCTTCTTCCCGAATCGCGTCACCGCATGAACGAAGTTCGGCAGGTGATGAAAGGCGTCGCCTGTGCCTTGTGGCCATCTATCTCCTCGCTCAAGGCATTGGGGAGCTGGCGAGCGGCTTCAAGGAGCACGGCGGCGCTTCCGACTATGGAAGATATCGGCTGCCGTCAAAGGCGCCAGGAGGCTCGGGCCATGGTAAAGACGCAGTACACGAAGGTTGAACCAAACCACATGGCCGAGGTCGGACCTGTGGGGCCTGATGGGAAGGAGATCCTCAGAAAGCTTAGTGTACGGCCAAGTAGAATTGGCCGCCAAGTATTCCCAAAGAAGATTGTAAATTAGATAGCCTATTAGATGGCATTGAGGAGGAATACAATTAGTCGAGTTGACTATGTAATTGAATATGACATGAAAAATGTCTTCTAGCCAGATTGTAGATCGTTTATCATAGCGGACCTTTTCGCTTCGACCTCGGGACCCAATAGTCTGGAGTGTGTCCGAATACCCTCGCGGTTCTGTAAGAACCGGGGCATGCATGGAGACAAGGCGAGGGGTCATTATTGCTGTATGTCGTATAAGTGCCCAACTAGTTATGTTATATTACATGGATAGTAAGAAACATCTTCCGGGGAGAATAGTTCCGTTAAGGGTTCCTTTCCTGGGAGGCATGCCCTAAAGTGCATGTCCAAACTGCTAAGAAAGCAGAAAATCATCCGGGGCAGATGGATAAATAGTTAAAAATCATCTTTCAGTTCACCGACCGAATATTCCCTTAAGAACGCTTAGCTTTGGCTTCACCCGGTCGAGGTACACATCCGGCTGACCCGGCAGTAACAATCACAGAGGTGCTCCCTTTACCACCTAGCCGAACAATCGGGAACGTAGGGGTAAGCACAGGAGCCAGGCAACCCAGCTTGGCCAAAACTTAAGTCATTCGATGCATATAATGGTGAGTAAAAGGTACATGCGGAAGTTTGACAGATGTGTTGGGCATGAAGCCCGTATAAATAAGCTTCTATTAAAGAAGCCCCCAGGTATGATGAGCGCGGACAGCGCGTCAAGTATGTGCGAACAAAGCGCAAACGAGCCTCTAAAGGCTTCAAGAAGAAGGAGGAGGACAGAGAGAAATAAAAGACAGCAAAAATAGAAAATGTGGACGGAGGAAGGAGACGAACTCGGAGTCCGGCGCTTAGGCGTAGAATCTTCGTAGACGGGCTGCGTTCCATGGGTTCGGCTCGAGTCGGTTATCCGATGCGTTTCGCAGACGGTATGCTCCGCCGGTCAGGACCTGGTCGATGATGAAGGGACCTTCCCATTTGGGCTTGAGTTTGTCCTTTTTCTTGTCCGGCAGACGTAGAACTAGTTCGCCAACGTTGTAAGCTTTGGCCCGTACCTCCGTGCTTTGATATCTTTGAGCCTGCTGTTGGTAAAATGCGGAACGAGCTTTTGCCACGTCGCGCTCCTCCTCCAATGCGTCCAAACTATCCTGCCGATCGAGCTCGGCTTCTCTTTCTTCATACATGCGCACACGAGGTGAGTCATGCATTATGTCGCAGGGCAAGACTGCCTCTGCGCCATACACCATAAAAATGGTGTGAATCCGATAGTACGATTCGGTGTGGTCCGCAAGCCCCCAGAGTACGGAGTCGAGCTCCTCAACCCAGTGCATGTTAGATTCCTTGAGGGACCGCACTAGTCTGGGTTTAATGCCGCTCATGATTAGACCGTTTGCTCGCTCGACTTGACCGTTGGTTTGAGGGTGATAGGATCGAGGCGTAATCGAGCTTGATGCCCATGTTTTTGCACCATAATTTGACCTCATCGGCCGTGAAGTTGGTGCCGTTATCAGTGATGATACTGTGGGGGACGCCGTAATGGTGCACTACCCTTGATATGAAGTCTATCACCGGCCCGGATTCGGCCGTTTTAACAAGCTTGGCCTCTATCCATTTGGTGAACTTATCCACCATGACCAATAGGTTATTTTGCTTGTGGGTTCCTCCCTTAAGGGGTCCAACCATGTCAAGCCCCCAGACCGCAAACAGCCAGGTGATGGGTATAGTTTTGAGGGCGGTAGGTGGCATGTGGCTTTGGTTAGCAAAAAGCTGGCAACCGACGCATCGTTGGACTAAATCCTGTGCATCTGCCCGAGCTGTCGGCCAATAAAATCTGGTACGGAAGGCCTTGCCTACAAGGGCCCGGGCTGCGGCGTGGTGCCCACCTAGTCCGGCGTGAATTTCAGCCAGGAGGTTTCGCCCTTCCTCTTCGGAGATACACCTTTGAAGGACTCCTGTTGTGCTTTTTTTATAGAGCTCTTCCTCATGGACTTTCTAGGCTTTGGATCGTCGTACTATGCAAATGAGCCTCATTTTGGTCTTCGGGGAGTTCCTGCCTAGTTAGGTAGGCTAGGAATGGTTCCGGCCCACGGGCGATAACCGCCATTATTTCGTGGGCGGAGGGTGTTATCTCGGTGGCGTAGCCTCCAATTGTCTCGTGAGTGTTCGGTGTCGAGGCGGCGGTTGGGTCCGGATTGTTATTTCCGGACTCCCTTCCCATAGTACGGATGGCTTGAACAGCCGTTCCAGGAAGATGTTGGGCGGGACGGCATCGCGTTTTGCGCCGATGCGTGCCAATATGTCCGCTGCCTGCTTGTTATCCCGGGCTATATGATGAAATTCGAGCCCTTCGAACCGTGCTGACATTTTTAGGACCGCATTGCGGTACGCTGCCATTTTCAGATCTTTGGCATCAAAGTCTCCATTTTTTTGAGATATCGCGAGGTCCGAATCCCCGCGCACCTCTAGGCGTTTAATGCCCATGGAGACTGCCATCCGGAGGCCGTGCAGAAGGGCCTCGTATTCGGCTGCGTTGTTGGAGTCCGTATACATCATCTGAAGGACGTATTGGACTGTGTCCCCGGTTGGGGACGTCAGGACGACGCTAGGCCCCAGGCCGGCCAATCATTTTGGAGCCGTCAAAGTGCATGATCCAATTGGAGTATGCGCCATACTCTTTAGGGAGTTCGGCTTCGGTCCATTTGGCCATGAGGTCGGCCAAAACCTGCGACTTAATAGCTCGTCGTGGCTTATAGGTTATGTCGAATGGAAGGAGCTCTATGGCCCATTTAGCAATCTGGACCGTCGCGTCGCGGTTGTTTATAATGTCGTTAAGAGGTACTTCGGAGGCTACCGTTATCGAACACTCTTGAAAGTAGTGTCGCAGCTTCCGGGATGCCATGAACACCGCATATGATATCTATTGATAATGTGGGTACCGGACTTGCATGGAGTTAGGGCGGTGGACACATAGTAAACCGGTTTTGAAGGGGAACCGTGTCCGTCCATTTCTCGCTCGACGACGAAAGCACCGCGCTAACAACTTGATGTGTTGCGGCGATATATAATAGCATTGGTTCGCCCATGTTGGGCGCGGCCAGGACCGGATTTGTTGCCAGTATGGCTTTTATTTCTTCGAGTCCGGCCGTGGCGGCATCCGTCCACTCGAAGTGTTCGGTGCGCCGGAGGAGGCGGTAAAGGGGTAACTCCTTTTCTCCCAAACGGGAAATAAAGCGGCTTAGAGCCGCTACACATCCGGTCAATTTTTGTATTTGTTTGAGGTCTTTTGGAATATACAATTCTGACAGAGCTCGCATCTTGGCTGGGTTTGCTTCAATTAATCAAACGGACACAATGAAGCCCAAGAGCTTTCCTACCGAGCGCCAAGACGCATTTTTCCGGATTGAGCTTAATGTCATATTTTCGGAGATTGTCGAATGTGAGCCTCAAGTCGCTTACTAGAGTTTCGACATGCTTGGATTTGACGACCACGTCATCTACATATGCTTCCACCGCTTTTGCCGATCTGGTTTGCCAGACATGTCTGAATCATGCGCTGATATGTTGCGTCGGCGTTTTTGAGCCCGAAGGGCATTGTGTTGAAGCAGAATGGGCCGTATGGAGTGATGAATGTTGTTGCGGCTTGGTCAGGCTCCGCCATCTTGATTTGGTGGTAGCCGGAGTACGCGTCGAGGAAGCACAATGAGTCGTGTCCTGCTGTAGCATCGATAATTTGATCAATGCGAGGGAGGAAGGGACCCTTTGGGCAAGCCTTATTAAGGTCTTTGAAATCAACACATAGGCGCCAGGATTTATCCTTCTTTGGTACCATCACCAGGTTTGCTAGCCAGTCCGGATGTTTTATATCTCTAATGAATCCGGCTTCCAGAAGTTTGGCTAGCTCCTCTCCCATGGCCTGTCTCTTGGGTTCGGAAAAGCGCCGAAGAGCCTGTTTGACCGCTTGAATCCTTTCGTGGTATTTAGGCTGTGCTCGGCCAGCCGACGTGGGATTCTGGCATGTCCAAGGGTGCCAGCAAAATGTCCCAGTTTTCTCGTATAAATTCTCGTGAGTGCGGCGTCTACATTAGGGTTTAATTGTGCCCCAATGGAGGCCGTCTTTTGTGGTCCGCTGGTGGACTTGGAATTTGACTATTTCATCCGCTGGTTTAAAAGAGGTGGACTTGGATTTTTTATCAAGTATCACATCGTCCCTGTTCATAGTGGAGCGCATCGCAGTGAGTTCCTCGGCCGCTAGGGCTTCGGATAGTGCCTCGAGGGCTAGTGCGGCTGTCTTGTTTTCGGCGCGGAGTGCTATGTTCGGATCACTAGCGAGAGTGATGATTCCATTAGGTCCGAGCATTTTAAGCTTCATGTACCCATAATGGGGTATAGCTTGAAAAATTGTGAATGTCCCTCTCCCTAATAAAGCGTGATATCCGCTGCTGAACGGGGCCACTTGAAATGTGACCTCCTCGGACCTGTAATTGTCCGGCAAGCCGAACACTACGTCTAGTGTGATTCTTCCTGTGCAGCATGCTTCCCGACTAGGGATTATTCCTCTAAAGGTTGTGCTGCTTTTCTCAATGTGGTTCCATTCTATCTCCATTTTTCGGAGGGTTTCCTCGTAGATGAGGTTTAGTCCGCTGTCGCCATCCATGAGTACGTACCTTAGTAAGGCGAAAGCCATCCACTATTGGGCTGAGGACCAATGCGGCTGGTGCTCGGGCTGTTCGGAATTTGGGTTAAATCCGGCATTAAAGGTAATAGCCGTGTCACCCATGGATTTATTGTTGCTACTTGGTAGACTTCGCAAGGTTATGGAGTGTTTGTTTCGCATGTTATTTGATGCGAAAGTCTCGAAGACTGTTAACACCGTACTGGGGTTGCTGGGCTGGGATTCTGAGGCTAGAAGCTCTTCGCCACTTTTGGCCACCTGCCGTAGTATCCACAATGCTCGAAGGCTATGAGTTGGAGTGGCGCCCTCTCTGCTATGAATTTTGCAGGGTCCGTCTAGCCAACGCTCCAGTACGGTTCCGTACCCTTTAGGGGGTTTTTGTTTTTTGATGTTTAACCCCGGTGCTTGGTGATGATGCACCCTTTTATTTCGGACTAGGGATGTATTCGGGGCCGGATTATCCCAAAATTTACTTTTGGTTTTCCAAGCACTCTCCATCGCACAGTACTTTTGTACTATGGTCACCATGTCAGCAAAGCGTGTAATTTCACGACGACTTATGGCGTTTAGGATTCCCTTGTCCGCGCAATTATTGCAGAAAAGTGACATTGCGTCCTCCTCTCGGTAGTCCTTTATCCTGTCCATAACCAGGAGGAATCTGGCCCAGTAATGATGTACTGTTTCAGCGGGCTCTTGCCGAATTCGGGATAGATCGCTAATGTTTGGGTGGGCGGGTGGAACTAGATCCGGAACCCGTCCAATTTAAGACTCGGGGCCGAGAACTTTCCGAACTTGGAAGATTGGGTTTTGAATGCTATCCAATGGATCCAACCCGCGCCGACTTTAAGTTCGTGGCTTGATCGACATCCGTCCCTCTGCGGGAATCCGGCATGGAGGGATCGGGAATCCGGACGTAACTAGTCCTTAAGATAGAAGAAGAATCACCGTATTGCTCCTCTACCACAGCAACATGATGGGTAGCCTGGGGAGTGTTGATCTCTCTCAAATCGGTTTTAGGCCCGATCTGGTCGTAGTCTGTGGCGACTCCCAGGACGGCGATGCGATCCAAGAGCTCGTTTACGGAGGAGAGCTCGATTGGATCTAACTGCTCGGCAAGTTCCGAGTTAACGTGAAGATTGGTTTCGATGACCTGAGAAGTCATCGCTTGCGTGCAGGCTTAACCGGCGGTCATAAGAAAACCACCTAACGAAGAGTCTCGACCAAAGGGCCAAGGCTCCTTTGGCGATAGTATCGCCTTTAAAGACGGATGAGGCATGCTTCCTAACCGCAACGGCACGCAGGAACTCTCAATGAAAGCACCAATGTCGGTGTCAAAACCGGCGGATCTCGGTAGGGGGTCCCGAATCGTGCGTCTAGGCGGATGGTAACAGGAGACAAGGGACACGATGTTTTTACCTGTGTTCGGGCCCTCTCGATGGAGGTAATACCCTACTCCGCTTGATTAATATTGATGATATGGGTAGTACAAGAGTAGATCTACCACGAGATCAGAGAGGCTAACCCTAGAAGCTAGCCTATGGTATGATTGTTGTTCGTCCTACGGACTAAAACCCTTCGGTGTATATAGACACCGAATAGGGTTAGGGTTACACAGAGTCGGTTACAATGGTAGGAGATCTACATATCCGTATCGCCAAGCTTGCCTTCCACGCCAAGGAAAGTCCCATCCGGACACGGGACGAAGTCTTCCATCTTGTATCTTCATAGTCCAGGAGTCCGGCCAACGGTGATAGTTCGGCTATCCGGACACCCCCTAATCCAGGACTCCCTCAGGGGCGAATCTTTTTTTTTTTGCCCGGACGCACTTCCTTGCGTGCGAAGATGTAGCTGGTGGGTCCCAGCAGTCAGGGGGAAACATTTTTTTTTCGTGAAATACGGTGGCCCGTCTGGTGGGTCCCGCTGTTAGGTGGAGGAATCATTATTTTGCGCGTAATAAGGAGGCACTTCCTTGCTGCGACCGTGGACACAACTGTCAGCCTCTCCACGTATAGTCATCACGTTGACCACGCCGCGCCGAGAGCACCACGGCGGTGGACGACGGCGAGGCCTAGGAAGGGGACGACTCGGAGCCGGGGAAGACGAAGCAGTGGATGCCTACGCGAAGAGGAGTACGAGGGTTCACTGGTTCTGGCCATGTGTGAGTCTCATTGCCGCATAAAATAACAGGGGGTGTGGGTGAGTAGAGGGATGGCCTGGCCAGCGGTGGGAGTAGTAGGGGGCGGTGAGGCCTCCGCGGCATCACAGCCGACCACGTGAGGCAGGAGCACGCGGCACGACCGGCGCTGGTTTGGGCGGCTGGAGCAAGAAGACTAGAGGTTGAAGAAGCACTACGGCTGTTGGATGAACATCGTATGGTAACATGAGCTAGAATCGTTCATATTGACTAAGTTGACAAAGCCCTCCGTCCCCGTCAACTTGGTAGGCCCACAAGTCAGCCTCCCACTATGATGGGTTCCAGCTGGCAGGGGGAGTATTCATTTTTTTGTGTGTAATAAGGAGGCACTTCCATGCATGCGAAGATAGCTGGTGGGTCCGACATGTCAGCGGGGGGCACGTTTTTTCATGAAATATAGAGGCCCTTCTGGCGGGTCCCAAATGTCAGGTGGAGGAATCATTATTTTGCATGTAATAAGGAGGCATTTCCTTGTGTGCGGCTGTGGACCCAGCTGCCAGCCTCTCCATGCACAGTCTACTTCCGATGGTGTCGTTCGTTGACCACGTTGACCATGCCGCGCTGAGCACATCCAAGGTGGTGGACGACGGCGAGGCCCCGGACAGCAACAGCCGGAGATGCGAAGACGCGGGAGTAGAGTCGCAGACGGAGAGGTGTACGAGGGTTAACTGGTTCTAGTGCGGTGTGGTTCGGCAGTCGGTGGAGAAGAACAGGAGGTGTGGAGGGGTGGAGGGATGGCTTGGCCAACGGTGGAGTAGCGCTTCATAGCGGCGTGCTAAGCGAGCTGCTAGCAGCAAAGGGAGGTGGTCGGTATACTGGAGGAAGAAGACGAGAGATTGAAGATGGATGCCGGTCGTTGGATGTAAATCCAACGGCTAACATGTTAGAATCATTTGTTGACTAAATTGACAATGACTTGTGTTGGCTTCGACCTATCGGCCCACATTTCAGCCTCCAAAAATGTGGCACGTATTCAACCCATTTTTTTCAGAATTACAGTCTTTTTTTTGCGCGGTAGAATTTAAAGTCAATTTGATATTTTTTTTTGAATTACATCCATTAGCTGGGCTGGGTGAACAAATAATGTAGCATCCATGTGGCCCATTTATTTTATTTCCTAAAAAATTACAGGCCATTTGCACTTTCTCGAAATACACGATTTTGCTCGGCTGATTCTAATTATAATGGTGGGTTGGGCCAGCAATGTTATCAAAAAATAAAAAGGGGCTGAGCATTTTGTTATAAATATATTTCAATAATAAGTGATATTATTACATTCGTCCTTAAATCTTACCAAGCTTTTGTACACAATCACTAGGATTTTCGTAACAAAACAATCTAGGATTTTATTTGTTAAGAAATTATTTTTATAAGTTAATAAGATGTGGGATATTGTTTCTTACATATGTAACTATCTGTTAAATATATGATGACCATAAATATATAATAACATATAAAATAATTTAAATATATATAATATAGTTAGAAGGGAAACATACGTTGGACCTGGCGTTCCTATTCTTATATAGAAAAATAGAACAGACCTCTGCGTTTTCTTCAAAAAAATACATAAATTGGGCTGCCAAAAATAAAACCTCGGATAGGAGGTCCATAGGCCGGTCGAGACACGACGGCTAAGAAAATACAAACATGCCTATGGACGTCCCATCTGAAGTCGTGGGGTGCGCATGTTAAAAATGAAAGCCTAGACGGGGCAGCCCAGAACCACGTCCAACACTTGCCAAAACTTCGTCCCTCGTTTTCTCTGTGTTTCGCTTTTCGACATTGTGAGGGCATTTTGACTGTGCATCATATGAAGATGTGCTATGCATGAATGTTGATCGACATGATGTTAATCGGCTGGTAGTTCCATTTTCGACCATGAATAAAACTTCCAACATGATGTTAACCCTGTTTTAAAAGGTCGTGTTAATATAAATGCTCGCCTCTGAAAGTTGCAGATTCTTATCTCGAATCGAACTTGCGATTTCTTATCTCAAACTGAAACTTGCGCTTTTCTTCTCTGAGAATCACATTGTCTGCACTTTTATACTCCTATGAAACTACATTTTTTTAAGTGCTAAAAATAGATCTCTAGAATTCATAAAATACTTCATATGCTCAATACTGCAAATCTGAAATTGAAAAGACATTCATATATGAAAGTGCTCTCAAAATACACAACACAAAACACAATTCAGAACCTGCAAATACTGACAACCCTAAGCTCCTCCTGACAATTCACAACCTGCCCGACTATTGGGCTGGGGGGCAGCCCCCTCCTATTCCTCGGCGGCAGACAGCCGCCCCTTGAGACGATGTGAACGGTGAGGGAGACGATGGAGGGGAAGCGTCGTCGGGCCAACTACTTTTCTCCTCTTGCAGTTGGGTTCGGTCGACAAAGACTCCATCGGCTCGCTCTGGCAGGACACCCTCACAAACGGCACCCTATAGATGCTCGATCCTTCAATCTCTGGTGGATGCTCCATCTGGGATCGATACTCCCACCACCGCTCCCTCACGATCAGATTCGGTGAATCTGTTTGCTCCATGGCCCAGAGGAGCAGCTCTATGTACTCCGGCGCGACTCCCTCCGGGAGTATCACCGCCTTTTCACTCTGTTGTAGATATTTGGCCATGGATGTCGCTGTCGCCGCTAGTTGGTCCTTGTTGTCAAACCAAGACTGTATCTCCAACATCCTAGCTAGCTTCACAGAGCTACTTGACACAGGGGACCCTGCCGGAGAAGGAGGAGGAGGCGAAGCGTGTGGCGCGGCGAGCCACGGCCTACTGCATCAGGTATGGAGAGCTTTACCGGAGGCGGCCGAATGACGTGTCCCTACGCTGCATTCCCAGAGAGTAAGGGAAGGAATTGCTGGAAGACATACATGGCGGAGACTGAGGGCATCACTCATCGTCACGGACCCTCGTTGGCAAGGCGTCCATCAGCCGGCGGGATGTCTACAAACTATACCCCTCTCATGGCCATTCGCAGTTTGGGGCTGGACATTCTAGGCCCGTTCCCTCGGGCGCCAAGGGGCTATCGCTACCTCTACGTCGCCGTGGACAAGTTCACCAAGTGGACTTAGGTGGAAGCTGTCCGCACCATCCCAGTGGGCTCTGCGGTCAAATTCATCAGGGGCCTCGTGAGCCGGTTTGGGGTGCCTAACCGCATCATCACCGACAACGGTTCGCAGTTCACCATCAATCTCTTCAAAACATACTGTGCTAACCTTGGAACGCAGATATGCTACGCTTTGGTGGCGCACCCCCGGAGTAACGACTAGGCCGAGCGAGCCAACGCGGAGGTCCTAAAGGTCCTCAAAACCAGGACCTTCAAGAAGAAGCTGGAAGCATGCGGCGGGGCCGCACGACGAGCTCCACCGTGTTGTGGTCCATCCGCACGACCGCGGCCAAGCCGACTGGCGAGACCCCCTTCTTCCTCGTCTATGGAGCAGAAGTCGTCCTCCCTCACGAGGTCAGGCGTCGCTCCGCACGGGTCCTGGCGTTCGACGAGGCGCGGCAGGATGCCATGCAGGGGACGGATCTCGTGCTGGGGGAGGAACATCGTCGAGAGGCCACGCTGCAAGCGGCAAGGTATCAACAGGCGCTGCGGTGATACCACTGCCGCAACATCCGCCCCAGGACTCTTGAGGTAGGGGACCTCATGCTCATACGGGTCCTCTCCTGGGAAGGGTTGCATAAGCTTTCTCCCATGTGGGAAGTCCCGTTCAAGGTTGTTCATGTTTCCAGGCCCGGCTCCGCACGCTTGGAGACTCAGGAGGGGATGCCCATCCCGAACGCGTGGAACATCCAGCATCTCCAGAAATTCTACCCTTGAAGAAAGGCCCAAAGCCTGTGAAGAAGGCAAACGCCTGTGAAGCTCGCTCCCCCGAGAAAGGCCCGGAGCCTGTGAAGAAGGCAAACGCCTGTGAAGCTCATTTTCCCGAGAAAGGCCTGGAGCCTGTGAAGAAGGCCAACGCCTGTGAAGCTCGCTTCCCCGAGAAAGGCCCAGAGCCTGTGAGGAAGGGCAATGCCTGGGAAGAAGGCCAATGCCTGTGAAGCTCGCCGCCCGTGACACTCTGACGTAATAATGAGTTGGGGCTGTACACGACACGGAGTCTCCGGAGAGCCGCCCTTGGGCCTCGGGGCTCCGCCCACGCCTAGTGGCGATGCCTTAGCTCACATTGGTGAGAAGACGTCGAAGACTAGATTAGGTGCCGGACGCGGCTTTTTCATTTGCTTTCTGCAGTTGGCATGTTCGTTCCTATTTGAAGTTTTATTGAAGTTGTTGCTGTCCTTGTTTTGTGACTCTTCGTCTTTTTCGCTCACTTGCCTCTTTTTCTCTCGCTCAAGTCTCGCGAGGGAGCAGCGTGAGCACCCTCGCAAGTGTTTTCTGCCCTTGTCGTTTGAAGCTTTCCTATCCGGGTCCACTACGGGAGCACCCCTCCTAGTCCGTGCCCCACGGGCATCGCGACGCGAGCACAGGACCTAGGTCGGTCGCCTCCACAACCGAGGCCGGAAGCTAATCCTCCTGACTAATCCTTGCAGGACATGAAGCGCGCGACGAGGCCTCGACCTCGGGAAGCGAAAAACAAAGTAGGCACGGCTTGCTCGGCACCAACTCGTGGCGAAGGCTCGTATTGCCTCCGGAGCTCAGTTGGACTCCTCCTCGCGCTTCACCGAGGCGCGATGGCGGGCTGACCCGCTACCTCCCTCCAGGCGGGCGCGACGGCACGGGGGCTGGTCGTGGCCACCGCTGGAGGAGCTGCTGTCCGAAGGAGAATCACCGAAGCTCGACGAGCCCCGAGCGCCGCCGACCACGCGCCTGCTGTCATCTTCATCCCGATCATCACCGGGGCTGGGTACACGGCCGCAGTCATCGTCTTTGGGGTAGCACCCGGCACGGCGGCCGTCTTCTCCGAACACGCTCACGTAGAGGGTGGCGTGGCCGTCGAACTTGAAATGCAGGGTGCACCGCCGGCTCAGGACACTAGCGCGGGCAAATGTTTGCCAGCCGCGGGTCAGGGCCACATTCCCGGTGACGGAGACCTCCAGCGAAGCTCAGGAGGCCCTGCTGCAACAACCGTCTGCCTGAAGCCAGAGGCCGCCCGGAGCACCGGCCAGAAGTTCACCCAGATAGAAGCGGGGAAGCTGGAGCAACGTGCTGGTCGGCTCCACCGACCACACGACGAACTCCGGCAGCACCTCCGCCGAGTGGAAGTGCGGCCTAGGGGGTCGCGCAGTCGCGACACGCCCCCCATCGACAACCTGGCGCCCATCGCGGCGCAGGGGATCGCCTCCACGACCTCGGGAAGCCGCTACGGGAGCCACATGATGCTTGCAAGGACGACCTCGACCGTGCTTGGCTGGGGGAGAGTCAGGCCCAACCTGGCAGGCCTTCCCCTTCTCCGCGGCCGAGAACCTCTTCGACGGAGCCATGGAGAGAAAGGAGTAGCAAGAGGGGATGGACTGGAAGGGCTCGCGCCGTTCCGTACTTATAGCCATAGGAGGCCAACCGTCGGCCTCCACGATCATAGGTAATCATGACCCATTTCTGCGTGCAGGTACTTGTCAAGTCATACAGTCGCCGAGGGATCGTGGGGAAGCGGAGACGCCCACGACCAATCAATCGCCACGCGGCGCCCAAGGCCGCAGGCTGTTGGGGCCCGTGGCGCTCAGACTTGCCCCTTCGCTTCTCGCTAAGCCAAGTCCGGGCGTGCCTTGGGCCCGGGGCTCTTGTCGGTGTTGCAGGAACGGGGTCCCCAGACTTGCTCGCTGCGGCTGCGGCGTGGCTCAAGTGGGCGCCAACATGCCCAGCTTCATCACTCAAGCTCAAGACCCTCGCGAGGGGCCAAGCATCGCGGGGCGGACAACAGGAACCTTCCTCAGGAGCAGCCTCGTCAGGCAGGCTCACGAGGAGGCGGAGAGATCAAGGCAGGTTACCTCACGAGGGTGCCCCCTAACGCAAGCCATGACGATCAAGACCAGGCGGGCACCAGCCAGTGCAATGTCCTCGTTTCCCCTTTTGTGCAAAGGAGGCAAGCACATGACAAGGCATCAGGCAAAGGTTACCGCTTCGGTGCAACAAGACCAAGACCAGCAGAGCGACAGGAAGGAGGTCATCATGTAGCCCAGGACGGCGTCACCGTCAGAGCCTTTGGCAGCCGAAGACCAACTTTAGTCAGGATAAGTGTACTAGATGTTCCCCTTCAAAATGGCCAATTGTTGGTGCCCTTCCTGCTCATTATTTGGGAAGAGGCCTAGGGCCTCCCTCTATAAATAGGACTAGCCACCAAACTAGAGGAGAACAGGTCGAACAGAGAGAGAGAGAGAGAGAGAGAGAGAAGTTACTGGACTCACCCAAGCAGTCCATCGCACCAGCTCAAGAACAGCCCCTCGCGAGGCTGTTCTTCCTTTGTACTGTTCATCTTCAGCCCAAGAGGCGATCCACCACACCACACACTGGAGTAGGGTATTACACCACGACGGTGGCCCGAACCAGTATAAACCTCGTGTCTCTTGTGTTGTTCTTCATTCCTAGTTTAGATCCCTCGCAAACCATTCACGCGTGAGCTGGTAGGGGAAAGATCTCCGCGCGCACCCCAGTGTTCAAACCTCAAGGGTCTGCCGGAACCCGAAATCCGACAGCTTCGCACTAACCTAATCTTCCACCTGCTCATGCTTACAATCAGTGTGACAGCTAATAAAAATCATGCTTACAATCAGTCTCCGAGTACTATGCCAATCACCCTAAAATAGCTCTGGACCTTTGGGTCAAAGTTGTGAAACAGTGTACAAATAAAGAAAAATAGATTGGTGCTTCTTTCAGAAAAGAGTACTCCCTAGAAAACTGCCAATATAAGCTACAAGTATTAGGTTAGAGGATTTGCAACCGAGAAAGATCCGTCCACAGAGAGCGCCACACATCCCACTAGTGGTGGTGGATGCCAATGCGTGCATGCAGCATGGTTGGTGTCGGTAATTTTTACTTGGCACACCTTGCACTCTGCATATATGACGGTTCCATACGTACATTTGTGAAGTTCCACCAAAATGCAGCTGAATAACCCTGTTTGTACAGATAATGAAAAAGCGTGATTACATTATAGTGGCACTAGTTGATGAAACACACAAAATAAATAGAAGAAAATATTGCGATAGTATCATGGTATGCCATGCTGCGAGGGCGAGATGGGCCTCATGACGCCTCATACGGCACGCCTCATATCGACATCATCCCAAGTCTCCCAGATACACCTTTCCGCCGATGATGAACATCAGTTTACAGCGGTAGTACAAGGAGGTGCCTTGAGACATTCAAATCTCTATTTTTGTACATATCAACTAAAATTAAGCACCCCAGTTTGCAGAAACGCTTAAACATTAACAATGGGATTAGTTGATGAAACATACTTTAACAAAGAGAAGCACTTTCTTTATCTACATTGGAAATGAAATGATAGAGATGACACTCTCTCTATTTTAACTATATTATTACTTCATTTTATCAGAGACACTAGGGTCGAAAGGTGTGGCAAACGAGGTGTACCGCAATGTCGCAAGGATGGAGCCCGGTGCTTAGGCTGGATGTCAAGTCGGGCTCTTTCAGTCACCAACATGGATGATTCAATTCATGGGACCTTTTGGTGCAGTTAACCTAAAATGAAGCAATGTCCCGTGAGCTAGCAGCTTCTTCTTCATTTTTTAAGAAAAGGGCTCTAGCCCCGGTTCCATTTCCATCAGAAAATGAAACCCACAGAGCTTCGTCTTCATTAGTTGCAATAAAATTGAGCAACATCAAGGTTGGTTGTGAAGCTCCTGGAATGCTCAACTATAATTCTGATATCATTTGTGTAGTTCAACTAAGATCGAGCGTGAAATGTATATCTCTGTTTGCACAAAAAGGGTGGAAAGGAGGGTGACTAACAAGTGATGAAACATGCATCAAATGAAAAGAAGCATGTTCCTTATCTGAATGGCAATCCTACAAGGACAGTAGCAATTTCTAAAAGAGTGGCATTGCTAGATATTAGTGTGGGCATTAGGATTAACTATGACAACCATTAAATATGACATTACTTTGGGCACGAGAGAGTAGGCGGACCAGGACAGTTGCATTCCTAACAAAGAGAACCAACTTATCTTAATGGGAAATTTTAGCAGGACATGTAAAGAAGTGCCATTGATTCATATTACTGGAGGCATTACATTGAAAACAACATTGGTTTAATGTGTCCTTACTTTTTAACAAAGGCGATCGCTACATTTTACCAAAGTGGCATTACATAAGAGTGGCTCGGGGCAACAAACATCGTAACAGGATATTTGGGTTGGTCCCATTTTTGTTCGGTATAGCCACCTTATAATGTGTGAGGCTAGCAAATCTAGTGTCGGACTTACTCGCTGACTAGTCCCCAGTCCCCACTTTCTTTCCTTTTTCAACCAATAGATCGGGTTTATATTGAGTTTGTACTGCATTTCCCTTTATTTCCCTATTAGACCTAGAGACCAGTTGGATAGCCAGTCTCTCCTACTTTTTGCCCCCATTATTTCCTCTTTCGACCAAGTCCTAGATTTAGGTAACAAATCCTCCCCCACCCCCACCCCCTTTCTTCCTTGTTTGAACCAAGTAGTACTAGATTCGAGTGCATGAACTAGTTTTACCTCTTAAATGTAAAAAAAATAGGTTCTTTTCAAACAACCGATCGATCCTATCTAAGATGGGGTCTGAGAAATAGTAAAAGATACAAATGCAGTGATGTCAGGAGCTCGGGAAGTAGAGCAAGGCCGGTTTCGAAGGAAGTTATACCTGATGGTCGCCGGGATGTCGCTAGGTGGGCGGCGGGAGGCCAGATCTGCCCACACTACGGCAGCGAGGAAGAAGGGTCGGAGGCCCTCCCTCGCCGATGGTGCTTGGGAGAGAACGGCAAGGTGCTGATCGGGACACACCCAAAGAAGGTAAGAGCCGTCGCCGAGGACGATCACGTGAACGTTGCACCTTCTCACCTTCCCCGCGGAGAGGATCCAGTGGATCTGTGACCAGCGGTGAGCAGAGAGAGAGTGTGGCCACCGCTGTCATGTTTAGATCTAGAGAGGCCGAGACAGTGTGAAGAGAGCAACACTAGCAAGCAAGTGCGGAGGCTCCTGCCTATATAGTGGAGTAGTACTAGTTTCCTTTTGTCTACCGGAGCCGGCTTGACCTCGTCATTGACTGTTGAGAAGTCTTCATGCACGTGGCCTGGAGGCGCAGATGTCATCATTTCGATCTGAAGCACCGGATTATAACACGAAAAAATGCCACATGACAAGAAATCATAACCTCACTGCCCAAAGGAGACAACATGAATCCCGACGGACAAACTAGACGAGGAACAAAGCTCAAATTAAAGATAAAGTCGTAGAAAAGGGGTCCGTCAATAGATGTCCTAATTAACATAGCCGGCTTGACCTAGATGGCAACCGAGTAGTCATTGTTCGTGCATGTGCCCCCAATGACTAGCCCAACTCAGTTGTCGCTGTTTAACCCTCGCAGTGATCCGAAGCACATGCACCTAATTTTGCGAGATGACAAGAAACTTTTTTTAGATTTCTCACCACAACTAAAGCCATGTACAACACAGTCTGCACGATATGTAGACGATAGCCAATCCAGGCATGTCTGCTGGAGTCTGGTCACATGCATGGATGAACTTATCTTCCGTGTCTTGCAGGGATCGTCCATGCACCAATGTAGTACAACACTTCTCTAGTACTATCGCTCGTCACCCTCTTCTATTAAGTCACCCGACTTGCGGGGCTGGGGAGTGTGCCTATGGTCGGTTCTCAATTGCTGTCCCACATGTGTGTGCGAACGCAATATGACGCGCGTTCCATTCGGAGAGCAGCATGCCGCATCGACCGATCGGCCGGGTGCGACGAACGTGACGGGTGTGCTGTATACTCCGTACATGTGTACCGCCGTTTTCTAGACGCTTTGCTCCATGGCGCAGGCGCAATCCATGGATACAAAATTAGTATATTGTATACTATTTAAAAGTCGAGGGCGGGGCTTTTCCTGCGCGGTAGGCGGCGGGGCAGTTCCGCATAGTCGGTTCGACAGAGATGCGAGAAGACAAGGGAGTAGGCTGCTACAAACATAGGGTTGTGTGATTTGACAGTGAGTTACTGCTGGACAGGTGGGATCCCGTGATTTGACTTGCCATTATCATTTTAACTGTGGCGCTACGACCGGCGTGAGTCTCCCGATTCCTGACCACCTCCATACATTTGCCCCTCCCAATGCTCCACCATGTACTAGAGGCTGGCTCTTGCATGAGAGCCCACTTCTCCACTTTTTCCTTGCCTCTCTTTCCTCCACATATGCAAAACTGCCATGTAAAGCGCACTATTGTACTTACTTGCTCTCACAGGTGCTTAAGCTTGCCACATAGGCATAAAGTCTGATGTGGCAAGTTAATCAAGAAGAGAGAGACTAGTTTGGTGACCCAAGGAAGAAACGGTGCTAAACGCGTGTACCTAGGTGAAAAGACAATTTTGAGTCTATAGCTAATTAAATGAAGCAAACTAAGCAACACCATTTCATTGGAAGAGGTCACTCCTTGGAAAATGCAATAAATACTAGTACTCCCTGTGTCCCATAATATAAGAATGTTTTTGGCACTACACTAGTGTCTAAAACGTTCTTATATTATGGGACGGAGGGAGTACGAAGAAAGAGATAGAGAGAAGTTAAAAAAATATACACTTATAGCCAACCTTATAGCTAACCTTGTTGTACTATGAGTGACTAAGTGATGACTATGTATGACATGCCAACATCAGATAGCCTAACACACCATGTTAAATCTCCAAGGGTGCGACCGCGCGTGCGACGCGACGGTCGTGGTAGGTGCGACCATGATACGGGTGTCGGCAGCCCTTGGATCTGAGATCAAACGGTCGCATGCTAAGTTGCTGAAAATTTGCAGAATAACCCTCCCGCTGACAACCGGCAAATTTCCTCCATGCCGGAGTAGGTTTGTTGGTTTGCATGCGGGTTTAATGGAGGCGAGGAGGCGTGTTC
Source organism: Aegilops bicornis (assembly GCA_021605145.1). Lineage (NCBI taxonomy): Eukaryota > Viridiplantae > Streptophyta > Magnoliopsida > Poales > Poaceae > Aegilops > Aegilops bicornis. The sequence continues at coordinate 335,066,927 of CM038672.1, read as the reverse complement.
ACCGGCGTGCGATTGACGGCGCAAAGATTATTCGATTTGACAACTACAACTAGTACATTATAGAAAACAAAGAAGAGTAGTAGAGATAGAGATAAGAATAAAGACTAGGAGGAGCACCATCTCATCGCTTGGCTACTCCTGCGCTCCATTCGGGCGGTGAGGGAGTCCTGGATTAGGGGTATCCGGACAGCCGAATCAGATACATCGTCCAGACTATTGAAGCGTGAAGATACAAGACTCAAGACTTCGAACCGTGTCCGGATGGGACTTTCCTTGGCGTGGAAGGCAAGCTTGGTGATCCGGATATTATATTTCCTTCCTTGTAACCGACTCCATGTAACCCTAGCCCTCTCCGGTGTCTATATAAACCGGAGAGGTTGGTCCTTAGAAGGCCGATCACAATTACAATCATACCATCATAGGCTAGCTTCCAGGGTTTAGCCTCTACGATCTCGTGGTAGATCTACTCTTGTACTACCCATATCTTCAATATTAGTCAAGCAGGAAGTAGGGTTTTACCTCCATCGAGAGGGCCCGAACCTGGGTAAACATCTGTGTCCCTTGCTTCCTGTTACCATCAGCCTAGACGCACAAATCGGGACCCCCTACCCAAGATCCGCCGGTTTTGACACCGACATTGGTGCTTTCATTGAGAGTTCCTTTGTGCCATCGCTATAGGGCTCGATGGCTCCTCCAGTCATCGTCAACAACGCGATCCCGGGTAAAACCTTTCTCCCCAGACAGATCTTCGTATTTGGCGGCTTCGCTCTGCGGGGCAACTCGCTTGGCCATCCGAGCAGATTGATACCACGCCTCAGCCACCAGATCAGGTTCGGAAACCTGAACTACACGGCGGACATCCGTGGAGACTTGATCTTCGATGGATTTGGGCCCATGCCAGGAGCACCGAACAGTCACGACGAGTACGGCTTAGACCTGCCGTCGGACGAAGCTCGGGGTATCACCCCCGTAGTATCCCCGGACCTAAATCCGGAGCAGGCTGCGCTGCCTAAGGACGGAGGGATGGACCCCGCCCCGCAGGACGCGCCCTCATCGGCGATGGAGCCGAACACAGGTATTACCTTTGTGGTGACCTGTGAATCCGGACCCCAGGATTCGTATCCGGACGAGGGTTCCAGTCCGCGCACTCCCGAGCCAGCCGAGCCAGGTTGGGCTCCGGTAATGGTGTTCACCGCCGCGGATATCTTCCAGCACTCACCCTTTGGCGACATGCTGGACTCAGTAAAGTCTCTCTCTTTGTCAGGAGGCTCGGGGCAAAACTATGTCCGGCTCGAGTGGGAAGCAGGCGATGAAGGAATTCGTTGCCCACCCACCAACCACTTCATTGCCACGATCGATGATTTAATCGAGGTACTGGACTTTGACTCGGAAGACATCGACGGTATGGACGAGGATGCAGGAGAAGAACATGAACCACCGCTCACTGGGCGGTGGACAGCCACCTCTTCCTATGATATATATATATGGTAAAAAGCAAAGAATGGGCTTCGTCGGCGCCACTCCAAGCCCCGCCACAGCAATACCGGCCCAGGAGACGAAAACAATCCGAATGGTGCCGAAGAAGAATAGAACCCTGATCAGCCCGCCTTCGAGCAGGCCGAACAAGAGGATGAGCAGGTCAGCCCAGAAGAACAGGCTACGAACGAATACCCGGAGGAGGACTGCTACATGCCCCCCTCCGAAGACGAGATTAGCCTCGGTGACGACGAGTTCGGCGTGCCTGAGGATCCCGTAGAGCAGGAGCGCTTCAAGCGCCGGCTTATAGCCACTGCGAGGAGCCTGAAAAAGAAGCAGCAGCAACTCCAAGCTGATCAAGACCTGCTCACAGATAGATGGACTGAAGTCCTGGCAGCCGAGGAATACGGACTCGAGCACCATACGGCTGACCGGCCACCTCGTGGCTGGGATAAAACGGCATATCATTCCGCATACCAGCCAACACCCCCACGCCAACATACTACGGCCTGGGGCAACAAAACAGGAGAACCAAGATCGATCTACAGATCATGGGGGCGCGCCTCGGCACGCGACGATGACCGTCACGCCGGATACACCTTCAACAAGTCTGGCTGGGCCGAACATAGCCACCCAGGGCAATTCGACCTGCGTAGCCACATAGCTCCCATGCAGGCGCCGGCACACACCCCTCGCTTCACTTGGCGAAGTAATGGATCATGAATTCCCAGAAGGGTTCAAACCCATAAATATCAAATCATACGATGGCACAACAGACCCCACAGTATGGATCGAAGATTTCCTTCTCCACATTCACATGGCCTGTGGAGACGATCTACATGCCATCAAGTATCTTCCCCTTAAGCTCAAAGGACCAGCCCGACACTAGCTAAACAGCCTGCCAGCAAATTCCATTGGTAGTTGGGAAAACCTGGAAGACGCATTACTCAACAACTTCCAGGGCACATATGTGCGACCACCAGACGCCGATGACCTGAGCCACATTACTCAACAACCCGGAGAGTCAGCCATGAAATTCTGGACTCGGTTCCTAACTAAAAAGAACCAAATAGTCCACTGTCCGGACGCTGAAGCCCTGGCGGCTTTTAAGCATAATATCCGTGACGAGTGGCTCGCTCGACACCTCGGCCAGGAAAAACCCAAGTCCATGGCAGCTCTCACAAGACTAATTACCCGCTTTTGCACGGGCGAGGACAGCTGTTTGGCTCGCAGCAGCACTACGCCACATTCTGGCACTTCGGATGGCCGCAACAATAACGGCAAGCCACGGCGTAACAGACATAAGCGACGGAACAACGGTGACAGCACTGAAGACACGACAGTCAATGTCGGATTCAACGGATCCAAGCCCGGTCAGCGGAAGAAGCCGTTCAAAAGAAATAATCAGGGACCGTCCAGTCTGGACCGCATACTGGAGCGCTCGTGCCAAATTCATGGCACCCCGGACAAGCCAGCCAACCACACCAATAGACATTGCTGGGTATTCAAATAGGCCGGTAAAATAAACGCCGAAGACAAGGACAAGGGGCTGCACAGCGAAGATGACGAGGAGCCCCGACGTCCGAACACGGGGGGACAGAAGAAATTCCCCCCCCCCCCCTCGGTGAAAACGGTCAACATGATCTATACCACGCACATCCCCAAGCGGGAACGGAAGCGGGCACTAAGCGATGTCTATGCGATGGAGCCAGTCGCCCCCAAATTCAACCCATGGTCAGCTTGCCCGATCACCTTTGATCATAGGGATCACCCTACTAGCATCCGTCATGGCGGCTCGGCCGCGTTGGTTCTAGACCCAATCATTGACGGATTCCACCTCACACGCATCCTTATGGACGGTGGCAGCAGCCTGAACCTGCTTTATCAGGACACAATATTCAAAATGGGCATTGACCCTTCAAGGATCAAGGACGCCAAAACCACCTTTAAAGGTGTGATTCCTGGAGTAGAGGCTCGTTGCACGGGCTCTATAACATTGGAAGTTGTCTTCGGATCTCCGGATAACTTCCGAAGCGAAGAGTTAACCATCGACATCGTCCCTTTCCGCAGTGGTTACCATGCACTGCTCGAACAAACCGCATTCGCTAGATTCAATGCGGTACCACACTACGCATACCTCAAGCTCAAGATGCCAGGACCACGCGGGGTCATTACAGTGGACGGAAATACGGACCACTCTCTCCGAACAGAAGAACATACTGCAGCCCTCACGGCGGAAGTACAATGCGGCCTCCTCCGACAAACCAATCCGGGCACCGTCAAGAGAGTCCGGAACACCCCGCAACAGGATAATCAAGCACGCCAAGAACGCGATTAGTAGTTCGGCCTCCACTTAAGCCCCATCCAAGCAGCATTCGTGCCACACGTACACAATTACACACTCCAGATACCATGGGCGTAGGCGGAGGCGCAACAACGACTCAGTCAACAGTGCGGGATAACCGCCACATACCTTCATAACATGTCCTTCTTCTTTTTCAGGACAGTGCTTTAGAGCAGCCTCTTCAGAAGAGCCGGATTGCCGGACTTACATAGGAGAGAAAACCAAGGAGGAAACAGGCTTCGCGCACATAAGGAAACACCCAGGTGGAATCTATTTACAATCGTTATACCTGTTTTATATATCCATACGCGGCCTGACTCCGAATAGGACATGTTAAATAGTCCTATTTATCTCCGCTTGATGCATTCATTGCAAACATACGCTTAAACGTATTTTCATCAATGGGAGATTATAGATAGCGTCAGCTCATTATTGTTATTTGAACATTTTTTCTTATAAATGTTTCTTTGATATTTCACCCGTACACTTTGGTACGGTTCGTTTGCCAGGGGGCTTCCTATGGTGCCCCGTTCTACGGCAACTAAAGTCCGAACACTTTAAACAGTGCGGCACCCCGAACTTATAGCACTATATGCATCAGCTCCGAATCATGTCTTGGGTCTCTGATTGGGTTAGCCCGGCTCCCTTGTTTTGGTACCTTACGTTCCGTTATATCGGCTAAGGTAGCGCAAGGAGAACTACTGCGATTGTGTCCCGGTTCTTCCGGACGAGCACCTAAGTAGAGAAAGCCGAAAACTGACCGGCATGACGTGGCGAGAGCTGGTCGCTATTAGAGAGGTCCTAAAATCCTTAAAGATTTTCTGCTTTAAGTGATAAATCGGCTTCATCCGATCTAGGCGTATATAGCGCCCCAATTCGGCCTTCCGGACTCTAGGGGCTTCGCCGAAATTTAAAATTGTAGACTTCTATGGCTAAGTGAAAGTTATAAAGCCGAATAGTGCAATTGCCTTGTTCGCTCCGCCGGATACCTCCTTAAGGGACCAAACATTTGGATAAATAGTATCCTGGTTTTTCCAGGAACACCCCAGCACTAGTTGCGTGGGGGCGGAAGCTGACGACTGGCCTACTTTCAGTATTCTATAAACAACCGCATAGAAGGTAATATTTTAAATCAAATAGTGCTACATAGCACAATTTACTTCGTCTTTAAATTACAACAGAGGCAGAGGTACATTTAGTCAAAGATCTTGTCCTTGGAACACTCATCGGCCATGAGACGGGCACCTTTCATAACGCCATCATAATACTTCTCGGGATGGCGATGCTCCTTGCCCTCCGGCGGACCGTCCTTCACCAGCTTCTCCGCATCCAGCTTGCCCCAATGCACCTTCGCACGGGCAAAGGCCCGGCAGGCACCCTCGATGCGAACGGATTGCTTGATTACTTCAAGCCGCGGACAGGCATTCACCATCCGCTTGATCAAGCCGAAGTAGCTAGTGGGAAGGGGCTCACCAGGCCACATCTTGACTATGAAATCTTTCATAGCCACTTCGGCCGACCTGTGGAGTTCGACCAACTGCTTCAGTTGATCACTCAGAGGCGTTGGGTGTTCGGCCCCAGCATACTGGGATTAGAACATCTTCTCCGTTGAGCTCCCCTCTTGGGCACGGTAGAACTCTGCGGCATCTGATACGCTGCATGGCAGATCTGCGAATGCCCCTGGAGAGCTCTGAATTCGAGTAAGTAAAAGAAACGCCTCCTCCATATGTTTGCTTTGCACAAAGAATTTCTTACCCGCCGCTAACTTTTTGGCCTCCTGGATCTCCTGATGTGCCTTCTCGGCTTCGGCCTTGGCATCTTTCATATTCACAAGGGCCTTCACAAGCTCGTCCTCTTTCGTCTTCAGATCATGCTCCACGGACTCGAACTTCTTGCCGAGGTCCTGGAGCTCTTGCTGTACCTCGCCCACTCCAGCACTTTGCTTCTCACGCTCTCTGCATTCCAAGGCCGCCTTGTCTACGGCCTCGGATGGCGCTTTCTTCAGGGACGCCACTTCGGCGGTGGACCCTGTCACAAAGTCATGACGCTTTGCCGTCAGGCTAAACAATTTTATCTATCTTTACATACATACTAGCGGAGAATTACTCACCTTTGCTCTCTTCGAGCTGCCTCTTCGTGAGGTCGAGCTCTCCCTGCGCCTGCTCCAGGTCCCGCTTTAGTTCGGCAACCTCGGCTGTACGGGCAGCAGCGGAAAGCAGCATGGTCTGCTTAGTCACATACTTATTAGACTCCTGCGGATTATAATTGACCCTCCATTTGGCTTTTCTTTCCGAACACCAAACAGAGTATCAGGGGCTACTACCTATCGGGTGGTAATTTCACACATTTTTATTACTTACCTCGAAGCCCGTCAGGAGGCTTGTGCAGGCTTCGGTAAGTCCGCTTTTGGCGGACAGAACCTTTTGAATCACCGCACTCATAAGAGTACGGTGCTCTTCCTCTATGGAAGCGCCTCGAAGCGCTTCCACCAGACTATCCGGCGCCGTTGACGCGACGGAAGTCCTCGGCACAGGCGGCTCGCCCTCCCTAACGAGGGGCGCCCGCCTAAGTCCGGAACCGCCGAAGGTTCTGAAGCAGTGTTCGGTCGAGAGTCCGCCTTGTTGCGGCTCTCATCGACGCGATCCACGTGGAGCTTGAACCCCGCATGTCCGACATTTGGAATTCCGCATTGTGGCGTCTCCAGGATCACCTCCCCCTGCTCGGGGAACCTTCGGGACAACACCTCCGTGTCATCAGCAGGTTGAGGAGTGGTGGCCGTCGGGAGCGAGTTCATCTCTGAAGCGCTCAGAGACCCATCCGAGGACGACACCTCCGGATGAGCCCGGGCCGGACTGTATATATGTTCGGCGTTATTAAACAACTATGAAATAAAATCACGGTAGAGTGCGGACACTTACGATCGCGCCAGGGGCTTTCCCCTGGGCAGCCACCCTTCCTCTCTGTGAGCGGCCGCGGTGGAGTAGTCCGGAAGGGACGTCTTTCCCTTCTTGGGCGTCCCAGCCTCCCCTTCCGGGGCGGCTTTCCTCTTTTTCTCCTCCCCAGTGCGGGGAGGTAGAGTTTATTTTTGCTTCCCCCCGCCTCCGCGGGAGGAATCTGTTTCGTCGTCCTCGGACGACGTGGGTATGACGGCCTTGCGTCGAGGGCCTCTCCCGGCCCCACGGCCCGTCCCCTCAGGCCTCTCATCCTTTCCGAATGGGGCGGCTTCTTCTTCTTCCTCCTCCTCTTCGGGGGAGGAGTGCGCCTCGTCGTCCTCGGACGAGGCTTCCGGCACAACCTTACGCCGGAGACCCTTCCTGGTCCCCGAGGCCTTCTTTTTGGCCTTCTTCTCCGGTGCCTTGTAGGGCGCCGGGATCAACATCTCTGTCAAGAGAGCATCAGCTGGATCTTCTGGCAACGGAGTCGGGCAGTCAATCTGCTCCGCTGTCTCCACATAGTCCTGATCAAATATACAAAAATACTTAAGACTCCCCCATGAATGTATCAGGAAAAAACAAATCTGGTGGTAGTCCCAAAACTCACCAGACGCGGGGGCCGCGCTGCATGAAGTCTGCTTTCCTCGGATGTGGGAGGAGGTACTTCGGAGGCCTTAAACAACTCTGTCCACGCGTCTTTGTGCTTCATGCCATAGAGCCTCTGAAGCGTCTGGTGTTCGGCCGGGACGAACTTCCACAGATTGAATGCCCGCCTTTGGCACGGCAGAATCCGGCGTACGAGCATGACCTGGACCACGTTGACGAGCTTAATGTTCTTGTCCTTCATGCTCTTGATGCAGGTTTGGAGTCCGGTCAGCTCAGAGGTTCGCCCCAAGTCAGGCCCTTCCTTTCCTGTGAGGTGAGCCGCATAGGGGCTCCGGATCGAACTTCGGGGCCGCCCGCCCGATTGGCGCCAGCAGCGGCTCCATGATGTAGAACCACCCCGATTGCCACCCTTTTACGGTCTCCGCAAAGGAGCCGTCCAGCCAGGTGACGTTAGGCATCTTGCCCACCATGGCCCCTCCGCACTCCGCTTGCTGGCCGCGTATAATCTTCGGCTTCACAAAGAAGATTTGCAGCCACAGGCCAAAGTGAGGCCGGACGCGGAGGAAAGCCTCGCACACGATGATGAACGCCGAGATGTTGAGGACGAAATTCGGGGCTAGATCATGGAAATCTAGCCCGTAGTAGAACATGAGCCCACGGACAAAGGGGTGAAGTGGAAACCTTAGTCCACGGACGAAGTGGGCGACGAACACAACCCTCTCATGGGGTCCCGGGGTCGGAATGACCAGCCCAACGTCCGGTAGCCGGTGCGCTATGTTTGCGGCCAAGTATCCGGCCGCCCGAAGATTTGCGATGTGCTTCTCCTTGACGGTGGAAGCCACCCACTTGCCTCCTGCTCCGGACATGTTTAGCTGTGCGGAGAAGACTTGGGCTTGGGCGCTGGAGCTCGAGGGGGCAAGAGTGGGCAAAGGAGGAAGAAGGCGTGGGTAAAAATGGGGAAATCTTATCCCTTTATAGAGGCGACAAAAGCGGTGCGCCTCCCCACTTGCCCATTGGGAATCGCTTGCTTCCCAAGCGCCACAATTGATGATGTGGTGGGATTACTCGTACCCGTATTGATGAGAATCCCGTGATAAGGGGACACGATCTCTGCTTTGACAAGACATGTCAAGGAAACCACCTCGCAATATCTGCCTGTGGCTGGTTGTGGGAAAAGCGGTTTGAATAATGACCCGACCGTAATGACACGTGGCGTTGTCTAAAAGTTGTCGATGATTGCATTTGTGAAATACCATTCTCATGCGGTGGCATGTGAAGATCATTTTGTGGATCCGGACACGGTTCAAGTGTTCGATAATTACCTTGGAGTATTCGGAGGAGGAACCCGCCTTGCAATGCCGAAGACAAGACTGCGCGTCGGACTCCGTCATTGAAGCCTGGTTCAGGGGCTACTGAGGGAGTCCTGGATTAGGGGGTATCCGGACAGCCAGACTGTATACATCGTCCGGACTATTGAAGCATGAAGACACAAGACTCAAGACTTCGACCCATGTCTGGATGGAACTTTCCTTGGCGTGGAAGGCAAGCTTGGTGATCCGGATATTATATTTCCTTCCTTGTAACCGACTCCATGTAAACCCTAGCCCTCTCCGGTGTCTATATAAACCGGAGAGGTTGGTCCTTAGAAGGCCGATCACAATTACAATCATACCATCATAGGCTAGCTTCTAGGGTTTAGCCTCTATGATCTCGTGGTAGATCTACTCTTGTACTACCCATATCTTCAATATTAATCAAGCGAGGAAGTAGGGTTTTACCTCCATAGAGAGGGCCCGAACCTGGGTAAACATCTGTGTCCCTTGCTTCCTATTACCATCAGCCTAGACGCACAGATCGGGACCCCCTACCTGAGATCCGCCGGTTTTGACACCGACAACGACAGCAACATCCCCTATAGCCACTCCCTCCTGCGCTCCATTCGGCGGGCGTTGTTGACATTTGGGGAGCGCACTCTCGCGACTGCTAGCAGCCACCAGTTCACCGGCGACGACTTCTTCCCCGACCTCGGCAACCTCTTCCTCAATGACATGGGCGACAACCTCAACGCCAATGGTGCTGATCCCGTTGCACTGTATGTGTTTCTGTCCTTCATGGTCGAAATCGTGGTAGAATTCATGTTTCTACTCTGTGTCCTAGACTCGATCTGTTCATCTACTATGCTAGTCCGCATGATTAGTTTAATCTCTGTTATAGTCTTCATGATTTATTTTGTAGTAAATCTCGTAGTAACTTGCTCATATATTCAACTGGCGGAACGTCCCCTACAGCCACTCCCGTTTCATGGATGGCCTGGTCGATGTCTCCAAGGAGCCCTTCGTCTACTGCTATGAGTGCCCGGTGCCGTTTTGGGGCTCGCCGGCGGACATCGTGCATCACTTGATGTAGGCGTGCGGCGATCACTACTGGCCCTTGGCAAAGAACATCAAGTACGAGACGTGCTACCCGTTCACCCTGCCGAAGTCGCTGGAGGATCAGCGCCGCCTGCTAGTCTCGGAGGAGGACGGCAGCGTCTTCCTCTTGATCGTGGCCACCGGCAAGGCCGCGCAGGCCGACGCCACATCTCTGTAGTGTGCGTCAGGGGTGACGCCGCTGACGCTGACACTGACACGAGGCCGATGTACAGGTGCGTGCTCACTATTACTAACCCTTGGAGGTCCGTGGGCAGCGACACTGGCTACGTCAAGCTGACTTGGACTCTGCCAAGCTGGGACCTTCCCGCCGATGTGGACCTGGAAGACGCATGGTATTATTTGACCCCCAACAATGTGCATGGGGACTCCAAGGAGGTTCACCTGGACATATGAATTACTAAGTTAAATGTTGATCATTAGTCTTTGCTCAATGTAATCCGCTGTCTAAGCATGTGGAGACTTCCATGCAAGATCTTGCTCTATTGGAGTATCGCGCACGAATAAAAGTGTATCCATTGATGGTTTAGTCTAGAATCTTCCATGTATGAATTTTTACTACAGTACTTGTGAAATACTTATGATAAACCATTTCCTGCAAAGCACGATAAGAGTTATTTCTTCACAAGTTTTGGATGCAGGTTGAATAGTTGAACGCTTTTGTTTGCAAAAGATACTTTTTTATCTATTTCACCCGGATGTTTCTGAGCTCTAGAGATGAAATAATATTCGAAGAAACCTATCGATACCTGTTACACATGAGATGACCCCCACATCCTTTGTTAAAATAAACAACACCCCAATCAATGCATTTCACTCTTTAGGTACAGCAGACGGGCACCTTACTTGCTCTCTATTGCTTAAGCTTGCCACATAGGCATAAAGTCCGATGTGGCAAGTTAATCAAGAAGAGAGAGACTAGTTTGGTGACCCAAGGAAGAAATGGTGCTAAGCGCGTGTACCTAGGTGAAAAGACAATTTTGAGTCTATAGCTAATTAAATGAAGCAAAGTTAGCAGCACCATTTCATTGGAAGAGGTCACTCCTTGGCAAATGCAATAAATACTAGTACTCCCTGTGTCCCATAATATAAGAATGTTTTTGGCACTACACTAGTGTCAAAAACGTTCTTATATTATGGGACGGAGGGAGTAAAGAAAGAGATAGAGAGGAGTAAAAAAATACACTTATAGCCAACCTTATAGCCAACCTTATTGTAGTATGAGTGACTAAGTGATGACTATGTATGACATGCCAACATCAGATAGCCTAACGCACCATGTTAAATCTCCAAGGGCGCGACCGCGCGAGTGACGCGACGGTTGTGGTAGGCGCGACCATGATACGGGCTGCTGCCAGCCCTTGGATCTGAGATCAAACTGTCGCATGCTAAGTTGCTGAAAATTTGCAGAATAACCCTCCAGGATAGGATATTCACCCATAGATCTAGAATCACGCCATGCAACCGTTCGATCTCAGATCCAAGGGCTCTCAGAAGCTTGTATCATGGGAGAATGGAAAGCCACTACCCTGTCGTTTGCACGCTGGCAGTTCGCTCCTACTCGTCCCCGCACATCCTCTAATACTACGGCGGTTCGCTCCTAGTCGTCCCGTCCATTCACATTACGGCAGTTCAACTAATCCTAACCCTCCTCCCAAATCCATGGCGTCCCAAATCTCTCCGATCGGCGGTGAGTACAAGGTCAGAACCATCACCGGCGATGAGTTCGACGACATCTACACCCATTCTTCCGCGACGGTGAAAGGATGCCTTTCTCGCTTCAGACGCATGTTCAAAGACTCAGATGATGAGTGGGTCGCTGGGCTAGATGTTGAGTACAACACAGTCCTGGGACGAGAGAAAGATCTAAAGGACGAAGAGAGGAAGAAGCCCTCCGTGATCCAGGTTTGCGTGCAGGACTTATGCTTGGTCTACCACATATGCCATGCCGACGTTGATTGCTAGGATTTTAAGGACTTCCTCGAGAGCAACCTAGTCAAATTCGTTACTGTAAACTTTGGTAACGACAAAGAAGTCCTGCGACGTATAGGCCTCGTTGTAGGAAACACCTTCGACCTCCAAAATAATTGGCTGGTGTCCTCTCGTCAGCCTTCAATGCTAACCCTGGCAGGAGCCATGGTTCATCCTTCGTACGGTAAACTGGAGAAACCTCCATACACGTTTCATCGTCATGCATGGCAGCGGAATGTACTAGATATAGACCACATCCACTACGCTGCAATGGATGGCTACCTTTGTTTCAATATCTACAAGGGTTGGATGAAGAGCAACAACCAAGTTGGCGGTTCAAGAAAAGAAGTATCGGCAAAGAGGAAGAGGGACAAGGACGAAGTCGAGGACGTGGACGAGGACTCCGAGTAAGGTGGCAGTGTCCTTGCTCATGGTGGTTCTAATGCAGTGTCTACCGGGATAGTTGCAAAGTTTAATTTCAGGTGTGCTTAAATTAATTAGAGGGGTGTTGTCTTTGAGCCCCAATGAGAACTATGTTATGTTTCTTCTTGTTACTTTAACTCTTCAGTACATACATACTAGTATTTCTTACATTTCATCTTTTAGTTAGTATAGTACTACCACTCATTTTTTCACATTATATACGTACAATATATATGGCCAACATCATATAGCCAGCAGTTTAGTTGTCAAAGAATTTCAGGGTGCTTAGTTTTGTCAAAGAATTCCAGGGTGCTTAGTTTTATTTGAGGGGTGGCTTGTGCTGGACACCATTATTGTGACTAGCCTTTTTAATAGTACTATATGCATAATTTGGCGACCAGCGCTCTCTATATGTACCACCTTTTTTTAATTTCAAGTTTTGCTCCATGGCGCAATCCATCGATACTACTGCTGTACAAAAGTATATATTTTTTAAAAGGCTAGAGGGCGGGGCAGTCTAGCTTGGTCAGTTTCATGAGAGGCGGGGGCCTTTGTGATTTGACGGCTCATTACTGCTGGAAGGCAGGGCCTTGTGATTTGACTGCTCGTATAAATGCAAAGTCGACCTGGTCGAGGAGGAGCAAAGAACCGTGCGGTATACTCAAGTTTTCCACTTGAGTAGTGCTGCGACGGAGAACCTAAACAGGCAGCCCACCGCCATATGGCGATAAAAATGATCTAATTTGCTAGTCATCTCATTGTTAGCATTGTTCTATTCATTCCCTCAAAAAAACCATTGTACTATTCATGCCTCGCAGAGAATGTGACACGTGCGGCGAAACACCCGAAGCAAAAGATGAAACACAGCAGCAAAATAAGAAGGAAGATTATCACCCCAAATGATCTAATTCGCCGCGGAGTCGTAACTGCTTCTTCATCGCCTCCACGACCTCCATCTCCTTGCGCGTCTCCTCCGCCATCTTCTTCATTATGTCCATGACGCGGGATTTCTCGATGCGAGCCTTCATCATCTGTTCCACGGCCGCATTACGTACCTTGACAAAGAGCCGGGTGCTCGATGCGGAGCCGCCAACTCCTCCTTCGCTCCATGATGAGGGCCTGCAGCATCTTCATCGAGGAACTACTATTCTCATGCAGCTTCTTCCAGCCGGCGTTCTTCTCCTTCAACAGGTCGATCTCGTGGCAGAGCTTCGCCTTGTCCTCCTGAAGTCGCGGGATTTTGCCGGTTGCCTTCTTCTCCGAGGCAATGCTCGTCTTCAGCAGCATCACCAAGCCGGCGGTCAACTCCCCATGCTGATTGAGCTCAGCGGGCATGTCGTCGAGGCTCTCCTTCAGCAACTCCATTAAGCCTTGGATGAACTCATTCTGCTTATTGAGGTGCTTATTGAGCTGATCGGGCATGCCGTCGAGGGATAACAACTCTAGCTCCGCCGGCTCGGCATGTGCGCCTCCGCGGCTAGGGCGCTCCTGGGAGCCATCGCCTGCCCGTGAGAGATCTTTCGAGGTTTCTGCGTGGCGACGAGCCCTCTTTTTTTCCGCAGCCTTGGTTGCCGCTCCCGTGTTACGAGTAGTTATCTACCTAGAGCTCTGCTCACCGGCCATGGCAACGACGGACGAAGAAGAAGCACTTATGAGGAGGAAAGGTAGAGTAATTTTCGGTTAGGTAGTTCCCCTTTTTATAACCTAAGTACTAGCACTATTACTAATACCTGCATAGTGGGAACACGTTCAGGTTTGGTACATACTAGTAGGTGTGAGAAGGCTTTCGAATGTGATGGGAACAAGGTAAAGATTAATTGATGGTTTTGGTTTCGAGGCCCGAAACGGCTCCCGATAAGTTTAGCGGAACATAAATTTCAAGTACTAAACTGCTCAAATGCATAAATATTATGTTATTGTCAAAAATTGGCACAAAATATGACGGAGACCAATGGAAGTACTACTTAGCAACCCACGATTTAACTAATCGCATGCACGCAGTGGAGTAATAATGTCTTTCTTCCGCCCTCACGTCCACTCAATTTGCATGCGCTGTATTAATTGACCATCAATGAAGTGAACGACTTTACACGCGTCAAATTATCACATGGGGTGGACTTTGGTACAAAATTGCATCCGCCCTTGTACTCAAGCAGCGCATGTAGGAATGAGTGCGTGTGTGGCGTGCGTGCACATCTTAAACCGTGCATGTCTTGCCGGTATGGCTCGGGGAGGGGCAGTACATTCTTCTGGAACCAAAGAAGACGTCACGATGATCAATCCACGCAAGGAGGTCGCGACAACGCCTCCACATGTGCCACGTGGCTTCATGAACTGTAAGAGAGACACTGTGTAGCATGGCATTGGTATTCTAATTTACGTGTTTTTCACATACTCGAACTACTAGTAAGGTACACGTGCATTGCACGCATCAGATTTTGCAACCAAATTAGGAATAAATACCACACTATAGCATGTAAGCTCTGAGTCATATATGCCTGATGTAGCCCTTCATTTAATTCTTATAGTTCATCTCATTCAAAATCAATTAGAGGGTGCTTGGATACGTTTTAGTCCCATGACTAAAAGTAGTGAGACTAAAACATGCTAGCCTCATCCATGCTTGGATACAAATACTAAGGAGACTAAAATCAAGTTAATGAGCATTTATTATCCTCCAAACCCTCCAATCCAGAACTCGCCCGTGTTAAAGGAGAGGAGTTAAATGAGCAGAGAGAGGACTAATCCACATTTTAGTAGGGGTACCCCTGACTAAAAAATTTAGTCTCAAGACTAGTTTTAGCCCCTCTTTAGTCAGGGGTGCCTGGAACTTTAGTCTCTTAAAGAGACTATTTTTAGTCAGATTAAAATAAGTCCCTTGGATCCAAGCACCCTCTTAGTTTTTATAAAAAAAGCTAAGAACGCAGGAATAGGAAAAACATGAGATTATAGTGGAATGTCGTCTTGAATCCTACACGATTGTACGAGTGTTTGATTGTGAATGGAAAAAATGCATAATTCTTTCAAAGAGGTTTGAGTGGATGGGATGTTTCCTATGAAATCTAGTGCAAATGAATCATATGGAAAAATTCCTATGGTTTACAATCCTACGAATCAAACAACCAAGATAGGAAAAATTCCTAATGATTAGAATCCTCCAAAATTCCTTTGAGAATCCTTTGAATCAAAGAAGCCCTTAATCTATTTTATGATTCATGGAATTGTGCGTTGTAAAGAATAAAGTAAAAACAAATAATGGCAATTCAACTAGAAAAAAGTTTGGGCGATTCACGATACGGAAGATTCTAGAACAAAAGAGAACCACTTTGTTGTTTTGAGGTTTGTGCATAATGCTTAAGTTCAACCATGAAGCACCTTTAGATTGTACATGTGGAAAAATCCGGTGGGGGCTAGAAGATGGTGCGAGGGGCGAGTGGAGGGAGACTATGAAGGAATGCACAAGTGCGAGATCGATATTTAGAGAAAGGGGCGAACACGTCTTGTTGTTGCCTGTGATGGCGGAGCCATGAAAAATAAATGAGCTAGGGGGCCAAGCATTGTTAACCCTTTACGAGGAGGGTCAATTCATGAAATTAAACCTTTTTTAGCAGCAATTGTCTAATGATCACATTCATATTAGCCTCGATATATAGTGATGTTAGGGGGGGCAGGGTCCTTACTGCCCCTTGTGTTCGCCATTGTGCACGCGTCTGAGAGATGAAGCGGAAGGCATGGATGATGAGAGGGGGATGTTGGATATATAATTAATGTGGGTGTGTTAGCTATATATGTTAATCCTATATAGAGATGTATAGATTGATCGATGTGGACGTGGGGAAGAGGGTGAGACCTCACTGGATCTATCGATTGATCGGTTTGTGTGGAAAACTATGAAAGACCTAGCAATATACACACATACATAGAGGAACATCGATCGTTGTGCATGCACGCGTGAGAGATAAAGAATGCCCGATATGATGGATAGGGGGATGTGTGTGGGTGTGTGCCTTCATGGGAGACCGACCTGAAGAAAAAGATTGCATGCATGCGATGGATAATGCCGACTGGTAGTGTGTGTGCATGCATGCATGAGAGAAAGTTAGTGGTACAATTATAAAGAGAAGACAACTGTGTGGGTGTAAAAGAATAGGTGAGGTCATAATCAATGTAAAGTTGAATTCAAATATTTGAATAAGCGATCCTGATGTTTGAAACCCATGCATGCGTGAATATAACGAAGATCTGCATGGTGTGGTTTGGAAAACGAGCATGTTGTAATGTATACACATTGAACAAGGTCAGACTGATTTGAATTTGAGATACTGATGGCAGACATCATTTGGCCACGTCGCATCCGTGCATCGACACACTATTCTAATTGGAGATGATGGGCGGCTTTCACATCACATATCTATATCTATACCCCTATATATATTATATTTTATATATTTTTATATTGTGTGCGGGTAACTTTAACTTTGAAAGATGGTTGTTGGATGAGGCGAATCCGATGGTCCAAAGATGGCAAATTTGAGCACTATTGGCCGTTGGATATCATCTAGATTCCACCAGATTTCGCCACATGTATAATCTAGAAGACTCCATGGTTGAACTTAAGCATAATGCACAAACATCAAAACACAAGCACTTCTTATTTGTTCTAGAATCTTCCGTATCAGAATTGCCCAAATGTTTTTCTACATGATTTGCCATTATTTGTTTTTACTTTATATCTTACAATGCACAATTCCATGAATCTTAAAATAGATTAGCTTTCTTATAAAAACTAGATGATTTTGAATGAAATGAACTATAAGAATTAAACGAACATCTACATCATGCATATATGACTCAAAGCTTGCATGCTATAATGTGGTATTTATTCATAATCTGGTTGCCAAATCTCATGCGTGCAATGCACATGTACCTTACTCTAGTCTAAATGGTGTTTCTGTGTGTGTTGTGCGTGTTGAGGTGCAAATTGTATTTTTTTGGGTACACGTTAAGCTTGTTCTTCCCAAATTTCAAGCCGCTCCTTGTTATGCTGAAAATTGAAGCTAGCGTCTTTGTCTATCATGTTGCGAAACTCTCGCCTCTTCAACCCGCGCCTTGTTAGCCCGAAATATTTAAGATATATCTTTGTCTCGTTGTTCTCCGACAACTCCCTCCATCTCAACCCGCGCCTTGCTATTCCGAAATTACAACGTACGTGAAAATTCCCACCTCCTGTGAAATCCCGACACGCGAAATGCCCGTGGTACCCCTGAACCAAAAGAACCACCTCAAATCGGTGGGGGGGTACTTTCATAACTTACCCCACATTTCGGACAAGCGCGTCTCTAAGCCATGGGTCCCCACTGCCATCCCATCCTCCCACCCATTCGTACACCGAGGCCGCAAATACCCGCGACGAAACCCCACACCCTACTCCGTCTGCCACCCAGCCGGAGCCGCTTCCCCGACGACGTCGTCCACAGCAACACCTCGACGTCCCTCATCTACCGTACCGGATGATGATCCGTCGTCGATCTCATCGTCCCGCCGGTTCAGCCACCCCGTCCTCCACCTCCAAGGAGCTGCCCCGACGTTCCCCTCGTCTTTTGCGCCACCTCCATTCCCACATGGGCAGTCTTCACCTGCACCACCAGAAGAGCATCATCATCACCGTTTCCTCGGATGAAGCTTCGGCCTAACCGGCGCCACCAAAGAGGTTGTACACTAATCGCCGCATTTTCTTCTTCATTCGATCTCACGGTGCTGCCGGCGCTCGGTCCCGAGCCGACACACGCTGCTCCATCCACGGCGGCATCACCGGCCACTTCCTCCACGGTGTCGCTCCCTCGGGCGGCGTCCACATCGATAGGAGCCGCTGCTGCTTTAGCTCGCCGCTTGCCGCTTCTGCTCTTGCTCTCGGTCCCCGCCTGGTCTGCTCTTGCTATTCCTCTTGCTCGCTTTGCTCTCGCTCTTGCTCTTGCTTGCGATGTGCTCCGATTTAGCTTCACTTGATCGGTAGAATCGACTTTTGGGTCGATTGATTTTCAGGGGTGGGGGGCTCGCCGGGGTGAAGGATGAACCAACTTGTGAGGAGGGGCTCACGGAGAGGTACCCCACTATCTATCTTAGGGTTCAGGATGGGGCGGTGGTGGCGGTGGCAGGGCGTTAGCGGTCTTGATGTGGCGAAAAAGCTTGGCACGGGGGGCCTAGAGGGATGGCTGGGTGGCGGCGGACCGGCGGTGGGGAGTGTTTCGGGCGGGCGGGCGGCGCACCGCCCGGCGGCATGGGCTGCTGTTTGGCAGTGGTGGTGGCGGCTCGAGGTGGAGGTTGAAGATGAACCACATGCCCTTGATTTCGTATCCAACGGCTGCAAAATCGACTAACCAGAGATGAAAAAGTCAGTCGACCGACGTGTAGCCTCACCTTGCTAGTGCGTTCAGTTTCGACAACAAAATTCAGTTTCGATAGCAAAATTCAGTTTCGATAGTTAAGTTCAATTTCGACAGTTAAGTTCATTTTCGACAGTTAAGTTCATAGAGGAGCGGCTGATGTATTTTTCATCTAGAACTTTGTGGTTATGTATTTTACATCATTTATTGGAGATGCTATTAGAATTCCACTCAGGTTAACGCTGTTCGTTGTCTCTCTTGTCCTGCTTCAGCCTCGGCGTCGTCCAACTCACCGGAGCTGCTCCAACGACGAAACCCTCCATCACAATGAGCAAGACCTCGGGCTCCATCTCCGGATGCCTAAGATCTTCTTCCCCTCCTCCGACAAAGAAAGTCAGCCGGAGCATCCTCACCGCCAACCCAATCACGCCGAGATCGACATGGCTTCGCCAAAGAGGTTGTACACTTGTTGCATCTCTTTTTACTATACATGTTATATATATTGTCCATCGAGCACTCGTAGTAACGGAAAATACAATTATTTTATCCTACTATATGACAAGCGTTGAGGTACTGTGCAACTTAGCTATCCGTGATGGACTCTCTTGAACGCCATCATTATTTATCTCCAGCGTTTGAGCTGTGCATTTGTCGATGGGCACAGGAGTTGAGCTAGTATGGCAAAGGGCTGGGTCCAAAGTAGTAGAAGTAGCACTAAATCATTTTTTTGTTTAGGCTTTTCCTTGCTCAAGCCTGCCTACTAGAATCGCCAGTACTTGAAAGGAAAAGTGAATGAAAAACATAGGAATTGGAAAGTTTCCTATGGTACTACTTTTCATGAATTTGGTGCAAAGGAATGGAGCAAAGGAAAACTGTAGGATTTGTTCCTTTAGTGTCTCCTTGAAAGAAAAACCGTAGGAATTTTAATTTCCACTTCTCCTCCTTTTCATATTCCTACTCATCAAGCACAAGACTAAGAGATAGTAGCATAATAGCATTATAACCGTACATTTTCTTGTGGTTTGACTTATTCTCACCATGCTTTTTTGCATCCTGTGATCTTCCAATTGTTGTGAATCAAACACCCAGATTGGCAGAAATCCTGTGTTTTTAAATCCTCTGTTTTGCACGTGCATTCCTATCCTATTCCTATCTATTTCCTATCCCTCCATTGTTAGAGTCCTCAAATTCAAACAAGCCCTTACTCAATTACTTATGTTATAGATATGCGTCAAAGAAAACCTTGTGTGGTTTGTCCTACTCATGTGGCGCTGTGTTCCACCCCAGCTCAGCTGCTCCAACCATGGAAGGGTTCACCAGAGCAGGGATCCGCTCTCCAGACTGTCTTTCGCCGCCTCAAATCTTCTTCCCCGCCGCTGGCAGCCACGACAACTGCATTACCATCATCAACTAAGCAAATGACCTTGAGGACTACACGGGTCCGCAAGAGAGGTCGCACTCTTCCGTGTTCCGCTTCGTTATCGTCGCTTAATATGATGACATGTTACATTATCATCGTGTTCACCTATTAGACTCGAGTCGAGTCCAAACTAATCTTTGAAACTTGAGTTTTTAAATGGTTGTGGGGTACATATTGGGGCAGCAATCGATTACTATGTGTCTACTATCCGTTAATCTCCGGTGTCTACTATGAGTTTCATGTTGGGTGCAAACAAACATTAAAGGAGCCATTATCCGTATTTTTAACTAAAGCTATTATCTGCCTGCTATCATTGGTTTTGGGTCTATCCACAGTTTGCTACCATCACTCTGGATTTGTGCATGCACTCGTTACATAATCTCACTATGTTTTATTCCTATGCATGCCAGTTATTGTGTGGCAATAAAATTTCATGCAGACGTCATTCCATGGTGGGCGCAAAGGCAGCCTCCCCTCCACCCATTTCAGATCGTAATCAAGAGGAAGATAACTATTCTGAGGGGGATTCAGAAGGAGAAGACCACTCCTATTTACCCCATGAGGTCTTCGCTCTAACTTGGCATGCTGATGTCGGTAATATCATGTATATGGTGCCTTGCATTGCTTACTGTATACATTAAAGATGTCATCTGCTCAGTTTAGACATGCTTTGTGTCAATGCCATTTGTTTAGTTTCTTTATCGTATATGTGAATCATGCAATGCCATCTTGTCTAGCCAGGCATCATATATGTGAATTTTGCAATGCCACCCTGGTTAGCCCGTCATCTTATATGTGAATTATATCATGCCATCATTTTTTTATTACGTGTTAAATTTGTCAACAGTTTTAGTACATTCAATTACTCTTTGTTTGCATCAGCCATTCGGCACGGTCATGGAAAAATCTGGAGTGGAAACAAGGTCTTCAGAGCAGACAATGCTATCTGACGAAGCACATGTCTTGCTGGTTACCGATAGCTCCTCAGAGGAGGATTCGGAGACAGATGACCAGTCATATTTCCCCCCGAGGTGCATGCCCTAACTTGGCAGGGTTATGTTGCTCATATCGTGCGTATGGTATCTTCTATTGCTATGTCATTTGCTTAGTTTAGACATGCTTTGTGTGAATGCCACATGTTTAGTGTGTAATTACCATATATGTGAATCATGCAATGCCATCTTGTTGCAAGACATTTTATATGTGAATTATGCAATGTTATCTTGTTGCAAGGCATTATGTATGTGAATTATGCAATGCCATACTATTTAGGCAAGCGTCATATATGTGAATTATACCATGTCGTCCTTTTTTTGTATTTCTCATTGCTTTTGTCGACAATGTTTGTATATTCAACTGCTCTTCCTGTGCATCAGCCATTTGAATTGGTGATGGAGAAATGGAGTGAAAACAAGGTCTTGGAGCAGACAATGCTACCTGTGAAGCAGATATCTTCTTTGATTACTGAGATAGCTTATCGGAGGAGGATTCAGAGGCGTATGACCAGTCCTATTATCCCCCGAGGTGTATGCTCAAACTTGGCAGGGTTATATTACTCATATAATGCATATGTTGTATTGCAATGCTTAGTTTTTACATGATATACACAATATTGAATGCCATCTCCTTAGTTGACACATCATATATGCGATTGCCCTATGCTCACTTCCTTAGTATATAGATCATATATTTGAATTATGTCATGCCATGATGTTTACATAGACAACATGTATCTGAATTATGGCATGCCAACCCATTTTCTAAAGACATAATATAGTTATATCATCTCATCCTGTTTACATAGTCATCGTATTTTTAAATTATGTCATTCTATCCTCGATTATATCATGCCATCATGTTTCCATCGACGGCATGTTTGTGATTTATGGGATGCCAACCACTTTAATAGACACATCGCATAGTTATATCATGTCATCCTGTTTACATAGTCATCATATTCTGAAGTATGTCGTTCTATCCTATTTAGTTAGCCATCATACATGTGAAATTGTGTCATGCTATCCTGTTTAATTAGCCATCATATATGTGAAATTATGTC
Source organism: Aegilops bicornis (assembly GCA_021605145.1). Taxonomy (NCBI): domain Eukaryota; kingdom Viridiplantae; phylum Streptophyta; class Magnoliopsida; order Poales; family Poaceae; genus Aegilops; species Aegilops bicornis. Next base: position 335,044,883 of record CM038672.1, on the reverse strand, counting down.
CTGCTATTCTGTTTGCTTAGACAACATAAATGTGAATTATTTCATGCCCTGTTTCCTTCCCTACTATCCAGTGCACCTATCTATCTTACAATGTCTGTACATTCAATTACTTTTCTTGTTTATTAGCCATTTCAATTGGAGGGACTGATGGCAGTATCTGTGGGAGTAAAAACACGGTCTTCAGAAAAGATCGTGCTATCTGTCGATGCAGATAGAACCACGGTTGTACTTGCCCAAGAACCAGCCCCACCACACATAACCCACACTCATGCAGATTGCACCCCTACCCAGTTGGACAGAGAACCAGCTACACCCCTTCTAACCCCAACCCCAGCAGATAGACACCCAATTCCCGTTGACATAGCACCGTCTCCACCACAGAGCACCCAAACACGAGCAGTTAGTAACGCAATTGCAGTGCCCAAATCACGAGGACCACCACTCCGAACCCGAAATCAACGCTTAAAGCAGAAGAAGAATTGTTCTCAGGTCAAGTTCCGTAGCTATGGTTCATACTCCTTTGCTCTTGCATCACTGTATTTACTGATACCAACCAATTTCAAATTTGAAGGATGCAATTGAAACTCCAATGGCGCAATGTATGTTTTAAACCTGTTTCTTCAACGTGTTTGGCTGTTTGCTGTTGTAACTTGCTCTATGTTGATTTGAGTTTCAATTGAATAAACAGTTATGTTCTCACGCCATGCATATTACAAGTGTTGTTATTGCTGTGTAGTTTCCCACACTTATATTTTGTCTATGATGCTTTGTCTTAAATAGATATGATTCAAACTGTATCTATCTTGATTTGGCAACATAAACTAGAATGATATAGACCATACAGGGACCATACTACATAGATATATGTTTGTTTCATGTTGTTATCCTGTCCACCTTACTACTGAATTGGTTTACCAAAATGAGTTTCATATACTACATTGTAAACCTGAGATGTGTTTGTTTGTTTCTCTTTTAGAACGCGGATAAAATATTGGAGAAGAGTACCCTGTTATGCAATGGTAAAGGAAGTAATGCGGATAAGGTTCAAGATAGTGAGACATCCCTGTTGGTCTCCAAGAAAGCTGATAAAAACTATATTGAAGACACTGAGACAACCCCAAAGTCCTGTCTTGATGTAGTGTTCGAGTTACTGGCTACCACTGCTGGCACCCGCTCTTCGAACTCGTTGCCTGAATCAGTTCGACTTCTTGAGTCTCAACTTCAAGTTGAAAGACATCGATGAGATGTTATGGGACAGGAAGCCGAAGGAGTGAGGAAGTCCCTGCACAATTCAGATGCATACTTTCTGGTGCAACAATAGTTACCGGAGGACTTAAGCGCCAAACAAGAGAAAGTTAATAAGCTTGCTAAGCATCTTGCCGACATTATGGGTACCTAGGATATTGTTTTTTAAAGTGGTTTCAGTTCTGGACTTGTTTTGTCATGCGTTTATATGTCTTTGTGTTCCCTATATTTGCACTGGTGGCGAACTTTGATGCCTAGGGGATGTAATATGTGTAATAGCCGTGATAGCCTAGTGTAAGTTGCTTGCTTATTTATTTCCTTGTTGTCTTGTTTATTTGTTTGCTTGTAGTCGCGGCAGTTCTTTTTACTGCGGTTTGCTCTTTGGCTGCAATAACCTATTTTTTAAACTAGGCCACAATAAACGCCATACGAGGTGACACTTTGGGCCTACGGTAGTAAAGCGATGGGCCTTCTACCGGCCGTAGAAACAGTGGGCCTTCCCCTGGCCGTAGAAATAGTGGACCTTCTACGGGCCGTAGAAACAATGGGCCTTCTACGGGTCGTATCATCAATGGGCCTTATACAGGCCGTATGATTGATTGGCCAAACATGGGCCAAACAGACCGCATTCTGGCCGTAAACGGGCTAGAGTTGGAATCGTCCGTTCATGGGCCGACCATAACGGGCCATCGTTAATTGGCCGTGTTGATGGCGCTATGAAAAGCGGCCCAACGACAACGGACCACAAACGGGCCGACTGTAACCACGGGCTGAATTTGGCCCACAAGCAGAAAATGACAGTAACAGGCCGTAAGTAAACGAATGCTGGAAATGAGCCCAAGAATAAATGGGCTCTGAGAAGGCTGAAAGATAACATGGGCTAGAAACGGCCCAACGGGATAACGGGCTGTTAATGGGTGTAAAGTGATACACAGTTCATTACGGGCCAGTTTCACCACGGGTCGTTAATAGGCCAAGAGTTACATAGGGCCTCATATGGGCCGAAATATGTCACGGGCCATACATGGGCCAGAAGTGAAAACGGGCTGGAAGATGGCCCAGATGACGCTACTGGGCCTAATTCGAATAGGGCGTAACGGGCTTTGGGTTAGCGGGTTGTAAATGGGCTATATGCAAATTGGCCATTAACAGGCTTTCCATGGGCCGGCCCGCCACCTTTTGACCAAGTCAAACAGGCCGGCCTTTTCACAGCAATGGGCCTCTGTTGGGCCATGCCACGTGTCGACGTATCACAGGCGCCTTCTGTCCAATGAGTGGATGACATCTGTCCCAGCGGTGAGCCGACACGTGTTTCCTCCAGCCAATGATAATTTTACACGTGGAAAATCCCCATTGGTCGAGGCTGTTAACGGGTTATCGGATCCAAAACCCGACCCGATAGCTTAACGGCGTTCCGTTACGGTGGATGCCATGTGTTGGTCACCCTTGACAAAAGCACTTCTGTGACACGCGATTTATCGTCATGGAAGTGGACACTTTCATGATGATAATTTTCGTAATGTCATGGAACACTTCTACGACAGCACAGGTATGACTATCTTGATTCTGTCATAAATTTGTCATGGATGTACATGCATGACAAGAAACATGACCTACTGTGACAAACACGTATCATCAAGCAAGTTTATTTTTTTGTAGTGCTCCCATCTAGGGAGGAGGTCAAGGAAGAAGAAGAAGGGCGGGGGGCTCTCTCCCCCTCTCTCCTGGTGGCGCCGGAATGCCGCGGGGGCCATCATCGCGACAAGGATCTACACCAACACCTCTGTCATCTTCACCAACACCTTCATCACCTTCCCCCATCTATCTACAGTGGTCCACTCTCGCGCAACCTGATGTACCCTCTACTTGAACATGGTGCTTTATGCTTCATATTATTATCCAATGATGTGTTGCCATCCTATGATGTCTGAGTAGATTTTCATTGTCCTATCGATAATTGGTGAATAGCTATGATTTGTTTAATTTGCTTCTGGTTATGTTGTTGTCCTTTGGTGCCCATCATATGAATGCGTGCGTGGATCACACCATAGGGTTAGTTGTATGTTGATAGGACTATGTATTGGAGGGCAAGAGTGACAGAAGCTTCAACCTAGCATAGAAATTGGTGCATACGGGATTGAAGGGGGACCAGTATATCTTAATGCTATGGTTGGGTTTTACCCTAATGAATGTTAGTAGTTGCGGATGCTTGCTAATAGTTCCAATCATTAGTGCATAGAATTCCAAGTCAGGGATGACATGCTAGCAGTGACCTCTCCCACATAAAATTTGCTATCGGTCTAGTAAAGTAGTCAATTGCTTAGGGACAATTTCGCAACTCCTACCACCACTTTTCCACACTCGCTATACTAACTTTATTGTTTCTTTACCTAAACAGCACCTAGTTTTTATTTATGTGCTCTTTATATTCTTGCAAACCTATCCAACAACACCTACAAAGTACTTCTAGTTTCATACTTGTTTTATGTAAATCGAACGTTAAGCGTGCGTAGAGTTGTATCGGTGGTGATAGAACTTGAGGAAATATTTGTTCTACCTTTAGCTCCTCGTTGGGTTCGACACTCTTACTTATCGAAAGAGGCTACAATTGATCCCCTATACTTATGGGTTATCAGGCTTCCACTTGGGCGTGGGTGCGAGCCCCCCTGAGCTCCAAGGGCGGCACTCAGGAGACTCCGGGGCGTGTACAACCCCAGTTATTATTACGTGAGAGTGTCATGGGTCGAAACTCTGGAGGTGCTGGACGTTCCAAGCATTCTGGATGGGGACCCTGTCCGGCGTCTCCAAGCATACGTCACCAGTCCTAGAGACGCGGGAGACCCTGAACGGGCCCTTAATACGTCTCCAACGTATCTATAATTTTTGATTGTTCCATGCTGTTATATTATCAATCTTGGATGTTTTATAATCATTTTATAGTTATTTTCAATCATTTTTGGTACTAACCTATTGACATAGTGCCAAGTGCGATTCTTTATTTTACGCATGTTTTTTACATCACAGAAAATCAATACCAAACTGAGTCCAAATGCAACGAAAAATCACGGAGAATTTGTTTGTACCAAAAGGCACCTAATGGGCCCTGGTTGCGCCTCGGGGGTGCTCCGAGGAGAGCACAACCCACCAGGGCACGCCAGGAAGCCCAGGCACTCCCTGACGGGTTGAGCCCACCTCGGATGCCCCCCCCCCAGACCGCCTCTTTGCTCTATAAATACCACAATATTCCCAAAACCCTAGGTGATTCGACAAAATATTGATCCAGCCGCCCAGAGTCCAGAACCACCAGATCCAATAGACACCATCTCGGATGGGGTTCACCACCTCCATTGGTGCCTCTCTGATGATGCATGAGTAGTTCTTTGTAGACCTTCGGGTTCGTAGTTAGTAGCTAGATGGCTTCCTCTCTCTCGCTGAATTCTCAATACAATGGTCTCTTGGAGATCCATATGATGTAACTCTTTTTTGCGGTGTGTTTGTTGGGATCGATGAACTTTGAGTTTATGATCAGTTATATCTTTTTTATATCCATGAAAGTATTTGAGTTTCTTTGATCTCTTTATGCATGATCTCTTATAGCCTCGTATTTCTTCTCCTAAGATGATATGATGAAAGAACAAGATTAAACAGTATAGAGTGGCTAACCGAGAAAGCGAGGAGTGTTTGGGCCTGGCATTGGGATATCCGTGAAGGACAGGAGGTTGTAAGTGCAGTATGGGAAGTTTTCTTCATCACCTGGCTAAGGAATAGCAGTACTAAAGCGAGTGAATTGCATCATATATGGGCTATCAACATACCACAGAAGTCTGCTATGCTTGTTTACACATGAATCCCTTCATCAGATAAACATTTCCCTCCTCCAAGATATTTTTCAGGCGCTCCGATGGCTCAGGAGGAATCTGGCCATACATGTGGGTGCCCTATATATTTGCATTGCAACTTAGAGTCAGAGATCAACATCAACAATATGAGCACAACTATTACAATACAAAACAAACTTCTTGGTCACTACAACAAAAACACCCCTATAGCATCGCATATCTACCAACAAAATAATCACATGTGTTGTTAGGTCCACCTCCCACGTTCCACGAAGAGCTAACCTCCCCTATCCCTACACACCTCCCCCATTATCTGTACCTCCTTGCAAATAGCATGAATTAGATGTTGTATAGAAAAAAAGAACATATCTTTTCTCCCCACCACTTATCGCCGCTGATTCATCTCTCCCATCGGCCTGGATCCCCTAACATCTCTCTTCCGATCCTCCCCTGTGGAGATGTTCTCCATGCCTCTCCATGTGTCCCCGCATCCATGGGTCGCCGTCGCCAGCGCGGCTCCGCGTCTCATCTAGTGTGGCTGCTCGGCATCTCTGCACGCACGGGAGCTGAATTGGCTCGACGGTGCTGCTCCGCCTCGGCTACATCGACTTGGGACACCGACGGTTCGGTAAGGCACTCCTCCCATCTACTCTTATCCTTCCAGCCACTGTCCACCTACATGGCCACCGCACCTCAAGTGCGAGACCGAAGGCGCGATGCGCACTACACACACCGCCTTCGTGCCCCTTCCCCGGCGTCTTTGTGTTGTTAGACGCCACCGCCGACCCTCTGCCGCGGCGGGCAGCCGATGCCTTTTCCCCAAGCGCTGCCTCAGTGCCCCTCTCCTGACCACGATAGGATTCTTGACTGTGCCTCCATCATCTCTGTGAACGGCCATCGCGATTGTGCGTTCCTCTCGTGGTTAAAATAATTGTACATCTTCTCTGCCTATTTGATATGTAAGTAGTGTGTTTTCCTCTTCTGGTTCATATGCAAGTAATGTGTGCCCATTGTAAATTAATGTCATATAGGAAAGACGGAAGCACCACAATGAACTCCAGTTGAGTTCGATGAATAATTGTTCTTATATAATGCAATTTCGGCTCTGCTAATTGGTGAATTCTATTTTAAAAGTCCACTTTTATAGGGAAAAAGTAGATGCCACAATCTTGAACCCCCTGTTAGTGTTAGATATTCAAGGACCTGATTTAGATTGACCTTGTAGTTTTGATATGTTGAATCACAAGCTAGCAATAATCTGTTGTATGCTTGCACAAAATCCTTTAAAAATATGTGCTTTCAACAACTATTTATATGTCAACTCCTCCAAATTAGGAACACAGCTAATGAAACTACATGTGAGTTTGGTACTGCATTTATGATTAGTTCCGCTGAATAAGTACTGAGCAAATGGCACGATATTTATTAAAAATAAGGAACTGCTTTTGCCAACTGACAACCATCACAATTAAGTAATTTAGTTTTTTTTAAATGAAATGACTTGATTCTTATACAGTTAGAAGAATTCCCTTTTCTTTTTAGTGTGCATTATGAATTACTAAAAGTATGCATTTAACTTTTAGCAGTGCATGTCCAAGTCAGTTGTAATGCAAATCACAAACTAAAAGGCTCAATCTAGAGAAATGACATCGCCTAGGGCTCAACATACTTAGTACTTGAATATGAGCAGGATTATGTATTACATATCCGCTTGTGAGATGTGAATTAAATGACTAATAAACACTTTGTATTATGACATGCATAAAAGATTTTGGTAGTAGTTTCCATGTGTTGTAGACTTGTAGTTTGATTGCGTTTATATTGTCCTGTCATGAAAGTTAACAATGGGTTTATGTGATATTCAGGGGTGTTGTTCAAAGAATTAGGTAGCTTGCCTGAATTCTTCTTGTGGGAGTTGTGCAGAATCCATGACAATTTGTCTCCCCATAACCACTTTGCTGTCCTGTTACGGAACAAGTTATACACCACTCTGGTACATCTAATGTTCACTTGTCTTTTATGCATATTGGTAGTGTTCATATCTAATTCTCATATAACTCCCAGCTGGCTTAGTAAATAGAAAACCCTGACAAGACCCTCTTTATGGTATCTCTATGAGCCACGCTCAAGAAAGAATACAGGTAGAGCTACTGTTGACTTCCTCTATATATATGTATTGCAGGAACGTTAGTATTGTCTAACTTTTGTTCTGTCAACGAAAATTGTTCAAACTATTGTGTATGAGGTGTCTAATAGTGCAAAGGATGTGTATGACCTATCTATATCTCTAGATATCTCTTCGAGTTTGATTACAAAACATGCTGATGTACTCAAGTGATATGGGCGTATTTTGAAAGTGGTTTATGGTAGAAAATAATTTCTATGGAAGCATGCTATATTTGTTATACAGAGATTATGCAATTCAACCTGTACAAGTACATTGTTACAGATAATTCCATTTAGCATAGATGAACAACAATTTGACAATGGCGCGAAAACTGTTGTATATTGTTATTAGTGAGATATTTTTTAGTCTTGATTGCTATAATAGGCCTACTTCCTGTACATCAAGGTGCATGTTTACAGTAACCATAGGTGAAATCACTTCAGTCATCATCTCTTCATAGACCATGATTGAATTGTATTCTCATCACATTCTTGACTTTCAGAGATGTAGATATGGTGATCGTTTATTAGCACCATCAAATTTACGGAAAATATATAAGAACAAATCAACTCGGTGAGAGAAAATATGTTTGTTACCTTTGGTAAGTACCGACCTAGGATGTAAAAGCGAGGTTGTTAACTTTGGAAATGAATTGTGAGCAATGTGTGTTGATGCTACAATAGAAAAATATGATCGATTGATATGACCACTCAAAAATGTCACAAGTATTGATCATGTAGCTAGATTATTTATCTCATGGCCTTCAACCTTGTATATGTTGCTTCTCTTTTAAATTTTATTGCTCTATTAACCTGTTTTATCTTCTTTCTCTAATGATACGTTACTCATGTCAAATTTTTTTAATTGCTGTAGATGGCCCAGATAATTGAATGGTCCATGGCTAAGTTGTTAATTCCAAGGTAGAGAATGGGGTCTAAGTTGTTGGTTGCAAGGTGGAGAATGAGGGCCAAGTTGTTGATTGCAAGGTGGAGAATGGTGGCTAAGTTGTTGATTGCAAGGTGGAGAATGAGGCCAAGTTGTTGATTGCAAAGTGGAGAATGGGGGCCAAGTTGTCTACTACCAAATAGTTTTACATTCACATTGTAGAACATGAATTTCATGGTCAATGTATAGGAATCATTGGATTGTGTTCCATGTAATGCAACCAACATGATTTAATAAAGAGATCTTTCATTTCTTTGGATTTGTCACCATATGCGATATCAATGTTGATTTAATCATTATTGTTGGTAATTTATAACATACTAACATAGAAGGGTCGCACTAATCTATTATGTCCATTTCAAAATCAGTTCTATCACCAATGCATACGAAGAATTGTTAGGCTGCAACAATATACATTGCTACCCTGCAACGCTTCTTTACCAACGCAATTATATACGTTGTTGTAGATCCTTCCAATGCCACCAACGGCAACGCATAATAATCCGTTGGTGTAGGCCTTAGCAACAGTTATACATACATACGACAACCCATCAATGCGTTGCTGAAGGGGGGTTCTTGTTGTAGTGGCGCGCACCACTATGTCAGTGTGCACAATGTCACCATCATCAGTCCCACCTCGGTAGTGCCAGATGCGAGACACAAGAACCCTAGAATTCCAGAACAACTCTTTGTCATGGATCTACGAGAGAAGGTGATCCTTTGGTTTGACATCTGCAGTTTAAAAATAGAGTTAGAAAGGACGGATAGAAGGAGGGAAAAAACATTAAATATGAAGATGATATTCACACAAACTCACTTGGTAAAGTCCAAACTAAAAATCAAGCAGAAAGAAGGGAACCAGCAGGTAAAGTAAGCATCACACGCGATTGCAAAAGCTTTTTTCGCGTAGAAAATTGTAGAACCCGGTAGATATGTCAAAGTAAGTGATCAACATGTAAAAACAGCAGTTTTATCGCAGGAAGGTCATAGAAACCACCAAAACATAGATAGTCAAATTCTTATGCTATATATACTATAGGCTATTACTAATACCACATAGCGAATGGAACGGAATATCTCAGGGAACACGATATTCCTTGTCTACAAAGCAGACTCACCATCCTCTCCTTTGATCAAGATTATTAATGTTTTCTTTGAAGTAACATGCGACACTGCCACGTAGAGTTGCCCGTGCGTGAATATAGGTGCATCCAAGTACAAGCCAACATTTGAAAGAGTCTGCCCTTGACTTTTTTTAATGGTCATTGCATAGGAAACTCTAACAGGGAATTGGCGACGATGCAAAGTGATAGGCCATTTAGGATCTTTTGAGGTCAGGCCTATCCTTGGAATGAAAACAACATCACCTATGTTTGAACCAGTAATAACAGTTGTCTCAATAATCTTATCAGCAAATTTTGTGATTATAAGCTTTGTGCCATTACATAAGCCTATTGATTGGTTCAGATTTCTCAAAAGCATGATGGGAACGCCCACCTTTAGTACTAACCTATGGTATGGGAAGTTATTCACCTTGATCCCATTCAAGTACTCAACAGGATAGAAAGCATCTTGATTGCGAACCGCGTCAGCTGAATTCCCTATAGTATCACAGCTTAGGTACTCCCTCTCACTGGTAGGCAGCAAAGTTAGAACACACTCATTTATTTTTTCAGCCACTTCGTTCGTTGGTGTTAGAATTGCCCTTTCTTTTGGATAACCAACATCAGAATACCTAGTAGGAATATCTTTGTATACAGCCTGAAAAATGGCATCAATTTTGTCACCATCAGCTTGTATTAAAAGCTCATCAGGGATAGTTATCCATGATGCAGGTGCAGTTCCATCGCCCAAGCTGAGAACCCACTCAGCAAAGGTAGCCACCTCAGATTGGAGAATTTGATCATTTGTGTGTGCAGTCAAACGCATATTAATGTTTAAGTGCAAAAAATCTACAATATTCCAAAGAGGAGAAATAGTGATTGCAGCAGCAAGAATCTGTGCTCGAGACCCACCCTCAATGACCGGTAATATTTGCCTAAGATCTCCACCCAACACAATAACCTAGCCGCCAAAAGGAATTTTAGCTAAAGCAGGATCATTAGCCGACAGTACATCACGAAATGACCGGTCTAGCGCCTCAAAGCATTTCCGATGGGACATCAGGGCCTCATCCCATATAATAAGATTAGCCGATTCAATTAGAGGAGAGCATGGTAGAGAGCTTAATTTCACAGGTGCCATGTTTAGGCAGGTCAATAGGTATTTTGAACCTAGAATGGGTTGTTCTGCCAGCAGGCAAAAGCAAGGCAGCAACCCCTGAGGATGCAACCGACAACACCACTCTCTTACTACCTCTAAGATAAGCATCGAGTGCATTCCAGAGGAATATTTTTCCAGTACCACCATACCTAGAGACAAAGAAGAATATTATAGCAGAGTAAGCATGCAACTGTTCTTTATTCAATCTATTATACATTACCTCTGCCTTTTTTAGAAGACCAACAACATCAACATCCAGTGCATCAACAAGCATATCAGTTTGCACAGAAGTATCATGGCATGTAGATTTTAAGGGTAATTTGTGATCTAGGATGCATGCACTATTCTTAGCAAATATAGAAGTCAATTCATCAAGCAACATGTCTCTTAATGCAACAGGAGGAACAACATATGTAAAATTATTTTTATACTGTTGAATTCTATACCATATGTCATCACTCAAGTAATCCTCATATTTTTCAAAGAAGAGAGCTTCATCATTAACAACACAGTGAAGGATCATAGTAACAAATAACTGGCATAATTGGTTCCCCATACCCCATTTGACAGCTTCGTCAAAAGCACTACACCACTCCATGTCATCGTCAAGTAACCCTCTCGCCCCACATGCTTCTCTAAACGTTGAGTATACAATGCTATTGTAAGTCCTGGCATCCTCATAACATCTCGCGCCTTTGACAATCATAAGCAACATTCTAAAAAAGAAAGACCTCCGCACGCCGAATGTACAGAGTATATCCTACCAATTCCATAGCTTCTTGTCCTAGGTTTCCTTAAAGACAAATCATATTTTCAAGAGTCCACCATACCTACCTAAGGATTGAATAAGATACTTCAAGTAAGTTGTCATCGGTGTAATAAGGAAATAAAACTTGTTTCTAAAAGTGTTAGATCATTTAGTGTAAGACAAAATTAAGCGTCGTACGAACTTGTGATGGCAAAGAATAAAAGCGACAGACTACATAATAAAGGTTGCTATCATAAGGGGCAATATAACGTGACATTCTCTTGCACTAAGGGGTTGAGCATACAAACATAAAAGTGCATGGACATCTACTAGTTTCTTTGCCCATTGCAGAATATTGGTATCACCGGATCTAGGTGACATGCGAAGGTTCTCGTGATCCCATCTGTAATCCATCATGTGGTGGAGGACATAGAATCCATCACTGAGAGTACCACTTAATTGCTGGATGCAGCAGAAGTCGGTCTTATGGCCGAAGGCGGGCACGCAATTCCTAATCTTCTTGAGCGTGATCTCTCCACCCCATAGGCCGTAGCTAAAGATAGCACCGTCGAGAATAGACTTGATGTGGGTGTAATCCTTTTTCTTCATGTTCTTCGACGAGTCCAAGTAAAGAGCATGGGAGAATTAGGGGTAAAGGATGATGAGGACGGCGCGCCCATCACTGCGCAAAATAAGTGCACCTCAAATTAGCCTCCACGCGTGCATATGAATGATTGAAATCTTTGGAAGGATATCCGCAGATGACTTACATGGGATGATAAGGCACAAGAATCGTCTCCTTGTCCTTATTGCCGACCATGGAATCGGTGATGTAGTTACTTGCGTATTCATGATGCTTTGGGAAGACTGCCAAGAAGCCCTCGTGCATGAAGTACGGGTCAACGACACATATATAAGGTATCTGCTCAATCCTGATGATGTAGTTCATGTACAAGGCAAAAACGCGGACAAACGTAAAATCCAACTTTTTCAAGGTGAAACATGTCGAAGATGTAATTTAATCGAAGGAAGAACTTTTCCGCGGGGAATGTGTGGACGTACAACCTTTGTCGCGACACGTTAACCACGTAGAGCGGGTATCCTAGATTTTTCGAGGCGATCAGGCTTTTCTCTCTCCGCAGCACATCGTTATGAAGTCTCCTTCGATCGCCATATATGGCCCCTACTTCTACCTTAGGTAGGATCGGGTCACCGGGGATATGGTATTTCGCCGAACTTATGATAGGTATACGATCTTCAACCCGAGGTTGCGGAGGAGGCTGGCTCATAGAAGCAGCTTTGCCTTTCCTCGCTCTCTTCCTATGCTTCTTTGCTACTTGAAGTGAGCCTGTATTACGTTCATCCTCCGGCAATTTAGGCACCAACTCATCATGCTCAAACACTGAGTACTCATAATGCTGAGCCATCAATCCTCAGTCGACATAGGCGCCGGTGTTGAGATACTATAGAGGGTCATCGTCATCCTCGTCGATGGCATCGTGCATTGCTTCTTTGACGGTGACGACGTCATCACCGATGGCAATTTTCAAACAAGACAGATTATACCTACTTCTAGAAGCTTTAATATTTCAGTTATTACCACTTTGTTCATTTCAGGATTCGAACGTCGTTGGTGATCAACAACGGGTTTAGCATCACGTTCCATATTAATCTTGTGCTGACGGAGAGTGGGACTAATGCACTTAAGATCATCAAGAGTATATCCAATAGCAGCTCGGTGCTTCTTCAGAATTTTCAATAATATTTCTTCTTCAAGATCTGAAAGGTTAGCACTAATAATAACAGGATATATCTTTTTGTCATCAAGATAAGCATATTTCAAAGTGTCTCGCAATTGTGTCGGGGAGGCTGATCTGGCCCACGAACACCTATGGGACCGGCGGACCGAGCCCCTTTCGGTTCGGCGGGGGGCGGAGGTCGCACGAAGAGCAGATCGAGGCGAAGCACACGAGCAGTTTACCCGGCTTCGGAGCTCTCCGGAGAGATAACACTCCTACTGCTGCATGTCTGAGTGTATTGAGTTCTTGCTCAGAGCGCTGAGTGCTCTGATACACACAAGCTGCTAACGAGACCGGCGTGAGTGTTCTCTTCCTTGAACCTCCCCCTACGCTGCGCATGGGCCTCCTTTTATATGCTAAAGGGTCTCCGACAGTGGCAACATAGACAAGGGTAAAATGGAAAAGGAGTGGTTGGTACAGCTACTTGTACAATTGTATCATACCTAACCACGACGGCAGGGACAGAGGCATTAAATGCCCGCTCACGCCGCCTCTAACAAGGCAGAAAGGGACCGTCAGGCGCCACCGCTTGCCACGATGGCAATCTTGTCGGCGCCGCTTGCCACACAGCGCTCCGGTCAAGACGGTTTCTTGCCACGCTACGAAAGGTCCTGTATGCGACACGTTAGTGGATGTGCTTTGGAGAGCGGTACAGAGTGGTGGTCTGCGCGGCAAAGCGCCTTGCCGCGGTTGTTGTCTTGTCGCGTCCTAAGCTTGTCGCTCACCGGGCCTTCCCGGCAAGCTCCTCTTGCCGGGGCCTTGTCTCCTAGGTGCCTTGGGTGGCCTTCCCGGCAAGCTCCTCTTGCCGGGGCCTTGTCTCTTTGGCTTGAATACTTTGTTCTTGAATGGCTCCAAAGGAAACACGGAGGACCTTGGCTGTCACCCGGTAAGCCTTGCCGCGGAGGGCTGCAACTGCCCGTGCACTAGTTCGGGATACTAGGGTACCCCTACTCTAATACACCGACAGGAGCCCCCGGTCCTGGGCCACACACGGTGCCGAGCGCTGTTGGGCCAGGCCCAAAACAGGGCACGGGCACGCGCGGCTTGGGTTACGCCGTAACTCACCCCGGACCCACCACGCCCTCCACGAACGGCACGCGTCGAATGCGGCGTCGTGTGAGAGATCGTGGGTGAGATCATGGGTGGTTTCTTTATTCGGAAAGACGGAACGTCCGCCCCCTCCCTCTTTTTAAGCAGGGAAGCAGGGCAGTTCTCGGCAAGGGACAGCTCTCCGGCAAGGGACAGCACCAGCGATCCTCCGTGGCGGAGACCATGACTGCAGACCCTAGCATGTAATCCTCTTGCTTGAAAACTTTCCTTGTGTTCTTCTTCTTCTGATTTTCTTTTTGAATATTTGCTTGACTTTTCTTCATTTTCCGGTCGTCCGATCCATCCGCCACAGAGCCAATGGAGACCGAGGGCCGGGCGAGGAGGACGCGCTGCAATATCGACGACGCCGCTGCCATCGGAGAAGAAGCTGGCGCCGACGAGCCCGGCCGCGAAGAGGCCTCCAAAGCTGCCGCCAGAAGCCGGGCGAGGTCCGGCGACAGACCGACGGCCCCGAGGCCGCAGGAGCGCCAGCGCCACGCCGACCGCCAATCCCTCCGCCCGCGGCAGCTGTCGGGCTCAAGAGCCCCAGCCCAGCGCTATTTGAAGGTCGGGCGATGGCGTCTTCATCAAGCTCCCATGGGCGTCAGAGCCTGTGGCGCCCGAAGGAGAAACTTTTGATGAAGAGCTGCTCGCCTCCGCTGGATCGACGCTGGTCGACGCACCAAACAGCAAGAAGGCGAAGTCTGAGGAGGAGCAAGCTGCGAAGCCGCTGTCGCTCTACCGCTCGACAAGCCAAGCTGGAATCCCGGAAGCGCTTGTGGCGGCGGCGGAGCAGACATCGAGAAGCGCGGAGGAGCTCCAGGGCCTCAACCAGGAAGCTCTCCGGTCCTTGGCAGAGGAGCGGGAGCGACTCGCCGAGGAGCGCAAAGCCTTCCTCCTCGAGAAGGCTGAAGCTGAGGAGCAACAGCGGCTTGCCGCCAAGAAGCTATCTATGCAGGAAGGCGAGTTGGCGCAGAGGAAGGTTAATCTTGACAGCCATGAGGAGGATCTAGCCACGCGCGAGCAAACATTTGGCGGGGCTCTCAAGGAAGCAAAGGATGCTGCCGCAGCCGCCGAGGCCGCCAAGAAGGAGCTGGAGACGAAGGTGATGCAGCCGAGGCCAATCTCAAGGAGAGCGGCGAGGAGCTTGCTGCACTCAAGCATGAGCGCGAGAAGGACGCCTACACTCTTGGCGAGCTGCAGGCCGTCTCGCCGAGAGGAGCAAGGAGCTCGGCCGCCAAGGACTCCAACGCAGATTTTGAGTTGAAGCTGACCACCTTGACTCGGTATTTGGGCCAGGCGCCAGGAGCAGGAGGTGTCCTTGAAGGAGAAGATCAAGGCCGACGAGGCGCCGCGGCAGTCTTCTGCCGCCTGCATACCTTTAGGGAGAATGTGGAGCACCGGACCGAGGGTCTCGTGGATGTTCTTTGCCGCAGCCCGGCCGACAAGGAGTCTGGCCTTGGTGGGATGGAGGATCTTGGATATTCCTCCGATTAGCACCTCCGACCCAGCGCTAAGCTCAGCTTGATCTTCAAGGGCGTGGTGACGGCCCTCCAGCGACTCCGGGAAGAAAACCCAAAGCAGCTGGCCGAGGAGTCGCGCCAGATCTGCGCGGGAGCTCTTCAAAAGGTGCTGATGAAGGTGGCCTTCCGCAACCCAGGCCTCAACCTCACCAACGTCCTCAAGACCTTGCCGCGGATGCTGATGTGGAAGCGCTCAAGACCCTTGTCGCACCCATCGTGGACAGGTGAGCAGGATCAAGAGGGTTGAGGGCGATCGCGTAGATTAGGCCGCCCGCTTTCTTTTTCTTGCCGCTGCTGGTCATGTTATGAGAACAATCTATTAGAGCTGCGACAAGCTATCTTGTAATATAACTCTATTTCGGTAGCAATTGCTATGTTATTACCTTTACTTGGTTCCTTCCTTTGTATGTTTTTGCCCTACGCTTTTAGGGAACTTGTCAGGCACTGGTCATGAGCGCCGAGTACGGACGCCAAGAGCCTGCTGGCGGTGCTGCTACCGACAAGAAACCTTGTCGCAACTAGTCGCAGCTCACTTAAGTTGTTGAGCGGACTCGAAACAAAGTAAGGGCGCAACTAGCTACGAGTTGGTTCCTCCGCGCATAGGTTTTCCATACAAAGTACGGTCGTTCGAGGAAGATAACTTAAAAATTTTAAAACTGATTGCTCAAACTTTAGCAACTTAGCTTTTCTGTCGTTTGCTTCCCTGTAAGGCTAGACTTCCTTGAGCGACGCTTGGTCCACACCACTTCCTTGAGCGACGCTTGGTCCACACCATTATCTTCTCCTTTCCCCCCGGCAAACTTGTGGGCGAGGGAACCTTCCTTTCTTTGGGAAAGAGAAAGAAGAGAAAATAAAGATATGGAGCCTTATGGCTTGTTATTGCTTACCGGGGGTAGGTGCTGCACAAAGTGTCAGATAACGCATGCAAAATATAAATAGAAAGCATGAAATTGACAAGATGTGCGAAGCACATTAGCTTTACTTATGCATCGGGTCTCTGCCCGGCTTTGTACAAAGGATTACATGCAACATCGGCAAGACTTGTACAAAAGGTGGTTGCCGGAACAGGTTCCGGTAACCGCGCCCTACGGGTAAAACTTACGAAGATGCTCAATGTTCCAGGAGTTGCTCACCGGAATGCCATCTTTAGTCTCAAGGCGGACAGCACCAGGCCTAGTGACTCGTTTCACCCGGTAAGGGCCTTCCCACTTCGGCGTCAACTTGTTGGAATTCTTGGCGGACTGAACGCGCCGAAGAACAAGGTCGCCTTCCTCGAGACTTCTCGGCATTAACTTTATGCGGCTATGGTAGCGGCGCAAAGCTTGCTGGTATCGAGCAGCTCGCATAACAGCTCAAGACGATCCTCCTCAAGGAGCAGCGCGTCATCTTGTCGCAACTGCTCTTGCTCAAGCTCATCATAAGCGAGCACTCGAGGTGATCCATATACGTGTTCCGTGGGGAGAACTGCCTCTGCTCCATAGACTAGAGCGAAAGGTGTCTGGCCAGTGGCTCGATTTGGCATCGTCCTGATCGACCAAAGAACCACCGGCAGCTCCTCAATCCAGTTCTTTCCGCACTTGTGCAGCCTGTCGAAAGTTCTGGTCTTGAGCCCGCAAGAAGACTTCAAAGATTCGCCCTCTCCGCTTGACCGTTACTTCTTGGATGAGCAACAGAAGTGAAGCAGACCTTGGCGCCAAGATCTTGGACGTACTACATGAAGGTGCGGCTCGTGAATTGTGTGCCATTGTCGGTGATGATCCTGTTAGGGATTCCGAAACGGCAAACAATCCACCTAAAGAACTTGACTGCTGACTGTGCTGTCACCTTCCTCACTGCTTCCACTTCCAGCCACTTTGTGAACTTGTCGATTGCAACGTACAAGTACACAAAGCCCCGACAACTTCGGGAAAGGGACCGAGGATGTCGAGCCCCGCACGTAAAATGGCCGTGATAAAGGGATTGTCCGGAGAGCTTGAGCTGGCTGGTGTATCTGCTTGGAATGGAACCGCACGCTTCACACTTGGTTACTTGTGCGCTTGCATCCTCGAGGGCTGCCGCCAAAGAAACCTTGCCGGAACGCTTTGCCGGCAAGTGCTCTGGCGCCAATGTGGTGACCACATATGCCTCCATGTATCTCTGCCAACAGCTTTTGTCCGTCTTGCCGGTGAATACACTTCAATTTCACACCGTTTAGTCTTCTTCTATACAGCGTGTTGTCGACAAACTGGTACATACTTGACTGCCGGGCTACTCTTTCCGCTTCTTCTTGCTTTTCGGGAAGTTCTCCTGTCTGAAGGAAACAGACAATCTGCTGTGCCCATGCTGGAGCTTTCGGCTCAACAACAAGGACTAAAGGCACATCTGTTGCTGCGGGAACATTTGCTTCCACGGCGAGAACCTGCGGCTCAGCCGGAGCTTGACGTTCCCCGGCAAGCATGCCGGAGCAAAACTTGTCGGGAGCGTCTGCTTCAACGGAACAAACCCTAGGGCTTGCCGGAGCAGATCGCTCCTCAAAGACCCTTTGGTGTTGATCTTGAGGACCTTCTTGAGGCGACTTCGAAGCTCTGCCCGAAAATAGTCACCAGAGATCAACTTCCTCTTCTTGCTCTGTCCGGTTGATGGCGTTACAGACGGTTGAGTCAGCTTGAGCACAAAAATCCCTGGTTCCACAGGTAACTTAAGTGTAGCGCACTTCGACAGGCCATCGGCAATGTCGTTCTAAGCTCTTGGAACATGTTCCATTTGTAGGCCGTCAAAGTGCTCTTCTAGCTTTCTCACTTCATCAACATAAGCTTCCATCAACGTACTCTGATAACTCTTGTTCACTTGGCGGATGACAAGCTGTGAGTCACCCCTGACAATGAGCTTCTTGATCCCAAGGTCTCATCATGATCTCGAGACCGCAAGCAAACCTTCATACTCTGCAGATTGTTTGTTGCTTGCTCCTTGGGAAAGTGCATCCGGACTACGTACTTGAGGTGCTCTCCGTGGGTGCAACAAGTAGCACGCCAAGACCGGCGCCTTGCAGCGAGAAGGCACCATAAAAGTACATCAGCCATTCTTTTCTTGCTTCCTTGACGGGGATGCTCGTTTCTGGAATTTCTTCATCTTGTGTTGGCGTCCATTCTTGTCGCGGCCGCGGGGAGGTCTGTCTCCTTGCCGCTGCTTGGCCTTGCCGCGGCGTCCTCCTCGGCCGGGACGTTTCTTGCTAGCTCCTCCAGCACCTTCCTGGGCCTTCTCCATGTCGCGTTGTTCGTATTCAGCCTTCTCGCTGCTCGACAAGCTGCTCGACCTTTTGCAGCTCGAGGTCATGGCCCTTGGTGCGGTGGATCTTGCAAGATCTTGCTTGTTGGAGCCGTCCTGCTTGTCGGCGACCGCCACAGCCTGGCAGTTGGTGCCAGCGGCAACCTCCTTGCCGGAGCTACCAGCTTTGGCTTTCTTGGCGCCACGGACGGCGCCACCACCTCCTTGCCGGACTACTCAACAACTAGCACATCTTTGCCTTTCTTCTTCCTGTTGTTCTGCCGTCGGTTTTTCTTTGCCGGGGCGGTCTCCTCACTATCAGATCCTCCTGCTTCAGTATTCTCTCCGGGGAGTCTCCTCCCTTCCTCAGCACGTGCACACTTGTCGACCAGGGCATATAGCTCACTGACGTCTCTGATCTTGCACATCGCCATCTCCCCGCATCTCGCGGTTTCGCACGCTCGATGAACGCTACCGATTACCGGGCAGGTGGACATCTGGGATGTTGTGTCAGACGCTGGCTGAATCTCTGAATGTACTTGCGCAGGGGCTCTCCTTCCTTCCGGGCGGCAGATGAAGGTCGCTTTCTTGGCCATGGGGCTTGTGGTCACCGTAAAGGCGCCGACAAACCGATGGCATAGATCTGCCCAAGAGGATATGGAGTTGTCCGGCAAGTGCATGAGCCAGGATTTGACATTGGGCTTGAGCACCGGCCGGAAGTAGTTGGCCGATCTTGTCGCCTCGCCCAGCAGCTTGCACCGCGATGGTGTAGATGCTGAGGAACTCCGACGGATGCGTCTTGCCGTCGTACTTCTCTCGTACGTCTGGCTTGAAATTCTTCTTGCTGGGCCACTGGACTTGCCGCAGCTCACGAGTGAACGCAGGGCAACCTACCGCGTACGGCAAGTCGCCTGGTTCCCCTGGCGCATGCATGTCGACAGAGGGCCCAGCACGCAGGTCGGATTGACGCCGCTTCTCTTCGGGCGCCAATGTGAGTTCGAGCGTCTTCTTGCCGCTGCTCGTGAAGAACTTGGCGCTGATCGCGACGCAGCTCGTGGATCCGATGATGCGGTGGAGTCGCTGTCGAGGTGGATACGGTGAGCCGGCGATATTGGCCTTCGGGGCGGAGAGTGCATGGTGGTTGCACCCCCAACGGTTTCATCGCCACCGGCTCGTGTTTTGCAGTCCAGCCGCCGCAGCGATGCACTCGGCCGCGGAGCGCCGCCGCTGCTGGCAAAGCCGATGAGACTACGAATGGTGGCCCTCCATTTATCGACCTTGTCGGCTGTTGGAGGGTAATCCATGAGCAGCTGAGCTCGCCAAAGCTTTTGCTGGAGTGGTGGGTGGCGATGGCGAACGGCGCGAGGAGCGGATATGCTCGGACTTCTAACTATGTTAGAAGGAGCAGATCCCGCCCAGCGATCGCGTTTCGCTTCGCGCCAAAGATGTTGGCGTGCGTGCTGGTCTTGAGCATCCCGAGATCCACCAGCTCGATCTTGGTCCAACGAGCGTATGGCGTTGTGAATACCATGACGCTGTCGGTCCCGCGCCTCCTGAGACGGGCATGGTGCATGTACGGACGCCGAGGTCTCCGCAGCCTTGTCCTTGGACTTGGCAGCACCGTGGCCTCTGCCGACGTCCATTCTTCCGCTGGCGTCTACCCCACCACCCGCTTGCTCCGGTGGTGGTGGGTTCGATGCGACGGAACATCTGCCGCCAAGCCTTCTTCTTCGTGGCATGTCGATGAAGATGATGAAGATCTAGCTCATGTGGACGCCGGATCAGGTTCACACAATCTCGACGCTTCTACCGGGCGCGCCAAAGATGTCGAGGAGGCTGATCGGCCCGCGAACACCTATGGGACCGCGGACCGAGCCCCTTTCGGTTCAAGGGGGCGGAGGTCGCATAAGAGCAGATCGAGGCGAAACACACGAGCAGCTTACCCAGCTTCAGAGCTCTCCGGAGAGATAACACTCCTACTGCTGCATGTCCGAGTGTATTGAGTTCTTGCTCAGGAGCGCTGAGTGCTACAGTACACACAAGCTGCTAACGAGACCGAGCGTGAGTGTTCTCTTCCTTCGAACCTCCCCCCTACGTTACACATGGGCCTCCTTTTACATGCTAAAGGGGTCTCCGACAGGTGGCAACGTAGACAAGGGTAAAAATGGAAAAGGAGTGGTTGGTACAGCTACTTGTACAGTGTATCATACCTAACCCTGACGGCAGGGGACAGAGGCATTAAATGCCCGTCACGCCGCCTAACAAAGGCGTAAAGGGACCGCTGGGGCGCCACCGCTTGCCACCGGGCAATCTTGTCAGCCGCTTGCCACACAGCTCACCGTCAAGACGGCCTCTTGCCACGCTGCACCGGAAAGGTCCTAGGGCGACACGCTTGTGGATGTGCTTTGGAGCGCAGTACAGAGTGGTGGTCTGCCATGACAAGCGCCTTGCCGCGGTTGTTGTCTTGTCGCGTCCGAAGCTTGTCGCCACCGGGCCTTCCCGGCAAGCTCCTCTTGCTGGGCCTTGTCTCCTAGGTGCCTTGGGTGGCCTTCCGGCAAGCTCCTCTTGCCGGGCCTTGTCTCCTTGGCTTGAATACTTTGTTCTTGAATGGCTCCAAAGGAACCACGGAGGACCTTGGCGGTCACCCGGTAAGCCTTGCCGCGGAGGGCTGCAACTGCCCGTGCACTAGTTCGGGATACTAGGGTACCCCTACTCTAGTACACCGACAAATTGTTTTAATTCAAACACAGGATCACCTTTAGGTGGAGGACCTCCTAGAGTTCCAATAGGCAAATTGTGTTTTAAGTAGAGGATGTTGTTCAAAGAAAATTTTATCTATCTCATTTCTTTCATGCATATGCATATCATTTTCATGGTCTAGCAAATATAGTTCTAGTGGATTAGTAGGAGGCACGGCAATAGAAGCAAGACCAATTATTTCATCCTTACTAGGCAAGTCTTTCTTATGATGTTTTCTATTGAACTTGGAAAAATTAAACTCATGAGACTCATCACAAAAACTAACACTGATGGTTTGTTTCTCACAATTTATTTTAGCATTAACGGTGTTTAATAAAGGTCTACCGAAGATAATGGGACAAAAGTCTTCTTGTGGGAGGAAGCCATACCCCAATGGAGATGCACATACCAGTTTATAACAATACCCGTTGATCCTCATATTATACTAACGGGTCTCTTATAGAAGGGTTAGGAGACGTAGGATGTTCATCCAAGAGCATGAAATGGTCGACTAACCCAAATGACGAAAGTCACACGACTTGCATGCAAACATTCCTTTATATTCAGTACCGTCATCGTAGCTGCTTAGCACTACTCCTCAATCCATCAGGCTAAACAATGTGCCACTCATAATTCCAAACTTGTTGCTCAAATACAAATCTGATATGATGCCGGTATTACTAAAAAAAATAATGTTTAATTAGTCAGCTTATGTTCATACTTTACTTTTGAAAAGCACGTGCACCACATATAGAGAGATAGCAGGGAGTTGCATTCTTAATGCGCTCCTATTCATCATGTGTGGGCACTGCGCAACGAACATTTTATTATCCAAAATCTGCTTGCTCTTCCTTAGCATGTTCCTCTTCTGTTCTTCTTTAATAAGTACTCTCTCCATTCCTAAATACAAGTCTTTGTATAGATTACACCATGGATACTATATATGGAGCAAAAATGAGTGAATCTACATTCTAAAATGTATCTGTATACATTTGTATGCGATCCATAGTGGAAATCTCTACAAAGACTTGTATTTTGGAACGGAGGGAGTATAATAGTAGTACAGTATGTTCCTTGTAGTGAAGAGGAGCAGGGACATTTGAAGTGTAGAGGTATATTTGGTCGGTTGCGATGCACACTTTCAACTCTTTGGGCCTCTTTGATTCGTAAGATTTTGTAAACATAGGAATAGGAATTGTAGTGGCCTGCTGATGTCTAGTACACAACTTCATTCTTCTAGGCACGTGTT
The DNA here is from genome assembly GCA_021605145.1 of Aegilops bicornis. Classification (NCBI taxonomy): domain Eukaryota; kingdom Viridiplantae; phylum Streptophyta; class Magnoliopsida; order Poales; family Poaceae; genus Aegilops; species Aegilops bicornis. The sequence continues at coordinate 335,022,035 of CM038672.1, read as the reverse complement.
GGGCCTCCAAGCGTAGAGTTATGTAGGACGGTAGCAATTTTCCTTCAAGTGGATGACCTAAGGTTTATCAATCCATGAGAAGCGTAGGATGAAGATGGTCTCTCTCAAACAACCCTGCAACCAAATACAAGAAATCTCTTGTGTCCCCAACACACCCAATACAATGGAAAATTGTGTAGGTGCACTAGTTCGGCGAAGAGATGGTAATAAAAGTGTAATATGGATGGTATAAATATATTTTTATAATCTGAATAAATAAAAACAGCAAGATATCAATTGATAAAACCGAGCACAAATGGTATTGCAATGTTTGAAAATGAGGCCTAGGGTCCGTACTTTCACTAGTGCAATCTCTCAACGATGCTAGTATAATTGGATCATATAACCATCCCTCAAAGTGTGATGAAGAATCACTCCAAAGTTCCTATCTAGCGGACAACATAAGAAGAAATATTTGTAGGGTACGAAACCACCTCGAAGCTATTATTTCCGATCGATCTATCCAAGAGTTCGTATTAAAATAACATCAAATAATTTCAGATTCATAATACTCAATCCAACACAAAGAACCTCAAAGATTGCCCCAAGATATCTACCCGAGAAACAAAGATAAGAACGTGCATCAACCCCTATGCGTAGATCACCCCAATGTCACCTCGGGAATCCGCGAGTTGAGTGCCAAAACATATATCGAGTGAACCGATACGATACCCCATTGTCACCACGAGTATTCATACGCAAGACATATAACAAGTGCTCTCAAATCCATAAAAGTATTCAATCCGATAAATGAAATCTCAAAGGGAATACTCAATTCATCACAACAACATAGAGAGGGGAAAACACCGTATGATCCGAATATATTAACAAAGCCCGCGATACATCAAGATCGTGACATCTCAAGAACACAAGAGAGAGAGAGAGAGAGAGAGAGAGAGATTAAACACATAGCTACTGGTACAAACCCTTAGCCCTGACGGTGGACTATTCCCACCTCATCATGGTGGTCGTCGGGATGATGGAGATGGCTACAAGTGATGATTCCCCCCTCCGGCAGGGTGCCGGAATGGGGTGTAGATTGGTTTCTCATGGCTACAGAGCCTTGCGGTGGCGGAACTTCTGATCTAGGGTAACCCCGAGGGTTTTCGGAATATTTGGTAATTTATAGGGCAAAGAGGGGGTGCAGGAAGCCACCGAGGTGGGCACAACCCACCTGGGCGTGCTTGGGCCCCCAGGAGCGCCCTGGTGGGTTGTGCCCCCCTCGGGGCACCCCCAGGTGTTTCTATGGCCCACTGGATGTCTTTTGGTCCATAAAAAATCCACATAAAGTTTCGCAAAGTTTGGACTCCGTTTGATATTGATTTCCTGCAATGTAAAAAACAAGCGAAAAACAGCAACTGGCACTGGGCACTGGGTCAATAGGTTAGTCCCAAAAAATGATATAAAGTTGGTATAAAATGATTGTAAAACATCTAAGAATGATAATATAACAACATGAATACTTCATAAATTATAGATACGTTGGAGACGTGTCAGCATCCCCAAGCTTAATTCCTACTCGTCCTCGAGTTGGCAAATGATAAAAGAAATAATTTATGAAGTGTGAATGCTAGAAAAGTGCATAAGTTAGATCAATGATAGTTTCAATCACTTCTCCTAGCATCATAACATCAATTCTTTCTTATAAAAATTCTCATGTTAAAGTAGCAACCAATTCACATGTTAAGGTTCAAACAATGAATTCTATTGAAACTCAACAACCTATGTTGTGAGTCACCAAGCAATTGCAATCCAACTTATTCATCAGTGTCTAAGCAAGAGCTCCAGATACTCAACCATCATATAGTCTTCTATGATTGCTAACACTCACCTCATACACTCTAGCAAAACGTTTCAACCGGGCACATAGAAAGATAGGGGCTTATAATTTCGCCTCCCAACGTATTCACCTCAAGGGTGATGTCAACAATAATAACTCATGCTACCCATATTCAACATGATGCTTGCCAAAAGAGAAAAATAAAAAGGAATAGAGAGAAAAACTTTGACTCATGCATAAAAGTAAATACATAAAAGTAAAAGATAGGCCCTTCGCAGAGGGAATTAGAGGTTGCCCTTCGCTCAACCCCTTAGTGAAGGGAACGCCACGTTAGATTGCCCCTTATGATAGCTACCTTTATTATGCAGTCTGTCGCTTTTATTCTTTGCCATAACAAGTTCGTACAATGCTCAATTTTCTCTTACACTAAATGATCTAACACTTTTAGAAGCAATTTTTATTGCCTTATTGCACCGATGACAGCTTACTTGAAGGATCTTATTCAATCCTTAGGTAGGTATGGTGGACTCTTGAAAATAAGATTTGGGTTTAAGGGTTTTTGGATGCACAAGTAGTATCTCTACTTGGTGCGGACTTTTTGGCTAGCAAAGCTGGGGGGGCAAGCACCACATGTTGAAGGATCTATGACAATATAACTTCTATGTGAATATGAACAAACATAAATAATTACGTTGTCTTCCTTGTCCAACATCAACAAATTGGTATGTGCATCTCTTTGACTAATATAACCTGCCATTGACTATGATCTACAATATGAGAAAGAGACCCGGGGGCCGTAGGTTTCACTAGTTGCTTCTCTCGAGAAAAATAGCAAACGGTGGATACACAAATTACTATTGGGAAATTGATAGAACATTATATAGGCATCACGTCCAAGATTAGTAGACTGACTCCTACCTGCATCTACTACTATTACTCCACATATCGACCGCTATCCACCATGCATATAGTGTATTAAGTTAATGGAGAAACGGAGTAATGCAATAAGAATGGTGACATGATGTAGACAAGATCTATCTATGTAGAGATAGACCCCATTTTTTTATCCTTAGTAGCAACGATACATATGTGTCGGTTCCCCTTCTGTCACTGGGATCAAGCACCGTAAGATCGATCCCACTACAAAGCACCTCTTCCCATAGCAAGATAAATAGATCAAGTTGTCCAAACAAAACCCAAATATCGGAGAAGAAATATGAGGCTATAAGCAATCATGCATATAAGAGATCAAAGAAACTCAAATATATTTCATGGATATAAAAAGATAGATCTGATCATAAACTCAAAGTTCATCAGATGCCAACAAACACACCACAAAAAGATTTACATCATATGGATCTCCAAGAGACCATTGTATTCAGAATTCAGCGAGAGAGACGAAGCCATCTAGCTACTAACTACGGACCCGAAGGTCTACAAAGAACTACTCACGCATCATTAGAGAGGCACCAATGGAAGTAATGAACCCCTCCATGATGGTGTCTAGATTGGATCTGGTTCTGGACTCTACGACAGCTGGAATTGATTTTCGTCGACTCTCCTAGGGTTTCTGGAATATTTGGGTATTTATAAAGCAAAGAGGCGGTCCTGGGGGCACCCGAGGTGGGCACAACCCACCAGGGCACTCCTGGGCCTCCTGGCGCGCCCTGGTGGGTTGTGCTCCCCTCGGAGCATGCCCCAGGCGCAGCCTTGGCCCATTAGGTGTCTTCTGGTCCAAAAAAATTCGGTGTGAAGTTTCGTTACATTTGGACTCCATTTGCTATTGATTTCCTGCGATGTAAAAAACATGCAGAACACAACAACTGGCACTTGGCACTATGTCAATAGGTTAGTACCAAAAAATGATATTAAATGAATATAAAACATCCAAGATTGATAATATAACAACATGGAACAATAAAAAATTAGAGATACGTTAGAGACATATCAATGATCATGTTTTGTAAGTTATCGGCAACTGGCAGGAGACTTATGGTTGTCTCTTTATTGTATGAAATGCAAATGCCATGTAATTGTTTTACTTTATCACTATGCGTTAGCGATAGTTATAGAAGAAATAGTCGAGCCGGTGACGATGGAGATCATGACGATGCTTTGGAGATGGAGATCAAAAGCATGAGATGATGATGGCCATATCATGTCACATATTTTGATTGCATGTGATGTTTATATTTCTTGCATCTTATTTTGCTTAGTACGGCGACAACATTATAAGATGATCCCTTCACTAAATTTAAATATATAAGTGTTCTCCCTGAGTATGCACCGTTGCGGAAGTTCATCGTTTCGAGACACCACGTGATGATTGGGTGTGATAGAATCTACGTTCACATAAAACGGGTGTAAGACAGTTTTGCACATGCAGAATACTTGGGTTAAACTTGACGAGCCTAGCATGTTCAGACATGGCCGCGGAACACTGGTGACCGAAAGTTCAAACGTGAGTCATATAGTAGATATGATCAACATATAGATGTTCACCATTGATGACTACCCCATCTCACATGATGATCACACATGGGTTAGTTGATTTGTATCATGTTTATTTAAGTGGGAGTTATTAAGTAATTTGATTAATTGAACATAATTTATCATGAACTTAGTCTTAATAGTTTTTGCATATCTATGTTGTAGATCAATAGCTCACGATTTAGCTCCCTTAATTTTGATATGCTCCTAGAGAAAAATAAGTTGAAAGATGATAGTAGCAATGATGCGGACTAGGTCCGTGATTTGAGGATTATCCTCATTGCTGCACAGAAGAATTATGTCCTTGACGCACCGCTAGGTGACAGACCTTTTGCAGGAGCAGATGCAGACGTTATGAACGTTTGGAAAGCTCGAAATGATGAGTACTAAATAGTTTAGTGCGTCATGCTTTACGGATTAGAACCGGGCCTTCAAAAACGTTTTGAACGCCACAGAGCATATGAGATGTTCCAAGAGCTGAAATTGGTATTTCAGATTCATGCCCGTGTCAAGAGGTATGAGACCTCTGAGAAGTTCTTTGCCTACAAGATGGAGGAGAATAGCTCAGCGAGTGAGCATGTGTTTAGAAAGTATGGGTACTACAATCACTTGAATCAAGTGGGAGTTAATCTTCCAGATAAGATAATAATTGACAGATTTCTCTAGTCACTATCACCAAGCTACTATAACTTCTTGATGAACCATAATAAGCAAGGGATGACGAAAACGATTCCTGAGCACTTCACGATGATGAAATCAGGTAGAAATCAAGAAAGATTATCAAGTGTTGATGGTTAACAAGACCACTAGTTTCAAGAAAAAGGGAAAAGGGAAAGAAAGGGAACTTCAAGAAGAATGGCAAGCAAGTTACCACTCCCGCGAAGAAGCCCAAAACTGGACCCAAGCCTGAAACTAAGTGCTTCTGATGCACAGCAAATGGTCACTGGAAGCGGAAATGCCCCAAACATTTGGCGAATAAGAAGGATGACAAAGTGAACAAAGGTATATTTGATATACAGACTATTGATGTGTACCTTACTAGTGTTCGTAGAAGAAGCCCAAAACTAGACCCAAGCCTGAAACTAAGTGCTTCTGATGCACAGCAAATGGTCACTGGAAGCGGAAATGCCCCAAACATTTGGCGAATAAGAAGGATGACAAAGTGAACAAAGGTATATTTGATATACAGATTATTGATGTGTACCTTACTAGTGTTCGTAGTAGCCCTGGGTATTTGATACTAGTTTAGTTGCTAAGATTTGTCACTCAAAAAAGGAGTTGCAGAATGAACAGAGACTAGTTAATGGCGAGGTGACGATGCATGTTGGAAGTAATTTCAAGGTTGATAAGAGCACCATCGCACACTCCCTCTACCTTCGGGATTAGTGTTGAACCTAAATAAATGTTACTTGGTGTTTGCATTCAGCATGAATATGATTGTATCATGTTTATTGCAATATGGTTATTCATTGAAGTCAGATAATAATTGTTGTTCTGTTTACATGAATAAAACCTTCTATGGTCATACACCCAATGTAATGGTTTATTGAATCTCGATCGTAAATGATACACATATTCATAATATTGATGCCAAAAGATGCAAAGTTGATAATGGTAGTGCAACATGCTTGTGGCCCTGCCGTTTAGGTCATATTGGTGTAAGGCGCATGAAGAAACAACATGCGGATGGACTTTTGGAATCACTTGATTATGAATCATTTGATACTTGTGAACCATGCCTCATGGGTAAGATGACTAAAACTCCGTTCTCCGGAACAATGGTGGTGCGACGATTAAGAGCAGCGTTGTGTGGGACAAAGGTGATGAGCAGATCCTCATCCTCAAGCTCAATTGGGGTATTGACAGCAGAATCACGGATGAAAGAATCCACAAAACCGAAAACACCAATACCAAAGGGATGGTCACTAGATTCAGTGGTGAAAAGCTGAAGTTGATGGAGCAGACCTTCCACAGTGTTTCTTATGGCTACCGGGCGATGGAGTGGGACATCCTGACTAGCTTCAGCAATTGACAGAAAGTCATGGTTGAGGGGTGGTATCGGGTGGACTACCATGCCGCTGCGGACTAGTCGATCAGCTGGTCCAGGCTCAATGGCGAAGCCCGGAGGGAGGAAGGGGACAAGATTCAGGGGATAGTTCGCCATTCCGCATAGTGGGCGGCGGGGGTGGTGCATCAATGGTGGACTGTGGTGGGACCGTATGGGGAGACGAGATGGAAGGCGCAGCGTCGGGGGTAAAGCTGAAAACTATTGATTTTTTGGGCACCCACTTCCATTTCAACTCTGTCCGGTGTTTGAAGCAAGATCTTGCCACGTGCCCATAGAAGCCATAGGCAGAGTATCTAATGATGCTCCTGGTATTTGCATTTTTGGCATGATTTAAGGAAATTGGGTCGTTGAAATGATTCCCAATCACCCCTGATTCAGTACTATCTTGAGATTTTGACTTTCCATACTTGGTATAGTCAATGGCTTTGTGTCCCAGAGCAGAGCAATTAAGGCAAATAACATGTGCTTGGCATGAGTCTTTGGGCGGCCCCATTGTAAACATTTAGCGCATAGCACAACCCAATTAGCAGATAAGGTGGAGATTTCTGATTCCTCATATTGGGCTTCGGCTAGATCCGCCATATGCCGGGCCCCAAGAGCAGGGGGGCATTTTTCATGAGGGGCATATTTGAAGGCCGAAGTAAGAAATCACTGAGGTTGCGATGGGTAATGAGCATCAATTAAGCAGCAAAAGAACCCAAATTTAATATGGCTGGGTAGCTGAGATTCCTTCTGGGTTGCTTGCCGCATGAATTTCTCCAAAAGATTAGCAGTATTAATAGCTTTCTCCTGACTTGAATGCTGCTACAATACAGGGCGCGATAATACCGAATTATTTGAAATTTGAACACCATAATTGCCGTCATGAACGGAGTTCAAACGAGATAAAGAATGAGCATGCTAAGTAGAAGCCTCATGAGCATGTTGGTTTGAAAAGGATTTGTGCCCAATATGAGTCAGCATCAACGTGCCTCGGGGCAATTTGGATGAATGGAGATCTTCTTTGTTGCCAATTTTCAAAAAATCCAGAGATGAGGTGATGGCAATAGGGCTCCGACCAGCAATGTCATTTAGTTCTTCATCCACATGCCAATGGAGTTCAGAGGTTGGAGCAGGGAAAAACTTCCATTAAAGAGATGAAAATGACAAACAAAATCCAACCATATTCGGTCTCTAAGGCCATGTATGAAATGTCCCACTTCATTATTAGCCATAGAAAACCGAAATGCACGAAAATGGATTTGAAGCACCTTAAAACTAGAGCTGATTCCACCAATACAACATTGCAGTGCAATACTCACTGAATCCACCGAGAGAGGAAAAGAGGCCTAAGAGAAAGTAACCACCAAAAAGAATTCCTTGGTATCTCGGGAGGGGGGAAATGGACAGTTGATCCAATCCTTCTTCTCACCTCTTCGGCCAGGGCTATGCCCGGTGCAAAATCCCAATGGAGGAGCCCATCCATAGGCATCAGAGATCATCATGGCTAGGTGGTCAAGGGGAGGGAGGGGAGAGGGGAGAGGGGGAGCCATCCATAGCAAGCAAGGATAATGGTGACAAACTAAAAAGCAAAACAAGGAAATACTCATATAATACAAGATGCTCCAAGCAAAACTCATGATATGTGACGAATAAAAATATAGCTCCAAGTAAAATTACTGATGGTCGTTAAACGAAAGAGGGGATGCCTTTCGGAGCATCCCCAAGCTTAGTTGCTTGGTTCTCCTTGAATATTAACTTGGGGTGCCATGGGCATCCCCAAGCTTAAGCTCTTTTCACTCCTTATTCCTTCATCCATCGCGATCTCACCCAAAACTTGAAAACTTCAATCACACAAAACTAAACAAAATCTTCGTGAGATCCGTTCGTATAATAAAAAATCACCACTTTAAGTACTGTTGCAAACACATTCATATTTTATTATTGCATTATACCTATTGTATTCCAACTTTACCAGGGCTTATACCCCCCGATACAATCCATAGATTCATCAAAATAAGCACACAATGCAACAAAAATAGAATCTGTCAAAAACAGAACAATTTATAGTAATCTGGACTTTGTCCATACTTCTGTAACTCCAAGAATTCTCAAAATTAGGGCAACGTAGGTAATTTGTACATAAATCTTGTGTAAAAAAATCAGAATTTTTCGTCGCTTCTCTGATTTTTAAAAATTCAGCTGTTGGACGCAAAATTTTCTATTTTTTGACAGGATCAAATCAACTATCACCCAACATGATCCTAAAGACTGAAGTATAATTTCATAATTATTGAAGAGCAGAAATGAAAAGAGAAAAATTATTTTATTCATTGGGTTGCCTCCCAACAAGCGCTATTGTTTTACGCCCCTAGCTAGGCATTGATGATTTTAATGATGCTCGCATGAAAGACAAGAATTGAAGCGCAAAGAGAGCATCATAAAGTGTGTGAAAATCACATTTTAGTATAACATACTTCCTATGCATAGGCGTTTTATAAGCAAACAAAATATCAAGACAAGAAATATCTAGCATATGCAAAGAAAGCATTGACAATGTCAACATAAGGATAGGAAATTTAGTAACATGAAAATTTCCACAACCATATTTTCCTCTTTCATAATAGTTACATGTAAGATCATAATCAAATTCAACAATATACCCTACTGCAGGATGCTGCTAACACGACACTACGATCATAGACCCTTCACGAAACTGTGTGCAATGCAATAATCGCAAACGGTGGTGTAAAAAACCAGTCAAAAAAGGTGCAAAGCGTTTCCGATGACGGATGCATCAAACACGGTTCAGATTTAAGTTGCGTGTGCGATGCAGGGCATACGATTTAGCTCAATTAACTGTTTGCGATGAGGAGGAACAAAAGAAACGAGCAGCCAGATGAACGTGTGTGCGATATACAACATACTGTTCACTCGGATGAACTATTTGTGATGAGGAGGAACAACAAAAACGGGCAGCTAGATAAAGGTGTGTGGGACTGAGGACGTAGGCTTCAGAAGGATTAACTATATGCGATTAGGAAACAGAACAGAAATGGTCAGCCAGATCAACGTGTCTGCGATGGCATACACTTCACACAGATGAACTGTTTGCGATTAGCCTCAACAAACAGAAACAGTTAGACAGATCAATGTGTATGTGCTAGACGGGCACATATTCTAATTAAAATAAGCATGCGCAATAACGAGCGCGCACGGTTCTTGGAACAAGACGTATGCTGACATTGCCTATTGCGGTGCACCCTATGATGCAAACGCCACGTACGCGGCCGAGAAAGCATGCCCATGTTACCCCTTCCGGGAATAGTGCCGCACTTAGAACCGTAAATAAATTTTGAGCCTGCGTCCCGTCACATTCCAATTTACTACCACGCTATATTTAATTGCAAACCTATACACACCGATCAAAACCTAAATGGTTTCCCACTTAGGAGCGTATTAGTACCCGGTTATAAATACTATTAGTCCAAGATGACTACACATTCCTCCTCAACTCCTCATCCACAAAAACAAACAAGTCATTCATCATCGTTCCCTTGAGTCTGCCATGGCCAGCGTGAGTTCTGGGTCGAGAGATTGCCACCAGGGAGAGGCGAGCATGGAAGCGGAAGCACGAGAGATGTCCCGCTTCGCCGCAAAAGCAGCCGACATGTCCCGCCGCGCGGCCGTAGAAGCACAGAGGTGCCGCAGCACCGCCGAAGCAGCACGGAGGTCCCGCTGCACCTTCAATGCAGCCGACTGGTTCGGCCGCACCACGGAAGCAGAAGAGATGTCCCGCCGTGCCGGGAATGCAGCAGAGATGTCCTCCCGCGGCACAGCGGCCTGGGAAAATCTCTCTCGGGCAGGTGAGGACTCTTACAGGCGCATGCATGCCATCGTCCTTAGCCAGATGGATCAGATCTCCGGCTGGGCGAGATTGTTGAATGACATGAAAGCCTCATTTGAACAGGCTATCAGCGTCATCCGGCAAATAAATGAGAGCATGCGAAGCTCCGGGCTGAGTGCGACCTGCTGAGGGCGAAGATCGTCGGAAGTGCGGAGCAGCAGGGGGAGACCACTGCCTTGTTGAAGAGGAGCGGCGTCATCATCGAGAAACTTATGGACGAGAATGCCATGCTGCGCACCAAGCGCCAAAGGCTTGTGGAGGAATCCGTGGATGCTTGATATGGTTGACGGCCAAAACAGCCAATATGATCTACATTAAGGGAAAGAAACATATTCACTCCCACATGATCATGCTAAAGTTATACAATATGAAAATTCAAGTCCTGACACATCTACTGATATTGATTTCATATTGTGAATGTTGGTATTTTTTTCTATAAGTTTTGTCAAACTTTACGAGGCTTGACTTTGGACAAATCTTATATGCGAACTAAAAAAGACTGGAGGGAGTACAACATGCTTAACAACAACCAAATATAGTCATTCATAGAGTTATTGCTAAAACTGGTATTGATGAAATTGAACTGCATAGTTCATACTAGCACATATAGAACATCACATTGTGAATAAGTGAAATAAACAACGCATACTACAAACAACCAAAGATGGCAATTGAAACTGGACGTATGCTAACTACAAACAACCGAACAACCAAAAAACATAGAAATAAACAAGGCTTAATGCAAACAACCAAATATAGCAATAAATACTGGACAGGTTCTCACTACAAAAGGGGTTCATGAAAACAAATCATGGGATTCCCCGTGAAGAGGCACATAAAAAAAACAAGGGTTTCCTCACTTGTCAAAGATGGGCTCCTCCTCGTGGTCGTTGTCGATAAGGTCTGACTTGGCAGCTAATGATCCTAACCCAGGTCCTTCAGAAATCACAAAAGGGGCTCCATGACGATGAAGATGGCATATTGTTCATCCGCAGGAGATTAGCGGTAGGGACATTCATGAGATCGACGGCTGTCGAACCCGAGGGGTTGGGGGTGGGAAACTTAACCTGTAACATAGCCCGCGTCAAGTCGTCCCTGTCGATGATCTTGATGTCGTAGCCGGCGTCCGTGAGATACCAGAATACTCCAGCCCGCTAATTGAAAGGCTACGGCTAGTAATCATCGTCAGCTTCCTCAGCGGCCACCTCGCCGATGTCAGGCGAAGAGGCCGTGGTAAAGCTATTTTGGGCCATTCGCTCCTCGAGCTCCCCGGGAAGCGTAGCCGGGCTTAGGCTGCGACGCTCTAGAGTGGGTAGCGCAGCGGCGGCGGGGGTGACATAGCTAGGGTTTTGAGCGAGGGAGGGGTGGTGTGTGTGTGTGTGAGCAGGGGATTTGGGGTGAGCGAAGGATTTGGGGTGTGTGTGGACGGGGTCCAAGGGGGTGTTTGAGGAAATGCCAGGGGTACTTAAAATTTTACTAGGCGGGAGTAAAATGGCGGGGCTACAGAAAATTTGGATCAAGGGATTGAATCAGAGCGGGGCTGGAGTAACAAACATTACACATGGTTAAAAGATAATAATCGTGTGCTATCAAATAGAAAAACGCTCCAGCCGAGTAGATATTTTCAAGATTGTGAGGGATGCAGGCAGGAGTAAAATGCCGGGGCTACTGAAAATTTGGATCAACTGATTGAAACATAGTGAGAGTAACAGACATTGCACACGGTCCACACATGCTAATCTTGTGCTATCAAACAGAAAAACCCTCTAGGCGGTTAGTTATTTTTGAGATTGCGAGGGAGTAGATATTTTCGACAGCGGGAGGGAAGCCTCATGGAGCCCAATCTACTATGATGATGTGGGTGATAGGGTCAGGGGCGCGGCACAGGGTAGTCCTAGGGAACCGTGTCTATTGTGAACCCGATCATAGACGGTTACTACGTCTGACTTGTCTGTTGTTTATAAATTTGGCAAGAATACGCCGGAAAGGGTCAGAACACGAACAAACTTGCATGTGGACCAAATATATGTATGAAAACGGTGTTTTGATGTTCAAATACCCAATGCACAACTTTGATGTGGCACCTGTCGCACAAAGCGCACGTTATTATTGCTAGCCCCCTCCCCCGCAAAGACACACACACACACACACACACACACACACACTTCATGTTGGCAGGAAGGGAATCCTAGCTCGCATGCCCCAAAATAGCTAGGTCTGACATCTCACCCTACCGTAACACAAAACCAAAGGAGTACATCATGGTCAACCCCCCCCCCTTTGCTTTCGGTCAAATGTGGACCGTGTGTGGGCCCACAGATGGCTGCTTTTGGAGCCAGATGGGCGAGACCACATACGAACCACATCTACGGGTGGCCCGATATGTGTGTGTACCACATACGAACCACACCTACGGGTGGCCCGATATGTGTGTGTGTGTGTGTGTTTGTTTGTTTGTGTGTGTGAATGGTGTGGTGTGATATGTGAATGGTGTGGTGTGATATTTAAATAACCAAATCACAAATTTGATGTGGCACATGTGCATCGAAAATTAACCGAACAACCCCGACTCCACGGAGGTTCATCTAGTGCGAAGTAGTACTGTGCCCTGCCCCGCCCCCCCCCCCCCACACACACACACACTTTGAGTCGGTGGGAGGGGCATCTCACCAAGGTGTATTGTAACACTGACCAAGAAGAATCACCACCTTGGTCCTATAACCTCTCTCGTTGTTGGGTCAAAGTCATGGATGACCACACGGGGCCCCACAAATAGTCTAGCTTGTCGCTGATAACCACGTAATGGAGTGCCTTAAGACATCCACTGCGTGCATGCGGCCCAAACATATGTATGATGTGGTATGTGGTGTTTGAATATACCCAATGCACAACTCCAATGTGGCATCGTGCTTTTGGAACCGGAAAATCCCCACACTGAGCGAGGGATTCATGCTTATGCATTCCCTCAAACTTAGGTCTGGAATATCACCATGATCGACGTACGACTATACGGTAACGCCGAACCAAGAAAAGAAGAATACAACCTGGTAACCTCTCTCGTTGTTGGTTGAAGTGATGGGCGTCCATGCAGGCCCATGAATATATAGGTCGTCGATGATTACCAAGCGAGGGAGAGTGTCCAAAGACAACCACTTCATGCATGTGCCCCAAACATATGTATGGACATGCGTGATGCATGCATAGGTTTGAATACCAAAAGCATAACATTTTGATGTTGCGCATGCATAGGTAAAAAATCGCATAGTCCCCACACAGAGAGAGTTTCATGACGCGTCGCGTGCTCGCCCCCCCACCCCCACGTCAATCCGGTGGGAGGGATTCATGCGTACTAATGCGCACAAAGTATATTATGTTATCTCACATCATGACATGCATGTACCGTACCGTACAAGACGAACCAAAATCTAATGCCCTCCTAACTATAAGTCAAATTAACCTCTATCCTTGTCGGTCAAAGTGATTGACCAAGCGGGCACACACAGATGGACGAAGCATCTCGCTGATAACCCCATGAGTGAGTGCTAGAGGAAAACTGTAATGCCCAGATAATTAAGCTATAGCAATCCCCTGTTAATGATGCCATGTCATCACTTTTATTGTTTCTAGAAATCACTTTGATTCAAACCGGTTCAAATTCAATTTAAATTAAAGTCAAACAATTAAAGTTTTCAAAAGTCAAAACTAAAATGTTCGAATTGTGGCAATTAATCATTTGTTAATATTGGTGGTGAACCAACATTTTTATAAAATATTTAAGTGCCCTAAAATAAATAAAACAGTTGCTAAAACAATTATTAAATGATTTTAAATAATAAACAAATACAAACCTATTTTATTAAAGTGCCAAATTATTTGTGGTAGTGGCTTAACTAATAATACAAAATTAGGTGCTTGTGTTGCATTTTGTAAAACTAAAAATAAAATAACACTAAAAAGAAAATAGAAATTATTTAAAGAAAATAAAAAAGGCAAAATAACAAAATTGGAAAAGGCCCCTGCCCCCCGGACCTTGGCCCAGCCGAGCCAGCCGACCCAGCCAGCCCAACCCCACTCCCTTGGTCGTCTTCCACTGCTCGACCGACCGTGCACTGTGGCTACCCCCGACCACCTCGTCAGCGGCACTGACGAGGGGATAAGGGAGCCAGCTCCGTGCCTCCTTGGGCTCCCCTGCCACTCGCCCCTGCCAGCCCACTCGCCCTCTCCTCCTTCCTCTCCCTCCCACACTCTCCCCCCAGATCCGCCGCAACCGCAACCGCTATCGCGTGAACACCGGCACCCACGCGCCCCCCGAGCTCCCCGCGCTCTACGAGCGTGTCCTCTAGGTGCGTCGCCGTCCTTTGCTTCGACTTTGGCCGCTGGAACCAGCCGAATGTGGCCGCGCCCTTGGGAACGACCTCGACCACGCCTTCGCTTGCCGGAGCTGCGTCGAACTGCTCCGTCACCCTCCTGCACTACTAAACTCTCGCCGGCCTTATTGAGCCGCCTGGTGAGCGCACCGTCCAGCCCCTCTCCCCTCTTTCCTCCTCGTAAGCCGTAGCCAACCTCGTCGTGGAGTCGTGCCCCTGCTCGCCCGGCCACGCTACCGCACGCGCTGACCGCGTCCAAGGCCGCCCCGCACATGCCCGTCCGAACTCACCGAACATGCCCGCGCACCCCGGCCGCGCCCGCAGCCCCATGCTTGCCTGCAGCCGCTCGCCGCTACCGCCTTAAGTCGCGTGCCCCGCTCGCTGCTGTCCTCGGCTATGGCTGTGATACGTCTCTGATGTCGCTCGAAGCTATGTCGGTATTTCCCCAAAGAGGAAGGGATGATGCAGCACAACGGCGGTAGGTACTTCCCTCAGATATGAAACCAAGGTTATCGAGCCAGTAGGAGAACCAAGCAACACAACGTAAACAGCCCCTGCACACAGATAACAAATCCTCGCAACCCGACGTGTTAAAGGGGTTGTCAATCCCTTTTGGGGTACGGCGCCTCAAGATAGGCAAACAGAACTGAGATAATTTTGTAGTAAATTGATAGGTAGATCACAAATAAAATAAATAGAAATAAAATGCAGCAAGGTATTTTTGGTTTCATAGATCTAAAAATAAATGCAAGAGAAAAGTAGATCCCAAAGGCGAATATATGAGAAGAAAAACCCGGGGACCATAGGTTTCACTAGTGGCTTCTCTCAATAAAAATAGCAAATGGTGGGTGAACAAATTACTGCTGGGCAATTGACAGAACTTCAAATAATTATGACGATATCCAGGCAATGATCATTATATAGGCATCACGTCAAAGATTAGTAGACCGACTCCTGCCTGCATCTACTACTATTACTCCACACATCGACTGCTATCCAGCATGCATCTAGTGTATCAAGTTCATGAAGAAACGAAGTAATGCAATAAGAACGATGACATGATGTAGACAAGATCTATTTATGTAGAGATAGTGTCGGTGTACTAGAGTAGGGGTACCCTAGTATCCCGAACTTGTGCATGGGCAGTTGCAGCCCTCCGCGGCAAGGCTTACCGGGTGACCGCCAAGGTCCTCCATGGTTCCTTTGGAGCCACTCAAGAACAAAGTATTCAAGTCAGGGAGGCAAGGCCCTGGCAAGAGGAGCTTGCCGGGAAGGCCACCCCAGGCACTTACAAGACAAGGCCCCGGCAAGAGGAGCTTGCCGGGAAGGCCCGGTGAGCGACAAGCTTCCGGGCGTGACAAGATAACAACCGCGGCAAGGCGCTTGCCGCGGCAGACCACCCCTCTGTAGCTACGCCCAAAGGCATCCACTAACGTGTCGCCTGGGCCTTTCAGCGCCAGCGTGGCGAGAGGTCATCGCAGCCAGCGGTGCGAGGTGTGGCAAGCAGCGACAAGTTTGCCATCGTGGCGAACGGTGGCGCCCGACGGTCCCTCGTTGCACCGTTAGGGCGACAAGATGGGCATTTAATGCCTTTGTCCCCTGCCGTCGTGGTTAGGTATATTACATCGCATAATCGTACAAGTAGGTGTACCAACCACTGTTTTTCCATTTGTACCCCCATCTACGTTGCCACCTGTCGGAGCCCCTTGTGCATATAAAAGGAGGCCCATGCGCAACGTAGAGGAGGATTCGAACACTCTCACGCTAGGTCTCGTTAGCAGCTGGAGTATATCAGAGCTCTCGGCCCCTAGCAAGAACACAATACAAATCATACAAGCAGCAGAGGAGTATTATCTCCGGAGAGCTCAAACTGGGTAAACCTCTCGCGTGCTTCGCCTCGATCTGCTCTTCAGGCGGCCTCCGCTCCCCCGGGCCGAACCGAAAGGGGCCCTCCGCCAGCCCCATAGGTGTTCGTGGGCCGATCAGCCTGCCCCGACATCTTTGGCGCGCCAGTAGGGGCGTCGAGGTTGTGTGAACCTGATCCGCGCCCACGCAAGCTAGATCTTCATCACCTTCGTCAACATGCCACCGAAGAAGAAGGCTTCGGCGGCAGAAGCCCCGTCCGCGTCGAACCCACCGCCACCGGAGCAAACAAGTGGTGGGGTAGACGCCGGCGGAAGAATGGACGGCGACGGGGGTGCTCATGGTGCTGCCAAGTCCAAGGACAAGGCTGCACAGACCTCGGCGTCCGTACATGCACCACGCCCGTCTCAGGAGGCGCGGGACCGACAGCGTCATGGCATTCACAATGCCATACGCTTGTTGGACCAAGATCGAGCCGAGGATCCCGGACATTCAAGACCAGCATGCACGCCAACATGTCAAGCGCTGAAGCGAGGCATCGGTCGCTCGGCGGGATATCGCTCCTTCTAACATAGTTAGAAGTCCGAGCATATCCCGCCTCGCGCCGCTCGCCAGCCACCCACCACTCCAGCAGGCTCGCAAGAGCTCAATCGCTCTGGATTACCCTCCAACGGCCGACAAGGTCGACGAGTGGAGGGCCACCATACGTAGTCTCATTGATTCGCCAACGGCGACGCCTCCGCCGCAATCGAGTGCATTGCCGCCGCTGCAAGATCGCTAAACACGAGCCGGTGGCGGCGAGACCGGTGGGGTGCAACCACCATGCACTCTCCGCCCGAAGGCCAAGATCGCCGACTACCGAATCCACCTCGATAGCGACTCCATCGCGGCCATCAGATCCACGAGCTCATCGCGATCAGCGCCAAGTGCTACACGATCGACAAAGAAGAGGACGCCGAACTCGTGATCGAGCGCCCGAAGAGAAGCGCGACGTCAATCCGACAAGCGGCCGGGCCCTCTGTTGACATGCACGCCGCTTAGAGGAACCAGCGACTTGCCGTGACGCTGTAGGTTGCCCTGCGTTCACTCGTGAGCTGCGGCAAGTCCAAAGGCCCAAAGAAGAAAAACATCAAGCCAAATGTACCGGAGAAGTACGACGGCAAGACGCATCCGTCAGAGTTCCTCAGCATCTACACCATCGCGGTGCAAGCTGCCGGGGGCGAGATGACAAGATCCTTGCCAACTACTTCGCGCTGGTGCTCAAGCCCAATGTCAGATCCTGGCTCATGCACTTGCCGGACAACTCCATATCTTCTGGGGCAGATCTATGCCATCAGTTTGTCGGTGCCTTTACAGCGCCACAAGCCCCATGGCTAAGAAAGCGACCTTCATCTGCCGCCTGAAGGAAGGAGAGCCCTCGCAAGTATATTCAAAGATTCAGCTGCAGTAAAGACAACATCCCAGACGTCCACCCTGCCGCGGTAATCAGCGCGTTCCATCAAAACGTGCGAAACCGCAGGATGCGGGAGGAGATGGCGATGTGCAAGATCAGAGACGTCAGTGAGCTATACGCCCTGGCCGACAAGTGTGCACGTGCTGAGGAGGGTAGGAGAATCCCCAGAGAGAATACCGAGGCAGGAGGATCTGACAGTGAAGAAACCGCCCCGGCAAAGAAGAGCCGGCGGCGGGGCAACAGGAAAAAGAAAGGCAGAGATGTGCTAGTTGTTGAGCAGTCCGGCAACGGAGGTGGCGACAAGAACGCCAAGGCTGGTAGCTCCGGCAAGGATGTTGCCGCTGGCGCCAACCACCAGTCTATGGCGGCCGCCGACAAGCAGGACGGCTCCGGCAAGCAGTACTGCAAGATCCACCGCACTAAGGGCCATGACCTCCAGAGCTGCAAGAAGGTAGAGCAGCTTGTCGAGTAGCAGAAAGATGAATACGAGCGACGCGACAAGGAGAAGGCCCAGGAAGGTGCCGGAGGAGCCAAGAAGAAACGCCCCGGCCGGGAGGGCGCCGTGGCAAGGCCAAGCAATGGCAAGGAGACAGACCTCCCGCTGCCGCGACAAGGATGACGCATTTACGACGACGATGAAGACATGGATGATGACGAGGCCGATGAGGAGGAGTTCCAGAAAGCCACAGAGGTCCTGTGCGTTGACAGCGACGCTTCTCTGCGCACCTCCCACCGCCAGCTCAAGTAGTGGATGCGGGAGGTCAATGCAGCAGAACCATCCATCAAGTCACGCAAGCCTCTGAAATGGTCCAGCACGCCTATCATCTTTGACATTGAGGACCACCCGATCGCTGCGGCGGTCGGGTGCTTGCCGATGTTGGTTTCACCAACTATCCGCAACCTCAAGGTCACCAAGATGCTAGTTGACGGCGGGCCGGCTTGAATCTGATCTCCTCCGCGGTGCTCCGTAAACTCCAGATCCTCGATGGCAAGCTCAAGACACCGCACTTTTCAAGGAATTAATCCAGGAAGGAGCAAGTCAAGGGAAAGATCACGCTGCCGGTAACATTTGGCAGCGAAGTTGAACTTCAGGATCGAGAGGGTCACTTTTGACGTTGCTGATTTTCCATTGCCTTACAATGGGATACTTGGCCGCCCAAAGACTCGCCAAATTCATGGCGGCCTCTCACTATGCCTACAACATGTCAAGATGCCAGGCCCGATAAGCGTCATCTCCGCCTCGGCGACAAGAAGGATGCTCTTATCTGTGCCAACAAGATCTACCGGGAAGCAGCAGCCGCGACAGATTGCAAGCCACTTGCCGCTGAAGCTCCCGGGGGGAAGAAGAAGACCAAGTCCGGCAAGAGCTCTGATGCCCACTCCGGCAAGCGCACCTCTTCGGAGTGATGCGCTACCGTCGAGGACGCACCATCGAGCTCCACCGCAAGTATAAGAAGACGGCGACAGCTCCACCAGAGACCAAGAAGGTGTCCGCCAAGGAGGACGGCACCGGTGGTACCTTCACCATCGCCTCTCTCGACCCTAAATAGGAAGGCGCGCCGTTGCTTTTCCTCGGGCGAAATTCGGCGTGTTTGCGTGGCAACCGTCGACATCCCCGTGTTCCTGTGAAAGTAATTGAGCACCGCCTTGCCGCTTGTCCTCATGCGCGCGCCCGTCAGCGTAAAGTCGAAGCAAGCAAAGGAGCGTCAAGAGTTCATCGCGAAGAAATCAAGAACCGGAAGCAAAGCAGGCCTTGTCAGAGGAGTGCTCCATCCTACGTGGTTGGCCAATCCTGTAGTTGTACGCAAGGCTAACGGGAAATGGAGGCTTTGTATCGACTTTACAGATGTCAATAAAGCTTGTCCCAAAGATCCATTTCCCTTGCCGCGTATCGACCAGATTGTTGACTCCACGGCCGGATGTGATTTGCTTTCATTTTTGGATGCATATTCAGGATATCATCAGATCTTCATGGCAGAAGAGGATGAGGAGAAGACCACATTCATCACCCCATGTGGCACATACTGCTTTGTGCGGATGCCCTTCGGGTTAAATAATGCTGGTTCAACGTTTGCAAGAGTAGTTCATGATGCTTTTGAGCCGCAAATGCACAGAAATGTGGAAGCATACATGGATGACATAGTGGTCAAAAGCAAGGACAAGGCGATCCTGGTTCAAGATTTAGATGAAACCTTTGCAAATCTGCGCAAGATCAACCTCAAGCTCAACCCCGAGAAGTGCGTGTTTTGGAGTCCCTTCCGCAAGCTTCTCGGGTTCTTTGTGTCTCAACGGGAATTGAAGCCAATCCCGACAAGATCAAGGCCATTGAGCAGATTGAAGCACCAAAGCGCCAAGGATGTACGAAGACTTGCCGGTTGCGTAGCTGCTCTCAGCAGGTTTATCTCTAGATCTGCTGATAGCTACTCGCCGCTTTTTCAAAATTTTGAAAAAAGGCAGGTCCGATGCAATGGACTCCGGAAGCGGTAGGCTGCGCCAAGCAGACTTGAAGAGATACTGTCCTCCACTCCAACACTTGTCGCACCTAGGCCACAAGAGAAGTTGTCGCTATATATAGCAGCAACCAATCAAGTGGTTAGTGCTGCGTTAGTAGCGGAGAGGGAGGCCGATGATGAGCTAGCAACCATGGCGCATACATCCAATGACAAGGTGGGGCTTCACGGCAAGCTCGTCCCGACAAGGACGAATCTGCAGACGCATGACAAGATGCGAAAAGGATGGTGCAGCGCCAGTTTACTTTGTCGGCCCCTTCAGAGGGGCTAGGTCAAGGTACTCTCGGTGTGCGTAAATTGCTTTTCGGCCTTCGCATGGCCTCGAAAGCTGCGCCATTACTTCCGTGCACATGAGATCACAGCTTGTCACTCGCTTTCCGAAGAGGATACAGCAAAATCCAGAGGCAACAGGCAGGATTGTCGAGTGGGCACTGGAACTGTCAAGCTTTGGCCTCAAGTTTGAGAGCACTTCAACTATCCAAAGCAGAGCATTGGCGGAGTTCATAGCAGAATGGACGCCAACACCAGATGAAGAAATTCCAGAGACGAGCATTCCCGTCAAGGAAACAAGCAAAGAGTGGCTGATGTACTTTGATGGTGCCTTTTCGCTGCAAGGCGCCGGTGCCGGCGTGCTACTTGTCGCACCCACCGAAGAACACCTCAAGTACGTGGTCCAGATGCACTTTCCCAAGGAGCAAGCAACAAACAATACTGCAGAGTATGGAGGTTTGCTTGCCGGTCTCAGGATCGCAGTAGACCTTGGGATCAAGAAGCTCATTGTCAGGGGTGACTCACAACTCGTTATCCGCCAAGTGAACAAGAATTATCAGAGTCCGTTGATGGAAGCTTATGGATGAAGTGAGGAAGCTAGAAGAGCACTTTGACGGCCCATGATGGAATATATTCCAAGAGCTCGTAACGACATTGTTGATGGCTCGTCAAAGTGCGCCGCACTTAAGCTACCCGTGGAACTGTGGATTTTCGTGCTCAAGCTGACTCAACCGCCTATAACACCGCCAACCGGACAGAGCAAGAAGAGGAAGTTGATCTCTGGTGACTACTTTCCGGCAGAGCTTCCCAAGCCGCCGCCACAAAGGTCCCCAAGATCGACACCAACAGAGCCGAGGGGCGCTGCCCGACAAGCCCTGTGGTTTGTTTCGTTGAAGCGGGCGCTCCCGACAAGTTTTTCTCCGGCAAGCTTGCCGGGAACGCTAAGCTCGGCTGAGCCGCAGGTCCTTGCCATGGAAGCCGATGTTCCCGCAGCAGCAGATGTGCCTTTAGTCCTTGTTGTCGAGCCGCAAGCTCCAGCATGGGCGCAGCAGATTGTCCATTTCCTTCAGACAGGAGAACTTCCCGAAAAACAAGAAGAAGCGGAAAGAGTAGCCCAGCAGTCAAGTATGTACCAGTTTGTCGACAGCACACTGTACAGAAGAAGACTCAACGGGGTGAAATTGAAGTGTATTCACCAGGAAGACGGACAAAAGCTGTTGGCAGAGATACATGGAGGCATATGTGGTCACCACATTGGCGCCAGAGCACTTGCCGGAAAGCGTTCCGGGAAGGTTTCTTTTGGCCGACAGCCCTCCAGGATGCAACTGCACAAGTAACCAAGTGTGAAGCGTGCCAGTTCCATTCCAGACAGATACACCAGCCGGCTCAAGCTCTCCAGACGATCCCTTTATCCTGGCCATTTTCGGTCTGGGGCTCGACATCCTCGGCCCCTTCCCCCGAGCTGTCGGGGGCTTTGAGTACTTGTACGTTGCCATCGACAAGTTCACAAAGTGGCCGGAAGTGGAAGCAGTGAGGAAGGTGACAGCACAGTCAGCAGTCAAGTTCTTCAGTACGTCCAAGATCTTGGCGCCAAGGTCTGCTTCGCTTCTCTTGCTCATCCGAGAAGCAACGGTCAAGCGGAGAGGGCAAATGCTGAAGTGCTGCGTGGGCTCAAGACCAGAACTGTCGATAGGCTGCACAAGTGCGGAAGAAACTGGATTGAGGAGCTGCCGGTGGTTCTTTGGTCGATCAGGACGACGCCAAATCGAGCCATCGCCGCACACCTTTCGCTCTAGTCTATGGAGCGAGGCAGTTCTCCCCACGGAACTCAGATAACGGATCGCCTCGAGTGCTCGCTATGATGAGGTTGAGCAAGAGCAGCTGCGACAAGATGACGCTACCGCTCCTTGAGGAGGATCGTGTTCAAGCCAGACGAGTTGCTCGGTACCAGAAGCTTTGGCGCCGCTACCATAGCCGCAAAGTCAATGCCGAAGTCTCGAGGAAGGCGACCTTGTTCTTCGGCGCTGCTCAGTCCGCCAAGAATTCCAACAAGTTGACGCCAAAGTGGGAAGGCCCTTATCGGGTGAAACGAGTCACTAGGCCTGGCGCCGTTCGCTTTGAGACCGAAGATGGTATTCCGTGAGCAACTCCTGGAATATTGAGCATCTTCGTAAGTTTTACTCAGAGGCGCGTTTGTCAAAACCTGTTCCGGCAACCACCTTTTGTACAAGTCTTGCCGCCGATGCATGTAATCCTTTGTACAAAGCCGGGCGCAGAACCCGTGCATCAAGAAGTTTAGCGTGTTTGCACACCTTGTCGATTTCATGCTTTTTCACTTCTATTTTGCATGCATTATCCGACACTTTGTGCAGCACCTCCCTCGGTAAGTAATAATGAGCCACAAGGCTCCATATCTTTATTTTCTCTTCTTTCTCTTTCTCAAAGAAAGGAAGGTTCCTCGCACACAAGTTTGCCGGGGAGAAAGGAGAAGATAATGGTGTAGACCAAGCGTCGCTCAAGGAAATCTAGCCTTACCGAAGCAAACGACGTAAAAGCTAAGTTGCCAAAGTTTGAGCAATCAGTTTTAAAATTTTTAAGTTATCTTCCTTGAACGACCGAACTTTGTATGGAAAACTCCGTATGCAGAGGAACCAATTCATAGCTAGTTGCGCCTTACTTTGTTTCGAGTCCGCTCAACAACTTAAGTGAGCTGCGACTAGTTGCGACAAGGTTGCTTGTCGGAAGCGGCACCGCCAAGAAGTCAGCCGACGTTCAAGACTCAGCGCCATGGCTCAGGTGCCCGCGTCGTCAAGTCCCCTAAAAGCGTAAGGCAAAAACATACAAAGGAAGGAATCAAGTAAAGGAAATAACATAGCAATTGATACTCAAAATAAAGTTATATTACAATATAGCTTGCCGCAGCTCTAATGGATTGTTCCTATGACATGACCAGCGGCGGCAAGAGAAAGAGAAAACGGGCGGCCTAATCTACGCGATCACCCTCAACCCTCTTGATTCCGCTCACCCTGTCCACAATGGGTGCGACAAGGGTCTTGAGCGCCTCCACATCAGCATCCGGCGGCAGGGACTTGAGGACGTTGGTGAGGTTGAGGCCTAGGTTGCGGAAGGCCACCTTCATCAGCACCTTTTGGGGG
This sequence comes from Aegilops bicornis, assembly GCA_021605145.1. Taxonomy (NCBI): domain Eukaryota; kingdom Viridiplantae; phylum Streptophyta; class Magnoliopsida; order Poales; family Poaceae; genus Aegilops; species Aegilops bicornis. The sequence goes on along the minus strand of CM038672.1, from coordinate 334,998,154 downwards.
GCTCGCGCGCAGATCTGGCGTGACTCCTCGGCCAGCTGTTTTGGGACCTCTTCCCGGAGTCGCTGGAGAGCCGTCACCACGCCCTTGAAGAACAAGCTGAGCTTGGCGCTGGGTTGGAGATGATCGCCTGAGGAGTATCCAAGATCCACCATCCCCGGCTCCATCAGCCTCCCGTGGATGGCTGCAGCAAGATCCACGAGACCCTCGGTCCAGTGCTCCACATTCTCCCACAAGGCACTCTAGGCGGCAACAACATTCGCCAAAAGCTCCTCGTCGGCCTTGATCTTCTCCTTCAAGGCCACCTCCCGCTCCTTGGCGCCGTCCAGCGTCTGAGTCAAAGTAGTCAGCTTCCACTCAAGATCTGCATTGGAGTCCCTGGCGGCGCTGAGCTCCTTGCTCCTCTCGGCGAGACGGCCCTGCAACTCGCCAAGAGTGTAGGCGTCCTTCTCGCGCTCGTGCTTGAGTGCGGCAAGCTCCTCGCCGCTCTTCTTGAGGCTGGCCTCCAATTGCGCCACCTTTGTCTCCAGCTCCTTCTTGGCGGCCGCGGCAGCGTCCTTTGCCTCCTTGAGAGCCCCGCCAAATGTTTCCTCGCGCATGGCGAGATCCTCCTCGTGGCTGTCCAGGTTGACCTTCCGCTGCGCCAGCTCGCTTTCCTGCGCAGACAGCTTCTTGGCGGCAAGCCGCTGTTCCTCCTCAGCTGCAGCCTTCTCGAGGATGAAGGCCGTGCGCTCCTCGGCGAGTTGCTCCCGCTCCTCCGCCAAGGACCGGAGAGCTTCCTGGTTGTGGCCCCAGAGCTCCTCCACGCGCTTCTTGATGTCTGCTCCCGCCTTGACAAAGCGCCCCGGGATGCCAGCTTAGCTTGTCGGGCGCGGTAGAGCGACAAGTAGCTTCCGCAGTTGCTCCTCCTCGTGCTCGCTGCTGCTTGGCGCGTCAACTAGCGTCAGCCCAGCGGAGGCGAGCAGCTCTTCATCGAAGGTTTCTCCTTCGGCCGGCGCCCTGGAGCTCGACTCCCAGGGGAGCTTGATGAAGACGCCGTCGCCGGCCTTCAAGTAGGCGCCGGGCTGGGGCTCTTCGGGAGCCTGACGCTGCGGCAGCAGCGGGGGAGTCGGCGGTCGGTGTAGCGCCTGGCGCTCCTGCGGCCCCTGGGCCGTCAGTGCGATCGCCAGACCCCTCGCCAGCTTCTACGGCGGCAGCCTCGGTGGCCTCTTCGCCGGCAGGCTTGTCAGTGCCGGCTTCTTCTCCCACGGCGGCAGCTTCGTCAGTGTTGCCGCGCACTTCCTCCCCGCCGGCGACCTCGGTCTCCATTAGCTCTGTGGCGGACGGATGAAGAAAGTTAAGCAAATATCCAAAGATAGAGTTAGAAGAAGAAAAACACAAGGGAAGTACTCAGGCAAGAAGGTTACCTGCGCCGGGGGCTGCGGTCATGGTCTCCGCCGCCAAGGGATCGCTGGTGCAGTCCCTTGCCGGAGAGCTGCCCCTTGCCAGAGAAGGCTCCCTTGCTGGAGAAGGTTCCCTTGCAGGAGAAGGTTCCCTTGCCGGACAAGGCTCCCTTACCGGGAGCGCCCCTTGCCGGGAATCCACCCTTGGCGGCGTAGTCGAAGCGAAGGGGCTGTTCTGCTTCTCTGAAGTCAACAATCGAGATATCAAGAAGGAAAAAGCACCCATGCACGCCAACAAGAAGAAATAGACCATATACTTACGCTGGGGGCTGCTTTGAAGGAGGGTTGCCTCACCCGACAAGGTTGTCTCGGACGCGCCTCCTGCCGTCGCGGTGGGTTCGTCCTCGACGACAATCACCGGGGTCTTGGCCCTCTTCGACATCCTCTGGGCCAGCGTCCTGAAAAGGAATGGATTCAAAGTAAAGCAGATCAAATACAAGACAAGGCAACCAATCGAAGAATTACAAGTACAGCAAGGAATCTTACTCTTCCTCTTCCTCGTCGGAGCTGAGCGCGGAGAGGTCGAATTCTGGCCCGCCTCCGGTACGACGGTGCGGAGGAGTGGGCTCCCTTGGACGCTTGGCGGGAGCGGGACCGGTGGCCTGCGAGTGCCCCGCCCCCGTTGCCGCAGCGGCGTGAGGTGCTCCCGCGGCAACAGTGCTTGCCGCGGTGGAGCGCTGCCGCGCGTGCCGCTGCCCGCTGCTCGCCGCCGCTGCGTCTCCGCCCTGCAAAGACGCCTTCTTGGTGGTGCCGGTGGCTCCGCTTCATGCAAGCTGCTTGAGGTGGAGAGGATGCGCCCTCGGCGGGCTCGCTCGACTCGGCCTCGTGCTCGACAAGCTCTTCCTCGCCCGGCGAACCCCTTTCGCCGACAAGGCTTGCCGCCTCGGCCCTCTGCCTCCTCCATAGTGAAGCCAACCGCCGCTGCAGCTGCCATCGCCGCTTCTTCTAGTTCGGTGGCGATCGCTGCATCTCGTCGTCGGTGGTGTCATGGTGAGGCCCCTCTGCTCATTGGGGCGGACCGGCATCTCGACCAGATTGTCGAAGAACTGCCGCACGACGTCGTCTGCCGGCTCTTGCCAAGTAGGGACAATTCCGTGGGAGTCGCACAACGGCATCATTGCACGGATGCGGTCAAGCGACGAGTTGTTGCACAGCGGAACGACGCCCCTCGGCAACCTAAACATCTCTGGATGATCAGGATCAGGCTTGAACAGATCTAAGAGCATTGCGTCAAGCTCCAAGACGGTGAAGTTGAAGTTGAGGCCTGGACGCAGCCTCATGATGTCCGCTGCATTCTGGAATTCCCAGGCAGGTCTCCTTCTCTTCTGCAAGGGGGTGATGCGGCGGCGAAGAAAGTCCGCGCCAACAGTCCCTACAGTGAGTCCGGCAAGTCTGAGGCGGAGGATTCGGGTAACTGCGATCTTCAGCCTAGCGTCCTCCGGGGCCAGATTGCTCCAATCATTGCCGCGCACTACTGGGGTTTGGCGCTGGGCGGTAAAAGGCTGCGGGTTCTCCTCAACAATCCAGCACCAATCTGCCCTCCACTCCTCCCATTTGCTACGAAGCTCTCCCTCCAGATAGGCCTCCTTCTTGCCGACCCTAGAGACCCAAGCAATTCCTCCGGCAAGGGGCTCTCCTCTCTCGGCTCGGGGTAAAAAGAAGTGACGGAAAAGAGCTACATTTGGGTGGACTCCGACAAAGTTTTCGAAAAGATGTGCGAAAACTGCCATGGTCAGAACGGCGTTGGGGGTGAAATCAAGGAGGCGGAACCCGTAGGTGTTCATAATGTCGCAAAAGAACTTCAGAGAAGGGCGGGCGAGCCCGCAGAGAAGAAGAGCGCGAAGAAGGGATACCCGTCGGGGCCGGATTCTGCAGCAGCGGCGGGAGTACCTTCGTCGCTGGATGCGCCTGCTCCGTCGACCAGAAGAGGTAGTAGTTCTCCCTCAGCTCCCTCGCGGCGAGCTGAGGGGGGAAGACGGCCCGCTCCTTCCGCAGCGCCGCAAGCCGCAGCGCCTCGGCCGACTTCACGGTCTTCCCCTTGTCGGCTTTCGGGCCCATGGCGGAGGCGGTGGAGGAGATCGACGGTGTTGAGTGTCTTTGGCGGCGATGAAGTGAGCGCTGCTCTCTTTCAGCCTTGAGAAGAAGGGGAGCAATGGAGGTTTTTCGATGGGACAGCGACTGGCAAGGTAGGCGACGTACCCCTGTTTCCCCTGCTTATAAAGGGGGAGGGGGCGGACGTTCCGATTTCCCGAATAAAGAAACCCCCACGACCTCACCCACGATCTCTCGCACGATGCGTGCCGTTCGTGGGGGGCGTGGTGGGTCTGGGGTGAGTTATGGTGTGACCCGGGCCGCGTGTGCCCGTGCCCTGTTTTGGGCCTGGCCCAACAGCGCTTCGGCACTGCAGGTGGCCCAGCCCGGGGCTCTGCCGGTGTACTAGAGTAGGGGTACCCTAGTATCCCGAACTTGTGCACGGGCAGTTGCAGCCCTCCGCTGCAAGGCTTACGGGTGACCGCCAAGGTCCTCCGTGGTTCCTTTGGAGCCACTCAAGAACAAAGTATTCAAGTCAGGGAGGCAAGGCCCCGGCAAGAGGAGCTTGCCGGGAAGGCCACCCCAGGCACTTACAAGACAAGGCCCCGGCAAGAGGAGCTTGCCGAGAAGGCCCGGTGAGCGACAAGCTGCCGGGCGCGACAAGATAACAACTGCGGCAAGGCGCTTGCCGCGGAAGACCACCCCTCTGTACCTACGCTCCAGCGCATCCACTAACGTGTCGCCCTGGGGCCTTTCCAGCGCCACAGGCGAGAGAGGTCAGGCAGCCAGCGGTCGAGGTGGCAAGCAATGACAAGTTTGCCATCGTGGCGAACGGTGGCGCCTCGACGGTCCTCGTTTGCACCGTTAGGGCGACAAGATGGGCATTTAATGCCTTTGTCCCCGCCGCCGTGGTTAGGTATATTACACCGCATAATCGCATAAGTAGGTGTACCAACCATCGTTTTTCCATTTGTACCCCCATCTACGTTGCCACCGCCGGAGCCCCTTGTGCATATAAAAGGAGGCCCATGCGCAACGTGAGGAGGATTCAACACTCTCACGCTAGGTCTCGTTAGCAGCTGGAGTATCTCAGTAGCTCTCAGCCCCTAGCAAGAACACAATACAAATCATACAAGCAGCAGAGGGAGTATTATCTCTCTGAGAGCTCACGAAGCTGGGTAAACCTCTCGTGTGCTTCGCCTCGATCTGCTCTTCATGCGGCCTCCGCTCCCTGCCGAACCGAAAGGGGCCCGGTCCGCCGGCCCCATAGGTGTTCGTGGGCCAGATCAGCCTGCCCCGACAGATAGACCGCATCGTTTATCCTTAGTAGCAACAATACATACATGTCGTTTCCCTTTCTGTCACTGGGATCAAGCACCATAAGATCGAACCCACTACAAAGCACCTCTTCCCATTGCAAGATAAATAGATCACGTTGGCCAAACAAAACCCAAATATCGGAGAAGAAATACGAGGCTATAAGAGATCATGCATAAAACAGATCCAAGAAACTCAAATACTTTCATGGATATAAAAAGATAGATCTGATCATAAACTCAAAGTTCATCGATCCAAAACACACTGCAAAAGAGTTACATCATATGGATCTCCAAGAGACCATTGTGTTGAGAATTCAGCGAGAGAGAGAAAGCCATCTAGCTACTAACTATGGACCCAAAGGTCTACAAAGAACTACTCACGCATCATCGGAGAGGCACCAATGAAGGTGGTGAACCTCATCCGAGATGGTGTCTAGATAGGATCTGGTGTTTCTGGACTCATGCGGCGGCTGGATGAATATTTCATTGACCGTCCTAGGGTTTCTGGAATATTGGAGTATTTATAGAGCAAAGAGGTGGTCCGGGGAGCACCCGAGGTGGGCACAACCGACCAGGGCGCGCCTGGGGCGCCTGGCGCGCCCTGGTGGGTTGTGCCCCCTCGGGGTACCCCGCAGGCGTAGCCAGGGCCTGTTGTGTTCCTTCTAGCCCATAAAAATTGTCCGTGGAGTTTCGTGGCATTTGGGCTCTGTCTGGTATTGATTTTGTGTGATGTAAAAACATGGAAAAAACAGCAACTGGCACTTGGCACCATGTCAATAGTTTAGTACCAAAAAATGGTATAAAATGACTATAAAATGACTATAAAATGATTATAAAACATCCAAGATTGATAATATAACAGCATCGAACACTCAACAATTATAGATACATTGGAGACGCTAAAATAAGTTATCCCTAGCACATCATGCTTAAACATTGATCCATTCATGAAACACACTCGAATATTAGCTACCCCCAATACTTAAGTACGATCATATTGCCTCCTATTTGGTGCTTTTGTAAGAGAAGATGGAGACTCAAATTCAAAAATAAAAGTTTCATAAAGTAAAAGAAAGGCCCTTCACAGAGGGAAGTAGTGAAAGGCCCTTCTCAAAGCGAAAAACTTAGAGATAAAAATATTTTGGGAGGTGTATCCATCCCACCAACGAAAGTGACTTAGAGTTCCCAACACTTTCCATGCTAGATATATCATAGGCGGTTCCCAAACAGAAAATAAAGTTTATTCCTTTTCCCACCATACTTTCACTTTCCATGGCTAACCGTATCCACGGGTGCCCTCCATACCAACACTTTCCAAGAAATTTATTATTTGACAATATAAAGTAAATTCTTTTATTTTTTGCATTTTGGGATTGGGCATCCCTAATACCTTTGGCTTACTCTCGCGACAATGACAAGTGAATAAACGCTCATCGTGAGAATAACAAATCTAGCATGGAAAATATTAGCCACCCCTCACCGCTCCACGAGCGTAACAAACACACAGAAGAGAAGTTTATTTTGAAAATTAGAGATGGCACATGCAAATTTGCTTAGAACGGCAAAAGAATACCGCATATAGGTAGATATAGTGGACTCATGTGGCAAAACTGGTTTAAAGGATTTTGGATGCACAAGTAGAGATCATACTTGGTGCAAAATGAAGGCTAGGAAAAGATTGAGAAGCGACCAACCAAGAAACGGATAATCTCATAAGCAAGCATTAAGCATAAATAACACCGAATAATGCACCACAAGTAGGATATAATCTCATTGCATGAGTACTGACTTTCGTACTTGCACAGGGAATCACAAACCTTAACACCAATATTCTTACTAAAGCATAATTACTCATCAACATAACTCACATATCACATCATCATATCTAAAAACCGTTACTAAGAATCAAGTTTATTTTGTCCAATGATCTTCATGAAAATTTTTATTATATCCTTCTTGGATATCTGTCACTTTGGGACTAATTTTCATGTGTTGCTTTTCATAAGCTCAAACAAATATAAGTGAAGACCATGAGCATAATTTTTCTTCTCTCTCAAAATAATTTAAGTGAAGCAAGAGAGAATTTCTTGAAAATTTTGCTAACTCTCAAATAAATCTAAGTGAAGCAAGAGAGCATTTCTTCAAAAACACTAAGCACACCATACTAAAAAATATATAAATGAAGCACAAGAGCAAGTCCATTGCTCATAAAAATTTAAGTGAAGCATAAAGAGCAATTTTAACAAGTCATGCCATAATTTTGGCTCTCCCAAATATGTGTGTCCAGCAAGGGATCAAGACTTAAAACAAAATAAAACAAGCAAAGACTCATATCATACAAGACGCTCCAAGTAAAACACATATCATGTGACGAATAAAAATATAGTTTCGAGTAAAATACCGATGATCGTTCAAAGAAAGCGGGAATGCCACTCGGGGGCATCCCCAAAACTTAGTTGGTTGCTCATTTTTGGATAATAGCTTGGGATGCCGGGGCATCCCCAAGCTAAGGCTCTTCCATCCTTCCTTCATCCATCGAAAGATAACCCAAAACTTGAAAACTTGAATCTCACAAAACTCAACAAAACCTTCGTGAGATCCATTAGTATATGAAAGCAAACCACTGCTATAAGTATTATATCAAACCAATTCATATTTTTTTTTTGTATTATATCTACTGTATTACAACTTTTCTATGGCAAAAACTCATCAAAGAAAACCATAGAGCCATCAAAAGAAGCACACAACACAAAGAAAATAGAATCTGTCAAAACAGAACAGTCTGTAGCAACCTACTTTTTCGAAAACTTCTGGAACTCCAAAGATTCTGAAAAAATAGGACGACCTAGGTAATTTGTATATTAATCTTCTTCATAAAGAACCAGGGAAAGCTCTTTCTGATAAAAAATGAGAATTGTTTTCTTGAGCGCAAAGTTTCTGTCTTTTTCAGCAAGATCAAACAACTATCACCCAAGAAGATCCTATCGGTTCTACTTGGAACAAACACTAATTAAAACCCCAAAAACACATTCATAACATTAGAATAATTGTGCTAACACTCAAGAACAGAAAGCTAAAGGCAAAAACAAAATTTATTCATTGGGTTTCCTCCCAACAAGTGCTATAGTTTTACGCCCTTAGCTAGGCATAAAGCAACGATCTAAGTTTTGTCATCCTTCTTCTTAACTATCTTAGAGGTATTTTCATCATGAGGCTTTGTAAAAACAACATAAAACATTTTAGCCATAGAGGCCTTAGCAATCCTAATTTGCTTTTCAACATACCCCTTTTGACTTCCCGCAACAATCCAAGAGTAATGTTGATTAACAATATTGAAAACTTGTTGGATTATATCTAGAATTGGGACTTCCTTTTTAAGATTCTCATCGAAGATTTTATTGTCGCCAAGAAAATGTCTTAAAGCATAGTCACTATTGTAAAGAATTTCATTTATCATAGGTTTTTCATGATTCATACCATAAAAGTCAAAGATTTTCCTAGCTTCCCGTATTATGTAGTCAAGCTCAATCATAAGAACAAGAGTGGCCAACTTTTTAGCCCTAGAATTCTTTATAACGGGAAGCTCAAAAAAACAATCTTTGCAAGGTAGCATGGGTACGAATAAATTTACCTTCAAGTTTCAGAACTAGTGCTGAAATAGAATCCGCATAAGATCTAGTAGTTTTAAGTATAGGAGCATCATCAAGACATAGATTCCCAACACAATTGAAAAATTCTTGGATACGTTCTTTTCCCATAATGTTTCCTTGCCCCAAGATAGAAGTTTTAGCGTCCAGATTGCCCGTGCGCCCAATTTTAGGAGTTAGGCCATCATCTGTTGGTGCCATACCGAAATCACTCATGATTGCAAAAAATGATAGATCTGACAAGAATACGGCGAACGGAAAAAGAGAGGCGAATAAAATAGCAAATTTTTGTGAAGTGGGGGAGAGGAAAACGAGAGGCAAATGGCAAATAATTTGAATTGTGAGGAGATGATATTTCTGATTAGGAACCTGGTATATGTTGAAGATCCTCCCTGGCAATGGCGCCAGAAAGTCCTTTTGATGTCGCTCGAAGCTACGTCGGTATTTCCCCAAAGAGGAAGGGGTGATGCAGCACAGCGGCGGTAGGTATTTACCTCAGATATGAAACCAAGGTTATCGAATCAGTAGGAGAACCAAGCAACCCAACGTAAAGAGCCCCTGCATACAGATAACAAATCCTCACAACCTGACGTGTTAAAGGGGTTGCAATCCCTTTCGGGGTACGACGCCTCAAGATAGGCAAACAGACGTGAGATAATTTTGTAGTAAATTGATAGATAGATCACAAAAAAATAGAAATAAAACACAGCAAGGTATTTTTGTATTTTTTGTTTAATATATCTAAAAATAAATGCAAGAGAAAAGTAGACCGCAAAGGCAAATATATGAGAAGAAAGACCCGGGGGCCGTACGTCTCACTAGTGGCTTCTCTCGAGAAAAATAGCAAATGGTGGGTGAACAAATTACTGTTGGGCAATTGACAGAACTTCAAATAATTATGATGACATCAAGGCAATGATCATTATATAGGCATAACGTCCAAGATTAGTAGACCGACTCCTGCCTGCATCTACTACTATTACTCCACACATCGACCGCTATCCAGCGTGCATCTAGTGTATTAAGTTCATGGAGAAACGGAGTGAGGCAATAATAACAATGACATGATGTAGACAAGATCTATCTATGTAGAGATAGAACCCATCATTTTATCCGTAGTAGCAGCGATACATACATGTCGTTTCCCTTTCTGTCACTGGGATCAAGCACCGTAAGATCGAACCTACTACAAAGCACCTCTTCCCATTGCAAGATAAATATATTAAGTTAGCCAAACAACACCCAAATAACAAAGAATAAATACGAGGCTATAAGATATCATGCATAAAAGAGATCAAAGAAACTCAAATACTTTCATGGATATAAAAAGATAGATCTGATCATAAACTCAAAGTTCATCGACCCCAACAAACACACCGCAAAAGAGTTACATCATATGGATCTCCAAGAGACCATCGTATGGAGAATTCAGCGAGAGAGAGAGAAAGCCATCTAGCAACTAACTACGGACCCGAAGGTCTACAAAGAACTACTCACGCATCATCAGAGAGGCACCAATGGAGGTGGTGAACCCCATCCGAGATGGTGTCTAGATTGGATCTGGTGGTTCTGGACTCTGTGGCGGCTGGATGAATATTTCGTCGAGCGTCCTAGGGTTTCTGGAATATTGGGGTATTTATAGAGCAAAGAGGCGGTCCGGGGCACCCAAGGTGGGCACAACCCACCAGGGCGCACCTGGGCCTCCTGGCGCGCCCTGGTGGGTTGTGCCCCCCTCGGGGCACCCCCAGGCGCAGCCAGGGCCCGTTGTGATCCTTCTGGCCCATAAAATTTCTCCATGGAGTTTCGTGGCATTTGGCCTTCGTCTGGTATTGATTTTCTGCGATGTAAAAAACATGGAAAAAACAACAACTGACACTTGGTACTATGTCAATAGGTTAGTACCAAAAAATGATATAAAATGACTATAAAATGATTATAAAACATCCAAGATTGATATTATAACAGCATGGAACAATAAAAAGTTATATATACTTTGGGGACGCAAAATGACTATAAAATGATTATAAAACATCCAAGAATGATAATATAACAACATGGAACAATGAAAAATTATAGATACGTTGGAGACTCTTTATCTTTGATTTGTGAAATCCTTGGGTTCAGACATTACTTCGGGAATTCCTTTTTTTTGTTCCAAAGAGTAGCAACATACCCTTTTTTTCTTATTTCCTTTGATAAAGCATTTATCTCTTCTATAGAAATCTAATAAGAGGGATTGATTCTGATATACTTTTATTGGACTTTCTTCTTATTTTAACCTTTCGATTTATTTCTATATTAAGGATAGACTCACAAAGTTGGCCTAATTTATTAGTTTTCACTAACCCTAGATTCTTTCCCTTGATAAAAAAATTTCTATCCTCTCGAGCTCCATCGTGTACTATGTTACTTAAACCTAGCGCAAATTTGGTTCGGAACGAATAGAACAGTTTATGTCAAGCCAAGAGCATTTTCATTACTATGGAAAATGATGGATAGCAAAATCCACAATTGATCATGTCCTTCAAGTCGCACGTTGCTTTCTACCACATCGTTTTAAACGAAGTTTTACCATAACAAACATTCCTATTTTCATTGCAAAGTGGTATAGAGAATTGATCCAATATGGATGGAATCATGAATAGTCATTAATTTCATGTCGTTGGAGATGTATCAGTCTCCAACGTATCTATAATTTTTCATTGTTCCATGCTGTTATATTATCATTCTTGGATGTTTAGAATCATTTTATAAACATTTTATATCATTTTTTGGTACTAACCTATCGACATAGTGCCCAGTGCCAGTTGCTTGTCAATGGTATCTATCATATTGAGGGAGGATGATCTTGGCAAAACGGGATGATGGGACGAATAGAGGAACATCACAACGCCTTCGAAACAAAAGAATAGAAGCCGAATCATTGGAAAGAAAAGAACGAAGAAGAAAACAACATGTTCTACCTCAAATGAATTTGAGAGAGCATCCTTAAAAAGAAGGATTGAACGGAGTTACTGAAGAATCAAAAATCAAATGATATACTCGTAGGCTTATGAAAATATCTCTAAAGTAGAGGTGAAATTTTGCCACTAACGGGAACAATTGCTTGCTTGAGACCAACAAATAGATGAACACTTCTTTCGCCGAGAGGATAGGAGAAAACTTGTTTTATTGATAGGAACCATAATTTGTAACATTTCTTAGGGAAGGCTTTATGTAGCGACCCGACCTCAAACGGTCAAGTCTCTGTGCTTCAGTGTCATCCCTGGATCGGTAATGCTGACACACATAGTACTCGAAGGATTTATAACAGAGTAGCAATCACACACTTATTACATCGAATGTCTCAAAAGAGAACTTATTACAATAAATATGGCTTAAGGCCATCTAATACGATAACATCAGAAGGCTTGGAAGATAAAGTGAGTCCATCAACTCCAACGGCATAGCTGAGCTGCATGGCAACGACCTAACGAACCTTACTCCTCGTCTGAAAAGTCTGCAACATAATACGTTGCAGCCCAAAAACGGGTCAGCACATGGAACATGCTGGCAATATAACACAGTTGAGCAAGAACAGAATAATGCTATCACTACATGCATATTTGGCTGGTGGGAAGCTCTATGGTTATAGTTTTTGCGAAAAGCCAATTTTTTCCTACAACAAAGGAATAGATTTTATTTAACTCTCATGGTAGTTGAAACATCATTGAGAAGGTTCCTCCAACTCAATCCCAATTAAAGTAATTATCATCCCAACAATATTAATTTAGAATGATGAGATATTTAGGATACTCCAAGTACTAGATACTCAAGATTGTCCATAACCGGGGACACGGCTAACCATGATTAGTTTGTACACTTTGCAGAGGTTTGCGCACTTTTCCCCACAAGGCTCGATCGCCTCTGTTGGATTTCTCGCACTACACGGTGTTTGAGAAACGGATGACCGAGACACAGTCTTTTAGACACGTTAACTCTTTACTCCGGGAAGACCATACCAACCTACACCCCTCTACCTGCTGATCCACCTCTTCAAGAGCTCATGCAACTTACTCAACTATGCTAGATTCCGTAATAGCTTGTGGCTGCACACGGAAGTTTCTAGCATGAAAATATCTCAGTCCCATTTGAGCCTGGGTGGCGGGCCTTAGGATGATCACACGGGTACTTCGGGATATCCTAGGACAACACTGGATTCTCCAGGTGCCCGACAAGTAATCCACCCAGATGTGTATTCAAGTTGCCACCTTATGTTGAACCATTAATTAAACATCTCACATCTGTCATGGATTCACTCACCCAAACCACGTCTACAAGCATAGCATATCAATATAAGCAATACGTAGAAGTAACTCCCAAGGGTTTGAATATAACAGGGTAATAGGTTCTACCTCATCAACTACTTCCCAACCCACATGGTAATCACATCCTAATCATGTAGTGTTTGAGGATTGGAACTAATGCATAAAAACTGGGTATGAAAAGAGTATGATCAATGTGTTACTTGCCTTGCTGACGATCCGCAAAACCTAGAGACTTGTAGTAGCACGCTTTGCACTCCGGGAATTCTATCGCAAATAAACCATAGCATACATAAGCAATCAAGAAAAGAAGCACAGGTAAATCTCAAATAAAAAGAACTAAGCAGAAAGTTCAACTAAAGAACTCCGGTTTGCAAAAAGAATCAAATCAAACGGAGCAACGAAACTCAAACTAATATGGACTAAAGTCAAATTTACAGTACCAGAATCTTGTTCAAGTTGATTAAACAGAAAGAGGGTTTCGAGACGAAGATCTAGGCGTTTGAATCGCCTGATTCTGAGAAACGAGCAAAAAGATAAACTAAAACGAAAATCGGATCTGAAATCTCGATCGAAATAATCGTTGGAAATCCAAGAAAAAGAAAAAACTGACGAACAGGCTAACGAACGAACGTTCGTTGTCTGTAACTATCGAGAAAAAACCGTTCGTTAAAACAAACATATGGACGAACGTCCGCTAAATAAACTAAACCGAGAAAACCGGCCAACCGATCTAAAAAAACGAACTAGGGTTTTCTAAAAAACGGATCGGTTTTAGAATAAACCGAACGGCGGCAGCGGCGGCGTGTACCTCCAGCGAGGCTCCGACGAGGTGGGGCTGCGGCGGCGGGGTGCCCGGGCGGCGGCGCGACGCTAGGCGGTGGGCGGCGACAACGGCGGAGCTTGGCGCGGTGGGCGGCGGCGGCGGCAAGCGGCGGGTTCGTGGTGGTGGGGGTCCGGCGCGTATTTAAAGGAGAGGGTTTGCTTGGGAGGGCAAGGCGGCGCTGGAGAGGAGTCCCGTCCGGACTCGAGGTCGGGCGGCGGCGGCGGTCTCTGGAGGGAGACGAGGCGCAAGGCGGTATTGGCTGGCTTGGCTTTACCAGGCCCGGAGTTTATTTTTAAATAATTTCACCAAAACTTAAATAAATCCCATAAAAAGAAAAAAAAATCTAAAAATGCCAAAACAAATTTTTACCGTCTAAATAAAATATTTAGAACGAGATGAACATTTTCTTGGCCCTAAAATGCAATTTTGAAAACATGCAATTTTTCTAATGCAAATAAAATATCAATAAAATCTGAATAAAATCAAATATTTGATTTTAATATTTTTCCTCCAATATTTCAATTATTTTGGAGAAGTCATATTTCTCCTCACATATATTTTAATATGAAATATTTTCGGAGAGAAAAATAATTAAAACCAAAATCCTCGTTTCAATATTTGATAAACTGAAATATGAATACAGGGAAATCCCCAACTCTCTCCGAGGGTCCTTGAGTTGCTTAGGATGTCGAGGATCGCGAAACGAAATGCAGCAAAATATGATATGCATGAATGATCTATGTATAACATTCCAAATTCAAAATTTGGGATGTTACACTTTAGGTGACATCTATTCCAAGAGAACTCCAATGAAGAGATTGATGGGCTGAAAGATCTCATGAACGAAGAGAAAATGTTAGTTTTAAAATATGTCATTCTTGACAAGTTGTGAATCATGAAACACGGAGGGAAATTGTCAAGAGTGACATAACACCACCTCAAAAGATAAGGTAGAAATAATTGCATTTTGTAATGCACGATGAATAATGCTTGGTCTCCTCCATCAAGGATGTTGACGAACACTTGGAGAATGAATTAAGTCCTTAATGAACCGCCATGAAGGACCTCTTGGAAGAAATCCGGAAAATAAAAGATGAACAACTTAGAAGTGAGAAATTGATATCGTGAACAAACTCCCGAAGAAGGGATTAAACACTTGGATGAAACAAGAATAAGAATTATGTTATGCTTATCCTTCACCAATTTAAATTGATGACAAGAAATGGATTTGGCATACTACTTATTCTCATTGAAAGGATTAAAGAGAGATATAGCACAAACTCAACAGACGACCGGTAGGATTGGCAAGGGCGAATGAATTGATACGAGAACAAAGGAAGAGGAATCTTGAGTGAACCGTCGTACGAATTGAAAACGATTGAAGAAAAGTGAACGAATCACTAGGAAGAATTTAGAAAACGAACGAAGATACTTGAGGGAATTCAGATACGAGATAATGAAGAGATCATGAACTAATTAGAGGATATTTAAACGATGCAGAAGAATATGGAGATGATCGAAGAGGCATTAATTTGGAATAATCGGGGAACGAAGCCGAAAACTTAGAAGGAAGAAATCTTCTAAAATGACGGCCTCCGGAGAATCGATAACGGAAAGAACTCATGAAATGCTTCAGATGGGTATGAAAAGAATTTCTGACAATCGGAAATGATTTGAGAGGATGGCACCAAGCTCAAACCACGAATCTTCAAGAGAAAGACCAAGATTTAAGAGAAACTCTTCTTCAGTCATCAACGCTGATAAAGACGATGAGAACCATCATGAAGAATTTGTGAGATACTCCGGAATAATGAAAAGAGAAAAGCTTGAGCCAAAGAAGAAAATAATTTGAAAGTGATCTTGGAGGAGACATCCGGCTGATGAAAATCCATACTTACGTCAGACTTGAAAAGAATTTGAGAATAGCTACGGAAAAATTAGAAGATTCATGTAAGATCCTGGAAAAAGACATGTGGGTTAGGGCGCACTCAAAGATAGACTGTTTAAGTGATTTTTAAAGAGATATTGCACCGGTATAATTAAATGGCTTGAATGAGATAACAAACTCGAACTAGCTTGAACGGATTAAGAATGGAAACACGAATCTTCTGAGAGATCTTCTACACTCTGAATATGAATATTGAGAGGGGAATAATTAAGAGGTGCACCAGCATGAGAAAGCATTTGTACGAGGAAAGAGATATGATCAACACGAAAGCTTGAATTGAATCCACCAGAAAAGAATACGAGAATGAAGAATGATGAACTTGGAACTCCTGGGCATCTTCATGATAATCACCGGATAAGAACATTTAAGGGAAAAAATGAAGAGACTTCTCATGAATAAAACGGATACTTGATTAAGATATGAGTCCTTGAAGTAAAGGGTGGGATGGTGGGAAAACAAAGGCAACTTGGGATGGATGATACAAACAATGTTGAGAAGAATTGATCTTACAAATGGGGAAAATGATAGGATCATCTTGACCAGAAGCGCACCAGTTGGAAGAAAAATAATGGCATCACAAACTTGAAGATCAAGAAGGATTAGCACTCCCATAGAAATATGAGAACACTGCTTAGAAAAGGTATGGAATCCACATTTAACTTCGAGGCAACTCGAATACCACAACACAAAATGAAACAACGGATTTGGCTTGCAGAATAAGCCAGAAACAAATACATAAACCCTCATGCATTTGTTGGAAGGATAAACCTAGGTTACTACTTGAATTCCCAACTATGAGCTCCCAATTTTTTTTGGTTATGGAATCTTGTGTTGGAGATACAAGGACACACAAATATCTCACACAACTAACAAATCATACAGTCCAACTGTATTCATCTGTCAACACATAACCAAGAAAACCTCGGAAATCGTGTACCTCAAACCTTCAAAAAACATCCGCTATACTAGCTATGGCAATACATCTGATCGCTCTTCAAAGTACTGGGTGTCGTGAAACTACTCTCACCACAAAGAGTATAGAAGCGTTTTCGATGTCGGCATCCTCTGGTATTCCTGAACTGAAACGATAAGCACAGTGACAAAAACACCTTGGAGCTCAACTCCCCGGGACACTGCCACAACCCCTAAAGGTCAGGAGGCACCAAGACAGAATTCCCGTCACAATGATATCGGAACAATTCCACAATACCCGCGTGATCCTAAAAACAATTTGAGTGAAAAAGGATAGAAGAGTGGAAAAACACCTACATCACGAGTCCTCACCAGAGCGATGAAGGGGATAAGGAGTAAAAATAATTCCTACTCTCCGATATATAACTAGACTCAAAATAGTTTTTTTCTAGACTCAAGAACGATAGCGGTTTGATCAATCAATGGTGCTCCTACAGTTCGTAAGGATCTGATACCAACTTTTAGCGGCCAAGATGTGATTCTATCCCAATCATGTGATGAATTCATGATTGGGGCACAACCACATTTTGAGCGCATAGCAAGGTGGATATCATTACAACATACCATGTACTAAATAGATGAGAATACAAGATAAAGGCTTACACTCGCCACAAGCTACAACATGAATACATCAATACATAGCGATCATCATACAGAAGAGCAGGATCTTACTACAGATGAAATCAAACGAAAAAGAAGAACGACATCCACCCTGCTAATCCCAGGCTCCCGACCCGCAACCTATCCCTTGATCGAGGAAGAAGAAAAAGAACTCCAAAACAAGCAAGCACCAATCTCACATCAAAGCATCGCTTTACCTGTACCTGCAACTGTTGTTGTAGTAATCTGTGAGCCACGAGGACTCAGCGATCCCATTACCATGGGTATCAAGACTAGCAAAGCTCAATGTGTACGGAATGGACAAGTGGTGATGTTGCAGCAGCACTAAGCATTGTATGGTGGCTAACTTACGGGTACAAGAGTAAGAAGAGAAACTATGCATAACAGTCGCAAACTAGTAATGATCAAGAAGTGATCCTGAACTACTTACGAGTCAAACATAACCCCACCACATTCTCTTCTCGAACTCACTCGAAAAGAGATGGTCATTGTAAGGCACGCGGTTCGTGTATTTTAATTTGGATCTGGTGTCGAGTTCCCTACAACCGGATATTAAAAACTCCCATCTGCCACATAACCGGGGGCACGGCTTTCGAAAGTTTAAACCCTGTAGGGGTGTCCCATCTTTGTCCATCAGAAACTCTCACGATCAGCGGAGGAAAATCCTTCTCCCGAAACAACCCGATCAAGCTCGGAATCCCGGTTCACAAGACATTTTGACAATGGTAAAACAAAACCAGCAAGACCTCCCGACGTGCCGACACCCTGATAGCAGCCGCGTGTATCTCGTCTCAGGCCATGATCGGATGGGACATCCTATGAGTAAAACCAATCCTCGAGTTGCCACGTGGTGGCCCCGCAGTCTGCCCAGTTTGGACCAACACTCATGAGGAGCACTGGCCCGGGGTTGTTAATTAATTATCCTCAGAGTCCGGAAAGTCCCTATGCAAGTTTCAGTTGTTATTAGGAAAATGGTAAAACCAATGTTGGGCCTTGTGGGAAGAGTCTTATTCAAAGCGAACCGTCAAGGGGGCCCATAAACCAAGACCGTGTGAGGAACTCAAAATCAGGGAACATAACACTGGTATGATGGAACCTAGGGCGGCAAGAGTGGAACAAAACACCAGGAAAAAGGCTGAGCTTTCCACCCTTTACCAAGTATATAGATGCATTAATTAAAAAAGAGATATTGTGTTATCCCATGATATCCATGTCCTGTTGGGAAACGTAGCATGCAATTTCAAAAAAATTCCTACGTTCACGCAAGATCTATCTAGGAGATGCATCCCAACGAGAGGGGGAGAGTGTGTCTACGTACCCTCGTAGACCAAAAGCGGAAGCATTTGACAACATGGTTGATGTAGTCGAACTTCTTCTCATTCCGACCGATCAAGCACCGAACGTAAAACACCTCCGAGTTCTGCACACATTCAGGTCGATGACGTCCCTCAAACTCTTGATCCAGCAAAGTGTCGAGGGAGAGTTCCGTCAGCACGACGGCACGGTGACGGTGATGCTGAAGTGATCCGCGCAGGGCTTTGCCTAAGGACTACGAAGATCTGACCGAGGGTATAATCTGTGGAGGGAGGCGCCACACATGGCTAACAGATGTTGTTGTGTGTTCTAGCGGTGCCTGTCCTCATATATATAGGTGGGAGGGAGAGTGAGTAGCCAAGGGGACGCCCAAGTAGGAGGAATCCTACTTGGGGCCGTAGTCCTATTCGCCCCCCTTTCCATAACTCCCGGAGGGGGAAGCAAGGAGGAGGGACGAGGGAAGGAAGGGGGAGGCCGAATACCTCCCCTTCCTTTCTCTCTTCCCCTCTTTCCTTCCCCTCCATGTTCGGCCTATATGGGGGGCTTAGCAGCCCATGCTGGCTGCTGCATTTCCCCTCTTGGCCCATTAGGCCCATATAGTTACCGGGGTGTTGCCCGGAACCCCTTCCGGTGACCCGATATGTACCAAAATTTTAACACTTCCGGTGTCTGAATAGCATCATCCTATATATGAATCTTTACCTCTCGACCATTTCAAGACTCCTCGTCATGTCCGTGATCTCATCCGGGACTCTGAACAACATTCGGTCACCAAATCATATAACTTATATAATACAAAATCATGATCGAACGTTAAGCGTGCGGACCCTACGGGTTCGAGAATTATGTAGACATGACCGAGACACCTCTCCGGTCAATAACCAACAACGGAACCTAGATGCTCATATTGGTTCCCACATATTCTACGAAGATCTTTATCGTTTGTACCGTAATGACAACATACGTTATTCCTTTTGTCATCAGTATGTTACTTGCCCGAGATTCGATCGCCGGTATCTTCATACCTAGTTCAATCTCATTATCGGCAAGTCTCTTTACTCGTTCCATAACACATCATCCCGAAACTAACTCATTCTTCCCATTAAAGGCTTCTTATGAGGTGTATTACCGAGAGGGCCCAGAGATACCTCTCCGATACTCGGAGTGACAAATCCTAATCTTGATCTATGCCAACCCAACAAACACCTTTGGAGATACATGTAGAACATCCTTATAGTCACCAAGTTATGTTGTGACGTTTGATAGCACACAAGGTATTCCTCCGGTATCCGGGAGTTGCATAATCTCATAGTCAAAGGAATATGTATATGACATGAAGAAAGCTATAGCAATAAAACTGAATGATCATATGCTAAGCTAACGGATGGGTCTTGACCATCACATCATTCTCCTAATGATGTGATCCCGTTCATCAAATGACAACACATCTCTATGGTTAGGAAACTTAACCATCTTTTATCAACGAGCTAGTCTAGTAGAGGCTTACAAGGGACACGGTGTTTTCTCTATGTATCCACACATGTATCAAGTTTCAGGTTAATACAATTCTAGCATGAATAATAAACATTTATCATGATATATATAACCTGTAGAATCGGATGCCAGGATTCAGAAGGGGGGTTGAATGATGACCTTGTAAAATTTAACCTCCTAAATATTCTGCACCATAGTTATGGAGTAACTAAGATGCTCGGAATAGCGGAATACGCAGCAGAAACAAAATCTGCCTGTCAAAACAAACTGAAGCTAGTCCAACAAATTCTCAAGGCCTGGCTTGAGATCCCATAGAATAAGAAAAACTAGAAAAGTGTACTGGAAATAAATACTAGTGCTTGATTAGACAAGGAGATTACACGGCAATCTTAGGGTAATTAAATGGGACATTCTACTTAACCCAAACTAGTAACACGTATTGGCAGGAAACACTAGTACTTAACTTGCATGTACTAGCAGAATATTGTTTCAATGGAGAAGAACTACACTGCCTGGAGCTGAAGAAACTCTAGTCACCTATAGTGCATACAGCAGCAAGACTAGCAACAAACTGAAATCCACGATTTTAGTTCTACCGATTTGGGCAGACCAACTCTATTATCCTGAAGATGAACAACAGATAGCTGAAGATGAATTGAAACCCTAGACAATTACACCAAGCAGAAATATAAAAGGGAGAGAGCCAGTACCATCAGCGGATGCTCTTACGTTCGATAGAGAACGCCAAGAAATTTGCTAGAAATACAGCGACCCCAAATCAAAACTAGAACAGAGGAAGAACTCAATATGAACTCGGACAAAATAAATCACCAAAGATAAAATATTGTGCCATCCTTAGGAAACCATGAATAAATTGAACAACAACTGGATTTAAGGGTAGGGATGGATGCATATGAATTTAGACATGATTTTCCATCACGGAAACCCCATTATAGCCAAGGAATCACAGGGACAAAATTAGTACAGCAAAAAAAAGAGATTTGCAAGGACAAAAAACCGACCTCAGCAATAGCAAGGTTGGGAATAATTTGAGGTTTTATTTCTCAGATTTCTAGAGTTACAAGCCTCTCCCACACAGGCCAAATCCCATACAGGAAGCTCTCTCTAAAATGTGCGGCAGCTGCTCTCTGTCTCTGCTCGTCGGTGAGTACCGACCTAGGGAAAACCTAGTAGCGCATATATAAGGCAGAAGCTGCCTTCCACCGCCATCGAATGGGCCATGGCTCCCACCGAATGAGCCAAACCCAAATCACTAAACAAACAGCCATTTTAACTTGGCTACTTGTAAATAACATTTTCCACTCTTAAGCAACACACACAATCACTCTCCTTGTTTGCTTCTTAGTGGATTTTGGTAAACATACCAAAATAACCTTCACTTGACATGGTCTTCTCGTTTTCCTCCATATAGTCCTTGTCCAAAACTTGTGTGCTACTTTGAGCCGCACGATCCCGCACAACGTCCATGGTCACATCTTAGCTCTTCAAGCCTTATGCCAACCATCCTCGTTGTCGACTACCACCGCAGTCACTGGAACCTGCACACAATGAAAACAAGCAACTATTGCGAGCACAAACTTCTTGAGCTTGTCGCAAGTCAATCCAAATTAACAGTTTAATACAATCAATGTCATCTAGATAAGTCACATAAAATAGATCAGGTCCTTGATCCAACAAACTAGGATTTGCAACCCCACTAAAATAACTCTCGACAAGAGTAAAAGCATTGGCAATATAATCATCACAAAATTAAGGATATCACCACAATAACTCACTCACAATCTCCCCCTTGATGTTTATATTGCCAACCTAGCTCTTAGCAAGAAAATTTAGAGTTTCAGATGTAACAGAGAAGGAAAGTTGCAAAATTACACTAGGTCCCAAAGGAGAAAAAATGTAGACATGACCAAGTGGACAAGGTCAAAAGTGAAGTGTAAAGAGTGAAGCTAACACCAAGATCCAAATTAAGCTTCACTTCCAATAGAAACGCATGAGAGGCAAATCAACCTTGTTTTCACAAGTTCACAAGAGAAGGAACCAAAGAAAAATAACAAATAATATGGATGTCCCTCTAACTCCCCCTCAATTTGCAATAAAATTACTTGGTGCAATATTCACTATTCTATTTCTCCCCCTTTGGCACTATAAGCATCAAGGGAGACACCCGCCTCCCCCTCAACTTACGCATATGAGAAAACATCGACATCGAGCATGTATGCATGAAGTGGAATTTATGCAATGGTACGAGCATTGAAGATTATTCAGTTGAAGCACATGAAATAGAAATGCTAGTAGGCCATGATAAGTAAGAGCTCATCCAGTCATACTAAGACATATAGAGAAAATCCTTGAGCTAGATGCATCAAAGCATTCAAGTTCTTAGTAACTTCAGTTTTCACACATGATGAGTTCTTCTGTAGGCAAACACATGGAAACAAGACTAAACATTGCAGGGCACTGCAACCTAGCACTAAGCAATGACTAGGAGGCACTCCCGATAAAAAATGGAACCTTCTCACTGTGCTGACAATCTCACAAGCAAAGTGCAACCTCCTGCACGAGCAGGCACCTTGAGTGATTAAGTCAACACAAAATGATGCACTTAGAAATTTTATGAGAAGGCACAAGCAAAGTACCACCTCCTGCACAAGCAGGTACCTTGAGTGATTTTATTTTGATTTTATGAAAAGGCACAAGCAAGGTACCACCTCCTGCACAAGAAGGTACCGTGAATGATTTGATTTTGATTTTATGTTAAGTCACAATCAAAGTACCACCTCCTGCATGAGCAGGTACCTTGAGCAGTTTGATTAAGAAATTATGGAATAGGCACAAGCAAAATACCACCTCCTGCACGAGCTGGTATCTTGAGTGATTCTTCACAAAATAATGCAGATAAAAAGTAACTCATGAGAGCAAGACTAGGGACTTGACAAGACAATAGACCATATCCGACCCGAGCCACATAGGTCTAAGAAAAACAAGTCTCTAGTGGTTCCATGTGGGATATCAAATGGAGTCCAAACTAGCTAGCCACAACATAGATCAGAGTTGCAATACAAAGCACAAGTAGATTCTCAAGTCAAGGTGATCAACTAACATAGAACTCATCATATGGTCAACATGTTTATTTAGTTCAACTTCATTTCCAATTAAAACTAGCATGCAAAGGGTTATCCATATATGTCAAACCATGACAGGATGAGCTACACAATAAGCATAACATGGCCAAGAGCAACTTCATTATGAACATTACTTCAACAAAAGAATCATCAAAGCTCAAAGGTATCTTATATGATGCAAGGTGCAATATGATACACATGAACAAAGAAAAACACAACCTCCCCCTTCACAAGATCCCATAGGGGCCAACGACCCCCAAATCTCCCGCAAAGAAGCAAAATGATTAACATCCAAAGGTTTGGTAAAAATATCAGCAAGCTGATGCTCAGTAGTAACATATAGGAGCTCTATATCACCTTTCTCCACATGGTCTCTAATGAAGTTGTAGGGTAGTTCAATTTGTTTAGTTCTAGAGTGTTGGACTGGATTCTTAGCAATACTTATCACACTAGTGTTATCGCAGAAAAGTGGAACAGAAGAAATGAAAATCCCAAAGTCCTGTAAAGTAGATGAGATCCAAAGAATCTGACTACAACTGCTCGCAGCTGCTACATACTCTGCCTCGGTTGTGCTTTGTGCTACACTAGATTGCTTCCTAGAAGACCAAGAAATATGGGAAGTACCTAGAAAGTGACAAGTGCCAGAAGTGCTCTTGCGGTCTATTCTACACCCACCAAAGTCTGAATCTGCAAACCCCCTAACTCCTAAACCAGAAGAACTAGAAACCATAGGCAAAATTCAGGTGTTCCTTGGAGGTACCTTAAAATGCGTTTGACGTCTTGCTTGTGGGAGTCTCTTGGGGAAGCCTGAAAACAAGCACACTGGCACACCGCAAGTTATATGTCCGACGCTGCATGTCAAGTACATGAGTGAGCCAATCATGCTTCAGATTCTCATTTGGTCCACCACCTCACCATTTTCATCTACATCAAGTATTGTGGCAGTGGACATTGGGGTATGGAGTGGCTTGGAATCGCTCATCCCAAACTTCTTTAACATGTCCTTCGTGTACTTGCCTTGGTATACAAAGGTGCCATGCTTTGTTTGCTTGATTTGCAGTCCAAGAAAGAAGGAAAAGCTCACCCATCATGGACATCTCAAATTCATCACTCATGTCTTTGGAAAATTTAGCACAAAGAGCATTAGATGAGCCAACAAAGATGATATCATCTACGTAAATTTGCACTAAGAGTAGTTCATTATGATGCCTAAGAGTGAACAAGGTCCTATCAGCTTCACCCATTTTAAAACCTTTCTTGATTAAAAACCCTTTGAGTCTATCATACCAAGCTCTAGGGGCTTGCTTAAGACCATAAAGAGATTTCTGCAATTTATAGACATGGTTAGGGAGCTTGTCATTTTCAAAACCAGGGGGCTATTTTACATAAACTTCTTCATCGATGAAACCATTTAGAAATGCACTTTTGACATCCATTTGAAATAACTGAAAACCCTTGGAAGCAGAGTAAGCAAGTAAAATACATATCGCCTCCAACCGCGCAACAGGTGCAAAGGTCTCGTCAAAATCAAAACCATGAATTTGAGAATAACCTTGAGAAACTAGGCAAGCCTTGTTGTGAACAACTTAGCCATCCTCTCCTTGTTTATTTTGAAAACCCACTTGGTTCTAATGACATTTATACTCTAGTCAAATGGGGGTTTTACAAGTTGCCAAACCTTGTTCCTCTCAAAGTTTTCTAACTCCTCATGCATTGCCCTAATCCAGTTTTCATCTTCTAACGCATGGCTAACATCTCGGGGCTCAAAAGATGCAACAAATGTAGTATGTGCAAAGTCAGAGAAATGAGTGGAACTGGAGCGCAAAGTACGCTCAGAGATGTTGCCGGTGATCAGATCTGGTGGGTGAGCATGATGAAGACGTAGAGATCCCTAAAGGACGTCAGAAGCAGGTGAGGAAGTAGTCATGGTAGCCTCTGCCTCAGCTGAAGTGGAGGTAGGATCAGGAGCCATCGATGTCGCGGGTACGGACGTTGTAGATGAAGTACTAGGTAATGGACCATCTCCCACTGGAATAGAAGTGGCAGCAGGTTCTGCGGCTGGTGCAAGAGATATGGGGGCTTGTCCCACACCATCCTCATTATAATCTTCCATGAATAAGGTTTCTGAAACTGGTGGTGTACCTGAAAACTCAGGTCTAGCTGGGCTAGCCTCATCAAAAGTTACATTGCAAGTCTCTACCACAAGGTTAGATTCTGAATTTAAAATGCGATAGCCCTTCATGTGAGCAGGGTAACCAAGAAAGACACCATCAGAAGTGCGCGACTCAAACTTGTCGAGAAGCCCTTCTTTAGGATAAAACACTTACAACCAAACACCCTTAAATGATAAATATTAGGCTTTCTACCAAATCTCAACTCATAAGAGGTCACTTTCAAAGAACTCCGTTCTTCAATAAATTCTACAAAAGTAGAAGCAAAGAAAGAAGCTCCAAGTCAAGGTCTTACAATGACAAGAGATCTTCTAGTTGAGAGCGCAATTGCTACAATTTAGGGAGACCCGGACACTACTCCAATGAGTGTACGGCACCCTACAAAAGAAGAGAAGATTCTCCAAGAAGAAGGAGCAAAAGAGAAGAATCACCACCAAGAGAGAGGAGGAGTAGAGATGATCGTTATGAACGAAGACCCTCACGGAGAAGTAAGGATTCGGAAAGGAAGGACAAGTCATCAAAGAGCTACACAAAACAAAGACATCAAGCTCATGTTGGTGAATGGGTTTCCGGCTCCGACTCCGACCATCACTCCGAGAGAAGCTATCATTCCGATTCCGAATATACTCAAGATGAAGGTGTTGCCGGTCTAGCACTTGTGTCAACCAACTCCTACGACATATTTGAATCACCAAATGAGGGAATTGGTAGATGCTTCATGGCCAAAGGTCCTAAGGTAACACACCCCGAGTATGTTGATTTTGATATTGATGAAGATGACTTGCTAGGTGATGATGATTTACCTCTTGACAACTCTAGTGATGAATACTAGGATGGAACATCAATTAATCATGCTAATCAAACGAATGACAATGATAAGGAGAAAATTGAGCTTCTAACTAAAGAACTAAACACTCTTAAGTTGGCTCATGAAACTATCTTCGAAGATCATCGAGAACTTTTAAGGGCTCATGAGAAGTTACGCTTTGAAAAGCTCAATCTTGAGCAAGAGCATGAGTTCTTAAAGGCAATCAATGATGATCTCCGCAAGAAAAGTTCTTCTTACATTGCCAAGCGTTTACTCTTATCTACTTACATGCCTCAAGTCAAGTCTAGTAACAAGTACAAGAAAGATACTTCCTCTAGTAGTAACAATAATAATGTCAAATCCAATGTTGTTGCTTCTAGTAGTTCTCTTGATTCCACTAATGATTCTCTT
Organism: Aegilops bicornis; assembly: GCA_021605145.1. Lineage (NCBI taxonomy): Eukaryota > Viridiplantae > Streptophyta > Magnoliopsida > Poales > Poaceae > Aegilops > Aegilops bicornis. Next base: position 334,971,706 of record CM038672.1, on the reverse strand, counting down.
AGCCAAGTTACACTTGAGAAAGAAAATAGTTTATTGAAGGGAATTATAGAGAAAGGTGTTTACAAGAGCATTGCCGGGAGTAAGCAATTCAAGGAAATTGTACGCAAGCAAGGAAGGCACCGGAAGAATCAAGGTGTTAGTTTCGAACGAAAGTTCAATGCCAATGGAGTTGATTGGGAAGAAGATCAATACCCCAAGACGAAGTTTGTTCCTCAACAAGAGAAGTATGATCCTACTTCCTTCAAGGGGACACAAGCTCAAGATGATCTTCCACCACAAGACCACAAGAACAAAGGCAAGGACAAGCTTCAAGAAGAGATTGATGCATTTGAAGAAGCACCTAAAGCCTCGCTCGAGTGGGTCCCCAAGACTACGTCAAGTTCTACTTCATCAAGTACAACTACAACTCCAAGGATTCCCATCAAGATGATGTGGATCCCGAACAAGAAGAACTAGAGAGTTCTTGAGGGTGACTCCGCCAACATTATTCACTCATATCATTTTGGCAAGAACAAGTGCAATCAACTTTCACATCTTGCACTAGTTCAAGGAGTCACAAACCCTCATGTTGGTAAGGCAAGGGACAAGGTAAACTAATGATTTCGTGGACATCATCTTGTGTGTGCATCACTCTATGTCTATGGATATTCTTGTTTGTTCCTTGTGGGACTAACCCATGTAGGTATTGAAAGTGCAAGTCAGTCCAAAGGATTGCTCCAAATGATCTACATCAACATTGAGCATCCACATCTTCAACACCTACATGAAGTCATCATCGACAAAACCCAAGGTTAGTTCATCCCTCTAAGGGGGGATCTCACATCTAGGGGGAGCTTAACTCTAAGAATTTAGTCAAAGCAACTCTAATGGTGTGAACACATTAATGCTTTATGTAAAAGTGGTAACCCCACTTGAGCTTAAACGATGAGTATGACCTATGATCAAATGTTCTCATTTGACTCCTAAGTCAATATGCTCATATATAGATGACCTAGTCATCGCCAATTGCTTGATAGATGCTAGAATTGGTTGTGCATGCTTTGCCACATATTTCAATTGCCATCTTATCGTGTGAGCATGTTGGTGCATATTTTACTCATTCAAGGACATCCACTTGTTGTTTTGTTTGATTGAATTCTTTTCTTTCTGCCAAGTGGATGGAAAAAAATGCCTAAGAACCTTCTTTAGCTATCTATGCTTTTCTCGTCTCAAACTCTATTCATGCTACATCACAAAATTTGATCAAGTCAGATTCGAACCACTCTGTGTGAGGAGCACTCAGAGTCCTCGATTCGTCATAGACTTAACTTCCAAAACCTCTTAGTGATTATCGGTCTGACCGATCCTTCCATTTCGGTCCTACCGAGATCATCAAGTTGATCTGAGTTTTCAATCTCGGTGCAACCGATTTTAACTTTTCGGTCTCACCGATTTGTCAGAATCGAACACAACATGCATCTCGGTGCCACCGAGTTGTTCCACTTTCGGTCACACCGGCAGTGGTCGAGCTATATATAGCCACGGGCAAAATTTTGGAAATTTTCCGAAACCCTTCGCCACAAGAACAGCTCGCTCGCCATCGTGGTCTCCGGATCGTCCCCTCGCCGCCAAAGCCTCACCTCGTCAGCTGGTCTTCGCTGCCGTCAACGGATTTCGTCCCCGCCGATGCCGCCGTAGCAAGTCCACCGCCAAGTTAGGGTATGGACTTCATCTTTGTGCTATCCACGTCTGATTCCTGGCACATTGTTTTCATATTGATTCTTGCCATGATTGAAACTCATCTATCCAGCCAAAGTAGTTCATAGATTAGATGTGATTCAAATTTTTAGGTTTAGGTTTCCGCCGAAACCGTCTCGGACCCACCGAGTTGAAAAACTCGGTCTCACCGATTTGGCTTATGCCATTGCACTAGTGACTATCGGTCTGACCAAGAATTACTAATCGGTGCAACCGATTTGTGAATTCTGTGAAACCCTAGCAGTCTCGGTACCACCAAACTGAAACTCGGTCCAACAGAGATCATCAGTTTAGGTTCCAAAACTGCTTCGATATCATCGAGTTTGAAAATCGGTGGATCCAAAATTCTTTCTGTGGAAAACTAAGACTAAACTTTTGAGTCATTCTTTTGCAAAAACCTCTGCATTTTGTGATGCTCATCTTTTGTATCTCATCTACAACTCTTCACAGGGTCAGCAGTCAGCTTTTGCAGTATGTCTGATCAAAGTGACAGCCAGAACAGGTCAGAAAAGCAGATGGACTTGAGTGAGGGCACTAGTCCCTCAACTTCAGATGAAGGGAGCAGAAGTACTCCTAGCAATTTGCCTAAGGCTGCAACTAGGCAAAGGAGGAAAAGAACTTCAGATTCAGAGGATGAAGATTACAAAGCTGTGGAAGATGATGCTATCTCTAAGAAAGTGGTGCTCAAGAAGGAATATGGCTCAGCAAAGAATGCAAAGCCAGACATGAAGATCAAAAGGCCTGCAGGAAGACAACCAATGTCCAAAGCCAGAGTGTCTACACAAGCTTCTTTGGAAACCCAACCCAAAGAACCTGCTGCAGAAGGGAAGAAATGAAAGGAAAGGGTCAAGATGACCATGACCAGAGTTATTGGGAAGCCTTCCATGATGGAAGAAGAGGATGAACCTGCTTCACCAGCTCCAAAGGCACCAAAGCTTATGGGTGATGCTATTAGATCAGGGGCTGCCACATCTAAGCCCAAGGAAGCACGCAAAGCTGCCCCCAAGGCCAAGTCTGCACCAAAGAGGAATACCAGGAGTATTCCAGCTGCGGAAAAGAACAAGGCCCCAGTGCCTGAGGATGCTGATGAGGAAGATGAAGAAGGACAAGTTCTGAGAAAGCTCAAGCCCAAGATACTGCACCACAATGATGCCCATCCTGTGGCTGAGGACATGAGAATCAGGAAGGATTCAGGGCTGAGGATATGGAGGATGGAAGATCCATATGCCACAAGGAGAAGAACTGCTGTTGATTACAGGTTCCACACAAAGGAACAACAGGACTTCTATGAAACCATTCTGTTGGACAAGAAGCCCATTGTCTGTGACATGGGGTGGGTTGACTGGAATTTCATCAAGGAGAATGAAGAGCACTATCCTGGAGTGCAAGATAGCTTTGTCGGTTGTGGAGTTGCAGATTTTGTTGGGCAAAAGCTCACAAATTGGAATGATGAACTTATCATGCAGTTCTACTCCACAACACATTTTTACCCAGATGGAAGAATTGTTTGGATGTCTGAAGGTACAAGGTACTAGTCAACTGTTGAAGAATGGGCAAAGCTGATCAATTCCCCAGAGGAAAATGAGGATGACCTAGACATTTATGCCAAGAAGAAGATGGGTCACAATTCAATGGCTCACATGTACAAGGAAATTCCAGACAAGGCATTAGGAACTCACAAGTTTGGATCAGTTCACTTTCACTGCTGGGGTTGCCAACCATAAATTGGATTCTGAGGCACACTTTGTTGCCCGAGTCTGGTGACCACAACATGATCAGAGGGCATGCCATCAACATGTTGCATGTATTTGATGTGCCACAGAAGTTCAAAGTCATGAGCCTGATCATTTAAACAATCAAGAGGACTGCAGCAGACCAGAAGAGGAGCTGTGGATATGCACCTCAGATTCAAGAATTGATAAACTCAAAGATGGGCACAGGAAAATATAAGTTGGATAAGGAACACTTTCCACTTTATCCAGACTTTGAGGACAATGAGGTTGTCATGAATGAAGATGATCCACAATCAGTTCACTCTCAGGAGAAGAAGGAGAAGGCAAAGAGGGAGAAAGCTGCCAAGATGCCAACTCAAAAGGAGGCATCTGAGTATTTATTGAAGAACAAACAGGAGCAGCTTGGTTACTTGATAGCATCAACCCAGAGGATAGAGAAGGGATTGGCCACCCTCACTCAAAATCAGGAGAGCTTGGAGAGAATCATAGAGCAAAAGTTCTATAACTTAGATGTGAAAGTAACTGAGATTCAGTCTGCAGTGGAGGAACTACAAGATGACATGCAGGAGAGGAAGGGCAAAACAACAACTGATGCATTTGCCAGAGTGCCTAAAGCCCAGAGGTCATCTGCTGTGCCAATACCTGACACAAGAGCAACTTCATCTGCACCAGCTACAGCCTCAGTGCCACCAGCTCCAGCATCTACATCAGCTCCAGCTCCATCTACTTCAACTGAAGCTTTCATCCTCGGCGTTATCCGGACTCCACCACCAGCAGATCAAGCCTGAGAGTCGATCTAGCACTATGCATTTTCTATGAACTTTTTGGTAACTTGTTGCCAAAGGGGGAGAAAAATGTATAGATCATAGGCTTCGAGAGAGAGAGAGTTGCTTTTGTTCTCTGTTGCTTTATTTGGTGGTTTTTCAATCTTTGTTTGCTTTTGGTTGAGATACTATCATGTGAGACATTAATGATCATGTGTATGATCATAAGCTACACTTATGCATGCTTGATATTATCCTATCTATCTTATGTGATCACTCACTATGCTTGGTGATGAGTGCATGTATTCATTGTTTATTATTTTGAGCGCTCCACGAAGATGTATGTGACATGGAAGAGTAACCCATGAGCCTAATTCATGGTGCATTTGCAGTCCAAAGCAAATCTAAAACTATGCACAAATTTAGGGGGAGCTCTTGCTTATCACATACTTCTCAAAGCGACGATGTTATTTAAATATTATTATCATGTGTCAAAGCTTTGATCTATATATTGTCATCAATTGCCAAAAAGGGGGAGATTGAAAGTGCAACTATCCCTAGGTGGTTTTGGTAATTCATAACAACATATAGCTCATTGAGCTAATGCTATTCCAAGACTATTATTTCAGGAAAGCTCAATGAATGGCATGGCATGGATGATGAAAGTGGATCCCTCAAAATACTAAGGACAAAGGATTGGCTCAAGCTCGAATAGTCAAGACTCTTCATTTTACATTTTAGTGATCCAAGATCACATTGAGTCTATAGGAAAAGCCAATACTATCAAGAAGGGATGAGGTGTTGCTTAATGAGCCTCTTGCTTCATGTGCTTAGTGATATGCTCCAAAACCCTCAACTACTTTCCCACATCCACAAATGACCTAAACCTAAAGCCAAAATCGGTCACACCGATTCTTTCTATCCGGTGCCACCGATTCCAAAAGTCATAGCCACTGCCACAAACCCTAAGCAAATCGGTCTTACCGATAGGGATCTCGGTCTCACCGAGATGGGGTTGCAATCTCTCTATTTCCCTTCGTAACGTTTCAGTCTAACCGAAGTGAGCGATTGGTCCCATCGAGATTGCAATGTAAACTCTCTGTTTCCTTTTTGTAACATTTCGGTCTCACCGAAAAGAGCAAATCGGTCCCACCGAGTTTACCTGACCAACTCTCTGGAAAGCTTATTACCAACATCGGTCCCACCGAGTTTGTGTAATCGGTCTTACCGAGATTACGTTATGCCCTAACCCTAACCATATCGGCCTCACCGAGATGCATGTCACCCCAAGGAAATTGCTAACGGTCACTAGGTTTACTAAATCGGTCCGACCGAGTTTAATGATTCGGTCCCACCGAGTTTGGTAAATTGTGTGTAATGGTTAGATTTTGTGTGGAGGCTATATATACCCCTCCACCTCCTCTTCATTCGTGAAGAGAGCCATCAGAACGAACCTACACTTCCAACTTACCATTTCTGAGAGAGAACCACCTACTCATGTGTTGAGGCCAAGATATTCCATTCCTATCATATGAATCTTGATCTCTAGCCTTCCCCAAGTTGCTTTCCACTCAAACCCTCTTTCCACCAGATCCAAATCCTATAAGAGAGAGTTGAGTGTTGGGGAGACTATCATTTGAAGCACAAGAGCAAGGAGTTCATCATCAACACACCATTTGTTACTTCTTGGAGAGTGGTGTCTCCTAGATTGGCTAGGTGTCACTTGGGAGCCTCCGACAAGATTGTGGAGTTGAACCAAGGAGTTTGTAAGGGCAAGGAGATCGCATACTTCGTGAAGATCCACGCTAGTGAGGCAAGTCCTTCGTGGGCGACGGCCATGGTGGGATAGACAAGGTTGCTTCTTCGTGGACCCTTCGTGGGTGGAGCCCTCTGTGGACTCGCGCAGCCGTTACCCTTCGTGGGTTGAAGTCTCCATCAACGTGGATGTATGATAGCACCACATATCAGAACCACGACAAAAACATCCGTGTCTCCAATTGCGTTTGAATCCTCCAAACCCTTCCCCTTACTTTCTTGCAAGTTGCATGCTTTATTTTCCGCTGCCTATATACTCTTTGCATGCTTGCTTGAATTGTGTGATGATTACTTGACATGTCCTAAAAGAGCTAAAATCTACCAAACTCTAAAATTGGGAAAAGGTTAAGTTTTTATTGCTCAAGTAGTCTAATCACCCCCCTCTAGACATACTTCAAGGTCCTACACACCCTCAACGGCTCTGAAGTGACCCGCACTCTAGCTAGGCGAGCATGCCCAAACGTTGGCCCGAACTAGGTATCCACACATCACTCCCTTGTGCACTGTTCCGACGATGTTTGGATATCCTTTCACTGCTCTCTTAGCTTACACGCCTATGCAACTCTGACTTTAACTCTTATTTATTCTGGAGATATCATCTGAAACAAGCAAATCCATTTTTTAGCGAAGCATGACGGTTCTACAGGATCTGGTACACATCCTGCGCGCACACCCGTATAACCTTGTAAGTATCATCCTCCGGTACAACATCAAGGTCGATTCCTCTTATTTGATCAACCATTCGCCGTGTCAAAAATGCAGAGGGGGATGCAAGGAGCACAAGCCCTGCACATCCAAGCAAGTGGTAACATGGACTTGTACATGGAACATCCCAAGCGCAAGCAGAGCTGCAGCGAGCCTGTACAACGAGCTAGCGTAAGTCCCTCCATTTCATTTAATTCGTATTGGCATTCGTGTATGATTTGTGTGAAGTGGCTGATCCACGAATTCAAGTTACTGTAGTGAACATTTAACTTAAAAATACGAAGGCACTTGCACTCCGGAAATCAACATAACTTAAGAAATGTGAAGCTACATGCACTTTGAAAACCATCTAATGATCCAAAGTAGTTCAGATTATAAACACTAAATGATGCAAGCACCAAAAAACACAAAATGCAACATGGTGTACAAGGACTACAAACATCGTTTGTACCTGCCTGAATTATTCGTTCTCTGGCTGAAAATATCAAAGTGTAATTGCACGTATAACTAGTGCACAAACTGCATATCAATATATCTATCCTGCACAAGTATGCCAATAGTTTCAAACAACAGACTAGAAAAGTATTTATGCTATGTTGTCATGATACGAGGACTTTCTAGTAGATGGCCTCGACGTTTCCTCAAGCTATGAAAATGCACTATAATTTGCATGTCATCAATGCCTGCAAATCTCTGTCTCTCTCAACATAGTAGATCATCATTAGACACTAAATCCTTCAATGAGCTTGCAAAATGCTTGGATTAGATACCTCATTAGACACTATATGTTCATCACCGTGAGCATGTAAAATGTTTGCATCTAATCCTTCATTAGCAAATTGCTCATTAGACACTTCAGGCTCAAGAACAACATGAGCTTGTATGTTTGCACCGGAAACTTGATTAGATACATCGATTCAATCGATTCGGTATTGATTCGGGAGTTATAAAATAAGTAGAAATTGGTTTCATTCTCATAGATTCCCTACATACAAGCAGTTTTACAACACCGTCAGTTTAACTATTGGCCGTAAATTGAAGAGTTGAATTAGATATAATCAGGGATGTGATGTACCTGCTCGTTGCGCATGCTACTCTTGCAAGTTGCGATTGTCCGTTTATGCAAGCTCGATGCCATGTCCGTCTTTGCCGCCGCTGCCTCCCACGCAGCTACACCTGTGGTTGGATCTTTATCTTCTTGTCCTTCCGCTCGCTTGAAGCCCGGCCGACCGCCTCCAACGATGGTGCGAGGAAGTGTTGTGTCGGTCTGTCCGTGGCGGCGTGTTAGGAGCGAACCAGATTGGAGGCTGGAGCGAATGAATTGGGATTTTTCCTGCTGTCGATCGATATGGGAGGCGCTCGTTTGGGCCGCTAGCCTGCTATAGGGCCTGCCTTGCACTTATGTTATTAGCCCATCCAAATTGAAACATTTTTCTTCATTTTTACATTGCCTGCTCGTGCGTTGGGACGAACAAAACTAGCGTGGTCCAACATGGACGACTCAAACTAGGTGCACACTTTCCAGCCACCTGAGGCGGCCGCTCATACCAGCCCCTATGGTGGCGTCGCCCCTTTTTGCGTGTATGATTGGATAGTGTAAAATATTCCAGGGGCGCTTTCGATTTACCCACAGAATGGTTGAATTGCTTGTTTCTATGAACTGAGTTCGCCAATAATGTGAAGGATGCCAGTCTTTTCATCCTATTGCAGATTGCTTAGATCTCGATATGCCAAAAGTAATCGCATGAAATATACAAGAAAAGCCAGTGTGATGTGTTTGGCTACAACTAGTCTGACTACACGTCCTCATATAACATATCAAGGATGCACCATCTTACCAGATTAACCATTCGACTTACCCATGCAGTGTGGGAAGAAAGAAGTATTGGGATTGCGTATCCAAGCAATTGATGCCATGGACTCCTTTGTACAACATTGTGCGAAAAAGAAGTTGCGGTGTGCATAAAGAACTAGCGTAAGTTCAGTTACCTGCTTCTCGGAATTTTCGTTAGCCACTTATTGCAAAATTGTTCAATTATGTTGCTTGGCTTAATTTAGTTTGCTACTGATTACATAATGGCACAACCTGTTAATCATATTGTAGACTGCGCCTATCTATGTGTTTGATACTTACCGTTAAGAATTACCTGTTTGCCTTAACTTAAATATCTACTTGTTTGTTTAATCGCTTTGTCAGCTGCAACAATGGGTTACAATGATGTTAATAACTTCTCCCTCCGTCCCATAATATAGCACGTTTTTGGACACTAGCATAGTGTTAAAAACGTCTTACATTATGGGACTGAGGGAGTACTTTTCAAAGATCCAATTGAAACTCTTTAATTCCTTGTTTGTTTAACTGGTTTGCTGTTATAACTCCCAGTTGAGATGTTTTGCTAACTTCAACTTTTCGAATCCAATCGAACTTTAATGGCTAAACAGGTTAGCCCAAGATCAAAGAGCGAGGTCCCCATGGACGTTGCATCATCCCAAAGAATGGCACCGCCCAATCGTGCATTATGAATTGCCAACTCTGATGATCTAGAGGCTAAACTAGTGGTAGAAAGAGATTCTGCTTCGCACTTAGAGATGAAGTTGACATGTTGAGGAAGCAAACAGCACAATCACAAGTAGTACTCAAGACAACCATTAAATATTTGGTGGATTTCAAAACGAAGCAAGTCGAGACCCACTAGATTGTTAAGGTCCTGAAGGAAAAAAGGAAATTAAAGTCCTACTTGGTAAATCATAGGTGAAATGTTCTTTCCATAGTTGAATAACCTTTGTGTTGTCTGTTCATGTAATCAATCAAACCATTTGTTTTAGAGATCATGTAATAATTTTTTTGTTTTTGGTTTGTAATTTTATTTGAGCACAAGTCTGTATTAATTGATAAGACTTGAGACATTTCATTTGGACTGCTGTGCCAGACCTACAAATATGCCAATCGGGCTGAATGTGCATTCAGCAATAGTAGTAGTATAGATGGACCATAAGTGGCACGCATTGGAAAGGGCCAAGATGCTGGCTAAAAAAAAGATGCGGTTGTAGCCAAAAAAAAGTACAGCGGCCTGGCTTATGTATGTTAGTTGATATTATTGATCCATATACTCTATAAGTGTTTATATGTGTGTTAGTTCTGTACATTCTTGGTTGATTGACTCGGTATTTGAATCTTGATACATCCCTTGTGTACATATCTAAATGGGAGTACACATTATGCTGCGTGTGACATTTGAGTTGGACATGAAGTGTTCCAAATATTCGAATTCACCTTAAACTGGATATTATTTTCTAAATTTGAGTATCGGCATTTGTAAACCATATTCTTATATGACAGTGGAATACATCTTTGTCGTCCTTTTGAAGATATACAAAAACACATAGAACGATTTATAAAGATTCATATAGGAATACAAAATGGATTCAAATTTAGTTGCCAGGGTAAACGTGGATGCTTATTGTCCCAAAATTCGAAAGAAGCTGCAAAATGTCCACTCCCACGTCGGCTGCCCGAAGACAAGTGTTTGGGAGATGGAAATTACTGTCTACCCATGACACGGACAATCCATCGGCCCGATTTCCACTGCTCTAAATAGGGGTAGGTTAGTAACTTCAATTAGACGTGACACGACCGCCTCTGAGCCCATTCCGACACGGTGGGCGTCAAACATGGGCGGCAAAACACATTTGATTCAAGCTCGTCTGAAAGACATTTGTTTCTCCCTCCATTCCCCATTCATACACGGTGGGCGGTAAAACAAACTCGACTCGGCCGAAATCGATGTAGGCAAATATTTTCAATAGGGGCAGGTTTGTAACTTCACTCAGACGTGACACAACCGCCCTACCTGTCAGCCCCGTTCATACACCGTGGGCGCCAACCACCCTCTCCTCGCTCGAAATCGCTCTGGGAAAATATTGGCGAGATGCGAGATTACCGTCCTATCCCCAAACGACGAGACGTCCAAAATTTAAACGGGGCTAAGTTCGTAACTTTCCCACATTTCAGACAGGCGCGTCCCAAAAACATGGTTCCGCGTACCTCTCCCTCCATTTTCCCATTCATACACCGTCCGCGCTAGAACACCCCATCCCCACACCAACCTCCGTCCGCCACCCCAACCATCGCCGCCATCCTCCACCACATCCATCGCCACCATCCTCCACCATGCCGGAGCGCCTACCAAGACCGCGTCGTGCACTGCTAGAGATGGACGTTTCTCATCCACGGCGACGGACCAATAGCCTTGCATCGCGTCCTCTCGCTTTGGCCATTGTCGTCCTCTTTGCTGTGGCGCCACACGACCTTCTCTTCCACCGTAACGGGACTTATCTCCCGATGCACGCGTCTACCGTCGCAGACCTGCTTCAACGCCACCGACAGCCATCGCACCCCCGATGCCTACACAGCGGCGCAATTGAGGTGGTACTTCATATCTCCTCAACCTTTTGATCTCAACCAGAAAATAGATCTTAACTTGGTTACTCTACTTTCTTTTCAGCTCTTAGAATTTTGTTCTTAGTTCTAAGCAAACAATGGATGCTAAATATCATTTCTCCGGTTTGCAGCTTCAAATCTGCCATGGCACAGCCATAATACGGTTTAATTGATCATGCTTAGGGTTTAATTGATCATGTTGGTTCCATAGTGGTTTCTTTAATTGAAATCGGAGGGAAAACCCTCTTTTGCTAAAAAAATATGCTTAGAGTTTCCCCCTTTTATGATCACTATACGATCAGAATACGTGCTTCGTCTCATAATAACACTGCTCCACGCATCAAGCTAAACAAGCTTAGATGTTCAAATCTGAATATGATATTATTAAAACAGAGTTGTTTAATTGGTCACTAAATGTTCCTAAATTAGTTTCAAAATACATGTTCGCCGCCGGTGTGTATCTCTTAGGTGCCCACGGTGGGCAGCCCACCTGGGATTTTGGGTCGCCCCAGGCCCCGATTCCCCTCTGTTCTTGCGCTTCGATCTCTACTACTTCGGCCGCCTCGCCGGCGACTTGTCGTCCCCGGACGGCATGACTCTAGGAGGAGACGCTGGACTAACAGGAGGCCAAGAGCCGCTCGCCCAACAGCGTCACCGCTGCCCGGGCGCGCCGCCGTGCCTACCTTCCTAGTCCGTTCAGGGCTCGGCAAAGACCCACCAAGCCAACCCAATTTATCCTGAGATACCTCCTCAACACTCAGCAGCCACTCCTCATCACCCATTTTCTAATTGATTCATTACTCATTAGGCAGGACTGTCATTAGGGTTTGTTGTGTGGTCGATGCTACCTACACTTAATGGTTCAGATGTATTTCGGTAATCTTTAGTACCTCTAAAGTTCACAGGGTTTTCAAAATTCCAGCCCTCTAATGTAAACTAGTCATTTTGGATTGTTGGCCGTAGGGACATTGACTCAGATTACTACCGCAAGCCAGGTTTGTTGACAATTTTACTTGTCTTTCTTACTCATTCGATATAATATCCAATTATTCACGTCGATTAGTTGCAAACAATAAGTGCTAGACAAACTTCTTCATTCAGATTTTGGACGGACTCTTACTGCAGTTACAATTCTGCATACTTGTCCTAATAAGCTCACAAGGAAATGATTGATTCACTACATCTATGCTTGCCTTGTCATATTTGTTGTCAATATTCTTTTAGGGTGGACCACCCTGTTTCTAAATCTTTGGAACCGTAGACCTGAGTGAATAGTATTTCTCTATGTGATCTCTTCCATCATGTGTGGGTAACGAACACTGCATTGTATAGAAAGAAAGTGTCATTTCCAACTTTTACATAGGTTTCGATCTTTTACATGGAATACAATCTGCCTACTTGCTTTGTGTCGCACTACCAACACTCCACCCTTGAAGCTAAACATTACGCCCCTCATAATTGCTTAGTTTATTTGTTCAAATACGAATTTCATATGATTCTAATGTTCCTACTTCAGTTTTGAAATGTGTGCCTGCCTGTTATAGAGACATAAGGGGTTTGTATTTCTGTTTGTGGTCTGGTCAGCACAGTTGGGGAGGCGAACTTTGCATATGCAGGGGCTTATAGGGAGACACTCTCCGAGTTGAATCCGTAAGGCATTCCATAGATAATCTGACTACTTTTTATGTTTTCATGAATCTCAGATTCTGAACAGCATCATAATGATTATGAGCTTGCGCGCATGAAAAGAATAAAGCAAAACAATGCCATGGCTGTCAAACTTGGCATTAAGGGACTGAAATCAAGTCTGGATGCAATGCAATGCAAACGCTCTCCACCTACAGATTCATGCTCGAATATGATCCTAATAGTGATTACGAGCTAGGGAGACCTAAGTCAATGTAGCTCCCTAGTGGAGGAGTCGAGGAAGATGCCCTATCTTATTCACCCATCAAGGTACTTGCTCTAACTTTCCAAGGTTACATTGCTCGCATTATTATCTTGCAAACCGATGCTTTGCATTGCTTCTACTTTGTTGAACTGCCATTAGCTTAGTTTACACATCATGTATGTGAATACTCCCTGCCTATCCATTTTCAGTACATATTACATCTGTCATCATACCATATTTATCCATTCAAATGTTGTTCTTGTGTATCAGACGTTCAAAAGGAAGAGGGCGATTGCTGATCATGGAGGAGCACAAGCAAAGTATTTGGAAAAGGTAGTTGCACCTGATAAATCAAATAGCCCATTAGGTGTAGTTGCAATATCATCTGACTCACAAAATACCCCAACTCTAGCAGACTCTAGCCCTACTACATTTGGTCATTTACGATGCCCCAACTCAAGCAGACCCCAACCGCAAAGAACAAAGTATGATTATGCCAGTTGACATAGCACCACCAGACGATGCAAAACCCCATTCCAAAGAAAGAGTACACCAAATCCAGTTGCCAAATCCCTTTTCGAACGAGAGAGAGCCCCACTTGCAGCAAATAGGACCCCTGTTCCATTTCTTCCTAGTTTAGAAGACGAAGCTTATGTTGTTGTCAGGAACTTTGTGCGCATCTTTCCTTCATGGAAAGATTATACCGCATGAACAGAACAATTTCAGTCTTCCTCCGCAACTTACGCGTAAGTAATGTACTAATGTTATTCATGGTCATTCTGCATATGTTTCGCCGACGAAGACACAAGATTTCATTCTTTTAAATAGGCGAGGAGCAAACTGGATTGTGATGACGAGCAAGAGTTGGTTGCACTTTTCAAGCACTAGTTGATGAAGTATCGTTCCTACCTGAGGCAAGCGCACTTCGATGGCAAGCCTCTGAACGAAATTTCTGTAAAGTCTCTGGTGCTACATTTATCCGACGGTGACTGGAATAATCTTGTTAGACATTGGTCTCGGCTGCTGCGTAAGGTACTTTCTATGATATCACATGACAATTTGAACTACATTTCTATATTTTCCTTAATGTCTCACTTGTACAAAAACTGTTAGCAGAAGAACATTTGTTCTCAAGGGACCATAGAATCTCGCAACTATACTGCACACTGCATTGCTCTCGTGAGTACCTCTTGCCCTGTATGACCATACTTACTTTCATAGTTGTTTGATTATGTAGCATCACTGCACATGTTAGCCTTTTAATCGCCCATTTGGTGGACATTATAAGATCTGTATGGACTCTTACACAAATTTAGATTCAACCCAATGCTTTTGAAGAGGTTTAGCTCTGCAGTCCTCTTGTAAGGACTGAACGTGGTCTATCACTGTACTTACATTAACAGCTACTCCCTCCGTCCCATAATATAAGAATGTTTTTATACAAAGACACAGTGTTCAAAACACTCTTCTATTATGGGAAGAGGGATTGGTTCATTTTGTAGCATTCTACATCTTATCTCCCTCGCCCACCATTTACTAAAAAGATCAGATCTATATTTAATCTTACCAACAAGTAGAATACATGAGACAATGCCAAAGGTCTGAAGTGTAGCCCATTGCTCTTGTCAGTACATTTTGTCCTGTAACGCTTGTACTTCCAGGGATTGGTAGTTGATTATGTAGCATCAATCTGCATCTTATCTTCATTATCCTCTATTCCTTCCACTATTATCATATCTATAATTACTCTCTACAAAATGTAGAGTACAGGCAATGCTTATGAAGAAGATTCTATGCTGAAATTCTTGAGTTATCCTTCCCTTGACATGGAGAAGGGCAATATAAAGCGGGTGTTAACTGTTAATGTAAGTCAGTCCTTCTAAAGCCTTTATCCTCAACTGCTGTTTAATTTTCTCATACTCCCTATCGTTTACTGTTGTTTAGTTTGCTGTTTCTAACAAAATGCATGTTCGTAAGAACCATAAGTTCTAAGTTTTACTTGTAAAACCAAATTTCTTATTCATACCATGCACATTACTTAATACTCCCTATATGTATGCTTGGTTTTGTGGATCTATAATCCAGTGTGTGGTGAAGCAGCCCACGTTTGCACCTTGTCATCTCCTGTTTTATCTTACTGATGTGGCTGATGATATGAACAACATGCCATGCACATTATCCAAAATAGATACAATGATTTTCTTTGCCCTTCATCTATGCTTGTTATGTTGACATGGTAATCCAGTAGTGTGGTGAAGCTCCCCGCATTATGAACAATGCCAAATTATGCTATTGATATTTTGAACTTACTCTTTATTTTATAATTTGAAATTGGATAGAATTGACAGAACAGTTATCATCTTTGTTTATACACGTGCAAAACCTGTCATCTCTCTGCTTTGTTTCAGGGTGATATGCCTGATGGCATGCACAAGTCTGCTGAAGGTCATGAGACAAACCCAACATATATTGCAAAGAAAGAAGGCAAAACACCTTGAAGATAGCGAGACAGCCCCAAAGTCTTGTCTTGATGCGTGTTCAAGTTACTTGAGACTAACAAATGACAAGCTCCACGAATTCGTTATGCGAATCAGTTCGACTTTTTCAGTCCCAAGTTCTAGCAGTAAAGGCATTACGCAACTCAACTTCGACTTGAAGTCCTATCTCTAAGGAAGATTATGGAGAACACCAATGAGAACCTCATTGCTAAACAGCTACACTGGAAGCTATGACCGACATGCTAGGCCGGTCTCACGGCCTTCTTTCAAGATGGCTTGCACAGTTCCCGCAAGGCTAACCTTTCTTGAACTGTCTTGGAAGTGGTCTCGGTTCAGTATTATTTTGTTACGCTGCAATGGTGCCCAGTTTTTGTAATCTTCTTCGTTGCGCTTTATGATCACTGGTGGCGAACTTCGATGCCCAATGGATGTAATATACCTTAAATCCTTTATTGTATAGTGTAGGTTTATTCTTAGTTACTATGCCGTAATTTCTTTATTGTGTAGAGTAGGTTTGTTCTTAATTCCTACTAGTTACTGCCATCATTCGCTATCTGAAAAAAAATTAGATGTAGTCGACCGGGCCGAAAAATTCGATAACGGGCCACAATTGGGCCGGCCTGCGTCTTTCTAGGGCCTGAATGATTGGGGCCTTCACACATTGCGCCAGGCCCAAACTTACACCGGCCTATATTTTAGTTGGGCCTTTTGTCAACCCAGCGCTTAGTTCGGCCCAGGTAGCGTTGGGCCATTAACAGGCTGAATATTGTACTGCCCTATTACGGCCGAGATGAAACCACGAGCCTTTAGCAGGCCAAAATGCATGTTGGGCCTCAATTTTCACTAGTCGTCGAGGGGCCTTCAGCAGGCCGAAATGTAGACCGGGCCGTTATGGGCCTAGTTAGCTCACGGGCCATTACCAGGCCGAAACATATCTCGGGCCTTAGTTGGCCCACTGATATCATGGGCCTTTAAGAGGCTGAAAGCTTAGTACAGGCATCATCGGGCCGAACTACGCGACAGGACTTTAACAGGCCCAAAGTCATGTTGGGCTTAACTGTTTCCACCTTTAGCACGGGCCGTTAGTAGGCCCGATGTCCCGTCGGACCATATATGGCCCATGGGCATCACGGGCCATTCCCTGGCCGAAAGTCACACCGGGCTGAAATGGGCCCATGTCTACATCAGGACTCTAACAGGTCGAAAGTCACTGGGCTGTAGTTGGGCCCGAATATTCGGCGAACAATTAACGGGCCAGATCTGGCTTCGGGCCGCAAATGGGCCCAAATATTGGGCGAACAATTAACGGGCCAGATCTGGTTTCGAGCTGTAAATGGGCCTTTATTAAGCAGGCCGTTATTGGGCTGGCCCACTAGTACCTGGTTAAGTTCTACTAGCCTTTGACTGGGCCGGCCTTTTTAACCTATATGGGCCTCTGTTGGGCCCACGTGTCAACGCATTACCATAGGCATGTCTCCTCCAATGGACGGGCGACATCTCGCCCATCGACGAGTGACAGTGTTCCCTTGACCAATTAAATTTTACACGGAAATTTCCCATTGGTCGGGCTGTTAACGGGTTATCGGATCGAAAACCCGCCCGATTGCTTAACGGCATTCCGTTACGGTGGATGCCACGCGTCGGCCACCCTTGACGAAAGCACTTCTGTGACGCGCGATTTATCGTCATGGAAGTGGACACTTCCGTGATGATAATTTTGGTAATGTCATGGAACACTTCTACGATAGCACAGGTATGACCATCTTGATTCTGTCATAAATTTGTCATGGATGTACATGCATGACAAAGAACGCGACCTACTGTGACAAACACATATCATCACGGAAGTGTATTTTTTTTGTAGTGTTGGTGACGGCCACGTTTCAGATGGTAGGTGTATAGAGCATTTGGAGTATGCCGGAACCGGCAGTGGAGCCAGGGTGGTCTTCCGAGTCGAAGGTGAGGTCGGCCTCCGGCGAAGCCCAATATGACGGAGGAAAGGCTTGACGTGGCGATCTGACGGCGGCGCTTGGGAGCCACCCAGCAGCGCCGACTGTGTGGTGCACCGGCGCCGCGTAGCGCGCGGCGAAGAGGTTGTGGAGTTCTTCCCAGGACACCACCGTGGATCCTGGGAGGTTGAACAACCAGACGATTGGTTCGCCGGCGAGGGCCATGGGGAACCAATTGGCCATGATCTTGTCATCGCCTCCGGCTTCAAGGACGGCCTTCTCGTATGCCAGCAAGAATGGCGCCGGATCTGCCGCGCCGTCGTAACGCGGCGGCATCTCTGGCTTGAACTTGGTCGGCCACTGCACTCGCCAGGCAGGCAGGAGCTCGGTACCTGCACTCCCGTTGCGGCGTCGGTCGCAGGGGCGGATGGCGGCGCTCCTGCCATAGGAGCGAAGTGCGGCTGCATAGGGCGCAGATTGGTGGAGAGGAGCTCCGGCGCACCCCTACCTGGCACGCCAAATGTCGGATGTGGGGTTCCGGCAAACCCTTAAGGGTCAAACACTGGGGTGCGCGCAAAGTCTTCCCTCCAATCGATCTACACTCTAGCTCGCTAAGATCTTGCGGACGAACTCGACGAACTCACAACTCAGAAAGAGACACGGGGTTTATACTGGTTCCGACCATCGTTGTGGTGTAATACCCTACTCAAGTGTGGTGGTGGTGGATTACCTCTTGGGCTAATGATGAACAGTACAAGAGAAGAATAGCCTCCTAAGGTTGAGGTGTTCTTGTGCGTGTGTTGGCTTCTCGATCTGTTCGAGTCGTACCACTACTGTGGTGGCTAAGCTTATTTATAGAGGCCCTGGTCCTCTTCCCAAATGTTGAGCGGGAAGGTAGCCAACAATGGCGGGCAAATTTAAAGGGGGGCAGCTAGTACAAGTTCTCCTGACAAAAGCGGTCTTCGCCTGCGAAAATCCCTGCGGTGACGCCGTCTTGGGCTCCACAATGACCTTCGCCTTGCCGTCCTCCTGGTCTTGGTCTCGTTGCACCAATATGGCAACCTTTGCCCGATGCCTCGGTACTCTTCGTCTGCGCTTGCCTCCTTAGCACCAAAGAGGAAATGTGGACGCTGCGCGCACTGGCGCCCGCCTGGCACCATTCGTCATGGCTCACGTCACGAGTCCCTCGCGAGGTTTGCCCCGCCTTGATATCTCCGCTCCTCGTGAGGCCGCCTGGCTAGGCCACTCCAGAGGAAGCCTTGCGTCGTTCGCCTCGCGAGGTTTGGACCCTCGCGAGGGTCTTGGATGCCTTGTAGATGAAGATGGGTCGTACGGCCCGCTGCTTAGCCACGCTGTGGGCCGCAGGCGGGCAAGTTTTGGGACCCCCGTTCCCAGAACGCCGACAGGTACGTTGGAGACATATCAACATCCGCAAGCTTAATTCCTTCTTGTCCTCGAGTAGGTAAATGATAAAAACAGAATATTTGATGTGGAATGCTGCCTAACATGTTCAGCGGACATTCTTTTCTTTGTAGCATGTACATTTGGACTTTTATATGATTCGAACCAATAATCTAGTTTTTACATGAAGATTTCAATACTCAAGCATATCAACAAGCAACCATGTCTTTCAAAATATCAACGCTAAATCAAGTTATCCCTAGCCCATTATGCTCGATCATTGATCCATTCATGAAATACACTCGCATATTAGCTACACCCAATGCTCAAGTACAATCATAGTGCCCCTTAGCTGGTGCTTTATAAGAGAAGACGGGGACTCCAGTAAAAATAAAAATTGCGTAAAGTAAATAGAAAGGCCCTTCATGGAGGGAAGTAGGTATTGTAGAGGTGCCAGAGCTCAAAGCAAGAAAGATAGAGATAAAAACATTTTTGGTGGCATGCTTTTCCAGTCAACAAAAATGATGGAGTACTTCCCAATACTTTCCATCCTAGATATATCATAGGCGGTTCCCAAAGAAAAAATAAAGTTTATTCCTTTTTCCACCATACGTTCACATTCCACGGCTAACCGAATCACGGTTGCCGTCCATACCAACACTTTCCAAGGAATTTATTATTTAACAACACAAAGTAAATTCATTTTTCGTTTCGGGACTGGGCATCCCTAATACCTTTGCCGTACTCTCATGCAACGACAAGCGAATAAACACTCATCTTGAGAATACACACCAAGCATGGAAATATATCAGCCACCCCCTACCGTTTCATGAGTGGTAGGAGCACACGAAAGTGAAATTTATTTTGAAAATTAGAGATGGCACATACAAATTTTCTTAGAATGGCAAAAGAATACCGCATATATGTAGGTATATTGGACTCATGTGGCAAAAACTTGTTTAAAGGATTTTGGATGCACAAGTAGTGATCATACTTAGTGAAAATGAAGGCTAGCAAAAGACTGAGAAGCATCCAACCAACAAACGAAAAATCTTATAAGCAAGCATTAAGCATAACTAACACCGAAAAATGCACCACAAGTAGGATGTAATTTCATTGCATAACTATTGTCTTTCGTGCTTGCATAGAGAATCACAAACCTTAACACCAATATTCTTACTAATGCATAATTACTCATCAACATGACTCACATGTCACTGTCATCATATCTCAAAATTATTACAAGGAATCAAGTTTATTTTGTCCAGTGATCTTCATGGATTTTTTTATTATATCCTCCTTGGATATATATCACTTTGCAACTAGTTTCATATGTTGCTTTTAATAAGCTCAAACAAATATAAGTGATGAACATGATCATTATATTTATTTCTCTCAAATTAATCTAAGTGAAGCATGAGAGAATTTCTTCAAAGATAAGAAAGCACTCCGTGCTCAAAAAGATATAAGTGAAGCACTAGAGCAATTCCAAGGCTCTAAAAATTTAAGTGAAGCATAGGAGCAAGCATAGCATAATTTGGCTCTCCAAAATAGGTGTGTACAGCAAGGATGCTTATTAAAAATTAAAAATAGAAACAAGCAAAGAGTCATATCATACAAGACACTCCAAGCAAAACTCATAATATTTGACAAATAAAAATATAGTATCAAGAAAAATACCGATGGTTGTTAGAAGAAAGAGGGGATGCCACTTGGGGGCATCCCCAAGCTTAGTTGCTTGATACTTCTTGAATATTATCTTGGGTGCCTCGGGAATCCCCAAGCTTAGCCTTTTGCTAATCCTTATTCCTTCATCCATCATAACATCACCCAAAACATGAAAACTTCAATCACCCAAAACTCAACAATACTTTTGTCAGATCTGTTAGTATAATAAAGTAAATCACTACTATAAGTATTGCTGCAAACCCATTCATATTTTATTTTTGCATTATATCTACTATATTCCAACTTTTCTATGGCAAAAACTATTCAAAGGAAACAATAGAATCATCAAAACAAGCACACAACGCAAAGAAAACGGAATATGTCAAAAACAGAACAATGTGTAGCAATCTGAATGTTTCGAATACTTCTGTAACTCCAAAAATTCTGGAAAATTAGGACAACGTGAGAAATTTGTATATTAATCATCTGCAAAACGAATCAGTATTTTATCACAATTCTGTTAAAAATGAGAATTATTTTCGTGAGCGCAAAAGTTTTTCTTTTTCAGCAAGATCAAATCAATTATCACCCAACATGATCCCAAAGGCTTTGCTTGGCACAAACACTAATTAAAACGCACAAAAAAACAATCATAATAGTAGCATAATTATGCAAAAACTCAAGAACAGAAATAAAAAGACAAAAAATAAATTTTATTCATTGGGTTGCCTCCCAACAAGTGCTATCGTTCTACGCCCCTAGCTAGGCATAAAGCGAATGGATCTAAATGTTGTCATCTTTGGTCTCCAACTCTTCAATCACACAATCATATTTCTTTGAAGAAGTAGCAAGTAAAATAGCAAAACTTCTCGGCATAAAATTGAGGAATTCATTCTTATCAATGGGATCTCTTACAACTTCAACAAAATTCGGGTGAACACTAATCATTTTAGGATCTCCATTATTATTACTAGAAGTTGCACCCTTGTTCTTAGTAACTTGAGTAATCTTGCTAATGTTTATGGGAGTTTTTTTGATAGTTTTAGCGGAAGCAAAAGCCGTGCTTAGATTACTAAAGATTTCTTCCAGTTTATCAATCCGAGACGGGCTTTCTTCAATTCTTTCATGAATTACAGTCCCCTTTTCTTTTAACAAGTTACAAACTTCTCCCACTTTTGACCCAAATTTAGTTACAAAATTATGCATCTTTTTATCCAAGTTTTGAGTATGTTCTTCGGTAAGCATTTTCTTTTCAATAGCTTCTAGTCTTTCCATAACATGCTCAAGAGTTAAAGTTGTTTCATTAACCAAAAGAGGTGGTGATCCCACAAGATTTCCCATAGCATTAAAAGCATCTAGAGAAGGACACATCAAGAAATTACCACCGGTAATCGTATCAAGGACGAATCTATACCAAGTGGTTATGCCCACATAAAAACAACGAAGAAGAACAAATCCTGTAACAAGCATATTTTAGATTCTCCCCTCCCATTTGTTTGAAATTAAGAACTTCATTCTTGGGGGTGCACGCAATAGAGGAAGAACTATCCATAACTACAAAAGGTGAAAAACAAAGTTACACAGAAAAATAGATCTGACGAGAAAACGACGAACAAAATAGAGGGCGAATAAAATGGTAAACTTTTGTGAAGTGGGGGAGAGGAAAATGGAAAATAATGTAAATTGCAAGGAGATGAGATTATATGATTAGGAACCTGGTAGATGTTGACGATATCTCCCCGGCAACGGCGCCAGAAATTCCTTTTGATGCGGCTTGAACTACGTCGGTATTTCCCCAAAGAGGAAGGGATGATGCAGCAGGGCTATGGTAGGTATTTCCCTTAGTGATGAGACCAAGGTTATTGAACTAGTATGAGAACCACGCAACACCACATAAATAGCTCCTGCACACAAAGAACAAATACTTGCAACCCCACGTAAGAGAGGGGTTGTCAATCCCTCACGGGTAAAAAGATAGGAAAAATTGTAGTAGATTGGATAAATAGATCTCGCTGGACCGATGACATGATGTAGACAAGATCTATTTATGTAGAAATTGACCCCATCTTGTTATCCTTAACAACAATAATACATACAAACGTGTTGGTTCCCCTTCTGTCACTGGGATCAAGCACCGTAAGAACAAACCCATCGCAAAGCACCTCTTCCCATGGCAAGAAAAATCAATCTACTCGGCCTAACTAAACCAAAGATTGGAAGAACAAATATGAGG
The DNA here is from genome assembly GCA_021605145.1 of Aegilops bicornis. Classification (NCBI taxonomy): domain Eukaryota; kingdom Viridiplantae; phylum Streptophyta; class Magnoliopsida; order Poales; family Poaceae; genus Aegilops; species Aegilops bicornis. The sequence continues at coordinate 334,948,871 of CM038672.1, read as the reverse complement.
CTATAAGTAATCATGCATATAAGAGATCAAAAGACTCAAATAACTTTCATGGATAAAAATATTGATCTGATCATAAACTCAAAGTTCATCGGATCCCAACAAATACACCGCAAAAAGAGTTACATCAAATAGATATCCGAGAGACCAAGAATGATTAGAGAGAGAGACGAATCCATCTAGATACTAACTACGGATCCGTAGGTCTACAATAAACTACTCACGCAACATCGAAGAGGCACCAATGAGGATGATGAACCCCTTCGTGATGGTGTCTTTATTGGATCTGGTGGTTCTAGAACTTGCGGCGGCTGGAATTGATTTTCTCGACTCCCCTAGGTTTTTTGGAATATTGGGGTATTTATAGAGCAAATAGGCGGTGCGGGAGACCACTGTCGGTGTCAAAACCGGCGGATCTCGGGTAGGGGGTCCTGATCTGTGCGTCTTAGGCTGATGGTAACAGGAAGCAAGGGAGACAATGTTTACCCAGGTTTGGGCCCTATCGATGGAGGTAAAACCCTACTTCCTACTTGATTAATATTAAAGATATGGGTAGTACAAGAGTAGATCTACCACGAGATCGTAGAGGCTAAACCCTAGAAGCTAGCCTATGATGGTATGATTGTAATTGTGATCGGCCTTCTGAGGACCAACCTCTCCGGTTTATATAGACACCGGAGAGGGCTAGGGTTTACATGGAGTCGGTTACAAGGAAGGAAACACAATATCCGGATCGCCAAGCTTGCCTTCCACGCCAAGGAGAGTTCCATCCGGACACGGGACGGAGTCTTGAGTCTTGTATCTTCACGCTTCAATAGTCCGGATGATGTATACAGTCCGGCTGTCCGGATACCCCCTAATCCAGGACTCCCTCAGTAGCCCCTGAACCAGGATTCAATGACAATGAGTCCGGGGCGCAATCTTGTCTCCGGCATTGCAAGGCGGGTTCCATCTCCGAATACTCCAGAGTATCTGTGACGACGAATAGTGTCCAGCATCCCATCAATGTTGTACTCCTCGGCTTCAGTGCTTCAATAATGACCATCTCCACGTGTCGAACGAGTGCGAGGAACCGAAGCATTTTCGCCATTTTCCACCTCCAACCTTTCAGGCTGACCGTCTATTTGAAGAGGGGGGATTCTCAGATCCAGACCTCACTCTCCCCTCGAGCAAGCATCTAATGTAGCGCCCGGAAGAACCATTCCAACATGGCCGGTCGTCGCAGCTCCTCTGCTCGCTCTCCTTGCTCCAAGCAGGGGGACTGGGAAGAGTGTTCAGTTCCCCATAGTCGTTTGATCGAGTTACAAACCCAAGGGTTTCTCCCACCGGCGTTCATGGTCCCCGTCTGAGCCGGAATAGCCACCTATAACAATGGGGAACAAAGTGAGGGATCTCCTAATCCATCTCCAGAGGAGCGAATATGCCTCATCCCGCATCTGCTAAGGGCGTCGGGTTTCCCATCCACCCGTTCCTTCACGGGCTCCTGGAGTTCTACGGCCTCCAGTTGCACAACTTTACCCCTGCCTCTATACTACATATAGCAGGCACGTTGCCTTTGCGAGCTATTTCTAGGCCGCGAGCCTCACTTCGGGTTATGGAAGAAGTCTGCGCCTTGTCCCCGCAACCAGGAGAATCCCTATGTCGTGGTGGGTGGGGCAGTATGGCGCATTGCCGAGACCGGATACCTATCCGGCACTCCCAAGAAGGCACCAGAGAACTGGCCTTGAGTGGTTCTACATTGACGATGTTCCCCTTCCGGATCCAAATTGACAGGTCTCCCCTGGGCCAAGAACGCCCACGAGGGCACATCTAAGCTGGCGCCCCCGAGGCCCCCAAGAGGAGGATACCAGGGAAATATATTACCTGATGAGCAGGATAAATTTACTGGCCAAATCCACACTGACGATAGTCGAGGTTATGGCTATATGCATAATACGGGGAGTGCAACCGCTCCAATATCGGGGGAAGCCCCTGTGGTGCTTCAACGGGGAAGATGATGCCACCCGCTGTGGCCGTAAGGGTCCGGACTCCGCCACTGCTCTGGCAAGGATATTTTCCGATTTATACAAAGGGGAAGAGGAGGAATTCCTTCACATCAAACCGCGAGATGGATTCTCCATGTACAACCCCCCAAACTGGGTAAGTTGTCATTCCTTTCCCCGCGTCGCTTATTGTTGCGTTCTTCACTAAGATCATCTGCCTCGATATTCCCGAGCAGGAACTGAGGAGGGCCATAGAAGGAATCTCCAGCCCCTCCCCGCAGCCAGAGGACCCCGGAAGGGCCCTAGATCCAGATTTTGAAGAAGATCCGGATATTACCGTGGAGCTTGTCAACGGGATATTTTATCAAGCGAGCTGCGATGGCGCCTCAGTGGCCATTACTGCCGACTATCCCGGACCGCTGCCTACGTCGCGCGTAAGCCAACCCGAAAAACCCTATCCTTCGAAGAGGACTCCCTTCAGATGTCATACCTTACCCTTGAAGTGTCGTGTTTTTGCAGAGACGACGGTCGGAGCGTGGGGCCGAGCCCCTAGGGACTCGTCGGCCAAGGGCGTCCGGATCGGGCAGGCTCAAGAGGAAGGCGGTAAGGGTCGACTCGCCGCTACAGAGGTAAGGAAAAAACTTGTGCTGTGATTATGGTTTTTTTGAAGTATGACAGCACCCTTTGTGTCCTAGCAGGAAGAGGAGCAGCCGAACTATATCCGGGGATCCTGTCAACCACACCTCCACCAGCCGGATTCGAAAACCGGCTTCGAGAGCGGAGGTGGGAGAGGGGCCGATGCCGCATATTTCTCCAATAGAGATTGCGGATATGCTCTCGGCCACGAATTCCAAAGTAGAGAGCGCCATGAATCACCTGCGCCGACGGGTCGTACTTCGGAACAACATCTTTTCCGAAGAGGCATTTAACGCCTTCAATTCGGGAGACGCATACATCCGAGCTGCTCAAGGCGGGCTTGCCCGAGCGACGAACCATTATACCAAAGATATACGAGTAAGAAAAATTGATAAGCATGTGTAGCAGTAGCCCCTGAGACTTGAAACAGTTGTAACAACTATTTTAAGGATCAATTTATGCACACGTCCTTGTTGATAAGAATGAGCAATTGACTCGGGAGCTGGAGGAGTGCAAGGCCAAGCTGAGGGCCGCAGTTGCCAAGTTAGAGGAATCCCAAAAACCCTCATCTGGTGACAGTTGTCGCAATTGTACGAAGATGCACCAGTTAGTAAATGGTTGATATGACAAGTCTAGCAGAAAATTCTGCAGACAATCCCGGGGTGAATTCGGAGGGCATAAGAGAGGACGAATCACATCTCAAAAGGCAGTTGAAGGCTGGCAAGCGCATTCTTACGCAAGTTAGGCAGGATAAGAACATTCTTCAAGATGCCAAAGTCCAGCTGGATGTGGAGTTAAAAGATCTCCGCGCTCAGCTAGCGGACTCCGTGAAGGAGAACAAAATGCTTCGACGCGGCATTTACGGTAAGTGCCTAGACGAACTGTAGTATAGTTTGGCGCGGAAGTATATTGAAAGGATTGTGCTTGTAGGAATGTTAACGGGTTGCCCTGAGGAGGAGATGCCTTCATCTGTAGGCGATTTACTACAAGACCTCTTACAACTGCACGGGCTAGCTCGGCAGGTGATGCAGGGCGTTGCTCAGGCCTTGTGGCCATCAAGCCTCCTGCCGAATGGCATGGCGACCTTGTGGATATGCTTCAAGGAGCACGGTGGCGCTTCCGATTATGGAAGATGTCAGCCTGCCGGCAAGGTGCAAGAGAAGCCTGGGCTATGGTGAAGACGCGCTACACGAAGCTGGACCGGCGGGGCCAGATGGGCGAGAAATTCCCGTGAGTCTGGTATATGACCAGGTAGCGTTAGCCGCAAAATATTCTCAACATGATTGTAAGCTAGATAGCCTGTTGGACGATATAGAGGAGGAATATAGTCAGTCCAACTGACTGTGTAATTCAATGGACATAATTAGTCCCTACCGGATTAAAATCATTTGTCATGGCGGACCTTTTCGCTTCAGCCCCCGGATCCTACAGTCCGGGGTGTGTCCGAATACCCACTTGGTTATACAAAACCGGGGTATGCGTGGAAACCAGGCGTAGGGGTCATAAGTGCTTGAACAGACAAGTACCCAACTAGTTATGTTATATTACATGGATAGTAAGAAACATCTTCCAGGGAGAATAGTTCCGTTAGGGGTTTCTTTCCCTGGGTACGCATTTGACAATGCGAATGTCCGGACTGCGAATGATTGCGCAGGGTACAAAACTTCTGGGGATTTGTGTTGTAATAAACGAATATATATTTTGTTCGCCGACCGAATATTCTCTTAAGGAAGCTAGCTTTCGGCTTCACCCAGTCTGAGGTACACATCCGGCTGAACCGGCAATAACAATCGCAGAGGTGCTCCCCTTATGCCCTAGCCGAATTAACGGGAACGTAGGGCATAAACACAAGAGCCAGGCAACCCAGCTTGGCCACATCTTAAGTCATATCGGTGCATATAATGGTGAAGAAAAGGCACATATGGAAAAAGAAACGCATATGTGATGGGCAAAAAGCCATTAGAGTAATTATTTTTATCTTCCGTATAGGAAGCCCCCAGGTATTACTTACACACATAGTGCGGCCGGAAGGATCCGGGAGTCCGTACTGTATTAAATACTTTGTGTGAAGAGGAAAAAAAGGTCAAGAAAGGAAAAGGGAGGGAGCATAATTAAAAAGGAGGGGACAAGGAGACGAACACTTAGTTCGGCGCTAGGCGTAGAATCTCCGAAGTCTGGCCGCGTTCCACGGGTTCGGCTCGAGTCTGTTATCGGATGCATTACATAAGCGGTATGCTCCTCCGGTGAGAACTTTGTCAATGACGAAGGGACCTTCCCACTTGGGTTTGAGCTTCTCCTTCTTCTTCTCCGGTAGGCGTAGAACGAGCTCGCCAATATTGTAAGTTTTGGCCCGCACTTCTCTTCTTTGATATCGTCGAGCCTGCTGCTGATAGAATGCGGAGCGGGCTTTTGCAACGTCGCCCTCCTCCTCCAGGGCATCCAAGTTATCCTGCCGATCTAACTCGGCTTCCTTCTCTTCGTACATGTGTACGCGTGGCGAATAATGTATTATGTTGCAGGGTAATACTGCTTCCGCGCCGTACACCATAAAAATGGTGTATATCTGGTGGTGCGATTCAGCATGGTCCGCAGCCCCCAGAGTACGGAGTCGAGCTCCTCGACCCAGTGCGTATCCGACACTGTCAAGGATCTCACTAGTCTGGGTTTGATGCCGCTCATGATGAGACCATTTGCCCGCTCTACCTGGCCGTTTGTTTGGGGATGGTAGACGGAAGCGTAATCAAGCTTAATGCCCATTTTTGGGCACCAAGTTTTCACTTCGGTGGCTGTGAAATTTGAGCCATTATCAGTGATGATGCTGTGGGGGACACCGTATCGGTGTACGACCCCGGATATGAAGTCTATTACTGGTCCGGATTCGGCCGTTTTGACTGGTTTGGCTTGTATCCATTTGGTGAATTTGTCCACCATAACCAATAAGTATTTTTTCTTATGGCTTCCCCCTTTAATAGGTCCGACCATATCCAGCCCCTAGACCGCGAAGGGCCAAGTTATGGGGATTGTTTGGAGAGCGGTAGGGGTCATATGACTCTGATTGGCAAAGAGCTAGCAACCAACGCAATGTTGGACAAGGTCCTGTGCGTCTGCTCGGGCCGTCGGCCAGCAGAAACATGTACGGAAGGCATTGCTGACTAATGTTCGAGCCGCGGCGTGGTGCCCGCCCAGTCCGGCATGGATTTCAGCCAAGAGCTGCCGCCCTTCCTCTTCAGAGATACATCTTTGGAGCACTCCGATAGCGCTTTTCTTGTAGAGTTCCCCTTCGTAGACTTTGTAAGCTTTAGAGCGTAGGGCGATGCATCGTGCTTCATTTTGGTCTTCGGGGAGCTCCTGCCTATTTAGGTAGGCCAAGAAAGGCTCAGTCCACAGGGCGATTAGAGCCATGATTTCGTGGGCCGAGGACGTAATTTGGTGGTAGAACCTCCGATTATATCTGATAGTTCGGAATCTGGGGGTGTATTCTGATCCGTGCTAGTATTGCCGGACTCCCCTTCCCATACTACGGATGGCTTGAACTACCGTTCCAAGAATATGTTAGGTGGGACAGGGTCGCATTTAGCGCCGATGCGAGCGAGGAGGTCCGCCGCTTGATTGTTTTCTCAAGCCACATGGTGGAATTCGAGCCCCTCGAACCGAGCTGACATCTTGAGGACGGCATTACGGTAGGCCGCCATTTTTGAGTCCTTGGCATCAAAATCTCCGTTTATTTGTGATAATGTGAGGTTTGAATCCCCGCGCACTTCTAGGCGTTGAATGCCCATAGAGACTGCCATCCGAAGACCATGCAACAGAGACTCATATTCGGCTGCATTGTTGGAGTCTGTGTATAATATTTGGAGGACGTACTGGACCATGTCTACGGTGGGAGACTTCAGGACTACACCTGCTCCCAATCCGGCCAGCATTTTAGAGCCGTCGAAGTGCATGATCCAGTTTGAGTATGCGACGTACTCTTCAGGGAGTCCGGCTTCTGTCCATTCGGCGATGAAGTCAGCCAATACTTGCGACTTGATGGCCCGCCGTGGTTTGTATGTTATGTCGAACAGAAGGAGCTCAATGGCCCATTTGGCAATCCGTCCTGTAGTATCACGGTTATTTATTATGTCATTGAGTGGTACTTCGGAGGCCACCGTAATCGAACACTCTTGAAAGTAGTGTCGTAGCTTCCGGGATGCCATGAACACCGCGTATGCTATTTTTTGATAGTGTGGGTATCGGAATTTGCATGGGGTTAGGACCGTGGATACGTAGTAAACCGGCTTCTGGAGCGGGATTTGTATCCGTCAGCCTCTCGTTCAACGACGAGCACTGCGCTTACAACTTGATGCGTTGCAGCTATGTACAGCAGCATAGGTTCGTCAATATTTGACGCTGTTAGTAATCTTTGGATTACTGCCAATAAGGTCTTTATTTCATCCAGCCAGTTCGGCTGCATCCGGCTACACGAAGTGTTCGGTCATACCAAGAAGGCAAGAAGAGGTAATGCCTTTTCTCCTAACCTGGAGAAAAAGTGGCTTAGAGCAGTTTCTAGATGTGCTTGAGGTCTGTTGGTATAGCCAACTGTGACAGAGCTCGGATTTTTGCCGGATTCACTTCAATTCCTCTATTGAAAACGATGAAGCCGAGTAGTTTCCCCGAGGGGATGCCAAAAACGCATTTTTCCGGGTTCAGCTTGATGTCATATGTCCGGAGATTGTCGAATGTAAGCCTCAAGTCATCTATTAGGGTTTCGACGTGTCTTGAATCATGCGTTGGTAGGTTGCGCCGGCGTTCTTAAGCCCGGAAGGCATAGTGCTGAAGCAGAAAGGGCCATATGGCGTTATGAAAGCTGTTGCACCTTGGTCAGACTCTGCCATATTTATTTGATGGTATCCAGAGTAAGCGTCGAGGAAACATAGCGAGTCGGTCCTGCTGTGGCATCGATGATTTGATCGATGCGAGGGAGGGGAAAGGGATCCTTGGGGCAAGCCTTGTTGAGGTCTTTAAAGTCGACATATCGGAGCCAGGATTTGTCCTTCTTTGGTACCATTACCAGGTTTGCCAGCCAATCCGGATGCTTGATATCTCTGATGAATCCGGCCTCGAGTAGTTTGGCTAGCTCTTCCCCCATGGCCTGCCGTTTGGGCTCTGAAAACCGTCTTAGAGTCTGCTTGACCGGTTTGTATCCTTTTAGTATATTGAGGCTGTGTTCGGCCTATCTGCGTGGGATGCCCGGCATGTCCGATGGGTCCCAGACGAAGATGTCCCAATTCTCGCGTAAGAAGTCTCGCAGTCCGGCGTCCATCGCGGGGCTCAGCTGTGTCCCGACGGAAGCTGTCTTTGTGGGGTCCGTTGGATGGACTTGGAATTTGACTATCTAATATGCGGGCTTAAATGAGGTGGACTTGGGCCGCTTGTCGAGTATCACGTCATCCCTGTCCACGGTGGCCCGCAGTGTTGTTAATTCTTCGGCTGCTAGGGCCTTAGATAATGCCTCCAGGGCTAGTGCTGTGGTTTTGTTTTCGGTGCGAAGTGCGACGTCCGGATCACTAGCTAGAGTGATGATTCCATTGGGTCCGGGCATTTTAAGCTTCATGTACCCGTAACGGGGTATAGCTTGAAAGCTTGTAAACGCGTCCCGCCCTAGAAGGGTGTGGTATCCGCTGCTAAAAGGGGCCACTTGGAATGTGATTTCTTCGACCTATAATTCTCCGGTGCCAAATACCACGTCGAGTGTGATTTTTCCTACACACCGCGCTTCCCGACTAGGGATAATTCCCCTGAATGTTGTGCCGCTTTGTTCAATGCGGCCTTTATCAATTTCCATCTTGCTGAGTGTCTCTTCATAGATCAAGTTTAATCCGCTTCCGCCATCCATGAGCACTTTAGTGAGCCGAAAGCCGTCCACGATTGGGCTAAGAACCAGAGCGGCTGGTGTCGGACAGTTTGGAATCGAGGTTCGTCACTGGCATTGAAAGTTATAGCAGTGTCGTTCCAGGGATTTATTTTGGCCATATGGCAAATTTCCGCGGAGCTTCGAGGAGCTCGCTTGCGCCTACTGTTTGAGGCAGAAGTCTCGAAGACTGTTAGTACCGTATTGTGCTCGTTGGCGGGATGTTGTTCTGTAAGAAGATCCTCGCCACTTTTTGCAACCTGCCGGAGTATCCAACATGCCCTAAGGCTATGAGTTGGTGTTGTGTCCAGAGTGCTTTGGAGTTTACATGGCCCATTGAGCCATTTTTCCAATACGGTTCCCCGCCCTGGGGTGGGCTTTGGTTTCTTGGCGATTGGATCGGCCGACTTACGAGAGTTCGCCCGTTTAGTTCGGACAAAGGTTTTGGTGTGAGCCGGACTGTCCCAAAATTCAGCTTGGGTTTTCCAGACGCTTTCCATTGTGCAAGATTACGTACTATGGTTGCTAAGTCCATAAGCGTGCATTATGTCACGGCGACTTATAGCATTAAGGATTTCTTTGTCCGTGTAGTTTTTGCGTAAGAGTGAGACTACGTCCTCCTCGTGGCAGTCCTCGACCTTGTTTAGCGCAAGGAGGAATCTGGCCCAAAGAATGATGCAACCCTCCGGGCTCTTGCACGATATGGGAGAGACGATTTAAGTCCGTGTGGGTGGTTATATCTGAATGGATTCTGATCCGATCTAGCACCCTGTGGCATGGGAGCTTCCGAGTTCGACAGCTCGGGATCCGGGACGCTGCCCAATTTTTCCGGCCCCGTGCCCGATTCTAAGTCCGGCACCTAGGTCATATCCTCCCCTGGGCGGGTGTCCGGCTCCGGGAGCTCGGCGATCCGGACATAATCCGTCCTCAAAATAGAGGGATACTCCCTGTGTGGTTCCTCTGCTACCGCTATCTCATGGGCGGCCGACGGGGATTTAATGTCCCTTTGGTCGAGTTTAAGCCCGATCCGGTCATAGTCCGTTGCGACTCCCAAAGCGGCGATGTGATCCAAGAGCTCGTTAAGAGAAGAAAGCTCTATCGAATCCATCTGTTCGACGAGTTCCGAATTGATGCAAGTTTATGCGTGATGACCCGAGAGGCCATCATCGGTGCGACAGCCGATGGGGCGGCCATGACGAAGCCGCCAAGTCGGAGAGTTTGGCCTACAGCCAGAGCTCCCCCCGCGGTAATGCTGTCCCTGACAACGAGACGAGCCATCGAGCCTTGCAGCAACGACACAGAGGAACTCTCAATGAAAGCACCAATGTCGGTGTCAAAACCGGGGGTTCTCGGGTAGGGGGTCCCGATCTGTGCGTCTTAGGCTGATGGTAACAGGAAGCAAGGGACACAATGTTTACCCAGGTTTGGGCTCTCTCGATGGAGGTAAAACCCTACTTACTTCTTGATTAATATTGAAGATATGGGCAGTACACGAGTAGATCTACCACGAGATCGTAGAGGCTAAACCCTAGAAGCTAGCCTATGATGGTATGATTGTAATTGTGATCGGCCTTCTGAGGACCAACCTCTCCAGTTTATATAGACACTGGATTGGGCTAGGGTTTACATGGAGTCGGTTACAAGGAAGGAAACACAATATCCGGATCGCCAAGCTTGCCTTCCACGCCAACGAGAGTTCCATCCGAACACGGGACGGAGTCTTGAGTCTTGTATCTTCACGCTTCAATAGTCCGGATGATGTATACAGTCCGGCTGTCCGGATACCCCCTAATCGAGGACTCCCTCAACCACCAAGGTGGGCACAACCCACCTGGGCGCGCCTGGGCCCCCAGTGTCGGTGTAGTAGAGTAGGGGTACCCTAGTATCCCGAACTGGTGCACGGGCAGTTGCAGCACCTCGCCCGAGGCTTGCTGTGTCACCGCTAAGATCCTCCGTGGTTCCTTTGGAGCCATCCAAGAACAAAGTATTTAACCAAGAAGACAAGGCCCCGCAAGAGGAGCTTGCCGGAAGGCCACTCAAGGCACGCATAAAGACAAGGCCCCGCAAGAGGAGCTTGCCGGAAGGCTCAGAGCGACAAGCCTCCGGACGCCGACAAAATTCAGCCGCGGCAAGGCACTTGCCGCGCAGCAACCTCTTCATCTCCGCTCCGGATCATCCATCAACGTGTCGCCATGGGACCATTCCATGCGCAGCGTGTCAAGAGGCTGTCAGGCGGCCAGCCGAGCAGCGATAAGGGCGCCGACAAGCCTACCATCGTGGCGGACGGTGGCGCCCCGACGGTCCCTCTGTTGCCTTTGTTTAGGCGGCAGGGACGGGCATTTAATGCTTTTGTCCCTTGCCGTCGAGTTAGGTATATTGCAATCGCATACATCGCTCAAGTAGGTGTACCAACTATTGTTTTTCCATTTGTATCCTCATCTACGTTGCCACCTGTCGGAGCCCCTTTGTGCATATAAAAGGAGGGCCATGCGCAACGTAGAGGGGGTTCGGTTCCGTTCGACTCGTTCGAGACCAGAGACACTCACGCTAGGTTTTGTAGCTCTCATCGCTCCCTAGCAAGAACACAATACAATCAGACAAGCAGCAGTAGGAGTATTATCTCTCCGGAGAGCTCCGAAGTTGGGTAAACTGCTCGTGTGCTTCGCCTCGATCCACTCTTCGTGTGATCTCCGCCCCCCTCCGAACCACAATGGGCCTGGTCCGCCGGCCCCATAGGTGTTCGTGGGACCGATCAGCCTCCCCGACATCTTTGGTGCGCCAGGTAGGGGGCGTCGAGGCTGTGTGAACCTGATCCGGCGTTCACACGAGCAGCGTCTTCATCATCTTCAACATCTTCCTCAACATGCCACCGAAGAAGAAGGCTTCGGCGGCAGCAGAGCCGTCCGCGTCGTACCCACCATCACCGGAGCAAACGGGTGGTGCAAAGGACGCCGGGCGGAAGAACGGGTGCCGCGAAGGAGTTCGTGACGCTGCCAAGTCCAAGGACAAGGCCGCGCAAACCTCGGCGTCCGCACACCCCCACGCCCATCTCAGAGATGCGGACCAACAGCGCCATGGTATTCACAATACCATACGCCGTTGGATCAAGACCGACCGAGGATCTCGAGACCCTCAAGACCAGCGTGCACGCCAACGTGCCGGGCACAAGCGAGATACGGTCGCTGGGCGGGATGCTGCTCCTTCTAACATAGTTAGAAGTCCGAGCATATCCCGCTCCTCGCACCGTTCACCATCCCACCCACTACTCCGGCAGAAGCTCTAGCGAGAGCTCAGCTGCTTCTGGATTACCCTCCAACAGCCAACAAGGTCGACGAGTGGAGGGCTACCATCCAGAGCCACATCGGCTTTGCCAACGGCGATGCTCCGCGGCAACCAACTACATCACTGCCGCGGCAAGACGACAAGGCACGAGCCGGTGGCGACGAGACTTGTGGAGGTGCAACCACCATGCACTCTCCACCCCGAAGGCCAAGATCACCAACTCGCCGGATCCACCTCGACGACGAATCCACTGCGTCATCGGACCCACGAGCTCGCCGCGATCAGCGCCAAGTTCTTCACGAGCACAACAAGAAGACGCTCGAACTCGCATCGAGCATCGAAGAGAAGCGCGGCATCAGTCCGACAAGCGCGCAGGGCCCTCTGTTGACATGCACGCGCCAGAGGAACCAGGCGAATTGCCGTACGCGGTAGGTTGCCCTGCGTTCACTCGTGAGCTGCGGCAAGTCCAGTGGCCCAGCAACAAAAACTTCAAGCCCGGGCGTGCGGAGAATGCGATGGCGGGACACATCCGTCGGAGTTCCTCAAAGCATCTACACCATCGCGGTGCAGGCTGCGGGGGGACGAGACGACAAGATCCTCGCCAACTACTTCCCGCTGGTACTCAAGTCCAACGTCAGGTCCTGGCTCATGCACTTGCCGGACAGTTCCATATCCTCTTGGGCAGATCTGTGCCATCAGTTTGTTGGCGCCTTCACAGGCGGCCACAAGCCTCATGGCCAAGAGAGTGACCTTCATCTGCTCGCCCAGAAGGAAGGAGAGTCCCTGCACAAGTTCATTCAGAGATTCAGCCGTGTGCACTACAACATCCTGCATGTCCACCCCGCCACAGCGGTGATCGCGTTCCACCGTAACGCAAGGAACTGCAGGATGAGGGAGGAGATGGCGATGTGCAAAGTCAAGGACATCAGTGAGCTGTATGCCTTGGCCGACAAGTGTGCACGTGCTGAAGAAGGGAGGAAACTCCTAGGAGAGAATGCAGAAGCAGGATCTGACAGTGAGGAGACCGCCCCGGCAAAGAAGAGCCGGCGGCGAGGCAACAGGAAGAAGAAAGGCAGAGAAGTGCTAGCTGTTGAGCAGTCCGGCAATGGAGGTAGCGACAAGAATGCCAAGGCTGGTGGCTCTGGCAAGGAGGTTGCCGCTGACACCAACCACCAGTCTGTGGCGGCTGCCGACAAGGAGGACGGCTCCGGCAAGCAGTACTGCAAGATCCATCGCACCAAGGGCCACGACCTCCAGAGCTGCAAGAAGGTCGAGCATCTTGTTGAACAAATGTAAGGCTGAAATGAAGCGGGCGCGACAAGGAGAAGGCTGTGAAGGTGCCGGAGGAGCCAAAGAAGAAGAGACCCGGCCGAGGACGCCGCGGCAAGGCCAAGCAGCGGCAAGGAGACAGGCCTCCCCGTGGCCGCGACAAGGATGAAGATGACGACGACGACGAAGATATTGAAGACGACGACGCCGATGAGCAGGAGTTTCAGAAATCTACGGAGGTCCTCTGCGTTGACGGAGGTGCTTCCTGCATACTTCCCACCGCCAACTCAAGCCTTTGGATGCGGAGGTCAATGCAGCGGAACCATCCGTAGAGTCACGCAAGCCTCTGAAGTGGTCCAAAGACGCCTATCATCTTTGATATTGAGGACCACCCTGATCGCATAATCATGCGGTCGGGTGCTTGCCGATGTTGGTCTCGACCAACTATCCGCAACCTCAAGGTCACCAAGATGCTAGTTGACGGTGGGGCCGCTTGAATCTGATCTCCTCCGCGGTGCTCCGAAGCTTCAAATCCTCGACAGCGAGCTCAAGAGATCGCACATTCCAAGGAATTAATCCGGGAAGGAGCAAGCCGAAGGGGAAGATCACGTTGCCGGTAACATTTGGCAGCGAGCTGAACTTTAGGACTGAGAGGGTCACATTCGACGTTGCTGATTTCCCATTGCCTTACAATGGGATACTTGGCCGTCCAGCACTCACCAAGTTCATGGCAGCCTCTCACTACGCCTACAACTTACTCAAGATGCCAGGCCCGATAAGCATCATCTCTGCCCATGGCGACAAGAAGGATGCTCTTATCTGTGCCGACAAGATCTACCGGGATGCAGCAGCATGCGATGTAAAGCAAAACACTTGTCGTCAAGCTCCCGGGGAAGAAGACCAAGTCCAAGTCCGCCAAGAGCCCTGATGCCCACTCCGGCAAGCGCACCTCTTCGGAGTGCTGCGCTACCGTCGAGGACGCACCATCGAGCTCCACCGGCAAGTGCAAGAAGAAGATGGCAGCTCCGCCAAGGACCAAGAAGGTGTCCGCCAAGGAGGACGGCAGACTGGTGGTACCTTCAACATCGCTGCCTCTCTCGACCCTAAATAGGAAGGCGCGCTCGTTGCTTTCTCATGGGCGGCGTCGACGTGTTTGCATGGCAACCGTCGACATCCCCGTGTTCCTGTGAGTAATTGAGCACCGCTCGGCCGCTTGTCCTCATCGCGCGCGCCGTCAAGCAAAAAGTCGAAGCGAGCAAGATGGAGCGCCAAGAGTTCATAGCGTAAGAGATCAAGAAATTGGAAGCAGCGGGCCTTGTCGAGGAGTGCTCCATCCCACGTGGTTGGCCAATCCTGTAGTTGTGCGCAAGGCAAATGGGAAATGGAGACTTTGTATTGACTTCACGGATGTTAATAAAGCTTGTCCCAAAGACCCGTTTCCCTTGCCGCGCATCGACCAGATTGTTGACTCCACGGCTGGATGTGATTTTCTTTCATTTCTTGATGCATACTTAGGATATCATCAGATCTTCATGGCAGAAGAGGATGAGGAGAAGACCGCATTCATTACTCCATGTGGCACATACTGTTTCATACGGATGCCTTTCGGTTTGAAGAATGCCGGTTCAACGTTTGCAAGAGTAGTCCATGACGCTTTTGAGCCGCAAATGCACATAAATGTAGAAGCCTACATGGATGACATAGTGGTCAAGAGCAAGGAAAAAGCAACTCTGGTTCAAGATTTGGATGAGACCTTTGCAAATCTGCGCCAAGATCAACCTCAAGCTCAACCCCGAGAAGTGCGTGTTTGGAGTCCCTTCCGCAAGCTTCTCGGGTTGTTCATGTCTCAATGAGGAATTGAAGCCAATCCCGACAAGATCAAGGCCATTGAGCAGATTGAAGCACCAAGCGCGTCAAGGATGTACGAAGACTTGCGGTTGCTGGCTGCTCTCGGCGGGTTTATTTCTAGGTCTGCTGAGCGCGCCCTGCCATTTTTCAAGATTTTGAAAAAAGCAGGTCCAATGAAATGGACTCCCGAAGCGGAGGCTGCGCTGCAGGACTTAAAGAGATACCTGTCCTCCACCCCAACACTTGTCGCACCTAAGCCACAAGAGAAGTTGTTGCTATATATAGCGGCAACCAATCAAGTGGTTAGTGCTGCGTTAGTAGCGGAGAGAGAGGCGGATGACGAGGTAGCAACCACGGCAGACACATCCAGCGACAAGCAGGGGGCTTCGCCGACAAGCTCTGGTCCCGACAAGGACGGATCTGCAGACGCATGAACAGATGCGTAAAAGGATGGTGCCGCGCCCAGTTTACTTTGTCGGTTCCCTCCTGCAGGGGCTAGGTCAAGGTACTGTGTGCGTAAATTGCTTTTCGGCCTCCTCATGGCCTCGAGAAAGCTACGCCATTACTTCCAAGCACATGAGATAACAGTCGTCACTCGCTTTCCACTGAAGAGGATACTACAGAATCCAGAAGCGACAGGCAGGATTGTCGAGTGGGCACTAGAACTGTCAAGCTTTGGCCTCAAGTTTGAAAGCACTTCAACTATCCAAAGCAGAGCTTTGGCAGAATTCATAGCAGAATGGACGCCAACACCAGATGAAGAAATTCCAGAGACGAGCATTCCCGTCAAGGAGGCAAGCAAAGAGTGGCTGATGTACTTTGATGGTGCCTTCTCGCTGCAAGGCGCCCGGTGCGGCGTCGCTTGTCGCACCCACCGGAGAGCACCTCAAGTACGTAGTCCAGATGCGCTTTCCCAAGGAGCAAGCAACAAACAATACTGCAGAGCATGAAGGTTTGCTTGCCGGTCTCAGGATCGCAGTGGACCTTGGGATCAAGAAGCTTATTGTCAGGGGTGACTCACAGCTGGTCGTCCGCCAAGTAAACAAGGATTATCAGAGTCCATTGATGGAAGCCTACGTTGATGAAGTGAGGAAGCTAGAAGAACACTTTGACGGCCTACAAATGGAACAAGTTCCAAGAGATCAGAATGATATTGCCGATGGCTCATCAAAGTGCGCTGCACTTAAGTTGCACTGTGGAACCAGGGATTTTTGTGCTCAAGCTAACTCAACCAACCGTAACACCATCAACTGGACAGAGCAAGAAGAGGAAGTTGATCTCTGGTGACTACTTTCCGGCAGAGCTTCCCAAAGCCGCCGCCAAGAAGGTCGCCAAGATCAACACCAACAGAGCTGAGGGGCAGTTTGCTCCGACAAGCCCCAGGGTTTGTTTCGTTGAAGCAGACGCTCCCGACAAGTTTTGCTCCGACAAGCTTGCCGGGGAGCATCAAGCTCCGGTTGAGCCGCAGGTTCTTGCCGTGGAAGCTGATGTTCCCGCAGCAGCAGATGTGCCTTTAGTCCTTGTTGTCGAGCCGCAAGCTCCAAAGATGGGCACAGAGATTGTCCACTTCCTTCGTACAGGAGAACTTCCAAGAGCAAGAAGAAGCGGAAAGAGTAGCTCGGCGGTCAAGTATGTACCAGTTTGTCGACAACATACTGCATGTAAGAAGACTCAACGGGTGAAATTGAAGTGTATTTGCCGAAGATGGACAAAAGCTGTTGGCGAGAGATACATGGAGGCATATGTGGTCATCACATTGGCGCAAGAGCGCTTGCGGCAAAGCTTTCCGGCAAGGTTTCTTCCGCCGACAGCCCTCCGTGATGCAACTGCACAAGTAACCAAGTGTGAAGCGTGCCAGTTCCATTCCAAACAGATACACCAGCCAGCTCAAGCTCTCCAGACGATCCCTTTATCCTGGCCATTTTCGTTCTGGGGGCTCGACATCCTCGGCCCCTTCCCCCGAGCTGTCGTGGGCTTTGAGTACTTGTACGTTGCAATCGACAAGTTCAAAAAGTGGCCGGAAGTGGAATAAGTGAGGAAGGTGACGGCACAGTCAGCAGTTAAGTTCTTCAGGTCGATTGTTTGCCGTTTCGGAATCCCTAACAGGATCATCACCGACAATGGCACACAATTTATGAGTCGCACCTTCATGCAGTACATCCAAGATCTTGGCGCCAAGGTTTGCTTTGCTTCTGTTGCTCATCCGAGAAGCAACGGTCAAGCAGAGAGGGCAAATGCTGAAGTGTTGCACGGGCTCAAGACCAGAACTTTCGACAAGCTGCACAAGTGCGGAAGAAACTGGATTGAGGAGCTGCCGGTGGTTCTTTGGTCGATCAGGACGACGCCAAATCGAGCCACTGGCCAGACACCTTTTGCTCTAGTCTATGGAGCAGAGACAGTTCTCCCCACGGAACTCGTATACGGATCGCCTCGAGTGCTCGCTTATGATGAGCTTGAGCAAGAGCAGCTGCGACAAGATGACGAACTGCTCCTTGAGGAGGATCGCCTTTCAAAGCCGCCAGACGAGCCGCTCGTTACCAGCAAGCTTTGCGCCGCTACCATAGCCGCAAGGTTAATGCCAGAAGTCTCGAGGAAGGCGACCTTGTTCTTCGGCGCGTTCAGTCCGCCAAGAATTCAAACAACTTGACGCCGAAGTGGGAAGGCCCTTATCGGGTGAAACGAGTCACTAGGCCTGGCGCTGTCCGCCTTGAGACCGAAGATGGCATTCCGGTGAGCAACTCCTGGAACATTGAGCATCTTCGTAAGTTTTACTCAGAAGCGCGGTTGCGGAACCTGTTCCGCAACCACCTTTTGTACAAGTCTTGCCGCTGCTGCATGTAATCCTTTGTACAAAGCCGGAGCGGACCCCTGCATCAAGAAGCTCATGTGTTGCGCACGACTTGTCAAATTCATGCTTTGATCATTTTATTGCATGTTTTTGCTAACACTTTGTGCAGCAACCACACCGTAAGCAACATCGAGCCATTTGGGCTCCATAACTTTATTTTCTCTCCTTTCTCTTTTCTCAAAGAAAGGAAGGCTCCCTCGCGCACAAGTTAACCGGGGAAGGAGAAGATAATACTATGGACCAAGCGTTGCTCGAGGAAGTTTCGCCTTTATCGGGAAGCGTATTTACGTAAAAGCTAAGTTGCCAAAGTTTGAGCAATCAGTTTTTAAATTTTTAAGTTATCTTCCTCGAACGATAGTACTTTGTATGGAAAACCTGTGCACAGAGGAACCAACTCGCGGCTAGTCGCGCCCTTACTTTGTTTCGAGTCTGCTCAACAACTTAAGTGAGCTGCAGCTAGTCGCGACAAGGTTGCTTGTCGGAGGCGGCACCGCCAGTTAGTTGACGTTCCGCACTCGATTGCTTTCGCGGCAAAGGTGCTGCACCGACAAGTTCCCTAAACGCATAGGGCGTAAACGCATTACAAAGGAAGGAATTAAGTAAAGGAAATAACAAAGGCATTCATCGCCTAAGATAGAGTATATTACAAAATGACTTGTCGAGATCTAATAAATTGTTCTAAACATGATCGGCAGTGACAAGGGAAAGATAAAATTGGCGGCCTAGTCTACGCGGTCGCCATCAATCCGCTTGATCTTGTTCACCTTGTCCACAATGGGTGCGACAAGGGCTTTGAGCTCCTCCACGTTGGCATCTGGCGGCAAGGATCTGAGGACGCCGTTGAGGTTGAGGCCTGGATTGCGGAAGGCCACCTTCATCAACACCTTCTCGAGGGCTCCTGCACAGATCTGGCGTGATTCCTCAGCCAGCTGCTGGGACCTCTTCCCGAGTCGCTGGAGGCCCGCCACCACGCCCTTGAAGAATAAGCTGAGCTTGGCGCTGGGTTGGAGGTGCTCGTCGGAGGAGTATCACGAGATCCGCCATCCCAGCGTCAGCCAATGAGGCGAAGCAGCTCCGTCAAGGTCTCTCCTTCGACCGGCGCCTGAGCTTCGACTCCTGTGGAGTTTGATGAAGACGCCGTCGCCGGCCTTCAAGTAGGCGCGGGCTGGGGCTCCTCGAGCTGGCAGCTGCGGCGGCGAAGTCAGCGGTGGGTGTAGCGCCTGGCGCTCCTGCGGCCCCAGGGCCGTCAGTGCGATCGCCAGACCCCTCGCCAGCTTCTGCGGCGGCAGCCTCGGTGGCCTCCTCGCCGACAGGCTCGTCAGCGCCGGCCTCTTCTTCCACGACGGCGGCTTCGTCAGTGTTGCCGCGCGCGTCCTCCTCGCCGGCGACCTCAATCTCCATCGGCTCTGCGTCAGACAAAGAAAGAACAGTCAAGCAAATGTTCAAAAAGAAAACAGAAGAAAACAGGCCCAAGGGAAATTTTCGCGCAAGAGGATTACCTGCAATGGGATCTGCAGCCATGGTCTCGACCACTGGAGGATCACTGGTGCTGTCCCTTGCCGGAGTAGCCTCCCTTGTCGGAGGACGCTCCCTTGCCGGAGAATCCTCCCTTGGCGGCGTGGTCGCAGCAGACAGGATCTCGGGGGCGGCTTCCGGGGCCTCCTGATGAGGCTGCTCTGCTCCTACACAAACAAACAGTCAGATATCAATGAAGAAGGAGCACCCATGCACACCTAACAGTAAGGAGAAAACCACGTACTTACCCTGGGGGCTGTGCTGGGGGCTGCTCTGAGGAAGGGTTGCCGGGTCCGGCAAGGGGGTCTTAGACACGCCTCCTGTTGCCGCGGGTGGATCGTCCTCAACGACGACCGCCGGAGTCTTGGCTCTCTTTGACTCTCTCTGGGCCAGCGTCCTGGAAAGGAAAGAGTTCAGAACAAAGCAAATCAGACTCAAGATGAAGCAACAAAATTGAAGAAATACAAGTACAATATTGAAGCTTACTCTTCTTCTTCCTCCTCGGAGCTGAGCGCGGAGAAGTCAAACTCCGGCTCGCCTCCGGTGCGACGAGGCGGAGGAGTGGGCTCTCTTGGCCGCTTGGCGGAGGCGTCGGCGGTGGCCTGGGAGGACTCAACCCCATTTGTCGCAGCAGCGTGGGGTGCTCCCGCGGCAACATCGCTTGCCGCATGATGGCGCGCAGCAGCCGCTGGCTGGCTGTGGTCCCATCTGCCGCCCGTCATCTCCGGCCTTGCGGAGACGCCTCTTTGGCGGAGCCGGGGGCTCCGTTTGCGGCAAGCTGCTGGGTGGTGGGGAAGAAGCGCCCTCGGCTGGTCCGCTCGACTCGGCCTCGGGCTCGGCAAGCTCTTCCTCACCGGCGAGCTCCCTTCGCTCGGCAAGGCTTGCCGCCTTTGCTGCGTCTGCCTCCTCCACGGTGTACCCGAAGACGTCAGCGGCGGCAGCTGCTGCCGCCTCCTCCAACCTTGTGGCGATGCACGCCATCTCTTCGTCGGTGGTGTCGTGGGTGAGCCTCTTACGCTTTCGTCGGGCGGATCGGCACTTCTTCCAGTCGTCAAGAACTGCTGCACGATGTCGTTGGAAGGCTCTTGCCAGGTTGGAACGATCCCATGGGAATCGCACAATGGCATCATGGCGCGGATGCGGTCGAGCGCAGAGTTGTTGCACAGTGGGACGACCCCCCTCGGCAACCTAAACCACTCGGGGTGATCGGGGTCGTTCTTGAATAGCTCTAGCAGCATCGCATCCAGCTCCAAGACGGTGAAATTCCAATTGAGACCCGGGCGCAGCCTCAAGATGTCTGCCGCATTTTGGAACTCCCAAGCAAGCCTCCTCCTCTCCTGCAAGGGAGCGATGCGGCGGCGAAGGAAGTCTGCGCCAACTGCGCCTACGGTTAGTCCGGCAAGCCTGAGGCGCAAAATCCGGGTCACAGCTATCTTCAACCTAGCATCCTCCAGCGCCAAGTTGCTCCAATCGTTACCGTGCACTATTGGGGTTTGGCGCACGACAGCGAAGGGCTGCGGGTTCTCCTCTATGATCCAACACCAGTTGGCTCTCCACTCCTCCCACTTGCTGCGGAACTCTCCTTCCAGATAGGCCTCCTTCTTGCCGACCCTGGAGACCCAAGCAATCCCTCCGGCAAGCGGCTCCCCTCTCTCAACGCGGGGCATGAAGAAGTGGCGGAAGAGGGCTACGTTGGGGTGGATCCCGACAAAGTTTTCGCAAAGGTGTGCGAAAACTGCCATGGTCAGAATGGCGTTGGGGGTGAAATCAAGGAGGCAGAACCCGTAGGTATTCATAATATCGCAGAAGATTTCGGAAAAGGGCGGGCAGAGCCCGCAATAGAAGAAAAGGGCAAAGAAAGGATACCCAGTTGGGGCTAAATCCGACGCGGTGGCGGGGAGTACCTTCGTCTTGCGGATGCGCCTGGCGTCTCCGTCGACCAGAAGAGGTAGAAGAGCTCCCTCAGCTCCTTTGCGTCGAGCTGAGGGGAGAAGATGGCCCGCTCCTTGCGCAACGCTGCGAGCCGCTGCGCCTCGGCC
The DNA here is from genome assembly GCA_021605145.1 of Aegilops bicornis. Lineage (NCBI taxonomy): Eukaryota > Viridiplantae > Streptophyta > Magnoliopsida > Poales > Poaceae > Aegilops > Aegilops bicornis. The sequence continues at coordinate 334,927,565 of CM038672.1, read as the reverse complement.
GACTTCACACCTTTTCCCTTGTCGGCTTTCGGAGCCATGGCGGGGGCAGTGGAGGAGGTCGACGGCGTTGAGTGTGCTGGTAGCGAAAGGGGGCGGAGCGCTGCTCTCTCTGCACTAGAGAAGAAGGGGGGAGCGGCGGTGGTTTTCAGGACAAGACAGCAATGGCGAGGTGGGCGACCTGCCCCTGTTTCCCCGTTTATAAGGAGGGAGAAGGGGCGGACGTTCCGCTTTTTCTAATAAAGAAACCCCCACGACCTCGCCCACGATCTCTCACACGACACCACGTTCGGTGCGTGCCGTTAGTGGGGGATGTGGTGGGTCCGGGGCAAGTAACGGCGTGATCAAGGCCGCGTGTGACCGTGCCTTTGTTTGGGCACGGCCCGACACGCTTTCGGCATGTCTTGACCCAGGCAGGGAGCTCCTGTCCGATGTACTAGAGTAGGGGTACCCTAGTATCCTGAACTTGTGCATGGGCAGTTGCAGCACCCCGCGGCGAGGCTTGCCAGGTCACCGCCAAGATCCTTCATGGTTCCTTTGGAGCCATCCAAGAACAAAGTATTTAACAAAAAAGACAAGGCCCCGGCAAGAGGAGCTTGCCGGGAAGGCCACTCAAGGCATGCAAAAGACAAGGCCCCGGGAAGAGGAGCTTGCCGGGAAGGCTCGGAGCGCGACAAGCCTCCGGACGCGACAAGAATTCAGCCGCGGCAAGGCACTTGCCGCGGCAGGCAACCTCTCTTCATCTCCGCTCCAGCTCATCCATCAACGTGTCGCCATGGGACCATTCCATGCGCGCGTGTCAAGAGGCTGTGCGGCCAGCGGGGAGCAGCGATAAGCGGCGCTGACAAGCCTACCATCGTGGCGGACGGTGGCGCTCCTGACGGTCCCTGTTGCACTGTTTAGGCGACAGGGACGGGCATTTAATGCTTTTGTCCCTTGCCGTCAGAGTTAGGTATATTGCACTGTACACTGTTCAAGTAGGTGTACCAACTATTGTTTTTCCATTTGTATCCTCATCTACGTTGCCACCTGTCGGAGCCCCTTTGTGCATATAAAAGGAGGCCCATGCGCAACGTAGAGGGGGTTCGGTTCCGTTCGACTCGTTCGAGACCAGAGACACTCACGCTAGGTTTTGTAGCTCTCATCGCTCCCTAGCAAGAACACAATACAATCAGACAAGCAGCAGTAGGAGTATTATCTCTCCGGAGAGCTCCGAAGCTGGGTAAACTGCTCGTGTGCTTCGCCTCGATCCGCTCTTCGTGCGATCTCCGCCCCCCTCCAAACCACAAGGGGCCTGGTCCGCCGGCCCCATAGGTGTTCGTGGGACCGATCAGCCTCCCCGACACCCAGGAACGCCCTGATGGGTTGTTCTCCCCTCGGAGCTCCCCTCAAGTACTTTATTGGCCCAACGGGTGTCTTCTTGTCCAGAAAAATCACCAAAAAGTTTTGCTGCATTTGGATTCCGTTTGGTATTTGATTTTATGTGAAGTAAAAGACAAGCAAAAAACATCAACTGGCACTGGGCACTATGTGAATATGTTAGTCCCAAAAAATGATATAAAATGATTGTAAAATGATTGCAAAACATCCAAGAATGATAATATAATAGCATGGAACAATCAAAAATTATAGATACATTGGAGACGTATCAGTCATGTGACCCAAGTTTCTAGGGAAAATCATTTGCATTCTGCCCAGAAAATGCACTTTACAAAGGAATTGTATTTTTCCTTGATCCCATGGGGCTGATTTTTCTTGAGCTTCATTACCCTCCTAAGTAAACCTTAGCCCCAAGAGATCGGCCCTGAACTCCTTCTAGAACCCCTCCAAACACAATGCACAAATGTACTGTCGAGAAACTTGTAGTAACTGCCTTGAGCCATCTACTCACCCTGGCACTGTGACATCTCCTCTCCTAGACTAAACACTGCACGGTTGACAGCCCAAACATGGTTTGGCATCGCCTGGGCATCATGTTGGCACAGTGCACGCAGTGACCGCATGAGAACACGGGCTCTGGCATGCCATCGACAGGCTCTGCGCTGCACCAGAGACTCTGTTGTGCGCGTGCCCGTCTCAGTGCCGCGCCCAGCCTACTGCACCGCGCCACCACCCTCGCCCCTTCACCCTTGACCCCTCCTTGCCGCTTGCTGACGCCGGAACCACCACAGCGATCATGAGCACCCCGCGCCAGAGGGCATAGTGCACCCATGCTCGAGTCAGGCCCCCTCCCGTGTGCCATGTGCTTGTCCTCGTCCTCCTACAGTTGCCGCGTGAGCGCTGGAGCTTTCGCCCTCTCTCTCCGGTGCCTCTCGTTGCCGTGCGCTGCTTGCAGAGCTCTCCGGCGGAGCCTGGGACCCCCATTCCCTCCACCTATATATATGTACCTTGCCTCTCCGAGCATCCCTCCACACTTGCTCAACCTCCACAACACCATAGATAGGCGCAGCCCGGCAGGGCAGGCCTCTGGCCGCCGTCCCCTTCCCGTGCTCGCCGGAAATCCCCTCCTACCCTCCCCACCTCTCCAGTGCCCCTCGATCTCGGATCTCTTCTCCGGCGACTTCCTGGTGACTAACGGGTGCTAGCCGCCCCCTCTGGAGCCCCTTGAGTCGCTAGCTCTCGCCGTCCTCTTCATCTCCAGCGAACCTCACCCGCAGCCGCCACTGGAGACGTTGCTTCCGAGCGACTCCGACCACCTCCTGCCTTGCTACGGGTACGAGCAGGTGTGCCATAGTCTCCTCCTTCCATCTCTCCCTCCCAGATCGGCCGCCGAGCCCTCCTCGCCTGTGTGCCGCCCGGCGACCGCTGCCCCTCCTTTGTTTCTCTTCCCCCCTATAAAACCTGATGGGTGGGGCCCGCTGTCAATCTTTCCACTCGCGCCCGAAGCGGTACGAGTGGAGGCGTATTCGCTAAATACGCATTCGACTTCACCCCCTGGTTTTTCTGTTTATTCAAATTTCATTTAATTTGGCCAGCAACTTTGACCAGCTCTAACTCCTAATCTACAAGTCCAAATGAGTTGATTCTTTTTGCGTTGGTTTTGTATTGAGATACTCTATCAGCACACCAAATTTGAGATTTTTCCTTGCTGTATTGAATTTTTAGTGAATTTCAGAATGGTTCTTGATATTTTATTTTGTTGCTTTTATTTATTTTCAGAAGGAGAAACTTGCCTTGAGGAGAACCAGGAGGAGTGTGACCCTCCTTTGTGCTAAGGCAAGCCACCACAAATATTTGCATGGTGTCATTTTAATAACTATGATTTTCCAACTTGAATATGGCTTATTTCATGCATTAAATCATTTAATTAATATTGATTATGTTATTTCATTTGGTATGCTTGAATTGCTTACCGTACTATAGTACTTGAGTGCATGGACTAGTTTGATGCAGTAGTGTTATTTTGATAGCATGAATTTGATTCGGTGATGATCGGTATTATTCTCATATAATGTTTCATTATTTTCACCATGCTAATGTCATAGTTAAAATGATTGAGCTAAAACCAGTGTCTCTAAATGATTAGTAGTGCATGCATAATGATTCTATGATGTTGATCCATTTCATTTCAGTGATATGTGGATATAGTTGCATGTTCATGGCACACTATGACTCGAGTTCTTTAATTTCAAGTTAAACCTCATGATAACTCAACTTGAACATAATATTGATTTGTCATGGTGTCACCGAATCGAGCTTCCCAGTGCAACCACATTTGCCTTTATGGGAAGGCCCTTATTCGATCCGTTGTCATGCCTATGGTCGGTCCCTCCAACGAGAGAAGGTTATGGGCGTGCGGTACCCTGGCCTGGTAAGCAGACATAACCTTGTGTGTTCGTTGTTGTTATGGTACCATGTCCCCGTTTGGGACCATTTATGTTTTTCCACGAAGGTGGTCGTTGGATGTCATGAGTTAACATCGGGGCCACCCAGGACTTAGCCCAAAGGGGAGTTGGTCGGAGTGGCCGGGAGAGTGTCATGGCAATGGGTTGGTTCTGTCGGAATGTCGTTGGTCCACCTGAATGGGAGTTTAAAGGCATGTATTCCGCGGTGTGTGTACAGTGTGCTAACCTCTTCAGAGTGTGTGACACATCCAGGAGAGGTATTGGATATGTGCTCATGCAAGATGGCAAGGTTGTAGCCTACGCATCCAGACAGCTATGACCCCACGAAGGGAACTACCCAACGCATGATTTGGAACTGGCCACACGTGTGCACGCGTTCAAGATTTGGAGGCACAACCTCGTTGCAAAAGATGTCACATATTTACCGACCACAAGAGTCTCAAGTATATATTCATCCAACCGGACTTGAATCTCCGACAACGAAGATGGCTCGAATTGGTCAAGGATAAGGATCTTGGAATAAACTACCATCCCGGCAAGGCCAATGTGGTTGCCGATGCCCTCAGTTGCAAGCTTGCCAACCTGAACGCCTTGATGGAGTCCTTGCCTCCCGAGCTCCAAGAAGAGATCACTCAGTTTAACCTGGTTATTGTTGAGGCTGACCTCGTCAATATGTTGGAAGTCATCCCTACCCTCAAGGAAGAAATCCGCATGGCCCATCTGGATGACTCCGTCCTGTAACACCATGTCGAGCGTATGCAAGTAGGCAAGACCCAGGATTTCTCGAGGGATGAGCAAGGTACTCTAAGGTTTCGACGTCGGATTTCGTACCAGAACAAGCAGACCTGAGAAGGAAGATCTTGGTAGAACCGCACGAATCTTCATACTCGATTCACTCAGGAGGTACCAAGATGTACGAAGAGCTTCAACAGATATTTTGGTGGGATGTAGTGAAGAAAGACATCTCCTATTTTGTCGCTTGTTGCGACATATGTAACAAGGTGAAGGCAGAACATCAGAAACCCACCGGACTTCTCCAACCTTTACCCATTCCACAATGGAAGTGAGACGATGTCTGTACGGATTTCATCACAGGCCTGCCAAAGACTCACCGATGCAATGATGCAGTATGGGTTGTGGTGGATATGCTGACGAAGGTAGCTCACTTCATTCCCATACAAAACACCTACCGAGCCGATCAACTCGCACAGCTATATGTGTCCAGAATCGTCAGTTTACATGGAGTACTAAGAACTATCACTTCCGACCGAGGTTCTCTTTTTACCTCGGCATTCTGGTCAAATCTACATCAAGCTTCGGGGACCGTGCTAAAGTACAACATGGCTTATCACCCTCAGACAGACGGGCAGACTAAGTGAGTAAATCAAATAATTGAAGATATGCTCTGACCATGTGCTCTGGTCCAAGGACCCAAGTGGGAAGACTGTCTACCTTATGCTGAGTTATCCTACAACAATAGTTTCCAGACCAGCCTCAAGATGTCACCCTATGAAGCTCTGTATGACCGTAAGTGCCGCACTCTAGTAAACTGGTCTCAAACTGGAGATAGCCGCATTTTTGGAACCGACTTAATGATGGAGGCTAAAAAAACAAGTCAAAGATATCCGAGATAGACTACAAGTGGCAAAGTCCCGACAAAAGAGCTACTATGACTCCAAGCACCGGCATATCAGTTTCAAACCCGGAGAGTATGTTTACCTCCAAGACACACCCATGAAAGGAGTCAAGAGGTTCCAGACCCGAGGAAAGCTTGCACCCAGATATATTGGCCCATTCCCAGTTATGTCCAAAGTTGGTACACTGGCTTACTAGTTGGAACTACCACCGGAACTGTCAGAAGTGCATGATGTGTTCCATGTCTCACGGTTGACAAGGTATATCTCGCCACCCGAGAAAAGGAATGATATGGCAGAGATAGAGCTTGCTAAGGATTTAACCTACGAGGAGAAACCATTCTATATTGGAAGAAATGGAAAGAGTCACTCACAGTAAGGTGATTAAATTTTATAAGGTACAGCGGGAGCATCACATCAAGGAAGAAGCAACCTAGGAAAGAGAAGACTTTTTGAGAGCGTCCTCTCCATAATTGTTTTCCCAAGCAACCGAATCTTGAGGACGAGATTCATCCTAAGTGGGGGAGGTTTGTGACACCCTGGTTTTTGCCATCATGACTTTCATTGTCTTTTGCTTTTAAAATGAGTTTTGAGTAAATTCATTTGGACTTAGGACTTGGGCATTGTTTTGATTTTCACCCAAGTGACTCCCCTCACCTTGCACAACCTCTCTTGACTTCTCACTCGTCATCATATTGCTTTCGAATATTTTTCTTCTAAGGAAAAAATTCATTTTCACCCTGAAAATGGACTATTTTAACTTTCACTCCAAAGCAACCCTTCTATCTCTTGCCTCTAAAAATCTGAGAAAATTCCCACACACCCTTTCGAAAGTGCCTCATCACCCTATGCAATAATATCATGTGATCATATGACTCAATTTTCTAGGGAACATCATTTGTATTCTGCCCAGAAAATGCACTTTACAAAGGAATTGTATTTTTCCTTCATCCCATGGAGCTGATTTTCTTGAGCTTCATTACCCTCCAAAGTAAACCTTAACCCCAAGATATCAGCCCTAAACTCCTTCTAGAACCTCTCCAAACACAGTGCACAAGATACTGTCCAAAAACTTGCAGTCAGTGTGTTGAGCCATCTACTCACCTTGGCAGTGTGCCATTTCCTCTCCTAGACTAAACAATGCACGGTCGACAGCCCAGACACGGTTTGGCATCGCCTAGGCACCACGTTGGCACAGTGCACGCGGTGACCGCGTGAGGGCACGTGCTCTGCCATGCCATCGACGCGCTATGCGCTGCGCCCGAGCCTCTGTTCAGCGCGTGCCCATCTCAGCGCCGCGCCCAGCCTGCCGCACCGCGCCACCACCCTCGCCCCATCACCCTTGGTGTAACGCCTCGAGACCGACGCTCCAGACGCCTTCCATATTTTTCGTTGTTGTCGTGTGTTTTACTTTTGTTTGTTGCAGTTCTTCATGTCATCATTTGCATTGCATCGGCACTCCGTTGTCGTCATGTTTTAAAACTTGCATCCATTCGTAGTTGCCGTGTCCCCCTTGTCTTCGCTGTCCGTTTCGAGACCAGCCGGGTTCTTGTTTCCCTCTTTTTTGACCACCTTATCTCTTTGCACAGCCATGGACTCTCTTTTGCAACCTCGTGCACGTCCGAATGCTTCCCGAACCCGACCCGCAGAGTCATGACCGTTGAGTCCGGATCATCCCCAAACATCTATAAAATATCTCCGTTTTCTTATTTGGACTCCTTACCTATTTATTTCTCAACCACCCGATTACGATCGGAGGGACCAAATACCCCTAAACCTAGCCCACTTGCTACATAAATAGATCAACCCTAAAATCTAGGGAGATGTCCCATCCATCCCGTCTCGGCCACCACCACTTTCTTCCTCGGGATCTCATCACGATCCAATTCCACCAACCGAAGCCGCCTCCTCCTTCCTTGTTTTCCCCATCGAGCCAACCACCTTCCCTGATCCACCCATCGATCCAATTCCCTCTTTTTTGACCACCTTATCTCTTTGCATAGCCTGCAGCCTCTCGTCCCGCAGCTCGCCCGTCCTTAGAGCCCCATGCCAGGAGCTCCTTCCCTTGGCTCGCTTCGACCCTAGGTTGCTGGAGACACCAGGGGATCTCATCTGCCTCGCCTCGTTCGCCCGCAAGTTCCACAGCGCCACCGGAGCTCCCTCCTCCAACGAGAACCACCTGCAAATGAGCCCCGCGCCGCCCGTGCCTTCTTTTCCCGCTTCTCTCTTCTCCCTCTCACATCGCTGTCTCGTTTCCTTTTTTTGTTGAAACATGTCGTGGGCTGCCCATGTTAAACAACAAAACCTAGGCCATGGACCTGGTAGGACCGAGACTGTCAGCCTCTCGACGAGTTGTCTCCCGATTCCTCTTGTTTTGCTGACCATGTAGGGAACGACTGACGGCGGCGCCGCGGTGAGAGCACCAAGACGGAGGACGATGTCGAGACCTCGGACCGAACGAACCGGAGCGGGGGAAGACGCAAGCGGAGGGAGTACGAGGGTTGACTTGTTCGGGTGCAGGGTGGGCCGGTGGAGCTGCCGATGCCGGACAATGTGTGGGAGCAGAGGGATGGCCTGGCCAATGCCATAGGCTATGATGGCCAGCCGCTGTATAGGAAGAAGACAAAAGATTGAAAAAAATTAAGAAATACAAATGGATAGGTGGTTGGTCCCACATGTCTGTGTACGAGACATGCTGGGTCCACCTGAGAAGGGGAATATGTTGGGAGGAAGGATATTCAAAGCACGACAGCCGAGTAAACTAGTTCTTTTTTTTAAACGGACAAGTGAACTAGTTACATACATAAGCAAATAGCCACACAAAAAAGAAAATAGGTTGATGGGTTCTTAAAAGAAATATTTCGGACAAAACAGATAATTACGACACATAGGCTAATGCATGAAACACTCACATGATAAAGGTGCTTATAAACAGATAAAGTACAACATCTAGACCTTCCTGGCATGCTTGATCATGACGCTGCGGCTGTCAGTGTACTCGTTGGTTATGGGAAGCAGACACGCCCTCATGTCCAAGATCCGCCTGTACATGTCGTAGCATGCGTATGCGTCCTTGGCCGCGTAGGTTATGTAGGCTAGATTCAGAGGTACCTCCCACATGTTCAGGTTCTTGGTATCGTTGTCTTCTTGCATGTTGGCGTATCAGGGGTCGATGATGGTATCGGCGAGGTCAACCACGGAGTCCTTCTCCTGCCCATTGCCGATGATCTTGTATTGCTTCTGGATGTCGACAAGCTTGTTGCACCAGATGGCCGAATCACCGCATTCTTCCTTCTCTCCACCGTAGTGAAGGTGTAGTCGGTGCTGCCGATGAAATGGGCGAATGCTCCAGAACCTCTGATGGCGCTACAGCAGTGGTAGATGAGAACCTCGTCCTGCACCCATACTTGGGTGACGGCGATCCGCTGGTCCCTGTCAGGAGACGAATGGATGGGCACAAGGTCTAGTCCTGCGACCTTATCCTTTCTCGTCCTGCAAGTACTGCTTGAACTCGGCGAGGCAGAGCTTCAGTGAGTCCGGATCATTGGTGTATATCACATTCAACTTGGTGCAGCCATAGGACTGAATGGAAAACTCAAAGGGGAACTCCTTGCTGAAGTCCATATCCATCAGGCTCACCCCTCGGATCGCCATTGGAGTCTCTTCAAGTGAACGAATGAGTAGGCGGCGGCGGCAGTTCGTTTTTCCGCTCTTGGGGATCTGGATTCAACAGTAAACTGAGTGTGTACAGGCGGCAACAGTTACTACCCCTCCCTCGCCCGCTGCATGCCCGGCAGAAGACGCACCCTCGGCCCATTCAAACACCTCCATTAAGAAACCTATTCTGGCCACACGTCGGTTCATGAGCGGGTCAGCATTGGTACTGTAATAACAAGAGTTAGTGGTCACTTTACTTAAATTTAATTAGCTTTAATAGAAATTTATACTTAAAACAAGCAATGCATTGGCTCGTTCTATCAGTGCCACATGATCAACATGCACAACAATTAGAATTATTATTCTCAGGACATAGACGATCAGCACATTTGTCGCACTTTCACACAGATAATACTACCAAGTTTGAACTTTTGGTTATGGTTGTTGTCCTCTGCATCGTCATGCCGTGTTTCCCAGCTTGCAAGATTCAGAATCAACAAACAAGATCCAAATAATAAGTACAACAAATATACCTATACATCTCATTGATTCCCAGCTTGCAAGATTCAGAACCAACAAATAAGATTCAAATAATAAGTACATCAAATATGCCTACACATCTCATTGATTCCCAGCTTGCAAGATACAGAACCAAACAATTAGAGCCTTTTGATAAAGTGAATATCGGGATTAAATCCATCTAGGCTAGTCGTGTCATACAACCGAAGAACTTGGCGAATGCTCTTGACTGTCACAACATCTGTAGTTGAGTATTCCTGTTTGCATAGCACAAATAAGAAGAGCCTGATTACTATAATAATGGCACTCCTTGAACTCAACCTAAATCTCCCCTCGGATAAGGCCTGCCTGGAGTTCCATGATTCAATTCATGCACTTTTTATGCAATTCACCTGAAATGAAGCAAAGATTGCATCATTCAGGTAGGAAGAAGTACTTGCTCTTATGAGCTGGCAGGTTCTTCTTTAGTAGTTGCACTAAAATTGAGGAACATTAAGGTTGGCTATCCAGCTCATGTCAGGTGCAACTATAATTTGCTTATCCTTTTGTGCAGTTCCAATAAAATAAAGTGCCATTGTGGTGACAATGACGGCTCATCTTGCAAAGGCTAATAAAATGTTGCACGAGATTACCAGCAGAATTTGACGGAGATTTTGGAAACTCCAATCACCATTTTGTGCAGTTCCACCAAAATTGAGAGATGTTTCCCACGTCACATTTTAGTTGAACTGCACAAGACACTCATTCCAAAAAAGTGTTTTGTGCAGTTCACCAAAAGGTCACAATAGCAACAAGGTGAAATGGATATCCCTATCTGCACAAAAGGATAGAAAGTAAACAGTTGCTGGTCAATAAGAATATATTGAACATACACGAAGTGAAAAGAAGCATCTTAATTATGTTCATGGCCATCACGCAAGGACAGTAAAATTTTTAAAACGTCAGCAATGCTTCATGTTACCGGAAGCATTACGATCAACAATGACATTCATCAAATATGGGATTACTTTAATGGTGGCATTCCTTGTTTACCAGATATAGTAAATCAACAGCAGCTAAAGAGTTGGTTTAAGGGCATGGGACCGTGGGGACACCAGGGCACTCAGCAACGTAAAGGAGCAACTTACTTATCATACTGGGGAAAACAGCAGGAGTACCATTTGTAACATAGTTTAATTGCATCATATCACTGGACGCATTAGATTAACAATAACACTGGTTAGACATGTCCCTAAGGTAACAGTGTGATCACTTCATTTTACTTATATTAACAACAGTAAAAGGTTGGTATAAGGACATGCGAAAGTGGATGCATCAGCACAATGTACCTACAAGGAGGCATAAAGTGGTGATGCCGAGTTTGTTCATGCTCTGTGAGGGCAGCAAATCTAATCCTGGAGACCTTTTACTATGTGAGGGCAGCAAATCTAATCCTGGAGACCTTTTACTATGCGAGGGCAGCAAATCTAATTTGGAGACCTTTTACTATCTGATGGCAGCAAATCTAATCCTGGAGACCTTTTACTATGTGAGGGCAGCAAATCTAATCCTGGAGACCTTTTACTATGTGAGGGCAGCAAATCTAATCCTGGAGACCTTTTACTATGTGAGGGCAGCAAATCTAATCTTGGAGACCTTTTACTATGTGATGGCAGCAAATCTAATCCTGGAGACCTTTTACTATTTCAGGGCAACGAATCTAATCCTGGAGATCTTTTACTACGTGAGGGCACTGTTGGGTTCTACGGTAGGGTGCGTAGACTGCAAATTAAAATTTTCCTACGCGCAGAACATCCAGGAACATGCTACGGGAGATGGATCACAGTTCGTTACCACTAGACGCGCAGTGCCGTGCAGCAGAAGAAGAGTTGGGGCAGTGCGTTCGCGTGGATCGTCTGCTCCTCGTTCTGATCTCCCTCGAACAGCTGGTCGTCCGATCCCACGTACGAGTTCGCCGGAGCGGCGCAAGTGCACTGCCTCTAACGTTATCCCTGCGTGCAGGAGGAACACCGTGCGGCGGACTGCTAGGTCCGATCACACAGTCGGCGGCGAGTGGAGGTGGCTATTCGCAACACATGCAAACCCTAGTCGCAATGTCGAAGCGATCAACCGCCTGAGTGTGCCGCACCTCCACTTTATATAGGCGTCCGTCGCGGGCTCAATACTTGGGCCTTGCACGGACCCTAAAGCCCAAAGTCTACCCGGTCACGTTCCTAGTCCAGTTCGGATCACATCCGACCAGTGTCCTACAAACCGACCTCGTAGGTTCCTTCCCTTAAGCGCGCGACCCCTTAGGTTCAAGTCGGCTTGGTCACAGTTCGGATCACCTCTGACCTGCACGGTTGGTAGCGGCCTCTAGCAAGGCGTGCCGACCACCAAGCAGACTTTGAAGCTGGTTAGGTGAACCTGTACAACGTGTCACACTTCTGTTCCCTTTGCCGCACAATATATGTTGTCGGCCTCAAGGCAAGACTGTCATCCTTGTGCTAGCCCGACCTCTTTCTTGTTCCAGTGATACCAACCACAAACTGGATTATCTCATAATCATTGTCGCATGGCCATGCTTATCCTGGTCGGATCACACGAGGGGCCCAGAGTATATCTCTCCTGATCGGAGGGGCAAATCCCATCTTGCTCGACCATGTCTCGCAAAGATGGGACTGGACAAACCGAAACCTACCTTTGTAACTACCCGATCCACGGAGTAGCGTTTGGTCGGCCCAAAGCAAGTCTGTCACCATCCCGAGTACATGCTTCAGCTCAGGTCTTAGGACATAGAACGTATGTTGTACTAGAGACTCACAGATGACATATCGCTGCATCTCATAGTTGGGTCTGTCCGACTCGGACCTTATCTCAACTCGGATCCGACTACGTCGAATCCGACCAGACCTTTCTAAGTCCATGTTATCTAGTTAGCATCCAATGCTCCATGGCTAGTGAGACCAAGCCATCGACCGTGTCATATGCTAGTCTAGTCGGCTGCGCGTCCACACAACCCTTTCGACTAGGGACCTTTTAGTACAGTCATCATACAATGCATAGTCCCACAAACAAGTCACGTACTTGCTGATACACATCATTGAAAATGTCCAAGGACTATCTTTATTCATAAACACATAGGAAATATGACCATACATGATTGCCTCTAGGGCATATCTCCAACAGGCACCAATTATAATCCTGGAGACCTTCTACTATGTGAGGGCAACAAATCTAATCCTGGACATACTCTGTTGACTTGTCCACCAGCCGCCACTTTCTATCCTTTTTTCAACCAATAATAGATCTGTTCCCTATAAAGTTTGTACTATGTTTTCCCATTATTTCCCTTTTCAACCAAGAGACCGGTTGGGTATCCGGTCTCTACTACTTTCACCATATTATTTCCTCCATGAATCAAGTCCTAGATTCATGCTACAACTTTCCCCCCTTTCTTCGTTGTTTGAACCAAGTCCTAGATTCGAATGCATGAAGTAGCTTTACCTGTAATAATACTAAAAAATTTAGGTGGCTTTGGAAGAGCTGATGGGAGTAGAAAAAGATGCACATGCAGACACGTGGGAGCTGGGCGATAGAGCAAGGCCGCTTTCGAAGAACTTATACCTGATGGCCGTCGGGATGTCGGCGGCGGCAGGTCGGATCTGCGCACAATACGGCAGGGAGGAAGAACGGTCGGAGGACCTCCCAACCTGGCACTGTGTCGGAGAGAACGACAAAGGAAGAGGATCGGGCCCCTCCAGCAGCTGTGGTTTTCTCCCTCGCCGGTGATGACTATGTGAACGATGCACCTAGTCCTCTACACACACCAGCCGGAGGGATCCGGCCAGATGTGTGACCAGCGGTGAGCAGAGAGAAAATGTCGCTACCGCTGTCTTGTTTAGATCTAGAGAGGGTGAGAGAATGAAGAGAGCAACCCTAGTAAAGCAAGCGCTCAGGCCCCTGCGTACATATATAGTGGAGTGATTATCTTTTTCTCTCCACAACAAGCGTTTCAATTTGTGTACGTGGCAATAAAGAAAAGAAACTCTCTATTTAAGGTGAATAACTGTACGACTCCTACTTACTACTACTAGTAGTGGTATTGTTCACTTGTGCTCCCCGACCCTGCATTCATTGAACAACCCCACGGGTGAATAAACATACAATACTAGTATTTATATAGAACGAACAAGATCGAACTATTTTTGCGTAGTTTAAAGTTGAGGGCGGGGCTTTTCCCGGGCAGTACGTGCGGCAGTTTTCGCGTAGGCGGTTTGACAGAGAGGCGAGGAGGGTGAGGGAGTAGCGGATTCAACTTACTTACTGCTGTTCGATTTGACGGCACATTACTGCTAGAAAGACTTGTGATATGACTACTCACTATAGTCCTGAATTACTGGCGGTACAATAGGGGTGATGCCCCCCTTCCGTCCCCCACTCTAATCTGGTGCATGACACGTCGACCTGGATGCTGGCTCTCCCACATGCCGGCGAAGTATGTAGTAGTAAGAAGGAGCAAAGAATCATGTGGTATATACTAGTAGTACTACTACTCACGTCGGAGGAGTGCGAACCACGGCAGCTGAATGAATCAGAAGTTGAAAACAATGTGCTGATATGGCCATAAAAACAATGTGCTATGGTGCAGATTGTAGCATGTACAATACTACTCCTCTTTGTGTGGATCCCTGAGTTAGAGCTAGTTTGGGTTGAAATAGCCTCAAATTATCCAAACAGGAGGGTTTAGTTTGAGCTTGTTTTCTCTAACCCAGCTAAAAAAACTAGCCCGGTGGAGAGGTTCTAATTGGGTTAGTTCTCCTCGGGCCCACAAAAAGAGAACTAAAAAAATCTCCCCTCCCGCACCAGATCGCTCCCTCCGCCCCCGCCCCCTCGCACGACACCTCTATGTTCCCCACCGGTCCGCCCGCCCAAGCGCCACTCCGCCGCTCGCCCTCTCTCTCCTCCATTCGCCCTCTCCCTCCGACCTCCGTCGCCCTCCTCCGGCCGCCCTCTCCCTCTGGCCTTCGAAGCTTGCCCCGCTCCCCCTTAACCGGTCGTTTTTCTCCCTTTGTCGTGCGCAGTGGCAGCGCATCTACCAGGGAGGCCGCGAGAGGGGTGAGTTTGTTCGTTCCTTCTCTGTCTCACAACCATATCATTGATCTTGCTCGCTCTAGCGCTAATTCTGATTTGGAAAAGAGATCCTGATTAAACTTGGTATAATTTTGTGGTGCACACATGGAATTGTTTGATGCTGCTTGAGTAGGTAATAAATCTTTCTAGAGGCCCAAAGATTCAGTTCACCTTTCTAGGTATTTCAGTTTCAGGCTTGCATTATTTCTAGAGGCCCAAAGAATCATTCACCTTTCTAGGTATTTCAGTTCCAGGCTTGCATTATTTATAGAGGCCCAAAGATTCAGTTGACCTTTCTAGGTATTTCTGTTTCAGGCTTGCATTATTTCTAGAGGCCCAAAGATTCCGTTCACTGTTCTAGGTATTTCAATTTCAGGCTTGCATTAGCCCAAAGATTCGGTTCGCAGTCGTTGGCAAGTGGCCCTGCTACCCATGCCAGTGTCGACCTCAACTCGCCAGCGCCGGCGTCGGAGGGGTTCACGGGGCTTGGGTTCTACAGAGCCTTCCTCCAGAGCAACGATGACGAGCTCCTCCCTGGGTGCGTGAGGGGCTCAGGGATCCCTCCCTATCGTGGATGACTTCCGTGATGAGTTAGCTCATGCTTTGTTTCATGGAGTGTATTTTTTTGTGAAGCTTGATTGAGGACTAGTATGTTTAAGTGGGATATCTCAATTGTATGGACAAAGTAAAACTTATCATGTTTTGCATGCTTGATTTGTAAAGATGGTTTGTTTATGTCAATTGTGAGCGGGAAGAGGCCACACAAGAGCCGGCCACACCAAATCCGGCAGGAAATAGGGTCCAAAGTAGTCAAATGATTGAGAAAGAACATTTATTGTCAATCTAACCCTGCCATCCATACACCTCTTTGGTTTAGAGTTAGTTCAGGGTTAGAATCTAACTCTAACCTCTAACTGAGTTAGAGTTCTCCTCGCCTCGGTTCATCGCCATCATACTTTCCCCATTTCTGTGTTTTTAGTATCCTGCGAATCAAATAGGCCCTTAGACTAGTTTAGGTCCGGTAGTTTTTTATAAACGTGTTATGTCCAAATTTAATGAACGTGCTCCGGTTTCAAGGAAAATAATCCGGTTTCATGTAGTAATTCATTTATTTATTTATTCTCCTGCGGGGGTTGGCATGTAATTCATGAGGTCTGAAATGTAAAGTACGCCGACATACGCTCCGAGTCGTGCATGCACTATGACCCAGATGCTCTATGTCCCACATGTCGGCGAAAGGGAGCACGTGGAAATAGCCTAGGAGTACATATAGGAGAATAAATGCGTGAAAAAATATGTACGGTGAAGCATAGCTGCGGTTCGAAAAGGAGACCTAAAGGTATAGGTCGCACACACCGAAGTGGTAGTACTAGACATACGACTACTTTTTCCCCAAAAGAAAGAGGTACGAGTGCTTAGTAATCCTATTCTCTCAATGCGAGTTCCATCTGACAACAGCGTATGTGCTATAGCTAGCTCTTCTCCCTCGTTTCTCTCTTCTAATTCTAAACTCAGCCGATGCCTGATGGGCAGGGTGGGGATTTGCCGATGGTCGATTTGCTCAACTGTGGCCCCACCTCACAGTGAAAACGTTACGACTGGAATAAAAATGCCAAATACTCCTATAGTAATAAAACGTTAGGCCACGAGGCGATGCAGTGCTGGTTACAGGAGGCAAGAAGAAGAGATGCATCCACCGACGATGTCCACCTCCTTGACTCAGGGCACCGGCCCATTGAACGATGGCTAAGTAGCAGCGGCTTTCGTGGCCAGGTGGACGTGCTTCTGAACAATGGTGTCCAAAGATTCCAGCCGCTGGAAGAAGGCCAACGTCTTTCTGTCCTTGCTGGCCTTGTAGTGGCCTATGTAGACAATTTGCTCGTAGACGTGGATGTGCAGGTCGACGGTTTCTTGCATGGCGAGGCATCACATGCGGCGGCCTTGACCTCGAGGTGCACATTCTTCGTCGCGACCTCCGGCACCTGTAGGGCCACCAGGGCTTGAAAGAGTTCGTCAGCATGGAGGCCGATGAGGGTGGCAGGCAATGACGAGCCTAGGCGTGCAGGCTGGAGCAGTACGGCAAGGTCGTCCATGCGCTTCTTGATGACGGTGAACTTGCGGATGGAGTTGATCATCATGTCGTCCATGCGAGAGGCGAAGCCGGAATCGGTGAGGGCTATGATGCCCGCTATCACCAGCATCGTCTGGAAACGCTGAGCGGTATCAACCGTAGGGTCGGGCGCCTTTGATGATTTGGCATACCGATCGTCAAGACGCTGGCCCATCGCCTCCATAGGTGCTTGTGGCTTCTGGTCACTTGGTCTTGGATTGGAGTGAGCAGTGTTGCACAAAGACTAGGAGTAGATGGATTGGAGTGGTGGGGCGCCTTTATATGAGAGTCCAAACTCTGTTGCATTCACATCATGCTGGCTCTATTCTGCTTCTCCAATTAATTCCCTCTGCATGTAATTGAGGATGCATCATTGACCGTTCAATGTCTCGGCAACCGCTACCCTCTCCCTCCTTGGCATTCAAGCACCTATCGAGGCAACTGCCGCTCGCGCCTATCATGTGTCAGGAGACGTTCCCGTCGACGACGAGGTTTCTACGGTGACTTCGTAAATTTCAAGATGATAGTACTAGTATACTCACCATTGTGCACCGCGACCAAGGCGGAGAGGAAAACGAGAGAACTACACATTTATTTACAGTGTAGATTCACTCATTTTGCTCCATATGTACTCCGTCTTGGTGCGGCCTAGTCACTTGTTGAAATCTCTAGAAAGGAAAATACTCCTTTCTGGTTTACAGGGTTATACTAGCAAGTAATAGTGGGCTCACATAGCAATTTTGTCTCATGCAAGAGCCTGGCTATATGCGTGCTCCAAGGTTCGCAACTGCCATGTTTGGGTTGCGCTTGGCTCCTCGCCTCTTTGAGAAGACGAACAATGATGTTGCTACTACTGCTTCTACAATATCGAATCCACTGCTGCATGTCCGTCCACCACGAGCGGGAGGGATAGCTTTTTGTAGTACTATAAGACCTCTTCCAAGGCAAAGGTGCTTATAAGAGGTGGTAACAGCATTAAATAGCTTAGCAACTCAACTCCCCAATGCATAGGTGCTTAACTTATTGTTTCTAAGCTCACCGTATTTAATGATTTAGCACCTAAACTCTTTCATGCATTGGTCAACTTCTTTCATTTAAGTTATTTGCCTAGGTTCACGTGCTTGGCGTTGGTTCTTTCTGGGGTCATCAAAGTGCTCTCTCTCCTCCTTAATTACCATGCCATGTCATTTTTCTGTTTATGTAGCATGCTTAGCACCTGTCCACCTTGGAGCACTGGGAAGGGCCTAAGCAAAAGCCTGTCCTCGACTGCGAGCCACAGCGCGCATGGGCGAGGGAGAAGACGTGTAGTAGTAAAATCAAGCTTCTCCTCGTTGTATGAGTTGACGTGACACATCATAGCACTGGACCCACATGGTTGCCTCTAAACTTGGCTAAAAGACCCGCAATGTACAATACTCCATTTGCTACAACCTCTAACATTTACCCCACCAAAACTTAAAATATATATTCTTGTCCTGACCAGATGAGGGTGCAAACTACATTCACCTGGATGACAGGTAGAGCCAGAAGATTATTTTAATAAAAAAAGCATGGAGCCGACCCCAACGATTTTAAGCTTACAAGCACGGTACACGCTATCCTCGACTACTCTACACATGAAACTGCCACACGAGCGTCCGGGCTGCGCTTGGCTCTTTATCTCTTCTAGAAGTCGAACAATGATGGAGTACTACTAGAGTGGAGGAGTACTACAGTATGCTTCTGGCTATCTGACACCGATTGAACTGCTGCATGTCCACTGTGTGCGGGAGGGAGAGCGTGTGGCGAATGAAAGCTTCTCCTCGTCCTGCCAGCCACCACGCTAATGGGTGAGGGAGGGACACAACTCCATTAACTTACTGCTCCTGCCTTTGCGTGTATGACAGGTGGGCCCAACAGGTGGGTGGCCCACCTGTCATGCAACCAAAGGCAGGTGCGCGAGGGAGAGGGCGTCATAGTAATCAAACTTCTCGGTCTTGTACGAGTTGACGCGACACATCAAAGCACTGCACTCAATATATTTCTGTAATTTGCATTTACTGATACATTAATTACAAAGCATGTGTGCATGCCGTGACTCTCCTTTTGATACTTGCATGTGTTGATTTAATGCACCTTGAAGTAGTATGAATATGTGACGGTAAAGCTTTGTAAATGCCTCGGCCCTAATAAAGCGAGAGATGGTTGTGCACGAGGAGGGCGAGATCATGCAGACGGAACATGACCCGACGATGGAGCACTATATGGTCTCGATGGACCACACCTTGCTCCACTGCCCCTTGTGACTCTGCCCCTTGAAGCCTCCAGTGTATGAAGTTTGAATAAACCTCGTCCGTTTGGCTGGTCGAGTGAGGTGCAGGTTTCTTGATTGATTGTTGTTCGATTGATTTGTGCAGTGCAAGGGAGGGCACCTGGCCTACGCAGACTGCCGTGTCGAGCACCCCGGGAACCAGCAGCAGTGACAGAAGTGCGAGCACGGTGGTGGCTTCGATGTGCGGAACACGGCGGTGTATGCCGTCCTCTCCTCAGTGAGGGTGGAGTGCCCGCACAAAGGCTTTGGGCTCTATGTCACTTACCACAAGCTCGCCGATCACCAGAGTGTGTGTCTGCTCGAGCCCTGCAAATACCGTCTGTGGCTACGAAGGCCCGCCGCCGGCGCTCTCCCACCACATCAGCACCGTGCATCCCATGCCCATGCACAGGATCCAGTACGACAAGGTGCTCCAGCTGCAAGTTCCACTGTCGGAGCCACGGCTCTTGCTGTTCACGGAGGAGGACGGTCGCGCCTTTTTCTTGGTCGGCAGCATGCTCGACATCGGTGCGCCTATGTCCGTGTCGGCCATCTGCATCAGAGCGGGGTTGTCCCCACTGCCACACTACATGGCCAAGCTGTGGGCAAACGGCCCGTCGGGGGAGCCCAAAGGCAGGATCGATGCCATCAAGGTGGAAATGGAGGTGACAAGAAGCAAGGATCCCGGTGATGTCGCCGTGCACGAGCTGACCTTCTTCACAGTTCCGCCCAAGCTGGTGTCCCTCCACATTCAGATTGACAAGCTCACATCCTAAATGATTCTATAGTGCCTTCTGTTTATCTTAGTAATATGGCAATATAGAGGTTAGCTCGGTCTACTTTAGCTTAAGATATGGTGGGCTTTGGTGGCGATGTAGCAATTACTTCGACATCAGATCAGCAGTTAAAGTAATTTCCAACAGTCGAACGGATATTTTGTGTGTGTTGGATATAAAGATCCTTTGGGTAAGAAGTATAACAACTTATAAGAAGTAAGTATAACATCTTATATACTTGTGCGAGTTGATGCGACACATCAAAGTAGTACTACTACTAGTAGTACTCCCTTCGATCCTAATTTGTCTGCACATAAGGCTGGTCATAGTGGGAGTAACATAGGTAGCAACATAGATGCCACATAAGCAATAATGATGAGGTGGCAAGTAATTAATGAGGAGAGAGGCAAATAGAGTAACATAATATGTTACCATCACATAGCGCTTTCCAATGCAAAATGAGTCTACAAAGTAATAAATGAAGACATCTAGTACTATGTTATCACATATATGACACTACCCACTATGAAGGTAGTAACATAGACTAGTAACTAGTCAATGTTACTCTCCACTATGACCAGCCTAAGTCGAGGCGCGGAAACCAAGGAGGGCCTGGTGGTGTCTATACTTGGACAACTCACTCGACTGCATTCGCACCAGGCAGACAAACCTTGTGTCGTGTTGGGGCCGTGTGCGGCCCGCACATTAACCAAAACCTCACGCCTCCATCTTAGCCTATGCGTTTTAAACTTCTCAATCTCAAGGCCAAGGAGCAACATGAAACCTATGATAGAGCCAATCAGATGGTCGAGAACACTACAATTCGTAGCTACGGATGCGTGTGTTAGAGAGGACGAGTGCATGCGTGCACCTCTTCTCTTCTTGTATAACGTACTAACCTCAGAGTACAAGTGTATGTGGGTGGCATCAACCTAGGGAGTAGAGATGGGGTGTGCGAGAAGTCCCGAGAGATAGGTGTAATGCATCTGAAAAGACAAGTCTATAGCTCGCCATGAGTCTATTCTCTGTCGAACGCCCCAATAAGCGTAAGATATGTATCCAACAGTGCCAGTTATTGCACATACACAGCATTAGGAAAAGAACTAGTACCATGGCATATGCTACACCATTGCCGAGAACATGTGCCCACGTTACGCCATCAGAGAATAGTGCTGCACTTCGAAACTAGAGCCGTTAATAGATTTTGAGAACGTCTCGTCACATTCCAAATTAGTACTAGTAGCACGCTATATTTATTTGCAAACCTGTTCGCACCGATCACAACCTACTCCCTCCGTCATCATCTTAGGTTGTGCACCGTGACCAAGGAGGAGGGGAAAACGAGAGAACTTAATGTTTATTTGCTAATTAATAGCATTGCATGCAATGAACTAACCACTGCATGTCGTGTTTGGTAGTCTCAAGACATTAAAAGCATGCACACACACATCTCTTATTGGTTGATATGTCAAGAAAAAAGAAACGAGGTAGAAGTTAATGCACCGCGCCTAAGTGTTTTGGGATTATTTGGTTTTTGTAAGATGACTTACACACCTAGACGGAGGGAGTAAATGGTTTCCCACTAAGGAGCGCATTAGTATTCGGCTATAAATACTACTATGCCAAGATGAGTGCACATTCCTCCGCAACTCCTCATCCACAAAAACAAACTAGTCATTCAGCATCCTATCCTTGCGTCTGCCATGGCCAGCGTGAGTTCTGGGTCGAGAGATTACCACCAGGGAGAGGCGAGCATGGAAGTGGAAGCACGAGAGATGTCCCGCCTCGCCTCGAAAGGAGCCGACATGTCCCGCCGCGCGGAACTAGCAGCACAGAGGTCCTGCCGCGCCGCCGAAGCAACATGGAGGTCCCGCCGCACCGTTGATGCAGCAGACTGCCCTGGCCGCGCCGCGGATGCAGCAGAGATGTCCCGCCGCGCCACGAATGCACCAGAGAAGTCCCGCCGCGCCGTGATGGCCTGGGAAAATGTCTCGCGGGCAGACGACGACTCTTACAGGAGCATGCATGTGATCGCCCATAGCCAAATGGATCAGATCTCCAGCTAGGCCAGGTTGCAGGACGACATGAAAGCCTCGTTTGAACAGGCTACCAGCGTCATCCGGAAACTAAGGGAGGGCAATGTGAGGCACCGGGCCGAGCGGGACCTACTGAGGGCGAAGATCGTCCGAAGTGCAGAGCAGAAGGAGGAGACCCGTGCCTTTTTGAAGAGGACCGGCATCATCGTCAAGAAACTTTTGGACGAGAATGATATGCTCCGCATCGAGGCCAAAGGCTGGTGGAGGAATCTGTGGATGCTCTCAAGCAGCGTCTTGAGGACACGACAGAGCTCATCGCCGCTCGCCGCGGAGACTAGTTCCCGCAGCCTGCAGCAACGCATCAAGAAAGTAGAGATCAGCGAGCCAGATCGTTGTCTTCCTTCTTCTTTTTCCCTTCGGGCGTTGCCGCATGTGGCTTTTTTTAATTATCTTCCTAATAATGTAAGACAATTATTATCCACTGTCGTCGTCCTTATATATTCATCAGTATTTCTGTATGTCGTAGTAGATGCTATATAGATCCGTCGGATCATACATCAAGATCCGTGCAATTTTTTTTCTGATTTTCTTTTTTCTCTCTTAAATCTCAGTCGAGGGAGACATAGCCACGCCATTAAACAGAGGCTCAGGCACCATTAATGGAGACCTTGGGAGACAGGTGGACGGCAGATGGAGGTCAAAGGGCTCTCCTCCGATAGGCACACGCAGGGGTCTGATCGCACGCCTCCTGTACTCAAATAGCTACCCTGCATGGCGCCTCCTAGCTAATATAAAAAGGGGACGCGCGGCTGCATGTAAATGGTAAGTAGAACGCCCACGGTTTCAATAATACTTGTGTTTCCGATTGTAACGTGACAGCACTTGTTCCAAAATGACTTTGTTGATTGTTAATGTGTGCGCCTTCGCAAATGGATAGCAAAATTACCACAACATGTTGGTGCCATGTCATGACACCAAGCCAAGTTTCATGATTTTCATTCGTGTTTTGGATTTAAAGGAATTAAAAAACCAAGTTTCTCAATGTTTCCAGCCGAGCCACGACGCCCAGATGTTTGAATTTCATTCCCATTTCTTGCATGGGACCTAGAAATTTACTCGAGGACACACATGTGATTTTTCAACCAACTTTGGTGCGCTGGAGCATGTGCTTGTATTTCAAATTTGAATTATGCACACAAAGGTGACACGTTCCCTCTCAGAACCATGAGCCTTCTTGAGAGAAGCTCCGGTTTGCAAGAAGCTTATACCAAAACTTGTTCCTATTCGGCCAAAAAATTTACCACAGCATGGTAGTACCATGACATGACACCATCCCGAGTTTCATGATTTTCAGGCGCGTTTTGGATTTACCAGAATTTTAAAAGCAAGTTTCTCAATGTTCTCGGCCGAGCCACGATACCCAGATGTTCGAATTTCATTCCCATTTCTTGCATGGGACCTAGAAGTTCACCCGAGGACACACATGTGATTTTTCAACCAACTTTGGTGCACGGGAGCATGTGCTTGTAGTTCAAATTTGAATTATGCACATTAAATGACCAGAAACTCAATTAATGTATAAAAAAGGCCAAACGAACCCGGAATAATTCCAAAAATTTAACAGCGCACTCATGTAGTTCTATGTTGCCTCTGTAAAGAAACTCAAGGGGGAGCTTATATCATTCCGCACTGAAAGGTGACACGTTCCCTCTCAGAACCACGAGCCTTCTTGAGAGAAACTCCAGTTTGCAAGAAGCTTATACCAAAACTTGTTCCTATTCGGCCAATTTTTTTACCACAACATGGTAGTACCATGACATGACACCATGCCAAGTTTCATGATTTTCAGGCGTGTTTTGGATTTACAAGAATTTTAAAACAATGTTTCTCAATGTTCTCGGCCGAACCACGATGCCCAAATGTTTGAATTTCATTCCCATTTCTAGCATGGGACCTAGAAATTCACCCGACGACACACATGTGATTTTTCAACCAACTTTGGGCCACAGGAGCATGTGCTTGTAGTATAAATTTGAATTATGCACATTAAATGACCAAAAATCCATTAATGTATAAAAGGCCAAACAAACACGGAATAATTCCAAAATTAAACAGGGCACTCATGTAGTTCTATGTTGCCTCTATAAAGAAACTCAAGGGGGGCAGTGTATATTGTTTCACACTCAAAGGTGACACGTTCCCTCTCAGAACCACGAGCCTTCTTGATAGAAGCTCCGGTTTGCAAGAAGCTTATACCAAAACTTGTTCCAAATCGTACAATTTTTTACCACAACATGTTAGTGCCATGACATAACACCATGCCAAGTTTCATGATTTCCAGACGAGTTTTGGATTTACATGAATTTTAAAACCAAGTTTCTAGATGATCTTGGCCGAGTTGCGATGCCAAGATGTTTGAATTTGATTCCCATTTCTTGCATGGGACCTCGAAATTCACCCAAGGACACACATGTGATTTTTCAACCAACTTTGGTGCACCGGAGCACGTGCTTGCAGTTCAAATTTGTATTATGCACATTAAATGTCCAAAAACTAAATTAATGTATAAAAAAGGCCAAATGAACCTGGA
Source organism: Aegilops bicornis (assembly GCA_021605145.1). Taxonomy (NCBI): domain Eukaryota; kingdom Viridiplantae; phylum Streptophyta; class Magnoliopsida; order Poales; family Poaceae; genus Aegilops; species Aegilops bicornis. The sequence continues at coordinate 334,902,999 of CM038672.1, read as the reverse complement.
ATAATTCCAAAATTTAACAAGGCACTTATATAGTTCTATGTTTCCTCTGTCAAGAAAATCAGGGGGGAGGCAGCGTATATCGTTTTGCAGACAAAGGTGAGACGTTCCCTCTCGGAACCACGAGGCTTATTCAGAGAATCTCCGATTTTCAAGAAGCTTATACCAAAACTTGTCCCAATTCAGCCAAAAAATATACATATGAAAACAGGGTTTAGATTATCCCGAACATCTTGCTACCTAGACCAGTGTACTCTGATTTGAATTCAACATAAAATGGATACAAATATTTGAATTGGAGATCGCATGGTACATGTAGTTCATAGTGAAATATGATTACTGCTATATACATGTTTTTTGTTATCAAGATAATATTTAAATGATTGTATAAATTGACAATTATCGTATTCAAATAAGGAAAATTGATTCAAATTTAGTCCATATGGTAGACGACAATATATATGTTCATAGGGTGGAGTAAACTGTTCATATATGATGGAAGATAAAAATGTAGGACTACATACATTATAAAATGCAAGGTCACCTAACGATATATCCGAATTCAACATATTGTGCATTCAAAAATTGAAATTCGAGATCCTGGCATTTGTAATCATATAAAAAGGGACATGACTCTTTCTTTTGGTGGGAATTGATTTGTTTTTTCTTGTTGTTGAGGGAAGTGCGAATCGATTTGGTACTGTACATGGTAATCTTGTTCTCTCGATTTTTTTTCATTTTTCTTGTAGTTTTTTCCATGACATCTATAGCAATATAGTAAAGGGGGACATGACTCTCTTGTGTCTTGTATGAATTGTTTTTTTGTACACGTTAAGTTTGTTCTGCTGAACAAGGAATCCACGCCTTGTTATCCTGAAATTTTCAAGCTCGAGTATCTTTTCTCTCATCTGCATTGAAACTCCCGCCTCTTCAACCCGCTCCGCACCTTGATATACCAAAATTTCGACGAATGTGAAAATTCCCTCCTTATCCAAATCGGTCCCGCAACCCAGACACGCGAAATCCCCCTTCTACCCCTCAGCACGAAATGCCGGCTCGACGTCGTGGTGTCAAAACCGGTGGGGGTACGCTAGTAACTTACCCTACATTTCGTACAAGCGCGTCCCTAAGCCATGGCTCCCCGACCTTCCCCTTCACCCCCCATTCATACACCGAGGCCTCCAAAACCCACGAAACCCCACGCTCCTCCGTCGGCCTCCCGACCGCCGCCCAGCCGGAGACTCTTCCCCGACGATGCCGTCCACCGCAACAGATCGCCGTCCGACATCCACCGCACCGGATGAGGATCCGTCGTTGATCTCGTCGTCCCACCGGATCAGCCGCCCCGTCCTCCACCTCCAAGGAGCTGCCCCAACGTTCGCCTCATCTATCGCGCCAACTCCATCCCCATAGCACCCTCTTTACCTGCGCCACCGGAACCGCATCACCCTCACCAATTCCTCCGATGAAGCCAAGGCCCACTAGGTGCCACCAAGGAGGTTCTGCACTCACCGCTGCATATTATCTTTTATTCGAGCTCACGGGGCTGCTGGTGCTCGATACCGAGCAGCCATGGAGGGTCCCCATCAACGGCACCGTCGCCGGCCACTTCATCCACGGTGTCTCTCCCCATGTCGTTGCTTCCTCAGGGATGACTTCCACACCGGCACTAGCTGCAGCTGCTCCGGCTCTCGCTCATGATGCGGCTCTTTTCTTGCAATTGGTTGCACCGCTACACTGCTCTTGCTATCGTTCATGCTGCTGCTCTTCTCTGATATTACTGTCGGTCGCGCTGCTGCTCCGCTCTTGCTCTCGTTCGTGCTGCGTCTCTGCTCTTGCTCTCACTCGCGCTGCTGCTGCTGCACGACCTCCAGCACCTACATGAGTTGCTGCTTTAGCACTCGCTTGCGGTGCTGCTGCACAACTTGCTCACTGCTAGTGTGTTCCCTGCTAGAGCGTCTGCTGATTTAGATCACTGCTTCTCTGCTACTAGTGCTCGAATGCCCTAAACATATATTGCAATGCTCTGCTACTAGTTCAATCAGTATCGACATTAAAATTTAGTTTTGATTGTAAAGTTCAGTTTCTTCTGTTAAGTTCAGAGTGAACAGTATTTACAACATCTGTCGGAGTGGCCATGGCGCGACTAATGAGTTTTACATCTAGCAATTTTTGGTGATGTATTTTACATCACCTATTGTAGATGGTATTAGAGTCCCACTTCAGATTAACGTTGTCTGTCTTGTCCTGCTTCAGCCTCGCCGCCGTACACCTCATCGAAGCTGCTCCAACGATGGAACCGTCCATCAAAGCAGAGCAGTACCCTCGGTGCCGTTTCCAGAGGCCTCAGATCTTCTTCCCGCCTCCAGCAGTACACCAAGATCACCATCGTCCACGTCCAACCCAATGATGCTGAGGTCGACAAGGCTATGCCAAAGAGGTTATACACTTGTTGCATCACTTTTGTTACTCTACATTCATGTCGATCCCTTATGGATCCATTGCTATGGAACTACTATGGTACTACTATTCGTGCATTTGGTTAGAGAGTGGAGGAAAGCAAAACTGGAGGATTTTTTTCCTTTGCTGTCTCTTTCAAAGAAAAAACGTAGGAATTTTAATATCCACTTGGATGTCCTTTTCAAATTAATATGCATGAAGAACAAGACTAATTGCATTACTGGCATAATAAGATTCTTATTTTTTTTCATTTTCACGTGGTTTGACTTTAATTTGACCATGTTTCTCCATTCCTATGTTCTTCCAATTCATGTGAACCAAACACCCAGGTTAACAGAAATCCTATGTTTCCAAATGCTCTGTTTTGCACGTGCATTCATATCCTATTCCTGTGTTTTTCCTGTCCCTGCGTTTATAGAATCCTCCAATTCTAGGGAGCCCTTACATATTTACTTCATTTTTAGATAGGCGTCAAAGAAAACTCTGTGTGTTATGTCCTACTCCTGCCATTCCGTCATCCACCCCACCTGAGGTGCACTATCGACAGAAGCGTTCACTGCAGCAGAGATTCCACCTGCAAACTTTCTTTCGCCGCCTCAGATCATCTTCCTCGTTGCCGGCAGCCACACCAACTGCATTACCATCATCGACTGAGAAGATGAACCTGAGGACTACACAGTTCCGGAAGAGAGGTCGCAGTCTTTTGTGTTTGCTTATGTTATACATCGGTTATTAGTACCTGCTAGTTTATCATTCAAACTTGATTTTTAAAATGCCCATGGGTCTCATATCGAGGCAGCAACCAATAGTATTTGTCTACTAACTTGTTCATCTGGGGTCTTCTACGTGGTTCATGTTGGGTGGGCAACAAACAGTAGATGATCTATTCCCCACCTTTTTAAAACTGAAGCTATAATCTACCCGCTATCATTAGTTTTGGATCTATCCACTCGTTTGCTACCATCAGTCTTGATTTCTCCATGCACCCCTTAGGCCTTACAAAATCTAACTATTTTTTATTATGCAATTCAGTTATTGTACACAATCGTACTGAACATGTAGAGAAAAAGAGAAGACCGTTGCGTGGGAATATAATGTAATGCAGACGCCACTCCATGGTGGGCGAAGTGGGGCCCATCTCCCACTATTCCAGAGGAAGATAACTGTTCAGATGGGGATTCAGAGGGAGCCGACCACTCCTATTTACCACCTGAGGTGTTTGCTCTAACCTGTCATGCTGATGTTGGTCATATCATGCATACGGCGCCTCGCATTGCTTACATTACACATCTTATATGACATCAGCTTAGTTTAGATTTGCTTTGTGTGAATGCCACCTGTTTGGTTTCTATATCATACTCCCACCATTCCTAAATATTTGTCTTTTTAGAGATTTAAACAAGTGGCTACATAGGCACAAAATGAGTGAATCTACACTCTAAAATATGTCTATATACATCCGTATGTGGTAGTCCATTTGAAATCTCTAAAAAGAAAAATATTTAGGAATGGAGGGAGTATATGGGAATTATGCAATGCCATCTTCTTTAGCCAGGCATCATATACGTGAATCATGCAATGCCATCCTGTTTAGCCAGTCATCGTATATGTGAATTGTATCGTGCCATATTTTTTTTCATAATGTACTCCATTTGTCAAAATTGTTTATACATTCATCTACTCTTCCTGCGCATCAGCCATTTGAGTCGGTCATGGGAAAATCTAGAGTGAAAACAAAGTCTTCTAAGTAGTCAGTGCTACCTGTCGATGCAGATTTCTTGCTGGTTACAGATGCCTCCTCAGAGGAGGATTCAGATATAGATGACCAGTCGTATCCCCCCCCCCGAGGTGCATGCTCTAACTTGGCAGGGTTATATTGCTCATATCATGCAAGTGGTGTCTTGCATTGCCATGCCATCTGCTTAGATTAGACATGCTTTGTGTGAATGCCTCCTGTTTGCTTGGTTATATTGCTCATATCATGCAAGTGGTGTCTTGCATTGCCATGCCATCTGCTTAGATTAGACATGCTTTGTGTGAATGCCTCCTGTTTGCTTTCTATATCAGATATGTGAATTATGCAATGCCATGTTTTTCAGCCAGTTATCATATATGTGAATTATGCACCGGTATGTAGCCAAGCATCATATATGTGAATTATCTCATGCCATATTTTTTTTCATTACATATTCCATTTGTCGACAATCTGTGTATATTGAAATACTCTTCATGTGTATCACCCATTTGAGCCGGTTATGGAAAAATCAGGAGTGAAAACAAGGTCTTCAGAGCAGGCAATGGTACCTGTTGAAGCATATATCTCGATGGTTACAGGGAGCTCCTCCGAGGAGGATTCAGAGACAGATGACCAGTCCTATATCCCACCTGAGGTGTATGCTCTAAGGTGCAATGTTTATATTTCTCATATCATGCATATGGTGTCTTGCACTGCTTAGTTTAGACATCATATGCACAATATTGAATTCCATCTCGCTTAGTTTAGAGATCATACATGCGAGTGCCAATTTGCTTAGTATATGAATCAATTATGTCAATTGTATCATGCCATCCTATATACTTAGACAACATGTATGTGAATTATTTCATCCCAACCTATGTTAGAAAGACATCATATAGTTTTGTCATGTCATCCTGTTTAGATACTCATCATATGTTGAATTATGCAGTATATCCTGTTTAGTTATCCATCATATATCTAAAACTGTGTCATGCTATCCTGTTTAGTTAGACATCATATATCTGAAATTGTGTCATGCTGTCATGTTTGGTTAGACAACATATATGTGAATTACCACATCTGTCTATCATACAATGTCTGTATGTTCAATTTCTTTTCTTGTTTATCAGCCATTTGAATTGGAGGGGGTGATGGAAGTATCTAAGGGAGGAAAAACCCGTTCTTCATAAAAGACAATGCTACCCGTCGACGCAGATAAAACCATTGTTGTACTAGCCCACAAACTAGCCCCACCACACATAATCGAGACTCTTCCAGATTGCTCACTTACACTGTTGGGCAGAGAACCAACTACAACCCATCTAACCCCAACCCTAGCGGATAGTAACCCACTTCTAGTTGACAAAGCACCATGGCCACCACAGAGTACCCCCACACTAGCAGTTTGTAAAGCAACTGCAGTGCCCAAAGCACGAAGACCACGACAGCGAACCCAAACTCCATGTTTAAAGCAGAAGAGCAACTGTTCTCAGGTCAGATTCCGTAGCTATGGTCCATACTCCTTTTACTCATACCAACTACTTTCGAATTTGAAGGATCCAACTGAAACTCCAATGGCACAACAGGTATGTTTGAAACCTATTTCTTTAACTGGATTGATGTTCTAACTTCTTTCTCTATGTTGATTTTAGTTTCAGTTGTATAAACAGTTATGTTCTCATGTGATGCACCTTACAAGTGTTGCCAATGTTGTGTAGTTTCTCACACTTATATTATGTCTATGTTGTTGTGTGTTAAAATATATGAGTTCTATCTTGATTTGGCAACATAACTAGAATGATATGGACTTTACAGTGACCATTGTAAATAGATATATGTTTGTTTCATGCTGCTATCCTTTCCACCTTACTACTGAACCGGTTTACCAAAATGAGTTTCATATACTACATGCTAAACCTGTGATGTGTCTACTTGTTTCTCTTGTAGTATGCGGACAAATATTGGAGAACAGCACCCCACTATGCAATGGTAGACAAAGTAATGCAGATAATGCTCAAGATAGTGAGACAGCCCTATTGGTCTCCAAGAAAGGTGATAAAAACGATCTTGTAGACAGTGAGAAAACCCCACAGTCCTGCGTTGATGTAGTGTTCGAGTTACTGGCATGTACCGCTGGCACAACCTCTTCGAACTCGCTGCCTGAATCACTTTGGCTTCTTCAGTCTAAGCTACAAGCTGAAAGGCATCAATCAGCTGTGTTGCGGGAAGAAGCTGAAGCACTGAGGAAGTACCTGCAGAATTCAGATGCATACTTTCTTGTGCAATAGCAAGTGCTGGAGGATTTAAGCGCCAAACAAGAGAAAGTTAATAAGCTTGCTAAGCATCTTGCCAGCAGTATTAGTACCCATGATATTGTTTCTTGAGCTCTTTTGAAGTGGTTTCAGTTCTGGACTTGTTTTGCTGCGGCGTTTATTTGCACTGGTCACCAAGTTTGACAACCAGCGTATATGATATGCGGCTTTGTTCCCTATATTTGCACTGGTAGCAAACTTTGATGCCCAGTGGATGTAATATGTGTAATAGCCGTGATAGCCTAGCGTAAGTTGCTTGCTTATTTATTTCCTTGTTGTCTTGTTTATTTGTTTTCTTGTAGTCAGCGCAGTGCTTTTTCCGTGGTTTGATGGTGGCCCCAATAACCTATTTTTTAAGACTAGTCCACAATAACCATGGGCTACATATTTACTATAGTTACCATGGGCCTCCTACGGGCCGTAGAAACAATGGGCCTTCTAAGGGCCGTAGAAACGATGTGCCTTCTATGGGCAGTAGAATCAATGGGCCTTCTACGGGCCGTATGATCGATCGGCCAAACATGGGCCAATAACAGACCGCATTATGGGTCGTAAACATGCTAGATTTGGAATCGTCCGTTCATGGGCCAACCATAACGGGTCGTCGTCAATCTGCCGTATTCGATGACGCTACAAAAACAGCCCAACGGATTAACGGGCCGCAAATGGGCCGATTGTAACCACGGGCTGAATTTGGCCCAGAAGCAGAAAAGGCCAGTAACGGGCCGTAACTAACTGAATGCTGGAAATAAGCCCAAGAATAAATGGGCCCTAAGAAGGCCAAAAGATAAGACGGGTTGGAAACGGCCCAATAGAATAATGGGTCGTTAATGGGTATAAATCGGTACACTATTCATTGCGGTCCAGATTCACGACGGGCCTTTAATGGGCCAAGGGTTACAAATGGCCTCGTATGGGCCGAAAGACATCATGGGCCATACATGGGCCGTAAGTTACAATGGGCTGGAATCATATAGGATGGCCTAGATAAAGCCAGTGGGCTTAATTTCGGTAGGCCGTAACGGGCCTTGAGTTAGTGGGTCGTAAATGGGTTATATATGAACATGCCGTTAACAGGCTTTTCGTGGGCCAGCCCTTTACCATTTGACCAAGTCAAATGGGCCGGCCTTTTCACCGGAATGGGCCTTTGTTGGGCCATGCCACGTGTCGACGTATCATAGGTGCCTCCTGTCCAATGAATGGATGACATCTGTCCCAACAGTGAGCCAACACGTGTTTCCTCCGGCTAATGCCATTTTTACGTAGAAAATCCTCATTGGTCAGGGCTGTTAATGGGTTATCGGATCCAAAACCGGACCCGATAGCTTAACGGCGACCCGTTACGGTGGATGCCACGTGTCAGTCACCCTTGACGAAAGCACTTCTATGATGCGCAATTTATCGACATGGAACTGGACACTTCCGTGATGATAATTTTGGTAATGTCATGGAACACTTCTACGACAGCACAGGTATGACTATCTTGATTTTGTCATAAAATCTTCATGGATGTACATGCATGACAGAAAACGTTCCCTACCGTGACAAACACGTATCATCGCGGAAGTGTATTTTTTTGTAGTGGCTGGAAGGGTATGCATCCAACAGTGCAAACACTAGCTTTGTCACATTCTTCATGTTGAATGCGAGGGTGCTATTGTCCGTGAGGATTAAGTTTTCAACAAGAAATTTCTCACGGAACTGTATGTGGAACAGCATAAAAAGAAGTTTTAGGTGAACCTAAGGGCTTCTGATCGTGCTCGGCTTATATTTACAACAAATTGTTGTCATCATGGACAAGTAGAAGTTTTGTACTGGGATATTGATTTTATGGATCAGACCGATCCATTTGATTGTGACTGCCACAAAAATTGGTTGAGTTAGATATTATTGCCCTATTCAATCCACATTATGTGTGTCGTGGAATTGTCACGGCAGATGTCCTCATGAAACGACTTAGTCGTAGGGCCATCGTACGGGTTAACCTAGAGGGGTTAAAGCGGACACAAGACACGGGAATTATACTGGTTCGTCCCCTTCGATGAAGGTAAAGCCTACGTCCGGTTGTGATGTGATTGATATGATTTGGCGACTAGGGAGCAGTAGCTTTGCCTTAGCCTCGAATCCTCTCTCCCAACTTCGCCACGGGTCGTCCCCTTATATACACGGGTTGACGCCTTGGCGGTCTCTGAGTCCCGATCCGGCTCATACAAGCGTCCGGCTCGGTCTCTCCTTTCTTAACTTACAACACAAGTTACAATACTAAGGCGGTTTACATAAATGGACCTTAATTCGCCTCTGGGCTCCAGGCCTCCTCCGTGGGCCTGAATCATGGACGAGGGTAAACCGGCCCCTTCGGGGCGGTTCACGCTCAGTAGTTGTATCCATAACATTAGGCCCCAGATTGACTTGAACCGGTTCATGTTAATCTTCAACACCTTCAGGAAATTCTTGATCTCTTTTCACATTTTGTAAACTGCCAGCTGCTTGAACCGCCGTGATGTCATCTTCCGATCCGCGTGTCAGGGTGTCTTGACGTCATTTTTAATAAAGAAATCCAAACAGTAAGATTCCCTGCATTTAATGCCATCCCGAAAATCGAGGCGGCCGCTGCACCGTCCGCCGCTTTTGACTCCTCGAATCTCGCGCCCGTTGATTGCTCCGGTTCCTTATAAATAGACCGGCCGCCTCCTGTCTCTTCTTCTTCTCCTTCCTCGCGCCGCTCCAGTCTTGAAGCTCCGCCGTCGCCTCCGACCTTCGAACGACGCGTCAACGCCGGGCCGCCGCATCAACCTGACCGTATCAGAGGCTTCCGGCGCTCCTCCTCGGCTTCGCTCATCAGGTAAGGTCCTTTTTCAACCCCTAGATTGCATCTGTAGACCCTGTTCATCCCGCAGTTCGTCTCGGTTTCTTCACACCTGCTCCGCCATGGCCATGCGATCCAGTCGCATCGTATATCCTGTGTAGGGGACTGCCCCGCCGTCCATCTATCCTTTCACGCATCGGCTTTTTTCGGTAGATCCTCGAGTTTAGAATACCCGAACCCTCCTATTCTTTCTGAGGTTTGCATAGGTCGTGAAGGTTTTTTCTTTACTGGAACTTCGGTAGATCTTGAGTACTTCCCTTCGCATGTGAAAACTGTTTCTGTCCATACTTAGCGGATTTTTCAATTCTGCCTTATTCGGCGGTTTAACTTTTGATAGCTAATCCGTCACTCCATTAGCCCTTAGTTAAACAGGAATGGGAGGCCGGCCGCTGAATCGCCGGTTTAACAATGCATAATATGCCTGAACCGTTTGATGGTGAACCGTTTCTCCCTTTATTCCACAGCTTAGTCTTCCGGAATGGCTCCTCAATTCTCAGCCTGCAATTGGGTCCGGTCAAAAATCACTGAAACGCAACTCAACAGCTATGTCACCACCGGGCGGTTTGGCTCCAAAAATGCCCTCCAACGGCATGTTCCGGATGGCGAAGTTTCCTCCGGAGCCACAAGAGGGAGAAGTAATTGTGTTTATGCAGCATTAAGACCGGGGTTACGCCGCCCGGTTCAAAAATTTTCGGGACGTCCTTGCAAGCTTGCAACTCCATCCGCAGGATATCGGCCCGAACTCTGTGTCAAACATATGCAACTTTCAACTCTTACGTGAAGTCTATCTTCGTGAAGAGCCCTCTGTGGAGCTATTCCGGATTTCTTTCACTTGAACCGCCGCACGGAGTTTTACGATGGTCCCAACACGTAACTAGGCGGCGTTTCAATCCGTAAAAGGAAGGAAGCGGACTTTCCTCACGCCAAACACCACAGCCATCCAAAGGATTGGAACCAAACCTGGTTCTATTGCGGAACACCGCCTCCTGCCAACGAGAATCCCTTGCCGGGTTACCGTCCTCACCGACTCAGCAACAACCATCCGCTGCCTTCACGCTTAACCGCCGCGGAACGGAAGAACTTTGCACCTCAGATCATAAAACTCCGGGCTCTAATGGCCAATGGACTAACTGGTGTGGACCTTGTGCGATGCTGGGTTTCTTGGGGCATCTTGCCCTTAAGCCGCCGGCGGATTGATGCACGAGTATACTGCAGCCTCAAAGACCCTCAAAGACGTCACGAATTACCAATAACTGAAATTGAGGTTACAGAGGCTGTAAAAAAGATGCTTGATGAACCAATCTCCGTCTGCAGCCTAACAGGGTTGGCTCCGTTCTGTGTTGCCAACCCGCCACCTGCGGTAAGACTTTGCTCACCGCTTTTCGGGCTTTTAACATTTTGTTGATATTCATTAATCCTTGCTACCTCGCAGTGACAGCTCATACGAGAGCCGGACCAAACCGGCCCGAGCTCCGTATAAAGTCCAAGGCTACCAAAAAGGCTGGCAAGAAACCCGTCGGGTCTTCGATCCGCCGGAAGAAGAAGAATCTGGTGAGGTAAAACTTGATATCCTTACGAGGGAGCCGCCGTAAACCGGCTCTCCTCCTTGAATTTCAACTAATTATTTATCCCTCTATATTATTCCCTTTAATGACACAATTAATACCCCGGATGATGCCGAAGCCAGCCATGCCGACAATTTTGAGGTAATCCTTCTTTCTTCCGACCCGACCTCGTCTTGCGGTTAAAAAGAATTAAATCGTCGCCCGTTCGGAAAGTGAAAAATCAAATTCCTATGCTTATCTCAAGACACAAGCAGGCAACAGAGCGCCGAACAACCCGCCACAGTGGTCAACAGAGTCTCTCCTCCGGTTTACCAGATACACCACCCCGGAAGCGTCGTCCAGAGGTGACTTGTTCTCCTGAAAAACGTTATCCCTTAAAAGGTTTCTTCCGATGTCCTCTCAATCCGTCTGACTCGAATTATCAGGCCTCTTCCAACTCCTCTGGCGGTTCATCAACCACGCAACTACCTCCACTTAAAGTTGCTGCAGGGTATGTAACTGCTGTCCATCAGTTCGATTTACAACTACCTTGGTTGATTTGCCTTAATCCAATTCTGAACATTGCAGCACCAAGGCTCGCTTGAGTAAGAAAGCGAAAACCCTTGACCCCACTGCGGATGCTGATCCAGAAAAGACCCTGGAACAAACCCACAAAAATCCTGAAGTCGCCAAGGATAGCTCTGGCGAGTTGTACAAAGACGATACTGCTGATCCGCCAGAAGCTGAACCGGAGGTCCAAATGGAAACTTCACAGCCTGCTCCACCAAACCCGCCGATAGAGCGAGTCGTAATAGTTGAACCGCCGAGCGAGTAAGCAAGCATCCAGCCCAAAGAAGACCGCCGAAAATGACGATGTTATTGTGATAGGCATCGCTACGCTGCTCCTAGCCAACCGGTCGCTTTAACAAAACATAGTGCCAAGGGCGAGTCGGCCGCCATGAGTAAAGATAAAGGCAAAACAGACACCGACTTACGACAACTTCTCTGCCCAAGAACTGCACTCCGGGTTTTTGAACCGGCTCTATACCAGCCGTGACCTGGAAGCTGGTCTGGTAAACCGGATGAAGGACCGCTATGAGGTAATGAACTATGTCTTTCCTGTACTTTAGCTGTATAGTAGCCCCCAAGGGTCGGTTCAACTTAGCATAGTTAAACCGGGACTTAATTGTTGTACCCAAATGGCAAACTGAGATCAATTAGCCATTAGCCCCCAAGTGCCAACGTGAATATGTATATTGAGCTTGGGACTTGATAATGAGACACCTAACATGCTTCCTTTGTTACCAGAATGAAATAGAGCAGCAAAACGTGCAACTCAAAGACCTGCGAGCCAATCTGGAGACTCAGCAAGCAGAAACCTCTAAGGCCAAGGAAGAATTGCGAACGGCCTTGGCCACTATGGAACAGCTGAAGGAGTGGTATAAATCCGAACAAGCCAATCGGGACACCGAGAAGGCCGGTTTGAAAAAACGGGCGGAAGAAGCCGAAGCAGCCCTTAAACCGGTGACTGAAGAACTTACCGGACTCAAGCGCCAAGTGCATGCCATGACCTCTGCCGTCTTTGGTAAGAAACTATGCACTGACTATCTTAATTTTGATATTTCCGCCAGTTTATCCTGAGTTGTCTTAAACCGGTGCAGTAAACGTATTGCACATATGGGCTCGATGTGCGGAAGAAGCTCAAGGCCGCTTATACGCTGATTGAGCAGCTGTATACCGGCGTACGAGTCATCTGTGCTACATCATGCGATAACACGGCGCCGTCCTCGATCGGAGAAACCACGGACCGGTTGTCCATGGTTCCGGGCAGCTTGAAGAGTTGAAGCGATCCGCGGCTCGGTGGCACCTTCTTGGCTCGGCAGCGCCAAGGCGTGGATAGCAGATCTTGATCCGGCTGACATAGCCAAAGGTTTCCCGATGCTCAAGAGAATGGTGAAGCCTTTGATAACGGCATACAAACGGATCACAAAGGAAATGCGTCATTGGCGAGTCAATCGGCAGACGGCAAGCCAACATGACGGTTCACCGCTCCTTTTATGACGCCAACAACAAGCGGGTGGATTTTGTCATCCCTGAAGTGCAGAGCCTTGTTCCCCCAATCCGTAAGCACACTTATGCCCCTGACGTTGATCCGGCTGAGCTGATAAGTGAAGAAGCTATCTTTCAGGCCTTAACCCGGATTGACTGGTCTAACAATGACTTCCGGGCTTTGGGTGAGGAAGAAGAAGAAGTTGAACCGACGTCAGGCGCCCCCTCTACCTCACGTCAACCCGGCGAAGCGTAATTCGTCAAGCGGGTGGCGCCTCCAAGCTTCAAAGCATAACTCCACATGAAACGCTGGGCCTCAAAAGGCTTTGTAATAGGATAGTCGATTACTTTGTTTTGAACAATGTCGTTACAACCTCAGTCTGTAAATTTTTGCATGGCGGTGCCGGATACTTTGGTTTTGAAGTAGTGAATCTTTCAACATATTTTGCCTGCAATCACAAATTCTTAACCCGCCATGGCGGCTTGCGCCTCCAGCCGGATTGTGATGCCAATATATTTATATAAGAAAAATTTGTGATACCAACATACCTGCCGATTAACCGGGCACACAGTGGCTTTAGCCAATCCCGAAGCGGAGGCTTTATAAACCATCACCGTCAAAGGAGAACAGTCCCTGTGTATATAATACCGATTTACCATGTAAATCGTGTCAGGCATGATAAGCCCCCTGTTACTCCATAATGGGATGTTAATAAAGCAAAATCAATCCGGAACAATCAATCACGGATTAAAAAATGGACCAAATTCTGAAAACTTGAATCCGGTTGAAAGAAAGGTTTGTCGGTTTAAGAAAATGAACAAAAGCCAAATTATATGTTATAAAAAACACATGGAAGCAAAAACAATAACAAAGACTGTTTGCAAGAAGAGGCTTTATTGAGCCTGATCAGATGGCGTTACCATGGTCGGACAGGACCAAGCTCCCTATAAGGTGTAGCGATGGTTCAAGTCGGTCAGTCCCCAATCGACATCGTGGCATTACGCCGATCAAGTGGCATTGCATTGGTTGAGTTCGACCAAGCCCCAAGTGATTCTATGGCCTTAGGCCGACCAAGAGGCGTGTTGGTTCATGCGTGACCATGTCCCCAAATGATCTGGTGGCTTTCGCCTGTCAAGAGGTGTTGCATTGGTTCGGACACGACCAAGCCCCCAAATGATCTGGTGGCTTTCGCCTGCCAAGAGGTGTTGCATTGGTTCGGACACGACCAAGCCCCCAAATGATCTGGTGGCTTTCGCCTGCCAAGAGGTGTTGCATTGGTTCGGACACGACCAAGCCCCCAAGTGACAAAAATTTCACAAAAGCAAGGCTAAGGGTTAAACCGAGGCCGCTTCACGACAAGATCTCCATGTACCCAAACCGGACTTTGATCTGAGAATAGATACCCGCTTTAGCCGAGGATCCGGTTTATTGCCTTTATTCATAATATATACATTGTCTTAATATGTACATAAGTGGAGCCGATGGCTCGGGTATAATAAGGCCGAAGATGAGCTATGTTCCACGGCTGTTGGTTTCCTCCTCGGCGTCGTGAGTCCTTTCGCTCTCGAACATCAATCGAGATAGTAGGACCCGTTGTATAGATTCTTGCTGACCACAAAAGGCCCCTCCCAAGGTGGGGATAGCTTGTGCATATCTTTACGGTCTTGAATGAGCCGCAGCACTAAGTCTCCTTCCTGCAAGGTTCTGGTTTTAACCCGCCGCTGTGATACCGGCGAAGATCCTGCTGGTAAACCGCCCGAGCGAGCAGCTGCCATATCGCGCTCTTCATCCAGTCGACCCAAATCGTCTTGCCGTGCTGCCTCGCTATCTGCCTCAACATAAGCTGCCACTCGAGGCGAGTCGTGACGGATATCGCTGGGAAGGACCGCCTCCGCTCCATAGACCATAAAGAACGGCGTGTATCCGATTGGATCGGTTGGGGTAGTATTTATACTCCATATCACCGATGGTAGCTCTTCCACCCAACAACCCGGCGTCCTCTCTAAAGGGACCATAAGTCGGGTTTGATACCTTTCAAGATCTCTGATTAGCTCGTTCCGCTTGACCATTGGATTGCGGGTGGGCTACGGAAGAAACATCAAACCGGATGTGCTCTCGTTCACAAAATTCCTTCATAGCTCCTTTGGACAAATTGGTGCCATTGTCCGTGATGATACTGTGTGGAAACCCAAACCGGAAAATCACCTTTTTGATGAACTGAACTGCCGTGGCCGCATCACACTTGCTAACAGGCTCTGCCTCAACCCACTTGGTAAATTTATCAACCGCCACCAACAGGTGGGTCTTTTTATCCTTGGACCTTTTGAAAGGTCCAACCATATCCAGCCCCCAAGTCGCAAAGCGGCCAAGTAATTGGAATCATCCTCAATTCTTGGGCTGGCACATGAGCACGCCTAGAGAACTTTTGGCAACCATCACATCGTCTGACCAGATCCTCCGCATCAGCATGGGCAGTCAACCAATAGAAACCATGGCGGAACGCTTTGGCCACCAAGGACTTTGAACCGGCATGGTGACCACAATCCCCTTCATGGATCTCTCGCAATATCTCACAGCCCTCTTGAGGGACACACAACGCTGAAACGCCCACGACACACCGCAATGGTGCAACTTCGCCATTAACAATGGTCATAGACTTAGACCGCCGAACTATCTGTCGGGCCAACGTCTCATCTTACAGTAACTCGCCCGGTTCATGTATGCCAAATAAGGGGCGTCAATCCGGAGTGACATGCGGGGCCGCCACCAATTGAGCCTCCGGATCGGGGATAGCCAAATCAATTTCATCAGAAGCTTAAGCGACGGATTGTGCGATTACATCAAGGAAGGCGTTGGGCGGGACGGTTTACGTTGAGAGCCCAGCCGGCTTAAAGCATCGGCCGCTTCGTTCTTCCGACGATCCACATGGTCCACCTGATATCCTTTAAAATGTCCGCAACGACATCCACCTCCCGACGATATGCAGCCATGAGTGGATCTTTGGAATCCCAAGTACTGATACTTGCCGGGCCACCAAGTCCGAGTCACCAAAGCATTTAACCCGGCTGAGATTCATTTCCTTAGCCATCCGGAGACCATGGAGCAAAGCTTCATACTCAGCTGCATTGTTAGTACAAGGGAACATTAGGCGGAGAACGTATGTAACTTGTCCCCTCATGGGGAAGTTAATACGACTCGACCCCGAGCCCTCAATTGCCTGGACCCATCAAAGTGGATGGTCCAATAGGTATGATCCGGCTTCTCTTGAGCTTGCAACTCCGTCCAATCATTAATGAAATCCACAAGTGCACGAGATTTTACGGCCGTCGAGGCACATATCTTAAACCGTGCGGCCCAAGTTCTATAGCCCACTTAGCAATCCGCCGATCGCTTCCGGTTACGTATGATATCGCCCAAGGGGCAGGCCGACCACCGTGATGGGGTGCCCTTGGAAATATTGCCTTAGCTTCCGACTTGCCATAAAAACCCGTATACCAGCTTACGCCAATGCGGATATCTCTGTTTAGACTCAATGAGGACCTCGCCGATGTAATAAACGGGCCGTTGAACCGGATACTCCTTCCCTGCCTCCTTCCGCTTCCACCACGATAGCCACGCTTAATCGCCCTGGCATTAGCGACAACATATAGCAGCGGCGGCTCTCTGTCAATAGAGGCGGCTAGAACCGTGGGTTGGCCAACTGCCGCTTCAAATCCTCCAATGCTTCATCAGCGGCTGAACTCCAGACAAACTGATCCGTTTTCTTCAGCATCTGGTACAAAGGAATGGCCTTCTCGCCTAGGCGGCTGATAAACCGGCTTAGCGCAGCAATCCGGCCTGCCAAACGCTGGACGTCATTGATGCACTTTGGCTTAGCCAAGGAGGTGATAGCCGTAATTTTTCGGATTAGCTTGATCCCCTGTTGGACACGAAAACCCAATAACTTGCTGCGGAACACCAAAAACGCATTTGGCGGGTTGAGCATCATCTTGTACACCCGCAAGTTGTCAAAGGTTTCCTTTAGATCCTCAATCAAGGTTTCCTTCTTCCTTGTCTTAACCACGATATCATCCACATAAGCATGCACGTTCTGGCCGATCTGTTAGTGCAAGCAACTCTGAACTATAGCCGATAAGTCGCTTGGGCGCTCTTGAGTCCAAAAGGCATAGATACATAGCGAAGGCTCCAAAGGGGTGATAAATGCTGTCTTCTCCTGGTCCTTCACTGCCATCTTAATCTGATGATAACCGAGTACGCATCCAAAAGCTCAAACGCTCACAACCCGCCGTAGCATCAATAATCTGGTCAATGCGGGGAGGCGAAAGGATCTCTTGGACAGGCCTTGTTGAGATCTGTGTAATCCACACACATGCGCCAAGTGCCATTCTTCTTAAGAACCAACACCGGATTGGCAAGCCATTACGGATGAAAGACTTCGACGATAAACCCTGCTGCCATGAGCCTAGCAACTTCTTCTCCGAGGGCCTTGCGCCTTTCCTCATTAATACTGCGAAGTAACTGCTTTAGCTGTTTGTTATTTTGGTCAACATTAAGAGTGTTCTCAGCGATTTGCCTAGGTACACCTGGCATGTCAGAAGGCTTCCATGCAAATATGTCCCGATTCTCACGTATGAACTCGATGAGCGCGCTTTCCTATTTAGGATCCAAGTTGGCACTGATGGTGAACTGCTTGGACGAATCGCCGGGCACAAAATCAACAAGCTTCGTCTCGGCCGCCGATTTGAACTTCAAGTCCGGATCATGCTCCGTAGTTGGCTTCTTCAAAGGGGTCATATCCGCCGGATCAACATTGTCTCTATAATATTTTAGCTCTTCAGTGGCACAAACCGACTCTGCGTAAGCCGCATCACCTTCCTCGCACTCCAAAGCGATCCGACGGCTCCCATGAACCGTTATCGTTCCTTTGTGACCCGGCATTTTCAGCTGTAAGTAAACATAACAGGGCCGTGCCATAAATTTAGCATAAGCGGCCGCCCAAAGAGGGCGTGGTAAGGGCTTTGAATTTTCACCACCTCAAATGTCAATGTTTACGATGCAGAGTCATGTTCGTCCCCAAAGGTCACCTCGAGCTATCTTACCGACCGATGCGCCGACTTGCCGGGCACCACTCCGTGAAACACTTGTCTTTGGATGGCCTAAGGTGCCTATCCGTCAACCCCATACGCCGGAAGGTCTCGTGGTACGTGATGTTGATGCTGCTTCCTCCATCCATAAGAACCTTGGTAAACTTGTACCCTCCTACAGGGTGCCACCACCAGGGCTAACTGACCCGGATTGTAAACCCGGGGAGGATGGTCCTCTCTGCTCCACACGATCGGTTGCTCGGACCATCGTAGGTAATGCGGCGCAGCCAGTTCAACAACACTGATCGCCCGCTTCAAGTTTTCGGTCTCGTCTGTCCAAGCTGGTGGTAAAGGCGTGGTATCATCCACCGTTCAACTGCTTTGGGTTACTTTGATAACCCGATTGCTGCTGTTGTTGATTGTAGCCCCTTGGTTCCGATTGTTACGACTGTTACGATTACTTTGATTATTCTGATTGCCTTGCCGCCCGGATTACCACGAATCCTGGGCGGAATTTCCTCCACCGTAACCGGGCGGACCACGAATCGCCGCCGGGCCCTTGATCATACCGGAAGAGTTGGAGTTTTGAACTCCTGCATAATGTAACAATCCTTCCAAAGGTGGTTCGCGGTGCCTCCTTCGTCCCATGCTTCGGACAAGGTTGATTCAATATGAAATTCAAGCGATCCGGATTGTGACCGCCCGGTTTGATTGCCTACCCCTGCGCCGCTGACCCTTGTCCTGGCGTTGGTGTTAACCACAAAGCCCATGTTGCCGTTAAACTACGCTTGTTCCCTCCATTGCCTGCCGAATGACGCTGCTGGCCCCCGGAGCTGCCGTTCTGTTTTCCCTTCCCCACTTCATCGTTCTCAGATTCGGGATCCTTGGTACTATCAGAATCGGCGTACTTTACCAAAACGCCCATTAGAGTGCCCATGTCATGGCAAAAACGCTTCATGCGGCCCAGCTTTAATTTCAATGGCTCGAACCGCAATTGGCTTCCAAGGTCAAGATCGCGGAATCAGGGTTGATCCGGTCCAAGAATGTAAAACTTCGAAGCAGCGCGCACCCAATGGGTTGTGGATTCTCCCTCCGCCTGGACACAAGCTGCTAAATCCACCACAGACATGGGCTGCTTACAGTGTCTTTGAAATTTTGAATGAATCGGGTTCGCAACTGGGTCCACGAACTGATAGAGTTGGCGGCAAATTTTTCAACCAAGTCGGGCCGTTCCTTCCAACATCATTGTGAAGTATTTACGCACATGCGGCTTCATCCACATCTAGCATCTCCATGGCCATCTCATAGCTTTCTATCCATGCTTCGAGCCAAATCGGCGGTATAATTGGGCACCTTAGCGGCCCCTTGAAGTCTTTGGGCAAGCGCACGTTACGTAAAGCGGGGACGAGGCAAGGCACCCCCAAAGAACCAGACGTGACCCCTGGTTCGAAGATGGTCGGACGAACCGGCGCGAGCGGATGATCCTCTGCTTGTGCTGCTAACTCAGCCTCCCTCGTGCCTGGCGCGGTCCACTACCACTTGAGCATCCTCAAAGCCGCCCGCGGATTGTTGCCGCTTGGCGGACCACGCCGCATTGCTTGACATGGCGGTTAAATCGTCAGCGTCGGCTATAGCTCCGGCTTGGGCGGGGTGGAGTGGATCCGATCGGCTGTATGAATACGCTTCTTGCTGAGCGAGGCCGTCCTTAGAGCTCCTTAACCCGGCGTGTCTCTACCGCTGTGGTGAATCGCCTTAAATTGAATCGCCTCCAACCGTGCCGCGGCCACTAGGTTATCCATCGGGTTGGAGTAGTGACCGAGGCGTCTGCACGGTGCAGGCGCACGGTATGATGGCGAGGTAGATCCATCCCACGGGCTGAACGGCGCGGCCGTCCAGTGCTTCCGGCGGTTTACCGCCCGGCGGAGTTCTTGGTCCCCTGCCCAGGGTATTGAAAAGCTCTCTTCCCTCGAAAACCGAAGGTAAACAGGACCTGTACTTCCTTTTCATGACTTCATGTGGCGCTCGATCCGGCGCATGAGCCTATAAGCCTGCGCATCCAAAGCGGCCCGCTCCGCTGCCATCCTCACGTCCGCGGCTACCAGGTCCGCTTTAGCTTTAGTGATCTGTTCTCTCACCTTCGCAATCTCCGCGTTGTGCAGGTCCTGATCCAGCGGATTAGCCTCTGCCATGAGCACAGCCAACGCGTCGAAAAGCTCTGACAAAACTTGAGCCGGCGGGCGCCACGGGGCCTCCTTCCCGGCTGCCATCACCGTTGTTGAACCGGCGACCGAAGCGCTGCGGTCGAAGAGTGAAGCGCCGCTGCGTGCGGCCATGAAGATCCCAACCCGGTTGGGTAGATCGAAGGGTCCGAATACTCTCACCGTCGGAACAGCCCCGATCTGGCCATCTTGCGGTGGTATAGAGACTCAGTTTCTCCGGCCGACGATTCGTCGCCAGAGTAGACAACAGTTTCATCACCAGATGCTGATCCGTCCTCGTAGCCTCCGTGGGCGACTCCCACGAAAACATGCCTGACCGCCGGTTTAGCTAGGGCAGGACTCTTCTTCGCCCGCTGAGCCGTCTCGACGAGGTCAGTGCAGTCGCCCGGTCCAGGCCCTGGCTCACCGATCTTGCCGATTAACACGTGTATGCCGCCAAAGGGGACCCGGTACCCGTACTCCACTGAGCCGGCCTCGGGGCCCCAGTCCGCATCGTCGATGTAGAGCTTGCCGCGACGACTCTTGGTCATCCGGCCCACTGCATAACCTTCGAGTCCTTCGAACTTGCCCTCTAAGATCATCAAACCATCGTGCGATAGCCCCACGGTGGGCGCCATATGTCTTGGAATTGTCACGGCAGATGTCCTCATGAAACGACTTAGTCGTAGGGCCATTGTACGGGTTAACCTAGAGGGGTTAAAGCGGACACAAGACACAGGAATTATACTGGTTCGGCCCCTTCGATGAAGGTAAAAGCCTACGTCCAGTTGTGATGTGATTGATATGATTTGGCGACTAGGAGCAGTAGCTTTGCCTTAGCCTCGAATCCTCTCCCCAACTCGCGCCG
The DNA here is from genome assembly GCA_021605145.1 of Aegilops bicornis. Classification (NCBI taxonomy): domain Eukaryota; kingdom Viridiplantae; phylum Streptophyta; class Magnoliopsida; order Poales; family Poaceae; genus Aegilops; species Aegilops bicornis. The sequence continues at coordinate 334,881,882 of CM038672.1, read as the reverse complement.
GGTCGTCCCCTTATATACGGGTTGGCCTTGGCGGTCTCTGAAGTCCCGATCCGGCTCATACAAGCGTCCGGCTCGGTCTCTCCTTTCTTAACTTACAACACAAGTTACAATACTAAGGCGGTTTACATAAATGGACCTTAATTCGCCTCTGGGCTCCAGGCCTCCTCCGTGGGCCTGAATCATGGACGTGGGTAAACCGGCCCCTTCGGGGCGGTTCACGCTCAGTAGTTGTATCCCCAACAATGTGTAAACCTGATGAATAATTAATCATCGTGCTTTTGTACATTTTGTAAGATGGAGTTAGACGTTGTTGCCCTTTTCAACTAGGGTTTGACCCACATTTTCTTTCATACTGGGCGATTGTGTTTCTATAGGTACTACCTCTATCGTGGTTTATTATTTATTGGCTCCCTTTGTATTTTGTAGTACCAAACTTTGACCTTAGATTTTACTAAGAATATATTAATGCATGTCATCAAAAATAATATTGTTGGACGGCTATTACCGGCTATGTTCATCTGCTATATGCAATAATTATGTATGTGCTTGCTCGCCGTTTAGACGGCCGCGATGCACTCTACTTGCGTGCCTCCGCGCGCTCTACTCGCCGTTTAGGCACCCTCGGGTCGCATCCCTCTGCGTGCTCCGCTCACCATTTAGGCACCAAGTCTCGCTCGGGTCGCGTCTTCCCTCCGCGCGCGCTCTGCTAGCGGTTGGGGAAGCTTTAGTTATTTGATCTTATATTATGTTAGTTAATTATGCCTCCAGACCCGGAATCATCCGGCTCTAGAGGTATATGTAATTAACCTAAACTATGATCTCCAGCGCCCGTTCCCGTCGCACAACTCCATCCCGTCGTCGGCCGTTGGGCGTATGCCGGTGTGTGTGGGTAACTAGCTAGCAAGTGGATCAGTAGCGAGTCGCCGCTGGCGGCCATTGTTGTGGTTATTTATAGCTAGCAGCTGGCTAGCTAGGGGATTGGGGATTTTACAATTCACCCATGTGGAGTGCGGGAAGCCTTCGCTAGAGCGCGGGAAGCCTTCACTGGAGCGCGGAAAGACTTGAGCACACAACCCGACAACCATATGCGGTGTCACCTTTTACCGGACATGTGTTAACATAAGGAAACGTATGTGTAACTTACTAATCATCGCAAACGAGTAGTCGCAGACGCATCGTGTGCGATACTCGTAGCCACCGCAAGCAACTAGTTTGCATTTTTCAAAGTTTTTTGTACGAACAAAATTGCACACAAACTAAGTATAGTAACCGTCTGTGTTATAACTTCTCATCACAAAATGTTCATCCGAGTGGGCTGTTTGCTGGGTATCACACACATCTTGTTTACACGAATCGTTTGTGTTCTTTTGGCTCATCACAAACAGTTCATCTATGTGAACTGCATGCCGCATATCACACACATCTTGTTAAGTTGAACTGTTTTTGTTCTCTTCCCTAATCGGAAACAGTTCATCCGAGTGAACCGTATGCCATATATCACAAACACCTTGATCTGGCTGACCTGTTTTGGTTGCATTCCCTAATAACACAGAGTTCATCAGAGCGAACTGTATGTCGTATATCGCACATACATTGATATGGCTGCCCGTTTCTGTTGTTCTGTCTAATCGCAAACAGTTCGTATGTATCAACCGTATGCCCCGCATCGCAAATATTTTGCATCTTTTTAATGGTTTTTTTACATCCCCGTTTGCGATTAATGCATCACACACAGTTTCATCAAAGACCGTAGTGTCACGTTTGAAGCATCCTGCAGTAGTGGATGGTGAAGTGCCATGTAGTCAATGTTCACATGTCACCACTAAGCGTATCACAACATACATATCATCAAAATATCGAACACATATCAAGTTCAGATGATTACTTGCAACATGACTTCTCCCGTGACCTCATGAACAAGAGTAACTACCCACAAATGATATTCATGCTCAAGATCAGAGGGGTATTAAATATCAAAATGGGTCTGAACATATAATCTTCCAACAAATAAACCATATAGTAATCAACTAAAAGATGTAATCAACAGTACTTGTCACCCACAGGTACCAATTTGAGGTTTCGGTACAAAGACTGAACACAAGAGATGAACTAGGGTTTGAGAGGAGATGGTGCTGTTGAAGATGTTGATGGAGATTGGCCTCCCAGAGATGAGAGGGTTGTAGGTGATTACGATAGCTTCGATTTCCCCCTCTGGGAGGGAAGTTCCCCCGGCGGAATCGCTTCACCGGAGGGCAAAAGTGCTCCTGCCCAAGTTCCGCCTCGAGACGGCGGCGCTCCGTCCCGAAAGTCCCCTCCTTATTTTTTTCTAGGTCAAAAGAACTTATGTACCAGAAGATGGGCACATGAAGTGGGCTAGGCTGGCCACCACCCACCAGGGCGCGCCTGGTTGGCCTGGCACGCCCTGGTCTCTTGTGGTCACCAGGTGGCCCCTCCGGTAGTTATTTTCTCTATTATTTTTCATATATTCCAAAATAATTCTTCGTAAACTTTCAGCTTATTTGGAGATGTGCAGAATAGGTGTCTTGACGTAGCTTTTTCAGGTCCAGTATTCCAGCCGCCTATATTCTCCCTCTTTGTGTAAACCTTGCATATTATGAGACAAAAGGCACTAGAATTACTCCATAAAGAATTATTATGCATAAAAACACTATAAATAACATTAGGAAAACATGATGCAAAATGGACGTATCAAATAGCATGGAACGATAAAAAAATATAGAAACATTGGAGACGTGTGACTCGGCACCGTGCCTCGCCTGCAAACATTGAGATATTTGGTTTTGAAATTATAGTAAATTCAAGACTCATCTAAAATTCATGAAACTAGGCATAATATCATGGATGGCACCAACATGTTGTGGTAAAAAAATGTCCCATTTGGGGCAGGTTTGGGTATAAGCTTCTTGCGAACCAGAGCTTCTCACAAGAAGCCTCATGGTTCCGGTAGGGAACGTGTCACCTTTGTGGATGAAATGATATTCGTTGCCTCTTCTTGCTTTCAATTTTTTTCTGGAGGCAACATAGACCAATTGGAGTGTCGTGTTAAAATTTGGAATTATCAGGGATTCGTTTTGGACATTTTTCTACATTAACTGAGTTTCCTAGGCATTTTATGTGCATAATTCAACCTTGAACTACAAGCACATGCTCCAGTGTAGAAAAATGGGTTGAAAAATTATATGTGTGTCCTTGGGTCCATGCTTAGGTCCCATGCAAGAAATGGAAATGAATTTCAAACACCTCGGCATTGTGGCTAGGCCGCAAACATTGGGATACATGGTTCTTAAATTCTAGTAAATCCAAAACTCATCTGAAATTCATGAAACTGGGCATGCTATCTTCGAATGGCACAAACATGTTGTGTTAATTTTTTTCCAATTTGGAGCAGGTTTTGGTATACGCTCCTCACAAACCAGAGCTTCTCACAAGAAGCCTCATGGTTCCGGTAGGGAATGTGTGTCACCTTTGTGGACGAAACGGCATTCGTTGCCTCTTCTCGCCTTGAATTTTTTTTCTAGATACAACGTAGAACAATAGGAGTATCGTGTTAAAATTAGGCATTATTCGTTGTTCGTTTAGACATTTTTATACATTAACTGAGTTTTCTAGGCATTTTATGTGCATAATTCAAATTTGAACTACAGGCACATGCTCCAGTGCAGGAAAATGGGTTGAAAAATCATATGTGTGTCCTTGGGTGCATGCTTAGGTCCCATGCAAGAAATTGGAATAAATTTAAAACACCTCGGCATTGTGGCTTCGGCGCAAACATTGAGACACTTGGTTTTTAATTTCTGGTAAAGCCAAAACTCATCTAGAATTCATGAAACTTGGCATGCTATGATGGAATGGAACCAACAGGCTGTGGTAAAAAATTGTCCCATTCGGGGCAAGTTTTGGTATACGCTCCTCACAAACCAGAGTTCTCATAAGAAGTTTCATGGTTCCGATAGGGAACGTGTGTCACCTTTGGGGACGAAATGACATTCATTGCCTCTTCTTTTTCTAGAGCCCACACATACCAATAGGAGTGTCGTGTTAAATTTTTAATTATTTGGTGTTCGTTTGGACATTTTTATACATTAGATGAGTTTTCTAGGCGTTTTATGTGCATAATTCAAATTTTAACTATAAGCACATATTTCGTGCACAAAAATGGGTTAAAAATCATATATGTGTCCTTGGGTGTATTATTAGATCCCATCAAGAAATTGGAATGAATTTCAAACACCTCGGCATCGTGGCTCGGGAACAAACATTGTGGTAGTTGGTTTTTTAATTCTAGTAAATCCAAAACTCGTCTCAAATTCATGAAACTTGGCATGGTATCATCAAATTGCACCAACATGTTGTGGTATATTTTGTGTCCAATTTGAGAGAAGGCGCACAAACTAACATCCAACAAAGGCATTTTGAAACAAATAGCTGCCACATTGTCATCTCAAACATTTGTATAATTTAAATCGTGGGTGTTCGGCTAACCATTCACGTGACGCCATGTGTCACACTTTCAATGTATAGGAGGTATCGTGCAAGCAGCTACATGAGTAGACGGGAGGTCTGCGAGTGCAGTCCACTATGCAGGCTGATCGGGAGGTGTGCAAGCAGTCCTTCACAGTGCAGGCTCACCGGGAAGCATGCAAGTTGTACGCAGTGCAGGCTCACTAGCAAGGGAGCTCTTTGACTTCCATCACTGCCCGCCTTGCTCCCAGCCTCTTCATTAATTGTGCTCGAGCCACTCTTTTATAAAGGGAGCCTTACTCATCGCCTCCTATTCCCCTCTCAAGACCTCCACCAACGCCATGGCGTAGAAGGATCATCTGCCACTAGTCTTCCAGTTTGGTGAATTCAATTTCAAGCCGGAGGAGATGGAAAATAAGGAGGAATAGGGCCTCATGGACATGGTCCTAAATGAGCTAGCCACAACGGATACTACCCCCGCGCCCCTCCCAGCTCCCATCCCTACGACGGCACCAACGACCATCCCAGTGGCATTGACATGCTGGTCACCGAGCACCATTGCAACGCCGGAAGCCGCGGGCATCGCCTATGTCCCCGCGGACCCGCACGACCCCGTGTACATGCCAGTGCCAGCTCCCTCGCCTGTGCCCGTCCGCGCCCCTATACCCACCGCGGCGTTAGGCCCCGTGTGTTTTCCTGCACCCGTCGTGCCCATGCCCATGTGCGTGCCCCCACAACGTCATGGGACACCGCTGTCTATCTCTACCGCACAACGCTGTGAGTTGCCGTCCACCCGCGCCCTACCTATCGATCGCATGATGATAGGTTCTTTGATTTGCATGTCAAGAACATTTTGGGCTGGCTTGAAGACTTAAACAACAGCATCCCGGAGGATTTGTGCATCTCTTCATTGCAAACATTTCAGATAGAACACCCGTATGCAAAGCAAGAGCTATGGTCCTTCCCTAGTAAGCCAAGGGAAAATTTGCCGCGCAGGATATGTGCATCTCTTCATCGCAAACAGTTCAGATTGAACACCGTATGCAAAGCGAGAACTACCTCTACTAGGGAAAACGTTATACACAGAACTTTAGCAATAGCGCTTGTTAAAAAAGCACGCTACTGCTAGACAGCAGTAGCGCGTGCAAAATAAGCACGCTGCAGATGGACATATATCAGTAGCGCGTCTCACCGAGAACTCTCTACTACTAAAATTCCAATCACTTAGCCGATCGGCTACACATAGTAGTAGCGATCTTCCAAAAACTGTGCTACCGCTAATATACTTACAACAGCGCGTTTATGCGTAAAGCGGTACTGCTAACGAAAATAAAATAAAATGAAAAACAAATAGAAAAGTAAATGAAAATGAAAGAAATAGAAAAAGGAGAAAGAAAAAATATTAAATATAAAGAAAAATAAATGAAAAAGGGAAAAACGATGAATACCTAGCAGTAGAGCGTTATCTGAAATGCGCTATAGCTAACTTAGCCATAGCGCGTTTTCTGTAACGCGCTACCGTTACTTTTGACTTAACCAAAAAAGGTTTCCCCCCGGCCACCACTTCTCCCCCAAATCGATCCCTCACCCCACTTCGCCATCGTCTCCCCAAGTTCGCCATCTCCCCCACTTCGCCGGCGTCTCCTGCCTGCGTCGGCGCCGCGCTCATCCTCACGGACGTTGCCCGAGGCCTCCCAGCCTCACCGCCGCTGCCTCTTGGGCCGCCCTCAACCTCACCGTTGCCTCCCTTGAACTCACCGCCGCCGCCCTCGACCTCACCGCCCCCGAGCCCGCCAGGACCGCCGCGTCCTGATCCTGATTCCACCCTCGCCGCCCCTACCTCCGTCGTCGAGCACCTCCCGTCCATCGTCTCTCCCCTCTCTCTAAGCCCCCCACCCATCCTTTTTAGTTAATAGATGTTAATGTTAAGTATTAGATAATGTTGATGTTTTTTAGTTTGGGTAATAATAGATGTTAAGTAGTAGATAATGTAGATGTTAATTAGTTTAGTAGGGTTTAGTTTTTGAATTGAGTTTGAGAGAGCATGAGATTTGTGTAGATTTTCTTGAAGTGTCAAATGCTAGGACATGCAAATTTGAAGTGGTCGGGATATATGAAATTCCTCAATTGTGTTTGCCTATGTTTCGATTGTGCCCAAGTGGCCTTTTGTTGTTTCCAGGGAATGAGCTGAGTGGCCTATGTTCTGCCGGAATGTTGATTCATTTCCGTTCCGGGAAATTTTAGGTTCTCGATTTGTCCACTTTTTGGCAAAGGTCATGCCGAAATTTTCCGTGAATTTCGGCATGACTTGTGCTAAAAACTAGGACATATCGAGTGCCCGGGATTTGCCGCACCGGGAAGGAGTCAACTTTCCTGCAAAACATAGGCCTTTTTATGTCATTATTTATTTTATTAGGTCTAGAATTAATTGACTAGATTTAATCATAGGAAACATGGCTAGCAACGATGAAGGACAGGGACAATGTGGTTAAGCATATGCCTGTGGATAAGGCACCTGGTCCTGATGGTTTCAATGGCCTATTTTTTAAGAAATGTTGGCATCTAATTTCTTAGGATTTTTATGAGCTGGCTCAGGCTTTTTATGATGGATCTGCTGTCTTGGAGAACTTTAACAGTTATTTTATTACTCTTGTGCCCAAAAAGTTATCACCTGAAGAAGTGGGAGACTACAGGCCTATCTCTCTCACTAGTATGGGGCTTGAGTTTCTGTCCAAAATGGTTGCAAATAGATTCCAGGAAATGATTATGCAGTGCATTCACAAAAACCAATATGGTTTCATTAAGTCTAGAACAATCCAGGATTGTCTGGGTTGGACATTTGAATATTTGCACCAATGTCATCGATCAAAGAGGCCCATAGTAATTCTCAAATTGGACTTTGAGAAGGCTTTTGACTCTGTTGAGCATGAAGCTATCTTCCAAATCCTAAGGTATAAGGGCTTTAATGATAAGTGGATTCTTTGGATGAAGCAGCTCCACAGCCACTTGGTACTTCTTACATTTTTGCTTAATGGGGTCCCTGGGAGGAAGTTTGTTTGTAAAAAAGGAGTCAGACAGGGTGACCCTGTATCTCCTCTGCTCTTTGTCATAGCTGCTGATCTGCTCCAAACAGTGATTAATGATATGTTCAGGAAGGGAATTCTTCACCTACCTATACCTTGCCATGATACAGATTACCCTGTGATCCAGTATGCTGATGATACATTGATCATCCTCCCTGCAGACAGGGCTCAACTTCTGGCTTTGAAGGATATGTTAAAGGTGTTTTCTCAGTCCACTGGTCTGGATGTCAACTACCATAAATCATTTGTTATTCCAATCAATGTAGACTCTGCTGTCATGGAAGATTTGGCTGCTGCTTTTGGTTGCAAAATTGGTAAAATGCCATTTACATATCTTGGATTGCCTGTGGGGACCACAAGGCCCAAAATGGTGGACTTCATGCCTTTGGTGGACTTTATGGAGAGAAGAATGACTGCCAGTTCTTCTTTCCTTAACCAAGGTCAAAGATTGCAGTTCCTCAACTCTGCTCTATCTTCAATGCCCATTTTCTTCTTGAGTAGTCTTGCTCTGCCAGCCGGTATTCTCAAGCAGTTGGAAAGAATCCAAAGGCAGTGTGTGTGGAGAAAGCATAGAGAAGAGCATGCACCATCTCTTGCTGCTTGGGATCTCATTTGTAGGCCAAAAAATAAAGGAGGTCTGGGTATTCTTAATCTGGGGGTTCAGAATGTGGCTCTTCTTCTCAAGCATGCCAATAACTTCCTGAACAAACGAGATATCCCTTGGGTGTCCCTAGTCTAGGATTCATATTATTTTGAAAGAATGCCCCAGGGAACAAATGACTGTGGCTCCTTCTGGTGGAGGGATATTTGTAAAGTCATGCAGCATTTCAGGGACTGCTCCTGGGTGTAGATGAATGAACGGGACACTGCTCTTTTTTGGGCTGATAATTGGAACCTTGGCACTGCAGTTTCTAGTCTGCAGACAAGATTCCCAAGGCTTTTCTCTTTTGCCAAGGATCCCTGGATTTCAGTTAAGGAAATTTTCAATACCCATGATATGCATCAACTTTTCCACCTTCCCTTATCTGCTCAGGCATTTAATGAGTTGAACTTGATTAAGGATTTGATGGATTCCCACAACAGAGACCCCAGTTCGAGGGATGTTTGGTTCTGGCAGGGCTCATCCAAGATTTTCAAGCCCAAGATGTTTTACTCCTACACTTTTGTGTCTGAATCCTTCAATCCTTTTCTCTGTGGGGTTTGGAAATCCTCTTGTACCCTCAAGATCAAGGTCTTTGCTTGGATGCTTATTATGGACAGGTTGAACACCAAGGATATGGTTGAGAGAAGGCACTGGCACATGGAAGATGGAGCCTATTGTAGGCTTTGCCTCTTGCAGGCTAGAGAAACCAGGGATCACCTATTCTTCAACTGCAATTTCAGTGTGAGGGTCTGGAATTATCTGCAGATTGATTGGTCTGCTGGCTCATCCATGATTCAACTGGTTACTCAGGCAAGGGGAAGTTTTGATAAGCCTTTCTTCTCTGAAGTGGTTTTCATTGCTTGCTGGAATATTTGGATCATCAGAAATGGCAAAGTGTTCAGAAATGAGAGGGCTAGTTTCAATAAATGGAGGTTTGCTTTTAGGCATGATATTAGCCTAATGCAGCACCGAATCAAATCTTCTTACAAGGATGACTTTCTTAAATGGATCTCTTTCCTCCCCCCTTAAGATAGTTTTGTAAGACTCCCCTTTTTTTTACCTTGTACTCTGGTTACTCCTTGTAATCAACTTGCTGTTTTACTTCTTTTATCAATAAAGTTTTGATATGCTGTGGGGGTTTTGCCCCATAGTTCACAGTAAAAAAAAAACGATGAAGGACAGGGTTCTGGTAATTGCGACGACGTCTACCTGTCGGCAGACGATTTTTTGAGCCTTGCCGACGATCAACCGATGTTGTTGTCGGGCCCACCGGTCGCATCAGGGACTGAGACCGACACGCAGACCGGCGCTAAGATTGAGACCGGCGCTGAGACTCAGACCGGCATCGAGACCGGCGCTGAGACTGAGGCCGACGCTGCCTCGGGGAGCGTAGCCGGTGTAGAACCAGAAGCAAAGAGGCAACGACTTCCTAGCAAACTCAGGACTACTAGACTGGTGGTCACATCAGTGGACGAAGGCAATTTTGAGCCAACCATGCCCGAGGAAGCGCGCGCGTGCTACGGCAATCAAATAGGTTGCATCGTATGGACAACCGCCACCATCAATGATGAGAAACTACAGAAGACACATAATATGAGGCCCTCCCTCCTAAAGAAGCAGCACCAGATATTCTTGTTCCCGGGCCGGAATGAAAAGGATTATAAAGATCCAGATAAGGACCCAGCAATGAAGAAGATAAACAAACACGCCATGTCCAAGTTTAGCGACGCGTTGGCCGCCTGGAAAACAAGGGTGAAAGCAAAGATCGACAAAAAGGAACCCTACTCCAAGATTGTAAAGGATAATCCGACAATCACGATAGAGCAATTTGAAATACATGAAGGGGCTTCAACAGAGGACATTGGGTGCCACAACCTCGGAAGCCGTGGTTACGGCGGGAAGAGGTCCATATGGGCCAAGGAGGACGCGGAAGCTGCGACTCTGGGCATCCCAGACCCCTTGGCGGAGTTCACCGTCCCGCAGGAGCGTGACGTCCTCAGGGCCTGACACCTTTGGGACCCAGTGAAGAAGATTTTCGAGATGAACGCGCTCATGAGGAGTTCATGAGACTGCTGGTAATTTTAGTTTCTGATCAATTCGACTACACGTTAGTCATGCATAATTGTAAACGATCCTTGTGCCTTTTGCAAAGAGAGCATCGCAGGATTGCGGCCGAAAGTGACTCGCCGGCTGAGGCGTTGGCGAGGCCCAAGTGGGACACTCCATTCAACCGGGCGTTGAACATATTGAAACGACTCCTGGTGGATACTCGACCGTCGTATGGACGTGTGCACGGTGTCGGAGACGGCGCCACGTGGAAGAAGTACTACTGTGAGACCACGAAGGAGAGAAAGGAAAGACGGAGGTTAACCGAAGAAAACATCGACAAGAAGGTTGAGATTGCGGTTGTGAAGAAATCATCTCAGACAGTCGCAACAGTGGTAGCTGCCGCAAAACATATGGTTGTAGATATGTCTACTTCCTTGGTTCTGGCCGTTTTCAATTGGACCAGACAAAATCCAGAAAAAAATGCAGCGGACTTTCCGCTTGCTGACTTCTTGGGGAGCAGCTCGACTAGCGTTGCACCAGCACCTGCAGCTACACCTGCTCCCACACCGGCTCCCGCACCAGATGTGCTCGGCAGTGCTTCATCTTTGGCTGAGCTCGACGCCCTCACGGTATCTATCACACCGGCCCGCTTCAATAAATGTATAATCTCCTATTTTCGTTGCCTTTCGGATGTCTCACATTGCAGACTTTTGTTTGTAGGCCGACGAAACCCCGTGCACCATATTGTACACCATCAGCGACAAGAAGGTGGACGTGGGGAAGGCAACGATAATGAAGCCGAAGGAACCATTGTTCCACAGCCGGCCGATCCCCCCGAACGTCTTCAAGGTTTCTGTGGCCAGTGTCAAACCAGGCCACGAGAATTTGCCTCCTCTGGTACTAGGGGCGATGACGATGAGACCCCGTGGCGGCTTGGTGATTGTTGCAATGGTGGGTCCTGTTGTGGCCAAAGAGTCTGCTTCGTCTGGAGGTGGTCGGGAGCACACCAACGAGCACGCAGCCTCATCAAGGTATGAACATCAACACCCCACCTACCCAATTAGCGTCGGGTGTCGGGTTGGGTGATAGCTGACGGGGTAAGGAAGAGGCTCCATTAGTCGGTGATGACGTTGCCATGGATGAGGATGAGGATGACGATGGCACTCAACAGTATGTCTATACTGGCGCCTACTCAGGGTTTGAGCATCATGAGTCGGTGCCTGAATTGCCGTCTCCGGAGGCTGAACGTATTATGGACGACCTTCCGGTAGTAAAGAAGTCTAGGAAGAGAGCGAGGAAAGGCAAAAAAGCTGATTCTATGATCCAGCCGCCTCAGCAGCCTCGGGTTCAAGACCGTATAGATATCCCCGGTGCGGATAAATGGCATATCCCCGGTCAACCAATCCTACCTGCAAGAGGGCTAGGGGCCAGATTCGGCGATCTAAGGAGACTTGATGATGATGTGTTGCGGATAGAGAAAGGCCTCATCGCCTCGAAAGATCCAGGATACCCACTCTACGTGGTTCACGTTCCGCGGCAATTGTCGTACATCGACTTCTTCCCCGCGGATAAGTTCTTCCTCCGATTCGACTACATATTCGACATGTTTCACGTGAAGAAGCTGGATTTTACGTTTGTCCGCCTTTATGCCTTGCACATGAACTACATCATCGGGGTTGAGCAGATACCTCATATATGTGCCGCTGACCCGTATTTCAAGCACGAGGGCTTCTTGGGAGTCTGCGCAAAGCACTGTGAATACGCGAGGGAATACAGTCAGTTTCATGCTCGCCAATAAGGACAAGTAGGCGATTCTCGTGCCTTATCATCCCTAGTAAGTCATCCGCGCGGATATCCTTCCTTCGATTTCAATCATTCATTTGCACGGTGGAGGCTAACTAATTTGAGTTGTACTTATTTTGCCCAGCGACGGGCGCGCCGTCCTCATCATCCTCTACCGCCGATACTCCCAAACTCTTTACTTGGACTCGTCGAAGAACATTCACAAAAAGGATTACACCCACATCAAGGATGTCCTCGACAGTGCTATGTTTTACTACGAAGCACGGGGTGGAGAGGCCAAGGACAAGAAGAGAAGGGGCGGCAGGCTTGCCTTCGGCCATAAGACCGACTTCTGCTGCATCCAGCAACCGAGTGATTCTCTTAATGATGGATTCTAAGTCCTACACCACATGCTGGAGTACAGACGGGATCACCAGAACCTTCGCATGTCGGCTACATCCGGCGATGCCCGTATTCTGCAATGGGAAAAGAACGTAGGAGATATCGAGGATCGTCGACTTCGAGCTGAGTTCTATCACATCCAGCGCGAACTTGCCCAAATAATCATGAAGGAGGTTGTCGGAAAAACAGGGATGTTCTACAAAGAAGGACAAATGTCAAGGGAAGACGTCCGAACATGGGTAGCATCTCAGCGTCTCGACCTGAAGCCTTTCACTAGGCTCGGGGACTATCTCCCTGACTTGGATGGATGGCACGACATGTTGGAGTGATTGTCGATATATGACAATGTGTCCGTTTAGTCCCTACTTTCTATATGAGGAAACTTTGAGTTATGCATGACGAAACTTTATTTGTGATGTAATTAAACCGTCCTCCTCGACTAGCGACGATCACTCTAGTTAGGGCATTTTGGGTACGATCAACTTTGTTATTTATGCTTATGATATGTTGCTTGTATTTTTGCCAAGTCTGTCTCTTTTTGTTGCTGAACTAAATATGTTGCATATCATTGACTCATGTGATGATGTAGGTGCATAGATCATAGATGGCGAAGAAGTGCTACGCCAGGAGTACATATACGACGAGTGGCCGGAGTGTCAGGCCTAGGTGTACTGGTTTTTGGTTTCCGAGCGACAGGCAGTAGTTAGTTTAGGTTCACGCTAATGCGAGAGAGAGATACGAACTCATGTACTGCATAGTTCCGCTCTCACTCAAAGTGATAGCTCTTCTCGCGTATATCATTGTTTAGATGGATGATGATGTAGTTGCAAGTAATCGAGACTTGTATCGCTATTTTCAAGATGATGAAGAGAGACCACTTTGTGTTGGATGATGATTATGATGATGACATGATTTGATGAGACTAGTTGTATGTATATGCTATGACCACATTTGTATGTGTATGATATGCTAAATATTATTGTATAAAGCCTATTCAAATACAAAACAAATATGCAAAAAAAACTAGTAGTAGCGCGGGGAAAAAGATAGCATTAGCGCCGCCTTACCAGTTGCGCTTTCCTATAAAAAGCGTTCCAGATAATATCAGCAGCGCTCTTCATCAAAGCGCCATCGCTATCCATGTATAGCGATGGCGTGGAGACGACGCGCCATCTTGCTACCGTTAGCTATGGCGCCTTGCTCGATAGCGCGTAAATCCCGTGCTACTGGTAGGCCTAAAACTCGCACTGCTGCTAGGCTTTTCCCTAGTAGTGTACGGTTGCTTTGCCGCCAAGCCAAGAGAAAATCTGGTGCGCAAGATTTGTACATCCCTTCATCGCAAACATTTTTATGTTGACCAGTGTGCAACCACATACAGACAATTTGGTAAGATTTGCATCGGTCATATTGGGTATATTGCCATTTGTCAAACTGGAATTATTGGCATTTGTCGATCTAGTAAAATTGCCATTTGTCAAACTTGTAACACTGCCATTGGTCAAAATTTGCAGCTAAAAATCACTAGCATTGTTTAATTTTGCAACTGAAATTCAGTAATCATAGATTTCATTCATAGATTAAGCAGTCATTCTTTATACAAATAGTTCAACTCAACATCTGAACCGAGAAACTTTTCCCCATTGTTGCCAACCACATACTAAAATAGCTAGTTCAACTATATATACTAGTCAATTTTAAGTACTTAGTACAGTTCAACCATATCTATAGTCAGATGAGCCGACCAAAATAGCCCCTAAATACTACCACTATGGAGGGGATTTGTACTACTTCCAGCAGCCTCTCCTTTGTCGCGCGTGCTTAGTAAGAGGCAGAGGAGGAGCCTACTGACGAGCTGGAGAACTGGAATCCGGTGCCTAATGCTGCTGCATCTTTAGCGACGCCCGCCTCGAACGACCTCTGCCGCTCCAGACAATCCCTCTTGAAGCAGTGGGACTCCTCGTAGATCTCCGCATTCCGCGTGCTCTATGGCGGCATGTGCTATAGCCACATCAGTGGTAGAACTCTTTGTATGCTCGACAAAGCGCTCCTCTTCCTTCTGCAGGTACTCGATGTAGCGTGCAAGGTCGCTGACGCACATGCGAGGCTCCACCTCCACCTCCCGCCTTCGGGCGTCGGTGGTAGAGCGGGTGATGACCCTGGCGGTCGATGGTGGGGTGGCTGTCATGGCAGACGACGGTGAGGTGGCAGCCATGACGGCCAACTCCCACCTTTGGGCCGTGATGAGGGAGTGGTTGATGGCCACGGCGGCTGAAAATGGGGTGGCCGCCACGCCGGCCATCTCCCGCCTTCAACCCGCTGTGGTGGAGTGGGCGTTGGACCTAGCTTTCGACGGTGGTGTAGCAGGCACGGCGACAGATGGTGGGGTGGCGACAATGGCGGCCGACCACAGCTGCCGACGAGCAGCAGTGGTGGAACGTGTGGTGAGTGTTGTGCGCACACCCAATAGGAACACCACATGTAGTACACGGCACCGGCGATTACGCCGCTGCCGCGGTGTAGCCTCCCAACTGGAGCTGTCCTTTGATCATGATGGAGTGGCTAAGCGACTATGACAGACTGGTGCCATTGGGGATTGTGGGAGAATCTGACGAGATAAGCTACGAGGAGGGAGGGGAAAAAGCAACGCATGACTCACCAACCATGAGGTTTTATATTGTAGGCTGGTAAGCATTGGGGTTTTGGGGGATATCACCGAGTCAGTCGGGAAGCTTGTGCGGCTGTGCGCTAGAACCTGCGCGGTTGCACGGGAACAGGAACACCGATGATTCATTGACACCTCTTCTAGCCACTGTTTGGCCAAAAGGATGCATGTGCGGTGCTCAAGCTTGTGATCAGAGCTTTCTGCAGAAGCGAGGTGACAAGACTTGCGAGAGGAGGACGAAATGATACGTAGACATATGGTTAATAAAAAGACGTTTTTGATTTTATTACCTACCACACGGCCGCTCTCTACGTAGCGTCGCGAATGATTTTTTGTTCACCATATGATGTGGAAGGCGACGTAGTTTCACAGCATGTCGCTACCTCGGAAGTGATGGTCGGCTTGTAGACGACCATTCCTTGCGTGGTCAACTACTTTATGTGTGTGGTTGCTCGCAGTTGAGGCGGCCACGACATACTCTTATCGCGTCCCTCCATGCACTATGACTGTGTCCCTCCGTTCATGCTGCAAGCATTTGGGATCGGTGCACGATCGCGTACATTCGTGTTGCCATTATGCATGTGGTTGCTCCGGGCGCGGCACCGCGATTCAGTTACATGCTACAAAAACTGCCATGTGGATGTGCCGAGAATCTAGGCTGCCCGACCCCTATTTATTCCTGCGGCCATATACCTTAATATTTTGCGCTCCACGACACAATAAGCACATGCACGATGAAACAAAGAGAGAGGATATCCGACGGCTCCAATGGCACTCCCAGTGGCTGACCATGACAACAGGCGGCAGTTCACCATGCCTCATGTAGTGGACACCCACGTGAGGGGTAAGGACTCTCAGTGTTGAGCACGAACGAGCTGGTCTTGGTGGAGAGCTCCATCCACACTATGGATCAGTTGCTTGCCGAGGACAAGTACCAAGTGGTCGTATTCGACCTCGAGTTCACCAGCGATCGTGCCGGGTATGATCAGAAGGTTGCCATCACCTAGTTGCGCGTGTGCCACGACGTCCTCGTCTACCACTACCACCTGGCCGCAAGGCCTTGTGAGCATTTCGTCGGGTTTATCAATAGCCTAGCCTACGGTTTCACTACGGTGGACACCAATAATGATCTAAAGCACTCAAGGTTTCGGGCTTGTCCTGCCAGAATCTTTTCGACATCCGTGACTGTCAGAAGTTGGGCTCCGGGGACCCAAAGGTTTGAACACTAGCGTGAGCTCGTCTTCACCACCCCGCCTTCTA
This sequence comes from Aegilops bicornis, assembly GCA_021605145.1. Classification (NCBI taxonomy): domain Eukaryota; kingdom Viridiplantae; phylum Streptophyta; class Magnoliopsida; order Poales; family Poaceae; genus Aegilops; species Aegilops bicornis. Next base: position 334,865,519 of record CM038672.1, on the reverse strand, counting down.
CCCAATCTAAACCACAGTGAAGCTAGCGCGCTACGGCGAGAACCCGCTAGCGGGAGCGGATCGGTGACACGGGTTACCCAGGTTCAGGCCACCTTGCGGTGTAAAACCCTACGTTCTTCTTGGTTGTGATTGCTTTGGAGGAAGAGGGAGTAGAAGGTTTTTGGGTGTCGCAATCCGATCTTCTCTACAGTGTCACACTGCCCTCCTTTTATATCTGCATTGGTCCTCTTTCCCCCGAAAACATTGGTGGGAAGGGTTGCCACACAACGACAAGTTTGAAGGGGGAAAGCGGCGTAGTGTATCCTCACGTAAAGGCGGTCTTTGCCTGCAAAATAATCGTCCATGACGCGCCGTTGGGCTTGGGGATGACCTCCGCCCTGCGTGCCCGTTGTCTTGTTCTTCTTTCACCGACCGGGCAACCTTTGGGGTTTGCTTTGGGAACTGGATTACTGGCCTTGCTCCCTTAGCACTAAAGGGGAAATCTTCTTCATCCGCGCCTGCTGGCACATCCTCTGCCATCGTTCCTCGCCGCGTGCATCGCCCACGTGATGGGTCTGAGACCACGCGACCGAGACAAGCAACTTTTATCATCACGCCCTAGGGAGGGTGCCTCGGGAGGCAACCTTAGGAGGCCACCTCACGATACGGCCTCGCAAGGCTCTTGGTGGAGCCACTGAGTATTGCTCCAGACGCCCGCTCCCTGAGGAGAGGTCCTCAGGTGGCCAAGGCCTCATGAGGATTCTTGCTTGTGGTACCTTTTGGTGGGCCTCCTGCTTGGCCCTCGCTATGCGCCACGTCCTGGACCGAAGGCAGAAGGGCCTCGATACCCTAGGTTCCACCGGTCCGACAGGAACCTCCGGGCCCGCGGTGCACACGTTCCTGCCAACTGGAGGGTGAAAATGGCGTGGGCCCTAACCACCTAACGGGGGGCACCCCCACTTCTCCCACGATGCCTTGGTGGCCGCATGCGGTAAGATAAAGCCTGCCCGCGCAGGGCGCGAGGCCATCATTGACTACCTTACACGCATCCCATCTATCTGCGCCTTCCTTCTCGTGCACGGCTCCTCACGACCCCATCTCCGCGCCCCGTATATTCCCCCACCTTTGCTTTTTGCGCCGCCAAGCTTCAATGACGCCCGTTGGCAATAAAGGAAAGTGGCGGCCCCAGCCCCAAGCGCGCCACCATCGGGGCGACGCTCCACCATCACAGATGGGGAGAGCCTGGAGAGGGTGCTCCCGCTGGTGTCCAGCAATCAGAAAAAGGGGCAGGCGACCAAGATCTGGCCGTGCTCCTATGCTCGGCGTCACCTGGGGGCAACGGCCTAACCCTTCTTCCTCCATAGCATTTTTGTCGGGCTTGTGCCGCCAATGTCGGACTTTTTCTAGGCCACCCTTTCCCATTGTCGGATCCACACCCTCCCTCTCCAACCTAATTCCATCCTTCTCTTGGCGATGTTTGCCCTTTACTGTGAGGCTTTTGTGGGCATGATGCCCTCGGTGTCCCTCTTCTGCCACTTCTTCAGCCGTCAAGGGGATGGAGGGCGACATCATCTACCTGAAGGTCGCGAAGAAGGTGGAGGGCTACCGGCAGCTGTGGGTCTACATGGACGCGTGCCAGACTAACCCGCTCCTAACGATCCCGACGGACCCGGCAGAGAAGAACTCCGGGTGGGGGCACAAGAAGCTCACCCATCCGAGGATGGAGCCCGTCTTGGAATGGATGGCCGCTCATCGGGGTGTGGGCCTGTCGGGAAGCAGTGTATCACGCTGCTGCAACAACACCTGCGTCCCATGTGGGAATACACCAGCGTGAGGGACACCTTGAGGCTGAACTCCGGGAGCCTGAAACAAGAGATGCTGGACGGAGGCCTGACGGCTCTGCTTAGCGGCCCCGCTGCAACCTACCCGAAGAGTCACTCCCGTTGTTCTACTATTAGGAGATGGTGGAGCTGGTCACAGGGATGACCCTCTTTGACCAGTGGGGGCTCATGCCGGAGGGTGATGTCGGGCCCCGTGAGAACCCCCTTGCAGTGACACTGAACTCCGGAGGCAGCGATGAGGACGCGAAGGAGGCCACGAAGGGGGGCATTGATAGACGCTGCTGCGCCCCCACCGCCAGCTTATCTGCGATCTCGGGGATGATGATACCGATGGCGCGTAGCCCATGACGGGGCCCTCCCAACCAGTTGGTGCGGGGGGTGAAGAAGGTTCCGACGTCACATAGGACGGGTCGTGCACGGCCGAGGCGGCCCTCGGCCAAAAGGCGACCGAGCCACGATCGGCTAGGGACCTCGAGGGAGCAGAGACTTCCCAGACCCTCGAAAAGAGTGACGATGCAGCCAGGTTCACTATGGCCTGCTCCGGGGGGTGAAAGGTGGAGCCAGGGTGATGCTAGAGGATGGCAGTGACGAGTCACTTCTCGTGGAAAGGAAGAGGAAGTGGACTGTCGGTGACGAGTAAGTTTGCATGCCCATTCCTTTGTCTGATGTTCACGTTCCTTGTACGAGCTTAGGGCTGATCCACCATTTTGTAAAGGAGGTCCATCAATGACTAGAAGAAGAGGAAGAAGATGGCAAAGGTGAAGATGGCCCCCAACCTGAAGAAGCCACCGATGCCTTCCATGGGTGTCGGGGTGCGCGGAGAGGCCGCCCTCCATCGTGTCGCTAGGAAGGGGCGTACAAAGGTTGAGGAGGAGATGGTTCCCCCTCCAAAGCTGTGCACTGGTGTGATCACCGAGTTAGAGATGGACCAGGCTCAGGCACCCCCTTTGGAGGCGGTGCAGCGATGGGGGAGACCGAGTTACCCCCTCTCCTGCCAGATGCCTCCCTTATTGAGGAGGAGGACGACGCGCGGCACACTGCATTGAGCTCCAATGCAGCGCCCGCGCGTCATCCCCTGCTCTAGATCTGGCGAGACCCCGTAGTGCGCCGCCATAGCCGAGCGCGCGGGGGGGGGGGGGATATCGGTGAGCCCCCCTCTCCTGGTGAGCTGCGCCGTGGCCGTCGAGCGTGACAATAGGAGGCAACAAGGGTCCAGGCCCGGACCAGGCCTTAGCGCTTGTGAGCAGCCTCACTCTGCTTTGGCACGGAGCCCTGCATGATGTAAAGGCCGCGCTTAATCAGCTCGGGGCGGATTTCTAGGACATCAAGATGCGCCCAGCCGAGGAGCGCGTGAGGCTCGCTAAAAGGAGGAGCCCACTCAGCATTGCTGACAAGCGCCGCGAGGAGGCGGAGGTCCGCCTGAATGAGCTCCAGGATCAACAGCCGCATAGGCGCAACTGCTTCGCACGCGGGAAGATGCCCTCGATACCCATGAGGGGGAGCTTGACGCCCATGGGAAGGACCTCTCAAGGACGACGGTCGAGTAGACCATGGAGCGTGAGCGCCTGGCGATGCTGGAGCGCCAGGCAACCGACGCTGAGGAGGCCCATGCCTAGCACATCGACGAGGCTAATGCCCAGCTGGAGGCTAAGGAGAAGAAGGCCCAAGCAGAAGCCAACACGAAGATAGCGGCGAACCGCTCGGTGCTTACTGAGGAGCATAGTAAGGAGCTGAAGCGACATGGGGACGCCTTGAAGCCTGAGCGTGAGGGCCTTCGGCAGGATGTTACCGGCCTCAAGGTGGCACTTTATGAGCCGAAGACCCGGAGACCGTGTCGCAAGCCCCAACGGACGCCGAGGCTAAGTTGGCCTCCTTTCGGCCTCAAGAAGGGGGCACGACCCGTGCTGCCGAGCAGGTTGGAGGCGAGGCGAATCCGAAGCAGGCGCGACACCTCAAAAGGACCAGAATGGTCCCCTCCCTCGAGCTTTGAGCCTGCAAAGCTTTGAGCCACATTTTCATGGAGAGGCTTGAAGCCCTCATCGAGCCCCGCAATGCCGACCATGTCGAATTCTCCACCAAGCTCGTGGAGAGGCCTAAAGATGGGGCGCGGAAGGTGGATATCATCTTGGAAGAGCAGTGTCGTGGCCTGTTCTCTCAGGCGGCGACTTGCGTCTTCAGCCACCTCCTTCACATCGACTCCAGCTTCAACTTTGACAAGGTGATAGCCATCGTCCCCGAGGAACTCTGTGATGGACTGGCGAAAGCGGTAGAAGGCCATGTGGAAGCGTTGCTTGGGAAGTTTTCCTATGACAGTAGCGAGAGCTCTGACCCGGGCGGGGGGAGCGAGGGAGTCCTGGATTAGGGGGTGTCCGGATAACCGAACTATCACCGTTGGCCGGACTCCTGGACTATGAAGATACAAGATTGAAGACTTCGTCCCGTGTCCGGATGGGACTTTCCTTGGCGTGGAAGGCAAGCTTGGCGATACGGATATGTAGATCTCCTACCGTTGTAAACCGACTCTGTGTACCCCTAACCCTATCCGGTGTCTATATAAACTGGAGGGTTTTAGTCCCTAGAACGGACAACAATCATACCATAGGCTAGCTTCTAGGGTTTAGCCTCTCTGATCTCGTGGTAGATCCACTCTTGTACTACCCATATCATCAATATTAATCAAGCAGGAGTAGGGTTTTACCTCCATCGAGAGGGCCCGAACCTGGGTAAAAACATCGTGTCCCTTGTCTCCTGTTACCATCCGCCTAGACGCACAGTTCGGGACCCCCTTCCCGAGATCCGCCGGTTTTGACACCGACATTGGTGCTTTCATTGAGAGTTCCTCTGTGTCGTCATCTTTAGGCCCGATGGCTCCTTCGATCATCAACAACGACGTGGTCCAGGGTGAGACTTTTCTCCCCGAACAGATATTCGTATTTGTCGGCTTTGCACTACGGGCCAATTCACTTGGCCATCTGGAGCAAATCGAAAGCTACGCCCCTGGCCATCAGGTCAGGTTTGGGAGTTTGAACTACACGGCCGAAATCCGCGGAGACTGGATCTTCGACGGATTCGAGCCACAACCAAGCACGCCGCACTGTCTCGATGGGCACGATCTAGCTCTGCCACCGAACAGTGCCCTAGAGGCCGCACCAGCGTCCGCTCCGACCCTTAGCTCGATGGCGACTCCGCCGATCGAGGACGAGTGGTTGGACACCGCCTCGGGGGCTACGATCTCTACGGTGATTGAGCCGAACTCCATCCCTGTCCTTTGCGAAGACCATGACTCCAAGGCGCCGGACTCCTCTCCGGACTCCGAACCCTCCGCGCCCCAGCCAATCGAATCCAATTGAGCGCCGGTTATGGAGTTCACTGCCGCGGACATCTTTCAGCACTCGCCCTTTGTCGACATCCTGAATTCACTAAAGTCTCTCTCTTTATCAGGAGAGCCCTGGCCGGACTTCGATCAGGAAGGTTGGGATGCAGACGACAAAGAAATTCAACGCCCACCCACCGCCCAGTTTGTAGCCACTGTCGAAAGCTTAAACGACGTGCTCGATTTCGACTCCGAAGACATCGACAGTATGGATGACGATGTAGGAGACAACCATGAACCAGCACCTATAGGATACTGGGCAGCCACCTCACCCCATGATGTATACATGGTGGATACACCTAAAGGAAGTGACGACGAGGAACAATGAGACGCTACGAAGGATAAATCCCTCGAAAAGCAGTCAAAACGGCAACGTAAACGCCGCACCAAGTCCCGCCTCGACAAAGACGGCAGCCACAGACTCCAGCCATAGAGCAGGGCGAACCGGTGGACGACGAACATGCTATCGAGCAACCGTCCGAACAGGACAACTTGGATAAACAACCCGTCCGCGGCGAAGATAACAGTCCGGACGATCTCACGCCGGACAATTGTTGGAGCAGAAGAACCTCCACAAAAGGCTCGTCGCCACCGCGCGTAGCCTGAAAAAGCAGAAGCGGAAGCTCAAAACAGCAGAAGAGGCACGCAGAATCAGATGGAGCACAATACTCAACACCGCAGAGAAATACGGCGACAGTTGCCAAACAAACACTACAAGAAATATGTCAACTTGTGACCTTGACTATTGGTCACTGAAAGGTCATTGTTTTTCATTTGTGACCTTTTTGTGACCAAAAACAGAAGGTCAAAAGCTGAGAGTCGTTAACTGACTATAGTGACCTTCTCCGTGAGAAGGTCGTGGACGTTATGACCAAAATATTCCCTCTTGTGGCGTTTTGGTCACTAGCAACCTCCCGAGCCACGTAGGCATCCAGCGTGGCAAGGCGATGTGGCACAAGATTCAGCCCGGTCCAATTCGATTTTCTACATGGGCCTAGCCCAACAATTGACCTATTTGTGTTTTTATCATATTAATTTTGGCTAGGTAGATGGGCCAAGCCCAACAATTAAGCAACCTTCTCATTTTGGGGCCGTGGCCTTTTACGCTAGAAAGTTTTAGTTTTTTAATATAAAAAGGTCCACTAGTCAAATGGGTCCCAGATGTCGGGGTTCAGTGCGTGGGTCCCAGCTAGCAAGTTCATATTCTTCATAATTCAATTTAACGAGTAAATAAATAACCAGTATTTAAATTGGCACAAACAAAACACACACATAATACTCCAAATATTATCAGCCAGATTCAGTGCAGAGCTCCTATTGTACAAATAACATATACAAGCTCTACACATAATAAGCTCTACAAGCTCTACACGTGATACATTTACAAGCTCTATACATATACAAGCTCTACAAGCTCTACAAGCTCTACAAGCTGCCACAGTGTTAACCACAGTGCTCTTCAATCTTCTTCAACATGGAGCTCCTTCTCGGTAGCGAGCACAAACCTGGCACCCGTGATCATCACAGGAAGGCAATTTTAGATCATAAAAACGAATGTTCCAAGCATAGTTTAGAGAAAAGAACGAAGTAAATTTGCCCTCAACCATACAAACAAAGTTTAGAGAAAAGAAAAAGCACTTATTATGCAGGAAACATACGTACACATCTCAGGAAAAGCTCGGAAAGGGAGAGAGACCAGCAGCAGCAGCAGGGGGTTCAGACGTCAGAGAAGATCAGCAGCGAGGCTAGGAGAAGAAGAAGCAAGCGTGGGAATCTAGAGAGGAGTAGCAGCAAGTAGCAATAAAGAGGTTCCGATGGTGGTGGTGATGGTGAGAAGGAGCAGAGCGGCAAAACAAAGGGCATTTGATTAGGCGAAGGACAACCTGAAGAAGGGACGACCTATGCTCTCCTACAACTTTGACATCCGTGTTCATATGCTGAAGGAGCTTGACGAGGACACCGGGCACCAACAACGCCTTTGATGCAACTCCTTAAGCGCATTACTCTGCAATGTTCAAAGAGATTCAGCAGTTAGATAAATCACATGAGTGTCTAAAGAATCAGAACCAAGCTAAGTTAGTTATCAGTTCACTGCTAGCCAACCTGGTCGGCTAGCCCTGTTCAAAAGTGAAATCATTGAACCCGGTTACAGTAATGGCTGCAACTTTTCGTGAATGTATTTATAGGGAAACATGGGTCACAAGGAACTTAAAGCAGGAACCTCACAATAGCAAGACCGGATGCATTTCCTAATATAACCGTTGAACAACAATAACAAGTGGATCAGCTATTGTTCCCTCCTGTTGGAAACCATCAGCTGTTTTGCTCCAGAGTGTTATGTCTGAACTATCAACAAGATGACGACTCGAGGAAAACAGCATGATGATATTCTAGCGCACAAGTATATATACAAGTATATATATACAAGGATTCTAACACCACACAGCATTGACAGTAGGAAGCTAACTAGCATCTGATAATTTCTCGACAGATGATAATCTCATCTAGCATCTGAATCTAAACTCAAGCAGCATGCGTCGATTGTAGGAAGGGGTAAGCAATTAAAAGCTACAAATAGAACACAAGTTATATGTACCTAGATAACAAAAGTAAGAAAGAAATTGATGAAATGTACAATGGAAATTTACTATTGTTACAGAAGCAAACATTAAAATCCATGCTCGATTATAAACCAATTATTGCAACTGATGATGCTGCACCATTCATAGGCAATCAGAGATGAAGGAAACAAAGCAAAGAAATGATCATCACCTTAAGCTCCTCAAGGGTAAAGCCTCTGCAAGCCCTCGCCTTAATGTTGTACTTGCGGGTCTGGCATTGCACGATGGGGCGAAGAGGTCCAGAGGTAGGGCAGGGGAAGATCTTCACAGCCTTCTTACGGCGAGCTGTATACAAAAAAGAATGTAATGTAAGATGGCGATGAGTTAAGCAAGCACCGAATAACGAGAAACATGTTGTCGATTGGATTGGATGGTAACACAAACATCTACTACGTCTGCTGTAACAAACATGTACTTAACTCCTTACATACACCAGCGCAAGTGTTGTTCACATGTTACTACTTGATTCGACTTTATACATATAATAGACATGACAATAAACTTGCATAAAGAGACGTCTAGTCTAGCATCAGACTAACTTACTGGTATAAAGAGACATGGATATTCATGACAATACAATGGCTCAATGGCTCAATGCCTGAAGCTTTTTCGCTTATCATAGGAGATTTTACAAAAAAGAATACAAGGTGCCTCTGAACAGGAGCAGAGCGGGTCTAGAGCACTTATGTCAATGCCTCCCATACAATTTATTTAACTCATAGGTTTACATTAATTGAAATATTCTGGGACAGTTCAACAAACAAAAATGTGAAGCAAATAGCATTTTTCAGTTCAGCAACATGGTGTACATACAATATGAGCAGCACAGGACGATAAAAACAGTGAGCAACCTGCAACTCTATTTTGATGATGTGGGTGCATCCGCATAATAGAATTTATTTATCTGTGTGCATTGATCACTAGTCAATTCGTATCCATTGATGACCACAATGTTGCTACAGCAGGAAACATTCAGTCAATGTTGCTGCAGTGTCCCATAACAAGATTCTTATGTATGGACTGATTTTTTGTGCATATGTAACTAGAATCAAACTATATCCAATAATATATGACGACATGTCACAGCAGGAAATTTGAGCAGGGGTTGGAGAAGAAGGGCGGGCAGTCAGTGCCTTGTAAGAAGAGATGCTGCTGGGCAGAGGCCTAGTCATGGATTACCCGTGGAGGTTCATGGAAGAAACATGAAGGGGATGTGAGAACACTCGTGGGATTGCATTAGATTGAAACGAGACGAATGGGATAGTGGAGCGGAGTGGATGCTTACGGGAACTCGATCTCGATGGCGGCGGTGAGGGAGTGGGCGGCGTCGGAGACGAGCACCTCGTAGGAGCGCGGCTTGTAAACGGACACCCCGGCCCTGAGCTCCCCCACCTCCGCCTCCTTGGCCGCCTCCACAAGACCGACTGTGAGTCGGCGGTGGCACCGAGCCTTGGCGCTGGCGCCTGGCGAGGCGGGCGGGAAGGCGGGTGGGGAGGCGTGGTGCCGGCCTGGTCGGCGCCTCGAGCTACGGGTCGACCATGGGGGAGAGGAAGCCGATGAGGGGGTTGAGGAGGTAGATGCCGAGGCCGTAGGAGACGATGTAGAAGCCCTGCACGTAGTAGACCCGCGACGCGTAGACGGCGGGGCCCAGCAGCGTGCCTGCCCACCGCCCCTCCGTGTGCGGCTCCGGCGGCGGCGGCGCGCCTGGCCGTCATGGTCACCATGAGTTACAGACGAGGACGGCGCCGCCTTGGATTGGGCATCGTGCCTGCGTCGCACTGCGAGTGAGAGGGAGGAAGGGTGGGGTGGGGGATTGGTTGCGGATCGAGGAGAGGTCGACGGCGGGGTGGTGCGGCTGCCGTGGGCGAGGACGATGGCGGGGTGGGGGCGGCCGCCGTGGGCGAGATCGACGGCGGGCTGGGGGCGGCGGTTGTGGACAAGCACGGTGGATCCGGGCGGGGCTGGGGACGGGACCGGGGGAGGATGGGATCTACACGAGGCCGTGAGGAGGGAAGGAGGAGAGGGCGATGGAGGGAAGGCGCCGCCGCCGGCGACAGGAAGCTAGGGTTAGAGAGAGGTGGCGGCGTCGATCTAGATGGGATCGAGATCTGAGGGAGGGAGAGGGCGGTGGCTGTGGGTGCGAGAGGACGAGTGTGCGGGTAGTGCTAGGGCTAGTTAGGTGAGACGGTGGGGGGGGGGGTCAAGTCTGCCGTTAGATCCGGGACGATCGGACGGTTCAGATCGCCTACGGTAGGGTGATCCGGGGGAAATGTCCTGATTGGTTGGAGACTACGGCTGTAATTTAAAATATAGTCTCTAAGTGCTAAAAACAATGGGGTTTATGAAGCAACTACCAATAATATTTTGTAAATTGGAACCACTAAAATTTTCACTCAAGTTATACCACATTTCATGGATGATGATAACCAACTTGTATGCATTTCCAATTGTTCTAGCCTTTTTTTGCCATTTAAGTTTTGTAAGATTCCACCATGAGCTCTGACGGTTATTCCCATGGTTTTAATCGCGTTTCGAAATTGGCAAAAAGAATTAAAAAATCAAAAAATGGAAAGCCTTTGCATTGTGTGATCTAGTGTCTAGGAAAAAACAAACTTCTAATACGATAAATACCTTTAAAAAGTCTGCTCAAATGGCATAGTCTGCTCAAAAGGAGGTTTTTTTGTGAAGGACCTCCGAAATATTTGTTGCAAAATTGGACCAAATCATTTTTCTAAAATACTAGGCCATATTTAATGCACAATTGACCAAATGGTTGGGTGTAAAAAGTTTTGATCCACCTTCGGTGAAAAAGACAAATTCCCGCCGATTCAGCTGGAAGCGGGTCAAATTTGAGCTGCAGCTACCTCATAGTTTGCTCTTTATTTTTTTCAAAAATCATTTCTAGGTACATAAGTATCTATTTAATCAGAGAAACACCAAAAAAATTCCAAGATTCAACCACTAGCTAGGACCGTACAGGCCCGCGGTTTGGACCGCATTTTGAACCGGGCATAAAAAATTCAAAAAAATCAAAAATTGGGAAACCTTCGCATTGTGTCATTATATGTGGCCAAGTTCCCAGGAAAAATAACAAACTTGTAATACGGTAATTATTATAAAAAAGTGTTCTCAGAAATGAGCTATCATGCGCGAAGATTCATGGCTTTCAAGCCAAATGATCAATCTTATGGCCACATTCATGGCATAGTTTGTTCAAATGATCTAATATTGTGCACAAGGGTGCATCTTGGAATTCCAAACAATGTTGCCTAAGGGAGTTTTCATTTTCTTTGCACGGAAAATTCATTTTTCATTTTCCGAGTGCCCAAAAGGAGGTTTTTTTGTGAAGGAACTACCAAATAATTGTTGCAAAATTGGACCAAATCATTTTTGTAAAATACTAGGCCATATATAATGCACAATTGACACAATGGTTGGGTGAAAAAAGTTTTGATCTACCTCTGGTGAAAAAGACAAATTGTCGTCGATTCAGTTGGAAACGGGTCAAATTTGAACTGTAGCTGCCTCATAGTTTGCTCTTTATTTTTTCCAAAATCATTTCTAGGTACATAAGTATCTATTTAATCATAGAAACACCAAAAAATTCCAAGATTCAACCACTAGCTAGGAACGGTCAAGCCCGCCGTTTGACCGCATTTTGAAACGGGCATAAAAAATTCAAAAAAATCAAAAAATTGGGAAACCTTCGCATTGTGTCATTATATGTGGCCAAGTTCCCAGGAAAAATAACAAACTTGTAATACGACAATTATTTTAAAAAAGTGTCCTCAGAAATGAGCTATCATGCGTGAAGATTCATGGCTTTCAAGCCAAATGATCAATCTAATGGCCACATTCATGGCATAGTTTGTTCAAATGATCTCATATTGTGCACAAGGGTGCATCTTGGAATTCCAAAGGATGTTGCCTAAGGAAGTTTTCATTTTCTTTGCACGGAAAATTCATTTTTCATTTTCCGAGTGCCCAAAAGGAGGTTTTTTTGTGAAGGAACTACCAAATAATTGTTGCAAAATTGGACCAAATCATTTTTATAAAATACTAGGCCATATATAATGCACAATTGAAAAAATGGTTGGGTGAAAAAAGTTTTGATCTACCTCTGGTGAAAAACACAAATTGTCGTCGATTTAGTTGGAAACGGGTCAAATTTGAACCGTAGCTGCCTCATAGTTTGCTCTTTATTTTTTTTCCAAAAATCATTTCTAGGTACATAAGTATCTATTTAATCATAGAAACACCAAAAAAATTCCAAGATTCAACCACTAGCTAGGAGCAATTCAAGCCCGCCGTTTTGACCGCATTTTGAAACGGGCATAAAAATTAAAAAATCAAAAATTGGGAAACCTTCGCATTGTGTCATTATATGTGGCCAAGTTCCCGGGAAAAATAACAAACTTGTAATACGGTAATTATTTTAAAAAGTGTTCTCGAAATGAGCTATCATGCGTGAAGATTCATGGCTTTCAAGCCAAATGATCAATCTTATGGCCATATTCATGGCATAGTTTGTTCAAATGATCTCATATTGTGCACAAGGGTTCATCTTGGAATTCCAAACAATGTTGCCTAAGGAAGTTTTCATTTTCTTTGCACGGAAAATTCATTTTTGATTTTCCGAGTGCCCAAAAGGAGGTTTTTTTTGTGAAGGAACTACCAAATAATTCTTACAAAATTGGACCAAATCATTTTTATAAAATACTAGGCCATATATAATGCACAATTGACAAAATGGTTGGGTGAAAAATTTTTTGATCTACCTCTGGTGAAAAAGACAAATTGTCGTCGATTCAGGTGGAAACGAGTCAAATTTGAACTGTAGCTGCCTCATAGTTTGCTCTTTTATTTTTTCCAAAAATCATTTCTAGGTACATAAGTATCTATTTAATCATAGAAACACCAAAAAAATTCCAAGATTCAACCACTAGCTAGGAACGGTCAAGTCAGCCGTTTTGACCGCATTTTTAAACGGGCATAAAAAATTAAAGAAATCAAAAAATTGGGAAACCTTCGCATTGTGTCATTATATGTGGCCAAGTTCCCGGGACAAATAACAAACTTGTAATACGGGTAATTATTTTAAAAAAGTGTTCTTAGAAATGAGCTATCATGCGTGAAGATTCATGGCTTTCAAGCCAAATGATCATTCTTATGGCCACATTCATGGCATAGTTTGTTCAAATGATCTCATATTGTGCACAAGTGTTCATCTTGGAATTCCAAACAGTGTTTCCTAAGGAAGTTTTCATTTTCTTTGCACGGAAAATTCATTTTTCATTTTCCGAGTGCCCAAAAGGAGGTTTTTTTGTGAAGGAACTACCAAATAATTGTTGCGAAATTGGACCAAATCATTTTTATAAAATACTAGGCCATATATAATGCACAATTGACAAAATGGTTGGGTGAAAAAAGTTTTGATCTACCTCTGGTGAAAAAGACAAATTGTCGTCGATTCGATTGGAAAGCAGGTCAAATTTGAGCTGTAGCTGCCTCATAGTTTGCTCTTTATTTTTTCCAAAAATCATTTCTATGTACATAAGTATCTATTTAATCATAGAAACACCAAAAAAATTCCAAGATTCAACCACTAGCTAGGAACGGTCAAGCCCGCCGTTTTGACCGCATTTTGAAACGGGCATAAAAAATAAAAAAAAATAAAAAAATTGGGAAACCTTCGCATTGTGTCATTATATGTGGCCAAGTTCCCAGGACAAATAACAAACTTGTAATACGGTAATTATTTTAAAAAAATGTTCTCAGAAATGAGCTATCATGCGTGAAGATTCATGGCTTTCAAGCCAAATGATCAATCTTATGGCCACATTCATGGCATAGTTTGTTCAAATGATCTCATATTGTGCACAAGGGTGCATCTTGGAATTCCAAACAATGTTGCCTAAGGAAGTTTTCATTTTCTTTGCACGGAAAATTCATTTTCATTTTACGAGTGCCCAAAAGGAGGTTTTTTGTGAAGGAACTACCAAATAATTGTTGCAAAATTGGACCAAATCATTTTTATAAAATACTAGGCCATATATAATGCACAATTGACAAAATGGTTGGGTGAAAAAAGTTTTGATCTACCTCTAGTGAAAAAGACAAATTGTCGTCGATTCAGATGGAAACGGGTCAAATTTGAACTGTAGCTGCCTCATAGTTTGCTCTTTATTTTATCCAAAAATCATTTCTAGGTACATAAGTATCTATTTAATCATAGAAACACCAAAAAAATTCCAAGATTCAACCACTAGCTAGGAACGGTCAAGCCCGCCGTTTTGACCGCATTTTGAAACGGGCATAAAAAATTCAAAAAATTCAACAAATTGGGAAACCTTCGCATTGTGTCATTATATGTGGCCAAGTTCCCAGGACAAATAACAAATTTGTAATACGACAATTATTTTAAAAAAGTGTCCTCAGAAATGAGCTATCATGCGTGAAGATTCATGGCTTTCAAGCCAAATGATCAATCTTATGGCCATATTCATGGCATAGTTTGTTCAAATGATCTCATATTGTGCACAAGGGTTCATCTTGGAATTCCAAACAATGTTGCCTAAGGAAGTTTTCATTTTCTTTGCACGGAAAATTCATTTTTCATTTTCCGAGTGCCCAAAAGGAGGTTTTTTTGTGAAGGAACTACCAAATAATTGTTGCAAAATTGGACCAAATCATTTTTATAAAATACTAGGCCATATATAATGCACAATTGACAAAATGGTTGGGTGAAAATGTTTTGATCTACCTCTGGTGAAAAAGACAAATTGTAAATGGATTCTGTGGAAACGAGTCAAATTTGAACTGTAGCTGCCTCATAGTTTGCTCTTTATTTTTTTCCAAAAATCATTTCTAGGTACATAAGTATCTATTTAATCATAGAAACACCAAAAAAATTCCAAGATTCAACCACTAGCTAGGAACGGTCAAGTCATTGCTTTGACCGCATTTTAAACGGGCATAAAAATTAAAAAATCAAAAATTGGGAAACCTTCGCATTGTGTCATTATATGTGGCCAAGTTCCCAGGAAAAATAACAAACTTGTAATAAGGTAATTATTTTAAAAAAGTGTTCTCAGAAATGAGCTATCATGCGTGAAGATTCATGGCTTTCAAGCCAAATGATCAATCTTATGGCCATATTCATGGCATAGTTTGTTCAAATGATCTCATATTGTGCACAAGGGTTCATCTTGGAATTCCAAACAATGTTGCCTAAGGAAGTTTTCATTTTCTTTGCACGGAAAATTCATTTTCATTTTCCGAGTGCCCAAAAGGAGGTTTTTTGTGAAGGAACTACCAAATAATTGTTGCAAAATTGGACCAAATCATTTTTATAAAATACTAGGCCATATATAATGCACAATTGACAAAATGGTTGGGTGAAAAAAGTTTTGATCTACCTCTGGTGAAAAAGACAAATTGTCGTCGATTCAGGTGGAAACGAGTCAAATTTGAACTGTAGCTGCCTCATAGTTTGTTCTTTATTTTTTTCCAAAAATCATTTCTAGGTACATAAGTATCTATTTAATCATAGAAACACCAAAAAAATTCCAAGATTCAACCACTAGCTAGGAACGGTCAAGTCAGCCGTTTTGACCGCATTTTTAAACGGGCATAAAAAATTAAAAAAATCAAAAAATTGGGAAACCTTCGCATTGTGTCATTATATGTGGCCAAGTTCCCAGGACAAATAACAAACTTGTAATACGGTAATTATTTTAAAAAAGTGTTCTTAGAAATGAGCTATCATGCGTGAAGATTCATGGCTTTCAAGCCAAATGATCATTCTTATGGCCACATTCATGGCATAGTTTGTTCAAATGATCTCATATTGTGCACAAGGGTTCATCTTGGAATTCCAAACAATGTTTCCTAAGGAAGTTTTCATTTTCTTTGCACGGAAAATTCATTTTTCATTTTCCGAGTGCCCAAAAGGAGGTTTTTGTGAAGGAACTACCAAATAATTGTTATGTAAATTGGACCAAATCATTTTATAAAATACTAGGCCATATATAATGCACAATTGACAAAATGGTTGGGTGAAAAAGTTTTGATCTACCTCTGGTGAAAAAGACAAATTGTCGTCGATTCGGTTGGAAGCAGGTCAAATTTAAAGCGTAGCTGCCTCATAGTTTGCACTTTATTTTATCCAAAAATCAGTACTAGGTACATAAGTATCTATTTAATCATAGAAACACCAAAAAAATTCCAAGATTCAACCACTAGCTAGGAACGGTCAAGCCCGCCGTTTTGACCGCATTTTGAAACGGGCATAAAAAATAAAAAAAAATCAAAAAATTGGGAAACTTTGCATTGTGTCATTATATGTGGCCAAGTTCCCAGGACAAATAACAAACTTGTAATACGGTAATTATTTTAAAAAAATGTTCTCAGAAATGAGCTATCATGCGTGAAGATTCATGGCTTTCAAGCCAAATGATCAATCTTATGGCCACATTCATGGCATAGTTTGTTCAAATGATCTCATATTGTGCACAAGGGTGCATCTTGGAATTCCAAACAATGTTGCCTAAGGAAGTTTTCATTTTCTTTGCATAAAATTCATTTTTCATTTTCCGAGTGCCCAAAAGGAGGTTTTTTGTGAAGGAACTACCAAATAATTGTTGCAAAATTGGACCAAATCATTTTTATAAAATACTAGGCCATATATAATGCACAATTGACAAAATGGTTGGGTGAAAAAGTTTTGATCTACCTCTAGTGAAAAAGACAAATTGTAAATGGAATTCGGATGGAAGCAGGTCAAATTTGAACTGTAGCTGCCTCATAGTTTGCTCTTTATTTTATCCAAAATCATTTCTAGGTACATAAGTATCTATTTAATCATAGAAACACCAAAAAATTCCAAGATTCAACCACTAGCTAGGAACGGTCAAGCCCGTTTTGACCGCATTTTGAAACAGCATAAAAATTCAAAAATCAAAAATTGGGAAACCTTCGCATTGTGTCATTATATGTGGCCAAGTTCCCGGGACAAATAACAAATTTGTAATGTCGACAATTATTTTAAAAAGTGTCCTCGTAAATGAGCTATCATGCGTGAAGATTCATGGCTTTCAAGCCAAATGATCAATCTTATGGCCATATTCATGGCATAGTTTGTTCAAATGATCTCATATTGTGCACAAGGGTTCATCTTGGAATTCCAAACAATGTTGCCTAAGGAAGTTTTCATTTTCTTTGCACGGAAAATTCATTTTTCATTTTCCGAGTGCCCAAAAGGAGGTTTTTTGTGAAGGAACTACCAAATAATTGTTGCAAAATTGGACCAAATCATTTTTATAAAATACTAGGCCATATATAATGCACAATTGACAAAATGGTTGGGTGAAAAAAGTTTTGATCTACCTCTGGTGAAAAAGACAAATTGTCGTCGATTCAGGTGGAAACGAGTCAAATTTGAACTGTAGCTGCCTCATAGTTTGCTCTTTATTTTTTTCCAAAAATCATTTCTAGGTACATAAGTATCTATTTAATCATAGAAACACCAAAAAAATTCCAAGATTCAACCACTAGCTAGGAGCAGTCAAGTCGGTAGTTTTGACCGCATTTTTAAACGGGCATAAAAAATTAAAGAAATCAAAAAATTGGGAAACCTTCGCATTGTGTCATTATATGTGGCCAAGTTCCCAGGAAAAATAACAAACTTGTAATAAGGTAATTATTTTAAAAAAGTGTTCTCAGAAATGAGCTATCATGCGTGAAGATTCATGGCTTTCAAGCCAAATGATCAATCTTATGGCCATATTCATGGCATAGTTTGTTCAAATGATCTCATATTGTGCACAAGGGTTCATCTTGGAATTCCAAACAATGTTGCCTAAGGAAGTTTTCATTTTCTTTGCACGGAAAATTCATTTTCATTTTCCGAAAGTGCCCAAAAGGAGGTTTTTTGTGAAGGAACTACCAAATAATTGTTGCAAAATTGGACCAAATCATTTTTATAAAATACTAGGCCATATATAATGCACAATTGACAAAATGGTTGGGTGAAAAAGTTTTGATCTACCTCTGGTGAAAAAAGACAAATTGTAAATGGATTCAGCTGGAAACGAGTCAAATTTGAACTGTAGCTGCATCATAGTTTGCTCTTTATTTTTTCCAAAAATCATTTCTAGGTACATAAGTATATATTTAATCATAGAAACACCAAAAAATTCCAAGATTCAACCACTAGCTAGGAGCAGTCAAGTCGGTAGTTTTGACCGCATTTTTAAACGGGCATAAAAAATTAAAAAAATCAAAAAATTGGGAAACCTTCGCATTGTGTCATTATATGTGGCCAAGTTCCCAGGAAAAATAACAAACTTGTAATAAGGTAATTATTTTAAAAAAAGTGTTCTCAGAAATGAGCTATCATGCGTGAAGATTCATGGCTTTCAAGCCAAATGATCAATCTTATGGCCATATTCATGGCATAGTTTGTTCAAATGATCTCATATTGTGCACAAGGGTTCATCTTGGAATTCCAAACAATGTTGCCTAAGGAAGTTTTCATTTTCTTTGCACGGAAAATTCATTTTCATTTTCCGAGTGCCCAAAAGGAGGTTTTTTGTGAAGGAACTACCAAATAATTGTTGCAAAATTGGACCAAATCATTTTTATAAAATACTAGGCCATATATAATGCACAATTGACAAAATGGTTGGGTGAAAAAGTTTTGATCTACCTCTGGTGAAAAAGACAAATTGTAAATCGAATTCTGTGGAAAGCGAGTCAAATTTGAACTGTAGCTGCCTCATAGTTTGCTCTTTATTTTTTTCCAAAAATCATTTCTAGGTACATAAGTATGTATTTAATCATAGAAACACCAATAAAATTCCAAGATTCAACCACTAGCTAGGAACGGTCAAGCCCGCCGTTTTGACCGCATTTTGAAACGGGCATAAAAAATAAAAATAAAATCAAAAAATTGGGAAACCTTCGCATTGTGTCATTATATGTGGCCAAGTTCCCAGGACAAATAACAAACTTGTAATGTCTGTAATTATTTTAAAAAGTGTTCTCGAAATGAGCTATCATGCGTGAAGATTCATGGCTTTCAAGCCAAATGATCAATCTTATGGCCACATTCATGGCATAGTTTGTTCAAATGATCTCATATTGTGCACAAGGGTGCATCTTGGAATTCCAAACAATGTTGCCTAAGGAAGTTTTCATTTTCTTTGCACGGAAAATTCATTTTCATTTTCCGAAAGTGCCCAACAGGAGGTTTTTTGTGAAGGAACTACCAAATAATTGTTGCAAAATTGGACCAAATCATTTTTATAAAATACTAGGCCATATATAATGCACAATTGACAAAATGGTTGGGTGAAAAAAGTTTTGATCTACCTCTAGTGAAAAAGACAAATTGTCGTCGATTTAGTTGGAAACGGGTCAAATTTGAACTGTAGCTGCCTCATAGTTTGCTCTTTATTTTATCCAAAAATCATTTCCAGGTACATAAGTATCTATTTAATCATAGAAACACCAAAAAAATTCCAAGATTCAACCACTAGCTAGGAACGGTCAAGCCCGTTTTGACCGCATTTTGAAACGGGCATAAAAAATTCAAAAAATCAAAAATTGGGAAACCTTCGCATTGTGTCATTATATGTGGCCAAGTTCCCAGGAAAAATAACAAATTTGTAATAATGACAATTATTTTAAAAAGTGTCCTCAGAAATGAGCTATCATGCGTGAAGATTCATGGCTTTCAAGCCAAATGATCAATCTTATGGCCACATTCATGGCATAGTTTGTTCAAATGATCTCATATTGTGCACAAGGGTGCATCTTGTAATTCCAAACAATGTTGCATAAGGAAGTTTTCATTTTCTTTGCACGGAAAATTCATTTGTCATTTTCCGAGTGCCCAAAAGGAGGTTTTTTTGTGAAGGAACTACCAAATAATTGTTGCAAAATTGGACCAAATCATTTTTATAAAATACTAGGCCATATATAATGCACAATTGACAAAATGGTTGGGTGAAAAAAGTTTTGATCTACCTCTGGTGAAAAACACAAATTGTCGTCGATTCAGTTGGAAGCGGGTCAAATTTGAACTGTAGCTGCCTCATAGTTTGCTCTTTATTTTTTCCAAAAATCATTTCTAGGTACATAAGTATCTATTTAATCATAGAAACACCAAAAAAATTCCAAGATTCAACCACTAGCTAGGAACGGTCAAGCCCGCCGTTTTGACCGCATTTTGAAACGGGCCTAAAAAAGTCAAAAAAAATCAAAAAATTGGGAAACCTTCGCATTGTGTCATTATATGTGGCCAAGTTCCTAGGAAAAATAACAAACTTTTAATACAGTAATTATTTTTAAAAAGTTTTCTCAGAAATGAGGTATCATGCGTGAAGATTCATGGCTTTCAAGCCAAATGATCAATCTTATGGCCACATTCATGGCATAGTTTGTTCAAATGATCTCATATTGTGCACAAGGGTGCATCTTGGAATTCCAAACAATGTTGCCTAAGGAAGTTTTCATTTTTTTTACACGGAAAATTCATTTTTCATTTTTCGAGTGCCCAAAAGGAGGTTTTTTTGTGCAGGAACTACCAAATAATTGTTGCAAAAATGGACCAAATCAATTTTATAAAATACTAGACCATATATAATGCACAATTGAAAAAATGGTTGGGTGTCAAAATTTTTGATCCACCTCTGGTGAAAAAGACAAATTGTCGCCGATTCAGGTGGAAGCGGGTCAAATTTGAACTGCAGCTGCCTCATAGTTTGCTCTTTATTTTTTCGAAAAATCATTTCTAGGTAAATAAGTATCTATTTAATCAGAAATACATGGTTTGATTGCGAGACATCGAGGTTTGGACGGTGGCCGAGGGCCCCAACTCTAGAGCTGCCAGAAGCTCGCATGCTCCGCCGCATGGTCATCAGCGTGACCGTGGCGTTGCCATGTGTTCTGGGCGGCCTAGGCATGTCTAGTGGGTTGGGCACTCCCCAGGTAGGTACTAGGAAGAAAATCACAACATAAGATGCTCACGAGGAGACCGATCGATGCTCAAACATGAATTAGCAACCAAGTGTTTGATTTGCGGTACGGGAAATGCACATGGCTAATGGGCGTGAGTTTTGGCTGATGATGATCAGTTACTAAGAAGACCGTCTACACAAATTTTCACCTCAAAAGGAGGAGCCTAGGTGGTACTTGCTTTACAAACTACCACACTTTGGACATAAATCTGAATGTTGAAGCTGGGCTCAAAATAATGAATGGATTGAGCTGGCATTTGGTGGAGGATGGTTATTTGAGCATAGGAAAGCAATGTAGAAAATGGATACCATTTGGACATGCCAAAGTGGTACTTCCTTCACAAAGTGCTGCTCTGATCAGAATAGGAAAATGAATATTTTTGAATTATTTTTGAACTAGGCAAGGAAGGTTTTTACATATTTGACAAAGATATGACCCAAAGAATTTATGAGATTTTTTTGGGAATTTTGGGAATAACAGAAATATAGGTTACTTCACAACCTAGGGCAAAAGCCGCCACATGGACATGACACATAGGCAAAACTGATGAGATGGCACCTAGTAATCACAACCCACCACAGTCTACAAGGCTATGACCATCTATATTGGTCATTAAAAACTAGAAATAAGGCAGCAGACAAGCACTGTTTGCTTTGTGACCTTTTCGTGTAAGGAAATTACGACCTTTCTGACCAAAATGGTGGCAATGGTTTAGGGTTTGGAGCCCCTCGAACAGCTTTTGACCAATTGGTCTGAAATGGTCATAGATCTATGACCAATTCTTCTAGGGTCACTGACAAAAGGTCACTAGTTGACATATTTCTTGTAGTGAAAGAGCTACCCGAAGCGCAAATTACTGCCCGAATTCGATGAGGAGGCGGTAGAGCCCCCGCAATTAAAGAACAAAGAGGCCGCCCGGTCGGATAGATGACCACATGGAAAACATGGAGCGGAAAGCGGCGCCGCACACAAGCCGGCACGCGATCCGCATAAGGATTCACATCAAAAGGATGGCCCAGTTAGGTCCATCTATGGGCCGAGAAAGCAAGCTCTTCCAAGCAATGCAACACGCCAAACATCCAAACATCACGGCGCACCCAAATATAGGGGCGCCGCACACCCCCTGTTTCACCGATGAGGTCTTTGTATCACGAATTCAGCTGAGATTCAAACCCATAAACATAGAGGCATATGACGGAACAACGGACCCTAGAGTCTGGATTGAGGATTATATCCTCCACATACACATGGCCAGAGGAGATGATCTCCATAGAGGGGTAAGTATTTTATGGCATGGAGATCATCTCCTCTGGCCATAAAATACTTACCCCTCAAGCTCAAAGGGCCAGCCCGGCATTGGCTCAAAAGCCTCCCTGAAAATACCATTGGAAGTTGGGAAGAGCTCGAGGATGCTTTTCGGCAAATTTTCAAGGGACTTATGTCCATCCTCCGGATGCAGACGATTTAAGTCACATAACTCAACAACCCGGAGAGTCAGCCCGCAAATTCTGGAATAGGTTCCTCATCAAAAAGAACCAAATAGTCGACTATCCGGACGCCGAAGCCTTAGCAGCTTTCAAACACAATGTCCGAGACTAATGGCTGCTTGAACACCTCGGCCAGAGAAGCCGAGAACAATGGCTGCATTAACAAGCCTCATGACCCGCTTTTAGCGGGAGAGGATAGTTGGCTGGCAAGATGCAGTACCAGCGACCCAAGTACATCCGAAGTCAGGGATGGGAATGGCAAACCACGACGCAGCAAGGACCAGCGCCGGACAAGGGGAAACGGCCCGAAGAGCACGGCAGTCAACGCCGGATTCAGAAGCTCCTGGAAGAATCATAAAAACCTGCCCCTCAAGGACAACAGCGACGAGCTATCCAACCTAAAAAAATCCTGGACAAAATATGCCAAATCCACAGTACTCCCGGGAAGCCTGCAAACCATACCCACAGAGATTGTTAGGTCTTCAAGCAGTCCGGCAAACTCAATGCCGAACACAGGGGGCTCGACACACCAAGCGAGAACGATGACGAACCCCACAAGCAGAGCACCGGAAAACAAAAGAATTTCCCACCAAAAGTCAAAACAGTGAACTCACTTCAAGTGACAAAAGGAAAAAGCAGGCGGCGCTCATAGAAACACGCTACCGCACGGTCTATCCCAGCAGAGTCCCAATGATGGTTGTCAAAACCAATCACCTTCGATCATCGGGACTATTCGAAGTATCCGGACGCAGGATGGACTGCCTTGATATTGGATCCTATAATCGACGGACTCCAATTTACACAAGTCCTAATGTACGGAGGTAGCGATCTAAACCTGCTATATCGAGGACACAATCCATAAAATGGGGATAAACCCAACCAAAATTCGCCATAGCAACACCTCCTTCAAAGGGGTAATGCCAGCCTATATACCCGTTATGCGGGCTCCCTACTACTAGAAGTTGTGTTCGGTCATCCAAGCAACTTCCGCCCTTGAAAAGTTAACCTTCCACATCGCCCCATTCTAAAGTAGCTATCAAGCACTACTGGGGCGTGAAGCTTTACGCCCGCTTTAACGCAATACCGCATTATGCATCTCTTACACTTAAAATGCCGGTCCATGCGGCATCATCTCATTAAAAGGAGTATCAAGTGTTACTCGAGCACGGAAGAACGTGAGACTGCCTTGACAGCCCCACACTAATCCGGCTCCGCTTAATCAAAGCACTGAAAAGGTCATTCGAACCCGGACATGGCTAGACGAGTCCGCGTAAACATATATCGCGCCTTCTAGCGGCATACCCTCGTACAAGGGCTGCGCATGTACAACAACAGAAAATAAAGCTCAATTTTATTCACGTTTCGAACCGTACTCTGTTTATTTAATATGAAGTACATTTTTCACATGATCTTTTTTCTTTTCAACTAAGAGCTTCTCTTTTACAGATGAACATCGTACTACACCCGTCGAGGATACGGCACAATGGAGACACGGTAGCGGATGTGCGGTAGGGACCCGTTGCAAGGATTCTTTTCAGATTAAGACCCTGCATAAACCTTTTTTACTGTCTCTTGTTGATACACATCCCCTAGTTTCTTGCTATAACCGAGGAGGAGGCTGGCGTTTTGGCATCGGCCGCACCACAATTTTTGCGCATACCTGGACACCAGGGGCTTAGGGCATTATTCTGCCCGTTTTCATAAAGAACGAATACCTTAGGGATTGTTCGGCGTCTCGAGTTAGGCCTTATATGCATCAGCTCCAAATCATGTCTTTGGTCAAATGTTGGGTTTGCCCGGCTCCCATGTTTTGGTACCTTACGTTGCGTTATATCGGCTAAGGTAGCGCTGGGAGAACCACTGCGATTGTGCCCCGGTTGAGCTGGGTTGAGCACCTCAGTGGAAAAAGCTAAAACTGACTGTCATGATATAGCGTGAGACTGGTCAACCACTCGATGACCCACCGGAATGTTTAGAATTCCCCCGCATTAACGAAGGATCATTTCCCGGTCAGGCACATACGCGCCCCGAATGCGGGAGAGCGCGGTGCCCCTAGGGGCTATATAGTAGGCCCACCATCGAACTCCTATGGCTAAGTGAAAGTGATAAAGCATTATAGTCCGGTTGCCTAGTTTGCTACGCTATCACCTCCTTTACAGGACCAAGAAGTTGGATTAAGTGTGAAAATACGCCTTTTTGCAAACACCACCGCACTATGTGCGTGGGGGCTGAAGCCGAAGAATGCCATGTTTCAGGTTATATACACATATACATCAACGGCGGACATGAGGTGTTTTAATACTTGAACGCACAAGTATAAAAAGCTCTTATATTATATTGAAACATTGTTTTCACAAATCATACATGTCATTTAAACATAATATCCTTCGAAACCTTTGCGTCTCTATTAAGCAGCGCCTGCGGAACTTCCTCAAAATAGTACTCGGCAGGTACTCGACTTCTGTCCGAATCTTGGGATGCAACGTCGGTGGCCTTCATCTCTGCCCAGTATGTCTTGACACGGGCAAGAGCCATCTGCGCACCCTCTATGCACGCTCACCGCTTCATTGCATCGATATGCGGCACCGCACCAAGGAACTGTTGCACCAAACCAAAATAACTCTTCGGCTCGGGCCTTTTCGGCCACAAATGAGTCACGACAGCCTTCATGGCAAGTCCGGACAACCTATTCAGCTCAGCCCATTCGGCCAAACGATCGGTTAATGAAAGTGGACGCTCCGGACTATGGAACTGCGACCAAAAAGGCTCTTCCATTCCGTGATCCTTTTGACCTCGGAAGTGTTCGGCGTCTGCGGCACTTTCGCCGCCAAATCCAGATAAGCATCCTCCGCACCCACAGCCTATCCAATTGAGCGTACCTAGGATCCGTGAATTTCCTCCATAGCGAAAGGGCTTTCCACCGCAATATCTCCGGCCTGACGTAGCTCCTCCTTCATAGCTCTCATTGAAGAGCGAGTATCCTTGGTCTCGGTGGCGGCCTTTTTCAGGTCCTCTTGTTTCGCTCGATCTTCTTTTTCAAGAAGCTCCCAACGGTCAGTAGCATTCTTCAATTTTACGGCCACCTCAGCCATTTCTTTCTTGCTTCGGCAGTGAGCAGCCTGTTCGGCTTTTAGCTCTGCGGCCTCCTTTAAAGCAGCCGCATCACATTTTCTGGCTTGCTCCTTCGCTCGGGCGAAGCTCACCAAGGCTCTCCATAGCAGCGGCACCATCTGCATTAAGCATACATGTTGTAAGGCATGGGCGTCAAGCTCCCTTACCAGGTGTCCGCAGAGAATTCGCATACCTTGTGACTCGTCAAGCCGCTTATTAACAAGCGTGATGTCCGCATCCGCCACGTCAAGTTGTCGCTTCAGTTCGGCAAATTCATCAGCCCGGCTAGCCACCGGACGCTTCGCCACCTACATAGGAAGAGCGCATATTATACCTGGGGTTATGATCCTCGGCGCGCCGTCATTTTTGACACAACATCAAGTCTCGGGGGCTACTATATATACAGGGCGCATTTTATATGCAAAACTGTCAGAAGGTACATCTTTTTGTGTACCTCAAAACCCGTCAGTAAACTTACGATGGCTTCATGCAATCCGCTCTCAGCGGATGAAATCCTTTCAATCACCGTACTCATTAACGTACGATGATCTTCCGAGATAGACACTCGCCCGAGCAGATCCTTCAACTCCTCCGACCGTACACCCATTGGTGCCGGACTTGTCAGGTGGCCTTTTTCGAGGGCTGGACACGGAGGGCTTTGAGGGGACATACGGCTACCTTCTGGCCCCGCCGGATTCGGAGAAGCCCTACGCGACGACACCTCAGGGTCGTCCATCTCGCATAACGATACGGCAGGCAGAGGCGTTTCGCTCTCCATCATCTCCGGATCAAGATCCCCTGAAGACGAGCTCTGCTGTGAAGGGCTGAGATCCGAACTACAAGGTAAACTTTCGGTTACCTTCAGAAATAAAACAGGGATGTCTCTCTTTTAAAAAAAACGCCCCCTTTACTTACGGCTCGCTGGAGGGCTGATCTCCTTGGGGAAATAGTGCGGCCGGGGCATCTCCCACCGCAGGACCCTCTGGTGAAGATTTCTTCCCGCTTGAGGCTTTGGTCTCCGGATCTTGAGCGGTCCTCTTCTCCCCTTGGAGGGAGGGATTCTCGATCCCCCTTTCTTGATAGCCTCCTTCAAGGAGGTAGTAGTTCCCTTGTTCCCCCCTTCGCCTTCTTCAAAAGGCACAACCTCTAGCATCCTGGTTAATACAGGATCCGGCGTGGTCTCAGGGAGGGGGCCCGGACACCTGATCAATTTTGATTTTGCTATGCACTCCTGTTTAAAGGATAGCTCTTTTAAGGGCAAGTGTATGATAAATATGCGAATAGCATGTCCGGGTACGGGACTACATACTTGAGTATCCGGGCGATTGCAGCTCAGACCTACGTCCTCGGTTAAGTCCACACACATTGCTTGTGATCCGAAGAACAGTTGGTACATCTCCACGGGCGTTACGCCCATAAAATGTTGGAGAGCTCGTGGTCCCTCCGGATTAAACTCCCACAGGCGGATGGGGCGACGTTTGCAGGGCAAGGTACGACGAATCAGCATGAACTGCGCTACTACGACCAGATTGATCTCTCTCTCTCGGAGGTCTCGAATACGGCCCTGCAACAGAGGTACATCCTTGGACGGTCCCCAGTCGAGCCCTTTATTGACCCATGACGCCCGCCGCAGTGGAGGACCCGAGCGGAAGGCAGTTGGCGCCGCCCATTTGGTGCCCCTAGGAGCGGTGATATAAACCACTCCTGTTGCCATAAATTGAGCTCCTCTTGAAAAGAGCCCTCGGGCCATGGAGCGCCCGCATTCTTGCTTATAACAGCCCCTCTGCACTCTGCCTGTTGCCCCTTGATCATCTTCGGCTCCACTTTGAAGGTCTTGAGCCACAATCCGAAGTGAGGGGTAATGCGGAGGATGGACTCCGGTTCCAAGTCATGGAATTCCAGCCCATAATAAAACATGAGCCCCCTCACAAAGGGGTCCGTCGGGAAGCCTAAACCCCGAAGGAAGTGAGACACGAATACAACACTCTCACCAGGCTCGGGAGTGGGAACAACCTGCGCTTGAGCAGCCAGCCTATGCGAAATTTCGCCGGTTAGATATCTGGCGTCTCTCAGCTTTAGCACATCTTCTTCCGTGACGGAGGAAGATATCCACCGGCCGTGCAGGTCGGAGCCGGACATCGTTGAAGGTCCGAAGCGCCTAACTCTGGAGCTTTGGGTGTTGGAACTCGAGGCGAGGGGCGGATTCGATTGAGATTGAAAGAAAGGAGCGGGCCTTGGTCTCGTTATAAAGAGGTTGAATACCAAGAGCCCACCCCGTGATCGTTCGGGACTCGCCTTCGATGGAGGAGGCGTGCCAACGGGCACGACTGGGTCACCCACGTCCGTATTGCTGAGAATCCCGGAATAAGGGGGCACGATCTCCGCTTTGATAAGACGTGCCAAGGAAATCGCCTCGCTAAATGCGCTGATCTGGAACAGTAAAAACGATTAGTATAAAGGCCTGGCCGTGGTATGATGTCACGCCGCGGAGTACGTCAGCAGATCTATGCAAAGGTTATTCTCTGTATGGTGGTATGTGGAACTTGTTTTGCAGAGCCGGACACTATCCTTGTGTTCAAAATCTTCTATGAAGTATTCTGAGGAGGAACCCACCTTGCAATGCCGAAGACAATGTGCGCGCCGGACTCGTCGTCATTGAAGCCTGGTTCAGGGGCTCTTGAGGGAGTCCTGGATTAGGGGTGTCCGGATAGCCGAACTATCACCGTTGGCGGACTCTGGACTATGAAGATACAAGATTGAAGACTTAGTCCCATGTCCGGATGGGACTTTCCTTGGCGTGGAAGGCAAGCTTGGCGATCTGAGATATGTAGATCTCCTACCGTTGTAAACCGACTCTGTGTAACCCTAACCCTATCCGGTGTCTATATAAACCGGAGGGTTTTAGTCCCTAGGACGGACAACAATCATACCATAGGCTAGCTTCTAGGGTTTAGCCTCTCTAATCTCGTGGTAGATCCACTCTTGTACTACCTATATCATCAATATTAATCAAGCAGGAGTAGGGTTTTACCTCCATCGAGAGGGCCCGAACCTAGGTAAAAACATCGTGTCCCTTGTCTCCTGTTACCATCCGCCTAGACGCATAGTTCGGGACCCCCTACCAGAGATCCGCCGGTTTTGACACCGACAGGGAGTGAAGGGGACGGTGTCGACAACGACAACAGTGATTCCTCTTAGAGCTTCTCCTTTCATTATCCTGTAACATATCGACGCGACCTCGTGTAGGTGTGAGGACAATACCTTTGTGTTCTAAGCACTTTATGCCTTGCTGTAATGATCGCTCGTGCCCTTATGAAGCTTTCTCATGTTGTAATGACGCGGCCGTTCAAGCCTACCGGAACCCTACACCAGCCCCAGAGCCAGAACCACAATTTGAGCCTCCACGACAGTCTTATTACTCCTGGGATCCGGAGGTGGCTGCCAGCCAGTGGCAGTCAGAGTCCTCTTCATCGCAGTACGACCCCAACTACAACTATGGATATCCGCCAGGCCATCCCTGGCAATGAACCAACTTAGGCCAAAAGCCTAAGCTTGGGGAGTACGTATTTCCCACCGACATTACATTTATGTTCACACACACTCATTGCTAGATGTCGGTGCTCATACTTTTTCCCTGTAATATCCATGCTAGTTTATTTTCCTTTTTCTTGCCTTCTTCTTGTGTGTTTGTTAAACCTTAAGAAAAACAAAAAAAAATAGTGTAGCTTTTAGCTGGTTTACCTTTCTTGCTATAATAGTAATAATTGAAAGAAAACCCAAAAAGATTTATCGTTCTTCTTTTGCTTGTTGGGAGCTTTCCCATGCAAATAGTTTTTATTTTCTTTTCTTTGGGGGTCGATAGGAGAAGACCATAATTAAATTGTTGAAGTGGCTCTTATATGCATTATTGTTGATTTAACCAAGAGCCCATATTGCCTTGTCTTCTCCTGTTTATTGAATGCTCCCAGATTCCGGCTTAGTCCAATGCACGTGCACTCTTATTATTATTCACATCGTTCGGTCGTGCAAGTGAAAGGCAATTATGACGATATATGATGGACTGACTAAGATGAGATAAGATGGTATGAACTCGACATCTCTTGTTTTTGTAAATATGATGAGTTCATCGTTCCTGATTCAGCTAATTATGAATAAACATGCTTGCAATGACAATTAGAGATCATAGTTGCTCGTGCCATGCTTGATTAGCTATGAGTTATAATGGTTTACCTTGCGTGCCAACATGCCATTAAAATGGTTGTGATGTGGTATAGTGGGGTGGTATCTTTCTTTGAATTATTTAAGTTACTCGACTTGGCACATGTTCACACTGTAGTTGAAACAAATCAACATAGCCTTCACGATATTTATGTTCATGGTGAATTATATCCTACTCATGCTTGCATCCAATGTTTATTAATTTTAGTGCGCGTTCATGACTGTTGTCGCTCTCTAGTTGGTCGCTTCCCAGTCTTTTGCTAGATTTCACTTGTACTAATCGGGAATACTGCTTGTGCATCCAATCCCTTAAACCCCAAAGTTATTCCATATGAGTCCACTATACCTTCCTATATATGGTATCTACCTGCCGTTCCAAGTAAATTTGTATGTGCCAAACTCTAAACCTTCAAATAAACATTCTTTTTTGTATGCTCGAATAGCTCATATATCAACTAGGGCTGCCCTTATCTTCCATGTTAGGCGGGTTATTCTCAAGAGGAGTGGACTCCGCTCCTCATTCACGAGAAAATGGCTGGTCATCGGATGCCCAGTCCCATGCTTTATGCAAACTAAATCAAAATAACTGCAAATAAAACTCCCCCTGGGACTGTTGCTAGTTGGAGACACTCGCTGTTTCGAGCAAGTCATGGATTGATACTTGTTGGTGGAGGGGGAATATAAACTTTACCATTCTGTTTGGGAACCGCCTATAATGTGTGTAGCATGGAAGATATCGCCATCTCTTAGTTGTTATGTTGACAATGAAAGTATGCCGCTCAAAATATTATTTATCTCTATTTCAAAACCGAGCTCTGGCACCTCTAAAAATCACTGCTTCCCTCTGTGAAGGGCCTATCTATTTACTTTTATGTTGAGTCATCACCCTCCTATTAAAAGCACTAGCTGGAGATCCCAGATGTCATTTGCATCCATTACTATTAATTTATATTGGGTATGACTATGATTGGATCTCTTTTACCATGAATTACAATGCCTAGTCAGTCCTTGATCTTTAAAGGTGCTCTCCATTTATGTTTTGCGGTCTCAGAAAGGGCTAGCGAGATACCATCTTGTTATATTATATCATGATTGTTTGAGAAAAGTGTTGTCATCCGAGATTTATTATTATGACTCGCTAGTTGATTATGCTATTGATATGAGTAAACATGAGACTTGAGAGTTATTGCAAATGTGGTTAGTCATGATCTTTCCTGAAAACTTGAATGCTGGCTTTACATATTTACAACAACAAGAGCAAACAGAGTTTGTAAAAGTTTTTCTTTATCACTTTCAGTTTATCAACTGAATTGCTTGAGGACAAGCAATGGTTTAAGCTTGGGGGAGTTGATACGTCTCCGTCGTATCTACTTTTCCAAACACTTTTGCCCTTGTTTTGGACTCTAACTTGCATGATTTGAATGGAACTAACCCGGACTGACGTTGTTTACAGCAGAATTGCCATGGTGTTATTTATGTGCAGAAACAAAAGTTCTCGGAATGACCTGAAACTCCACGCAACGTCTTTTCAAAAATAATAAAAAATCCTCACCAAAGATGAAGACCAGGGCCCACACCTGTCCACGAGGGTGGGGCGCCCTCCCCTAGGCGCGCCCCTACCTCGTGGGTGCCACTGAGCTCCTCCGACGCCAACTCCAACTCTATATATTTGCTTTCGGAGAGAAAAAATCGAGGATAAGAAATCATCGCGTTTTACGATACGGAGCCGCCGCCAAGCCATAAAACCTCTCGGGAGGGCTGATCTGGAGTCCGTTCGGGTCTCCGGAGAGGGGGATTCATCGCCGTCGTCATCATCAACCATCCTCCATCACCAAATTCATGATGCTCACCGTTGTGCGTGAGTAATTCCATCATAGGCTTGCTGGACGGTGATGGGTTGGATGAGATCTATCATGTAATCGAGTTAGTTTTGTTAGGGTTTGATCCCTAGTATCAACTATGTTCTGAGATTTATGTTGCTATGACTTTGCTATGCTTAATGCTTGTCACTAGGGCCCGAGTGCCATGATTTCAGATCTGAACCTATTATCTTTTCATGAATATATGTGAGTTCTTGATCCTATTTATGCAAGTCTATAGTCACCTACTATGTGTTATGATCTGGCAACCCCGAAGTGACGATAATCGGGACCACTCCCGGTGATGACCATAGTTTGAGGAGTTCATGTATTCACTATGTGCTAATGCTTTATTCCGGTTCTCTATTAAAAGGAGGCCTTAATATCCCTTAGTTTCCATTAGGACCCCGCTGCCATGGGAGGGTAGGAAAAAAGATGTCATGCAAGTTCTTTTCCATAAGAACGTATGACTATATTCGGAATACATGCCTACATTACATTGATGAATCGGAGCTAGTTCTGTGTCACCCTATGTTATGACTGTTACGTGATGAACCTCATCCGGCATAATTTTCCATCATCGATCCAATGCCTACGAGCTTTCCATATACTGGTTTTCACTTATTTACTTTCCGTTGCTACTGTTACAATCATTACAAAATACCAAAAATATTACTTTTGATTCTGTTACTTTTGTTACCATTGCCACTACTATCATATTACTTTGGTACTAAATACTTTGCTGCAGATACTAAGTTATCCAGGTGTGGTTGAATTGACAACTCAGCTGCTAATACTTGAGAATATTCTTTGGCCCCCCTTGTGTCGAATCAATAAATTTGGGTTGAATACTCTACCCTCGAAAGCTGTTGCGATCCCCTACACTTGTGGGTTATCAGGACTAATTTAAAGGCGCCGTTGCCGGGGAGCATAGCTCTATTCTTTGAGTCACTTGTCATTTATATTTGCTGGTCACTATGAAGAACTTGAAAGACGCTAAGACAACAATTTATCCCTCAACTACGAGGGGAGGTAAGGAACTGCCTAACTCTACACTTGATTCACCTTCTGTTTTGAGTAAGCTTACGACACCTAAACCTGCTTCTGCTATTCGTTCTGATATGTCGCATGTTATTGATGATGCCACTTCTGCTATGCATGATACTTATGATGAAACTACTTCTGTGCTTGATACTACTGTGCCCCTTAGTGAATTTCTTGATGAACAAATTGCTAGGGCTAGAAAGAAAGAAATTATTGAAACTGATTATATTGATGAAAGTGATGATGAAGAATGGCCTGTTATTCCTGAGGGTTATGTTTTTGATATGGAAGCTTCTACAGCTATTTTAGCCTGCAAAGATAGATCTGAGATCAAGAGGCTATTAGTTAAATGGAATAAGAAACATCTTAAAGATAGAATGAAACCTGACCCTGCTTTTGCTACTTCACCTATCTGTGTTGCCGATAAGGATTATGAATTCTCTTTTGATCCTAATATAATTACTTTGGTTGAATCTGATCCTTTTCATGGCTATGAATCTAAAACTATTGTGGCACATCTTACTAAATTAAATGATATAGCCACCCTGTTCACTAATGATGAGAGATCTCAGTACTTTTATATCCTTAAAATATTTCCGTTCTCGTTAAAGGCTGATGCTAAGATATGGTTTAATTCTCTTGATCCTGGTTGTGTGCGTACTCCCCAGGATATGATCTATTACTTCTCTGCTAAATATTTCCCTGCTCATAAGAAACAAGCCGCCTTGAGGGAAATATACAACTTTGTGCAAATTGAAGAAGAGAGACTCCCACAAGCTTGGGGGAGGCTTCTCAAGTTACTTAATGCTTTGCCTGATCATCCTCTTAAGAAAAATGAAATACTTGATATCTTTTATAATGGACTAACCGATGTTTCCAGAGATTACCTGGACAGTTGTGCTGGTTCTGCTTTTGTGGAAAGAACACACGATGAAGCTGAAATTCTATTGAATAATATGTTGACAAATGAAAATAATTGGGCACTTCTGAGCCAGCTCCTGCTCCAATTCGAGCCTATTCCTAAACCAACTCCGAAGAAGAGAGGTGTTCTATTTCTCAGTCCTGAAGATATGCAAGAGGCAAAGAAATCTATGAAAGAAAAAGGTATTAAAGCTGAAGATGTTAAGAATTTACCTCCTATTAAAGAAATACATGGTCTTAATCTACCGCCTGTTGAAGAAACTTATGATCTTAATAATTTACCTATTGAAGAACCTCCTGATCTTGATAACCCGACATAGGTAGTAAAGGTAAATTCTCTCTATAGATATGATAGAGCTGAAATCCCTCCTAGTAAAATTTCTAGCCCATTCTTGGATGAGTTTAATAACTTTATGGTTAAGCAAGACGATTTCAATGCTTATTTTGGTAGACAATTAAAACAAAATACTTACATGATTAAACAATTGGGTGATTATATGGCTAATGTTAGAGGTGAACTTAAACTTGTTAGCAAAATGCTTCTATGGTAACCACTCAACTAGAACAAGTACTTAAGGCTCAAAATGATTTGCTCAATGAAATGAATAGTAAGAAAAATGATTATGATGTTAGAGTGGCTACTAGAACTGGTAGAATGACTCAGGAACCTTTGTATCCTGAAGGCCACCCTAAGAGAATTGAGCAAGATTCTCAGAGAAATAATATGGATGCACCTAGTTCTTCTAAAAGGAAGAAAAAGGAAAATGATAGGACTTTGCAAACTTCTAGTGAACCTATTGCTGAACCACCTGAGAATCCAAATGATATCTACGTGTCGATCTTTGAAACACAATCTGTAATGAACATGAACCTAGTGAAAATGTTTATGATTATGTTCATGATGATGCTCAACCTAGTAATGATAATGATGTAGAAATTGAACCTGCTGTTGATCTTGATAACCCACAATCAAAGAATCAACGTTATGATAAGAGAGACTTTGTTGCTACGAAACACGGTAAAGAAAGAGAACCTGGGTTCAGAAACCCATGCCTTTTCCTCCCGAACCATCCAAGAAAAAGGATGATGAGGATTTTGGTAGCTTTCTTTGAAATGATTAGACCTATCTTTTTTGTATGCGATTAATCGATATGCTCAAAATGAATCCTTATGCTAAGTATATGAAAGATATTGTTACAAATAAAAGAAAGATACCGGAAGCTGAAATTTCCACCATGCTTGCTAATTATACTTTTAAGGGTGGAATACCTAAGAAACATGGAGATCCAGGAGTACCTACTATACCATGCTCCATTAAAAGAAATTATGTTAAAACTGCTTAATGTGATCTTGGAGCCGATGTTAGTGTTATGCCTCACTCTTTATATCGTAGACTTGATTTGAATAAGTTGACACCTACTGAAATATCTTTGCAAATGGCTGATAAATCAACTGCTATACCTGTCGGTATTTGTCAGGATGTGCCTGTTGTGGTTGCAAACGTTACTATTTTAACGGACTTTGTTATTCTTGATATTCCCGAGGACGATAGTATGTCTATTATTCTTGGAAGACCCTTTTTGAATACTGCAGGGGCTGTTATTGATTGCAACAAAGGCAATGTCACTTTTCATGTTAATGGTAATGAGCATACGGTACACTTTCCGAGGAAACAACCTCAAGTTCATAGTATCAATTCTATTGGAAAACTTTCATCGATTACTTTTGGAGGTTTTGAATTTCCTCTTCCTACTATCAAGAAGAAATATGATATTCTTATTATAGGGGATGTGCATATTCCCATTGAGGTAACATAGTGTTATTCGAAATTTCTCCGGCTCCATGTTAATCGGAATGAGTTTGTTAACAAGACATGATCAACCTTGTTAGTGGATTCCTTTTGATGAGCATGAGATGGATGAAACTAGAAGCACAACCTTCTGTACCCTCTTTATACTTTCTGTTATTTAGTTGAAATAAAGTAAAATAGAATTTTTCTGTCTGTTTTCTATTTTATCCATGCAATATAAAAATAGCCCGAAAAATAAAAGTTCTCCAAATGCCCTGAAAATGAAATATGATTTTTTCTAGAATATTTGATGATTTATGGAACTGAGAACACAGCGGGGGGAGCTGCCACCTGGCCACGAGGGTGGAGGGCGCACCCTACCCCCAGGGCGCGCTCCTGCCTCGTGGGCCCACGGTGGCCCTCCTCCACTTATTCCTGCACTTATACAGTTCTTCTTCCTCCCACAAACACGAATATCTAGCTCAAGCATGAGTTCTAGCTCACTTTGCTGCGATTTTTGATCTCTTTGCTCAAAGCACCTCTCACAAAACTTCTTGGGGAGATTGTTCCTTGGTATGTGACTCCTCCATTGGTCCAATTAGTTTTTGCTCTAGTGCTTTATTCATTGCAAATTTGTGCTGCATAGGTGACCATGTTCTTGAGCTTGCATGTCACATTTATATGGTTCCAAGTAGTTCTAATGCATGATATATCCTCTAGGCACTTGTAGGAGTAGTTGCTATCAATTTTATTGAGTTTGTTTCACTTTTGTTTGAAGTTACTAAAAATTTCAGAATATTTCAGAAAATGATGAAGAGACTTTTGAGGGGCTCATCGAGCCGAAGCTCGAAGGAAAAGCAAAATGAAGAACCACATAGGCCAAAATATAATTTGCCTCATACCGCGGAGGTCCAGCCGTGTGAATGGCCTTCCGATGACTTCTTGAGACAAGCCGGGATTTATGAGGATTTTTATTCATTGGCTTAGAATGATGGCCTCACCGACTTCCTCCACGACAAACGTCATCAGTGTCTCTTACTCACTAATACTTTTGTGCAAAACTTCTACTATTTTCCTAAGGAATCACCTCCTTCGATAGAGTTTCATTTATATGATGTTGTTGAGAAAATGCCATTAGCTGAATTTTGCAAGGTTTGGAAAATACCCTTTGAGGGTACCTTAGATGAACCACACTGTAAAGATGTGGGAGAATTTATTGATACCATCACTGTGGGGGAAACCAGGAAGGTTTTCGATGCAAGAATCACTAGCATACATTTTCCTGTTTTACGCTACTTTGCCATATTTGCTAGTCGTTGCTTGATTGGTCGCGGAAACTGTGGAAACCTTAGTGTTCCTGATATTATCATTTTGTTCCATGGTTTATTCAGCGATAACACTGTTAGTATGGGCGGAATTATTACTAAACGGTTAAGTTTGAACCGTACTAAGGGCCCCATCTTTGGAGGTATTTATGCTTCACGCCTAGCTGCACATTTCAACATACCCATTAGGCTTTATGAGAAAGAAGAAAAATTGCTGCCTAGTGCTCATCTAGATTATAAGAGTATGCTAGCGCATGACTTTATTGTTAAGGGCAGGGAAGGAGAGCTTAAATACAAATTATTCTTTAATAAACATCACCCTGAGACTATCACCTTGCCTGCTCCTTCCTTGTTTAATTTATCTGAAGGTCCGTATCTCGTTACGTGGGCGGCCGTTCTAGCCTACCGGAACCCTACCCCAGACCCGGAGCCGGAACCACAATTTGAGCCTCCATGACAATCTTATTACTCTTGGGATCCGGAGGTGGCTGCCAGCCAGTGGCAGTCAGAGTCCTCTTCATCGCAGTATGACCCGAGCTACAACTATGGATATCCGCCAGGCCATCCCTGGCAATGAACCAACTTAGGCCAAAAGCCTAAGCTTGGGGGAGTACGTATTTCCTACCGACATTACATTTATGTTCACACACACTCATTGCTAGATGTCGGTGCTCATACTTTTTCACTGTAATATCCATGCTAGTTTAATTTCCTTTTTCTTGCCTTCTTCTTGTGTGTTTGTTAAACCTTAAGAAAAACAAAAAAAATTAGTGTAGCTTTTAGCTAGTTTACCTTTCTTGCTGCAATAGTAATAATTGAAAGAAAACCCAAAAAGATTTCTCGTTCTTCTTTTGCTTGTTGGGAGCTTTCCCGTGTAAATAGTTTTTATTTTCTTTTCTTTGGGGTCGATGGGAGAAGACCATAATTAAATTGTTGAAGTGGCTCTTATATGCATTATTGTTGATTTAACCAACATCCCATATTGCCT
This sequence comes from Aegilops bicornis, assembly GCA_021605145.1. Classification (NCBI taxonomy): domain Eukaryota; kingdom Viridiplantae; phylum Streptophyta; class Magnoliopsida; order Poales; family Poaceae; genus Aegilops; species Aegilops bicornis. The sequence continues at coordinate 334,827,940 of CM038672.1, read as the reverse complement.
TGTCTTGTCCTGTTTATTGAATGCTCGCAGATTCTAGCTTAGTCCAATGCACGTGCACTCTTATTATTATTCACATCGTTCGGTCGTGCAAGTGAAAGGCAATTATGACGATATATGATGGACTAACTGCGATGAGAAAAGCTGGTAAGAACTCGACCTCTCTTGTTTTTGTAAATATGATGAGTTCATCATTCCTGATTCAGCTTATTATGAATAAACATGCTTGCAATGACAATTAGAGGTCATAGTTGCTCGTGCCATGCTTGATTAGCTATGAGTTATAATGGTTTACCTTGCGTGCCAACATGCTATTAAAATGGTTGTGATGTGGTATAGTGGGGTGGTATCCTCCTTTGAATGATTTAAGTGACTTGACTTGGCACATGTTCACACATGTAGTTGAAACAAATCAACATAGCTTTCACGATATTTATGTTCATGGTGGATTATATCCTACTCATGCTTGCATCCAATGTTTATTAATTTTAGTGCATGTTCATGACTGTTGTTGCTCTCTAGTTGGTCGCTTCCCAGTCTTTTGCTAGCCTTCACTTGTACTAAGCAGGAATACTACTTGTGCAGCCAATCCCTTAAACCCCAAAGTTATTCCATATGAGTCCACTATTCCTTCCTATATGCGGTATCTACCTGCCGTTCCAAGGAAATTTGTATGTGCCAAACTCTAAACCTTCAAATAAACATTCTATTTTGTATGCTCGAATAGCTCATGTATCAACTAGGGCTGCCCTTATCTTCCATGTTAGGAGGGTTATGCACAAGAGGGGTGGATTCCGCTCCTCATTCACGATAAAATGGCTGGTCACTCGGATGCACAGTCCCATGCTTTATGCAAACTAAATCAAAATAATTGCAAAATAAACTTTACCATTCCGTTTGGGAACCGCCTATAATGTGTGTAGCATGGAAGATTGCCATCTCTTAGTTGTTATGTTGACAATGAAAGTATGCCGCTCAAATATTATTTATCTTCATTTCAAAACCGAGCTCTGGCACCTCTACAAATCTCTGCTTCCCTCTGCGAAGGGCCTATCTATTTACTTTTATGTTGAGTCATCACCCTCTTATTAAAAGCACTAGCTGGAGAGCACAACTATCATTTGCATCCATTACTATTAATTTATATTGGGTATGTCTATGATTGGATCACTTTTACCATGAATTACAATGCCTAGTCAGTCCTTTATCTTTAAAGGTGCCCTGCATTTAGGATTTGCGGTCTCAGAAAGGGCTAGCGAGATACCATCTTGTTATATTATATCATGATTCTTTTGAGAAAGTGTTGTTATCCGAGATTTACTATTATGACTAGCTAGTTGATTATGCTATTGATATGAGTAAACATGATACCTGAGAGTTATTGCAAATGTGGTTAGTCATGATCTTTGCTGAAAACTTGAATGCTGGCTTTACATATTTACAACAACGAGAGCAAACAGAGTTTGTAAAGTTTTTTCTTTATCACTTTCAGTTTCTTAACTGAATTGCTTGAGGACAACCAAAGGTTTAAGCTTGGGGGAGTTGATACGGCTTCGTCGTATTTACTTTTCCAAACACTTTTGCCCTTGTTTTGGACTCTAACTTGCGTGATTTGAATGGAACTAACCCGGACTGACGCTGTTTTCAGCAGAATTGCCATGGTGTTATTTATGAGCAGAAACAAAAGTTCTTGGAATGACCTGAAACTCCACGGAACGTCTTTTAAAAAAAATCCTCGCCAAAGATGAAGACCAGGGGGCCCACACCCTGTCCACGAGGGTGGGGGGCGCGCCCTCCCCCCTAAGGCGTGCCCCCTACCTCGTGGGCCCCCTGGAGCTCTTCCGAAGCCAACTCCAACTCTATATATTTGCTTTCGGGGAGAAAAAAATCGAGGAGAAGAAATCATCGCATTTTACGATACGGAGCCGCCGCCAAGCCCTAAAACCTCTCGGGAGGGCTGATCTGGAGTCCGTTCGGGGCTCCGGAGAGGGGGATTCGTCGTGGTCATCATCAACCATCGTCCATCACCAATTTCATGATGCTCACCGCCGTGCGTGAGTAATTCCATCGTAGGCTTGCTGGACGGTGATGGGTTGGATGGGATCTATCATGTAATCGAGTTAGTTTTGTTAGGGTTGATCCCTAGTATCCACTATGTTCTGAGATTGATATTGCTATGACTTTGCTTTGCTTAATGCTTGTCACTAGGGCACGAGTGCCATGATTTTAGATCTGAACCTATTATGTTTTCATGAATATATGTGAGTTCTTGATCCTATCTTGCAAGTCTATAGTCACCTACTATGTGTTATGATCCGACAACCCCGAAGTGACGATAATCGGGACCACTCCCGGTGATGGCCATAGTTTGAGGAGTTCATGTATTCACTATTTTCTAATGCTTTGTTCCGGTTCTCTATTAAAAGGAGGCCTTAATATCCCTTAGTTTCCATTAGAACCCCGCTGCCATGGGAGGGTAGGACAAAATATCTCATGCAAGTTCTTTTCCATAAGCACGTATGACTATATTCGGAATACATGCCTACATTACATTGATGAATTGGAGCTAGTTCTGTGTCACCCTATGTTATGACTGTTACATGATGAACCTCATCCGGCATAATTTTCCATCATCGATCCAATGCCTACGAGCTTTCCATATACTGGTTTTCACTTATTTACTTTCCCGTTGCTACTGTTACAATCATTACAAAATACCAAAAAACTTTTGCTTCTGTTACTTTTGTTACGGTTACCACTAGTATCATATTACTTTGCTACTAAATACATTGCTGCAGATACTAAGTTATCCAGGTGTGGTTGAATTGACAACTCAGCTGCTAATACTTGAGAATATTCTTTGGCTCCCCTTGTGTCGAATCAATAAATTTGGGTTGAATAATCTACCCTCGAAAGCTGTTGCGATCCACTACACATGTGGTTTATCAGCCACAGCCGTCATGGGTATGCCAAGTCGTGATGCCTAGACAAAGCTAAGAGGTGAGGGGCACCGAGGGCTAGCAAGACTCCTGAGGCGTGATGCTTAGGGAGCCCCCCTTTGACGCGCGAGAGGCTCACGCAAGGAAAAACGCTAACACTCATGAGGTTAAGAGAGAGGAGGCTTGGGAGATGGCAAGAGTGGCTCGCGAGGTGTTTAGTCCAAGCTTTTGTTGAGGGTATCTTCTGGTGAGCCGCCGCTTGTAGAGTGCATTTCGCGAGGCTTTGGATCGCGAGATCTCCCGTTGAGATGGCTGTTGTGGATTAGCTCTCGAGGCAGGGACTGTGAAGTTTCTTGAGGCTCAAGGGGGGCCCTTAGGCCACCTAGCGGCGCCGCTCGCAAGGTCTCATGAGTGATCAGCTCCTGAGGTAACTGCACACAGAGAGTTTCACAACAGGGGAGCAACGGATGCTCGTCGTCTCACTCATGGGTGATACACGAGGAGACAAGGCATGAAGGACCTTGGTGGGGTGGTGTGCACGGGAGCAAGCCTGCGAGCCAGAGCCCGATTGCTTGGGTTTTTCTGCGCTTCTCGGACTGACCCGAGCACAAACACCGTGTCCATCCCCTGCTCGTGGAAGGCTCACGAGGGTGTTCATGAGGCAAGGCACAACGAAACACCCCACGTAAGGAAAACAAAAGCTTTACTGAAGGAAGATAACAAACTCCATTACACAAGCAAAAAGAGATGCGGCTGCAATTTCTAGCGCGGGTCAGCTTGTGATTGGTGCAGCCCGTGGGGCGCCCTCAGATACACATCTGAAAATGAAAAAGAAGGCTTGCCTTTTCTGACATGGGTCAGCTTGAGGTTGTTGCAGCCCGTGCGGCACCCTAAAATGATTGTCCTGCCAGCGCGGAGCATGGCACTACTAGGGAAAACCTTTTACACAAAATTTTAGCAGTAGCGTTGGACAAGAAGGGGCGCTGCTGTTAATTATGAGTAGTGCGGGCCATAAACAGTCGCTACTGCTACCAACTTAGCAGTACCGCGGCTCGATAGAACCATGCTACTACTAAAATTGACCGACTGTTCCCGTCACGCTAGGTTTAGCAATAGCAGACCCACGCTAACTACGCTACTGTCAGATTTCGTGTTCCGGCAGACCCTTGAGGTTCGAACACTGGGGTGCGCGCGGAGATCCAACCCTCCACCGTCTCGTACCTCGCCGAATCGCAGGGACCTAAACTACTAAATAGAACAGCACAAGAGACAAAAGATTTATACTAGTTCGGGCCACCGTTGTGGTGTAATACCCTACTCTAGTTTGTGGCGTGGTGGATTGCCTCTTGGGCTGATGAGGAACAGTACAGGGAAGAACAGCCTCGCGAGGGTCTGTTCTTGGTGGGTGTGATGAACTGCTAGGTGGTGTTCCGTCGCTCTAGCTTGAGGATCGGGTCTCTATCTCTCTCTGGATGCCGATCGTTTCGATCCCCCTACTCTGAGTGTGGCTACTCCTATTTATAGGCGAAGGCCCTGGGCCTCTTCCCAAATATTGAGCGGGAAGAGCGCCAACAATTGGCCATTTTGAAGGGGAACAGTAGATGCGCTTATCCCGACTAAAGTTGGTCCTCGCCGCCAAAGGCTCGTGATGACGCCTGCTTGGGCTCCACGATGACTCCCTTCCAGCCGTTGGGGCTGGTCTTGATCTTGTTGCACCGAAACGGATGCCTTTGCTTGATGCTCTCGCCTGCGCTTGCTCCCTTTGCACCAAAGAGGAAAGGTGGACGCTGCGCGGGCTGGCGCCCGACTGGCGCCCTTGGTCGTCATGGCTTGCGTCATGGGCACCTCGCGAGGTACGCTGCCTTGAACTCTCCGCCTCCTCATGAGCCAGCCTGACAAGGCCGTGCCTGAGGAAGCTCCTCGTCGTCCGCCCCGCGAGGCTTGGCCCCTCGCGAGGGTCTTGAGCTTGCGTTGATGAAGATGGGCCGTCCTGGGCCTCCTTTGAGCCACGTCGCAGGCCGCAGGCAGGCAAGTCTGGGGACAACTACTGCTAATGTAATAGTAGAAGCACGCTTTATTTGTAGGTCGCTAGTGCTAATTTTGAACCTGGTCACATGGCGGGCCCCGCTTAGCAGTAGCGCTTCTGCTAGAAGCGCACTACTGCTATCTTATTAGCAGCAGCGTGTTTTACGCTCAGAGCTGCAGCTAAACCGCAGCCGTACCACCTTTTTCCTCCCCCTCACCCCTCCCCCATCATCTCTTCCTTCACTTTCCCCTAGCTCCCACCTCCTCTCTCCCTCACTCTGCTTCTTCCGCTACTTCTCCCCCCATTACTCTCCTTCTTCTACATATCTTTCTCTCTCTTTATTACTCGTAGCTAACTACACCACCTCCGTTAATGCATCTCCTTTCTCTTTTTCCTTCCCCCTCCACTAGTTGAACTTGTCTCCTCCCAAACTAGCTAGCTAGGTAGATCTAGCATTTAGCGAAGTGACCTATGTACCACCCTAACTAGATCTAGCCTTGTCAAGAAGAGCTTTGTCCACTTTTGATCATTCCATAGGTGTGTGTGGCGACACCTATCGACATCATCATCACCACGCTCGATCTCGAGATAGCTGATTAAAAATTTATGCTTTTGCAAGAATGGAAATCTGTATATCTGTGCGATATGAGATAATCGGGTGATATGATGGAAATTGTGTGTGTGGCATGAGTTGCCGCCGAATTGTGCTTGTGAGTTGCATGTGTTTTGCCAAAATGTCGATTTATCTCCGTTTTGGCGAATTCTGGGCAAACTCCATATGTCCTATTTTTAGGGAAGGTTATGCCGAATTTTTGTATGACTTTCATGCATGCATGCATTTTTATAAACAATTTGTTTATTATTACCGTGTAGGTGTTCATGATGGTTAGTGGAATGATGGTGGACAGGTGGCTGTGTTAGGCGGTGCAGGACATGAAAGAAAATAAGCTGACAGCGATTTTATGTCCGTGTCGAAGATGCAAAGGACGAGTTTGGCTCGACCCCTATGACGATGGTCGAGTGATGGCGCACCTGCTCATGACTGGTTTGATGGATGGCTATACTCGGTGGATAATTGAAGATGACGATGATGATGTTGAGGATGCCAATGGGGCAGGCAATGACAACACGGGGCAAGACAAAGAGATGATCGATAATGGCGGCGGAGAAGGGACCGGACATGGCGGTGGGGAAGAGGCTGGACATGGCGGCGGAGAAGGGGCGGGACATGGCGGCGGAGAAACCGTGGACTCCACGCCACAAACTTCGTCGGTACTAAGTTCAATCATGCGAGACCCTCATGTTCAAGCACTGCTTCGCAAGGAGATGAGTACTGACATAGCTGCTTCTAGAGAGGAGGCTAAGCCGCAGCAACAGGTGGTAGACCCGAACACTCCATTGTATCATGGTTGTGACCCGAGGTGACCCGCTTGAGTTTCATGTTCGAACTCCTGAAGACTAAGGCAAAAAACAAAGGACCGACTAGCCTCGATGAGCTTCTCAAGTAGCTAAAGGATGTTCTTCCCGCGGGGAATCTATGTCCTACTAGTATGGATGAGGCCAAGAATATCGTGTGCCCTCTTGATATGCCGCACGTTAGATAACATGCATGCATCAATGATTGCATAATTTATCAGGAGGAGCACGCCGAAAAAACCAGCTGTCCGGTGTGCAATGCTTCTCGATACACGAAGGCCGAGAAGAAATCTCCCCAAAAAGTTGTATGGTACTTACCAATCACTCCCGGTCTGCAACGTTATTTCATAGATCCCAAGGAAGCAAAGCACATGCGTTGGCACACAAACAGGACAAAGCCAGACGATGGAGATGATCCGAAGATGAGAAACCTCGTGGATGGAAGCCAGTGGAGAGCGTTCAATGGCGAATATCGGTATTTTGCATCTGATGCAAGGAACATCGTGCTCGGCGCGTGTACCGATGCCATGAAACCGTTTGGCAACCAGAACACCAACCATAGCACATGGCCCGTGTTTGTATGGATGTACAACCTCCCCCTAGTTGTGCGTGAAGTTGAAGTACATACAAATGAGCATGCTGATTCAAGGGCCGAAACAACCGGGAAATAAATTTAATATGTATCTGGAGCTACTTTAAGAGGAGTTAGACACGTTATGGAAAACACCGGCCAAGACATGGGACGCCAGCAAAGGCGAGTATTTCCATATGAGAGCCGCACTGATCACGACAGTGCACGACTATCTCGGTAACGAATATGTCGTAGGCCAGGTGTGCCATGGATATTGCGGATGCACACGGTGCATGGATGATACGACGTCTCAGCAGCTAATGTCAAGGAAAGATGGCAGGTCGGGGAAAATCGTGTACATGGGGCATCAAAGATGGCTCGAGAAGGATGACCCGTGGAAAAACCGTGGAGGTCGATTCAATGGTGAGGCTGAGCATCGAGGACCTCCACGTAAGCGGAGGAGCACTAAAATCGATGAGTTATTGAAAAACTGGGAACAGTGCCCCGCGCCATGAAAGACGATGCAAAAGGCACCAGAGCCGCTGTTGAAGGTATGGAAGACGAGATTTGTTTTCTGGGACTTGGAGTACTGGCACAAACTCGACACGCCTCATTGCCTTGATCAAATGCATATCTGTAAGAATGTCCTTGAGATCTTGCTTGCGACACTGATGAACATGCTGGGTAAGACAAAGGATGGGACGAAGGCAAGAAAAGACTTGCAAGATTTGAAAATCATGGAAGATCTGCACATGCTGCCCCGTAAAAAGTCAGAGAGACAGAGACGGAGGCAGAGGCGCGGGAGAGAAGAAGGGCAAAAAAAGTAAAGGAAGAGGATTATTTCCCCCCTTCTTGCTTCACCTTAAGTCCGGCTGAGATCGATCAATTCTTCAAGTGCATTACGGAATCAAAGTTAGTTCAGGTTACTATGGGAAGATAAGCAGATTTCTAGACACAAAGAAGAAAAGGTTCAGTGGGATGAAATCCCATGACTTTCATGTGATGATGACGCAAATACTACCTGTTGCCCTTAGAGGGATAATTGATAAGCACATCCGTGACATGCTTATTGGTCTCTGCAACTTTTTCGCTGTCATCTCTTGAAAGTCGATCAGTGTGAAGCAGCTCCGAAGGCTACATGAAGAGATCGTTGTGATACTAAATGAGCTTGAGATGTACTTCCCGCCGCGTTCTTTGACGTCATTGTGCATCTGTGTGTCCATATTGTGAACGAAATAATAGACCTCTGGCCGTCATTCCTGCCCAACATGATGTTGTTTGAGAGGATGAATAGGATCATCAAAGGATTCGTTCGTAACATGTCCCGTCCGGATGGAAGCATCATCCAAGGCTATCTGACACATGAGTACATCTCTTTCTACGAGAATTTTCTCTATGGCGTAGACCGACCGCTTGGTGTTGGTTTGCCTGTTAAGAAGCATGTTAGGAGGCTCGAAGGAGAAGGTCACTCCAATGGTCCCAGGGAACTGCATGTGGCCTACTCAGATCGACGCAATGACTTTGACGGAGCAAACTTGGTAGTGCTACAACACCTAGACCAGGTAGATCCTTTCGTGACACTGCACAAAGAAACTATCGCAAAGAAGTATCATGACCGGGGGGTATGTAGGACGGACGCCGAAGTTACTAGAGAGCACAACTCCACTTTCTTGCATTGGTTCAATGGGCATATTCTTGCTAATCCCCCAGAAGAGGGTTCTAAGGACAGATTGCTCATATAGGCCTTAGCACATGGCCCCTCGCCCAACCTCGTCACCTTTCAGACAAGAATACCAGTCTTGCTAGCGTGATCCAGGTAATGCTCTTTCGACGGATTCTCCCCTGCCAAGGCCGAACTCAGCACATGTGGGAGTTTGACCCGGCCGGTCCTCGGACCCTGCAGCGGTTCTTCGGCACGAAGCACGAAGACATGTGGAAGTTGCTGTTCAAGGCCCAAAAGACGTGGCCGAAAACGACCGATAACCTCGGCCTCGACTGTACTCACGCAGTGTCTCCCGTAAGTTTTCATGACAACTTTACTATTTATAAATCCAAGGGGCGTACTAGGCTTTCCATTCTTCCCACAGGGCTGGACGTAGAAATCCAAGGGGCGTACTAAGATTTCCATTCACTGTCCGACTCTGCTACCCGAACACCCGGGCATCCCTCTGTTAACGAGGATGTTGGTTTCGGCGCCATATCAGACACCAGAAAAGAAGGCCAAAAAGAAGGGGAAGGAGGCCAAAAGTGGCCTCCGCCGTAAAGGTGCTGCGGATGTAGTGTCCAAAGACACCGACACTCACTCTTCCCCTAACAAAGACGAAGGGGAGGAGGAAGAGAGTAATTCTTCCCTTAAGGGGGGAAAGAAGAAAATGGGAGCTTCCACGGATCTAGAGGCGGAGGCGCCCATGAAAGGGAGAATCTCCCTCAAAGATGACTCCGAATCGGACGCCGATGAATGGCGCCCCTGGCCGGATTGTAAGTACCCCGAAGGCCCTTGTACTTATATATCTATCCAGTTTTGCGCCTTTGTGATTTTAATACACTAAATTACGTGTTGCAGTCCAGCTCGCGTCCTCCCCCAGCAATCCTAATCTTCTGGGAATTCGCTGGATCCGAATGTTATGGATAGCGGGTCTCCTCCGCCGGCCACCTCCCCCAAAGCTACGGACAATGCCGAAGTGTTGTCCTGAAGGACTCTTCCGGGTCAGGGAGAGGTACGGGAAGCCGTCGAGTTGGCACCAGAGGGCGATACCTCTACTGCCGGAAACTTGGGGGCACGGACCCCCATGGAGACTGGCGACGGGGTCCATTCCCAATTCGGCTCCCATCCGGACATTATTCCGAAGACCGATACGGCTCCGGAATCTGGTGAGCAGCCACCTTCGAAAGAAGGGGGTGTGCCGATCCCCACGACAACCTCGGTCAATCCGGAGGCGCCGGATACTCTGCTAGAAGCGCTTCAGAGTGCCACCATTGTGGAAGAACATCGTACCCTTATGGGTACGGTGGTTGAAAGGGTTCGGTCCGCTAAAAGAGGATTGAACGAGGCCTACACTAGCCTTCTAAGAGGCTTTGGGGTATGTAATATAATGCCTTTTAGATATATAAGAAAAATATCTGTGTATAGATAGTAGCCCCTGAGACTCTGTACAGTGTTCACAAATAAAGGACGAACGGGGGATCTAATGACCCGTACAGGAGATTAACATACATATCTATTTGAATCAAACAGGCTGCGATGCAGGCGTCAACTTCCCATGCCGCTGAAGCGTCTGAGCTGAAGCAGAAGTTAGCGGAAAAGCAAGGTATGTGATACCGAAAATGCGTCTGAAATAATATCAACAATAATTTTTCATCTGAATGAGTGTTATAACTTTGCTCATAGCTGACGCATCTGAGGTCGAGACCCTCAAGAGTGCGTTGGCCGAGGCCAAGAAAGAGGCGGAGGAGGAACGAGCCACCGCCTAAAACATGAGTCAAGGGTGGAGGATGTCCAGCAAGATCTCAAGGATGCTATAAGCAAATGTGAGTCCTTAGAGTGCAAAATTTGGGATAAAAAACCTGAACTTGCAAAGGCCCTCCAAAGTGCATAGGAGGCCCGACCGAAGCTCAAAACGCCTGCCGGAGATCCAAGAGGCGAAGCAGCTTGCTGCTGGTAAGGCCTTTAATATGCTGAGCAAATTTGTGAGAAGGAAATACTGTCAGGACCCCGATTCCAAGTCACATCGATCTAGCCGGTAACACCTCATATCCCTTTGCGGCCTCACGCACGGTATTCCCACGGGTGTCACCTTACCATGGCCCGGGACCGTTTGCGCCTTTTGGCTCACGTATATGATAGTGTCGCTAGCATCCATATGACAGAGAACCCGGGCCGACATGGCTAGTCGTGAACCCAAAGAGGCGCTAACCCATGGGGACAGACATACATGAATCAACTTCGAGCATGTCGGTCAACAGCGTGTGAATCCGGGCTGTAGCACTGGGCTAACAGGACTCCGGTAACCCGGGCTGTAGCAGGCTAGGCAGGACTCCGGATGTCACCGCGTGACATTTCCCTGAAGGGACAGACACATGAACAAAGTGAAACACATGCCGGCCAGTCAAGTGTCCAGAGCAGTAGTGCTGGGCTAGCAGGACTGCGGTGAACCGGGCTATAGCGGACTACTATGGCTCAAGGAAGCACCAGACTACATTACCCCATAAGAGAGGCTGCCAAGGATAAACAACTAGATTGTCGGATCCCACACATACCAAGCATATCAAACATTCACACAATACGCTCGATATGTGTAAATACAACATGGCATCACAACATAACTCTACGACTGAAGTATTTATTCATTAGGCTCCGAGGAGCGAGATATTACAAACATGGGTCTCATGATTCAACATGCGGAGCATACAAGTCAAGGCACCAACGGAAGCTTAACATGTCTGAGTATAGACATCTACAAATGAAAAAGGCTGATAAGCCTGACTAACTACCAGATCCTGCCGAGGGCAAAATATCGTAGCTGAGGTAACAAGCTAAACGTCGAAGTCCACGCGGAACTACTAGCGAGACGGAAGTCTCTCTGCAAAACATAAAATAGGCAAACGTGAGTACAAATGTACCCAGCAAGACTTACATCAGAACTAACTACATATGCATCGGTATCAACAAAGGGGTGGTGGAGTTTAACTGCAGCAAGCCAGCTTTGACTCGGTGGCTATCCTGAACTACGACTGCAAGTAACTCTTTTGAGGGGGCGCACACGAGTCCACATATTCAACATATCAATACACCACTATGGATCCGCTCCCATCTTCCTACGAGAACGCCATCCATAGCACTCACGCTTATCTTGTGCATTTTAGAGTATCCACTTTCACTTGTCTATGAACTATACAGGCAACCCAGAAGTCCTTACCGCGGACACGGCTATTCGAATAGATCATATTAACCCTGCAGGGGTGTACTTCTTCACACACGCTCTCGCCACTTACCGCCATGTACACGACGTGTATCTGGGCAACTTTCAAGCGGAAGCCTGGGGAGGGAGTCGACCACGACGTGACTAACCACACAAGTATCTCGTCCAGGTTTATCGCCTATTCGGGTTCCATCCGCAAGGAGATCCGGCCAGGGTGTCGCTCACGGCCCCAAACGATGTGAGCAGGGTTCCCAAGCCCAGCTCGACGGGTGGTTCTACGCTTGGTACACCGTGCCACGGTGCCTAGTCTGTCCCAAGCCCACCTGTGCAGGTGCCACTTGGTAGACTACTAACACTACCTACAAACACCGAAACTAGTTGCAACTCCTGAAAAATATCAAGTTGATTAATAAGCCGAGAGGGCTTGGGCGCCCGGAGCCCAATGTGTGGTAATGCTTGTTCATGGATCACAAACACACGTAACTCAGTTCACGAGGGCGGTTTCAATGAGACAACCCACCATGTACTCCTACATGGCCTCTCACCGCTACCTTTACCAAATCGTGTTCACACACTTAGCTCTCAACAAGAGGACATGTTCATACACCTGCGATTCATCCCCGATGAATCAGACCTGACACAACTCTAAGCAATAGCAGGCATGACAAACAAGCATGAATGAGTAGGCACATCAGGGCTCAAACAACTCCTACTCATGCTAGTGGGTTTCATCTATTTACTATGGAATGACAGGTCATGCAGAGGATAAAGGGGTTCAGCTACCGCAGCAAGTAACAGATGAATCGTTGTTGTCCTAATGCAGTAAAAGAGAGCAGGAGCGAGAGAGTGGGATTGTATCGGAATGAACAAGGGGGTTTTGCTTGCCTGGGACTTCTAAAGATAATATAGTTCTTCATCGGTGTCATCGAACTCATCGTCGGAACCTCGTCTACTGAGAGGGGACAAATACCGGCAACAAGAAGAAACACAATCAATGCAATGCAACAATATGATGCATGATCATGACATGTCAATATGCTGTGATTTGGGCTAATGCAACAGCAAGTCATTTTGATTGAAGTGGAATTAAAAACTACATCAAATCCCAACTCCAAAACTATTATCAAAGTTGTCCTATTCATGTTTCATCCTCAACAGTGAAGTTAAATTGATCAAACATGCATGAAAAAGGTACAGATGGATAGATTGGATTTTTCTGATCATTTTTCATATATATATTATTTCAATCTGAGCTACAGTTGAATTTATATGAATTTTAGAAGTTTAGGACATTTTCTGGATTTTCCTAAAAAGAATAAATCCAGAAAATGATTTACTGCGTGAGCCTGACGAAAGTGTGACGTCGGAGTCAACGGCCGGTCCAGTCAAACCTGACGTGTGGGGTCCACATGTCAGTGTGTAACTAACTAATCTAAATTAATTAGGGTTAAACTACTACTAACTAAAAATGTCAGTGGAGTAATTTAATTAAAAACTAATCTAGGGTCAAACCCCGGTCAAACTCGCCGGAGTTGACCCAGGGCTCGTCGCTGGCAGGGCCAGGGACGGCGGAGAGGTGCGGGTTTCCTCCTCCGGCGACCAAATGGCCGGCGGAGGGCAGCTACGTGGAGCTGGAGCTCGCGCGCGTCAAGTGGCGCCGGTGGGAGGTGCTGGGGTGGCCGGCAACGTCGTCGGCGATGACCTTGGCGGTCGCCGGAGTTCGGCCGAGGTCGGCTCCGATGCTAAGAAGGGCGCCGAGGCGCGTGGGGAGTGCTACGGGCTCGTGCGAGTGCGGCGGAGATGATGACGTGCTCGGAATCGATCCAACATGGCTGTGGCCACGACGGCGACGTGCGGTGGCGGCAGCGGGTGCGGCCGAGCTCGGTGCGGTTGCTGTGGTGCTCGAGAGCGAGAACGGGAAGGGGGAGGAGGAAGAGGAGCTCACGAGGGGGGGGGAGGGGGGGGTCGTTGAGTAGATCAGTGGGCTCGGGGGCGACCGGAGCGAGGCGAATCGATGAATGGCGTCCGGCGGGTCTCAAGGTTCAAGACGACCAGATGGTGGCGATGTAGGGACTCCGGCGAAGCGTGGCTCGGTGGGGAGGGCGCGGGCGTCGCGGCAGAGGTCTGGGACAGCACGGGGAGGCGAGGTGAGAACGGTGGACGCGGTGGCAGTGAACGGCGGCATCGGCTTCGCTCTGCTTTGGGAGAGAAAGCGAGGGAGGCGAGGCAGGGAGAGAGTGGAGCGGTCGAGGGGACCAGGGGTCTGCGTGGCAACGCCAGAGGCTTCCAGGCCCTCGGCGTCAAGCAGGAGGTGGCCGGGCGCGCCTGCGTGCGTCGGCCACGCGCTACCTTGGCCTTGAGGAGGAAAGGCGGCAGGGCGGCGATGGGCTGGGCCGCACAACACTGGACCAGCACCGGGGAGCTGGGCCGGTTGGTGGGCGCCAGGTAAGGTGCACAGGTAAAGCCTAGGTGAGTTTCCCTCTCTCTCTCTTCTTAATTTTGTTTCAGTTTTCGACTTTATTCCTCTGTTTTGAATTAGTAAAACTACTAATTCATTTCATAAAATCCTGAAAATAATTATGGGTGCTTTCTGAATTATTCGAGTGACCCTTAACAATTTCCAACATTTTTGGAGCATGTGGAATATATATAGCATTTAAATAGCTCCAATTCAATATGTTTGAATTAATTCAAAGTCCCAATATGTCCTGCAAAAATGTGAACCATTTTTGGTAGATGCTTCCACCTTGATCCAGAAATGATGAACATTTTTAAAGGGCATTTTGAATCATTGAAAAATATTTTGGTTGAACCTATTTGAATTTCTTTTGATGCTAGGGTTTGAACATCCCCATTTCAAATTTCCAAGAAAATTAAACTTGATGCAACACAAGACTAGCTAACCCAGAGCAGACCAGAACTAGGGATGTGACAGCTCACCCTTACTAAACAAGAATCTCGTCCCGAGATTCAAGTCATGAGGTAAGAAGTCAGAGGGGTCACAAGCTAACACGATCTTCACGATCCCACTGTCCTTCTCAAGATGTTGATTCATTGCTTCATATTGATCTTGACGTCTTTGCTTTCTAGATCTTCATCCAACTCGATGACGTTAGAAGAAACTCTATCGGAAAGGATCATTGAAACTCTCCATACCAGGCTAAGGCAATTCACAACGATCGTTTGAAAGGGGTTCGAAATGGCATACTCGATTCGGAAAGGAAACTATGGTTATAGAACAACTCGGCAAACGGGAGGCACATTCCAATTGATACCGAGGATATAACCTAGTGACTGAGTGTGCTCTCAAGAACTTGAGCATTTCCATATTCATCAAGGTTTTACCAACATCCATGCCAAAGATCCTGGCAACACATCATACTACCATGATAAATAGTGATGGACGATGCAGATGCAAAACAAGACATCACTTTCTCAGAATTTTCCTTAGCAATGCCAAAGAAGCAAATCTGGATGATCGACCAAGAGACATTTAGCACTCCGCTTCTAATGTTCTCCTTGATGTACCAGTTTAACCCAATACCGGTCGATTATGCGGAACATCAAGTAAAGGTCCAACTTCAGCGAGAACAAAGGATCCATAAGGAACAACTTCTAAATAAGTCACTCGAAATCCTCATGGAGGACGATGGTCGATTTCCTCAATCAAGATACTACAATGATAGATCTTCCGCTAGGTGTGTCCGCCGTAACATCAACCTTGTCGGGACCTACATCATAGATCTTGAAAGGTTCCAACCATCATATCTGCCTGAGATTCAGATCTGGTTGGTAACATGATATTCCAGACTCATCAAGTCTAGAAAGAAAAATGAAAGTTTGCAACACAAACCGACGAGATGATGTTGCGAGATTCTCGGGAAATGAACTACGATAGCAAGCTCCAAAACATGAGCTGGTTCTGCTACATACATGTGAGCACGCTGTCCCAGACAAGCATGACCACATAGTAGTCTTACAATAAAACACTACCAAGTTCAGGTGGGGAACCATCATTGAGGATATCGAAATCTTGTGCATGACCTAGGATAGCACAACAACTCCTTTTCCTGGAACAAGTCAATCAGTGGCTTAGTGTGCTAGGAACACATATAGAATGGAGGCGGCCAACCTATCAAACCATAGAGTACTTCGCACATATGCGTGACTAACTTGGGATGATTCCAGAGGAAGCAAAAACAAGCTTTCTTGAATTCACGGCGGCAACTTACATCAAGTGCACGTGAATTAGACAAAGTCACTTCTTTCATCCAAACGTAAACCTCTTGAGCGGACCATGAAGGCAATGCTTACAAAGTTTCCAACACTAGGTTGATGTTCAACATTAATCACGGGGGAGACAAAATGCTGCTGATGGGCCCAACAACAACTCATCGGAATTTCCATATCACTCGACTTCCACCATCATGTGAACACGGTGATAGCATTGGTCAGACCAAAAGATGTAATGGTGTATGCTCGAAGGATCAACCACGAGTAAGACAACATTACCAACATCATTGGTTCTGATTTGACTTGACGATAGCCCATAATCAAGTCAAAGTTTGTCAGGGCAATAGATCCAACAACTGATCACGGGGACCAATCAATGGAGATATCATCTTTCTTCAACACACACACACACAGAAGATATCCCTTAGATATGAACTAAGTCAGGCAAGCTTTTATCTTCCAACTCTCCAAGTTGTTGTTTAGCTTAACCAACTAGCTCAGGGTATCTGACACAGATTCTTGGAGAATGGGTGGTTTACAAGAATACCAACTTGATCACGAGCTCAACACAGCGGTCAGGTGACAACCTGGTGATACTTCCGAGAAGATATTCGGAAAATCATGAACCACAGATATGCTACTAAGCTCGCAAACAATCTTGCTTTTCAGGGCAAGATGAAATGATCACAAGAGTGAGGGATTGGCACAATCCTAACTCATTGATCGAGGAGTGCACCGGAAATAAGGACTAGGTAGCACAATCAGTCTTAGAATGATAATTCAATAACTAACACACTAAGAATGAGATTATTGTCCATTAACTACCAAGCAACGGAGTTGCTACGAGTATTGATTTCGCACATCACGATTCACTTGTCGGCATTCCGGTTGCGACAACACGACACCGAGGAATGAATAATGATGGCAAGGAGTATCACTACGTCAAGAATTTGTAAGAGAAGGTGCAATTCTCATGACATTCCTGACATAAAGTGGGTAATACTTCAGGGTAGAACAGACCAAAAGCTTGATTGCATCTGATCTGCGGAATACAACTGCTTTGACCAAATCCTAGAAATGGATGAGGTACTGGAGTTTGTTTCTCCTAGTCATTCTGAACTAGAATGGCTTGACGGACCACAAGAATAATAATCATCGATAACACGGATGCACAACTACTCCTGACTATCAATTGATAGACGAAGGTTAGAAGACAAACTAAAGGGGGACAACTCAAAGGAACATATGATTTTCTGAGTTGTGGGTGCATAGATTAGTATGTCGAACCAAGTTCAACATTTCTTCCGGATAACCCATGCGGAGTGGTAGGAGTGGCAGATTCACAACATAGGATATGAAACTCATTGAGAGCACTCTTGTTGTGATCTTTCGGTTCAAGAGAACTGCTGCCAAAATGGTTCATGGCATTGGAAGAACGATATACCACAAACCTCGAGGACTATCACAAAGGTTACTAATATCCTAAAGGAACTAGCAACACTATCAACAAGAAGTAGGGTGAATCACGGGTTAAGAACCCAGGAGTGGAATACCTACTAACTAAATGGCATCACGGGATGCTTTCTAGAATAATGGCCAGAATCATCACATTGGGAACGCAAAACATGGTTAGATTACTAGATGACTCCCTAAAACACCTAGATTCATAATAATAGCTCCAACATATATGCCGAGGCAGCAGAGTACCTCAACTCACCGATTAGTGTGGTTAATCTGGCCCAAAGGGACATCAAAATGGGAGGAAGGGATTTTGAAAATGCTTCAGATTGTATTAGAAACCTGGGATGACTCGGACAGCATAACGACTGTAAATGCTCAAAATGATTTGAGACATCCTACAAAAATGGTGGCATAACCACTCAGAAGCACAATATCAAGGTTCCGGGACCAACTATGAACATACAGAAGTAGTAGAAACTGAACTGAGATTTGAAACTGTCAATTATATAAGTCTATGGATTAGTAACACGTCATCCTGATAGATAGATGAGAAGGCCTAGTTCTTAATCCCCGTAGAAGAGAAGAGGATGACTCGGTCGAAGGCCATGAGGTATAAGGAGTAAAAAGAGCCTTACGTTCCCTTCCACAATCAATTCCCTTACATAACTAAAGCATTTCTAGACACAACTTCGACCGGTTTGGCTTGGTAATCCTACAGGCAGTCAGGCTCTGATACCAAATCTATCAGGACCCCGATTCCAAGTCACCTCGATCTAGCCGGTAACACCTCATGTCCCTTTGCGGCCTCACGCACGGTATTCCCACGGGTGTCGCCTTACCATGGCCCGGGACCGTTTGCGCCTTTTGGCTCATGTATATGATAGTGTCGCTAGCATCCATATGACAGAGAACCCGGGCCGACATGGCTAGTCGTGAACGCAAAGCGGCGCTAACCCATGGGGACAGGCATACACAAATCAACTTCGAGCATGTCGGTCAACAGCGTATGAATCCGGGCTGTAGCACTGGGCTAACAGGACTCCGGTAACTCGGGCTGTAGCAGGCTAGGCAGGACTCCGGATGTCACCGCGTGACATTTCCCCGAAGGGACGACCACGAGCGAAGTGAAACACATGCCGGCCGATCAAGTGTCCCGAGCAGTAGTCTTTGGGCTAGCAGGACTCCGGTGAACCGGGCTGTAGCGGACTACTATGGCTCAAGGAAGCACTAGACTACATTTCCCCATAAGAGAGGCTGCCAAGGATAAACAAGTAGATTGTCGGATCCCACACATACCAAGCATTTCAAACATACACACAATATGCTCGATATGTGTAAATACAACATGGCATCACAACATAACTCTACGACTCAAGTATTTATTCATTAGGCTCCGAGGAGCGAGATATTACAAACATGGGTCTCATGACCCGACATACAAAGCATACAAGTCAAGGCACCAGCGGAAGCTTAACATGTCTGAGTACAGACATCTACAAATGAAAAAGGCTGATAAGCTTGACTAACTACCAGATCCTGCCGAGGGCACAAGATCGTAGCTGAGGTAACAAGCTAAACGTCGAAGTCCACGCGGAACTACTAGTGAGACAGAAGTCTCTCTACAAAACATAAAATAGGCAAACATGAGTACAAATGTTCCCAACAAGACTTACATCAGAACTAACTACATATGCATCGGTATCAACAAAGGGGTGGTGGAGTTTAACTGCAGCAAGCCAGCTTTGACTCAGTGGCTATCCTGAACTACTACTGCAAGTAACTCTTTTGAGGTGGCGCACACGAGTCCACATATTCACCATATCAATACACCACTATGGATCCGCTCCCGTCTTCGTACGAGAACGCCATCCATAGCACTCACGCTTATCTTGCGCATTTTAGAGTATCCACTTTCACTTGTCTATGAACTGTACAGGCAACCCAGAAGTCCTTTACCGCGGACACGACTATTCGAATAGATCATATTAACCCTGCAGGGTAGTACTTCTTCACACACGCTCTTGCCACTTCCCGCCATGTACACCGTGCCATGGTGCCTAGTCCGTCCCAAGCCCACCTGTACCGGGTGCCACTTGGTTGACTACTAACACTACCTACAAACACCAAAAACTAGTTGCAGCTCCTGGACAGAGATCAAGTTGATTAATAAGCCGAGGGGGCTTGGAGCGCCTGGAGCCCAATGTGTGGTAGTAACTGTTCATGGATCACAAACACAGAACTCAGTTCCTGAGGACGGTTTCAATGAGACAACCCACCATGTACTCCTACATGGCCTCTCACCGCTACCTTTACCAAATCGTGTTCACACACTTAGCTCTCAACAGTAGGACATGTTCATACACCTCCAATTCATCCCCGATGAATCAGACCTGACACAACTCTAAGCAATAGCAGGCATGACAAACAAGCATGAATGAGTAGGCACATCAAGGCTCAAACAACTCCTACTCATGCTAGTGGGTTTCATCTATTTATTGTGGAATGACAGGTCATGCAGAGGATAAAGGGGTTCAGCTACCACAACAAGTAACAGATGAATCGTTGTTGTCCTAATGCAGTAATAGAGAGCAGGAGCGAGAGAGTGGGGTTGTATCGGAATGAACAAGGGGGTTTTGCTTGCCTGGCAGTTCTGAAGATAATATAGTTCTTCATCGGTGTCATCAAACTAATCGTCGGAACCTTGTCTACTGAGAGGGGACAAATACCGGCAACAAGAAGAAACCCAATCAATGCAATGCAACAATAGGATGCATGATCATGACATGTCAATATGTTGTGATTTGGGCTAATGCAACAACAAGTCATTTTGATTGAAGTGGAATTCAAAACTACATCAAATCCCAACTCCAAAACTATTATCAAAGTTGTCATATTCATGTTTCATCCTAAACAGTGAAGTTAACTTGATCAAACATGCATGAAAAGGGTACATATGGATAGATTGGATTTTTCTGTTCATCTTTCATATATAAATTATTTCATTCCGAGCTACGGTTGAATTTATATGAATTTTAGAAGTTTAGGACATTTTCTGGATTTTCCTAATAAGAATAAATCCTGAAAATGAGTTACTGCGTCAGCCTAACGTCAGTGTGACGTCAACAGGTCAACGAAGCCAGGTCCAGGTCAAACCTGACGTGTGGGGTCCACACGTCAGTGACTAACTAACTAATCTAAATTAATTAGTGTTAAACTACTACTAACTAAAAATGTCAGTGGAGTAATTTAATTAAAAACTAATCTAGGATTAGGCTGGGGCTGGGCCCACTTGTCGATGACTGTCGGGAGTCAAACTAGGGTCAAACCCGGGTCAAACTCGCCGGAGTTGACCCGGGGCTCATCGCCGGCAGGGCCAGGGACGGCGGAGAGGTGCGGGTTTCCTCCTCCGGAGACCAAATGGCCGGCAGAGGGCGGCTACATGGAGCTGGAGCTCGCGCGCGTCGATTGGTGCCGGTGGGTGGTGCTGGGGTGGCCGGAAATGTCACCGGCGATGACCATGGCGGTTGCCGGAGTTCGGACGAGGTCGGCTCCGATGCTAGGGGGGCACGGCGAGGCGCGTGGGTAGTGCTACGGGCTCGTGCGAGTGCGGCGGAGACGATGACGTGCTCGGAATCGATCCAACATGGCTGTGGCCACGACGGCGACGTGCGGTGGCGGCGGCGGGTGCGTCCGAGCTCGTTGAGTTGGCTGTGGTGCTAGAGAGCGAGAAAGGGACGCGGGAGGAGGAAGAGGAGATCACGGGGGTCATTGAGCGGATCAAGGCCTCGAGGCGACCGGAGCGAGGCGAATCGACGAACGGCGTCCGACGGGTATCGAGGTTGAAGACGACCAGATGGTGGCGATGCAGGGACTCCGGCTCAGCGTGGCTCGGTAGGGAGGGCGAGGGCGTCGCGGTGGAGGTCTTGGACAGCACGGGGAGGCGAAGGGAGAACGGTGGACGTGGTGGCAGTGAAGGGCGGCGTCGGCTTCGCTCTGCTTCGGTAAAGAGAGCGAGGGAGGCGAGGCAGGGAGAGAGTGGAGCGGTCGAGGGGTCCAGGGGTCTGCGTGGCAACGCCAGAGGCTTCCAGGCCCTCGGCGTCAAGCAGGAGGTGGCGGCGCGCTGCGTCGTCGCCGGGCCACCGCCTCTTGGCGCGAGGAGGAAGGCGACAGGGGGGCGGCCAGTGGGCTGGGCCGCACAACACTGGACCAGCACCGGGGAGCTGGGCCGGTTGGTGGGCGCCAGGTAAGGTGCACAGGTAAAGGCTAGGTGAGTTTCCCTCTCTCTCTCTCTTCTTAATTTTGTTTCAGTTTTCGACTTTATTCCTCTGTTTTGAATTAGTAAAAATACTAATTCATTTCATAAAATCCTGAAAATAATTATGGGTGCTTTCTGAATTATTCGAGTGACCCTTAACAATTTCCAACATTTTTGGAGCATGTGGAATATATATAGCATTTAAATAGCTCCAATTCAATATGTTTGAATTAATTCAAAGTCCAAATATGTCCTGCAAAAATGTGAACCATTTTTGGTAGATCCTTCCACCTTGATCCAAAAATGATGAACATTTTGAAAGGGCATTTTGAAATCATTGAAAAATATTTTGGTTGAACCTATTTGAATTCCTTTTGATGCTAGGGTTTGAACATCCCCATTTCATATTTCCAAGAAAATTAAACATGGTGCAACACAAGACTAGCTAACCCAGAGCAGACCAGAACTAGGGATGTGACAAATACATCTTACTGACCCGGATTTGAAGTTCTCCAGGAGCGTTTGCGGGCCTTCCCCGGAGTGTTGTCGATGCTGCGGAGTTCTTCCGAGCCAAAGAGGGGAGCTCGACGGAAAAACTGTTCTGGTCGTAGTACCTTGCGCCTGAGCATCCCATGCCCCTCAGCGATCAGCTGAAGCAGTTGACTGAACTGCATAGGTTGGCCAGATTGGCCATGAGGGATTTTTTAATCCGTTTGTGTCCTACCGAACCCATACCCAGTAGCTATGTCGGGCTCGTGAAATGGCTGGTCAGTGCCTTCCCGCGGCTTGATGCCGTGAAGCGGTCGGTCTGCATCGAAGGTGCGCGGATGGCCTTCGCCCATGTCAAAGTGCAGTGGGCGAAGATGAACGCCGTCAAGCTCGCAACCGAGGGACCGCCCGCAGGCAAAGAGTACCGCACGCCGGAGCAGTATTTCGATCATGTCCTGGAAGGATCCCGCGTTGTAGAGGGCTAGTGTTCGAAGGACATCATTTTTGAATGAATGTATCTATGTTGTCCAATCCTCTATAATGAAACAAGGCTTATGTGTGATATGTTGCTTGTTTGACTTTAAAATATCTCCTCCTGTATGGCCGTTTTCGACATCTGAGATTTGGGCAGTCGCCGGCTTCAGCCCCCATGTAGGTAGTGCGGGGTGTGCGGGATAGCATTTAAACACACTTGACCCAATGTCTTGGTCCGTGAAGGAGGTGTTAGTGCGGCGAACCAGGCAATCAGACTATGTGACTTTATCGCTCTCACTTAGCCATAGGAGTTTTGCAATGGGAGTGTGGGTGCAACCCCTAGTATTGTTCGATCATCCGAACTTGGGTGCTGTGGATGCCCCGCGGGGTGAAGGCCAGCCTGCCGCGTAATGTGGAAAAAATCGCAAGAGATTTATACTTAGTAACCGAATAGCTGACCAGCTCTT
Organism: Aegilops bicornis; assembly: GCA_021605145.1. Taxonomy (NCBI): domain Eukaryota; kingdom Viridiplantae; phylum Streptophyta; class Magnoliopsida; order Poales; family Poaceae; genus Aegilops; species Aegilops bicornis. The sequence goes on along the minus strand of CM038672.1, from coordinate 334,804,693 downwards.
GCCGCATCATGACAGTCAGTTTTCGGCTTTCTCTACTAAGGTGTTTGTCCGGATGAAATGGAAACACAATCGCAGTAGTTCTCCCTTTAATACCTTAGACGAACAAGCGGAACATAAGGTAGTAACCACAGGAGGCGGCCAACCGAACTATTGACCAAAGACATGATTCAGAGCCGATGCATATAATGCTATATTAGGGACACCGAATTGTACTATGAAAGTGTTCGGACTTGATTTAGTATTTAAGAAATGTACGTGGCTCAGTAGAGCCCCTGGCCATTTAAGTCGTACCAAGGTCTACATGAAAATCGGACAAAGACAGGGAAATCCAGATTAAGAGGTAGGCCGGTGCCGCATAGGTTGGGCTAGAAATTGTTTCCATTGTAGTCTGATTGATACGACAAAACGTATTGGTACAAATAGTGTGGTAAGCACCAAGGCTATTTTACATGGTGAGCACAAGGTAAAGTTGTGTACGTGTCCTGAAAACGGACGAGGTGATCTTTAAAGACCCTGTAGGTACTCAGCCACGCGTCTACGCTGCTTTTCTCCTTGGTGTATTGTCCTTGGAGAGGATCATCGATCGGTATTTTCATGATAGGCCTCGAAAAGAGGCCTTGGTACCGTCGAAAAGGTGATGTGGGTTTTAAGGAACCTGGAAAAATAAAAAGAAGAGAAAAAGGAAATATGAGTGTCCGGATAGGGTCTAGCCCTATTGTGGACTTTATCTTTATTATGCCTCCTCCTTTCCCATGGTATCTTTAGTGCGTAATTATGTACGTGTGGTACATATGCCACAATTTGGTAAGGGCTGAGATGGAGGCCCAATTGCTAATCGAGCTCCTGACGAGCTAGACTGTCGTACTATGGGGTAGTCCGGACTCGTTTGACAGTGTCCAGGGACTTGGCCACCGATGTAGTAGTTGGCTTGATAAGGCCGCCCAGTACTCCCACTGCTAGGGCCGCGGTGTGCTCCTCAGTGCAGAGGGAGCATTCCATGTTTCTATTGACTGTTATAACACCGCGTGGTCCGGGGATCTTGAGTTTGAGATAGGCATAGTGTGGGACCGCATTGAAACGAGCGAACGTGGTTCATCTGAGTAGTGCATGATAGCCACTACGGAAGGGGACGATGTCAAAGATCAAGTCTTCGCTTCGGAAGTAGTCCGGCGAACCGAAGACGACCTCCAATGTGATTGAGCCTGTGCAGCAGGCCTCTACACCAGGTATTACTCCTTTAAAGGTAGTTTTAGTGGCCTTGATTGTTGATGGATCAATACCCATCTTGTGGACTATGTCCTGGAAGAGCAGGTTAAGGCTGCTGTCACCGTCCATGAGGACTCTCTTAAGGTCGAATCAGTCAATGATTGGATCGAGGATCAGTGCGGCCGAACCTCCATGAAGGATACTGGTCGGATGATCCTTGCGATCAAAGGTGACCGGACAGTCCGACCATGGGTTGAATTTTGCGGCGACTGGCTCTGTCGCATAGACGTCCCTTAGCGTGCGCTTGCGCTCCCTCTTGGGGATATGGGTGACGTATATCATATTCACCATTTTGACTTGGGCGGGGGGTTTCTTCTGTCCCCCTGTGTTCGGTGGACGAGGCTCCTCGTCGTCTTCCTCACGGGGCGACGCTTTCTCCTTATGTTCGGTATTCAACTTATCGGCCTGTTTAAAGACCCAACAACTTCTATTGGTATGATTGGCAGGGTTGTCGGGGGTGCCGCGAATCTGGCAGGGTCATCGAGTATTCGGTCCAAGCTGGATGAGCCTTCTCTGTTTCTTTTTAATGGCTTCTTCTGCTGACCGGACTTGGAGCCGCTGAATCCGTCATTGAGCGTTGTGTCTTCAGTATGGTCATTGTTGCTTCGGCGCTTGTGTTTGTTGCGTCGGGTTCTGCCGTTGCTATTCCTGTCTTCGGAAGTGCCAGGTTTGCTTGTACTATTACTATATGGGCGAGCCAGCTGCCTTCGCCTGCGCAAAAGCGGGTCATGAGTGCTGTCAGGGCTGCCATGGACGTTGGCTTCTCTTGGCCGAGGTGTCGGGCGAGCCATTCGTCGCGAATGCTATGTTTAAAGGCGGCTAGGGCTTCTGCGTCTGGACAATCGACAATCTGGTTCTTTTTGATGAGGAACCTAGTCCAGAATTTTTTGGCTGACTCTCCAGGCTGCTTGACAATATGACTGAGGTCATCAACATCTGGAGGCCGGATATAGGTGCCTTGGAAGTTGTGTCTAAAGGCATCCTCCAGGTCTTCCCAGCTTCCAATAGAGTTTTCTAGGAGGCTGTTTAACCAGTGCCGAGCTGGCCCCTTGGGTTCTGCGGAAGGTATTTGATGGCGTGTAGATCGTCACCGCGAGCCATGTGAATGTGGAGAAGAAAATCTTTAATCCATACTATGGGATCTGTTGTGCCGTCGTATGATTCAATGTTCACGGGTTTAAACCCTTATAGGAACTGGTGCTCCATTACCTCATCGGTGAAGCATAGGGGGTGTGCAGCGCCTCTATATCGGGCCATGTAACGATGCAGTTTGGATGAAGTCCGTATGCGGTTTATGGCCCGGGCATGGTTATGTTTGTTGCGCCAGGCTTGATAGCCATCTTCTCGCGCCGGGGCGCGCCCCCGCGATCCATAGATTGATCTGGTCTGACCTTCTCTATTTTCCAGGTCCTGTCGTAGGTCATATGTGTATCCCCGAGCTGTTGTTTCTCTGCTTTTACGGCGAGGTATTGCGGGCTGGTATTTGGCTTGAGTTGCCATTCTGTCCTGGCCACGTGGTGGTCGGTCAGGTTCGTCAGCCGCGTTACGCGCGGGTGGTATGGGCTCCAGCGCCTCGTTGTCAAATTGGGGCAGCAACTTGCGCTTCGGGTAACTCTTTGTTGGGAGTTTGAGGCCGTATTCTTCGGCTGCCAAGACATTAGTCCATATGTCGTTGAGCAGAGCTTGGTCAGCTTGAAGCTGCTACTACTTCTTTTTTAGGCTTGTTTCAGTGGCTATTAGCCGGTTCTTGAAGCGCTCTTGTTCGAGGGGTTCCTCTGGCACGATAAAATCCTCGTCGCAAGGCTCACGTCGTCCTCGGAGAGTGGTAGATAGTTGCTATCCTCTGAGTCTTTGTTCCCTGCTTGCTCGTCAGGGTCAACTTGCCCGTCCTCCCGATCGTCCTATTCAGATGTTGGTTCAATGGGGTCTTCTTGGTCTTCGGCATTCTCCGGAGTATCATTATCTCCTATGCCGGTACTGTTGTCTTCCGTGACTCGATTTAGAGCGGCGCCGCTGACGTTGACGCTTTGGTGCTATCTCAGGACGTTCGTCCTCGACTGGATCCTTATCATCGTCGCCGTCGCCTTCTTTAGGTGTCTCCACCATGTACACCTCGTATGAGGAAGTGGTCGTCCAGCGTCCGGTGAACGGCGGGTTTTGGGCCTGCTCCTCTCCGGCATCATTGTCCATACCGTCGATGTCTTCGGAGGCGTAATTGAGCATGTCGGTTAGATCCTCGATAGTGGCTATGAAGTGGGTGGTGGGTGGTAAGTAAAATTCACTATTTTCAGCCCCTAGTTCGGGCTGGGCACAATTCAGAAGCGGTTCCTCTGTGATGGCGAGGGATCGCATTAAGTCCAAAACTTCGTTTAAGAGTACGGTTTGGACGGGGACAGAAGTTTCCTGGACGAGCTTGCATGACGCGGACTTCGATGGTTCGAAGCTAGTGTCTGTAGAAGAGTCTGTCTTTGTGATGACTGCCGGAGACGCTATTCTATCCGGTTCTCCAGTGTTGAGCTCTATAGCCGCAGAGAGTTCGGCGGGCTCTAGGCTCCCATTTTCGGATCTGGTGACGCGCTCCGGATCTAAGGGCGGGGCGGTGGTTGGGGCCGCGAACCCTTGGAAGATCAAGTCTCCTCGGATATCAGTGACATAGTTCAGATTTCCAAAACTGATCTGGTGACCAGGGGCGTAGCTGTCGATCTGCTCTAGGTGGCCAACTGAGTTGGCACGCAGTGTGAAGCCACCGAATACAAAGATCTGGCCGGGGAGAAAAATCTCCTTCACGGCAGCATTGTTGTAGATGATCGATGGAGCCATCGAGCCTTTCGACAACGGCACAGTGGAACTCTCAATGAAAGCACCAATGTCGGTGTCAAAACCGGCAGATCTCGGGTAGGGGGTCCCGAACTGTGCGTCTAAGGATCAAGGGTAACAAGAGGCAGGGGACACGATGTTTACCCAGGTTTGGGCCCTCTTGATGGAGGTACTACCCTACTTCCTGCTTGATTGACTTTGATGAGTATAGGGGTTACAAGAGTTGATCTACCTCGAGATCGTAATGGCTAAACCCTAGATGTCTAGCCTATATGATTTTGATTACCCCTACGGACTAAACCCTCCTGTTTATATAGACACCAGAGGGGCCTAGGGTTGTATAGAGTCTGCTTATAGAGAAAGGAATCTTCATATCCGAACGCCAAGCTTGCCATCCACGCAAAGGAGAGTCCCATCGGGACACGGGGAAAATCCTTCTATCTTGTATCTTCGCGACACATTAGTCCGACCCATGTCACATAGCCCGACCGCCCGAGGACCACCTAATCCAGGAATCCCTCAGCAAGGCTCGACACCTCGGCCCCCGTGGCGCTCCCGGTGGAGGCGGGCTCAGGCAAAAAGTAGTCGAGGCTTCAACGCTCGAGGCCCTCCAGGGGCGGGGGCCTCTCGGGCCCTTAAAGAAGGCAACATTGCCGCCAGGCTCGTGAAGGACCGCCCCAAGGTCCGGGGAGGTTGTGCCAGGGCGTCATCAGAAGATGACGGCGATGCATTACCTGTCACAAAGAGGAAGAGGAAATGGACCGCCAAAGACAAGTAAGTCCCTGCGCCCATTCCTGCGCCTCATTCTTGTGCTCCTTGAGTGAGTCTAGACTGGCCTCCGTTTGTGCAGGCGGTTTGTTTACAACCAGAAGAAGAAGAGGAAGAGAGTGGGGGCGAAGCAGGCCCTTAATCCGAAGTGGGTGTTGGCGCCTGCTAAGAGCGCCGAGGGGCTCGAGGGGGCTGCTCACCACTCCAACGCCGAGGCGGGGCACTCAAGGAGCATGGAGGACCTGAATGCCTTTCTGGAGCTACGTGAGGGCGCGATCACAAAGGCTGAGGCGAACCAGCCTCAAGTACCCCCCCCCCTCCGGGAGCGAAGACGCCTCCCTTGCAGGGCCTGATGAGGAAGAAGAGGTGGCACGGGAGAAGGATGGGGCACCAATCACGCACCTGCCGCTCCCCTTAGTGCGACGGCTGAGGTCGCGCCCATCTCCAGCGCCCCCGAAACCGACACGGCGAGCCCCGGTAACGTGTTGCGGTAGCCAAGCGTAAAAGAAGTCCTAGCATGCCCCCAACTGCAGGCGCGCTTCGCCAGGGCATCCCCATCCGTGACGGGCACCGAGGAGCCAAACCTGGGTCGTGTCCTAGCGCCTGAGTTGCTGCGCCTTGCTCAGGCGTGGGGCTTTGAGCTACGCCAAGGCCACACTCAATCGGTTCGGTGCAGACTTCCAAGATGCCGAGGCATGCCTCGCCAAGGAGCGTCTGAAGCTTGCTGGTGGGTGGCGCCAGATCGACGTTGCCGCGAAGACGACCTAGCATCAGAATTAGGCCCCGTGCAAAGATTGAGAAGGAAACCGCTGAGGAGAAGGTAGCTTGGGCGACCATGCTTGCAGAGGCCGAGGCGGCCGCCAAGCGCCGCGAGGAGGAAAGTGTCAGCCTGAATGCGCTCCAGGATGAACGGGTTACGTAGTCGCAGCAGCTCCAATCACGGGAGGACGACCTCGGAGCGTGCAAGGCGAAGCTCGCGACCTGCGAGTCAGACCTGGCAAGGGTGTTGCCCGAACATTCCGTGGAGCGCGAGCACTAGGAGATGCTGGGCCGCTAGGTGCCTGACACTCAGGAGGCCCATGCGAAGCATGTCTCTGAAGCCAATGCCTAGCTGGAGTCTGAGGAGAAAAAGGTCCAGGCAAACGCTGAGCGAAGGTAGTGGTGGACCGCTCGAAGCTCGCCAAAGAGAATAACAAGAAGCTGATGCTGCTGGTGGACGCCTTCAAGGCGGAGCGCGAGGAACTCCGACAAGAAATTCCTGGTCTCAAACTGGTACTTGGCGAGTCCGAGACCAGCCAGGCGACTGCACAGCATGCCCAAGCTGACGCCGCGGCCAAGCTCGCTTCCCTTTGGCCTCCCATAAAGGACGTTGTCGGCACCACTAAGCAGGCTGTGGGCAAGGCAGGTCAAGAGCAGGTTCAACATAGACATCTAAGGCCGTTCCCCTCATTAGAGCTCTGGTCCCGCGGTGCTCTGAGTTCCATCTGCAGGGAGAAGCTAGAAGCTCCCCTCAGGCCGCACGACGTCGACTTTGCCGAATTCTCCTCCAAGCTCGTGGAGTAGCTCAAAGACGGGGCCCGGAAGGTGGATGGCATCCTAGAGGAGGAGTGTCGTGATCTCTTCGTTCAGGTGGCAATGCATGTTTTTAGCCACCTCCTCCACGGTGATCCTGACTTCGACTTTGACAGGGTGATAGCTCCCGTTCCTGAAGCCGTAGGAGGCCACGTGGATGCGCTTCTCGGGAAGTTCTCACGTGGCTGTGTTACGAGCTCCGATGAGGTTGAAGAAATCGAGGCGACGGAGCCGACAGTGGCGGTGGTGGCGATGGCAAGGCTTCCTCTTAGACTTCCTTCCTAATTATTTTGTAACAAACTGATCCGGCCTTGTGGAGGCGTGAAGACAATGGTTTTTGTTTAAGTACTTAATGCTTGTTATGAATGCTCGTGCTCTCGTGAGCCTCCCTTCCTATGCTTGTGTTTACCCTCTTGCATGCCTTTGTGGTCTACATCGGTAGGGTCCAGCCCATGTGTAGGCCTAATCCATCGCTCAGATGTTAGCTCGCAATGCCTGGACAAGGCTAATAGGCAAGGGGCACTGGGAGCTGGTGAAGGGCCCTCAGGCACGATGATCATGCCCCCCCCCTTTTCATGCAAGTGATCCGCATGGAAGGACATGTCAGCACTCTAAGGGTGGCTCGCGAGATACTAGATCTTGATCTAATTCCTTGTGGGTTCCATCATTGTTGGTTTCATTTGTTTTGCTTTGTGGTTTTACTTATTGCATTGCCATGCTCATCATTGTTATCTTGTATTGTGCCTCTTGTCATTTTGCATTGTTCATGCTCATCATCTGCATTGTGGTATTCTTCTCGTTGTGCCTGCACTATGTTTGTAATGTTGCTTGCCTATGCATTTGACCGGTGCATCATCATCTCCCCATTTCTTCTTATTCCTTCCTTTTTGCAAGTTGCATTCTTCACCACTCCATAGATGTTCATCTTTTGCCTATAAACCTTGCACCATAACTACACCCTCTCTGTCAAATTTCATCTCTTTTTAATTTGTTTTGGGCGGGCTAAAATTTCACTCCATTTTGAATCAAATAAAAACTTGTTTAAATTTTCTATCTCGAAAAATTGCCAAACAAATTTTATTTAATAGTGCATGTTTCCAGGAGCATGAGGATATTTTTTATGTCTTCCAAATTCTTTCCCTAGCTCCCCCTTTCCCTTTTCTATAATCTGTTTATTAATATATATATATAAAACAGAGAAAAGATAAATCATATTTTCCTTACCTGGGTGCTACACTTGGACCTTCCCCTATCCCGCAGCCCAACCGTAGTAGCAGCAGCCCAGCTAGCTCACGCATGCAAAGGTTTCGTCAACCTCCTGTACGGCGTGCATCCGAGCAAACCATGTTGGCCATGGGCGCGATTTGACGGCCATCCAGCACCCCTGACCCCTATATAACCTGTCCTAGACCTAGCCCTAACCCCGCTCCACAACTTCCACCCCTCTCCTTCTCCTTTCGCCGCCAGGTATGGTAGCCAGGTGATAACCAATGCACTGCCTGTCATGACTCGGCCGAGCAAGAGTTCGAGCTCAGGGTAGCCTCTCCGACCCCTCCGACCTCTCCTTCCGCCATGGGGAAGACTACAGAGGACCCTGCCTTCTCCTTCCACGATGCACTCATCGAGACGGCCCCTGGATCGACCTCCCCGACCCCGTCTTCTTCCTCTGCTGCATCTACTTCCTAAAACCAAAGCCCCGCCAGGTTTAAAGCTCCCTCCCGAAGCCTACAACGCGTCTCCGCCGACCACGTCGTGTCCAAGGGTGAGCTGGGTAACACACCTCCCTCTCCTTTCTTCCCATGGCGTGTAGGACCCCATAGGACTCGCTCGATTTGTGTCTTGCTGTGCTCTCAGTGCTCCGTTAAAGGCATTAGCATGCCTATGCATCCCCGCGTGCAAAGTCGCAGCCCACTCGCATCTCGTCACCTTGCAAGCTTCAGAGGTCGCTCGCTCGGCCTCTGCACCGTCGGAACCGAGCCAAGCTTGCCATGAGCTTGACCTCGAGTTGAAACCGTGAACACACACACTCTCACATCAATAGTCGCTCAGCGAATAGCACGGGCACACCCCACCGTGCCAGTCATCGCTCGTCGCTCGTCGCCCGTCGTAGTAGCCGCCACCTCGCTGCACTTCGTGCCTCGGCCGAGACGATCTTCTGTTTGAGGCCCATGCTCCGGTCTCCTCCCGCAGCCCTCCGCTTACACATCCCTACTCCACATCCAACTTCCGCAACCCCGCCGGTTCTCCTCTGCTCCAGTGGTCGCCGCCATGCTCCCAGGCAGCATCGTTTTTTTCTCTGCCTCCGGCAGGACCACTAGCCCCGTCTGGACTACTACATGAGGGGGGTAACCCTTCCTTTCCATGAACACCAGAGCATCCCAGCTAGTCGTCCCAGCGCTCCAGGTCCAGGAGGTCCTGGGTTTGATCCCAATCTCCCCTCCTTCTGTTTTTCATTCTGTTTCTAGCCATTTTCGTTATATGCCAGATTTCGCCGATCCCATGTTTCCATATATGGTAGTTTGTTTAAAATGTGAGTATTTCATACATGGACATATACTTATTATATATCATTTTGGGCTAGAAAAATCCAACCTATCCATTGGTAGCATTAGTTTTGTCATTTGAGAAAGTTTTCAAACATGTCATTTTTACAGCATATGCCCTTTTACATTTTTGTATGATTTTGTGTGATTTTCATATGAGCACCTTGTCAACACGTTTTAAGAGCTTTTTCATGTCATCTATGTACTAGTTTAATCCATATTCCATGACAGGCCCTATGGTTACTAGAACAAGAATGCAAAGTAGCTGATATAATGTTACTGTTTTCATGTTGAAATCTGCTAAGTATAAAACTGACAGAATTAAAACTTGCCATGTTTCCATGATGTTTCCCATTAAGCTATGACTTTTATTAAAATGATCAGTAACAATGTTTTGTTATGCCTTACCAGTACATTCATGCCATGCCTTATGTTGCCTTCTAAAGCTACTGTAGCATGACCTCAAGCAGACGTTTTGGCGGACACGAATGAAGCGAGAGATTGCTCAATTCGTAAATAGATGTGATGCCTGCCGCGGAGTGAAAGCAGAACACCAACGTCCGCCAGGACTCCTCCAGCTCCTACCTATGCCTGAGTGGAAGTTTGACCATATCTAAATGGACTTTGTAACCGGCTTTCCCAAGTCCAAGCGAGGGAATGATTCTATCTTCGTTGTCATTGATAATATCACAAAAGTGGCTCATTTCCTTCCAGTCAAAGAATCTATCAGAACAACCAAGTTGGCAGAGCTACACACCTCCAGAATAGTCTCCTTGCATGGGATTCCTCATGCTTGTCCTCATGCTCGTGATCATCACCATCGTCATCTCCCCCTTGGTTATAAAAAATTCAAGTATAGGTGGTGGAATGTTCATAGGACCTTGGAAACACAAGAAGGTTAATTAGTAAAGGGAAACTAGCTAACCCGCATGCATGTGGATGAAAAAATTAGAATTACGATGGAAGACAAACGTACCGAAAGTGCCATGAGTGGTGGCAGCAAACACAAGACCCTTGTCTTGAATTGCATCACAGTACACATCCGTGTACGGAAAATAATTTTTGAGCAATATCCATGGAGGTATGGAAATAAGGACGACAACAAGCTTGTCGAAGATAGCAACAACTTGATAGTTCGTGTAATCCCAAAAGAGGTTGGGAACTCGACAAATTGCTCAACTTCAGGGCAGCCTGAGATTTTTCGAGTGGAACCCGGTGATGAGTGTACACATTCACAAGTTCCCACTCGCAGTTGTGCCCAATATAAACAACCCAATCTCCATTTGCGCCTGCCCAGGCCTTATCCTTAAGCGATGGCATCTTAACATCACACGTATCATTATCAAGCGGCATCAACTTGCACAAGGCGAGGCTTCCGTAGTTCGCGTGCCAGCCAGCAGGGTCATGGCGAAGAAGATAGAGGAGATCAAACCGCTCCTGGACCCTTGGGTTCTTTGTAATGATGTTATTAGTTGAGTCGAGAATGGTCTTGAACGAACCTGCAATGCTAGCCGAGGTGATGACATCGCATCGGTCAATGAGTTCCTCCACCACATCATCTTTTAGATCGGGGCAAGAATAATGGGGTCGTTTCCGGCATGTTCCCTCCATGGAGAAGACAATCAAACAATGGCAGAAGGAAGGGTGAAAGCAAATGGAGGAGGGAGGAAGAGGGTGCGAGAGCAACTCCATATCGAGAGGGAAAAGAGAAGAGGCGGTGGACGGTTGCCATGGTACAGGAAGAGTTTAGTGGGGAGCGGACGGTTGCCACAGAGGGGTCACAAAGACGACAAGGCTATCCTGTCAGACCTAGCGCCCACACGGGATGGCCACCGTCCCACACCTGAGCGAAGCCACTCCGCACCCCCTCACGGTTGGTCTGCCACGCCGCAACGGAAACGCGTGCTATCTCGCATCTTCACTTAGGCCAACTCCAGCGCATGCAGCTCGGACGCACGCTCGCCCAGCCCCCTTTCCCTTGACGCCCCCGAGCTATCCAACCACGACTACCTGTTTTGCGCACCTGGCCGCAGGATTTGGAGCGGATCCGGTCGGGCTTGAGCTCGCCCGGCTGTGGGAGGCCGCGTCGCGCCATGGACTGGCAAGGCACCGGGCTGGAAGGCCCCGACAAGGCTGCAAGGCCGCATGAAGGTACTGACTCCTCCTCTAACTGCTCGGAACTACACCGTCGGCGGTCCACCGGCAGATACATGAATGGCGGTCGGCCGGGCACGATGCTGGCCCAAAAGCTCGTCGGCGCACCGTTGCCACTCATTACATGCGACGACTACCCAAAGATGGTCTTGTGCCATCTGTCCACAACGTCGGATCATCCCGGATGGGTGTTCATCAAGTGCTCAACCGATGGGGTATGTGCTACTTTAGCTTTGGTTGTGCTCTCGGATTTTGACTAGTTGTGCTAACTTAAAATTTTATTGTGTAGAATGGATGCAAGTTTTGGTATTGGGAAGAAGAGTACATCGATATATTGGTAGAGTGCAATTTAGTAGATGTTCATGCACTTTTAGCTAGCATAGAGGCTAGAGATGAGACTAGAGCACGTGTTGATAGAATAGAGGCTAGACATGAGACTAGATGCGAGGAAGCAATGTCTACTTCTTTACACTCGAAGAAGAAAGAACCCCGCAAGATCGAGCCTCCGCTGATCAACAATGAATGCATCAAGAAGGCACTAATCGAACTTACATGAGCAGTTATGGAAGTTGAATATCTTCTAAAATGTATTCTAGTGGTTCTTGTTTTCTTTGGTCTTGCTTTTCTAGTCAAAATTAGGTGTTGTATTTCAATGTACAAAAAATCAATGATGAAAAAAAGATATGTGTTTGCAAAGAAAAATGTACACGGATGGGATGCGACCGGGATGCGTCCACGCGTTGGGCGCACGGCCACCACATCCGAGAAATGGCCCGGACACGACCCCATTGCCCTACCCAAATGGAGAGAATCCGGGTAAAATGGATGTAAGTTTGGGGTCGTGTGCTGGAGTTGGCCTTACAAGTGGGACCGCAGTTGAGGAAACCGACTATTGGCAAACACCCATCTCGCCGGCCGCACGATGGCTGAGTTAGAGAAACAAGGAGGTTGAAGAGATAGTTGTAGCATGGACTCCAAGAAACATGGTGTCAGATGGAAGTCGTGCTGGTTGCATGTGTCGTACTCCTGGACGTGAATGCTTGTTCTGGACCATGCCACCCTACTATATATCGAGAATTCAATGTGTTGGTTACGTATAGCGAAAACATTAACATATGGCCCACCTCACACTGTGGCCAAATTTCCTAGAGTCTGTGCTAGGTTAAAAAGTGTTCTTTGTGAGGGTGGATGGCTGGTCTCAAGTTTAAAACTTTTTGTATTACGTATAGCTAGACGTAGATAGTGCAAAAATTTTGAAAGTCTGAACCAAAACATCAGAATGCAATTTCTATAGTTGATTGGACTCATCCGAGTACCTAGGATGATGGGATTCACAGCTACATTAAAAACACCTGCCTGACGCGTGAAACATGTGAACCTAGTACAAATAGTAGTACTATTGTGATTGGACTCATCCGATAACATGTTGCAATGCATGTAAAATTATGTATTCGAGAATATTTTTTTGCCTCGTTGCAGCACCCACTCTCAGAAGCGACTCTAAAGCCATTCATATACTTATTTAGTAAGTTTATTACAGACATATCATTTAGCATTACGTACAACAGGTCATCAACCCACAACGACAACGAGGATACATTATAAATACTAAAGTTTTTCTCACACAACAAATTACAAAGCGATGAAATAAACTTCAGGCCAATAATCCTTGGCGTTGGAAACGCTTGCTTTGAACCAGAAGTGATTATCTGGGCAGGGCTAGCTATTGTCAATATCAATACCAACGCAAGAATCATCCAGGCTGAAGCAGCCTATATCCGAACGCATATTGTGATAGCCAGGGTAGAGAAGCATATCAATGTCTGAGGTATAGATACAGTTGCTTCTCGTAAATGGTAGTAACGTTGTGCCAACAACAGTTGGACCGCCTTTCACCATCAGTGTATAGTTTAGTCCAAGGAAAAGCGATTTTTCTCCAAGATTATCAATATTGAACCAGGGAGAAGGTGCTGGCGCTAGAACATCCCGAATACCCTACAATGGATGTTGAAATAGGTCCGGAGAGTGCGACCATGGGAGACAACACCTGCTTCCTTGGTAACATCATCAGTTCTCTGTATACAGTCAAGAAGAGGTGATCCATCAGAATAAGTTGCTAGGCGCCACCGAGTATGTAGGTCATGCTCGTCTTCATGCTCGTGATCATCACCATCGTCATGTTCCTCTTGGTTATAGTAAAAATTTCCAAGTATCGGTTGGGGAATGTTGACAAGACCTTGGAAACAAAGAAGGTGTGGGGACCCCGACTCATAAGTCGAGATCATCGAATGCACGTGTACAGTGATCCCAGAGATCAATGCTCGCTGAACACACATAAGCTGAATAACAAGAGTCTTCCATCCATACACACCGTCTTACACAAATTATGACCATTATGGTCAAGTCTTACATTGATAAAGCCTTAAGGGCTGAACATCAAATGAAACACAAGCAACGGAAATCTTCATCGATAAGTAGAAGCCATGCCATCTGCCTTAACCCTACAGGCATTCTGACTGGGAAGCGTCCTAGTTCGCGTGATCGTCACCAAACAACTCCTCCTCGAACTCATGTTCTTCCATGCCTGGTCAATTAAATAACCAGTGGTGTCGGTGTACAAAAGGAGGGGGATGCTTTTTTGTACCCCTATAACTGTGCACGGGCAGTCTGAGCCACGGACACCGCCACACTGAGCAAGGCAAGGGAGGTGAGCCAAGGTAAGGCCAAAGCTCAAGAGGAACAGAACAACGCCAAGACCAAGACCACAAAGAGCAAAGGGGACGGAGCGGACCCCCCGGCAAGATCCTTGCCGGGGGGCAGTTTTAGCAAACCCGACAAGACCCTTGCCAGAGCGGCTCGCCCCACGCCCACGGAGCGGATCACCTTTGAGTCCACTGCCCCCCATGGGACAAAGGATTCGGGAGACATCCCCGTGGTGGCATGCAGATCTTTGTGAAGACATTCAAAGATCAGATACATACTATAGAAGGTGACGACCCTTGGCGGGACCCCCGCCAAAGAGGACCACAAGGCCCCCGGCAAGAGCCTTGCCGGGGATGACAACAAGCACCACGGCAAGACCCTTGCCGGGGCTGCGGCAAGGCCCCTGCCAAGGACACCCGTAGGGCCACCATCAGGCCCGCGCCAATCAAGCCTCCACCATGCAGCTGCCGACCCAACCAGTTGGGCAGGCACCTGCGTGGCGGCAAGCGAACCTTCGTGGAGATCCACCATTGCGCCACCTCAGCTGCCTGCCTACCTACATGGCACCACAGGCACCGCTAGCCAGGGCGCGTGTCAACACGAAAGGGAGCGGCGACGGACGAGACCCAGGCTCTCCCGTCCCGATAAAGCAAGGACACCTAAGCGAGGCGCATTTATGGGGCCTTGTCATGTAATGCGAGGATAAACTTCGTATGATCAGTACCCTTTCCACCTCACAGTGCCACTGTGGCAACCCCTTTCCCTATAAAAGGAGGCCCAAAGGCGACCAGGAGGAGGATTCGCTTTGGAGCTCCTCACGCCCCATAGCTAGCTCAAGAACACAGATAAACTAACCACCAAAGCAGTAGTAGGGTTTTACGCATCTCGCGGCCCGAACCTGGATAAAGAACCCGTGTGCTATCTGTTTGACCTGCCCTTCTCACGACCCCGCGCCCCGCAACCGTAGTAGGGATTCTTGTGATCCCATAGGTGTCGTCCCCGCATCGTCATCTTTGGCGCACCAGGTAGGGGGGTGCAGTTGTGAGAATAAGCTCTAGTAGTTAGCCCGGCACTCCTTCATCTTCGTGATCCTGGAAGAAGAAAGGAGGCCAGAAGGTCGACGCTCGAGCGATCGCCAACAGAAGCTAAGTTGCACTGACTCCTTATTTGTGCTACTCTTCTTATTTGTGGTTATCCCCCCCCCCCCCGGAGATGTCACGCCTTTGTATGAGAAACCCGCATGCTAGGGGGCTCTCCCACGATCGGCAACGCCCTTGCCCTGTTTCGAGTCCGCTCAACAGCTCAAGCGGCCGCGCCGAGAATGGCAGAGTAACCTTCCGCGATCGACAACGCCCTCGATTCTGACTCGAGTCAAGCTCGACAGTTCGGGCGGCCGCGTTTGGAACGGAAAGGTGACTCGTCCGGCAGCACGCGTACCTAGCAGGCCCTGGGGATCCGTCCCCAAAACGCCGCTAGGGCTTTTCGCGCCGGCAAGCCTACCCGATCGACGAGGGGCACACATACAAACATGAATTGAACGGGGAAATAACATGCAAGAAAATTAAGAGTACTTCAAAGTTATATTACATCACGTCATAGCTGCGGTTCTAACTAAAGATAAAATTTGTCTTGGTCGGGAACCTGCAGCGGCGAACAAGAACGGGATGCTCAATCCCGGCGCTGGCTTTCCACCCTCTTGATTTAAATCGATGCCGTTGGTGATGGGCTTGATGCGCTCCTTGAGCACCGTGAGGTCAATGCCATCCGGCAAGCTCTTCATCGAGGCCGCGAAGTCAAGGTTGGGATTCCAGTGCGGCACCTTGGTGAGGACCTTGGTCACAACCCTCCGGCAAAGTCGTCGGGCCTCCTCGACCGGCGTGGCCGTCCTGTTGGAGTGGAGATAGGCCAAGGCTCCAAGGACGCCTTCGAAGAACTGGGTCAGCTTGGCGTTGACGAACCCGCTGCGCTCGGGGGCGTACCTCACGTTTGGCAACCCCATGGTGGCCAATTGCGAGGTGACCCTGCCGGCGATGACCTCCAGATGGCTGACCCACTTGTTCTCACCCACCACATATTCCTGGTGGGAGGCGGCCTCGTTTGCCCGCAGCTGCTTCTCCTCCACGAGGCTCCTAGTCAAGGTCTCCTCCCGAACCCTGCTCTCTGACAGCATCTTCTCGAGACCCTCCAGGTTCAGCTTGAGGTCTCTGATGGAGCTTTGCGCATCGGAAAGCTCCCCAGTCCTGCTGATGACTGCTCCTTGTGCCTCTATCAAGGCGTGGTTGAGCGTGTCCTTCTCGCCGGACAGCTTGAGGGCCTGCTCCTTCAGCTCGTCCCGCTCTGCTTCCAGCTCCTTTGCCTTGCCGGCATGGGCCAGAGCCTGGGCATCGAGTGCCTCCTTGTGCCTCTGCTCTAGCTCGCGGTTCCGTCGAGCGACAAGGGCCTCGAGCTCCTCATCCTTGCCGCGGAGTGTTGCGTTAAGCTTTGCTTCACGCGCGGAGAGGTCCTCTTCCTGGGAATCCAAGGCGGCTTGATGCTGGTTCCGGGTGGCTTCGACCGCGGCGGCCAAGTTCGCCGCCTCTTCCTGAGCCTTCTCGATGTCGGCCATTCTCATGGTGAGCTCCACGTCGCGCTTGGCCAACTCCTCCTGAGTGGCCCTCTGCTCCTCGCGAGTATGGTGGAACCAGGTCTGCGTCTCAGCGACGCGCGCCTTGAAATCCACCTCCGCGTTGTCCACCGCTGCCATCCTGGCCTTGATCTTGTCCAGGCGGGCACGGTAGAGCACTTGGAGCTTCCGGAAGTCGGCCCCCATGGCGCGGAAAAGCTGCTCTTCTGGAGAACCGTCGCCACCAACGCCCGGCTCATCAACCACCTCAAGCCCGGTGGCGGGAAGCACCTTGCCGTCCAAGGCTTCCCCTTCGGCAAGGCCGCTTGACGCGTCCCGGAGATGGACGAAAAGATCGTCGCCCACCTTCAGATATCTGCCAGGGCCCGAGGTTGAGGAAGAGGGAGGCTGGTCACCCGCCGCCTCTTCCTCGGCGGAGGCCTTGCCGGCCCCACCGGCAGGCCCACTACTGGCGCCCTCGGCAGAAGCTTCGCCGGACGCCTTGGCGGCCTCCGCAGCGGCGTCCTCGGAAGCACCCTTGGCGGCTTCGTCAGCGGCAGCCTCGTCAGCATCCTTGGCGGCCTCCTCGGCAGCAATCCTGCTGGCCTCCGCCGCGGCCTCCACAGCAATGTCTCCCACAACAGTGTCCACGTCCTCCATGTCTGTTGAAGGAGGGCCTAGACAGTAATGGGGGCGATGAAGCCAAGAAAGGAATAAGGGAAAAATAGAGACGAAGGACAGGCGACTCACCGGTGCCAGGCTGTGAAGTAGAAGTCCCCTCTCTGCCAGCATTAGGCGCCACGGCAGAGTCACCAGCGCCCAAGTTCCCCTCTTCCTCCATGGGTATAGGCTCCGTGCCTGGTGCCCTAGCCGGGGACGCCCCCCGCGGCGGCGTAGTCGATGGGAGTGGTGTGTTAGGAGCAGCCCTCTATGGCTCCTCCTGCTACCGCTCCCCTCCTGCAAAACCCAGCAAGGTCAGCATCATGGCATCGAGCGCCTACCACATGTCGAGTAGGAAGAGGGTGACGAACTTACGCTGGGGGCTGCTGTCCGGGCTGCTCAGCACCACCAGTGGTGTCTCTGAAGCCCCAGCCAGGGCTTGATCGCTCGCCAAGGTCCTCGCCCTCTTCGCCCTCTGTGTCAACGTCTCCGTCTCCCTGCAAAAGCAAAAATGGATCAAGATAAGCGACCCGATTCGGGGAAGTGGAAATAACAGTGAGGAATGGAGTACTTACTCGTTGTCTGTCTCCTCCTCTTCCACCAGCTTCCTCTTCCTCTCCGGGCTGAGGGACCCGAGATCAAAAGGGAGCTCCACATCATCATCCGAATCGACGCCTGCCGGAGGAGGCGAAGAGGGCGGCGGGGTTTATGCGCGCCTGGATGAGGAAGGGGCCGTCGCCTTCTTCTTCTCAGCGGCCCTCGTCAGCCCCTTCGCCGCTCTGGCCCTTGTGTGGCGCCCGGAACCCTCCAGGGTCAATTGAGGATGCGTAGCCCTGCCGGGCCGGACCGGCTCGCCGAAGCCAGCCCGCCGCAGGACTCGCCCTCTTCCCCTGGGTGGTGTCGAGCCCGCCGCCACGTCCTCCTCCTCCTCCGACGACTCGTCGGCCGCGTCCTCGACAAGCGGAGCTCCAGCGTCGGCGCTGCTGACTTCCCCGGTGGCCGCCGCCCACAAGGTGAATTGCTCCTCCTCCGCAGCCGTCGCGGCTTTGTCCTCCACACCCCCGGCGCTGCCGGCCTCCATGGCAAGCTGTGCCTCCCTCGCCCTAGTGGCGATGTAGTCCAGCTCCGCCTGGGTGGTGTCCATGACAAGCCACCGCTCGACGTCAGCATTGACGTACACCTCGACCAAGGAGTCGAAGAACTGCTGCACGTCCGCTTCCGTCGGCTCCCGCCAGCTCGGGACAGGGCCGTGCGCATTGCAGTCCAGCATCATAGCAATGATCTCGGACCGGCATGAGTTATTACACAACGGGACCACCCCCGCTGGCAACTTGAAGAACGACCCCTTGAGGGCCTTCCGACCTTTGCGGCAGCCCTCGGCCTTGCCGGTCCATTCAATCTTGCCGTCTCGACCCACGTGAGCTGGAAAAGCCGCTGACAGAAGTGGGCATGCCCCATCACCGTGAAGTTGTGGTCGAGGCCGGGGCGGAGCCGCATAATGTCAGCCGGGTTCGTGAAAAGCCAGGCTGGCCTCCCCTTGTTATGCAACGGGGCGATCCGGCGGCGAATGAAGTCCGCCCCGATCATCTCGAGGTGAGCCCGCTGGGTCAGCCGGAGGATCCTGGTGGTGGCGACGGTGAGCCTCCCGTCGGCAGCATCGACATCACCCCAGTCGCTGCCGCGGACCGGCGGCGTTCGACGGACCTTGCAGAATTCCGGCGGGTCTTTGTCGTCGATCCAGCACCACCGGCCACGCCATTCATCCCACTTCTCCTTCATGGCACCTTCCGGGTACGCCCCCTTGGATCTTGAGATCCAGGCGATACATCCGGAGACGGCGCCTCTGGGCTGGATTCGAGAGGAGAAATAATGGCGAAAGAGTGACGTGTTGCACTACTAGGGAAAAGCCTATACACAGAAAGTTACTAGTAGCGAGGGTTAAAAACCCTCGCTACTGGTAAGTAGCAGTAGCGCGGGTTTTTAACCCTCGCTACTACTAAGCGGTCTCTACCGTGCCCCCCGGGACATGCCATAGTAGTAGCGCGGGTTTTTAAAACCTCTCTACTACTAAGTTTGATAGCAGTAGCGTTGGTTTTTAGCCCTTGCTACTACTAAGTGGTGCCATAGTAGTAGCGAGGGTGTAAAAAACCGCACTACTACTAAAGGTCCCATTTTCAAACTCTACCCCCCCTCTGGATCGCCTTTTCAGTTTAAAAAATAAAAGAAAATGATGAAAATGTCAAAAAAATAAAAGAAAAAAGTTTCCCATGTGATATGTGGTCTAGTTGTTGGGAAAATTTGCAAATATGAATTTCGACTTTATTTGCAAAATCTCTCGAGAATTTGTAAAAATGGGCATAACTTTTGCATACTAACTCGGATGAAAAAGTTTTTATATGAAAAATCATCTACTCGAAAAGTTACATCCAAATTTAACAGAGGGGGACCCCGTTAAACATTTTCAAAATCCTCAAAAACCAAACAGAAAAAAGTTACGGGGCTTTTAAGATCTAGAGTGGAAAAATCGAAAAAATTTCAAACTGTGTGGTCAAACAATGGTCAAACTAATTATTCTAGAATATTAGTGTTACTAAATAATTATTTTAGTTTTTTTGAATTTTGGTCAAATCTGGTCAAATTGTGGTCAAACTGTGGTCAAACTAATTATTCAAGATTAGTGTTACTAATTTTTTAGAACAATAGTTTCAAACTCAAATAGTGAAATGTGTGACTTCATGCTCAAGCTAAATTCCTGAGGTTAATAGGATTGACATCTTACTATTGTTAGGAAAACAACAAGTGCAGACTTGGAAACGAGGGAGAATAGAACCCGAAAGTTAAGCGTGCTCAGGCTGGAGTAGTGAGAGGATGGGTGACCGTTCGGGAAGTTAGATGATTTGGAATGATGAGGAGTGATTAGAGATTAAATTGAGTAGCGATGAGGGGTGATTAGAGATTTGAGGTTAAAATAATTCGGAAATTTTAAAATTAGGGAAAAAATCGAAATATTTTTTCGAAAAAATTCAAAAAAAACCTGCACTGGTAGTAGTTGCGCGGGTTTTTACCCACGCTACTACTAAAGGACGTAGTAGTAGCGCGGGTGGCACCCGCGCTATCGCTATATCGTTAGTCAGAAGCGCCTTATTAGTAGCGCCGGCCCCCGCGCTACTAATAGGGCCAAAACCCGCGCTGCTGCTAGGCTTTTCCCTAGTAGTGTTGGGCTGCACTCCAGCAAAGCCTTTGCAAAGATGCGCGAAGAGAGCCAAGCATGCCACCACATTCGGAGTGAAATCCAAAAGGCGAAAGCCGAAGGTGTGCATGATGTCGCAGAAGAAATCGGAAAAAGGGGGGCATAACCCGCAAGAAAGGTAATCGACGTAGAAGGGATACCAGTTTGGGGCAGGATCGGTAGCGGTAGCGGCAGGAATGATGTGCGTCGCCGGGTGCCCCAATTATGTCCCCCGCCTTCACTCCCCATAAGGGCTTGAAGGAGGCCAGGAGATCATGAACACCAATCGACGAGGATGAAGAAGGCAGACTTCGTCCGTCCCCCAACAAGGCCTCTGGCGGCTCCATGGTCCCAGAGCTCTTAGCCACCCCCTTGCCCTTGGTGGATTTGGGCGCCATGGTGGCCCAGAAGTCTAGAGGAGCAAGGAAGGAGGGTGGCGAAGCAGCGACGGTGGGCGACGATGAAAACGTAGGATGGAAGGAAGAGAGGAAACGACGGCTCTGAGATTGGAAAAGGTACGAGAAGAGGTGAAAGTGAGCAGCGCGCCCTGCAGTTATTCCTTCTTATGAGGGAAAACGCGGGCCACCTCCTTTCACATTAACTGCGACGGGACGCATGCGTGCACAGCTCAGCCCCACGCATGCCACCCACATCACGCACGCCTCCCCACGCCAAGCCACGCGCCGGAGCCATGGGAAGCGTAGTGCTTGAAAAGACTTACCGCGGTAAAAACCACCCTGCCTGCCCGTGCACCGTTTTTGGGCCTAGCCCAATGACGCGATTGCGCTTACGTGTGGCCCAGGCCTGGGGGCTCCTGTCGGTGTACAAAAGGAGGGGGATGCTTTTTTGTACCCCTATAACTGTGCACGGGCAGTCTGAGCCACGGACACCGCCACACCAAGCAAGGCAAGGGAGGTGAGCCTAGGTAAGGCCAAAGCTCAAGAGGAACAGAACAACGCCAAGACCAAGACCACAAAGAGCAAAGGGGACGGAGCGGACCCCCCGGCAAGATCCTTGTCGGGGGGCAGTTTTAGCAAACCCGGCCAGACCCTTGCCAGGGCGGCTCGCCCCACGCCCACGGAGCGGATCACCTTTTGAGTCCACTGCCCCCCATGGGATAAAGGATTTGGGAGACATCCCCGTGGTGGCATGCAGATCTTTGTGAAGACATTCAAAGATCAGTTACATACTATAGAAGGTGACGACCCATGGTGGGACCCCCGCCAAGGAGGACCACAAGGTCCCCGGCCCTTGCCGGGGATGACAGCAGGCGCCGCAGCAAGACCCTTCCCGGGGCTGCGGAAAGGCCCCTGCCAAGGACACCCGTAGGGCCACCATCAGGCCCGCGCCAATCAAGCCTCCACCATGCAGCTGCCGACCCAACCAGTTGGGCAGGCACCTGTGTGGCGGCAAGCGAACCTTCATGGAGATCCACCACTGCGCCACCTCAGCTGCCTGCCTGCCTACATGGCACCACAGGCACCGCCAGCCATTGCGCGTGTCAACACGAAAGGGAGCGGCGACAAACGAGACTGGGCTCTCCCCCGTCCCCGATAAAGCAAGGACACCTAAGCAAGACGCATTTATGGCGCCTTGTCATGGAATGCGAGGGATAAACTCAGATGATCAGACCCTTTCCACCTCCCTGCGCCACTGTGGCAACCCCTTTCCCTATAAAAGGAGGCCCAAGGCGACCAGGAGGAGGATTCGCTTTTGGAGCCCCTCACGCCCCATAGCTAGCTCAAGAACACAGATAAACTAACCACCAAAGCAGGAGTAGGGTTTTACGCATCTCGCGGCCCGAACCTGGACAAAGAACCCGTGTGCTATCTGTTTGATCTGCTCTTCTCACGACCCCGCGCCCCGAAACCGTAGTAGGGATTCTTGTGTTCCCATAGGTGTCGTCCCCGCACCGACAAGTGGCAAGCCAATGAGTACTTTGAATGTACACGCAAGCAACCCATGTTTTGGTTAAAGATACAACAATGCATGATATGGGTAAATCTTTGTAGAAAGCTAGTTTTGAGTGCAATGACATGTTCAACAACTTGTAAGACATGTATCAGGAGAATTCAAGTAACCATGAGGACATGTTACAGATATCAACATAAATAGAGTGGGCATCAACCCAACTCAATCATGTCAAGTCCTTTGACTTGACCCAAGTAGATCTTCCAACTTATCCAAACACACACACTGGTTTGTAAACATGTGGACGTAGCCCAAGAGCGGTTACCCAATTGTCCTTGACCGTGGACACGGCTATTCGAATAGTTTTACACTCTGTGGAGGTTCCATACTTTACCCACAAGATCTGGGGAACTTCCGTGTCATTCACGACCCACGGTACCTCAAGTACCCGGGGTAAGCACCCGATCACTATCTTTACCTAGACGACACTAACAAGGAGTCCACTCGTTGTTCCGTATCCTCACGATGTACATCTTACGAGACTCACTCGAGATCGTAACATCCGAGAGGGGACGCAACAGTGTATCCGATGCCCTGTAAAAACAGTCATGGCCGCCCTACTTGGCACGACCGCATCCCGAGAGAGAGCACCAACTCTCCCCCGTCACTAGTAATGCGGGCTCCAAGATAGTATCGACCTATAATGCCCTTTCCCATACAAGGGTAGAGTGGTTGCGCATGTAAGGTTGGAATAACGGTCGCAACTTAAACCAATCCGTTTTGAAAACAACACACACTTGCCTCGGTACACCACTTCGTCATCAAGTGGCTACCCAACTCATCATCTCCCCCGGGCATAAGTGGCACCCGATGGGGTTTTCGAAAACTCTTTTGAAAATACTTTGTCTCCATCACCATGCATATTCCCGTCCCTTTTTGCGTAGCACTACTTTAGCATCCTATCTACCCCCACCAGCATAATCCTCATAAGAAGGTAGGGTCATGCACAATACAAGTATCAACGAGGAAGTACGGTGGCAAACCATCAAAGTGGTTACCACCTCATCATGATTCCGTTGCAACAACAATATGGTGCTATATGACAATGCATAAAAGGGTTTCATAGACATGGTCAAAGGGCTGCTTGCCTGGCTCAACAAAGTCTTCTGGGTCTTCAAAGTCTTCTGGTCCAACTCCTTCGTCAGCAACGCAATCTATCGTCGCAAAATAATAACGAGAAAAATAAGGCAATAATAAAACAGAAAAACCAAAGTGCTCAGAAAAATAGGAGAAATGGATTTTCAGAGGGGTTTAAATATATTCAAATTTGAATTTGAATATGAACAGTACATAAAAGTTGGTTGGTCATGAATGAAACTTATACCATTAAATAGGTGGGATTTTTTTGAAAAATATGGGAGTTGGAATTATTGCATTTGGATGAATATTTAATCGTGTGGAAATTTTGCAAGTTTGACAGAAAATAAAAAGGAAAAGGAGCACTGTGCCTTCTGGGCCAGAACAGCCGCAGCGCAGCAGGCCCAGCCAGAGAGGCGGCCCAGTGCACTGGTGGACGCGTGCGCGCCAGGTTTAAACCTGATGGGCGGGGCCCAGACGTCAGCAAGAGAGAGAGGGGTGATGGAGAAGAGAGGCTGACAAGTGGGGCCCGCCTGTCATCCCTAATCCCGAGTCCAGACGGCTGGCGAGCTCACCGGCGACGATCCAGGGCACGGCGAGGTCGGGCGAGGGCACCGCTGGGCTGAGCGTCGTGTCGCCGTTCGGGTGGAGGTGGAACCGGTCGCCGGGGTGGCCTGGTTCGCCGGCGACGAGGTCTCACGGTGGAGGAGCTTCGGGTGGTGGTCGTTCTGGTCGACTCTGGCTGCAAATGAGGCGGGGGAGAGAGGGAAAATGATCAGTGGGAGGAGGCGGTTTCAGATCAGGGCAGAGAAGGAGCGGGGGAGGCCTGTTCCTCGCAAACTCCGGCGAGCCGAAGCGGCGGAGCTCGAGCCTGATCTCGAGCTCGGGTGCTCCTGGAGATGAACTGGGGAGTATGGGGGTGGATTGGGTGGTGCAGAGAGCGAGGGGTGAGGAGTGGATGGCACGGGGTGGCCTATAAATAGCCCGCCCGTGGTTCACCGTGGACTAGTGCTCCGGCAAGGCTGTTGCCGTCGCTGTGGGTCACGGGGGCTCAAATGAGCGTGTCCGGGGCGTTTGTGGAGGTGGTCCACGACCAGGGGAAGGAAGAGAGGGAGCAGGAGGGGCCAGAGACGCCTCGCGTGTGAGCGTGCTCATTGGATCTCTCGGGCGGTCATTGCGCGCATGTGAGGGAGGCCGTAGGAGGGAGAAGGAAGAGGGGGACCAGGGCTTAGCGTGCTGCGGACGCCGAGGCGCATCGTCGGGCGCGCTGGGGAGGCCCGAGGTGGCCGGAGGCGGTTGGAAGGGGGCGGCTACAGTGCGGGAGCGCACTGTAGCGCGCTCCAGAGCGCCCAAATGGCCGGCATGGCCATTTTCTATGCAATGTGGTCACGGCCAAAGGTGTCTGGTAGCTCTAGGGGGAGTAAAGAAGTAGGAGATGGCCATGGATGCCCTGGGTGGCCAGTAGGAGAAGAGAGAGGTAGAAGAAGAGGGAGAAATGGGCTGTCCAGAGAGGGAAAGTGGGGTTTTACCCATCCAATAATTGAGCTGTGGATTTTCCATTGTTACAGGAGGTGAAAGGGGACTAGGAGGGGTTGTGGTAAAGAGTGGAGCTCATGGAGATTAGTGGAAGAGCCCCAAACAGGGTTTTTAGTTAACATGCAGAAGGTGTTTGATATGGTTTTGGGGTACTTGCACTAATTTACTTCTCGTGGCACTTGGCAGGGATGTTTTTCATGACAAAATGACAGGGAAAAAGGAAGATGAGCTCATTTGGAAGAGTTTGCTAACGAAACTTTGGCAAACCCTAGAAATTAGCTGAAATGAACTTGTGTAGATCTAGTTGAGCAAATCACTTCTCCTTGATGCACCACTTGGTGTAGTCGCCTCATTTGGTCATGTGAACGTGCTCACCAAAGTTGGGGTCAAGGAGAGAAAGTTGGTAGTACAAAGTTGTTCAAATTTGATTCTGGTCAAAGAGGGTTTTGGGGCATTTTGGTGAACCAAAATGACCTTGATTGACATGAGGCTTTGCAAGGTGATCACAATATGCATTTGTGACTTGCTGGATTTTCCTTGGATTTTTGTGAAAATATTTCTTGTAGAAATATTTCAAATCCTTGAAATTGGCAGAAATGGTTTTGGGAGGTTTTGTCCAATATTTTGAACATGACCATGTGTTGAAACTCTTATATATGGGAAATATATGCCCACTGAGTTTCCCTGATTTTTGTCAAATATTTTTAAAATAATAAAAATAATTTTTCCCTATTAAAGACCATTTTTGGCCTTAAGAAAAAGCTTTTAACTAAAATAGGAAAAATAACTTTTAAAATTATATTTTTGTGGTTTATGGGAATCCTATATCTAATAGGTTTCAAATATACTTTTTGAAATATTTTTCATAACCCAACTCAAGTACTTGTAGTGCAAACTTCAATTCAGGGGTTTTTGGAAAACTAATTTTTGAAAATTCTATTTGGCCAAATTAATTTTATAAGAAAATACTATATTGCACTATAGACATGGCATGATCATTGGGCAGAAGTTTGGGGCAAGGAGATGAAGTACAGAAGGTGGAGTAGTTGACTTTAAAGAGCACTCGAAAATAATAGAGAGAAAACCAACTCCAAAATAAAAAGCGAAATAATGCAAAAGTTTTTGTTGGTCCAAATTTTTATGCTTTATTAATGCAAATGAAATGTTACAAAATGTAGGGTGTGACAGACCTACCCCCCTTACAAGAATCTCGTCCCCGAGATTCCCAAATTAGGCTTTAAAGAGATACAGAAACTCGGATCTAAGGTAGTCTTCACGTTCCCAAGTTGCTTCTGCTTCAGTGTGGTTGCTCCACTGGACCTTGAAGTACTTCATGGTGCGGCTTCGAGTGTGTCTCTCAGTGTCATCCAAAATGCAGATGGTCCTCTCACGTAAGTCAAATCAGGCTGAAGGTTAATGGCTTGGTGATTGACGTCCTTGTAAAGATTAGGCTTGTCTGGAACTTGGAGACACTTCCGGAGTTGTGACACGTGGAATACATTCTGCACATCGGATAGTTCAGGTGGCAGTTCCAACTGGTAAGCCACTTCTCCTCGTCGGTCTGTGATCTTGAAGGGGCCGATGTATCTTGGGGCGAGCTTTCCTTTGACATGGAAGCGTAGGGTTCCCTTGAGAGGTGTGACCCGGAGATAGACATGGTCTCCAACTCGGAAGTTCATGTCTCTACGACGTGAGTCAGCATAGCTCTTTTGCCTTGACTTGGCAGTCTTCAAACGCTCTCTGACTAGTCCTTCTCTGGTCTCTAACCAACTGAGGGGTGTGTGGCACTTCTGTCCGTATAACACCTCAAATGGTGCCATCTGAAGTCTTGACTGATAACTGTTGTTGTAGGAGAACTCGGCGAAAGGGAGGCGATCTTCCCACCTAGCTCCATATGCTAAGTCACAGGCTCGGAGCATGTCTTGATATCCGATTCACTGTTCGTTCTCGACCTCCGTCATGGGTGGAAAGCAGTGCTGAACGACAACTTGGTCCCCATGGCCTCTTGGAACTTCTTCCAGAACCTTGAGATAAACTGGGTTCCTTGATCTAACACAATCTCCTTGGGAACACCATGAAGGCTTACGATTCTGTTGATGTAGAGGCTGGCTAGCTGGTTCCCCTTGTAAGTAGTTTTGACAGGAATGAAATGGGCTACTTTGGTCAAATGGTCGACTATGACCCAGATGGAGTCATGTCCCTTATTTGACCTGGGTAATCCAGTGATGAAGTCCATTCCGACTTTATCCCATTTCCATTCAGGCACCTTGAGAGGCTGTAACAATCCAGCGGGTCACTGATGTTCAGCTTTGACCCTTTGGCATATGTCACACTTAGCGACAAAAGTGGCTATCTCTCTCTTCATTCCATGCCACCAGAATCTTTCCTTTAGGTCTTGATACATCTTGGTTCCTCCGGGGTGGATGGAATACGGGGTGTCATGAGCTTCTTGCAAGATCAAATTCTTGAGCTCAATCTTCTTGGGTACGCAAATGCGATTCCCAAACCACACAATTCCTTGATCATCCTCTGAGAATCCTGGGGCCTTGCCTGCCTTGATCTTCCTCTTGATGCCTTCAATACTCTCGTGTCCCTTCTGAGCTTCATTAACATCATCCATCAAGGTAGGCCTAACTTTGAGGTTGGCCAAGAATCCTGGTGCAACCAGTTCCAACCCGAAGCTTTTAAGTTCTTCATACAAGGCGGGTAGCTTGTACTTAAGCATAGCATTCAAGGAACAAGCCTTTCTGCTTAATGCATCTGCTACCACATTAGCCTTCTCAGGGTGGTATTGAACACTGAGGTCACAATCCTTGATCCACTCTAGCCACCTTCTCTGCTTCATGTTCAATTCCTTCTGAGTGAAAATATACTTCAGACTTTTGTGATCCGTGTATATCTCACACCGCTTCCCTAGGAGGTAATGTCGCCATGTCTTCAGGGCATGAACCACTGCTGCTAACTCAAGATCATGAGTAGCATAGTTCTCTTCATGAGGCTATAGTTGCCTTGAAAGGTAAGGTACGACTCTGCCCTCTTTCGTCAGAACACCTCCCAGTCCGGTTCTTGACGCATCACAATATATCACAAACTCCTTGTGTATATCTGGTGTGGCCAGAACTGGGGCGGTGGTCAGTCTCTTCTTCAGCTCCTGGAAGCTCTCTTCGCACTTAGGCGTCCATTCAAACTTCTTGTCCTTCTTCAAGAGATGAGTCATGGGTCGGGCAATGCTTGAGAATCCTTCAATGAACTTGCGGTAATATCCTGCGAGTCCGAGGAAGCTTCTGACTTCCTTCACATTGCTTGGGGATTGCCATTCAGTCACGGCTTCAATCTTAGCGGGATCGACCGACAATCCTTCTTCGGTCAAAACATGACCCAAGAATCCAACTTCACGCAGCCAAAATTCGCACTTGCTGAACTTGGCATACAGTTGGTGCTCTCGAAGCTTGTCTAGGACCATCCTCAAGTGTTGCTCGTGCTCTTCTTCCGTCTTCGAGAAGACAAGAATGTCATCAATGAAGACAACGACAAACTTGTCCAAATATTACATGAAGACCTTATTCATGAGATACATGAAGTAAGCTGGGGAATTGGTCAATCCAAAGGACATGACCGTGCACTCATACAGGCCATATCTGGTTACAAGTGCCGTCTTCGGAATATCTTGGGGTCTGATTTTCAGCTGGTAGTACCCAGATCTGAGGTTGATCTTGGAGAACACCTTGGCCCCATTGAGTTTATCAAACAGATCTTCAACCTTGGGAACTGGATACTTGTTCTTGATTGTAACTTCATTGAGGGAGTGGTAGTCAATGCACAAGCGGATGGTACCGTCCTTCTTTGCCACAAACAGAACAGGTGATCCGCAAGGGGAGGCACTAGGGCGGATAAATCCCTTCCTCAACTGCTCTTCCAGTTGCTTCTTCAATCCTGCTAACTCTTCCGATCCCATTCTATACGGCTTCTTATAGATGGGTCATGCTCCGGGTATGAGCTCGATGATGAACTCAATGGCTCGGTCATGAGGCATTCCCGGTAGCTCATCAGGAAAGACATCGGGGTATTCGCATACTACCGGCACTTGCTCCAATCCAACTTCAGTCAGACAGTTGACTTGGTTGGCTTGAGCGGAGGAGGGGTTGGAGGCAAATTTAACTTTGACTCCTTGCTCATTGGTCACAGTGACAGTTCGGTTGGCGCAATCTAACAAGCCTTGGTGCTTGATGAGACAATTCATTCCTAAGATCACATCCAAGCCTTGTGATCTTAAGATGATAAGGTCTCCTAGGAAGTCTACCCCATTAATGACAATCCCGACTCCTTTACATCCTATCTTGGCTCTCATCTCTGCTCCGGGGGTTTGTACCACCATAGGGTTATTCAGGGGTGTAGGGGTCTTGCCACTTTTTAATGCAAACTTTTGGGTGACAAATGAATGCGTGGCTCCAAAATCAAACAAGACAGTTGCAGGTGCTGAGTTGACAAGGAACATACCGAGCATGATGTCCGGGTCTTCCTGGGCTTCTTCTGCAGTGACATGATTCACACGACCCTTGCCGTTGTTGGGCGGGTTGCGGGGAGCTTGGTTCCTTGGTGGCATTCCATGGCTTTGTCCTGGTTTTATGCGCATTAGAGCGGCGCGTCGGGCTTCTTGTTGGGGCAATTCTTGGAGTAGTGTCCTGGCTGACCACATCCAAAGCAAGTGACTTGGTTGGGGTTGTTGCTCTTGCCGGCATTGTTATTGGGGTTGTTGTAAGCTGGCCGGGGGTTGTCATACTGTTGAGGCTGATAGTTGGTGCGGGGTGCAAGGGCTCTTGGTTGCTGATAGGTTGGCTTGACCGGGGCTGGCTGCCACGGGCGAGGCTTCTGGTTGCTAGAGCTACCCTTGTTGATCATCTTGCGATTACGGGTATCATCCAAAGCACGTCGCTTGTCCTCAAGCATGAGTGCCTTGTTCACCAGATCGGGAAAGGTCGGCAGTCACACACAACAAGCGAGTAATCGCAGTTGTCCGGTTAAGGCCTTCCATGAAGCGCTCCCTTTTGGCAGCATCGGTCTTTGACATCCTCGAAACATACCTTGAGAGAACACTGAACTTCTGCATGTACTCCTTGATAGTGCTACTTCCTTGATTCAGGGCTCGGAACTCACGCTTCTTGATGGCCATGATTCCGGAAGGAATGTGGGCCTTGCGGAATTCTGCCTTGAAGTCATCCAAGTGATGTTTTTATCAGCATGCATGGCCTTGAATCCATCCCACCAAGATCTAGCAGTGCCCCCGAGACAGTGAGCAGCATACGCCACCTTCTCACGGTCCTCAGTGCATCCGACTAGTTCCAGCAGATCCTCAATGGTGCGGACCCAGTCGTCTGCATCCAGGGGTTCAGCAGTCTCGATGAAGGTGGGTGGTGCATGCTTCTTGAACTCCAACAACGTGGAACGTCCATTGTCGTTTCTCGCTGGCTGGCGATTGACAGCTTGAGCAATCATCTGTAGGGCTGAAGTGTTGGCTTGGCGTTCCTCTCAGAAGGCTTGGAGAAGCTGAGCCATGTCCATGTTTGGAGGTGGTGGCGGTGGTGGAGCCTGTCCTTGGGTTTGGTCCTGACTGGCTCCTCCTCCGGCTTCTTGCTGCTGGGTAGAGGTACCAGTACGTGTTACAACAAGCATCCTGTTGGAGCGGTCAAGGTCTCATGACTGGAAAAGATGGGGAAAGCAATATAGATGGGACGCCTAGTAAGGGGGTTGGTATGACACTAATTGTTTTCATGCAAGGGCCAAAAGGCCAAACACATTCATTAAAGTCCAAATGGGTGATGTAGTCGCTTACAAGTTCCCGAAGGAAAGCACGACGTCCATCAAACACATCAAAAGCAAACACAACACTACATGGTTTCGTGTGAACCATTACAAGGACTCGACTTCGCATAGGGGTACATGGCCTATCCTACCGTAGGGGTTACTAACGGGTATATCCAAGTTGCGAATGATGCCTAAGTGGTGGAATGCTCGGTCGCGTAGTCTAGCTCTTCTGGGTCTTCCTCCTCATTATCAGCATCCTGACTTTCCTCTTCACTTGAAAGGGGTGGGGGAGTGGAGGAGCTCAACACGACGTTGCTTTGCTGGTGGGATGAAGAGCTTGCGGTATTCCTTTGTGCTCATGCGGTGTTGCTGTGGGGGTCCTCCATCCTTTGGGGTCCTTCCGCCTCGGTATGCGATTGCGGCCTGTCCAGGGGGAGCACCTTCCTTCTTGATCCTATCCGTCTTCCCTTGTGCTTGGAGAAGAAGTGTCTTGGTCTCATGAAGTTCCTTTCGGAGCTCCATTGATTCCGAGGCCAAGTGTTGTGCCAAACTATCGGCACAAAGGCTGAAGTAGGTCTGGAATCGAAGTGGAAGTCCTTCTTCTAATGGTGGAGCTGGTGCACTGCTATCATCCTCACCTTCCTTCCAATATGGAAAGAAGCCGGTTGCCAACTCGTCTGCTATCTCTGGAAGAAGGTCTCGGAGGCGGGTGAGTGCCTTGAGGGTTGCCGTCTCGACGGCAAGAACCAGAGTTGCCATCTGGGGTCCCTCGAAGAACCAGCTTATTGGAGAGTCATTAGCCTTCACGATCACTTCCACATGATACTCCGTCTCGGTGTCATTGATCCAATGCTCATGGTAGGTGAAAATGGGGGCTCAGTGAAACTGGCACTTCTTGAGGCTATCCTCGAGAAGCACGGGAAATCCGGTGGTCAGGAAGTCTTCGGGTACGGCAGCCATCTACAAAGGTTTAATGGGAGAGGTCAATAAGGGAAATATATCTTGGGTTGGGTAAGCTTTAGAAAAGAAGAGAAGTTTAGATGGTCTCAAGCTAACTAACGTCCATGCTAACTAAGGCTTCCTACAGTCAGGATGGCTCTGATACCATCTCTGTGGGGACCCCGACTCATAAGTCCAGATCACCGAATGCACGTGTACAATGATCCCAGAGATCAATGCTCACTAAACACACAGAAGCTGAATAACAAGAGTCTTACATCCATACACACCGTCTTACACAAATTATGACCATTATGGTCAAGTCTTACATTGATAAAGCCTTAAGGGTTGAACATCAAATGAAACACAAGTAGCGGAAATCTTCATCGATAAGTAGAACCCATGCCATCTGCCTTAACCCTACAGGCATTCTGACTGGGAAGTGTCCTAGTTCGCGTGATCGTCACCAAAGAACTCTTCCTCGAACTCCTGTTCTTCCATGCCTGGTCAATTAAATAACCAGTGGCAAGCCAATGAGTACTTTGAATGTGCTCGCAAGCAACCCATGTTTTGGTTAAAGATACAACAATGCATGATATAGGTAAGACTTTGCAGAAAGCTAGTTTTGAGTGCAATGACATGTTCAACAACTTGTAAGACATGCATCAGGAGAATTCAAGTAACCATGAAGACAGGTTACGGATATCAACATAAATAGAGTGGGCATCAACCCAACTCAATCATGTCAAGTCCTTTGACTTGACCCAAGTAGATCTTCCCACTTATCCAAACACACACACTGGTTTGTAAACATGTGGACGTAGCCCAAGAGCGGTTACCCAACTGTCCTTGACCGTGGACACGGCTATTCGAATAGTTTTACACTCTGCAGAGGTTGCACACTTTACCCACAAGATCCGGGGAACTTCCGTATCTTTCACGACCCACGGTACCTCAAGTACCCGGGGTAAGCACCCGATCACTATCTTTTCCTAGACGACACTAACAAGGAGTCCACTCGTTGTTCCGTATCCTCACTCGAGATCGTAACATCCGAGAGGAGACGCAATGGTGTATCCGGTGACCTGTAAAAACAGTCATGGCGGCGCTACCTGGCACGACCCCGTCCCGAGAGAGAGCACCAACTCCCCCCCATCACTAGTAATGCGGGCTCCAAGCTAGTATCGGCCTTGGTAATCAATAATGCCCTTTCCCATACAAGGGTAGAGTGGTTGCGCATGTAAGGTTGGAATAACGGTCGCAACTTAAACCAATCCATTTTGAAAACAACACACACTTGCCTCGGTACACCACTTCGTCATCAAGTGGCTACCCAACTCATCATCTCCCCCGGGCATAAGTGGCACCCGATGAGGTTTTCGAAAGTCTTTTGAAAATACTTTGTCTCCATCACCATGCATATTCCCGTCCCTTTTTGCGTAGCACTACTTTAGCATCCTATCTACCCCCACCGGCATAACCCTCATAAGAAGGTAGGGTCATGCACAATGCAAGTACCAACGAGGAAGTATGGTGGCAAACCATAAAAGTGGTTACCACCTCATCGTGATTCCGTTGCAACAACAATATGGTGCTATATGACAATGCATAAAAGGGTTTCATAGACATGTCAAAGGGCTGTTTTCCTGGCTCAACAAAGTCTTCTGGTCCAACTCCTTCGTCAGCAACACAATCTATCGTCGCAAAATAATAACGAGAAAAATAAGGCAATAATAAAACAGAAAAACCAAAGTGCACAGGAAAAATGTCAACTCATTTTTGTTAAATACTAGGGTGAAAACTAAGAAGCGGAAAATTCCTAGTTTTGGATTTGGAGTAGCAGAATAGGAGAAATGGATTTTCAGAGGGGTTTAAATATATTCAAATTTGAATTTGAATATGAACAGTACATAAAAGTTGGTTGGTCATGAATGAATGTTATACCATTAAATAGGTGGGATTTTTAGAAAAATATGGGAGTTGGAATTATTGCATTTGGATGAATATTTAATCCTGTGGAATTTTTGCAAGTTTGACAGAAAAGAAAAAGGAAAAGGAGCACTGTGCCTGCTGGGCCAGAACAGCCGCAGCGCAGCAGGCCCAGCCAGAGAGGCGGCCCAACAAGATCGGTGCACGCTGCCGCCAGTTTAAACCTGACGGGCGGGCCCAAAGGCCACGAGAGAGAGAGAGGGGCGATGGAGAAGAGAGGCTGACAGACGGGGCCCGCCTGTCATCCCTAACCCCGAGTCCAGACGGCTGGCGAGCTCACCACCGACGATGCACGGCACGGCGAGGTCGGGTGAGGGCATGGCTGGGCTCAGCGTCGTGTCGCCGTTTGGGTGCAGGTGGAACCGATCGCCGGGGTGGCCTGGTTCGCCGGCGACGAGGTCTCGCGACGGAGGAGCTTCGGGTGGTGGTCGTTCCGGTCGACTCCGGCTGCAAATTAGGCGGGGGAGAGAGGGAAAATGATCAGTGGGAGGAGGCGGTTTCAGATAGGGGCAGAGGAAGAGCGGGGGAGGCCTGTACCTCGCGAACTCCGGCGAGCCGAAGCGGCGGAGCTCGAGCCTGATCTTGAGCTCAGGTGCTCCTGGAGACGAACTAGGGAGTAGGGGGGTGGATTGGGTGGTGCAGAGAGCGAGGGGTGAGGAGAGGATGGCACGAGGAGGCCTATAAATAGCCCGCCCGTGGTTCACCATGGACTAGTGCTCCGGCGAGGCTGTTGCCGTCGCCGTGGGTCACGGGGGCTCATATTAGCATGTCCGGGTCGTTTGTAGAGGTGGTCCACGACCAGGGGAAGGAAAAGAGGGAGCAGGAGGGGCCAGAGGCGTCGCGCGTGTGAGCATGCTCATTGGAGCTCTCGGGCGGCCATGGCGCGCGTGTGAGGGAGGCCGTAGGAGGGAGAAGCAAGAGGAGGACTAGGGCTTAGCGTGTTGCGGACGCTGAGGCGCATCGTCGGGCGTGCTGGGGAGGCCCGAGGTGGCCGGAGGTGGTTGGCAGGGGCGATACAAGGCGGGAGCAAGATCAGAAGGCCCTCCAGAGCGCCTAAATGGCGGCATGGCCATTTTCTATGCAATGTGGGCACGGCCAAAGGTGTCTGGTAGCTCTAGGGGGAGTAAAGAAATAGGAGATGGCCTTGGATGCCCTGGGTGGCCAGTAGGAGAAGAGAGAGGTAGAAGAAGAGGGAGAAATGGGCTGTCCAGAGAGGGAAAGTGGGGTTTTACCCATCCAATAATTGAGCTGTGGATTTGCCATTGTTACTGGAGGTGAAAGGGGACTAGGAGGGGTCGTGGTAAAGAGTGGGGCTCATGGAGATTAGTGGAAGAGCCCCAAACAGGGTTTTTAGTTAACATGTAGAAGGTGTTTGATATGGGTTTGGGGTACTTGCACTAATTTACTTCTTGTGGCACTTGGCAGGGATGTTTGTCATGACAAAATGACAGGGAAAAAGGAAGATGAGCTCATTTGGAAGAGTTTGCTAATGAAACTTTGGCAAACCCTAGAAATTAGCAGAAATGAACTTGTGTAGATCTAGTTGAGCAAATCACTTATCCTTGATGCACCACTTGGTGTAGTGGCCTCATTTGGTCATGTGAACATGCTCACCAAAGTTGGGGTCAAGGAGAGAAAGTTGGTAGTACAAAGTTGTTCAAAGTTGATTACAGTCGAGAGGGGTTTTGGGGCATTTTGGTGAACCAAAATGACCTTGATTGACATGAGGCTTTTCAAGGTGATCACAATATGCATTTGTGACTTGCTGGATTTTCCTTGGATTTTTCTGAAAATATTTCCTGTAGAAATATTTCAAATCCTTGAAATGGGCAGAAATGGTTTCGGGAGGTTTTGTCCAATATTTTAAACATTACCATGTGTTGAAACTCTTATATCTGGGAAATATATGCCCACTGAGTTTCCCTGATTTTTTTCAAATAATTTTAAAATAATAAAAATAGCTTTCCCTATTAAAGACCATTTCTGGCCTTAAGAAAAAGCTTCTAACGAAAATAGGAAAAATAACTTTTAAAATTATATTTTTGTGGTTTATGGGAATCCCATATCTAATAGGTTTCAAATATACCTTTTGAAATATTTTTCATACCCCAAATCAAGTACTTGTAGTGCAAACCTCAATTCAGGGGTTTTTGGAAAACTAATTTTTGAAAATTCTATTTGGCCAAATTATTTTTATAAGAAAATAGTATATTGCACTATACACAAGGCATGATCATTGGGCAGAAGTTTGGGGCAAGGAGATGAAGTACAGAAGGTGGAGTAGTTGACTTTAAAGAGCACTTGAAAATCACAGAGAGAAAACAAACTCCAAAATAAAAAGCGAAATAATGCAAAAGTTTTTGTTGGTCCAAATTTTTATGCTTTATGAATGCAAATGAAATGTTACAAAATGCAGGGTGTGACAGAAGGTTAATTAGTACGGGGATACTAACTCACATGCATGGTGAATGAAACAATTATAATTACAGTGGAAGAAAAATGTGCGGAAACAATAAGGATCCCATGTGAAAACAGTGCTAGAAGTGGTGGTAGCAAACACAAGACCCTCGTATTGAATTGCATCATAGTACAAATTCGTGTATAGAAACTGATTTTTGAGAAATATCGATCGAGTCGAAGTATGAAGGACGACAACAAGCTTGTCAAAGATAGAGACAACACAAGCATTCCTATAACCCTGAGAGCGGTTGGGAACTCGACAAATTGCTATCTTCCATAGACGATAGTCACCATGATCGTATTTTAAGTACGTAGAATACAGGTGTGCTCAACTTCAGGGCAGTCTGAGATTTTTGGAAGTGGAACCCGGTGACGGGTGTACACATTCACAAGTTCCCACTCGCAATTGTACCCAATATAAACAACCCAATCTCCATTTGTGCCTGCCCTAGGCTTACCCTCAAGCGATGGCATCTTAACATCACACGTATCATTATCAAGCGACATCAACTTGCACAAGGTGAGGCTTCCATCGCCCGCGCGTCAGCGAGCAGGGTCATGGCGAAGAAGATAGGGGAGATCAACCGCTCCTGGACCCTTAGGTCCTTTTTAATGATGTTGTTAGTTGATTTGAGAATGGTCTTGAACGAATCTGCCATGCTAGCCGAGTTGATGACGTCGCACCAATCAGTGAGTTCCTCCACCACGTCATCTTTCAGATCGGGGCAAGAATAACGGGGTCGTTTCTGGCATGTTCCCTCCATGGGAATGACGATTGAACAATGGCAGAAGGAAGGGTGAAGGCAAATGGAGGAGGGAGGGAGAGCCTGCGACAGCAGTTCCAAATCAAGAGATAAATGCGAAGAGGCGATGGACGGTTGCCACGGTACAGGAAGAGGTGCCCCAGCCTACATAGACGTCCGTTTGGAAATTGTACAAAAGGACTCGTCGTCATCTCACTGATATGTTGGAACAGGACCACATGTCAACGAATCATGGTGTGTCATTTCTCGTGCAAAATGCGATCTGGCCGCGTTGGCCCAAGGTGCCGCATTATTTCTCGACTTTATTTTTTTAATGGCGTGTCGTTCAGTTTTGAAGCACGACTAACTGGTACTGTATGCAGATAAAATATAAACAACTCTACCACTACTCCACCTCTTGTACTAGTATCAAAAAAGATATATGGGGTGGAGCTTCAGCGCTTGCTTGCTAAGGGCTGCCCACTTGCTTCTCACACTATCACCCCTCTCTCCAGATCTAAAAAAGACGACATCTCTCTCCCGCCTCACCCGTGGTCACAGATCCGCTGGGGAAGAAAAGGACATGCAGCATTGACGCACTCGTCGTCGGCGAGCGAGGTCATGCACTGACGACAAGGCCATCCTCTCAGACCTAGCACCCGCGCAAGATGGACTCCATCCCCAAGCTCATTCCCGTAGTGTGTGTGGAGGACGACGAGCACGAGCCAAGCCACTTCCCGCCGACCCTTAGGTATGCTACCTCTTTTGGAACCATACCCTTGTTCTATTCCCCATCTGCCATGTCGCTGCATGTGGAACTTTTTCCACTCCACTATCTTCCCAATTTGCTATCTTCTGCTCTCCTAGTCACGCAGACGAAAACCTTAATTTGCACTATTAAAGGAAACCCTACATAATGTAGACTAATCCATGTCTGGGTTGAATAAGGAAAGGAAGGGAGAAAGTACTGTCCAACAGACTAGGCATCGAACCCGCATCTAGGTTGAAAAGGGGAAAATCAGTAGCTAAGGAATGAGTCTCATGTCTCTTGGTTGAAAAAGGGTGAAAAATGGTAGAAAGGCATGACAACGCAATAGAGAATGACCAGGTCAATTGTTTTTAGCCCTCACCTTGGAAAAAGGTGGCTAAAGAGAACAAATATGGTACGTAATCCACATATGCTTCCTAGATATTTGTTGCTCTGGGCAACCATACCTACCTCACCACTCTATGCGTCCGTGGAGGTACATCGTACTAGTGCGCCCACTGTTCGAATGGGCCTCCCATGCTCTTATTGCCACTTTTTTGCTGTTAGTATAATGCCAGCGGAAAAGTCAAGCAATGCTACTGCTAAAGTGATGTCACATTTAACTAATGCCGCACTCAGTCTAATGCCACCGATAAATTTGAGCAATTCCATTTAATGTCACTGGATTGTTTCAGGGTTAGCTATTGATTGTGGATGTATTAAAGGTTTTTCAGCCAAAGCATTCTAATGTTGTTGCATTGCCAGTATACCAACAAAAAAACTTGTTACTACCTTCAGATTTATGCTCTGTTAATGCTTATAGATTACATACCTCACTTTCATGAGATAAGTCAATTTTTTTGTACAGTGTCACTGAAATACCAAGGCGCTGATGTCATTTTATTTTGGTTAAACTGCACAAAAAATTATGAAGACAAGAGGAAATGTCAAGAGTGGGCACCTCCTCCTCTGGCTGTTTTTGTTTGATCGATTATCAAGATTGTGATATCAATTTTGAGGTTCCCTCGAGTTCGAGAAGATATTTACCTTGAAGTACATGGTTTGCAAAAAATTTATACTGTCATTAGTTAATAATGCTAGTTACCTTCAGACTTTTGTATTTGGTTTAATCCTGTTGCACAACTAGTATACCAATGCTGAAACATGTTACCTTTAGATTTTTTATTGTTTATGCTTATAGAAATCTTCCAGTCTTATCTTATGGAAATCTATTAAGTAAAACCATTGTACGGTACCCCGTAATAAAAAAACTACTCTACTATTGCACTAGCCACTGGATTAGTGTATATTTGTACTATTCAAACGGGGTTGCATTAGCGTATGGACATATATAAAGTGTGGCAAGCTTTCCCGGATATGTGCTCAAGAAAACTACTACCTCTTTTTCTAAATATTAGACGTTTGTGTACTTTAAATTGAACTGCAAAAATGTCTTATATTAAGGAACAGAGGGAGTAGAGTTCATTCAAATTATCCTGGTAAAGCTAGTCACACCTTTGTTAAAACTAATGTTCATTATGTTATCGGAGGAGGTATGTATGTTTGTCTCTAATGCTTGTCGATTACATACCTGACATCATGACGTAATGTTAAGTCATTTCTTTTTGTACAGTGTCACTGAATTGTCAAGTCAGTGATGGCATTTTATTTTAGTTGAACTGCACAAAATATGCTTAAAAGAAGAGGGAAGGTCAGCAATGGTTCAGTTTTGAAGAAAATACTATGTATGCCTTCCTGACATCAGCCGTGGTTGCCTTATTTATTCCTTCAAACAAGTGGTTAGAAATAGTCTTGCTACATTTTCC
Source organism: Aegilops bicornis (assembly GCA_021605145.1). Lineage (NCBI taxonomy): Eukaryota > Viridiplantae > Streptophyta > Magnoliopsida > Poales > Poaceae > Aegilops > Aegilops bicornis. Next base: position 334,765,288 of record CM038672.1, on the reverse strand, counting down.
TATTAAGAAATTGGAATGCTTATATTTGTGAGTCTATACTTCAACTAGTGCCACTTTTATAGTAACCACACTTTCAATATATATGCAAACAGGGATGTTTGATTTTAGTGGAACTGCACAAAAAGTCCAAATGGTTCAACATTAGGAGCATGTTTTTTTCAAAACAGTTATATCCAATTGGTGGCACTATGATCTGTTCATTACGACGGTACAGGGTTTGCTACTATCTCTCTACTATTTTTGAACTATCATTAGATAGTAATATTAGTGGTTTGCATGTGATTTTATTGGCAGGGTGGACCTACATTGGAGGAGAAGGACATGATTCAATGATTAGATGCTCAATTTCGGTTGTATCAATTTCACCTCTTCCATCACTACGAACATGGATATCCTTGGTCTGGTGAAGAATAGGCGCTATATTTCTGCTCTGTACCAGCAAATCAATTCAGTACAAAATTGTCCAAGGCAAAACATGACAGGATTAAATTGTCCAGTGCAAAACATGACAGATGCTAAGCGGAAGAGGAGTGTTTAAACTGAAAATAAAAGGTGGGGTATATGTTTACTAGTTGCTTGATATTTGTGCACATAGATGTCTGCCGTTTCTATGTGGCAAACAAACAAACTGACTGCAATTTTGGTGGAAGTGCACAAGAGAATAGTATAGTCACTGCATGGAGTGCCATTTGAAAATAGACACTGAAGGATTGGATTGTCACATCATGGACTGCACAAAAGTAGTATTGTAATATTTATTGGCCAACACTAGGGGCTTCATTGCTTTGGTCTGATTATACAATGGGCATCATTTTTCCAAAGTTAAAGTTTCTATTCCGAAAGTGGTCTCGCCGTGTGATTGAGAGAAGACCAAATCATATTGCAGTGGATGTTTCTCCATCATGTGTGGTTCATTCTCATGGTTCTAGCTGTTGGTGAAACACTTACGTTTGCAAGAGGAATTGTATACTTCACAAAAAATTTGTCTTTCACTTTGTACTGAATGTTGGCCCACAGAAGCATCCATTTAAGTTGGAAGAACCGATTTTTTCTAGATCTTTGCTTTTGGAGCTAGATATTTGTATATGATATGTGAATCATTGAGATGCATTAACATGTTGATCTTATGTATGGGAATCATAATAGTTGGTTGTGAATTTGGGCTACTAATGTGAACATATTACAATGCCAGGCCTATGAGTCTCGTGTGAACATTTCAAACGGATCGGCTCTTATTACTGTGTTCTCAGTCTTTACAAGTTACAACTAGTTCCTTATTTCTGTTTGCTCAGTGTTTACAAGTTACTGACTAGGGGAAGTTTTAGTTGCGATGCAAGATCCGACGTGGCAGTTTTTTGAATAAAAATGCTTTCCTCTGAAGAAACTAACATGCTGTTCTGAAGAAAATGCCATGCGAATCTGAAGAAACTGCCAGCAAAAATGTTCGCAAATGCCTTATCTCCTAGCGAACATTCATCGGCTATTTGATCCTACACATACACTATCCGACCGACTCGATCCTATGCGAATAACTAGAAGATCACGCACGTACCTCATATGGATGAATCCAGTGCACTTGTTTGACCGTAATGCCGACATGCGACCCAGCACGGACAGGACGCACCACTGACGGGACGGGACGGGATGACACAATCATAATTTCAGTTTTTCTAGATTTCCACGGCAAGCTGGCGCGCTAAGCCATGCCTGCTTATGCATTGAATTCCGATTACCGCGATGACCGTCGTGTTTCCTGCGACATGCTTGTTCACCTACCTTCCGCCTATAATTACTGGTTCTCGGCGTTCTCCCAACTCGCCCTATCCTCATAAGACCCCACCGGCCCGACGTTGCTCGCCACTTGTCATTTCTCTCGCCACGTCCGTCATGTCCCCGTCCGTCCGCAATAGGCGACGCCGGAGGCGGTCACTGCCGGAACCAGTGTTCGATTTTTCACCGGAAGGAAGATGGAGGGAGGAGGCATTATATCGGTCTTTAGATGGCAATGCGGAGTTTGAGGACTTGTTGGAGCGTGACCGCCTAGAGGAAGAGTAGTGTATCACCGATTTGTGCCGCCAGTGGGGCTTGCAGCAGCAGCACACTGACGCTCTGAGTCACACGCAAAGCGTCCGCAACTGGGCCGACTATGTGGAGGCCGGCGCCAAAGAATAGCCCCGAGGTTGTCGAGCACGCACGCTGTCATGATGCTGAATTTTACTACCAGCTCGTCAAGTAGGTTTCCCGCTTATAGGTCGAAGCTTCGGTGGACCGCCGGCCTGGAAAGTGCCAATGCACGTGAGCAACGCGCCATATCGCACCTCTAGCAAGTCCGAGGCGAGGAGGAGGAGGTCGGTGCCGGTGTTTAGCGTGTACCGCAGATGGTGGCCGGCACCATCTAGTTAGCTAAGAGTAAGTTAGTACTTGTACACTACTAGAGAATTACTGGGAGTAGATAGTTAACTTGGCTATGATGGTTTTCAACATGGAAGTTCACTACTCTATATCTGGATCAGACCTGTTACTTTGCTCTGAATGTTGAACTTTCTATTAGAACATATGGAATGGGCTGTAATTTTTTTAAATGGGATGTATTTGTCCGCCACGGGTTTAGAGGCCGACTTGTGGGCCTACTAGGTTGATGCGTACACAATCAGGAGATGATTGTATGTGGAGACACTGGTACACGTCGGTGCTATACAAACGGTTTTAACCCCTTTCCGCGACGGCATTTGGGACCGTCGCCAAGTGAGTGTGTGTGATAGGGTGTCCTTCCCACACGACCCAGAAATCGTCGGGGATATGGAGCAGTGATCCAGAGGCCTTCCAAAATGTAATCGTGTGCGATGCAGCACACATTAAATTCTTTCGCACGTGTGGTATCGATGATTAAACGTTTCTAATGACGGCATTTGGGACTGTCGCCAAGTGAGTGTGTGTGATATGATTAAACGTTTTGGGAAACAGTATGTAAGGCACACGGGCCAACATATGAACTGTGTGTAATTTGTGCCCCATCACACACGAGTTTTCTGTGTAACTTGTCTGCCATGGTAGACTCCATCACACATGTTTGCCAACAATTACCGTCTGTGATAATGTTCTATCACAAATGGTTCAGGAGCCCCTTCACACAAATACATGTGCCGCAGACCATTTGTGATTTTTCGGGTATCACCAACGGTTGCCGCAAGAGTGACGTGTGCTTTTCGTTTGGGATCCCACACGTTTCCTGGAAAAAAATACGACTGGGATTGTATTTTACATTGGGCACGGTTTACTCCCAGTTCTCGTGTGCGATAACGCGATATCACAAATGGTTCCGGAGACCCTATGCACACGTAGTAGCGCTGCAAATCATTTGCGATCTGCTTTGTATCACCGACGGTTCCGCTATGATTGACGTATGCTTTCCGATGTGGATCGCACACACTCATTTAGTTGAACCATGTGCGGAGCAATTGCCAGGTTAAAACAAAAATATCCCATTTTGAATCAGCACGCAAAAAGCAAATTCGCCGCAATATTCAATTGAACAAATAAAAAAATCCCATTTTGAATCGGCACACAAAAAGAAAATTCGCCACAATATTCAATTGAAAAAATAGTGTCCACGGGAAGAACATTCATCAGATTTCGCAACAATTGCAATTGAACATATGGTAGCTAAATTCCAATGATTTGTCCACACATATATGCATTACATAATTAATCATAGTGTATGAAATACGATGACCTCATCAGATGGAAAACAATGGATCCATGCGTTATATGTTTAGCGGCTAACTCTTACTCAATGTTTCAGGAGAAGGCATGTTGAAATGTTCATTATCACCAGTGGCATTGATGTAGTGATCCAAGAAGAAGTCACTGATAAATCTCCGAACCATCAGCAATTCACCAGCCAGGAGCGGTTCAGGGGTCCTCGGTTTTAAGATGAGCTGCAGTATTTTTAAGATCAGAATGTGCCATATGAGTGGAGTAGAAGATATTAATTAACACTTGTAAACAAGGGCCATTTGTCCCGGTTCGTAAGGCCCATTTTTCCCGGTTGTTGAACCGGGACTAAAGGGTCGTTACTAATTCCCTAGGCCTTTAGTCCCGGTTCTTACACGAACCAGGACAGATGGGCCTCCACGTGGCCGGTGCGGTGAGCCCAGGTAGGAGGGCCTTTGGTCTCGGTTGGTGGCACCAACCGGGACCAATAGGTATCCATGCGTTAGCAGCTGCAGGAGCTGAGGTTTTCTTTCTGAAAGGGGGTGGGTTTAGGGAGGTTTGGGGGGGGGGGGGTAATTTAGGTGTTTCATATATTGTGTTAGCTAGCTAATTAATAGAGAGAAGTGTCCTCTCTTATCTCTGTGCTTGGTCGACGCTACGTACTATACGTATAGAGAGGACTCGACACACTAGCTAGTAAGAAAAAATGAAGGAAACAAAAGATCGTCATGAACATATGCATACAGAGAGAAGTGATATCGACCTCTCCTTCTCCGAGAGATTGGTCGAACAACAAGTTTTCGTATATATATCCGACGCTACAGGCTACATATATACAATATAAGATCTCTTACAATATAATCCCCTAATTATATATGAACTCAGGATCCACATGGTATTCTCCATCTTTATCGATCACATGGTCAAGAAAGAATGCCGCCAATTTCTCTTGAATTGCTCGCATGCGATCTGGTGCTAGGAGTTTATCCCGCATCCAAAACATCTAATTTGAAGAAGGGGGTCAATACATATATATGAATGAATGAAACTCCACACAAATGATGGTAATAAAATAAAATTGTGAATATTATTGCTTACGCACTTCATATTGTTTTTTAGAGTAGCCCCGCTCACAGGTCGTGTGGCGGATGGACTCGCAAACTTAGTATCCACAGTAATTATTCCCGACTTCCTGCCACAACCACTTTACAAGAAATAGAGGTCAATCAAACTGATAAGCAAGCATGCTAAATGGTATTGATGAAATAAGCGCTTGAATCACTAGGAGATGCGCGGAACATGCTTGTAGTACTTACTTTCGGGTGTTTAAATTGCAGCTTCTTCGGTAGTCCACGAGCTTTTGAGGTGGATTTTTTCAAAACCCTGCCAGGCAAAGAAAACAATTACTTGATATCAGGAAATGAACAAAGTTGCCATTATGGTGCGAGAATGATCGGTTTAACTTACTTCTCGAGCATACTCCTGGGGATCTTTTCGTCTCGAGTCTAAGACGGTTACTAGTCCCTGCTCAAGCTTAATCTCTAGGAGAATATAGTGGAACCTGCGCACGCATGCATAACTCATCAATTACATTAGTATAACCTCGACTAATAAGGGAAACCGGATATGTACAAGATAGTAACACTCACTTGAAGTTGTAAGGAAAGAGCATTAATGCTTTATTTCGATTTAATACCAACGATCGTAGCAAGTTGGCCTCGGTATCTTTGGACTGAAATTCAACCGTATATGCATCTATGAGATTTGTGTTAATGAACCCAATATCACCGATTTGTCTTTTCTTCAATTTGGTGATCTTCAATCTGCATAATATAGTGAGGGTAATTATATATACATGCAATGAAATAGCTGACCTATATATAGAGACTTAATGACAGAAGTAGTACTTACATACAGTAGGAAGTGACCGTTAATTTATCAAGGGCCTGGTGATTGAAAAACTGGAAGAACTCCTCAAATGGAATATTCAACAGATCAATTCCAATGAGGTCATTCTCCTCATTAACTCTCGGCGTCAAAGTATTCATTCCCCCAGACTCTCTGTAGGTTTTCATGTACCAATAATGGAATCTTCGCATCATCGTTGTTAGAGATCTTTCATCTTTGACGAGAGGCTTCCCGTAATGGTATCTGTGTTCGTCCACCTCCAAGAAATCATAATGTACATCGTCGGGCAGGTAATCTCCAAGGTTGGCATTGTGCATAATCAATGGATGATTAGTGACGAAATCGCAAGACACCTTGAGCGGGGGGCACGATTGGTTCGCTTGTTCGCCGAGCTGGGAAATTTTTTCCCAGCTCATCATTCTGCTAACCTTTGATCACTGATAGTACTTCCCGACCGCTCCACTTCGATATATGACCTTTCAATAATGCGCTCATAGTTGCCTTTCGGCGGAGACTTTGGTGGTTTCTTCAAGGCATCCATAGTACGCTTCGCTTTCACCGGATCTATCTTCTCCTCCGGAGGTGGATGTTTCTTTGCTTTCACCCCTTCAAAGAAGTCCCTTACTTGGGTTTGACAGATCTCCGCATTTTCCTCCACGGTCCTCTCGTATGGTAACTTCTCTAGAGGCTTGAGAGATGGACCGAATCTGTATTGCCTCCCGCCTCTGGCTGTACTGCTAGATGTCGGAGTAGACGGAGCGGCTGCGGCTGTCTTCTTTCCTTGCTTACGAGGCGGAGGAGAAGGACTACGACACGCCGGAGCAGCCGGAGCGGCGGCGGGTCTCTTCCACCCTTGCTGACAAGGCAGAGAAGGAGGAGGCTGGCTTCTCGGGCGCGCCAGCGCAGGCGGAGAGGGAGGCGGTGTGCTGCCACGCGCCGGAGAAGGAGGCTGAGTGCCGTAATCACTCGCCGGAGAAGGAGGCGGAGGAGGAGGCGTAGTGCCCTGACTCGCCGGAGGAGGAGGAGGAGGCGGAGGTGTCCAGTTCGGAAGGTTAATGAGCTCCTTCCGCCATAGGCATGGAGTCTTCAAAGCAGAACCCAGCCGAGTCTCCCCTTCACCGGTAGGGTGGTCAAGCTCGAGGTCCTCAAATCCCTCCATTATTTCGTCCACCGTCACCCTATAATATCCTTCTGGAATTGGACGGCAGTGAAAAGTTGTGTCGGGGTCATGAGGTCGAACAGAGCCGACAACCGCCTTGACTTTGAAGTTCTGCCATTGAGTCATAAGGTGGCAATGTTGAGACTCCGTGATAGCATCCACGGGGTAGCTAGAAAGAGCCGTGAGGACAGGCTCCATCTGTAGCAGCTCGGTAGAAGCCACGCTGCTTCTCCGCTGAGATGGCGGGGTAGCTTCGGCAGGTCGCTTGCTACGAACTCCTTCTCGTTCCTCTATCGCTTGTACCCTTGCGAGCAGCACCTGTAGTTGGGTCTGCTCCACTTTCTTCCTCCTCTCCTCGCATTTGTAACCACATGCATCTGGAAACCTAGCCTTCCATGGAACGGAGCCTGGCGTGCCTCATGTCCATCCAGGGTGCTCAGGATTCCCGAGGGCCATTGTGAGCTTGTCGTTCTCTCTGTCTGGAACGAATGTCCCTTGCTGCGCTGCATCGATATACTACTGAAGCTTTGTCACGGGTATTCGCAGTTGCTCGTTCGTCCAAACACACTTCCCTGATACAGGGTCCAAGGTTCCGCCAACCCCGAAGAACCAAGTCCGGCAACGGTCTAGCCAGTTCAATGTCACTGGTTCGACCCCTTTATCAACAAGGTCATCCTCAGCCTTGGCCCACAATGGCCGGGCTTCGAGGTAGCCACCTGAACCCATGCGATGGTGAAGCTTCTTCTTCGCATCACTTTTCTTGTTTGTCGCTGACATCTTCTTACTCTTGTCCGATGTCTTGTGGGCCACAAATGCGAGCCAGTGATCTCTGATCTTCTCATACCGGCCGGTGAATTATGGTGTCTTTTCTTGGTCGACAAACTATGTTTTCAGCTCATTCTTCCACCTCCTGAATAGTTCTCCCATCTTCTTAAGAGCATGAGACTTGATCAATTGCTCTTTAACTGGCTTCTCTGGATCCTCCTCTGGCGGTAGGGTGAAATTTTCCTTCAGCGCGGTCCAAAGATCATCTCTCTGCATATCGTCGACATAAGACACCTCAGTGTCTTCCTTAGCCGGCTTACACCATTGGTGGTTGCTGATCGGGATCTTGTCCCTAACAAGAACCCCATACTGAGCAGCAAATGCTTCCTTTGTCCGGATGGGTTCAATCGGTTGGCCATCGCACGCGATTGCTGTGGTCTCCAACCTTTCATCCGAGCACAACTTTTTCTTCGGGCCTCATCTCCTTACCGAAGTTGTGCTCAATCCGGAGGGCTAGAAAAAAGAAGAAAGACAAGAGTTAATTAATATGTGTACATACCAAAACAATGAATGCATCAATTAGCTAGTCAGCACAGGCTTAACTAATATATATATGCCTGGCCGGACTCTGTTCGGTCACCGGAGCCGTCGTCACGGTCTCCTTCTTGCACCGGCATTGGGTCACTGGATCCATCATAATCATGTCTTTCCTCCTTCAATGTTCGATCACCGTAGCCTGCTTCTTCACCCTGTCCTTACAGACCATCATTGTCGTTAAGATACAACAAGACATCACCTCCGGCTAAGATTATGTCCCCCCAACACCTCTTCTACTGCCTCGTCTCGTCCGTGCTCCATTGTTTCTGCAAATATTATAACATGGCAATTATTATACAAACATGAAGCAGGTGGATATATTAGTGGCAAACGTAGACCTAGCTACCTAATCACAACAAAGGAATCATATTAGTGGCCTCGACGCTTCTCCCGGGTTTGGGGTGGCCTCGGCAACGCTTCAAGGGTTTGTGGTGGCCTCGACGACAACACTCTTTTAACTTAGTAAATTTGGGTGGCCTCGGCAATGCTTCAACGGTTCATATGCAAAAGCCATGGATTTATTCAATACTTTGACACTAGGTAGGCAACCTCTCGACCCCTCGGCCCCTCGACGACCCTCGAACCCTCGACTCTCGAACCTCGGCCCCTTGGCGACACCTCGACCCTCTACCCTCGGCCCCTTGGTGACCCTTGGCCCTCGGCCCATCCGCGACCCTCGACCCTCGGCCCCTCGGCGACCCTCGACCCGTCGACCCCCGACACCTCGACCCTCGGCCCCTCGGCCCCTCGACGACCCTCGAACCCTCGACCCTCGAACCCTCAGCGACCCTCGACCCTCTACCCTAGCTATTTCCCGACCCTCGCCCCCTCGAACCCTCGTCGACCCCCTCCCCCCCCTCATGTCGAAGTTATCAGGGAGGGGGTATATCGACAACGACATACCCGAAAAAATATAAGAAGACGAAGAAGAAGAAAAAAGAGGTGAAGAAGAAAGGAATAGAGGAGAAGAAGAAATTTTTTCTTCTTCTCCTCTTATTTTTTTATTTTTTCCTCTTCTTATTTATTTCTCCTCTTCTTCCTCTCCTCTTCTTCTCCTTTCTTCCTCTTATTTTTTTTCCTTTTTCCTCACCTTCTTTTTCTTCTTCTTCCTTCTTAATATCACTTAGCAACTTTTGTAACGATAGGGGGGGTGCTCCCGTGGTCTAAAATCGGTCTATGCATGATAGAAAATTCTGAAAAACTACATCTATGATCCCTCATACATACATACATACATACAAAAAATACATCTAAAAAAAGAGGAGAAGAAGAAAAAAAGAGGAGAAGAAGAAGAAGAAAAAAAAGAGGAGAAGAAGAAGAAATAGAGGAGAAGAGCAAGAAATAGAGGAGAAGAACAAGAAATAGAAAAATTCTATTTTTTATTCTTCTCCTCTATTCCTTCTTATTCTCCTTTTTTTATTCTACTTCCTCTTCTTATTTTTTGCTCCTCTTCTTCGCCTTCTTCTTCTCCTTCTTCCTTCTTCCTCTTTTCTTCTCTTTCCTTATTTTCCTTCTTCCTCGATGACCCTAACCCTAAACAGTACAACTTCCTCGACGTCCCCGCCTCTCTCATGAACAAAAAAAATCTATGAATAAAAAAATTCATATTCTATGAACAGAAAAACATCATATTTCATCCACATCCATGCATACATCATATATATGATCATCTATGAAGAAAAAACATCATATTCTATAAACAATCATCATATATATGAACAAAAACAATTATGATAACAAGCATATATATCATCATATATATGAAAAAAACAAGCATATATATGAGAAAAAACAAGCATATATATCATCATATATATGAAAAAAGGACAGGGGCGCTGGCCGGACCATGGCGAGGAGGGGCGCGGGGTCGGCGGCGAGGACGGCGACGATGCAGGGGCGCAAGGCCGTAGGGGCGAAGCGACAGGGGGCGAGGCAGGGCGACAAGAACGGCGGGCGGGCCTGACGCGTCGAGGGCACGGCCGGGCGGCGCGATGTTAGGGGTGGGCGGCGAAGCGGCGACGGTGTCGGCGAGGGCGCGGCGAGGGCACAGGCGACAACGACGGTGACGGCCAGGCGTGGCGGCGTCGATGTCGTCGGGCTGCCGGGCGGCAATCATGCGAGATGAGAAGTGAAATTTTCCGACGTGTTGGCTTATATAGCCACACCTTTGGTCCCGGTTGGTAGCACCAACCGGGACCAAAGCCCCCTTTAGTCCCGGTTCGTGCCACCAACCGGGACCAAAGGTCTCTTTTCAGCAGCCCAAAGGGCAGGAAACAGGGACTTTTGGTAGCGGTTGGTGGCACCAACCGGGACTTAAGGGGGGGGGGCGTTGGTTCTGGTTGGTGCCGTGAACCGGGACCAAAGGGGGGCATTGGTTTCGGTTCTTGCCACCAACCGGTACCAAAGACCTTGTGCTGGCGCGGTGCAGTGGGAAGTTTAGTCCCACCTCGCTAGCTGAGAGAGCTCAACACCTGTTTATAAGCTGCGTTGCGGCTCAGGTGCCGAGCTCCTCTCTAATATGCAGGCAGTACTTGCCTACCCCTGTCACTGCCATGTTGGGCCTATTGGGCCTAGGGGCTGCATCCTGGCCCATGTACACATGGGTTTCTAGTCGTATGCAGGCCGTGTGGCCCAATAGGCGGCATTTGTTTTATTTATTTTTCCAGTATTTTTTTTGTTTTTTCAATTATTTATTTTCTTTTGAGTTTTGCTTTATTTTTTTTATTCTTTTTGCTTTTAGGTCAGAATAACTATAAACTTTATGTTACTCCATTAGTTTCCAAATTTGATTAGTTTAAATTTTAATTCTTTGAAATTTGTGTGAATCACTAGTTTGTGAATAAGTTCACTATAAAAATGTATTTTGAGTGATTCTTTTTCCTGCTATTTAATATTAGTGCGTTTTATCATTATATTCAAAAACAAATTTTGTTACTTTAGTTTCTATCAAAAAATTCTTTATGGAAATTCTTTTTGCTACTAAAGTTTCTAACAAAAATTATTTATGATAATTCTTTCTAATTTTCATGTTTTGAATAGAAAATACTTTGATAATTTTAGTTGCATCAATTTTATATAATTTTAGTTTAAAAAATACTAGAGGTTTATAAAAGCTTTGTAGTTGGTTCCTTTTGCTATCAGAGTTTTATATAAGTTTTTTAATTGATTTTCTTTTTGCTATGAAAGAATATTATTGTTTTGTTTTAGTTGATCATTATAGAATATTTTAATTGGTTATTTTTAGTTCATTCTTTTAGCTGTTAGTTCACCTTTTGCTATTAGTTCATTCTTTTTTCTTTATTAGTTCATTCTTTGAGCTAAATGACCCTGAAATTGAAAAGCACTACGAATAAACTCTGAAAAGGTTGAAAGTTGGCATGGTATCATCATTTCACCCACATAGCGTGTGCTAAAAAGTTGAGAGGGTTACGGGAAAAACTGGATGCACTTCGTGTAAAAAATGGACAATGTCTTTCAAAGTATCATGGTTCCGGACGGAAACTCATATGTTACAAACGGATTTCATTTTTTTGAACTTATTTGAACTCCAGACTTTTTGTGTGTTCAAAATGCACCATTCAAAGCCACATCATCTATTTTCAACCCTTTCGGACTTCATTTGTTATTTTTCATGCATTTACTGATTCTTTTAGCTATAAGACCCTGAAATTGAAAAGCATTTCAAATGAACTCTAAAAATTTTGAAAGTTGGCATTGTATCATCATTTCACCCACATAGGATGTGCTAAAAAGTTGCGAGGGTTATGGGAAAAACTGGATTCACTTCGTGTACAAAATGGACAATCCCTTTCGAAGTATCAGGGTTTCATACAGAAACACATGTGTTACAAAGGGATTTCATTTTTTTGAACTTATTTGAACTCCAGACTTTTTGTGTGTTCCAAATGCACCATTCAAAGCCACATCATAAATTTTTAACCCTTTCTGACTTCATTTGTTATTTTCATGCATTTACTGATTTTTTGAGCTATAAGACCCTGAAATTGAAAAGCATTTCAAATGAACTCTGAAAAGGTTAAAAGTTGGCATGGTATCATCATTTCACCCACATAGCATGTGCTAAAATTTTGAGAGGGTTATGGGAAAAACTGGATACACTTCGTGTACAAAATGGACAATCTCTTTCGAAGTATCAGGGTTTCATACGGAAACTCATCTGTTACAAAGGGATTTCATTTTTTTGAACTTGTTTGAACTCCAGACTTTTTGTGTGTTCAAAATGCACCATTCAAAGCCACATCATCAATTTTTTATCCTTTCTCACTTCATTTGTTATTTTTCATGCATTTATTGATTTTTTACCTATAAGACCCTGAAATTGAAAAGCATTTCAAATTAACTCTGAAAAGGTTGAAAGTTGGCATGGTATCATCATTTCACCCACATAGCATGTGCTAAAAAGTTGAGAGGGTTATGGGAAAAACTAGATTCACTTCGTGTACAAAATGGACAATCCCTTTCAAAGTATCAGGGTATCATACGGAAACTCATCTATTACAAAGCGATTACATTTTTTTTAACTTATTTGAACTCTAGACTTTTTTCGTGTTCAAAATGCACCATTCAAAGCCACATCATCAATTTTCAACCCTTTCTGACTTCATTTGTTAATGCATTTACTAATTTTTTTGAGCTATAAGACCCTGAAATTGAAAAGGATTTCAAATGAACTCTCAAAAGGTTGAAAATTGGCATGGTATGATCATTTCACCCACATAGCATGTGATAAAAGGTTGAGAGGGTTAGGGCATGGACAACACATAAACCCATTCTGCTTGTTTGCCTCAGCCACTTCGAGAAAATTATGCAGGCCCTTAATATACTCGGAGGTGTGTCTGTCACCGTACATCCATTGCCGGTTCATCTGAGTGCATTATATATAATTATGTGTGTCAAAAACCATTACAGATTCACATGGATAGATAAGTGACCAAATTAATAGTAGTTCATCATCACATTAAAACCAAAGTACATACATAGTTCAAATTGAACAACATATAGCTCTCCAGAGCATCTAGTTAAAACCATACATTGAAACTATGTAAAACCTTTCAATGCAACAACAAATGCGATCATAACCACAACCAAGGTAATAATTGATCCAACGGCATAATGATACCAAGCCTCGGTATGAATGGCATATTTTCTAATCTTTCTTATCTTCAACCGCATTGCATCCATCTTGATCTTGTGATCATCGACGACATCCGCAACATGCAACTCCAGTATCATCTTCTCCTCCTCAATTTTTTTTATTTTTCCTTCAAGTAATTGTTTTCTTATTCAACAAAATTTAACCTCTTAACAATAGGGTCGGTTGGAATTCCGGTTCAACCACCTCCTAGATAAATAAAATCTATGTCACGTTGGTCGGCATACTCATAAACAATAAACGAACCAAATAGTTATAAAAACATAATATATACCACATCCGAATCATAGACAGGACGAGGGCCGACGGGGGCGGATACCAAAACCATTGCACTATATAATAACAAGGAATAATAAAAGTAAGAAAATTAGACAAGTATCTATCTGAAGTAAGATTTTTTTCTTTCAAAAAGAATATAAGAACAAGAGGCTCACCACGGTGGTGCCTGCGACGAGATCGGTGCGGGCGATCGAAGGTGGTGAAGACGGGGACGGGACGTGACAGACCGCTAAACCTAGAGAAATCTTGGGGAAAATGGAGCTTGGAGGTCGAGCTTCGAGAGGAGAAAGCTTAACTAGTGTGGCTCGGGCATTTCATCGAACACCTCATGTGCATAGAAGGTGAGCTAGAGCACCCAAATGCCCTCCCTTCGCCGGCCAGAAAAAACCAGAGCACTGTGGAGTGCTCTGCTGCGGCGAGGGGGTATATATAGGCAACTCATTTGTCCCGATTCTTGGCATGAACCGGGACCAATGTATGTGGGCCAGGAGCGAGGACCGTTGGTCCCAGTTCGTGCCAAGAACTAGGACAAATGGATCCAGAAGAAATAGGACCAATGCCCACGAGGCCCCGGCCGGCCCCCTGGGCGAACGAACCGGGACGTATGTGTCGGATGTGGGGTTCCGGCAAAACCCTTAAGGTTCGAACTCTGGATTTCGCTGAAGTCGTTCCCTCCTACCGATCCACGTCCTAGCTCACTAAGATCTCGCGGGAAAACTCGACGAACCCGCAACACAGAAAGACACGAGATTTATACTGGTTCGCGCCACCGTTGTGGTGTAATACTCTACTCCAGTGTGGTGGTGGTGGATTGCCTCTTGGGCTGATGATGAACAGTACAAGGGGAAGAACAGCCTCCTGAGGCTGAGGTGTTCTTGTGGCTAGGGTAGGCTCTCGATCAGATCAGATCAAGCTGAGATGCCCCTACTCTGGTGGCTAGTTCTACTTATATAGGCCCTGGTCCTCTCCCCAAATATTGAGTGGGAAGGGAGACAACAACGGCGGGCAAATTTGAAGGGGACAGCCAGTACAAGCTATCCTGACAAAAGTGGTCTTCTCCTGCGAAAGGCTCTGCTGGTGACGTCGTCTTGGACTCCACGATGACCTCCATCCTGCCGTCCTTCTGGTCTTGGTATCATTGCACCGATATGGCAACCTTTGCCAGATGCCTCGGTACTCCTCGCCTGCGCTTGCCTCCTTAGCACCAACCAGGAAACAAGGACGTTGCACGCGCTGGTGCCCGCCTGGCGCCCTCCTGGTGCCGATCGTCATGGCTCACGTCACGAGATCCTCGTGAGGTTTGCCCCGCCTTGATATCTCTGCTCCTTGTGAGCCTGCCTGTCTAGGCCACTCCTAAGGAGGTCTTGTGTCATCCGCCTCGCGAGGGTCTTGGATGCCTTGTTGTTGAAGATGGGACGTATGTCCCGTTGACTTAGCCACGCCGTGGGCCGCAGGCAGGCAAGTCTGGGGACTCCCGTTCCCAGAATGTCGACAGTAGCCCTCGGGCCCAAGGTGCGCTCGGGCTTGGCTTCGGGGCGAAGCCAAGGGTCGAGTACGGAGCGCCGCAGGCCCCAAGAGCCTGCGGCCTCGGTTGACGCGTGGCAGTTGATTGTACGTGGGCGTCTCCACTTCCCCACGCTGCCTCGGCAACCGCTCCATTGGACGAAAGGTTGGCGCGGACAGCGCTTGCCTTCATTGTTTCTTCCTCGCCTTGCTCCAGATCCCCTTTCTCGCTCCTCGCCACCGCTACCTCAGATCTGCTCCAATCTCGCTCTGCATCTGCGACCCATGGCGCCGCGCAAGGTCAGGACTTCCTCAGCGCCGGCTTGGTATGAGCCGGTTCTTGAAGCGCCCACCATCACAGAGAAGAGCCTCGCCTCCGTGCGCCTGCTGGCGGCAGGGGAGAGCAATGAGTGGGGGAAGATGATTACCCACAAGTATAGGGGATCTAGCGTAGTCCTTTCGATAAGTAAGAGTGTCGAACCCAACGAGGAGCAGAAGGAAATGATAAGCGGTTTTAAGCAAGGGATTCTCTGCAAGTACTGAAATAAGTGGTAACAGATAGTTTTGTGATAGGATAATTTGTAACGAGCAACAAGTAACAAAAGTAAATAAAGTGCAGCAAGGTGGCCCAATCCTTTTTGTAGCAAAGGACAAGCCTGGACAAACTCTTATATTAGGAAAAGCGCTCCCGAGGAAAGATGGGAATATCGTCAAGCTAGTTTTCATCACGTTCATATGATTCGCGTTCGGTACTTTGATAATTTGATATGTGGGTGGACCGGTGCTTGGGTGCTGTTCTTACGGGAACAATCAGCCCACTTATGATTAGCCTCTATTGCAAGGATCCGCAACTACAATAAAAGTATTAAGGTAAACCTAACCATAGCATGAAACATATGGATCCAAATCAGCCCCTTACGAAGGAACGCATAAACTAGGGTTTAAGCTTACATCACTCTAGCAACCCATCATCTACTTATTACTTCCCAATGCCTTCCTCTAGGCCCAAATAATGGTGAAGTGTTATGTAGTCGACGTTCACATAACACCACTAGAGGCTAGACAACATACATCTCATCAAAATATCAAACGAATACCAAATTCACAAGACTACTAAGCAAGACTTCTCGCATGTCCTCAGGAACAAACGTAACTACTCACAAAGCATATTCAAGTTCATAATCAGAGGGGTATTAATATGCATAAAGGATGTGAACATATGATCTTCCACCAAATAAACCAACTAGCATCAACTACAAGGAGTAATCAACACTACTAGCAACCTACTAGTACCAATCCCGGACTTGGAGACAAGAATTGGATACAAGAGAAGAACTACGATTTTGAGAGGAGATGGTGCTGGTGAAGATGTTGATGGAGATTGCCCTCTCCCGATGAGAGGTGCGTTGGTGATGACGTTGGTGATGATTTCCCCTCGGAGGAAGTGTCCCCGTAGAACAGCTCTGTCGGAGCCCTAGATTGGTTCAGCCAAGGTTCCGCCTCGTGGCGGCGGAGTTTCGTCCCGAAAGGTTGCTTCTGATTTTTTTCTCGACGAAAGACCTCATATATCAGAAGATGTGCATTGGAGGGCCACCAGGGGGCCCACGAGGTAGGGGGCGCGCCCTAGGAGGGGGGCGCGCCCCCCACCCTCGTGGACAGGGTGTGGGCCCCCTGGACTTCATGTTTGGCGAGGATTTTTTATTATTTATTATAAGATATTCCGTAGAGTTTCAGGAATTTTGGAGTTGTGCAGAATAGGTCTCTAATATTTGCTCCTTTTCGGCCCGAATTCCAGTGCCGCATTCTCCCTCCTTATGTAAACCTTGTAAAATAACAGGCATAAGTATTGTGAGATAACGTGTAATAACAGCCCATAATGCAATAAATATCGATATAAAAGCATGATGCAAAATGGACGTATCAGAAGACGGAGCTCCGGCTCGCCTCCGATGTGCCGGAGCCTGAGGGAAGCACCTTCTTCCCCTTCTTCTCGAGCAGCGTCGCCGTCGGGTTGGTCCCTCCTTTCTCTGACATCTTTTATGAGGTTCTCGAACACTACGGGCTGCTGGCGTTGCACCTCCATCCCAACTTTGTCCTCCTCTTGTCCATCTTCGCCTACTACTGCGAGGCGTACCTGGGCGTGCTACCATTCGTGGCGCTTCTGCGCCACTTCTTCTTCCTTCGTGTCACCGATGGGCCACTCTCCAGATGAGCCAACTTCGTCGCATCTGGCAAGGCCAACTCGATCTTGAGCACCAAGAAGAGGGTGGACAATATCCGATCCAAATGGGTCATGATGGACGCCAAGCGCGCCCATCCGCGCCTGGTTTTATCGACGGAGGTGCCCCAACTCAACAAGGGGTGGCCCAAGGCGGAGCTTGCCGATGAGAGGGCATTGTCTGTTTTGGGCAACGCGAAGGCAGCCAAGGTGACGGGGGAAATGCTCCTAAGGGAGTTCTTGATGATGCGAGTTGCCCCTCTCCAGGCGTGCTCACACCCCTTGTGGGAGCTTGAAGAAGAGAGGAACAAGACCCGTCTGAGGACCGGGGCCCTTCCTGGCGACGAATTGGATGTTGTCCTGCACCTCATAGTGTGGGACAACCAGGAGTACCAGCCTAGTGCCTTCGTTCCTTTGTTCCTCTGCAAGGACTGGGAGGAACTTGTCACCTCCAGGCCGACCTTTGACGCGCGCAGCCTGGTGCCGCCGGCGCTCGCAGGAGCTCCTGCAGCACCGAAGCCGGTGGAGGTGTCCTCCGACGAGTCCCGTGGAGGGGAGGAGGAGGAGGTGGACTCGGAGAAGACTCTTGAAGAGGTGGGGGAGACTTCTCCTCTGAGCAAGGCCGAGATCCTCCGCGCCCTGCCCGACGACGCCGAGGCCGACGCCCGCCAGGAGGAGAGGGAGCAGCCCCTCATCCCGACAAGGGGCAGGTCATCATTGGTTCCTCGAGATGCCGCCCCTGTCTCAACGCCTCCAGAGGCCGGCTCCGGCCCTTCTGCCGCCAGGTCTCGCATGCCCACCCCTCCTGTCCCGACGCTGTCAGGCTTCAAGCTCCCGAAGCAGAAATATGTTGCAGTGGATCGGTAAGTGCCTTAAGCTTCGCCTTGTCCCTGCTTGTACTTGTTATTTCCTCACGTTCGCCCTTGGTCAATCAGGCCGACGCCTTCAGCGAAGAAGAGGAAGGAGGATACGGCGGCCGTGCCTTCCTCCGCAGAGAAAGGAGGCAGCAGCGCTTGCACCTCCCCATCCCGGTCGCCCTCGCGAGGCCAAGAGGAACATCACCGTGTGGAATCAACCCCCATGGCCCCGCTAGCTCCGGAAGTGCCGGCGTCTGGCGCGGTTGACGAGGTCCCAGCTGCTCCGGAACCCGCAATCTCCCAGGCCCTGGCGACGACGTCGCCTCATCCTACTGACGCACCTTCACTCCCAGGTTCTTCTACCTCTGCTACTGTCCTGGAGCGTGCTCTTTTGGAGATGACCCATTTGCAGATAGATCTCCTGAGTGCGGACCCGCGCGTGGTGGCCGGGCGCCTGGAGCTGGCCTCTGGCTGGCTTCACTCCGACTTGGCGGTTCGCGCGACGCTGAGTCAGGCCGCGGCGTCCTCCGAAAAGGAGAAGCAGAGCGCTGCCACTGCTGTAGCCGATCGTGAGGCGGCACTGAAGGACGCCAAGGCCGCCCGCGACCGCTGCCGAGAGCTGGAGGACGAGATGAAGAGCCTGCGCGACATGCACGCCAAAGAAGCACACTGCCACCAAGCGAAGGAGGAGGACATGAAGGCCCGGGAGGACGCCGTCAAAAACCGTGATGCTGTGCTGGCGGAGTTGGGGAAGACGCAGGCCACGAGCGCAACCGGTTGGAAGAGCTGGAGTGGAAGGTGGAGCGAGGGAGGCCGATCTTGACGCCAAGGCGCGAGTCCTGGCCGAAGACCGTGTGGCCTTTGCCGATCTCAAGAAGAGATCTCACAAGGCACTGAAGACGCTGTACGAGCACAGCCTGGAGAAGTCGCTGGCCACCGATGAGGACTGTCGGATTTCGGGTTCCGGAAGACCCTTGAGGTTCGAACTCTGGGGTGCGCACGGAGATCTTTCCCCTACCAGCTCACGCGTTAATGGTTTGCAAGGGATCTAAACTAGGAACGATGAACAGCACAAGAGACACCGGATTTATACTGGTTCGGGCCACCGTTGTGGTGTACTACCCTACTCCAGTGTGTGGTGTGGTGGATTGCCTCTGGGCTGATGAAGAACAGTACAAGGGAAGAACAGCCTCGCGAAGGGCTGTTCTTGAGCTGGTGCGATGGACTGCTTGGGTGAGTCCAGTCGCTTCTCTCTCTGGTAGGCTCGACCCGTCCCCTCTCTCTGTGGTGGCTAGTCCTATTTATAGAGGGAGGCCCTGGGCCTCTTCCCAAATAATGAGCGGGAGGGTCGCCAACAATTGGCCATTTTGAAGGGGAACATCTAGTACACTTATCGTGACTAAAGTTGGTCTTCGGCTGCCAAAGGCTCTGACGGTGATGCCGTCCTGGGCTCCACGATGACCTCCGTCCTGCCGCTCTGCTGGTCTTGGTCTTGTTGCACCGAAGCGGTAACCTTTGCCTGATGCCTTGGCCTGTGCTTGCCTCCTTTGCACCAAAGGGGAAATGAGGACACTGCGCATGCTGGCGCCCGCCTGGCGCCTGCTTGATCTCGATCGTCATGGCTTGCATCATGGGGCACCCTCATGAGGTACCCTGCCTTGATCTCTCCACCTGCGCGTGAGCCTGCCTGACAAGGCTGCTCCCGAGGAAGGTTCCTGTCATCCGCCCCGCGAGGCTTGGCCCCTCGCGAGGGTCTTGAGCTTGAGCTGATGAAGCTGGGCCGCGCTGGGCCCCCACTTGAGCCACGCCGCAGGCCGCAGGCAGGCAAGTCTGGGGACCCCCGTTCCCAGAACACCGACAGTAGCCCCCGGGCCCAAGGCGCGCCCGGACTTGGCTTAGCAGAGAAGCGAAGGGGCAAGTGCGAAGCGCCGCGGGCCCCAATAGCCTGCGGCCTTGGGCGCCGGGTGGCGATTGATTGGTCGTGGGCGTCTCCGCTTCCCCACAACGCGTTGGCAACCGTCCTTCTGACAAAAAGGAGGCCTGGGCCAAACTTCGTAGTCGTTCTTGCTCGCCTTGCTCCAGATCCCCTTTCTCGCCCTTCTCCTCCTTGCTTCCGAAATCCTCCAGATCTATCTCAATCCTTCCCATCCTGCAAGCCATGGAGCCTCGGAAGACCGCGTCTGAGGCCGGGTACCTCCCGGCTCTGGATCCTCTGACTGTGTCGGAGAAGAATCTCGTCCTTGTGCGCCGGAGGATGGTGGCGCAGGGCAACGAAGGAGCGACTGTGCTCAAGGCCGGCTCCGATCAGCCTGAAGGCAAGGGGAGCACCTTCTACCCGTTCTTTGTGAGCGCCATCATCGCCGGTCTAGTCCCTCCTTTTTCCGAATTCTTCCTTGCTGTTCTCCGCCAATACAACTTGCAAGCTCTGCATCTCCACCCCAACTCTGTTCTTCTCCTGGCGATTTTTGTTGGGGAACGTTGCAGAAAATTAAAAGATTTCCTACGGTTTCACCAAGATCCATCTATGAGTTCATCTAAGCAACGAGTCATGGGAGAGAGATTGCATCTACATACCACTTGTAGATCACGTGCGGAAGCGTTCACTAGAACGTGGATGATGGAGTCGTACTGGCCGTGATCCAAATCACCGATGACCGAGTGCGAGCAGACGGCACCTCCACATTCAACACACTGCGTCTGAGCGGATGACGTCTCCTCCTTCTTGATCCAGCAAGGGGGAAGGAGAGGTTGAGGAAGATGGCTCCAGCAGCAGCATGACGGCGTGGTGTTGGTGGAGAAGCAGCACTCCGGCAGGGCTTCGCCAAGCACGTGACGGAGGAGGAGGTGTAGCAGGGGAGAGGAGGCGCCAAGATGCAAGGGTGCGGCTGCCCTCCCTCCCCCTTTATATAGGCCCCTGGGGCGCCGCCCTTGGAGATCTGATCTCCCAAGGGGCGGCGGCCAAGGGGAGGCTTGCCCCCAAGGCAAGTGGGCGCCCCACCCTAGGGTTTCCAACCCTAGGCGCGAGGGGGGCCAAGTGGGGCGCACCAGCCCACCGAGGCTGGTTCCATCCCACTTCATCCCACAGGGGCCCTCCGGAATAGGTGGCCCCACCGGTGGACCCAGGGACCCTTCCAGTGGTCCGGTACAATGCAGTAACCCCGAAATTCTCCCGATGGCGAAATAGCACTTCCTATATATAATTCTTTACCTCCGGACCATTCCGGAACTCCCGTGACGTCCGGGATCTCATCCGGGACTCGAACAACATTTGGTTTGCTGCATACTCATATTCATACAACCCTAGCGTCACCGAACCTTAAGTGTGTAGACCCTACGGGTTCGGAGACATCTGGAACATGACCGAGACGGCTCTCTGGTCAATAACCAACAGCGGGATCTGGATACCAATGTTGACTCCCACATACTCCTCGATGATCTCATCGGATGAACCACGATGTCGAGGATTGAATTAATCCCGTATTCAATTCCCTTTGTACATCGGTACGTTACTTGCCCAAGACTCGATCGTCCTTATCCGAATACCTCGTTCAGTCTCGTTACCGGCAAGTCACTTTACTCGTACCGTAATGCATGATCCTGTAACCAATCACTTGGTCACTTTGAGCTCATTATGATGATGCATTACCGAGTGGGCCCAGAGATACCTCTCTGTCATACGGAGTAACAAATGCCAGTCTCGATCCGTGTCAACCCAATAGACACTTTCGGAGATACCTGTAGTGCACCTTTATAGTCACCCAGTTACATTGTGACGTTTGGTACACCCAAAGCACTCTTATGGTATCCGGGAGTTACACGATCTCATGGTCTAAGGAAGAGATACTTGACATTGGAAAAGCTCTAGCAAAAGCGAACTACACGATCTTGTGCTATGCTTAGGATTGGGTCTTGTCCATCACATCATTCTCCTAATGATGTGATCCCGTTATCAATGACATCCAATGTCCATAGTCAGGAAACCATGACTATCTATTGATCAACGAGCTAGTCAACTAGAGGCTCACTAGGGACATATTGTGGTCTATGTATTCACACGTGTATTACGATTTCCGGATAATACAATTATAGCATGAATAAAAGACAATTATCACGAACAAGGAAATATAATAATAATCCTTTTATTATTGCCTCTAGGGCATATTTCCAACAATTTTCGCCTAGTATTGTGAGGCTCACGTTGGGATAAAGCCCTCGGTGGCTTCGCTGCGCCATTACTTTTACCTCCGGGTCTGTCATGGCCCTATTACTGCATGCGCGACCTTTATCGCATATTCCAGCTCCAACTCCATCTCCAAGCCCAGGAAGAGGATCGAAGGCTTCAGGAGCAAGTGGGTCCTAGTGGATGTCGGGCGCATCCACCCCTGACTGGCGCTGCCGTCGGGGCAGCCCAAGACCGTTGGGACGTGGTCTCGCGCGGAGCTCGTCGACCCTCGTGCGAAGATGGTGCTAAAGAGGATAGACGCAAACCTGAGGCCAGGCAGCTTGGGGGCGGCGAAGCTGACCGGGGCCACGCTCCTGAGGGAGTTCCTGGAACACCGGGTGGCTCCGCTCCAGGAGCATTCGCTCCCGTTGTGGAGGCTTGGGGAGGTAGGTGACGCCCTTCGCCTGAGCTCCGAGGCCCTCTCTAACGAAGATCTGGTCGCGGCTCTCCATTCCTTGGTCGGGGGAGACGTGGCGAGGCCGGAGGGCACTCCCGTCCCCCTGTTCCTCCGCGATGACTTGGAGCAAGTGGTGAACTCCATGCACACCTTCAATGGTGAGGGGCTGGTGCTCGCCGGGGCACCCGAGGATCTGGCGATGTTGGCGACGGTGAACGTTTCCTCCAGCAGCTCTAGTGGGAGTGGGGAGGAAGAAGAGGCGGTGGAGGAAGAAGGTTCTGACTTCGAGGCGACTGGCGAGGAGTCTGGGGATTCCTTCCCTCGGCGCAGGTCCCACGCCCTTCGCTCCATGCCGGACGACGACAAGGCCGGTGCCAGGCGAGGAGGGGAGGATTCTCCCCTGGTTCCGAGGGGGCAGGTTGGGGCTGGTTCTCCCAGGGTCCGTTCTGGCTCCGGGGCGGTCTGAGGCCAGCTCCGGCCTTCCCGACGCGCCTACTGCTTCCGGGCCTCCCAAGGTTGACCCTAGCTGGAGGCTTTCAGGCTTCAAGTTCGGTCAGAGGCTGCTTGAGTCCATGGACAACGACCAGTAAGTGTTCGATCCATGTCTTGCTTTGCTTCTTCCGCCGAGGCTTGACGTCTGTATTCTCTTGGCCAGGTCGGCACCTGCAGCAAAAAGGCCGAAGGGGGCTTCTGCAGCCCTGCTTGAGGCGGGTTCGCCTGCCGGGGCTGCGGCTCCATCTGTGGGGAAAGGAGGCAGCAAAGCTCGCGCCTCCCCTCCCTGGTCATCGTCGCGAGCCCAGCAGGGGCACTCTGGCAGTGAGTCAGCCCCCGTGGCCCCGCTGACTCTGGAGGTGCCTGCGCTTGACGTTGTCGCTGAGGTGCCCAAGGCCCAATGGCTCCTCTTTCCCAAGCTGAAATCACGATGTCATCTTCTTCACCTGCTCCACCGGCTCCAGTCCCTTCTAATCCCTCGGCCATCCTGGACCAGGCTGCCAGCGAACTGAGCCGGCTGCAAGAGGATCTCCGGAATGCTGACCCCCGTCTGGTGGCCGGGCGCCTGGAGCTAGCTTCTGGCTGGGCCCGCTCTGCCGCCTCCGTCCGAGCGGCGCTGAACCAAGCCGCGTTGGCCTCCGATGGGGAGAAACAAGCCGCCTGCCAGGCCAGGGACGCTCGCGATGCTACCCAGGGCGACGCCCGGGACCGCTGCAAGGCGCTGGAGGTCGAGCTGCAAGGCATGCGCGACGAGCTCGCCTAGGAGGTCCACGCCCGCCAGGAGAAGGAGAAGGAGATGGAGGCTCGGGAAGCCGCCGTCACGGACCGGGACGCCGAGCTTGATGACTGTCGTGGCCGGTTGGAGACGCTGGAACAGTCGCTGAAAGCGGAGAAGATCGAGCTAGACAGGAAGGCAAAGATCCTGGCTGAGGATCGTGTGGCCTTCGCCAGGTTGGAGGAGAAGGCTCGCGCCGCGTTGAAGACGCTCTATGAGGGTGGCCTGGAGAAGCCGTTGGCTGGTGCAGATGACGGTCCCGCCGAGCTGCTTCATTTCTTGGTCCGTGCACTTGAAGATGTCGCGGACGGCCTTGGCCCCACGGCCGAGGCCGAGGCGCAAGCCCTATCTTCTGCAGCGCTGACGCGTGTCCTCAGCCACGTCTACCTCTGCGACCCCAGCGTCGACCTTGACGGCCTGCTGGAGCCTGTGAGCGGCGACCTTGCCGCTGCTGCTGCTGAGGGCGTGAAATGCCGAGCCGAGGCCCTGCTGGGGAGGTTCCACGCCTTCAGCACCTTGCTTGGGCGTGGTGCCGCCAGCTCCGCGGCCTCGGGAGGTGGAGGCGCCACAGGAAAGTGATCCCTTCGCAGCTTTCGCTCTGTTTTAATTTCTGCAAAATGCACCATGCCTCGTGGAGGCGTTTAAACTTGTGTTTGGCGTTGTGAAACGACTTATGGCTTGTAATATTTGCTTTGAATTCGCATTCTTCCCTCCTACTTGCATGTGTTCTACATCGGCAGGGCCCGACCCCGCGCATACCTCAGCCGCCGTTAGCCCTGACCGGAAACCAGGACGGGACCAAGGAGTGAGGGGCTATGTGGCAAGTTAGGCTCCTGAGTCGCGATGCTCAAGAGTCTCCCTTGACGCGCGAACAACAAGTAGGGACGGGAGGCATAGGAGTGGATTGGTCGTTCTACGTAGGCAGGGCCCGGCCCCGCGCATACCTCAGCCGCCGTTAGCCCCGACCGGAGACCAGGACGAGACTAAGGAGTGAGGGGCTACGTGACCAGTTAGGCTCCTGAGTCACGATGCTCAGGAGTCCCCCTTGACGTTCAAACGAATTTTCATACCTTGGCTCCGCTCGGGGAGGCGCGCGACGACCACGTCCGAAGGACCTGGCTGGGTGGCGTACGTTCAGCCGTGGCCCGGGCGCAGCCCCCGTGTCCAGCCCCCTCGCGTGGCACTCCCGAGGGGAGGCATTGCGACAACGCCAGAAACTGAGCTCTGGGCTCCCTGAGGTTGATACGGTTGTGAGCCGCCCTCAGTTTTTTATCACCAGTGCGGAGCATAGCGCTTCCGTATGTACGGGCATAGCCGCTACTCGGCAGTGTCGTCAGCCAGCGCAGAGCATGGTGCTTCCAGCAGATGCGTGGTAGGGGCTCCCCTCCGAGAGGAGCCCGGGCGTCTGACCCATACGACACGTGGCCGGCACGGTAGGGCTAGGAGAGGTGTATCTGGGCACCCGTGAGCCAGCACGGTACTCACGAGGCCCTACCTCGAGGCGGGTTGCACCTGGCACTGGGCCTTTATCAATGGTGTGTTCCTGCAGGGTTAGAATGCAAATGCTCCACGTCCTCAGGTCCCGGCCCTCGAGCGAGCTCTGCCGCCGCTGGTATGACAGGTCGCGATGCCGTGGGTCAAGGCCAAGGGGTGAGGGCTCGAGGGCCAGTAAGAGCCCATCAGTCGCGATGTTCAGGTACCCCCCTTTTAACGTGCAAGCGCTTTGCATTAGGGCGGAGAGGTCCGCGACAGGTAATAGGCAATAATTACGTGAATCAGGTTATGCGCGGAGGAGCAAATCCATCTAGATGGGTGTGGAGTAAGCACACGCCACTGGGTCTGGCCCGAGCAGCTAGGGGATAATGCAGCCCGAGGGGCGCCCCCAACAAGGTAAGTAACGAACATAAGCAAAACGGACACATGCCGCAGGGACGGACACACGTGGCCTGGGAATGATGCAGCCCGAGGGGTGCTCCCAGCTGAAAACAGAACTTGGAAAGGTATCACATGATATGGTTGGAGATGGCGGGATGTTGAGGTAGCGGATGACGCGTGATGAGGAAGCCGGCCCTCGAGTCCTTCGGACCTGGAGCCTCGGGAGGCTCCGGGGGCACGGGGGGTTCCTCGAGAGCCATCTCCATCTCTGCCAGGACCGTGCGCTGCTTGGCCTCCTGAGCCTCCAGAGTGCACCTTAGCAGGCGCTGATGGGCGGCGACCATGTTCGGCAGGCCAAAAGGCATGCGAACATAGCTGTGAGGTGGACCCTCGCAACGCCCCACGCGTGAGGGCCAGAGGCGCTCCTGAGACGTGGCCCGGTTGAGCCCTGGTATGTCGATGCAGACTCGCAGCCCAGCATCCTCGCCTGGATGTGGGGACACGGGGGGTTCCTCGAGAGCCATCTCCATCTCTGCCAGGACCGCGCGCTGCTTGACCTCCAGAGCCTCTAGAGCGCACCTCAGCAGTCGCTGATGGGTGGCGACCGTGTTCGGCAGGCCGAAAGGCATGCGAACGTAGTTGTGAGGTGGACCCCAGCAACGCCCCACGCATGAGGGCCAGAGGCGCTCCTGAGACGCGGCCCGGTTGAGCCCTGGTATGTCGATGCAGACTCGCAGCCCAGCATCCTCGCCTGGATGTGGGGCCACGACGGGCATGCGGCGACAGCCGCGCATGACTCTTCACTCCTGTAGCTCCTGGATGTTCCTCGTGATGAACTCCTAAGGGTTTGGCCCTCCTTGCCTCATACCTTCCTGAGGGAAACGTGCCTTGAAGCATGCCTCCAAGTTGTGCCCGAGCGCCTCCCTCGTGACCCCGGCTAGGTCGGTGGCTCGCCATGAAAGAGCCCCCGAGCCCCGCCTAAGGAGGGTGCCGGGCACACCTTCCTATGCGACAGAGGGTGGCGCCCCTCGAACGGGCGCGGGTCCTGTTTCCACGCCTCCGGAGGTGCCTTCCCCATGAGGGCTTGGACCAGGCGAAGCCTTCTTCTTCTTAGGGATCACCTCGGGAAGTCTCCCGCTCCTGTAATCTGGGTCTTCGATTGCTGCGGCTTGAAAGGCACGCTCAAGAGAGCACACTGCATCCCTTTCCTCACAAGGCACTGTGATGACTCCTCCGCTTCCTGGCAGCTTGAGGACATTGTAGCCATGGTGAGTCACCGCCATGAACTTGGCCAAAGCCGGGTACCTGAGGATGGCATTGTATGGCAAGCGAATGTGGGTGACGTCGAAGTTGATGAGCTTGGTGCGGTAGTTGTTGCGCTGTCCGAAGGTGACGGGAAGGCGAACTTGCCCTATCGGGACGGTGGAGCCATCGGTGACTCCTGAGAAAGGCTTGGTTGGCTGAAGCTGATCGTATGGCACTTGGAGATCATTGAATGTCTCGACAGATAGGACGTTGAGTCCTGCTCCGCCGTCGATGAGGGTCCTGGTGACTTGCACGTTGCTAATGACTAGTGATCAAAGCATGGGGAGGACTCCAGCCATTGCCGCACACTTGAGCCGATCCGCTGAGCTGAACGTCATAGCGCACGACAACCACCTGAGAGGGCGTGTGGCCTCGGGCTTGGAGAGGACTGCATTCACCTCGCGAGCAAACTGCTTGAAGAAGCGCTGAGAGGCTGGGGCCTGAGCGCCACCCAGGATGCAAGCGATCGCGTGCGGCTCCTGGAAGCCCCCAGCCCCCTCGTCCTGATGATGGTCTTCGTGCCTCCTTGGCGGCTGCGGCAGAGGTGGGAGCCCTGCGTTGCCCTGAGGGCGGTCCTCACGAGGCTGGTCCCTCCAACCTCCCTCGCGAGGCTGGTCCTGCCGGCGGTCCTCTCGAGGTCTGTCACGCCATCCTTGGCGAGGGCCATGGTCTTCCCAGCGTCCTGCGCCTCTTCCTCCTCCTCGTTTGTAGCCCTGATCATTGCGCTCGGGGCATCGACCGATACGCCCTTATCGCACGGCCCTGAGCTCCTGGCATTCGTTGGTGTTGTGGGTGTGGAGGTCGTGGTATACGCAGTACCGGCTACCTTTGGATGACTCGGGCTGATCCCTGCCTTGCTTGGTGTCTGGTTCTGCCGCGAGCACGGCAGCTCCCTTGCGCTTCACGTCCTTGACCTTGGGCTTCCTCTCTTCTGGATTGGCAGCCGGAAGCTCGAGGAGGGAGAGGCGCCCTTCCTCAGCCCTGGCGCATTTGGTCGCCAAGTTGAACAGCTCCAGGGATGTGCACAGGTCTTCATGCATTGCTAGCTCCTCCTTCATCTTGACGTCACGCACGCCATCGGAGAAGGCTGAGATGATGGCTTCCTCAATCACCTTCGGGATCTTGAGGCGCAGGTTGTTGAAGCGCTGGACGTACTTCTGCAGGGTCTCTCCTGGCTGCTGCTTGATGCGGCGCATGTCGCTCACGGCCGGAGGCCGACCGCGGGTGCCTGGAAGTTGGCAATGAAGCGGGTGTGCATCTCATCCCAGGAGTAGATCGTGCCGGGAGCCAGGTTTGGGCTCCGTCCTTGAGCGCCATGGGGAACCAATTCGTCATGACCTTTTCGTCCCCGTTGGCGGCTTCGATGCCCAGCTAAAGGAACTCCACGGGGTCGGCAGTGCCGTCGTAGCGAGGAGGCAGGTCTGGCTTGAACTTGCCGGGCCATGTGACGGTACGGAGCTCGGCGGTGAAGGCGCGGCAGCCTGCAATGGCCACCCGGGCTCTCTCCTGATTCGGAGCTTGCTCTTGTGGATTCCCGCGCACCGCTGCATGGAGCAGCGCGGGGTCTTGACGCGGTGGCGCTGGAGCACGATCGCGGCGCTCCGGTGCTGGGAGCACGCGAGCGCCTTCTTGGGAACGAGGGATCTCCTGGCAGCTCCTTTCTTATTGCGCGGGCGCCAGACGCGGAGGGTCTCGGCCCGGGGCCATGCGCCTTGGAGCCAGGGCGCCTTCTTGGGGAGGAGGTGGCGGGGGCGCCTCCGGCTCCCTGCCTCCCGCGCGAGGTGAAGGGCGAGGCAACGAGAGGGACGGCACAGGGGAGCCCCCTGCAGCGCGGACGAGCTCGGCGACGCGGTCGAGCCACTCCACGTAGACGTCATCGACAGGGCGGTAGCGCAGGAGCTCGTTTGCCGCGATGAGCGTGGCTCGAGCCTCCATGGGAGCGCGGTGCGCGCGGGACGAAGAACCAGCAGGGGTGAGCGAAGGAGTAGCGGTGCGGCCTTCTCGCCTCACCGATGGATGCAGGGACGAGGCCTGCTGCTCGTTCCCCGTCGGGCCGGTGGCGGCGTTTGCGGCGGCGGCGAGAGCAGCAGGGGTGTCCGTCGGCAGGAGCCGTCTGGCGACTCGGCGGCGCGAGCAACCGGCGCTTCAGCGCGAGCTCGAGGCGTCGACCATGGACACGATAGAAGATCACACACGACTAGCGAAATAAAGATTCTGGCGCACCCCTACCTGGCGCGCCAAATGTCGGATTTCGGGTTCCGGCAGACCCTTGAGGTTCGAACTCTTGGGTGTGCACGGAGATCTTTCCCCTACCAGCTCACGCGTTAATGGTTTGCAAGGGATCTAAACTAGGAACAATGAACAACACAACAGACACAAGATTTATACTGGTTAGGGCCACCGTTGTGGTGTAATACCCTACTCCAGTGTGTGGTGTGGTGGATTGCCTCTAGGGCTGATGAAGAACAGTAAAAGGGAAGAACAACCTCGTGAGGGGCTGTACTTGAGCTGGTGCGATGGACTGCTTGGGTGAGTCCAGTCACTTCTCTCTCTCTCTGGTAGGTTCGACCCGTCCCCTCTCTCTGTGGTGGCTAGTCCTATTTATAGAGGGAGGCCCTGAGCCTCTTCCCAAATAATGAGCAGGAGGGGCGCCAACAATTGGCCATTTTGAAGGGGAACATCTAGTACACTTATCGTGACTAAAGTTGGTCTTCGGCTGCCAAAAGCTCTGACGATGACGCCGTCCTGGGCTCCACGATGACCTCCGTCCTGCCGCTCTGCTGGTCTTGGTCTTGTTGCACCGAAGTGGTAACCTTTGCATGATGCCTTGGCCTGTGCTTGCCTCCTTTGTACCAAAGGGGAAACAAGGACACTGCGCAGGCTGGCGCCCGCCTGATCTCGGTCGTCATGGCTTGCGTCATGGGGCACCCTCGTGAGGTACCCTGCCTTGATCTCTCCGCATCCTCGTGAGCCTGCCTGACGTGGCTGCTCCTGAGGAAGGTTCCTGTCGTCCGCCCCGCGAGGCTTGGCCCCTCGCGAGGGTCTTGAGCTTGAGCTGATGAAGCTGGGCCGCGTTGGGCCCCCACTTGAGCCACGCCGCAGGTTGCAGGCAGGCAAGTCTGGGGACCCCCGTTCCCAGAACACCGACAAGGACGGCCCCGCCCGACTGCTTCCTCTCTTGGTGAAGGCGCTCGAGGAAGTCGTTGATGGTGTCGGTCCCATGGCGGAGGCAGAAGCTCGCGTCCTGTCTTCAGCTGCATTGACTCGCGTCTTCAGCCATCTGCACCTCCGCGACCCCAACGCTTGCCTTGACGAGCTGCTGGAGCCCGTGGCCGATGATCTTAGCGCAGCCGCCGCCGCAGCTGTACAAGGTCAAGTGGAGGCCTTGCTGAAGAAGTTCCACGGCTTTGTCTCTGCTCCTTGGTCCGGCGATGCCGCCGGTACTGCGGCTGGTGATGAAGGTGAAGACAACGTCACCCATGGAGGAGCACCTTCCGCAGGCGATGGCGGTTTCCAGGGGTGACCTGCGGCTATTCTCCCGTTTCGTTCCTGCAACATGTATTAGGCCTCGTGGAGGTGTTTAGACTTTTCATTTGGTATTGTGAGGACAATGTGCTTGTAATATTTGCTTCGAGATTTTGTGCTTTCCTTCCTATCTGCTTTGTATTCTACGTCGGCAGAGCCCGGCCCCGCGCATACCTCAACCACCATTGGGCCGACCGGACACCAGGAACGACCAAGGAGTGAGGGGCTACGTGACTAGTTAGGCTCCTGAGTCGCGATGCTCAGGAGTCCCCCTTGACGCGCGAACAACTTATCGGGAGAGTTCGCGAGGATAGGTTGATGTTCTACGTTGGCGGAGCCCGGCCCCGCATACCTCAACCGCTATTGAGCCGACCGGAGACCAGGACGGACCAAGGAGTGAGGGGCTACGTGACCAGTTAGGCTCCTGAGTTGCGATGCTCAGGAGTCCCCCTTGACGCGCAAACAATCTCCATACCTTCCCTCGCCGAGGCCTCGGGAGGGGCGTGCGACGACCAGGTCCGGGAGGCCTGTTTGGGCGGCGTGCGCTTGGGCGTGACCCGAGAGCAGCCCCCAGGCCCGGGAGGCCTGGTTGGGTGGCGAGCGCTTGGGCGTGACCCGAGCGCAGCCCCCGTGCCCAGCCCCCTCGCGCGGCTCTCCCGAGGGGAGGCGTTGCGGTGAGGCCGGACGCTGAGCTCTGGGCTCCCTGAGGTTGGTACGACCGTGAAGCCGCCCTTAGTTGTTTATCACCAGCATGGAGTGATAACCGACAACTATAGGGGATCGCAACAGTTTTCGATAAGTAAGAGTGTCGAACCCAATGAGGAGCTAAAGGTAGAAAAAATATTCCCTCAAGTTCTATCGACCACCGATACAACTCTACACACGCTTGACGTTCGCTTTACCTAGAACAAGTATGGAACTAGAAGTACTTTTGTAGGTGTTTTTTGGATAGGTTTGCAAGAAAATAAAGAGCAGTATATAAAAGCTAGGGGCTGTTGTAAGAAAAGAAACAATAAAGTAAATATAGCGAGTGTGGAAAAGTGGTGGTAGGAGTTGCAAAATTGTCCCTTAAGCAATTGACTACTTCACTAGACCGATAGCAAGTTTTATGTGGGAGAGGCCACTGCTAGCATGTCATCCCTGACTTGGAATTCTATGCACTTATGATTGGAACTATTAGCAAGCATCCGCAACTACTAACATTCATTAAGGTAAAACCCAACCATAGCATTAAGATATATTGGTCCCCCTTCAATCCCTTATGCATCAATTTCTATGCTAGGCTAAAGCTTCTGTCACCCTTGCCTTCCAATGCATAGTCCTATCAACATACAACTAATCCTAAGGTGTGATCCACGCGCGTGCTCATATGATGGGCACCAAAGGACAGCAACATAACCACAAGCAAATTAAATCAATCATAGCAATTCATCAACCACCAATAGGACAACGAAAATCTACTCAGACATCATAAGATGGCAACACATCATTGGATAATGATATGAAGCATAAAGCACCATGTTCAAGTAGAGGGTACAACGGGTTGCGGGAGAGTGGACCCTTGTAGATAGAGGGGGGAAGGTGATGGAGATGTTGGTGAAGATTGCGGAGGTGTTGGTGTAGATCGCGGTGATGATGATGATGGCCACGGCAGTGTTCCGGCGCTACCGGAAGAGAAGGGGAGAGGGGGCCCCTTCGTCTTCTTCTTCCTTGACCTCCTCCCTAGATGGGAGAAGGGTTTCCCCTCTGGTCCTTGGCCTCCATGGCATGGTAGGGGCGAGAGCCCTCCGAGATTGGCTCTATATCTCTGTTTCTCTCTGTTTCTGCGTTCTGTTCTGCTGCCCTTTCCTGTTTTATAACCGAAGATCCGTAACTCCGATTGGGTTGAAACCTTTGCCCAGATCTTTTTCTAAAAATTATCTTTCTTGCAGCAAAAGTACAGCATCAACCGCCTTACGAGGGGCCCACGAGGGTGGGGGCGCGCCCTCCTGGGGAGGGCATGGGCCCCACCTCGTACACCTCGAGCACCGCCTCGCGTTGATTTTACTTCCCAAAAATCACAAATACTGTAAATAATTCTCTGTCGTTTTAACCCATTTGGACTCCGTTTGATATGGGGTTTCACAAACATAAAACATGCAATGACAGAGGAGGCAGCACTGAGCCTTTGGATCTATATGTTAGTCCCAAAAATATTATAAAAAGTTACCAAAAAGTATATGAAAGTTGAATAATATTGGCATGGAACAATCGAAAATTATAGATACGACGGAGACGTATCCGCATCCCCAAGCTTAATTCCTGCTCGTCCTCGAGTAGGTAAATGATAAAAAATATAATTTTTGATGTGGAATGCTACCTATCATAATCTTGATCATATGTCTAATCATGGCATGAATATGAAGACACGAGTGATTAAAGCAATAGTCTATCCTTTGAAATAAAAACAATAATACTTCAAGCATGCCATCCAAGCAATTATGTCTTATTGAAATAACATAGCCAAAGAAAGCTCATCCCTACAAAATCATATAGTCTGGCTATGCTCCATATTCACCACACAAAATATTCACATCATGCACAACCCCGATGACAAGCCAAGCAATTGTTTCATACTTTTGACGTTTCTAAAACCTTTTCAACTTTCACGCAATACATGAGCATGAGCCATGGACATAGCACTATAGGTGGAATAGAATATGATGATGGGGGTTATGTGGAGAAGACAAAAGGAGAAAGTATCACATCAACTAGGCATATCAACGGGCTATGGAGATGCCCATTAATAGATATCAATGTGAGGAGTAGGGATTGCCATGCAATGGATGCACTAGAGCTATAAGAATATGAAAGCTCAAACTGAAACTATGTGGGTGTGCATCCAACTTGCTTGCTCATGAAGACCTAGGGCATTTGAGGAAGCCCATCGTTGGAATATACAAGACAAGTTCTATAATGAAAATTCCCGCTAGTATATGAAAGTGATAACTCAAGAGACTCTCTATATGAAGAACATGGTGCTACTTTGAAGAACAAGTGTGGTAAAAGGATAGTAACATTGTCCCTTCTCTCTTTTTCTCTCTGTTTTTTAGGCTTCTTTGGCCTCTCCTTTGGGGGGGGGGGGGCTTCTTTGGCCACTTTTATATTGATAACCTCACATGGGACAATGTTCTAATAATGATGATCATCACACTTTTATTTACTTACAACTCAATATTACAACTCGATATCTAGAACAAAGATATGACTCTATATGAATGCCTCCGGCGGTGTACCGGGATGTGCAATGATATAGCATAGCAATGACATCAAAAAATGGACAAGCCATGAAAACAGCATGCTAGCTATCTTACGATCATGCAAAGCAATATGCCAATAAATGCTCAAGTCATGTATATGGTGATGATGGAAGTTGCATGGCAATATATTTCG
The DNA here is from genome assembly GCA_021605145.1 of Aegilops bicornis. NCBI lineage: Eukaryota > Viridiplantae > Streptophyta > Magnoliopsida > Poales > Poaceae > Aegilops > Aegilops bicornis. The sequence goes on along the minus strand of CM038672.1, from coordinate 334,731,092 downwards.
GAATGGCTATGGAAATGCCATGATAGGTAGGTATGGTGGCTGTTTTGAGGAAGATATAAGGTGGTTTATGTGTGATAGAGCGTATCGTATCACGGGGTTTGGATGCACCGGCGAAGTTTGCACCAACTCTCGAGGTGATAAAGGGCAATGCACGGTACCGAAGAGGCTAGCAATAATGGAAGGGTGATAGTGCATATAATCCATGGAATCAACATTAGTCATAAAGAACTCACATACTTATTGAAAAATCTATTAGTCATCAAAACAAAGTACTACGCGCATGCTCCTAGGGGGATAGATTGGTAGGAAAAGGCCATCGATCGTCCCCGACCGCCACTCATAAGGAAGGCAATCAATAAACACCTCATGCTCCAACTTCGTTACATAACGGTTCACCATACATGCATGATACGGGACTTGCAAACCTCAACACAAGTATTTCTCAATTTCACAATTACTCAACTAGGACGACTCTAATATCACCACCTTTATATCGCAAAACTATTGCAAGGAATCAAACATATCATATTCAGTGATCTACAAGTTTTATGTAGGGTTTTATGACTAACCGTGTGAATGACCAGTTCCTGTCATCTCTCTAAATAGATATAAGTGAAGAACGAGAGTTTAATTATTTCTACCAAAGATATTCCCATGCTCTAACAAATATAAGTGAAGCAAAAGAGCCTTCTACAAATGGCGGTTGTTTATGTAAAGACAAACAGGCAATCCAAGCTTCAAATGATATAAGTGAAGCACATGAAGCATTCTATAAAGCCATACTCAAAAGATCTAAGTGAAGTGAAATGAGCATTCTATAAATCAACCAAGGACTATATCATACCAACATGGTGCATAAAATAAAATTGAAAACTAAATGCAAAAGACGCTCCAAGATTTGTACATATCACATGAATGAAACGAATCCGAAAACATACCGATATTTGTAGAAGAAAGAGGGGATGCCTTCTGGGGCATCCCCAAGCTTAGACGCTTGAGTCTCCTTGAATATTTACCTGGGGTTCCTCGGGAATCCCAAAGCTTGAGCTCTTGCCTCTCTTCCTTTTTCTCACATCGAAACCTTCTCGATCATCGAACACTTCATCCACACAAAACATCAACAGAAAACTCGGTAAGATCCGTTAGTATAATAAAGCAAATCACTACTCTAAGTATTGTTGCCAACCAATTCATATTTTGGTTTTGCATTGTGTCTACTTTAATATAATTTTTTCATGGCTTAATCCACTGATATAAATTGATAATTTCATCAAAACAAGCAAACTATGCATCAAAAACAGAATCTGTCAAAAACAGAACAGTCTGTAATAATCTGAACATTCACCATACTTATGATACTTAAAAACTTCTGCCAAAACTAGGAAAACTAAAAAATTTGTATAGAAAGACAGTGCAAAAAGAATCAGAACCATTTGACGTTCCAGTAAAAAATTAAAAATCTCGCACTACAGCCAAAGTTTCTGTCCTTCACCGTAAAAACCAACAAGTATTGTAAACATCCTGAAGGCAAACCTTGGCACATTATTTTTATTCTAAAATTTATAAAAGCACAGAACAGAAATAAATGACTCTAAAACTTCCGGGTTGTCTCCCTGGCAGCGCTTTCTTTAAAGCCATTAAGCTAGGTATATAGTGCTCAAGTAGTGAATCCACCCGGATCCCAAGGTATATCAAAGCCAATTTTAATTAACAATGATTTGGCATTTAGTAATGAGCACAAAGCGACATATATCAAGTAATGACAAAGTATAACTCTCTTCCTATGCACAGGCATGTCATAAAAGAAAAATTCATGGACACAAAGTAAAGGCCAATGCATAGTATAAACAGTTTCTTGCAATTTTATCGTGTCGGAAACATAGAGAGGTGGAGATATAGTTCCTCTCTCATAATAATTGCAAGTAGGAGCAGCAAGCACATGCATATTATACTCATCAAAATCATCATGTGCAACGGTAAAAGCCAACCCATCAATATAATCCTTAATAAAAGCAAACTTCTCCGATATAGTGTAGTTGGGAGAATTCAAAAAGATAATAGGACTATCATGCGTGGGTGCAATAGCAAAAATTTCATGTTTAACATAAGGAACTATAGCAAGTTCATATCCATAAGCATAATTCATATTGGCATCTTGGCCACAAGCATAGCAAGCATCATCAAAAAGGGATATTTCAAGAGAATCAACGAGATCATAACAATCATCATAGCAATCATCCTTCGGTAAGCACGAAGGGAAATTAAACAATGTATGAGTTGAAGAGTTACTCTCGTTAGAAGGTGGGCACGGGTAGCTAATCCGCTCTTCCTCCTTTTGTTCTTCGCTCTCCTCATCATCTTTTTCATCCAATGAGCTCACAGTTTCATCAACTTCTTCTTCCATAGATTCCTGCAAAATATTAGTCTCTTCTTGGACAGCGGAGACTTTCTCAATAAGTGCACTAATATCAGAATTGTATTCATAATTCTCATAGCAATATTTAAGGATAGCTAAATTTTCAGGTCTATAAGCAACATCATCAAAATCTTCAAACTCTTCAAACATAGATTCAATTTCATAAGCACCCATAAAAGCAACAAATTCTTCTATTTGCTCCACATCATAGTAATCATATATACCATTAGCATAAGACGCTAAGGTTCTATTATCATTAAATTTGCATGAAAAGGGAAGGTGTGGAGCCTTCATCCTAGAGCAACAAGTATAATCATAACTCAAGCATAGTTGCCTAGAGTACCACTTCAATATATGAATTTGATCCCATAATAGTTTCCCTTTTTGTGTCAAGCGATAACCCCTAAAGTATTCAGGTTGATCCAACGTTACTCCCATTACATAATTGAATGGGGTTTTCTCAGGATTATTAAAGTAGTACATAATATCTTTCACATAACTAGCATAGAGGGTTTTAGGAGGTTCCCCATCTCCATGAGCAGCAAGTACACCTATATTTTTTGGTATTTCGTGTTCCATATCCATAACTAAAGATAGAGAACAACTAAGAACAACAAATAAAAATTACTTAGTGATAAAGCAAACAAGCACACACGAGAATATTCACCCCACGCTATTGCTCCCCGGCAACGGCGAAAGAAAAAGGTCTTAATAACCAACAAGTATGTGGACTTTAAATCAATCTCGGTTACTTCATATACACCTTTAGTTGGAGCCCAGGACTTTAAATCAATCTCGGTTACTTCATATACACCTTTAGGCTGGTATGTGGACTTCCTTGGAGCGTTCCTCCGTGTCCTGACCGGAAGGGTAATTTCTGCAGCTCTATCCCATTCAATATTACTTGATCCCTCACAATCTGCTGAAGACCTAGGGTTGTCCGAATCAGATGAAGATACATGGCCTAAAGCATGAGTGTTGTCGCTGCTACTCGGCATCTACAGAGAACACATGCGAAACTCAGGAAAGGAGGATAAGCATAAAACTAACAACTTGGTATCAAGCTTTCTAAACATGCCATGCAATAATTTAGGAAATCTACGAATATTTTGTTAAGTTTGTGTGACTCGGGCGCCCGCGATCTGTAAATAGGCAGTAACTTATTGGAACAAATACAGCTTATATGTAGTAAGGAAGGTAGATAATGAACATATATATGCTCTCCATCATTTTATAGGCAATTTGGGAACATACGGAATGAAATTGGAAGAGAGATTGCAAGGAGATATGCCTCAATGGGATGGAGAGCGGTAACTAACAGGCTTATTAATGCAAACCCGGCCGGACCACAGGAGAGGCGAGGGCTACGGCATCAATATGCTCGAGGGTGGCTAGCAAGCAAACAAATACGGCGAGGCGCGGGCCGCCGCGTGTTGGGAACGACAGTGGAGGTAGGCTTGATGCCGAAGAGTGGGCACACGGCCAGGGTGAGCACGGCGGCACCGGAGAGGGTTCTGCTTTGGATCTGGGGGAGGGGGAGCTGGTGAAGGAGATTGGGTGGACTAGTTGAGTGAAACGTGGCTGGACGGTGGGCGGTTGTTGGAGACTCTGTTTGTTGGCGGCCTAGGTGAAAAGGGTGAAAATATGCGCGGTCGCTGCGCGTGCGGAAAGGCATATGCAAACGGTTGCCTCTAAGCACTCATGTGCACAAAAATAATAATTTCGTTTGAAATGAAGACGTACTAATTTTGAGATATAGACGTGAGTTCATCGTTTCGCCTCTAAATTTTTCCCACGTAAAGCAATCACAATTATACCACGGGTTTGATATTCTGGCGCATTTAAGGTCTCGTGTGCTATATGTAAGACATTTTTTGGCATATAAATCAATTCCTAACCGGACTACATTTCCTGTCGAAGGGATGACAATTGTCGTTCGTTCAGGGAGCATCCAATGGTGCAGACATACGATACGTGGGGTTTGGGTTCTGGCCAATTAGAACACACGACTCAAACCGCGCGCGCAGCAAAGGGGGGGCATCGGCCACGGTTTGGTAGGCACACGGCTTTCGTGTGTGAACCGTGTGCTATTTGAAAACATTTTTTAGGGAGGGGCTATTTGAAAACATTTACATGTGTTGTCGAAAGGGATGAGGATCGTCGTTCGATCAAGGAGAATCCAACGGTGCAGACGTATGATCCGTGGGGTTTGGGTTCTGGCCAATAAGAACGCATGACCCAGATCTCACGCATGGCAGAGGGGGTTGCATCGGCCACGGTCTAGTGGACACACGGCTTTCATGAGTGAATCATGTGCTCTTTGAAAACATTTACATTGCCTAACATCATATTTTTGTTGGAATGAAAACATGAGTTCATCGTTTCGCCTCCAAATTTTTTTCCACGGTAAGAAATCACGAGTATACTGGAGAGTGTCATATACTAGTATCATGCATAGACAACATATATGATACTAGTGTATGATACCACCTTTAATTAATTATAGCGCATAGTATAATACATAGAGTATAGTATCATAGGTCATATTTATTGCCATGCATGACACAAATTAGCATCGCATTTAACATGATACTACCTATATGTTACTCTAACCCTCTCTATATATATTTAATTCTTTGGGGTGCCTGACATCGTCGGCTATGATACCACCACTATGGCCAGCCTTATATAGTGGGGAGTATCATATACTATATATAGTATCATGCATCTGATACTAGTGTATGACACTACGTACGTACCTTTATAGTACATATATAGTATCATAGAGTAGTATATATCATAGATGACCGTATTTATGGCCATGCATGACATAAAGTAGTATAGCATTTACTATATATATCTTAAATTCTTAAGTATTTGATCCCCACTACAACCAATTCTCTCAACATGCACACTATCCACATCATCCTGGCGCCATATCAGCTTTTCAGTTGCAAACAACAGCCAATCTATCGATAGCTATCTATCTCTCTCTCTGACCAGCCCCTCTTCCCTGTGCCTCTTCACCTATCTAAGCACCTTATCCCTTCCGCAGATATTTATTCCTGAGGCCCCTACGCCCCCTCCCATAACCTCGCACTTCTCCTCTTCCTCTTCCATAGTTCCACCATGATCAAACGGTAGACAAGAACCGCCATATGCCGGCCCGTAGATCACTCCTTTGGGGGGGGGGTGCAGATCTCTCCTTTTTTGGGCACGCAAATCTCTCCCGTCGATGGTGGATCATACTTCACTAAAGAGGCTGTCGTTCCCTCTAGCTATCTCCGGAGATTCACAATGGAGGCCAACTCTGCTTGCCTAGCGCCGTACAAGAGCTTCTTTCCCTCATAGGCAGTAGCACAGATCTACTCAGTTTTTTGTTCTTGAGATGAACACGGTTCAACTCAGGTGACACCATGAGAGTACAGCTTGCTGCAATAATATTACTTCAATGACGTACTATTAATAAACATCTCCATCTAAGATCTACCTGACATCTACCCATGTGATTTATTCGTACTTAGATTGAATGAGCCAGTTTTGGTGTTTTATTAGAATAAGACTGTAAGTTGATCATATCTTATTCATGGACACTTTGTTCTGCACCTTACAGGATTGCTGCAATATTCATTTAAATAGGTCGGGTTTGTTTACCTTTGTGCTCATCTTCTCATGCATGTATTTCTATGCAATTCAAAACATAGCTATTTTCTTATTCAATTCTATTTATACTGGTTGCATGCATGCCACAATTCAGTTTATGTTCTTTAAATACTTTCCTGGATTTTCGCACTGGATTATCTTATCTTCCGCATTTACTTGAAGCTAGCAGGTTGGTAGTTGTAATTTTTTTTGCGATGAGGTAACTATATATTAACCGATTTTGTATGCTCTGTTTTCATACACTCATACTTGATTGGATTTTTCTACTAACATGCGATGTTATTTCCCAGGCGTTTCTACTGAAGTGTTTTCAGGCACCTATGCAGCTACAGATTTATAATCCAGGTTATGTGTGTTTGATATGTTTCTTCAAACTGTAATTTTCATTTTGCAAATTAATTACCAAATTAAACAGTAGCTAAAATAGTTTGATGCCAAAATTTGTCTGAGCACTTTTACATGTCCTCCAATGAAATTTTGACAGGGTTAATATAAATACTTTTGCCTCTTGATAGCTCCCTTAGATCATCACATTAGTTCTTAACTTCTTATGATGACCAATAGCATATTACTCGCACAAATTTCTCATAGTACATAACAATCTAGGATTACTACACCCCATGAAGGATAACTATGATAGTACCTTACATCCTCATAGTTCGTGAGCTGAGCACAACTACTATAAAAGAACCGTGGCATGTGATTTGTGTATTCCATGCATGGTACTGTCACTAGTGCTTAGGTAGTTAGTAGTTTCTACTCACTAAAATTGAAAAGTGTGATGTTCTGTACTCCGCCTGATGTCAGTAGAAAATAACAGGACATGCATATTGAGGTCCTAATAATGTTTGTGACCCCTTAACGTAATGTTTTTTTTGCTTCCTCTTAAGATTTTGTGTGCACATTATAGTTACTTTCTACAAATTACCGGTGCAACGCGCGGGGTGTCATCTAGTATGTATATATATATACATATACATACATATATATATATATATATATATATATATATATATATATATATGTTACGCTATGTACTTATGTTATTGCTTCTTTGCCACATCATCATATTTGATATTCCCGAGTGCATGATAAGGTTGGTCATAACATGGGAGTATCAAGTGGTATGATGCATGCCAACTAGACTTTTTGGATGATGTGGCACATAGTTAAATGAGGAAAGGGAGGGTGTGGTATCATATCATGATACCGTATCATATTAAATGTTGTACTCCTTTGTGTCATGCTTGGCAATTAATAAGGCAACCTAAGATACTAACTTATGATACTATGCATGCGCGCATTACAGAGGTATTGCCGATCTTATACTAGTATCATGCATATATACTCCCTCCTTTCCAGTTTATAGGCTTATCTCAAAATTTTAGTTTTTCCATTTTATAACGCTCAATTTGGTTATACTTTATGCATGCATGTATTGCAATGCAAGTATTAAGAGAAAGTTGACCAATGCATGTACTTTATGCATGCATGTATTGCAATTAATACGTTGGAAAACATAATTTTTTGAGGAAAACAAAAGCATTAATTGGGTGTTTTTGCAAACTACAAAAAGTATTCCACCACTCACCATCTACCTTGGTTGGTGAGATTTTTGAATTGAGCCCTATAAGGCTGGTTGTAATGGGCAGTATCATATACTAGTATCATGCATATGATATATATACTAGTGTACGATACTACTTTCGTAATGCATAGTATCATATGTCAGTATCTTAGGTTGCCTTATTAACTGTCACGCATCACACAAAGTAGTACAACATTTAATATGACACGGTATCATGATATGATACCACATCCTCTCTTTCCTCATTTAATTGTGTGCCACATCATCCAGAAAGTCTACTTGGCATGCATGATACCGCTTATGATATTACCATTACAACTAGTCTAAACTGGAAAGGAGGGAGTATGAGACTAGCCATAATGGAGAGTAACATACACTAGTAACATAGACATATCCCTAGACAATGTTACTACCTTCATAGTGGGTAGTAACATAAGTGTAGTGTCATGCAAAGCTTCATTTATTAGGTTATAGACACATATTGCATTGGACATGTGATGTTACAGTAACTAGCTAAGTTACTGAAACAATATCCCTCCTCATTAACTTATTGCCACATAAGCAAGTTTGCTGAGTTGGAGTCGATGTTACTGCTGAAGTTACTCCCGCTGTGGCTAGTCTAATACTAGCTAGTCTATGATATAATAGCTACCTCATTAAGAGCATGGTTAATAATACAGCCAACGGTCGGCTATAAGAAGTTGCCATGTCATATACAGCCAACCTCTTAGTAGGCATGTACAATAATAAGTGTTGGGGAACGTAGCAGAAATCAAAAAAATTCTACGCTTCACCAAGATCAATCTATGGAGTTATCTAGCAACGAGGGGAAAAGGAGTGCATCTACATACCCTTGTAGATCGCGAGCGGAAGCGTTCAAGAGAACGGGGTTGATGGAGTCGTATGCGTCGTGATCCAAATCACCGATGACCGAGCACCGAACGGACGGCACCTCCGTGTTCAACACACGTACGGTTGTGGAAGACGTCTCCTCCTGCTTGATCCAGCAAGGGGGAAGGAGAGGTTGATGGAGATCCAGCAGCACGACAGCGTGGTGGTGGATGCAGCAGTGATCTCGGCAGGGCTTCGCCAAGCTCTACGGAGAGGAGGAGGTGTTGGAGAGGGAGAGGGAGGCGCCAGAGGCTAGGGTGCGGCTGCCCTCCCTCCCCCCACTATATATAGGCCCCCTGGGGGGCACCGGCTCTAGGAGATGCAATCTCCAAGGGGGGCGGCGGCCAAGGGGGTGGCTTGCCCAAGCCAGGGGTCCCCCCACCCCTAGGGTTTCCTGCCCTAGGCGCAGGGGGAGGCCCAAGGCGGGCGCACCAGCCCACCAGGGGCTGGTTCCCCTCCCCACTTCAGCCCATGGGGCCCTCCGAGATAGGTGGCCCCACCGGTGGACCTCGGGACCCTTCCGGTGGTCCCGCATAATACCGGTGACCTTAAACTTTCCCGATGGCCGAAACTTGACTTCCTATATAGAAATCTTTACCTCCGGACCATTCCAGAACTCCTCGTGACGTCCGGGATCTCATCCGGGACCCTGAACAACTTTCGGGTTACTGCATACTGATATCTCTACAACCCTAGCGTCACCGAACCTTAAGTCTGTAGACCCTACGGGTTCGGGAGACATCTGAACATGACCGACGACTCTCCGGTCAATAACCAACAGCGGGATCTGGATTCCCATGTTGGCTGCCACATACTCCTTGATGATCTCATCGGATGAACCACGATGTTGAGGATTCAATCAATCCCGTATTCAATTCCCTTTGTCAATCGGTACGTTACTTGCCCGAGACTCGATCGTCGGTATCCCAATACCTCGTTCAATCTCGTTACCGGCAAGTCACTTTACTCGTACCGTAATGCATGATCCCATGACTAGACACTTTGGTCACATTGAGCTCATTATGATGATGCATTACCGAGTGGGCCCAGAGATACCTCTCCGTCATACGGAGTGACAAATCCCAGTCTCGATTCGTGCCAACCCAACAGACACTTTCGGGGATACCCATAGTGCACCTTTATAGTCACCCAGTTACGTTGTGACGTTTGTCACACCCAAAGCACTCCTACGGTATCGGGGAGTTGCACAACCTCATGGTCTAAGGAAATGATACTTGACATTTGGAAAAGCTCTAGCAAACGAACTACACGATCTTTGTGCTATGCTTAGGATTGGGTCTTGTCCATCACATCATTCTCCTAATGATGTGATCCCGTTATCAATGACATCCAATGTCCATAGTCGAAACCATGACTATCTGTTGATCAACGAGCTAGTCAACTAGAGGCTCACTAGGGACATGTTGTGGTGTATGTATTCACACATGTATTACGATTTCCGGATAACACAATTATAGCATGAACAATAGACAATTATCATGAACAAATAAATATAATGATAACCATTTTATTATTGCCTCTAGGGCATATTTCCAACAGTCTCCCACTTGCACTAGAGTCACTAATCTAGTTACATTGTGATGAATCCAACAGTCTCCCACTTGCACTAGAGTCACTAATCTAGAGTTCTGGTGTTGATCATGTTTTGCTCTAGGGAGTGGTTTAGTCAACGGATCTGCGACATTCAGGTCCGTGTGTACTTTACAAATATCTATGTCTCCATCTTGAACATTTTCACGAATGGAGTTGAAGCGACGCTTGATGTGCCTGGTCTTCTTGTGAAACCTGGGCTCCTTGGCTAGTGCAATAGCTCCAGTGTTGTCACAGAAGAGCGTGATCAGCCCCGACGCATTGGGTATGACTCCTAGGTCGGTGATGAACTCCTTCACCCAGATTGCTTCATGCGCTGCCTCCGAGGCTGCCATGTACTCCGCTTCACATGTAGATCCCGCCACGACGCTTTGCTTGCAACTGCACCAGCTTACTGCCCCGCCATTCAAAATAAACACGTATCCGGTTTGTGACTTAGATTCATCTAGATATGTGTCGAAGCTAGCATCGACGTAACCCTTTACGACAAGCTCTTCGTCACCTTCATATACGAGAAACATGTCCTTAGTCCTTTTCAGGTACTTCAGGATATTCTTGACCGCTGTCCAGTGTTCCATGTCGGGATTACTTTGGTACCTTACTACCAAACTTACGGCAAGGTTTACATAAGGTCTAGTACATAGCATGGCATACATAATAGACCCTATGGCCGAGGCATAGGGGACGACACTCATATTTTCTCTATCTTCTGCGGTGGTCGGACATTGAGCCGTGCTCAATCGCACACCTTGCAATACAGGCAAGAACCCCTTCTTGGACTGATCCATATTGAACTTCTTCAATATCTTGTCAAGGTAATGCACTTTGTGAAAGACCAATGAGGCGTCTCGATCTATCTCTATAAATCTTGATGCCTAATATATAAGCAGCTTCTCCAAGGTCCTTCATTGAAAAACACTTGTTCAAGTAGGCCTTTATGCTTTCCAAGAATTCTATATTGTAAGTGCATCTAGTGCCCCTTAGTGATTTTGGTGTATTGAAGACTTATAGGTTAAGGGACTAATGTGTTTATGAGTGTACATAGGTCTATAAGTCTATGAGGAGTTTGATGTTTACAGAGATAGTCGACCCCTAAAAATGAAGTTCTTCGACTGAAGACTTTGATATTATGAAGACTTTCTGAAGACTTTGAAAGTGAAGAAATTGGTGTGACCTTGAAGACTTGGTATTCATTTGAGGAACATGAAGCGTGAAGACTTTTGTTTTTGTTGTTTCGTTTTTCTCTTTCTTGAATCATAGGAAACACCGTACTGTTAAAGGGGTCGAGGAAATACTAAGGAAAAATTTCCGTGTGATGCTCAACTCAAAATCCTACACCTACCAATCCCTTCGAGTGAAGCCTTTGGAAATCTCATGCGATTCAGTCAATTTCTTCGATGTGAGACGAAGTTCTTCCGGTCATTGAGGAATTTGTTCGACCGGGAGTTAGGAATTTGCCATGCGAATTGCCTACACAAAGTGAGGAACATGATAGCCCCGAGGAATTAGAGAGTCAAATTTCCGACCGTTCTTTGTGTTGCGTGCACTGTCCCAAAATATCTTATCCACCTAACGGTCATATAATTGAAGGGCATTTATGTCTTATCATGTCGGGCTGCTCCCTAGGCTATAAATAGTCACCCCTACAACCACTAGCTGGTTGGCTGCTCCGAGAGAACTTGACACTTGACATTTGAGAGCAACCCATCCTCCGAGGACTTGGAGCAAAATCATCGAGTGAGGAAAACCCAAAACCAAACCCCTACAAACCCAAAGTGATTGAGCATCATCAAGAGATTGATCCTGCGTGGATCCGACGCTTATTACCTTTGAAGACTGTGCATCTTCCAGACAGTTAGGCGTCATGGTCTAGAGCATCCAAGAGGAATTGTGGACCGCCGAGTGACCGAGTCTGTGAAGGTTTGGAAGTCGCCTGAAGACTTACCACGAGTGATTGGACGAGGTCTGTGTGACCTTAGTTCAAGGAGAATATGGTGAGGACTTGGTAACCTGAGCTGCGTGCTCAGCGACTGGGTGTCCGGGACTTTGTGTCCTCGAGTTTAAATACTCAGCCGCTCCAACCAGACGTACAACTGAGACAGCAGTTGGAACTGGTCTACCAAATCATTGTCTTCACCAACCTAACTGGTTCTATTTCCTCAACTCTTTCATTTCCTCATTACTGTGTTGAGTGTTTGTTCATATCTGTGTTTGAAGACTTTGACTGAATACTTTCTCAATTTCCTCAGTTCAATTTCTTCAGTCTGTTTGTCTTCATCTTGTGTTATCCTGTGTTTACGCTTTCTATACTCTTTGATTGTCTTCATTTCATCATGATGACCATGCCCGCATTCTGTTATGCTTACTTCTGAGTAATTATTCCGCTGCAAATAGTTCTTCACTTAGGAATTTCCTCACTGGCAAATTCCTCGTTGAAGAATTCATAAAAATCGCCTATTCACCCCCCTCTAGTCGATATAACGCACTTTCAATTGGTATCATAACAAGGTACTCCCTTGTTCTGTGTGATTTAGGTTTAACCACCTGGAGTTTTAGTTATGTCGACCGCAGGTATGATCAAGGTCTCGGCTGGGTGTCCTACCTTTGATGGGACAAACTACCCCTATTGGAAAAACAAGATGTGAATGCATCTTGAGGCAATTGACACGAATCTCTGGTATGTTTTGGAAAATGGTGTTCCCTCTGTCTCACCCTCACTGAACGTTGCTGATGTGAAGAGATTCAAGCAACTCGATTCTCAAGCGAAAAATATCATATGTGGCCATCTGAGCAAAGGACAGTATGGAAGAGTGAGTGTTTTGGAAAGTGCTAAGCTCATCTGGGACAGGCTTTCCAAAGTAAATGAAGGAGTATCAACTCAACGTGACTCTTGAGTTGATGTTCTTCGAAATCTCTTCAACCGCTTCAAAAGACTCGACAATGAAAATGTTCAACAAACTTTCGATCGCCTCACTAACATCTCAAATGAGCTTCAAGCGCTTGGTGCCACTCACATCACCAACCATGAGGTGGTGAAGAAATTGTTGAGATCGCTTGATTCCTGATTTGATACTCTGGCACTGATGATACAAGAGCGTGCTGAGTACAAGTCACTTGATCCAAATTGATATCCTCGAGAGGCTAAATACTCATGAGTTCCAGCTTCTTTGAAAGAGAGATCTCTATGGTTCTAGCTATGGAAAATCACGTGCCACGAAGGCCAAGGCTGTGTCTGAATCTGATTGTGAAGACTCTAGTACTAGCCTTGGAGATCCTCAAGAATTGAGCGAGAGCTAGCACCGCCGTGAAGAAATTCCGAAGTTCTCAAGAAGTGGTCGCTTTGGAAAATCCTCAAGGAGCAGTGATTCCTCATCCAAAGGACTATAAGAGAAGACTATGCCACAAATGCAAGAAACCTGGTCACTACATTCAAGAGTGTCCTCAGTGGGAAAAGGAATTAAAGAAGAAGAAATACAAGGATTACAGTTCTGATGACGCTAAGAAGAAGAAGAAATCGTCGAAATCTTCATCATCAAAATCCTCAAAGTCTTCATCTCATAAGAAGAGCAGCTCCAAGAAGGCTCGGGCATTCATTAGCAAGGAAATGGACTCAAGCTGAATCGAGGAACATGAGGAAGAGGAGGCATCGAAGAGTCCAAGTCCGGTGTGGCGAGTCCGCTCTCACTCATCGCATTCAGCCAAGTCCATCTTCTACTCAACAAAATGACCTCACCAACAAAGCTGATGAAGATAGTGATGACTACGCTCCCACCTATTGCTTCATGGCAAAGGGTGCCAAGGTACTCAAATATACCTCCTCCGAATCTAGTGAAAATGAATCGATGAAGATCTCAAGCCCAGCTACTCTAAACTTGCTAAGATTGTCAGAAACAACAAAGGGCTTTTGAAAAGGTTCAAAACATGCTAGACAAAAGTGATGATATGTTGGGTGAAGAAATGGATCGCACTAAGGCCCCTGATCGAAAATCTTCAGAGACTTCGCCTAGGTTTGACAGCCTTCAAGGTCATCATAACACTCTCTTGTCTGATCACGAGAAACTTTCTTATCAATTTCTTCAAAGAAAGCAAGATCTTGAGAAGCTAAGAGTGAGTTATGAAGATCTTCAGAAGGAGCGTGATTCATTAGTTGCTCAACAAATCAGCGCTTCTCAGGAAGAATTTGTTCCTCCATGCTTAAAGTGCATTGAACGTGAATCTGCTAATTCTTCACCAGAATGTTCAAATGCTTCAACTATTACAAATTCTTCACATGCCTCTCCTTTCACTAATTCCTCATCTGAGGACATTGCTAGTATCACTGACGATGTAGGGCTGAAGGAATTGTACATGACAGGCATGTACAAAAGCCTCAAAGGGCATCAGACTCTTTGTGATGTGCTTAAAAAGGTGATCCTCAACAGAAACCCTAGGAAAGAGGGTATTGCCTTTGAGAGGAAACTCAATGCTGATGGATCATATTGGAAGTCTGAGCAGTACCCCAAAACCTCATGGGTTGCTGCAAAGGGACCTCCAATTGATCCATCTAACTTATCTGGCTTTACATGTGAAACTCCTCATTCTTTTGATGAGTCATTTGACCCCAACTATAAACTGTTCAAAAATCAGAATGGTGAAGTATTTGCTAGATATGTTGGCACTAACTGCAGGAACGGTTCCCCTATGAAAAAAATATGGGTTCCCAAAAGGTGCCTTGAAAGTCTTTAGGTGAATGTCCTCATGACACCACCTGTGAAGAATAGGGACCCCAGATTAAACTCTTCATTTGGACCAAATTCTTCATATGGATCCAAGTCCTCACTCGGACCAAATTCCTCACGTGGATCAAATTCCTCAAAATGATCAAAGTCCTCATATGATTATCATCGTGCTAACAACTCTGTTTCGCAGGGTAGAGCTAAGGGCTTTGAATATGTGCATTATTCTTCAAACCAATATGTTCATAAGTCCTCGAAGAATTTCTCCGCTTATTCATATGCTTACCCTAACCCTCTTATGTGAAACGAAATGGATTGGCTTCTATGCCACCATTCTCATATGGAGCTCGCAGAGTGATGAACTCTTTGCCACCCCTTCAGATGTGGGTGGTGAAGAAAAGAACTAATTTCCTCTCAGAGGGTCAGTCTCCGGGCGTGCTTTAACATCTGAAGAATTTGTCAGACCCGACAACATTGCCTGAAAGGACGCATGCTAATCATGAAGAAATGAACTTTCATTTCACACGTCCTCATACTGCCATATCTATTTTACTGCTTGATGAAATTCATCTGATGAAATTGATATCATATTCTTCACTGATGAAGTATATGAGATCGTAAGTTGCACTAATTCATCTGCAGGATGATCAACCCAAAGCCAATGAGTGGGTCCTCGATAGTGGATGTACAAATCACATGACCGGTGACAAGAATCTATTGATGGATGCTCCCTTATCACCAAAACATCTGAAGCATATCATCTTCTTGACAAAGGCAACAGTCAGGTATTAGGTCTTGGTAAGGTTGCGATCTCTAAGGACATACACATGGACAAAGTCAAGCTTGTTGAGTCCTTATGATACAACCTCATGTCAGTCTCAATGCTTTGTGATCTTGATATGGTTGTTGTCTTTGGCAAGTATCGTTGTGTTGTGATTATGGAAGCTGTCAATTCCAAAGTCTTCGAAGGCTTTAGAAGAGGAGACTTGTATATTGTTGATTTCTCTACAAGACCACAACCAGCCGTGTGTCTACTTGCAAAAGCTTCAGAAGGCTGGCTATGGCATCGACGACTTGGTCACGTAGGCATGAGGAATTTGCACACGCCATAAGAAGAAGCATGTCATTGGCATTGAGAATGTCAAATTCCTCAAGGATCACTTGTGTGGAGCCCGTGAAGCTGGAAAAATGACCAAGGCCAAGCATCCAGCGAAGACTATCATGACCACTACTCGCCCATTCGAATTGCTTCACATGGACCTCTTTGGTCCTAATCATTACTCAGCAGTCACTAATGATGCATCTCTATGTGGCTTTGTTATTGTTGATGATTACTCTCGTTACACATGGGTACACATTGTTACTTACAAACATGAAGTGCAGGAAGTCTTCAAACGATTTTCCTCGAGGGCTTCAACCAACTTTGGTGTGAAGATCAAGCACATCAGGAGTGACAATGGAACTGAATTCAAGAATTCTGGTCTTAATGACTATCTTGATGAACTTGGTATTACTCATGAGTTATCTTCTCGTTATACTCCTCAGCAAAATGGCGTCGTGGAACGCATGAACAGAACTCTTGTTGAGATGGCTCGCACTATGCTTGATGAATACAAAACGCCTTGTCGTTTCTGGATTGATGCAATTGATATTGCGTGCCACATCATCAACAGAGTATATCTTCACAAATTCATCAAGAAGACTGCCTATGAACTCCTCAACGACAAGAAACCCAATGTGAGTTATTTCAAAGTCTTCGGTGCTAAATGCTGGATTAGAGATCCTCATCACAATGCTAATTTTGCACCGAAAGCACATGAAGGTTTTATGCTTGGTTATGGAAAGGACTCGCACACCTACAAAGTCTTCAACAATGTTCTTTACAAGATTGTTGAAACTGTATATGTGCGGTTCGATGAAACTAATGGCTCGCAAAGAGAGCACCTACCTTCTGTGATCGATGAACCAGCACCTGAAGAATCTATCAAGTTCAAGGCGACTGAGGATGTCATTCCTACTGAAGAATCTGCTGAAGAATTCATTCCTGAACGTGAAGAACGTCGAGCTGATGCACCTGAAGATATTGCTGAAGAAAATGGTGCTGAAGAAAATGCTGATCGAATTCTTTGACGACAACCAGCTCATCCTCGCGTTGCAAAAGAAGTGCAAGTTGACAAGATCATCGATGACATTGAAGCACCAGGTCCTCTCACACGCTCAAAAGCTTCACATTTATCTAACTTTTGTGGGCACTATGCTTTTGTCTCTATCACAGAGCCCACTAAGGTAGATGAAGCATTTCTGGAGCCTGAGTGGATTCAGGCCATGCAAGAAGAATTACATCAGTTCGAGCTCAACAACGTCTGGGAACTGGTCAAACGTCCAGATCCTCGCAAGCATAATATCATTGGCACAAAGTGGATCTACCGCAACAAGCAAGATGAAAATGGTCTTGTGGTGAGGAATAAGGCACGACTTGTAGCTCAACGCTACACACAAAGTTGAAGGAATTGATTTCGATGAAACTTTTGCACTGTTGCTAGACTTGAGGCTATTCGCATATTACTTGCTTATGCTAACCATCATAATATCACTTTATACCAAATGGATGTGAAAAGTGCATTCCTCAATGGTAAGCTTGAGGAAGAAGTATATGTTGCTCAACCCCCAGGTTTTGAAGATCCAAAGAATCTCGACAATGTCTTCAAACTCAACAAGGCCCTCTATGGCCTCAAACAGGCCCCTCGGGCGTGCTGTGATACATTGAAGGAATTCTTCGTGAAGAATGGCTTCACACCCGGTTCACTCGACCCTACTCTCTTTACTAAATCATATGATGGTGAACTGTTTGTGTGCCAAATATATGTTGATGATATCATTTTTGGCTGTACTGACCAACGTTATAGTGATGAATTTGCCTATATGATGAGTGAAGAATATCAAATGTATATGATGGGAGAGTTGAAATTCTTCTTAGGTCTTCAAATTCGTCACCAACACAATGGCATATTCGTATCTTAGGAGAAATACCTCAAAGATGTCCTGAAGAAATTCGGCATGCAAGATTGCAAAGGAGTCAAAATTCATATGCCCACAAATGGCCATCTATGCACTGATGAAAATGGTATTGACTTCGATCACAAGGTATACCACTCCATGTTTGGTTCTTTATTGTACTTATGTGCATCTAGGCCAGATATAATGCTTAGTGTTTGCATGTGTGCCCGATTTCAAGCTACACCGAAGGAATCACACCATAAGGCTGTGAAGCATATTCTTCGATATCTAGCTCACACACCAACACTAGGATTATGGTACCCCAAGGGCTCTACTTTTGATCTCATTGGATATTCTGACTCTGACTATGCTGGTGATCGCATGGACCGCAAGTCAATATCTGGTACTTGTCATTTACACGGACAATCTTTGGTCTGTTGGTCCTCGAAGAAACAGAACTGCGTATCACTGTCTACTGCGGAAGCTGAATACATTGCTGCTGGTTCTTGATGTGCTCAATTACTGTGGATGAAGCAAACTCTCAAGGACTGCGACATCAACGTGAAGAATGTGCCTCTCTACTTTGACAATGATAGTGCCATCAAGATTGCTCACAACCCAGTTCAAAGCACTCGAAGACAAAGCACATTCAGATTCGTCATCATTTTCTTCGTGATCATGTGTTGAAGGGCGACATCTCCATCGAGCATGTGAAGACTGAAGAACAGCTAGCCGATATCTTCACAAAGCCCTTGGATGAGAAGAGATTTAGCAAGTTGCGGTGTGAGCTAAATTTCTTAGAATCTTCTAATGTTCTTTGAAAAGGACACACATCCTGACACTTATGCAAAATTGATGACTTATGTGTGCAACACATGAAGAAACGCTTTTCTTCAATCAATGAAGAACAACACTCTAAGTGTGAAGAAATTAATGAAGAATTTTATTCTCAAAACCCTACGACAATTGTACGCGGTGTCTGAAATCATCATTCTTATACGATGGGTCACGCCACCACCGAAGTTGAAAATCTTCAATTTGAGTTTTTCCTCAGTTTTTCAAATTCTTCAGTTTTTCAAATTCTTCAACTTTGCAAAATCTTCACTGTTTCCGTTGTTTTTCTTCATTGGATATATATATATATATATATATATATATATATATATATATGGGTTTATGTCCTCTACAGCATTCACTTATGGCTATTTCTTCAAGTTGCATTTTCTGCTAAGTGAATGTGATCGGACCCTTCCCTCATCTATGCTATACTCAACCCAATCGTTCAAAATCTTCACTGTGTCCTTGTCAGTGAAGAAATTACGAACGGAAATTTTAACTTATCTTATCCAAATTTTCGGCTTTGCCGCTCAATCCGTTCCGCTTCCTACATTAGACTTATCTATTCACCCACGATCTAACATGATCTCCACTTTTCAGTATGTGGGTGACACATGTCAAGTGAATGAGAAGGGTCAGGGGCACGTTCGTCCAAAATCTTCGGGCGAACGGTTTTTCACCGTGGCTATATATACCCCCTCTCCCCTTCCTCACTTCCTTTACTCCGCTCGACCGCTCTCTCTCTCTCGCTCGAGCTTCTCAAACCCTAAGCGCCCGCTTCTCCATCGTCACGGTGAGGAAGAGCTTCACCGCCTCGACCTCGTCGCCGTCGTACTTTCGCCACGACCATGAAATCTTCACTCCGCCGCCGCCGTAGCTGTCTTCCTCCGCCAAGTTAGGGTGTGGGAGATCTGAACTGACGAACTTCTAATCTACACTTCTCAGTTCGTCGTGTTCTTTAGTTCGGGTAATTAAAAGTTACTTTTATTGCTCGCTTTGATTCTCAAATCATCTGAAAATCTTCAAAGGTGTTTATTCTTCAAATCTTCACACATATGAACACCTCAAACGAAATATGCTCTTAATTCATTTCTCTAAGCAATGATTTTTTCTCAAGATTCCTCAATTGTGTGGATCCTCGATCTATACAACTCTGGAACCTAAGACAAAGATCGCTTTGTGAAATTCTTCAAGGCTCATCTGGTCAAATTCCTCAAACTTGTTCTTTTTTGAAAAACCTTCTGAGAACGCATATGACCTCTCCAAATTCCTCGCAACTATACTCTGTTCACAGGTACTAATGTCCGCTGCTGAATCACTAGGTTCTCATCAACTTAACTCATTTGCAGTGTTCCTCGAAGAAAAGTTGCATACTTCTTAAGAGAATTCGATTGTTCAAATTCCTCAGGTGAAGAATATGGCAGAAGGAAAGAATCCACAGAAAGGAGGAAAGAGGCCTGAGGTCATGACTACTTTTGAGATACCTGAGGACATATACGCTGACTATTGCACACCTGATGAAGCCAAGTTTGGCAAGGAAAACAAAAATCAGCGCAAGGTGCGCATTCAGAGGATTGAAAGAAGATGGGCAAGGGAATGGAGGGAGTACAGGTATGTTACTCCAAAGTACATGAAGAAATTCACACTCAATCCTCCATGCCCAAGAGCTCCATTGGCACCTGGCCAAGAAGCTGACCCCACCAGCATCGAGCGTGGTGAGGACTTTCCTGAAGAATGGGCCAAGCGCCAAGCCAAGTTGGCGAGACAAGCCAAAGAAGCAGTGAGGAAATTCAATGAAGACTCTGTTACTGCTGCTGCCACTGAGGCCCCTGTTCAGCCCAGAAAATCAATGGCAAAGAAGCCTGCACACAAGCCAAGTGCTTCACAAACAGTGCCCTCACGGCCAAAATCCTCAGCAATGCCCTCACGACCAGAATCTTCAATGCCCTCACGGGCAGTTTCTCATGCTGCTCCTGCTCCTCCCAAATCCTCAGCTCCTACAAAGTCCTCAGCAGCTCCTCCAAAGTCCTCAGCACCTGTGCATCTGGCCATGTGCCAAAGGACTGCAGGCATCTCTATTGCCTCTGGTGTCTCAGCAAGTTCCTCAGCTGCACGAAATTCTTCATCAGGCCCCACATCTTTGAAGAAAAAGGCAATCGCTGATTTGAGGTCCTCGGCCAAGTCCGAACAAGAAACTGGTTGCATTCCAAGTGCCATCGATGATGAAGCTGATGATGATGAACTTGCGTAAATCATCGAGACCGACAAGAAAGGGCCGCTAGAGCCAAAGGCACACACATGCCCTTTGCTTTTGGATCCAAGGGCGATCCTCGAGTACATTGATCTCGGCACAAGGATCCGTAGATACATATGCCTGATTTTCATCGACTCACGGGACAGAGTCACATGTCAACCCATTTCATCTCTGAAGAGAAATGGAAATTTGAAAAGGCTAGGCAGATCAAGAAACCTCAATTCAGGAAAGAGAAGTTCCTGAAGAAAAACGTTGTCAGAGTGACAACTGAGGAATTCCTCAAGATCCAGTCTGAAATCAAAGCCCTCAGTGATAACTTTGATGCCTATTATGCTGATTGGCAAGGAGCCAAAGTCAGATTTGTTAATCTGACAAAGAAGTTCACAAATGTTGCAGCCCCAACGCAATAAGAAATTCCTCAGGCTGGAGTCTCTGCTCAGCCTGCTGAAGAACATGCCAGCAGTGTTGATGGTTTTTAGCCTGCTGAAGACAATGCTAGTTCCAGGGCTGATGACTCCATTCAAGCCGCTGAAGAAATTGCCAGGGCATCCACTAGCGGTGCGCCTGAAGAAACTGAAGAAGTCAGGGCAACTGCATCAGATGCGCCTGAGGAAATTCAACAAGATTCCTCAGCTCGTCCTGCGCCTACACCAACTCCAGTCCTTCCATCTGCATCAGATGTGAAGAAGACCAAGGCTGCAGAGCGAGCTGCAGTGAAGAAAAGGAAAGCATCAGCTGCTTCAAATTCTTCAGCCCCGAAGAAGATGAAGACAATGACCAGGTCATTTGAAAATCCCATTGATGCTGTTCCGTTTTCCTCCATGCCATCAAAGGACCTTGTTCCTTTTGGTGAAGAATATGAGATCCCAAGCGGATCTGATGAAGAAAATCATTCTGCTGCTTCGTCAGAGCAGATTGATGAAGAAATTGAAGTGGATGCAATCCCTTCAACACCAATCATTTCCTCGCCCATGCCTCAGTTCACAGCTGAAGAGGCTGCTGTTGAGGAAATTGAAGACGAAGACGTGGATATTTGATGCACCACGCCTGTGATGAATGATGACTTTTGGGAAAGTCAGCATCCCAATTCTCCACTCTTCACCCCAATCCAACAAATTCCTCAGTCCCCTGCACCAATGGTTCAAATGGGCTCTGAAGAAACTCATCCCAACTCATCCGTGCATGAAGAAATACCAGCCACTAGTGCTGAAGAACCTGCTGCTGCTAATCCTATGAACACGCAAACTGCATATGAAGAGGAACCAGAAAATCCTCAGCCTGAAGAACCTGAGATTGCGATTCCAGAGGTAGTGATGCAACTCACTGACACTCCACTGCCAAAGCCAAAGAATCCATTCTCAACGAAGCAAAAGTTCAAGGCTGAAGATTTCTTCGGCGAGCATGTATTATTCACTGACTACAACCCATATGACTCTGCTTGCATAAGGAAGAGGCATTTCTGGACTGCTAGTGTCACACCCTGATTTTCATGGCACAACACTTAAAGTCACTAAATCATGCTAAAATGTGGATTGACAAAAACTTTTGAGTGTTTTTGTCTTTGCTTTGGTTGAATGTTTGACTGCTGTTTGAAAGTGCTCTAAAAATCAAATAAATCGTCCAACTCCTATACTTCATCTCCTTGCTCCAACCTCTTGAACCAATGATCATGCCATGTGTATAGGACATAAAAATAATTTCTTGCGAAAATAATTTGGCCAAATAGTATTTTCAAAAATTAGTTTTTCAAAAACCCCTTAATTGAGGTTTGCACTGCAAGTACTTAATTAAGGGCAGTAAAAATCTTTCCAAAAATATATTTGACTCCTATTAGATATAGGATACCCGTAAACCACAAAATGTAATTTTAAAATTTAATTTCCTATTTTATTTAAAGGCTTTTCTTAAGGCCAGAAATGGTCTTTAATAGGTTAAAATTATTTTAAAGCTTTAAAAATATTTGAGGAAAATTAGGGAGACTCAATGGACATATATTTTCCATATATATGAGTTTCAACACATGGTCATGATCGAAATATTGGACAAAACCTCCCAAAACCATTTCTGCCCATTTCAAGGGTTTGAAATATTTATACAGGAAATATTTTCATAAAAATCCAAGAAAATTCCAGCATGTCACATATGACATTTTTGATGATCTTGCTAAATACCATGTCATGGAGAATAGTATAAACCCATGAAACCCTCTCAAAACCACTTCTGTCCTTTTTCAAGTTTGAACAACTTTGCACTGCCAAACATGTCGAAATGTTCTAAAACCTTGTGAACATGCTCAAATGGTCTAATGATGCATCTAGACCAAGTGGCACAAGTTGGAGAACAAGTTAACTTGATCAAAGTGTCCCAAAACCCTTCCTGTCCAGAACCAAATTTGAACAACTCTACATTGGCAACTTTCTCCTTTTGATCTCAACTTTTGTGGACATGCTCATAACGTCAAATGATGGCACTACACCAAGTGGTGCATCAAGGAGAATAGATTTGCATGACTAAATCTTGGCAAAGCCATTTCTGCTGATTTCTAGGGTTTACCAAAGTTACATTGGCTACTTTGCCCAAATGAGCTCAAACTTGGTGGAACACCCTACTTCTATGTGCCATTCCATCCTGTTAATTCTCATGGCAAGTGGAATTAATTTTCTTGCCCAGACCAACAACAAACACCTTCTGCCATTTCTCCAAAATCATCATTTTGACCACTTCCACTCTTCTCCATGACCCTATCTTTTTACCACATCCCCTCCTAGTCCCCTTGCACCTCCAGTAGCAATGGCAAATCCATAGCTCAATTATTGGAGGGTAAAACCCCAATTTACCTCCTGGACAGCCCCTCTCTCCTCTTCTTCTACCTCTCTCCTCTCCCATCGCTCACCAGGCATCCAAGGCCACCACCCCTTTGTTTACTCCTCCCTGCACCCCTAGACACTAGTGGCCACGCTTGTTGGCGCCAGAAAGATGCCAATGACAGCCATATGCGTGCTCTGGAGAGCGCTACAGTGCGCCCTAGCATTGTAGCCGCTCTCTGCCCGAACCACCGGACCACCTAGGGCCTCCCCCTCGTGTCCCCCGAGGTCGCCTCGACGTCCAGTACACGGCACGCTGTCGGCCCCCTTCTTCCTCTCTCTCTCCTGCCAGACGCTGCACCATGGCCACCTGGCGCTCCAATGGCTGCGCCACATGCGCTGCCCCCGACCCTCCCCGCACCCTCTATCCTTTCCCTCGGCCTAGGCCACGCCCAGAAGACCCCGACCAAGCCGGGCACTCCCGTGGCCTCCGGTGATGGCTCACGACCTCGCCGGGCGCACGGCCCCGCTGCACCTCGCCCCTCCTATTTGAGGCCGCCCGAGCCCCCCTCTCGCCTCCTTTGGCTCTCTCTCTCCCGCGCATCCCTGGACCAACCCACTCCCTCCTCGAGCCCTCCATCGCTCCCCATGGCCCGGAGCCGAGCCGCCGGAATCCGCCTAAATTCGCGCCGACCTCTCCTCCTCCTTCCCTCTGGACCGCACTAGAGCATCACCACCATCACCGCGAGCCTCTCCTGTGCTTCTCCCTCTCCTCCCGGTGGCCGTAGCGCCAAAACCGCCGCCGCCGACCTCCTCCGCCGCGGCCAACACCGTGCTCGACCCTGAGCTCCTCGGCGGTCGTGTCACCCATGGATGGGCGCGGCATCACCTCCTGAAGTCTTGTGGGGTGGGCGGCGGGCGTCATGGGGACGCCTGTAACCCGGCAATCCCAGACGGGGTCACCTACCTACCTGCTCTGTTCGAGCGGGAGGAGGGAGGCGACCTGCTGTGGATCCCAGGTCAGTGACCTATGGCCGGGCCCCGCCTGTTTAAGTGGAGACGGTCTCCGCCAATCGCCTTCGCCGAGGGAAGACGTATTCCAGCTGAATCGCCTCCTGCGTCGACAACTGCTGTGCAAGGTGCAGTTGGGCCGGCCAGCTGCTTATCTGTCGCCTTGCATGCATGATAAGGGTAAGCCCCCTTTTTCCTTTTCTTTTTTTCAGCAAGATTCAAACTTTTCCAGAGACCTCACTTCAAGTCCAAATTTGATGATTCAAATTTCCAGAGACTCCATAAATCAAGTCCTATTTGATAGGACCCAGTGGACATTTTTGTTGTCCTTGGTTTTCACTGAACCTTTAAAAAAGTCATTTATCCACATAAGTCCACGTCAAAAATCCATATTATATTCATTTCAACTCCAAATCCAGTGAAACCAATTTCTAAATGTTTCTAAAATCATGCCTGAATTAATGCGTACTTTTACTCATTTTTATAAAATGGCATTCTGTGTACAACTTGTGGATCCATCAAATCCATTGATTCCATCATATTGAAATGTTTAGAAATATCCATTAATCCACTTCCAATGAAATCACCTTGGTCATTCCTCATATGACCAGAGGTATCCTAGAAAAGTCCAACTCACGTTTTTAGAGCACTTTTATTTTCTGCCTTGTTGCGTTGCTTACTATGATTGTTTCTGACGTTAGTTGGCAGTAGACGAAATACTCGGAGATGGACGGAAGGATTGAAGACTCGATGAACCGTGCAAGCAGCCCTTTGACCATGTCTATGAAACCCTTTTTATGCATCTCATATAGCACTTTATTATTGTTGCATCGGAAACATGATGAGATGGTAGCCACTTTGGTGGGTTGCCTTCATTCTTCCTCATTGATACTTGCATTGTGCATGACCCTACCTTATTATGAGGGTTATGCCGGTGGGAGTAGATAGGATGCTAAGTAGTGCTACGCATAAAGGGGACGGAATATGCATAGAGATGGAGACAAAAGTATTTTAAAAGGACTTTTCAAAAACCCCGTCGGGTGCCACTTATGCCCGAGGGAGATGATGAGTTGGGTAGCCACTTGATGACGAAGTGGCGTACCGAGGCAAGTGTGTGTGTTGTTTCCGAAAACGGATTAGATTTAAGATTTGTCGACTTCCCCAACCTTACATGCGCAACCACTCTACCCTTATATGGGAAAGGGCATTATTGACTACTTAGGCCGATACTAGCTTGGAGCCTGCATTACTAGTAATGGGGGAGAGTTGGTGCTCTCTCTCGGGACAGGGTCGTGCCAGGTAGGGCGGCCATGACTGTTTTCACAGGGCACCGGATACACCATTGTGTCCCCTCTCGGATGTTACGATCTCGAGTGAGTCTCGTATGATGTACATCGTGAGGATACGGAACAACGAGTGGACTCCTTGTTAGTGTCGTCTAGGGAAAGATAGTGATCGGGTGCTTACCGGGTACTTGAAGTACCGCTGGTCGTGGATGACACGGAAGTTCCCGGATCTTGTGGGTAAAGTCGCAACCTCTGCAGAGTGTAAAACTATTCAATAGCCGTGTCCACGGTCAAGGACAGTTAGGCGATGCTACTTAAACTACGTCCAGAGTTTACAACTGTGTGTGTGTTGATAAAACTACTTGGGTCAAGTCAAAGGACTTGACATGATTGAGTTGGGTTGGTGCCCACTCTATTTATGTTGATATCTGTAACCTGTCCTCATGGTTACTTGAATTCTCATGATGCATGTCTTACAAGTTGTTGAACATGTCATTGCACTCAAAACTAGCTTTCTGCAAAAATTTACCTATATCATGCATTTTTGTATCTCGAACCAAAACATGGGTTGCTTGCGAGTACATTCATAGTACTCATTGGCTTGCCAATGGTTATTTTATTGGCCAGGCATGAAAGAACAGGATATGATGAAGAATACTTCGGTGACGAACATGCGAGCTAGGACGCTTCCCAGTCAGAATGCATGTAGGGTTAAGGCAGATGGCATGGGTCCAAGTTATCGATGAATATTTCTGCTGAAATGTTATACTCAAGACTTGACCATAATGGTCCTACTTGTGTAATACGGTATGTATGGATGTAAGACTCTTGTTATTCAGCTTATGTGTGTTCAGTGAGCATTGATCTCTGGGATCATCAGACACGCAGCATTCGGTGATCACGACTTATGAGTCGGGGTCCCCACAGAGCTGGTATCAGAGCCATCCTGACTGTAGGAAGCCTTAGTTAGCACGATCGTTAGTTTGGGTAAAACTATTTTCAAAAATTATCGCTAGTTTTCAAAAACTGTCTATACTTCTCTTCCCTTCTCAGTTTTTCGAAAACTAAGATATACTTTCCCCATCGACATCTTCCCTTCAAAATTATTGCAAAGCGGTCGCTAGCACCCTCAAGCCCCTGACCACGGGATTCCTTGTAATCCTTGTGGATAGCCTAGAAGGAGTACACCTTGCCAAACACTCACCCACCTCTTCTGAACCCAAGATTGGCGACACCACAACAAGGCGATGCCAATCAAGATACGCCTTTGAAGAATGAGGACATGAAGACCGGAGGATGGTGAAACCTTGACATTACACCAAGATGGTGCAACCTTAGCCCTCGATGACCAGGCATAGGAAATGCAAGATCATGATATACATCGCTAATAGAGCAGTCATGTCCTTACCGTTGTTGTATCGACAACCACCGGTGGATGAGAACCTCGCCATTTGGTCCGCCTCACGATAGTGAGCAGGAAAACGGTTCTCTTCATCCCCCGCTCTCGGTGTCGACGTTTTCATCAACGTAACCAACATGTTGGACCTCTATTATGCCTTGTTAAGGTCATTGCATAAAGGATTGCCACCTGGAACCGCTGACACCTTAAAAGGTAGAAGTGATCGTCATGATCAGAAGACGAGAGGAGACCAAGTCAATGCCAGCTACAAGGAGCCACCTTCACCCCATCACTTCAACAGGCAAAAAGTTGTTAAAGAATCTTCAGGTTCAACCTGGATCGTTTCATCGAACAACTACAAGAGACGTAGCAACACAGGAGGAAAGCATAGAAGACTGCACGAGGCACGAAGTAAAGCACGACTACTTAGTCCGAGAACCCCTAGGGTAGGATGAGTTGTGTACCCCCTATGCGCAGTCGAGTCCGTATGATGGTTCGAATAGAACCATGATTGTGTGTTGCTTGTTTTTATTTGTTTGTGTTTTTTATATCAGTCGCCCTTTTGGCCCTAGGCAACAAGTACACAACTATGTCACCAGCCTTATTTTGTTGTTTGTGTTTGGCCTTTTTGGCACTTGTTTGTTTGCACCTGCACTATAGAACCCCTTTAGGCATCCCCCTTTTATGCTACTTATCCCTCTCATGTCTCTCCTCAACTGAAGACCAGCAAGACAAGATGCACCAAGGAATCTGCTTCGGCGACCAACTAGCACTGAAGACTTTTTGTTGCAGCCTCCTCAACCAAGTGAAACCCCGTAGAGTTATGTTTAACCCTCCAGACTAGAAACCCACTCCTAGACCCTTCGAGACTTCATGAGATACCCCAGTCCTTAACCATGTGCTTAACCCACAGAATTGCAAGAGAACCAGTTAAGCCTCTGTAAACCTCGCACAACACTGGGTTCATTATGGAACTAGCGGACATAGTGAACAAGCACATTATCATCCTAATATAGCACCAGGACTGACGATGCCATAGGGGAGACCAGTTTGAGGATATAGGAATTGAGGACAAATGACTTGGTGAGTTTATATCAGTGACCTTGAGGAATTATCTGAGACTTTGGTGGATTATGAGGCTTTCATGTTGGTAGATGAACTTGGTGGGGTCATTAATATAGAGTAGCATAGCTTTCATTACCCCTAGAGTAAATTGGATTTTGTGGGACAATTATAATCGCAACATGAAATTCTTGGAAGTATACGGATTTGACTGAGCCAGGGGATATGATAGAAGATAGTTGACATTACGGAAATGACTTGGGGGAATAGATAGGAATTCTCGTTGGACATGAGATTTGGACTCAATACATTATTCTAGTGGAGTATGGATGTAGAGTAATTCTACATGGTTCGGAGTAGATTGGATTTAGACTGATGATCTTGATCATGATACCATGTTTCTTGGAGGACAATAAACCAGGAGATTGGATTAATTGTCGGAGTTGATATAAGCCTGACCTTGGAGTTCACTTGACCATGATAATGGAAATTGGTGGACTGACTATAGTAAAGATAACCCGTTTCAAGTATTTGAGGATTATAGGACATTAGAAGATCATGTGGAAAACCATAAACATTGGATTTGTAGAATTAATGAATTATGTAATTAATGGGCTTATAGAGTTGATTCATAGGAAGGAAACAAGATCTTGGAGTGGTATATGACGTGTTTCCTTAGGATAGAGATGCTTTATCATGGACCTTGGATCAATAGACTGAGCACTTGGATTGTGGTGATTAAATTCAAGCTTAGCAGCTTATATGCTCTACCCATGGATTTTTAGGGGTAGCCATACATATGAGTTTGGGGATAGTTGACATGTATAAATTTATTAGAACTCCCATCGGGAGTCATGAGGATAATAATAGCATGAGGGATGATTGCAGCTGACCTACAAGAGTTGATGCTTTCGGTGGTATAAGGTTATTTGTTTAAAGGACTAGATAGAACAATTGGCATCTCAGGAACCGTGCTTAAGGATAAGGTGACAAGCGTTAAGCTCGCACACTAGAATCCTTGAAACCCTTAAGCCCTACCAAGCCACAACATGGTCGGATCCTGACCTTGGGCTTTGGCTCTAGGACAAGGAAACCTTGGCCAATACCCAACCATGACCACCACCGATACCCCAACCTATACCCTATGTACCCCGTGGACAAGTCTTCACGGAGTACTCGGACAAGTTAGTTGCCATCTTTCCTTGATGACATACTTGCCTACCCGAAGACGGAAAAAGAACCGTTCAGCCAGTTAGGGAACATCTGAAGACCACCATGTCAAGGAGGAAGAACTATACCAACCATCTTCGTCAAGGAGTGAACTTCCTTGTCAAAGACTGTG
Source organism: Aegilops bicornis (assembly GCA_021605145.1). Taxonomy (NCBI): domain Eukaryota; kingdom Viridiplantae; phylum Streptophyta; class Magnoliopsida; order Poales; family Poaceae; genus Aegilops; species Aegilops bicornis. The sequence continues at coordinate 334,701,216 of CM038672.1, read as the reverse complement.
CATATCTACAAACCACTCCTCTCTAAGGAACCAAGCATTTCCATGACAAGGAGACCCACACCAAGATTCATCGGCCCCCTTCGAGATCACTCCAAGATTTAACAACCCCCTCCGAGATCACTTCAAGACGAAGAGTAGACGGCTACCAGCTGGAGTTACCACCTGAGTTACCTACTGTGCACAATGTTTTTCCACACGACACCACTCCGGAGTGTTTCCAACTCCCTAACTTGCCCGATCTCTACGAGGGCATTGACCACCAAGCCATCGACCCCTAGCCCAATCTAACCTACCACGAGCTACCCATTAGCAACCTGGATCAAGAAGAGCGTCATACACGAAGCCACATCATCAAGTACTTCAAGCTCAATGGACCACTACACGGAAGCAGAAGCAACATGAGAACTTGAAGACTACCCCAGATCCAAGTTTCTGTATCCCTTTCCACGCCTAGTTTGGGAATCTCGAGGACGAGATTCTTGTAAGGGGGGTAGGTCTGTCACACCCTGATTTTCATGGCACAACACTTAAAGTCATTAAATCATGCTAAAATGTGGATTGACAAAAACTTTTGAGTGTTTTTGTCTTTGCTTTGGTTGAATGTTTGACTGCTGTTTGAAAGTGCTCTAAAAATCAAATAAATCCTCCAACTCCTATACTTCATCTCCTTGCTCCAAACTCTTGAACCAATGATCATGCCATGCGTATAGGACATAAAAATAATTTCTTGCGAAAATAATTTGGCCAAATAGTATTTTCAAAAATTAGTTTTTCAAAAACCCCTGAATTGAGGTTTGCACTGCAAGTACTTAATTAAGGGCAGTAAAAATCTTTCCAAAAATATATTTGACTCATATTAGATATAGGATACCGAGAAACCACAAAAATATAATTTTAAAAGTTATTTTCCTATTTTATTTAAAGGCTTTTTCTTAAGGCCAGAAATGGTCTTTAATAGGTTAAAATTATTTTAAAGCTTTAAAAATATTTGAGGAAAATTAGGGAGACTAAATGGACATATATTTTCCATATATATGAGTTTCAACACATGGTCATGATCGAAATATTGGACAAAACCTCCCAAACCATTTCTGCCCATTTCAAGTGTTTGAAATATTTCTACAGGAAATATTTTCATAAAAATTCAAGAAAATTCCGGCATGTCACATATGACATTTTTGATGATCTTGCTAAATACCATGTCATGGAGAATAGTATAAACCAATGAAACCCTCTCAAAACCACTTCCGTCCTTTTTCAAGTTTGAACAACTTTGCACCGCCAAACATGTCCAAATGTTCTCAAACCTTGTGAACATGCTCAAATGGTCTAATAATGCATCTAGACCAAGTGGCACAAGTTGGAGAACAAGTTAACTTGATCAAAGTGCCCCAAAACCCTTCCTGTCCAGAACCAAATTTGAACAACTCTACATTGGCAACTTTCTCCTTTTGATCTCAACTTTTGTGGACATGCTCATAACCTCAAATGATGGCACTACACCAAGTGGTGCATCAAGGAGAATATATTTGCATGACTAAATCTTTGCAAAGCCATTTCTGCTGATTTATAGGGTTTAACAAAGTTACATTGGCTACTTTGCCCAAATGAGCTCAAACTTGGTGGAACACCCTACTTCTATGTGCCATTCCATCCTGTTAATTCTCATGGCAAGTGGAATTAATTTTCTTGCCCAGACCAACAACAAACACCTTCTGCCATTTATCCAAAATCATCATTTTGACCACTTCCACTCTTCTCCATGACCCTATCTTTTTACCACATCCCTCCTAGTCCCCTTGCACCTCCAGTAGCAATGGCAAATCCATAGCTCAAATATTGGAGGGGTAAAACCCCAATTTACCTCCCTGGACAGCCCCTCTCTCCCTCTTCTTCTACCTCTCTCCTCTCCTACTAGCTCACCAGGGCATCCAAGGCCACCACCCCTTTGTTTACTCCTCCCTGCACCCCTAGACACTAGTGGCCACGCCTGGGTGCCGTAAAGATGCCAATGCCAGCCATATCGTGCTGCAGGAGCGCCTTCTGATCTGCCCTAAGCACTGTAGCCGCTCTCTGCCGAGCCACCGGACCACCTAGGGCCTCCCCCTCGTGTCCCCCGAGGTCGCCTCGACGTCCAGTACACGGCACGCTGTCGGCCCCCTTCTTCCTCCCTCTCTCCTGCCCCTGCTCAAACGCGCACCATGGCCACCCGAGCGCTCCAATGGGCTGCGACACACACGCGCGTCCCTGACCCCTCCCCGCACCCTCTATCCCTTCCCCTCGGCCTAGGCCACGCCCAGGAAGACCCCCGACCCGAAGCCAGGCACTCCCGTGGCCTCCAGTGATGGCGACGACCTCGCCCGGCCACGGCCCCGCAGGCACCTCGCCCCTCCTATTTGAGGCTGCCCGAGCCCCCTCTCTGCTCCTTTGGCTCTCTCTCCCTCCTGCGCATCCCTGGACCAACCCACTCCCTCCTCGAGCCCTCCATCGCTCCCCATGGCCGGGCCGAGCCACGGACTCCGCCTAAATTCGTGCCCACCTCTCCTCCTCCTTCCCTCTGGACCGCACTAGAGCATCAACACCACCACCGCGAGCCCCTCCCGTGCTTCTCCCTCTCCTCCCGGTGGCCGTAGCACCGTAACCACCGCCGCCACCGACCTCCTCCGTCGCGGCCAACACCGTGCTCGACCCTGAGCTCCTCGGCGGTCGTGTCACCCATGGATGGGTGCGACATCACCTCCTGAGTGCGCCGGTGGGCGGAGCGTCGCCGGGGACGCCCTGTAACCCCGGCAATCCCCGGCGGGGGTCACCCCTACCTCTGCTCTGTTCGAGCGGGAGGAGGGAGACGACCCTGCGGGTGGATCCCGCAGGTCAGTGACCCTGCCAGCGGGCCCCGCCCCGTTTAAGTGGAGACGGTCTCCGCCAACTGTCGCCTTCGCCGAGGGAAGACGTATTCCCGCGAATACGCCTCCTGCGTCGACAACTGCTTGTGGCCGTGCAATTGGGCCGACCATTGCTTATCTCTCGCCTTGCATGCATGATAAGGGTAAGCCCCTTTTTCCTTTTTCTTTTTTCAAAGAAGATTCAAACTTTTCCAGAGACCTCACTGCAAGTCCAAATTTGATGATTCAAATTTCCAGAGACTCCATAAATCAAGTCCTATTTGATAGGACCCAGTGGACATTTTTGTTGTCCTTGGTTTTCACTGAACCTTTAAAAAAGTCATTTATCCACATAAGTCCACTTCAAAAATCCATATTATATTCATTTCAACTCCAAATCCAGTGAAACCAATTTCTAGATGTTTCTAAAATCATGCCTGAATTAATGGGTACTTTTACTCATTTTTATAAAATGGCATTCTGTGTACAACTTGTGGATCCATCAAATCCATTGATTCCATCATATTGAAATGTTCAGAAATATCCATTGATCCACTTCCAATGAAATCACCTTGGTCATTCCTCATATGACCAGAGGTATCCTAGAAAAGTCTAACTCACATTTTTAGAGCACTTTTATTTTCTGCCTTGTTGCGTTGCTTACTATGATTGTTTAGGCGTTAGTTGTGAAGTAGACGAAATACTCGGAGATGGACCGTAGGATTGAAGACTACGATGAACCGTGCAACCAGCCCTTTGACCATGTCTATGAAACCCTTTTTATGCATCTCATATAGCACTTTATTATTGTTGCATCGGAAACATGATGAGATGGTAGCCACTTTGGTGGGTTGCCTTCATTCTTCCTCATTGATACTTGCATTGTGCATGACCCTACCTTCTTATGAGGGTTATGCCGGTGGGAGTAGATAGGATGCTAAGTAGTGCTACGCCAAAGGGACAGGAATATGCATAGAGATGGAGACAAAAGTATTTTAAGAAGGACTTTTCAAAAACCCCGTCGGGTGCCACTTATGCCCGAGGGAGATGATGAGTTGGGTAGCCACTTGATGACGAAGTGGCGTACCGAGGCAAGTGTGTGTGTTGTTTCCAAAAACGGATTAGATTTAAGATTTGTCGACTGTCCCAACCTTACATGCGCAACCACTCTACCCTTATATGGGAAAGGGCATTATTGACTACTTAGGCCGATACTAGCTTGGAGCCCACATTACTAGTAACGGGGGAGAGTTGGTGCTCTCTCTCGGGACAGGGTCGTGCCAGGTAGGCCGGCCATGACTGTTTTCACAGGGCACCGGATACACCGTTGTGTCCCCTCTCGGATGTTACGATCTCGAGTGAGTCTCGTATGATGTACATCGTGAGGATATGGAACAACGAGTGGACTCCTTGTTAGTGTCGTCTAGGGAAAGATAGTGATCGAGTGCTTACCCCGGGTACTTGAAGTACCGCGGGTCGTGGATGACACGGAAGTTCCCCGGATCTTGTGGGTAAACTGCGCAACCTCTGCAGAGTGTAAAACTATTCGAATAGCCGTGTCCACGGTCAAGGACAGTTGGGCGGTGCTACTTAAACTACGTCCAGAGTTTACAACTGTGTGTGTGTTGATAAAACTACTTGGGTCAAGTCAAAGGACTTGACATGATTGAGTTGGGTTGGTGCCCACTCTATTTATGTTGATATCTGTAACCTGTCCTCATGGTTACTTGAATTCTCATGATGCATGTCTTACAAGTTGTTGAACATGTCATTGCACTCAAAACTAGCTTCCTGCAAAAATTTACCTATATCATGCATTGTTGTATCTCAAACCAAAATATGGGTTGCTTGCGAGTACATTCAAAGTACTCATTGGCTTGCCACTGGTTATTTTATTGGCCAGGCATGAAAGAACAGGATATGATGAAGAATACTTCGGTGACGAACATGCGAGCTAGGACGCTTCCCAGTCAGAATGCCTGTAGGGTTAAGGCAGATGGCATGGGTCCAAGTTATCGACGAAGATTTTCGCTGAAATGTTATACTCAAGACTTGACCATAATGGTCCTACTTGTGTAATACGGTATGTATGGATGTAAGACTCTTGTTATTCAGCTTCTGTGTGTTCAGTGAGCATTGATATCTGGGATCACTGTACACGTGCATTCGGTGATCACGACTTATGAGTCGGGGTCCCCACAGCTAGTCAAGCCAACTTCTATTCCTCTGTGCTTTTCAACAAAGACAAAGTCTTCGATCGTGCACATATTCCTCACGTGGACATGGAATCTCTGCCTGGCTTCGAGCCAGTCCTCAGTGTTCTTCACGATGCAGGTTTGCTGAATTTCTGCACTGACATCTGTGATTGGAATGTGTCAGATTTCGGGTTCCGGCAGACCCTTGAGGTTCGAACTCTAGGGTGTGCGCGGAGATCCAACCCTCCACCGTCTCGTACCTCGCCGAATCGCAGGGACCTAAACTACTAGCAAGAACATCACAAGAGATGCAAGATTTATACTAGTTCGGGTCACCGTTGTGGTGTAATACCCTACTCTAGTTTGTGGTGTGGTGGATTGCCTCTGGGGCTGTTAAGGAACAGTACAGGGAAGAACAGCCTCGCGAGGGTCTGTTCTTGGTGGGTGTGATGAACTGCTAAGTGGTATCCCGTCGCTCCAGCTTGAGGATCGGGTCTCTCTCTCTCTGGATTCCAAATGCCGGATCTTCCTTCCTATTCGATCGTCCCCCCTACTCTGAGTGTGGCTACTCCTATTTATAGGCGAAGGCCCTGGGCCTCTTCCCAAATATTGAGCGGGAAGGGCGCCAACAGTTGGCCATTTTGAAGGGGAACAGCGGGTACACTTATCCTGACTAAAGTTGGTCCTCGCCTGCCAAAGGCTCTGGTGATGATGCCAGCTTGGGCTCCACGATGACTCCCTTCCAGCCGTTGGGGCTGGTCTTGGTCTTGTTGCACCGAAACGGATGCCTTTGCTTGATGCTCTCGCCTGCGCTTGCTCCCTTTGCACCAAAGAGGAAAGGAGGACGCTGCGCGGGCTGGCGCCCGGCTGGCGCCCTTGGTCGTCATGGCTTGCGTCATGGGCACCTCGCGAGGTACCCCGCCTTGAACTCTCCGCCTCCTCATGAGCCAGCCTGACAAGGCCGTGATCGAGGAAGCTCCCCTCGTCCGCCCGTGAGGCTCGGCCCTCGCGAGGGTCTTGAGCTTGCGTTGATGAAGATGGGCTGTTCTCGGCCTCCTTTGAGCCACGCCGCCGCGGGCGCGAGCGAGCATGTCAGGGACCCCGTTCCCGAGCGCCGGCAGTAGCCCCACAGGCCACGGCGCGCCCGACCTTGGCCGTGCGAGAGGCGAAGGGCAAGTGCGGCGTCAGGCCCCTAACGAGCCTGCGGCCCTGTCGCCCGCGTGGCGGTTGATTGGGCGTGGGAGCCTGCTCCTCCACGACGCCTTGGTAACCGCCGGATTCGACAGTCCTCGCATGCGAGCTGGGCATGATGACTGGTGATCGTGGAGGCCGACGGTTGGCCTCCGCCGGCTATAAGTATGGAACGGCGTGCGCCCTTCCAGTCTATCCTTCTACTTCTCCTCTTCCTCGTCTCGTCTGGCTGCCATGGCTCCGATCCGCCGGTTCTCCAAGGAAGAGAAGGGAAAGGCTCCTCAAGAGGATCCTGACCCGCTCCCCCCAAAGAAGCAGCTTGCTCTCTGGTGTCAGGGCAGGAGCGCGCGCGAGGAGGCGCCCGTGCCCTGGTGTGTGCGGCCGCCACCAGGGTTTCCTCTTCCCTTGTATGCGCAAATTGGTGGCCCTGAAGGAGGTGACGCCGGGCGCCACGAGCGGCGCCGCCCGGCAGCCGGGCGGGTCATGAAGGTGTGTGTCTTCCCCCCTGGAGTCCACGCCGAGGGCTCCTGCCAGGAGTTCGTGCTTCGCGTCGCCGCGCCTCCTAAGTCTTGGATTCGTCTTCCTTCTTTCTTCGCCTCCGTCGTCCCGCAGGGGGAGCCCCTGGGACTCTGGCTGCAGCATGCCGGCTGCGGCACCCTCGTGACCGGGGAAGAGGTCGCAGTAGTTGCCCCAGGCGAGGTCTTCATGACTCGAGGCTGGGAGGAGGTCGCTCGGATCTGCAGGGCGAGGGGCGCCCTCTCGATCCACCTGGAGTACGACGGTGCTTCGGTGATGTCCTTCAAGCTCTTCGACGCGGAGGGTCGTCGGCTGGAGTGCTGCCCCGGGAGAGGCGGTCGGGGCCTCACATGTGAGGCCGGAGGCCGCCAGACCACTCCCTTGGCAGCTTCTCGAGGCGGCGAAGGCGCCGGAGGATCCAGCGACTCCGCCGAGCTCTTGGCGACGCTGGAGGCGGCGGCGATAGCTCTGAGCCCCGAGCCTGCGCCGCTCCCGGAGCAGGGCGAGCTCGTCAGGTCGTTGCCGCCCCTGATCTGGATGGGGTTGGCTCCGGATCGAGTGGCCCACTGCTGATGACGGCGTCTGCCGTGGTGGTCCCTGTGGATAGGACTCCTTAGGATTCGCGTCTTTTGTTCCTGCGAGGAGCCAAGAATGTACCCCGCAGGGGCTTGTAAGATGTTTGTAGCTTCGTTTGTCAATATGATCCTGATTATGAGGCAATGTGGGATGATCATTCCGTTCTAGCTCAGTCTCTCCCTCATGAGGGCTTGGTGCTCTGCGCCGACAGGTCCCGGTCCCAAGGCGGCTTCAGCCGTCACTGGTATGCCAGGTCGCGATGCCGTGATCAAGGCCAGGAGGTGAGCGGCCCGAGGTCTGGTAAGAGCCTCTTAATCGCGATGCTCAAGGGGTCCCCCTTGGCGCTCAAGCAGCCATCATTCGGTGAGAAAGGAGAGCGATGTTGCTAACACGGAGTTGCATTGAGTGTGGGGATGGTGTTGCGATAACAGTGTGGACTGTAATATTTGCTTTTGAATTCCTTGAAACTTGTGCTTCCTACTTGCTTATGTTCTACCCCGGTAGAGCCAGGCCCCGCGCATACCTCAGCCGCCGTTAGCCCCGACCGGAAACCAGGACGGGACCAAGGACTGAGGGGCTACGTGACATGTTAGGCTCCTGAGTCGCGATGCTCAGGAGTCCCCCTTGGCGCACGAACTGCAAGTAGGGAGGTGAGACGCGGGCGGACCCACCGTTCTACGTCTGCAGAGCCCGGCCCTGTGCATACCTCAACTGCCGTTAGCCTTTCGGAACTAAGGGGTGAGGGGCTACGTGACCAGTTAGGCTCCTGAGTCGCGATGCTCAGGAGTCCCCCTTGACGCTCAAACGGCATGCGTACCTTGGCTCCGCTCGGGGAGTGACGTCTGACGAACCAGGCCCGAGGGCCTGGCTGGGTGGCGTGCGTCTGGCGTGACCAGGCACAGCTCCGTGCCCAGCCTCGCCGGGCGCTCCCAGGAGAGGCGTTGCGGCGACGAGGCCGACAATCGAGCTCTGGGCTCCATGAGGTTGATGCGACCCGGAGGCCACCCTCGGTTGTTTATCACCGGTAGCGAACATAAGCGCTTCCGCATGCGTACGGGCATAGCCGCTCCTCGGCTGTGTCGTCAGCCAGCGCGGAGCATGGTGCTTCCATTGGAACGTGGGAGGGGGCTCCCCTCTGGGAGTAGCCCCCGGGGCATATACAGCCCCACCCTGACACGTGGCTGGCACAGTAGGGCTGGAGGAGGTGTATCTGGGCACCCGTGAGCGGTAGCGGGACTCCACGAGGCCCTACCTCAAAGGCGGGTTGCGCCTGGCTCTGGGCCTTATCTTGAGTGTGTTCCTGCAAATTTGGCGGATGCCGAGTTTCTCGTCTTGGTCCCGGCTCTCGGGCGGTCTCATTGTCGGTGGCAAGCCAGTCGCGATGCCATGGACAAGACCGGAGGGTGAGGGCGGAGAGCGGTAGGAGCCACGAGTCGCGATGCTCGGGCACCCCCCCTTTAACGTGCAAGCTAGGTTAGATGACGCAACTCTCGTCCTCGGGTCCGGCTCTCGGGCTGGTCTGAGCCGTCATTTGGAAAGCCGGTCGCGATGCCATGGACAAGACCAGAGGGTGAGGGCGAAGAGCGATGGGAGCCACAGTCGCGATGCTCGGGCACCCCCTTTAACGCGCACGATGGGTCAGACGCAGCAACTCTACGTCCTCGGGTCCCGGCTCTCGGGCTGGTCTGAGCCGTCGCTGGCAAGCCAGGTCGCGATGCCATGGACAAGACCAGAGGGTGAGGGCCGGAGAGCTGGTAGGAGCCACAGTCGCGATGCTCGGGCACCCCCCCTTTAACGTGCAAGATTTCGCCACCCGGAGAAGGCACCAAATAACAAGCATGGTGGAACGAGAGCATAATTCTAAGGAAAACGCATGAGGGATACATGCTGGGACTGGCCCGGCGGCTTGGGGATGATGCAGCCAGGCGCCCCCAACAGGATAAGCTAAAGACATGAAATAAAAGGGATACATGCCGCAGGGACGGACCCACGCGGCCTGGGAATAATGCGGCCCTGAAGGCGCTCCCAGCCGGAAATAAAACTTAAAGATGTCACCTGGTGATGTTGGGGACGAAGGGTTGTTGATGTAGTAGACTCGGTGGGCTGCGGGAGCCGATCCTCACGAGCCCCCAGGCCGGGGCCTCGGGAGGCTCGGGAGGCGCCGGGCGGCTCCTCATGGGTCGTCTCCATCTCCGCCCGAGGGCTGCAGCGTGCACGACCTCTTGAGCCTCCGGGATGGTCCTCATGAGAAGGCAGTGCGCGGCAGCCGCGTTGGCGAGCCATAAGGCATGCGTGCGTAGCGTGTGGGCGGACCCTGCATAGCGTCCCACTCGCGAGGGCCAGAGGCGCTCTTGAGATGCGGCTCAGTTGAGCCCTGATATGTCGATGCAGACGCGGCCCACCATCCTCGCTGGATGGGGGGCCACAGCTGAGTGGCGGCGGCTGCCCCTCATGACCCTTGACTCCTGTAGCTCTGAATGGCCTTGGCGATGAACTCTTGAGGGTTCTGTCCTCCTGGTCTTGCTCACTGCTTGCGGAAGCGTGCTTGGCTCACGCCTCCACGTGGTATCCAAGCGCCTCCTCGATACCTTGGCGAGGTCGGCAGCCCTCGAGGAGAGCCCCGAGCCTTGCACGAGGAGGCGCCAGGCGCGCTTTCCTATGCGATGGAAGGAGGCTCCCCTGGCCGGTCACGGGCCTGAGGGGCCTTTCTCTTGAAGAGCCGGGCGGTCGATGTCTTCTTCTTCTTGGAGTACTGCCTCGGGAGGCATCCTGCTGCGTAGTGCAGGTCTTCTAGCGATGCGGCTGAAAAGCTCGCTCCGGGGAGCTGCTGCATCTCTCTCTTCACAGGGCACCGTGATGACCTCGCCGCTTCCTGGCATGTTGAGGATGTTGTAGCCATGGTGGGTTACGGCCATGAACTTGGCCAACGCTGGGTACCTGAGAATGGCGTTGTACGGCAGGCTAATGTGGGCGACGTCAAAGTCGATGAGCTCGGTGTGGTAGTTGTCGCGGGCCTCGAAGGTGACAGGAAGGCGGACCTGCCCGATCGGGACCGTGGAGCCGTCGGTGACTCCAGAGAAGGGCTTGGTTGGCTGAAGCTGACTGTAAGGCACTTGAAGATTGTTAAATGTCTCCACGGACAGGACATTGAGCCCTGCTCCACCGTCGATGAGGGTCTTGGTGACTAGCACATTGCTGATGATTGGGGAGCAAAGCATCGGAAGAACTCCGGCTGTGGCTGCGCACTTGAGCTGATCCGCTGAGCTGAACGTGATGGTGCACGCCGACCACCTAAGAGGGCGCGTGGACTCGAGCTTGGGGAGGACTGCATTCACTTCATGGGCGAACTGCGTCAAGATGCGGTGAGAGGCTGGGGCTTGAGCTCCGCCCAGATGCAAAGCGATCGCCGCGCGCTTCTGAAGCCCCAGCCCCATCGTCCTGATGACGGTCTTCGACTCTCCTTGGTGGCGGAGGCAGCGGAGGGAGGCCTGTGTTCCCTTGCGGACGATCCTCAGGAGGCTGATCCCTCCAGCCCCCCTCGCGAGGTGGGTCTTGCCAGCGGTCCTCGCGAGGTTAGTCGCGCCACCCTTGGCGCGGACCGCGGTCTTCCCAGCGTCCTGCATTCCTTCCTCCTCCTCGGCCGTGGCCCGGTCGCTGCGCTCAGGCGTCTGCCGACCCTTCCTTCATGGACGGCCGGAGCTCTTGACATTCATTGGTGTTGTGGGTGTGGAGGTCGTGGTACACGCATGATCTGGCTGCCCTTAGAGGACTCGGGCTGATCTCTGCCTCGCTTGGTGTCTGCTTCGGCCGCGAGCACGGCAGCCCCCTTGCGCTTCACGTCCTTCACCTTGGACTTCTTCTCTTCGGGATCCGCGGCAGGCAGCTCGAGGAGGGAGAGGTGCCCTTCCTCAGCCCTGGCGCACTTGGTCGCCAAGTTGAACAGCTCCAGGGAGGTGCACAGATCTTCATGCATCGCCAGCTCCTCCTTCATCTTGACGTCGCGCGCGCCGTCGGAGAAGGCAGAGATGATGGCCTCCTCCGTTACCCTGGGGATCTTGAGGCGCGCGTTGTTGAAGCGTTGGATGTACTTTTGCAGGGTTTCCCCTGGCTGCTGCTTGATCTGGTGCATGTCGTTCACGGCGGGTGGCCGGTCGCGAGTACCTTGGAAGTTGGCGATGAAGCGGGTGCGCATCTCGGCCCAGGAAGAGATCGTGCACAGGGCGATTCAAGAGCCAGGTGCGGGCTCCGTCCTTGAGCGCCATGGGAAACCAGTTCGCCATGACCTTTTCATCCCAGTTGGCAGCCTCGATGCCCAGCTCGGAGAGCTGGAGGAACTCTGCAGGGTCAGCCATGCCGTCGTAGCGTGGAGGCAGGTCTGGCTTGAACTTGGTGGGCCACGCGACGCTGCGCAGCTCGGTGGTGAAGGCGCGGCACCCCGCCGTGTCTGCGGGGGGCCTCGTACGGCAGAGAGCTTGGTCTTGCAGGCCTCCCTGCGCCGCGGCTTGGTGGCAGCGCAGGTCTTGACGTCTTTGGAGCGGGGCGCTCGGGCAGCTTCTTCGGGCGAGAACTTCTTGGCAGCTTTGCTCTTGCAGCGCCGGGCGCTGGCGAACGGGTTCCGCCCGAGGGCGCGTGCCTTGGGGGCGGCGCCCGTCTTGAGGAGGAGGCGGAGGCGCCCGGAGCTTCATCGCCCAGCGCGAGGTGGGTGCGGTGCAGCGAGACGGACGGCGGCGAGTCGCCTCCGCGGTCGAGCCATTCTTCGTGAAGCGTCGTCAGCAGGCGGTAGCGCAGGAGCTTGTTGGCCGCGATGAGTGCAGCTCGGGCCTCCATGGCCAGCGAAGCGCGCGACGAAACCAGCGAGGTGGCGAAAGCGTGGCGGTGCGGCCGTCCGCCTCATGGACGGGTCTTTGGGGCGGCGCTTGCTGCTCGTTCCCGCCGGGCGGTGGCGGCGTTGACAGCAGGTGACGAGGAGCAGCGAGGGCGCCCGCCCGACGGAGCCATCTGGGCGACATGGGAGGCGGCTCGGCGCTCGGCGCGGGCCCGACGAGCGTTAGACATGGTTGCGGTGGTCGGGGAAGAACGAGGCGACGAAAGGCAGATTCCAGCGCACCCCTACATGGCGCGCCAAATGTCGGATTTCGGGTTCCGGCAGACCCTTGAGGTTCGAACTCTGGGGTGCGCGCGGAGATCCAACCCTCCACCGTCTCGTACCTCATCGAATCGCAGGGACCTAAACTACTAGCAAGAACATCACAAGAGACAGAAGATTTATACTAGTTCGGGCCACCGTTGTGGTGTAATACCCTACTCTAGTTTGTGGTGTGGTGGATTGCCTCTGGGGCTGTTGAGGAACGATCTGAGGAAGAACAGCCTCGCGAGGGTCTGTTCTTGGTGGGTGTGATGAACTGCTAAGTGGTATCCCGTCGCTCCAGCTTGAGGATCGGGTCTTTCTCTCTCTCTCTGGATTCCAAATGCCGGATCGTCCTTCCTATCCGATCGTCCCCCCTACTCTGAGTGTGGCTACTCCTATTTATAGGCGAAGGCCCTGGGCCTCTTCCCAAATATTGAGCGGGAAGGGCGCCAATAGTTGGCCATTTTGAAGGGGAACAGCGGGTACACTTATCCTGACTAAAGTTGGTCCTCGCCTGCCAAAGGCTCTGATGATGACGCCTGCTTGGGCTCCACGATGACTCCCTTCCAGCCGTTGGGGCTGGTCTTGGTCTTGTTGCACCGAAACGGATGCCTTTGCTTGATGCTCTCGCCTGCGCTTGCTCCCTTTGCACCAAAGAGGAAAGGAGGACGCTGCGCGGGCTGGCGCCCAACTGGCGCCCTTGGTCGTCATGGCTTGCGTCATGGGCACCTCGCGAGGTACCCCGCCTTGAACTCTCCGCCTCCTCGTGAGCCAGCCTGATGAGGCCGTGCCTGAGGAACCTCCTGGTCGTCCGCCCCGCGAGGCTCGGCCCCTCGCGAGGGTCTTGAGCTTGCGTTGATGAAGATGGGCTGTCCTGGGCCTCCTTTGAGCCACGCCGCAGGCCGCAGGCAGGCAAGTCTGGGGACCCTCGTTCCCAGAACACCGACAGAATGAAGAACTCATTCTTCAATTCTATGCGACGCTGCACATCACCGGAGACTCTGAAGATGTGAACTCATGGGTATTGGACTGGATGACAGAAAATACTCACTACAAGGCACCATCAACTGAATTGCTTCGTGCCCTCCCACTCAGTCCTCCCCTTGATGGTGCTCGTTGCATCTACAACGAACCTGAGCTTTCAAATCACTACATGTAAGTGCTGATGAAGCCTTTGAAGCAAGGGCAGGCACCTCGAATAAAATTCTTTGTCAAGGAATTACTATATGTGCCTCGGACTGTTTATCGCATTCTGACGAAGACAATGAGTCCTATCAAAGGCCACGACTCAAATGATGAAGAAGTCGTTGGCATCATGAAGAATATGCTTTTCAACATCATTCATGGCGTTCCCGTAAACTTCCATGATTTCTTCATGAGGACTCTGGCGAATATTGCTATGTCACCATTTAAGCTGAAGCCTTATGCACCATGGATTATGAGGTTCATCAGGACAAGGTCTTCACTCAATTACAAGGCTGATACTATGAACCACTGCAGCTATTTGCCTCCAATTGAAGTCCTCAAACGGACATTTTCCTCAGCTGATGACAAAGGCAAGGCAACTGCTGTGATAATGAAGGCATTCGTCCATTGGAAAGTTAATTTCGCAAAGCTGCATCCTACTCCATCAATGATGACTCTTCCACACATGACTCTACCGCCCATACCTCAGCCAAGCAAAATCCTCAAGCCAGAGCACCCAGGGTGATGACTGATCGTGAGTTACTCCTCAGTCTTCATTAGAAGGTTGATCGCATTCATAAATGGGTCAAGCGTCAGTTTGGTTCAATTCTTCACAACATGACCTCAACACACAATGCAGTGAAGAAAAACCAATACTACCTCCATGAAACCTTCAACCGCACCTAGGCTGTTCTATCTCATGTCTACAGCGCAGAAGAACTAAAGACAATGGGTCTCGAGGAAGAATTTGACTGGTCTGCACCTCTGCCGAAGAAATTCAAAAAGGTCAAGGTTCCTTCCTTGGTGGCCAGCTCCTATTCTTCATCGCACGACACTGATGAAAATGAAGACTTGAACGACACTGCAGCAGACCCTACTACGACAACCGACCCCGACAACACTGGCTCTCGTTCATAAACTTGAAATTCATCAGGGGCGTTAGTCCTTAGTTTCAATCCTTTTGGTCATTCGATGACAAAGGGTGAGAAATTTGAGTTAGTCTTCAAGCGGGTCTATTATATGGGCGTTCTTTTTCTAAGTTACAACTCTCGTTCTTCTGAAACTTTTATTGGATCGAGTTGTAATCTTAAACCCGATGGTGCTCTGATACTTTCTATGTGTTCCTCTGCATGCTTATTCTTCGTTATGTGTTAATACTCGCATGCTGAATTACATCAGTCACCATATTTCATCATGCATTTCAAATTCTTCATATTATATGTCAAATGCATGTATGAATTACAAGGTATAGGGGGAGATCTCCATGACTCAACTCTTCAAATGTGCAATGCCTCAAAAGCAAATTCCTCACTACGCACATCTTCAGGGGGAGTTCTTCTATATCTTGTAATCAAATTCCTCAACATCAGTATTTACACTTCATATGTTTATCCCCGTTGAAAACTTAACCTATATTGTCATCAATCACCAAAAAGGGGGAGATTGTAAGTGCATCTAGTGACCCTTAGTGATTTTTTGTATTGAAGACTTATAGGTTAAGGGACTAATGTGTTTATGAGTGTACACAGGTCTATAAGTCTATGAGGAGTTTGATGTTTACGGAGAAAGTCGACCCCTAAAAATAAAGTTCTTCGACTGAAGACTTTGATATTCTGAAGAATTTTTGAAGACTTTGAAAGTGAAGAAATTGGTGTGACCTTGAAGGCTTGTTATTCATTTGAGGAACATGAAGCGTGACGACTTTTGTTTTCGTAGTTTCGTTTTTCTCTTTCTTGAGTCATAGGAAACACCGTACTATTAAAGGGGGTCGAGGAAATACTAAGGAAAAATTTCCATGTGATGCTCAACTCAAAATCCTACACCTACCAATCCCTTGAGTGAAGCCTTTGGAAATCTCATACAGCTTCAATCAATTTCTTGATGTGAGACGAAGTTCTTACAGTCACTGAGGAATTTGTTCTAAGCGAGGAGTTAGGAATTCACCGGTCTTGGTGCCTACACAGTGAGGAACATGATAGCCACGAGGAATTTGAGAGTCAAATTTCCGATCGTTCTTTGTCTTCTTGGCCACTGTCCCAAAATATCTTATCCACCTAACGGTCATATCATTGAAGGGCATTTATGTCTTATCATGTCGGGCTGCTCCCTAGGCTATAAATAGCTGCCCCCTACAACCACTAGCTGGTTGGCTGCTCCGAGAGAACTTGACACTTGTCATTTGAGAGCAACCCATCCTCCGAGGACTTTGAACAAAAATCATCGAGTAAGGGAAAACCCAAAACCAAACCCCTACAAACCCAAAGTGATTGAGCATCACTGAAGAGATTGATCCTGCGTGGATCCGACGCTTGTTACCTTTGAAGACTGTGCTTCTTCCAGACGGTTAGGCATCATGGTCTAGAGCATCCAAGAGGAATTGTGGATTGCCGAGTGACCGAAGTCTGTGAAGGTTTGGAAGTCGCTGAAGACTTACCACGAGTGATTGGACGAGGTCTGTGTGACCTTAGTTCAAGGAGAATACGGTGAGGACTTGGTGTCTGAGCTGCGTGCTCAGCCGATCGGGTGTCCGGGCTGTGTGTCCTCGAGTTTAAATACTCGGCCGCTCCAACCAGACGTACAACTGAGACAACAGTTGGAACTGGTCTACCAAATCATTGTCTTCACCAACCTAACTGGTTCTATTTCCTCAACTCTTTCATTTCCTCATTACTATGTTGAGTGTTTGTTCATATCTGTGTTTGAAGACTTTGACTGAAGACTTTCTCAATTTCCTCAGTTCAATTTCTTCAGTCTGTTTGTCTTCATCTTGTGTTATCCTGTGTTTACGCTTTCTGTACTCTTCGATTGTATTCATTTCATCATGATGACCATGCCCACATTCCGTTATGCTTACTTCTGAGTACTTATTCCGCTGCAAATAGTTCTTCACTTAGGAATTTCCTCACCGGCAAATTCCAGATTGAAGATTTCATAAAAATCGCCTATTCACCCCCCCTCTAGTCGATATAACGCACTTTCATATATCATTTCCGATCAACAATATGTCATCCACATATAATATGAGAAAGGCTACAGAGCTCCCACTCACTTTCTTGTAAACACAGGCTTCTCCATAAGTCTGTGTAAACCCAAACGCTTTGATCATCTCATCAAATCGAATGTTCCAACTCCGAGATGCTTGCACCAGCCCATAGATTGAGCATTGGAGCTTGCACACTGATCGACAAAACCTTCCGGCTGCATCATATACAATTCTTCCTTAAGAAAGCCGTTAAGGAATGCCGTTTTGACGTCCATTTGCCATATCTAATAGAATGCGGCAATAGCTAACATGATTCGGACGGACTTCAGCTTCGCTACGTGTGAGAAAGTCTCATCGTAGTCAACCACTTGAATTTGTCGATAACCCTTAGTGACAAGTCGAGCCTGATAGATGGTAACATTACCATCCGCGTCTGTTCTTCTTCTTAAAGATCCATTTATTTTCTATGGCTCGCCGATCATCGGGCAAGTCAGTCAAAGTCCATACTTCCTTTTCATACATGGATCCTATCTCGGATTTCATGGATTCTAGCCATTTGCCGGAATCCGGGCCCGCCATTTCTTCTTCATAGTTCGAAGATTCACCGATGTCTAACAACATGATTTCCAAGACAGGGTTGCCGTACAACTCTAGTGCGGAACGTGTCTTTGTGGACCTACGAAGTTCAGTAGGACCTTGATCCGAAGTACCTTGATCATCATCATTAAGCTCCTCTCTAGTCGGTGCAGGAACCACATGAACATCTTCCTGAGCTGCGCTACTTATCCGAAGTACTTTTCTCCCACTTACTTCTTTCGAGAGAAACTCTTTCTCCAGAAAGGACCCGTTCATGGCAACAAAGATCTTGCCTTCGGATCTGAGGTAGAAGGTATACCCAATGGTTTCCTTAGGGTATCCTATGAAGACGCATTTTTCCGACTTGGGTTCGAGCTTTTCAGGTTGAAGTTTCTTGACATAAGCATCGCATCCCCAAACTTTTAGAAATGACAGCTTAGGTTTCTTCCCAAACCATAATTCATACGGTGTCGTCTCAACGGATTTCGACGGAGCCCTATTTAAAGTGAATGCGGCTGTCTCTAGAGCGTATCCCCAAAATGATAGCGGTAAATCGATGAGGACATCATGGATCGCACCATATCCAATAGAGTGCGATTACGATGTTCGGACACACCATTACGCTGAGGTGTTCGGTGGCGTGAGTTGAGAAACGATTCCACATTTCCTTAAGTGCGTACCAAATTCGTGACTTAAATATTCTCCCCCACGATCTGATCGTAAGAACTTTATTTTCCTGTCACGTTGATTCTCTACCTCACTCTGAAATTCCTTGAACTTTTCAAAGGTCTCGGACTTGTGTTTCATTAAGTAAACATACCCATATCTACTCAAGTCATCAGTGAGAGTGAGAACATAACGATATCCTCCACGAGCCTCAACGCTCATTGGACCGAACACATCGGTATGTATGATTTCCAGCAAGTTGGTTGCTCGCTCCATTGTTCCGGAGAACGGAGTCTTGGTCATTTTGCCCAGAAGGCATGGTTCACATGTGTCAAATGATTCATATTCGAGAGACTCTAAAAGTCCGTCAGCATGGAGCTTCTTCATGCGCTTGACACCAATGTGACCAAGGCGGCAGTGCCACAAGTATGTGGGACTATCGTTATCAACTTTACATCTTTCGGTATTCACACTATGAATATGTGTAACATTACGCTCGAGATTCATTAAGAATAAACCATTCACCAATGAGCATGACCATAAAACATATCTCTCATATAAATAGAACAACCATTATTCTCGGATTTAAATGAGTAGCCATCTCAAATTAAACGAGATCCTGATACAATGTTCATGATCAAAGCTGGCACTAAATAACAATTATTGAGGTTTAAAACTAATCCCGTAGGTAAATGTAGAGGTAGCGTGCCGACGGCGATCACATCGACCTTGGAACCATTCCCGACGCGCATCGTCACCTCGTCATCGCCAGCCTCCGCTTATTCCGCAGCTCACCTTTGAGTTACAAATATGAGCAACGGCACCGGTATCAAATACCCAGGAGCTACTATGAGTACTGGTAAGGTACACATCAATTACATGTATATCACATATACCTTTAGTGTTGCCGGCCTTCTTGTCCGCTAAGTATTTGGGGCAGTTCCACTTCCAGTGACCACTTCCCGTGCAATAAAAGCACTCAGTCTCAGGCTTGGGTCCATTCTTTGGCTTCTTCCCGGCAACTGGCTTGCGGTAGCGGCAACTCCCTTGCCGTCCTTCTTGAAGTTCTTCTTACCCTTGCCTTTCTTAAGCTTAGTGGTTTTATTCACCATCAACACTTGATGTTCCTTTTTGATCTCCACCTCCGCTGATTTCAGCATTGAATATACCTCAGGAATGGTCTTTTCCATCCCCTGCATATTGAAGTTCATCACAAAGCTCTATTAGCTTGGTGGAAGCGGCGAAGGATTACATCAATGACCGCGTCATCCGGGAGATTAACTCCCGGTGAGTCAGCGGTTGTGCAACCCAGATATTTTGAGTATGTGCTCACTGACTGAACTATTTTCCTCCATCTTACAGCTGAAGAACTTGTCGGAGGCTTCATATCTCTCGACCCGGGCATGAGCTTGGAAAACCATTTTCAGCTCTTCAAACATCTCATATGCTCCGTGTTGCTCAAAATGCTTTTGGAGCCCCGGTTCTAAGCTGTAAAGCATGCCGCACTGAACGAGGGAGTAATCATCAGCACTAGACTGCCAAGCGTTCATAACGTCTTGGTTCTCTGGGATGGGTGTTTCACCTAGCGGTGCTTCTAGGACATAATCTTTCTTGGCAGCTATGAGAATGATCCTCAGGTTCCGGACCCAGTCTGTATAGTTGCTGCCATCATCTTTCAGCTTGGTTTTCTCTAGGAACGCGTTCAAGTTGAGGGCAACATTAGCGTGGGCCATTTGATCTACAAGACATATTGTAAAGATTTGAGACTAAGTTCATGATAATTAAGTTCATGTAATCAAATTATTCAATGAACTCCCACTCAGATAGACATCCCTCTAGTCATCTAAGTGAAACATGATCCGAGTCAACTAGGCCGTGTCCGATCATCATGTGAGACGGACTAGTCAACGTCGGTGAACATCTTCATGTTGATCGTATCTTCTATACGACTCATGCTCGACCTTTTGATGTTCCGTGTTCCGAGGCCATGTCTGTACATGCTAGGCTCGTCAAGTCAACCTAAGTGTATCGCGTGTGTAAATCTGGCTTACACCCGTTGTATTCGAACGTTAGAATCTATCACACCCGGTCATCACTGTCGGCGTTCTGGGAACGGGGGTCCCCAGACTTGCCTTCCTGCGGCCTGCGGCGTGGCTCAAAGGAGGCCCAGGACAGCCCATCTTCATCAACACAAGCTCAAGACCCTCGAGGGGCCAAGCCTCGCGGGGCGGACGACCAAGAGCTTCCTCAGGCACGGCCTCGTCAGGCTGGCTCATGAGGAGGCAAGCCATGACGCAAGCCATGACGAGAGTTCAAGGCAGGGTACCTCGCAAGGTGCCCATGACGCAAGCCATGACGACCAAGGGCGCCAGTCGAGCGCCAGCCCGCGCAACGTCCTCCTTTCCTCTTTGGTGCAAAGGGAGCAAGCGCAGGCGAGAGCATCAAGCAAAGGTATCCGTTTGATTGCAACAAGACCAAGACCAGCCCCAACGGCTGGAATGCAGTCATCGTGGAGCCCAAGCAGGCGTCATGACCAGAGCCTTTGGCAGGCGAGGACCAACTTTAGTCAGGATAAGTGTACCCGCTGTTCCCCTTCAAAATGGCCAATTTTTGGCGCCCTTCCCGCTCAATATTTGGGAAGAGGCCCAGGGCCTTCGCCCATATAAGTAGAGCTAGCCACCATAGTAGGGAATCCTCTCCTCCCGCGCGGCATTTTGGGATCCAGAGAGAGAGATAGAGATCCGATCCTCAAGCCAGAGCGATGGGACACCACTTGGCAGTTCATCGCACCCACTGAGAACAGACCCTCGCGAGGCTGTTCTACCCTGTACTGTTCCTCATCAGCCCAAGAGGCAATCCACACACCACACACTGGAGTAGGGTATTACACGACGATGGTGGCATGTACCAGTATAAATCTTGCGTCTCTTGTGCTGTTAGTAGTTTAGGTCCCTGCGATTCGGTGAGGTACGAGACGGTGGAGGGTTGTATCTCCGCGCGCACCCCAGGGTTCGAACTTTAAGGGTCTGCCAGAACCCGAAATCCGACATTTGGCGCGCCAGGTAGGGCTGCGCCGGAATCTGCCTTTCGTCGCCTCTTTCTTCCCCGACCACCGCAACCATGTCTGACGCTCGTCGGGCTCGCGCCGAGCGCCGAGCCGCCCTCGCCTCCCATGTCGCCCAGACGGCCCCCGTCGGCGGGCGTCCTCGTTGTTCCCCATCACCTGCTGTCAACGCCGCCATCGGCCCAGCGGGGAACGAGCAGCAAGCATCGTCCCAGCACCCGTCCATGAGGCGGGACGGCCGCACCGCCACGCCTTCGCTCACCCCTGCTGGTTCTTCGTCGCGCGCGCCCCGCGCGGCCATGGAGGCCCGAGCTGCACTCATCGCGGCCAACGAGCTCCTGCGCTACCGCCCCGTCGACGACGTCTACGAAGAATGGCTCGACCGCGTCGCCGAGCTCGTCCGGCGCTGCGAGGCGACCCGCGCCGTCCGTCTCGCTGCACCAAGCACCCGCCCAGCTGGCGATGAACTCCGGGCGCCTCGGCCGCCTCCTCCTCAAGACGGCGCCACAGCCCCCAAGCGCGCGGCCCTTAGGCGGAACCCGTTCCGCCCGAGCACCGGCAGCGGCAAGAGCAGAGCTGCCAAAGTTCCTCGCCCGCAGAAGCTGCCCGGCGCTCCCGCTCCGGCACGTCAAGACCTGCGCTGCCCCAGCCCGCGGCGCAGGGAGGCCCACAAGACCAAGCTCTCTGCCGTCAAGGGCCCCAGCGGCCACGGCGGGCTGCCGCGCCTTCACCACCGAGGCTGTGCGATGTCGCGTGGCCCGCCAAGTTCAAGCCAGACCTGCCCCCACGCTACGACAGCACGGCTGACCCTACGGAGTTCCTCTAGCTCTACGAGCTGGGCATCGAGGCTGCCAACGGAGATGAAAAGTTCATGGCGAACTGGTTTCCCATGGCGCTCAAGGACGGAGCCCGCACCTGGCTCCTGAATCTGGCCCCAGGCACGATCTCTTCCTGGGCCGAGATGCGCACCCACTTCATCGCCAACTTCCAAGGTACTCACGACCGGCCACCTGCCGTGAGCGACATGCGCCAGATCAAGCGGCAGCGGAAACCCTGCAAAGTACATCCAGCGCTTCAACAACGCCGCCTCAAGATCCCCAAGGTAACAGAGGAGGCCATCATCTCTGCCTTCTTCGGACGGCGTCTTGACGTCAAGATGAAGGAGGAGCTGGCGATGCATGAAGATCTGTGTACCTCCCTGGAGCTGCTCAACTTGGCGACCAAGTGCGCCAGGGCTGAGGAGGGGCGCCTCTCCCGCCTCGAGCTGCCTGCCGCGAATCCCGAAGAGAAGAAGTCCAAGGCCAAGGACGTGAAGCGCAAGGGGGCTGCCGTGCTCGCGGCCGAACCAGACACCAAGCGAGGCAGAGATCAGCCCGAGTCCTGCAAGGGCAGCCGGCACTGCGTGTACCACGATCTCCACACCCACAACACCAATGAATGTTAAGAGCTCCGGGCCGTGCGCGAAGGAAGGGTCGACAGACGCCCCAAGCGCAGCGACCGGGGCTACGGCCGAGGAGGAGGAAGAAATGCAGGACGTTGGGAAGACCGCGGCCCGCACCAAGGGTGGCGCGACCAACCTCGCGAGGACCGCTGGCAAGACCCACCTCGCGAGGGGGGCTGGAGGGATCAGCCTCGTGAGGATCGTCCGCAAGGGAACGGTGGCCTCCCTCCGCTGCCGATGCCACCAAGGAGAGTCGAAGACCGTCATCAGGACGAAGGGGCTGGGGGCTTCCAGGAAGCGCGTCCGATCGCCTGCATCCTGGGCGGAGCTCAAGCCCCAGCCTCTCACCGCATCTTCAAGCAGTTCGCCCGTGAAGTGAATGCGGTCCTCCCCAAGCTCGAGTCCACGCGCCCTCTCAGGTGGTCGGCGTGCGCCATCACGTTCAGCTCAGCAGATCAGCTCAAGTGCGCAGCCACAACCGGAGTTCTCCCGATGCTTTGCTCCCCAATCATCAGCAACTTGCTGGTCACCAAGACCCTCATCGACGGCTGAGCAGGGCTCAACGTCTTGTCCGTGGAGACATTCAACAATCTTCAAGTGCCTTACAGCCAGCTTCAGCCAACCAAGCCCTTCTCCGGAGTCACCGACGGCTCCACGGTCCCGATCGGGCAGGTCCGCCTTCCTGTCACCTTCGGGGCTCGCGACAACTACCACACCGAGCTCATCGACTTCGACGTCGCCCACATTCGCCTTCCGTACAACGCCATCCTCGGGTACCCAGCGTTGGCCAAGTTCATGGTCGTAACTCACCATGGCTACAACATCCTCAAGATGCTAGGAAGCGGCGGGGTTATCACGGTGCCCTGTGAAGAGAGAGTTGCAGTGTGCTCCCTGGAGCGAGCTTTTCAGGCCGCATCGCTGGAAGACCTGCACCACGCAGCGGGGCGCCTCCCGAGGCAGCACCCAAGAAGAAGAAGACATCGACCGGCCCGGCTCTTCAAGAGACAGGCCCCTCAGGGCCCGCATCGGGCCAGGGGGAGCATCCTTCCATCGCATCGGAAAGCGCGCCTGGCGCCCTCCTCAGCCAGGGCTCGGGGGCTCTCGCCTAGAGGCCCGCCGACCTCGCCAAGATCTCGAGGGAGGCGCTTGGGCACCACGTGGAGGCGTGTTTCGAAGCACGTTTCCCGCAAGCAGGAGCAAGACCAGGAGGACAGAACCCTCAAGAGTTCATCACTAAGGCCATTCAGGAGTTACAGGAGTCAAGGGTCATGAGGGGCAGCCGCCGCTTACCCGCTGTGGCCCCCCATCCAGGCGAGGATGGTGGGCTGCGCGTCTGCATCGACATACCAGGGCTCAACCGAGCTGCATCTCAAGAGCGCCTCTGGCCCTCGCGAGTGGGACGTTGCAAGGTTCCGCCCCACAGCTACGTACGCATGCCTTATGGCCTGCCAAACACGGCTGCTGCACACCAGCGTCTCATGAGGACCATCCTGGAGGCTCAAGAGGTCGGGCACGCCGCGGCCCTGGTGGAGATGGAGATGGTCCATGAGGAGCCGCCAGCGCCTCCGGAGCCTCCCGAGGCCCCTGGGCCTGGGGGCTCGTGAGGATCGGCTCCCGCAGCCCACTGAGTCTGCTACATCAACAACCCTTCATCCCCAACATCACCAGGTGACATCTTTAAGTTTTATTTCCGGCTGGGAGCACCTCCAGGGACGCATTATTCCCAGGCCGCATGGGTCCGTCCCTGCGGCATGTATCCCTTTTTATTTCATGTCTTTAGCTTATCCTGTTGGGGGCGCCCCTCGGGCTGCATCATCCCCAAGCCGCTCGGGCCAGTCCCAGCGACATGTATCCTTCATGCGTTTTCCTTAGGATTATGCTCTCGTTCCACCATGCTTGTTATTTGGTGCCTTCTCCTGGGTGGCGAAATCTTGCACGTTAAAGGGGGGGTGCCTGAGCATCGCGACTCAGGGCTCCTACCGGCTCTCCGGCCCTCACCCTCTGGTCTTGTCCATGGCATCGCGACCTGGCTTGCTAGCGACGGTAGAGACCAGCCCGAGAGCCGGGACCCGACGACGTAGAGTTTTGCCATCCAACCCAGCTTGCGCGTTAAAGGGGGGGGTGCCCGAACATCGCGACTCAGGGCTCCTACCGGCTCTCCGGCCCTCACCCTCTGGTCTTGTCCATGGCATCGCGACCTGGCTTGCCAGCGACGGTAGAGACCAGCCCGAGAGCCGGGACCCGAGGACGGAGAGTTGCTGCGTCTGACCCAGCTTGCGCGTTAAAGGGGGGGTGCCTGAGCATCGCGACTCAGGGCTCCTACCGGCTCTCCGGCCCTCACCCTCTGGTCTTGTCCAAGGCATTGCGCCCTGGCTTGCCAGCGACGGTAGAGACCAGCCCGAGAGCCGGGACCCGAGAACATAGAGTTGCATCATCTAACCTAGCTTGCGCGTTAAAGGGGGGGTGCCTGAGCATCGCGACTCAGGCCTCCTACCGGCTCTCCAACCCTCACCCTCTGGTCTTGTCCATGGCATCGCGACCTGGCTTGCCAGCGACGGTAGAGACTAGCCCGAGAGCCGGGACCCGAAGACGTAGAGCACCGGCATCTGGCCAAATTTGCAGGAACGCACTCGAAGATAAGGCCCGGAGCCAGGCACAACCCGCCTTGAGGTAGGGCCTCGTGGGTCCCGCGCTGGCTCACGGGTGCCCAAGCACACCTCGCGAGGCCTCTCACGCCCCTCCAAAGCAACTAACGGCAGGACTAACAATCGCCATGGCGAGCTCTTGTTCCTTTTTGTGGTGAGCCTGCAGGGTCCCTCCAAGGAGCACGAAGCAACCTCGCCACGCGATCTCTCACCGGCCAAGATAAGGACCTGGCGCTGCACCAGGAAGCATTGTCCTAAACCCCGAGATAAGTCACCCTCCAGTCCACACTGTCATCGCAACACCATCCCCACACTCAATGCAACTCCGTGTTAGCAACATCGGTCTCCTTTCTCACCGAATGATGGCTGCTTGAGCACCAAGGGGGACCCCCTGAGCATCGCGACTCAGAGGCTCTTACCGGACCTCTGGCCGCTCACCTCCTGGCCTTGACCACGGCATCGCGACACAGCATACCAGCTGACGGCGAAGCCACCTTGGGACTGGGACACATCGGCCGCGAGCATCAAGCCCTCACGAGGTCTGAAAGGAAGAAACTGAGCTAGAACGGAATGAGCATCCCGCGATGCCTCGTGATAAGGATCATATTGACAAACGAAGCTACAAATATCTTGCAAGCCCCCGCGGGGTACATTCTTGGCTTCTCGCAGGAACAAAAAACGCGAATCCTAAGGAGTCCTATCTACGAGGGCCACATGGCGGGCGCCATCATCAGCGATGGGCCACCGGCCCGAGCCAGCCTCATCCGGATCAGAGGCGGCGACGACCTGACGAGCTTGCCCTGCTCCGGGAGCGGCGCAGGCTCGGGGGCTCGTAGCTGTCGTCGCTCGTCTCCGGCGTCGTGAAGAGCTTGGCGGAGTCGCTGAATCCTCCGGCGCCTTCGTCGCCTGAGAAGCTGCCAAGGGAGTGGATGGTCGGCCTCCTTCTCACCATAGCAGGGCCCCGACCGCCCCTCCCGGGGCAGCACTCCAGCCGACGACCCTCCGCGTCGAAGAGCTTGAAGGACAGCACCGAAGCGCCGTCGTACTCCAGGTGGATCGTGAAGGCGCCCCTCGTCCTGTAGACCCGGGCGACCTCGTCCCAGCCTCGAGTCATGAAGACCTCGCCCAGGGCAACTACTGCAACCTCTGCCCCGGTCGCGAGGGTGCCGCAGCCGGCGTCCTGCAGCTAGAGTCCCAGGGGCTCCCCCTGCTGGACGATGGAAGCGAAGAAAGAAGGAAGACGAATCCAAGACTTGGGAGGCGCGGGGACGCGAAGCATGAACTCCCGGCAGGAGCCCTCGGCGTGAACTCCAGGGGGGAAGACGCACCTTCGTGACCCGCCGGCGTCGTCGACGGCGCCGCTCGTGGCGCCCGGCGTCATCTCCTTCAGGGCCACCAATCTGCGCATACAAGGGAAGAGAAAACCCTGGTGGCGGCTGCATGCACCAGGGCACGGGCGCCTCCTCGCGCACGCTCCTGCCCTGACACCAGAGAGCAAGCCGCTTCTTTGGGGGGAGCGGGTCAGGGTCCTCTTGAGGAGCCTTTCCCTTCTCTTCCCTGGAGAACCGGCGGATCGGAGCCATGGAAACCAGACGAGACGAGGAAGAGGAGGAGCAGAAGGATAGACTGGAAGGGCGCACGCCGTTCCGTACTTATAGCCGGCGGAGGCCAACCGTCGGCCTCCACGATCACCAGCCATCATGCCCAACTCTGCATGCAAGGACCTGTCGAATCCGGGCGGTTACCAAGGTGTCGTGGGGGATCAGGCGCCCACGTCCAATCAACCGCCACGCGGCGCCCAAGGCCGCAGGCTGTTAGGGCCCACGACGCTTCGCACTTGCCCTTTCGCCTCTCTACTCGGGCAAGTTCGGGCGTGCCGTGGGCCCGGGCTCTGTCGGCGATTCGGGAACGGGGGTCCCCAGACTTGCCTACCTGCGGCCTGCGGCGTGGCTCAAAGGAGGCCCAGGACAGCCCATCTTCATCAACACAATCTCAAGACCCTCGCGAGGGGCCAAGCCTCGTGGGGCGGACGACCAAGAGCTTCCTCAGGAACGGCCTCGTCAGGCTGGCTCATGAGGAGGCGGAGAGTTCAAGGCAGGGTACCTCGCGAGGTCCCCATGATGCAAGCCATGACGACCAAGGGCGCCCGATCGAGCGCCAGCCAGCGCGTCCTCCTTTCCTCTTTGGTGCAAAGGGAGCAAGCGCAGGCGAGAGCATCAAGCAAAGGTATCCATTTCGGTGCAACAAGACCAAGACCAGCACCAACGGCTGGAATGCAGTCATCGTGGAGCCAAAGCAGGCGTCATCACCAGAGCCTTTGGCAGGCGAGGACCAACTTTAGTCAGGATAAGTGTACCCGCTGGTCCACTTCAAAATGGCCAATTGTTGGCGCCCTTCCCGCTCAATATTTGGGAAGAGGCCCAGGGCCTTCGTCTATATAAGTAGAGCTAGCCACCATAGTAGGGCATCCTCTCCTCTCGCGCGGCATTTTGGGATCCAGGGAGAGAGATAGAGATCCGATCCTCAAGCCAGAGCGATGGGACACCACTTGGTAGTTCATCGCACCCACTAAGAACAGACCCTCGCGAGGCTGTTCTTCCCTGTACTGTTCCTCATCAGCCCAAGAGGCAATCCACACACCACACCTTTGGAGTAGGGTATTACACCATGATGGTGGCACGAACCGATATAAATCTTGCGTCTCTTGTGCTGTTAGTAGTTTAGGTCCCTGCGATTCGGTGAGGTGCGAGACGGTGGAGGTTGGATCTCCGCCGCACCCTGAGTTCGAACCTTAAGGGTCCGGAACCCGAAATCCGACAATCACGTGGTGCTTGAAACAACGACCCTTCGCATAGCGGTGCACGCTTAGGGGAACACTTTCTTGAAATTATTATAAGGATCATCTTATTTACTACCGTCGTTCTAAGAAAATAAGAAGCAAAACATGATAAACATCACATGCAATCAAATAGTGACATGATATGGCCAATATCATATTGCTCCTTTGATCTCCATCTTCGGGGCGCCATGATCATCTTCGTCACACGCATGACACCATGATCTCCATCATCTTGTCTTCATGAAGTTGTCACGCCAACGATTACTTCTACTTCTATGGCTAACGCGTTTAGCAATAAAATAAAGTAATTTACATGGCGTTACTTAATGACACGCAGGTCATACAAAAAATAAAGACAACTCCTATGGCTCCTGCCGGTTGTCATACTCATCGACATGCAAGTGGTGATTCCTATTACAAGAACATGATCATCTCATACATCACATATATCATTCATCACATCCTTTGCCATATCACATCACAAAGCACTTGCTGCAAAAACAAGTTAGACGTCCTCTAATTGTTGTTGCATGTTTTTACGTGGCTGTTATAGGTTTCTAGCAAGAACGTTTCTTACCTACATAAAACCACGACGTGATATGCCAATTTCTATTTACCCTTCATAAGGACCCTTTTCATCGAATCCGCTCCAACTAAAGTGGGAGAGACAGACACCCGCTAGCCACCTTATGCACCTAGTGCATGTCGATCGGTGGAACCTGTCTCACGTAAGCGTACGTGTAAGGTCGGTCCGGGCCGCTTCATCCCACGATGCCGCCGAAGCAAGATAAGACTAGTAGTGGCAAGAAAATTGACAACATCTACCCCCACAACTGCTTTGTGTTCTACTCGTGCATAGTAACTACACATAGACCTAGCTCATGATGCCACTGTTGGGGAACGTAGCAGAAATCAAAAAAATTATATGCTTCACCAAGATCAATCTATGGAGTTATCTAGCAATGAGGGGAAAAGGAGTGCATCTACATACCCTTGTAAATCGCGAGCGGAAGCGTTCAAGAGAACGGGGTTGATGGAGTCGTGCATTACTGTGATCCAAATCACCGATTACCGAGCGCCGAACGGACGGCACCTCCGCATTCAACACACGTACGGTTGGGGAAGACGTCTCCTCCTTCTTGATCCAGCAAGGGGGAAGGAGAGGCTGATGGAGATCCAGCAACACGACGGCATGGTCGTTGATGCAGCAGGGATCTCGGCAGGGCTTCGCCAAGCTCTACAGAGAGGAGGAGGTGTTGGAGAGGGAGAGGGAGGCGCCAGGGGCTAGGGTGCGGCTGCCCTCCCTCCCCCCACTATATAGGCCCCTGGGGCGCGCCCCCTAGGATATGGGATCTCCAAGGGGCGGCGGCCAAGGGGTGGCTTGCCCCCAAGCCAAGGGGGCGCCCCACCCCTAGGGTTTCTGCAGCTGGGCGCGAGGGAGGCCAGGCGCACCATCCCACCAGGGGCTGGTTCCCCTCCCCACTTCAGCCCATGGGGCCCTCCAGGATAGGTGGACCCACCCGGTGGACCCCTGGGACCCTTCCGGTGGTCCCGGTACAATACCGGTGACCCCGAAACTTTCCGATGGCCGAAACTTGACTTCCTATATATAAATCTTTACCTCCGGACCATTCCGAAACTCCTCGTGATGTCCGGGATCTCATCCGGGACTCCGAACAACTTTCGGGTTACTGCATACAAATATCTCTACAACCCTAGTGTCACCGAACCTTAAGTGTGTAGACCCTACGGGTTCGGGAGACATCTGAACATGACCGAGACGACTCTCCATTCAATAACCAACAGCGGGATCTGGATACCCATGTTGGCTCCCACATACTCCTCGACGATCTCATCGGATGAACCACGATGTCGAGGATTCAATCAATCCCGTATTCAATTCCCTTTGTCAACCGGTATGTTACTTGCTCGAGACTCGATCGTCGGTATCCCAATAGCTCGTTCAATCTCATTACCGGCAAGTCACTTTACTCGTACCGTAATGCATGATCCCGTGACCAGACACTTGGTCACATTGAGCTCATTATGATGATGCATTACCGAGTGGGCCCAGAGATACCTCTCCGTCATACGGAGTGACAAATCCGATCCACGATTCGTGCCAACCCAATGAACACTTTCGGGATACCCGTGGTGCACCTTTATAGTCACCCGATTCACGTTGTGACGTTTGGCACACCAAAGCACTCCTATGGTATCCGGGAGTTGCACAATCTCATGGTCTAAGGAAATGATACTTGACATTTGGAAAAGCTCTAGCAAAGC
The DNA here is from genome assembly GCA_021605145.1 of Aegilops bicornis. Classification (NCBI taxonomy): domain Eukaryota; kingdom Viridiplantae; phylum Streptophyta; class Magnoliopsida; order Poales; family Poaceae; genus Aegilops; species Aegilops bicornis. Next base: position 334,671,043 of record CM038672.1, on the reverse strand, counting down.
GAACTACGATCTTTGTGCTATGCTTAGGATTGGGTCTTGTCCATCACATCATTCTCCTGATGATGTGATCCCGTTATAAATGACATCCAATGTCCATAGTCAGGAAACCATGACTATCTTTTGATCAACGAGCTAGTCAACTAGAGGCTCACTAGGGACATGTTGTGGTCTATGTATTCACACATGTATTACGATTTCCGGATAACACAATTACAGCATGAACTATAGACAGTTATCATGAACAAAGAAATATAATAATAACCATTTTATTATTGCCTCTAGGGCATATTTCCAATAATGAGTGCTATATACGTACTAGTTTATCAATAGTTGCCCACCTTACATCCTCACAAATTGTCTTGGGTCTCACGTTGCAGCTAGCTCTACTAACCAAGAGCCCGCTTCTCTTCTCTCTCTCCTCTTCTCTTTCCTCCAACTAATATGCACATATATATTATTCTATTCCTTATAGCCTTTATGTCACTCTATTGTACTTGTTCTAATGCATAGTATCATAGAGTAGCTAGTATCATATGTAGTAATTTATTTATATTGTCATGCATGACACATAGTAGCATAGCATTTATTATGATACGGTTTCATGATATAATACTTAACCCTCTCTTTCTTCATTTAATCCTATGACATCTCATCAAAATTTTGTAGTTGGCATGCATGATACTAGCTATGATACCCCCTTACTGTCAGCTTAGCAAAGAAGGTGTACAAATCATTTGTGCGTCACTTTGTGAGTTTTCATCCGTTTGTTCAACAAGTGGGGAGAAGTTTCAAACATTTCGGCCGCGAGGTGCGGCCACTGGTGTAGGCCTAGTTGATATTTTAATTACTGGAAATTCAGATGGAGTTCGGACATCATCAACATCGATGTGTGCCCGTGGCGTGATCTCACGACCCCGTGGAAAAAAAAATTGGTAAAGTTTGGCACAAGTTTTGATGACCGCTCCTTCCAAACCGGAGCATCTCACATGAAGGATCATGGTTTCCAAAAGGAGACGTGTCAATTCAAACTCATGTAGCCGGTGACTTCATCATTTGGCCTCATAAAAATTTCAACGGTACGCAATCACCATTATACCATGGGTTTGATTTTTTTGGCGCATTTTAGGTATCGTTAGCTATATTTAAGACATTTTTTGAGATTAAGGTGCATTTTTTGCATAAAAATAAAATTACATACGGAACTGCATGTGCTGTCAAAAGGGGTGAGGATCGCGTTCGATCTGGGAGCATACAATGATGCAGACGTATGATCCGTGGGGTTTGGGTTCTGGCCAATCAGAAAGCACGACTCAGATCGTGGGCGGTGTGGCCGGGTTTGGTCGGCACACGACTTTCATCAACGAACCGTGTGCTATTCACAAACCAGGTTGCATATTTTTGTCCACACATACTGTAGTGAGATCAATTGAGTGTGCTACCTCTATGATATAATAATAAAAACAACAAAAAACAGTTCATATTAATTGCCTGAGCTGACAACATATCAAGGTCAACATATTAACGGTTTTTACATCAACAAAAAACCGGGCATAACTCACAAATTCAGTACACGCGACAGTTCTAAATTGAACGAATTAAGTTGCAGGGTAGGCATAAAGACTAGTCTTATGGCTTAATTCCCATGTACATGGGGGGACTGGGATCATTAAGTTGACCCCGAATGAACTCGGGGTTTTTGATGGTTTTACACTGCTCTGTTACATGGGTGCGTGATCCCTTGGCTGGAACTCATCAAATTTAATTGTACTCGTCCTCATCGGCAACATCGTCGACACCCAGTACCCTACTCTTCCCATGAATCGCTAAATGGCAGTTCTTATGCAAGGGGTCTTCCACAAAGAAAATCTGGGTAGCATCACTGGCAAGAATGAATGGGTCCGCGTGATATGCCATCGTTGTACTATTAACACAGGTCTTCCTTTACTCATCAATCCTTACCTGACCAAGAGGCATCCATGCGTACCTGAATAATGCCACCTTAACTTTCACATGGTCAAGCTTCCAAATCTCTTTGATGGTTCCATAGTATACCCTTTTATCACCTTCATTTACAGTCATGCATTCTATTTGAATAGAGCTGTTCTGATACGAGGTCTTGTGATCATGTTCTGCAGTGTGAAACATTGATCCATTTATGTCATATGCTTGGTATGTCAACACCGTAAGTGATGGCTTTTGTGCCAACCACGTAGCAATGTCATCGATGGATCCTTGTGCCAAATGATTCTTCAGCCATTCGGCATAGTTCTTAGTGTGCTCCTTCATCTCCACATCTTATGAAGGCACCATTGGTAAGAAGCTTTGGTGTATCTCCGCCAAGTGTTCTTCGGCATAAGTGATGAGAACTAAGCTGTTAAGCAGTACCTCCAAATCGGCTTTCTCTGCAAATTCTTCGGGTGCAGCCATTTGCATGCCAGCAAGGACCGGCTTACCTTTCAGCCTTCCCTCGTGGCGAGAGAGGGGCTAACCTATAGGTATTTTTTCCATGTACTCGGTGCAAAACTCAACCAACTCCTCCGTGGTATAACCTTGTAGGATGCTTGCCTCTGGATGGTTTCCGTTCCGACAAAAGCGCTTCAATATTCCCATGAACCGCTCGAAGGGAAACATGTTCCGAAGAAACACAGGACCACAATACTTTATCTCGCCGACAAGGTGCACAGTGAGATGGACCATGACATCAAACAATGACGGTGGGAAAAACATCTCTAGGTTGGACAATATTCTTGTATATGATCCAACTCTTCAGGATTTACAACTTTCTGCCATAGTTGGTTGAAGAAATCACATAGGTCAATGAGTGTGTTTCTTATATCTATGTCCATCAGATTCCTGATGCCCAGCGGCAGGATTTGTGTCAACATTACATGGAAATCATGTGACTTCATGTGTCCCAACTTCATTTTACCTGAGCTCACATCCACAAGACTTCTGATGTTTGCGTAGTAGGAAGAGGGTGTCTTAACTGACAACAAATAGGTGAAGAACTGTGTTGCTTCTTTTGTACTGAAATTTTAACTCTGGCGAGCTTTGATGAATTTGTCATCATCTTCTACTTCACTCTTGCGTTTTGATTGATCAGCAAGCATGTCGTGCCGTGAACCATCACCGTCCTTTCTTTTACCTTTAATCTTGAGCAGAGTACCAAGGATGCTTTCACATACGTTCTTCTCTACGTGCAGTGATGTACACATAGAATCTCCCAGTAAGGTAATTTCCAGAACAACGATTTCTTCTTGAACACTTGACCCTTGAGTGTTTGTTTCACCGTCAAAGGGTGGTTCTTGCCAAGCACAACATTAACTTTTTTAGCCATGTTGTGGACCACCTCCCCGTCATAGGGTCTTGGGCCTACACCTGCCTCTGTTGTACCATCAATTTTAGCTTTCATCTTTCGGTATGGGTGAGTTTTCCGTAAGAAACTACGATGACGCAAATACACTGTTTTGTGCGAGTTGGGAAGTCTTCTGCTAGCTGTCCTATCCATGCATGTGACACACCCTACATCTCCCTTTGTTTTCTGCCCCGATGTGTTGCCTAATGCCGGCATATCTTGAATGGTGTGCACCAGCATCGCATGTAGATCGAAAATCTCCTTTCTGTAAGCATCATAACATTTTACTGCAGGCGCATCTATCCACACTATCGGCAGTTGTTCTACCAGTAGCCAAAAGTACATGTCGATGTCATTTCCAGGTTGCTTCGGGCCTTGGATAATCATTGACATCATAATGTGTTTTTTCTTCATAGACAACCAAGGAGCTAGGTTATATATGCACAGAACCACCGGCCATGTGTTGTGATTGGTGCTCATATCACCGAAAGGATTCATCCTGTCAGTACACTCCCCGAGCCTTATACTTCTAGGATCCTTGGCAAATTTTTCAAACTTTTTGTCGATTAATTCCCACTGAGCCCCATCTTTCGGGTGCCTCATAAACCTATCTGCAATTCGCTCATCATGATGCCACCGCAACCTCTTTGCCTATCTAGGGTTTGCAAACAAACTCTTCAACCCTAGAATTAAAGGCAAGTATCAAACAACCTTGAATGGGATTCCTATCTTGATCTCGTCGTCCAATTTGTACTTTCCCTTTGCTCTCCTGCGCTTGTATCGTGCATGCTTGCATGTGGGACATGCACGCAAATCTTTGTACTCACCACGGTACAATATGCAATCATTCACACAAGCGTGTATGTTCTGTACTTCAAGTTCCAATGGGCAAATAATTTTCTTCGCTTCATTCGTGCTTCTGGGGCGCACATTATCTTCCGGAAGAATTTCTTTGAGAAGACCTAACATCTCTTTGAATCTTAGAAGCGCCAGGGTGGCACTCAAGCTTGAATATTTCTTTTTGCAACTTGGATACAATTCTTTCTTGGAGTCCGCATCAATGGTTGGCAGATCCTTGTACCCAATCATATCCCTTTTTGGGCCCTCGAAATCTACAATCATAGAAGCAAAATGTGGCATATCAAGATTGTCGTCATCTGCATCGACGTCTTGGTTTTCCAGTAGGCGTTCGGATTTCCGGTGTTCATTGTTAGCTTGACGCCTCTGCCCCGATGTTAGATTCAACATCCATCTGACACTGATCGGGTTTTGGCATCTCGCTGCCCTGGGTATCTTCATCCATGACCTCCTCTTCATCATGTTTGGTCCAACGTGTATATCCATCCATGAATCCCCTACAAACTAAGTTCATCTGGGCATCCAGCTTCATGTGACTTTGTATTGGCACAATCCGTACATGGACACATGATGTAATCCGCATCACCAATTCTCCTCTTTTTACTTTCAGCAAAATTCATGAACTCTGTCACGCCACTGATAAAATCTGCGGTTTTCCGATTCTTCATCCATCGAGATCATTCCATCTGCAGCACACGAATGGTAATAAAAAAACCAACATTAATACACAGATTAACTGCTGCCCAAAGATGCGTGCATAAATCACAAGGTTTTATTTTCATAATTACTAAGGGTGCTCCATGTTGTTATCCAGACGTGTAATGACAAAAATTAATGGCCCGTCAATTTACACGCAGAGTACTAGTACAACACTACCCTTAGGAATTGAATACCGTAATTAAGCCACTCACGGAAAGAATACCTTAATTAATTAGCCGCACCGTGACCTCCACCAAGCAGACAGACAAGTGCGATGCGGCGACACGCCCAGACAGCAGTGTCAAGGAGAAAGCTTAGTGCGGCTGCCGCCTGAAGTTCGACCTCCACTATCCCGCCATCGACCGCGATGGATGTGCTCAAATCACGCAACCGCCGACCTCGTTGGATGAGCTCCTCCTATCTCCTGTATCACACCGAGGATTAACCTCCTACGACGCCACCACCACCCACCAACCGAGGATTGACCTCTTCTCCGGTAGTCACTGCCTAGGCTGCCTCCGTCATCTCTATATGCAGAGCGGCTATTTTTTAAGGATAAGTGCAGAGCGGCTGTTTACACGGTATCCGCCAAGCACTGCATTTCCTTGAGGGTCTGGCGGGGTCGCATCCTCTCGATGGCTTTAATCTTCTCAGGATTGGCTCTGATTCCACGGTGGGAGATAAGGAAGCCTAGGAGCTTGCCTGAGGGGACTCCAAAGACGCACTTGTCAGGGTTGAGCTTGAGGTTGACCTTGCGCAGGTTGGCGAACGTTTCCTCGAGATCCTGGATGAGAAACCCAGCCTCACGAGTCTTGACCATGATGTCATCGATTTAGGCCTCCGTGTTTCTCCCCATCTCAGGCCCCAGCGTGATGTGCATCAGCTGCTGGAAGGTGGCACCAGCACTCCTCAAGCCAAAGGGCATGCAGCTGTAGCAGTATATGCCGCAAGGAGAGATGAAGGTCTGATAACCCACAAGTATAGGGGATCAATTATAGCTCTTTTCGATAAATAAGAGTGTCAAACCCAACGACGAATAGAAGGAAATGACAAGTAGTTTCAGTAAGGCAATGTCTGCAAGTGCTGAAATTGTAAGTAGCAGGTAGTTTGATAGCAAGATAATTTGTAATGAGCAAGTAACGATAATACTAACAAGTATGCAGCAAGGTAGCCCAATCCTTTTGAGGCAAAGTACAGGCCAAAACGATCTCTTATGATAAACAAAGCGTTCTTGAGGGTACACGGGAATTTCATCTAGTCACTTTCATCACGTTGGTTTGATCTGTGTTCGCTACTTTGATAATTTGATATGTGGGTGGACCGGTGCTTAGGTGCTATTCTTACTTGAACAAACCTCGTACTTACGATTAACCCTCATGCAAGCATCCACAACTATGAGAAAAGTATTAAGAATAATTTCTAACTGTCGGTGTCAAAACCGGCGGATCTCGGGTAGGGGGTCCCGAACTGTGCGTCTAGGCGGATGGTAACAGGAGACAAGGGACACGATGTTTTTACCCAGGTTCGGGCCCTCTCGATGGAGGTAAAACCCTACTCCTGCTTGATTAATATTGATGATATGGGTAGTACAAGAGTGGATCTACCACGAGATCGAGAGAGGCTAAACCCTAGAAGCTAGCCTATGGTCTGATTGTTGTTGTTAGATCCTCTGGGACTAAAAACCCTCCGGTTTATATAGACACCAGATAGGGTTAGGGTTAAATAGAGTCGGTTGAAATGGTAGGAGATCTACATATCCGTATCGCCAAGCTTGCCTTCCACGCCAAGGAAAGTCCCATCCGGACACGGGACGAAGTCTTCAATCTTGTATCTTCATAGTCCAGGAGTCCGGCCAACGGTGTAGTTCGGCTATCTGGACACCCCCTAATCCAGGACTCCCTCAGTAGCCCCTGAACCAGGCTTCAATGACGACGAATCCGGCGTGCATATTGTCTTCGGCATTGCATGGCGGGTTCCTCCTCCGAATACTTCATAGAAGATTTTGAACACAAGGATAGTGTCCGGCTCTGCAAAACAAGTCCCACATACCACCGTAGAGAGAATAACCTTTGCACAGATCTGCTGACGTATTCCGTGGCGTGACATCACACCACGGCCAGGCCTTTATACGAATCATTTTACTGTTCCACCTCAGCGCGTTTAGCGAGGCGGTTTCCTTGGCACGCCTTGTCAGGGCGGAGATCGTGCCCCCTTATTCCGGGATTCCCATCAATACGGGCGTGGGTAACCCAACCGCCATTGATTCTGACGCTTGGGAGATAAGCGAGTTTTACCGGGTGGCGGGGACGCATAGCTTCGTCCGTCCATATAAGGGGATAAGGATCCACCTTTTAAGCTATGCCTTCTTCCTCCTTTGCTCATCCATTTCCTCGCACTCGAGCTCCTGCGCCCAAGTCCGCACATCCCACCTCAACCTTCTCCAACCATGTCCGGGGCGGGAGGCAAGTGGATGGCCTCCTCCGTCACGGAGGGGCACATCAAAAAGCTGCGGAAAGCCGGATACTTGTCCGGCGACCTGGCGTGTCGGCTCCCCAACAAGGGGCAGCTCATCCCCATCCCCAGGCCCCATGAGAGGGTGGTGTTCCTCCCCCACTTCCTCCGCGGACTAGGGTTTCCACTTCACCCATTCGTCCGGGGGCTCATGTTCTACTACGGCCTAGATTTCCACGATCTAGCCCCGAATTTCATCCTCAACATCTCGGCGTTTACCGTCGTGTGCGAGGCCTTCCTCTGCATCCAGCCCCACTTCAGCTTATGGCTAAAGACCTTCAATGTCAAGCCGAAGGTAGTGGGCAACCGTAAGCGAGTCTTGGAGGTGCCATCTTTGGCGGGATGGCCAACGTCCTATGGCACGAGGGCTCCTTTGTGGAGACCATAAAGGGGTGGCAATCGGGGTGGTTCTACATCACCGAGCCGCGCGACTCTCATTGGGCGACGGCCCCCGAATTCCGATCTGGCTTCCCCACACGGCTCACATCATGGAAAGAGCTGTCCGGACTCCAAACCTGCATCCGAAACCTGGTGGACAAGAATCTCAAGCTTGTCAACGTAATCCAGGTGATGCTCATCCGTGGATTCTCCCATGCTAGCAACGAGCCTTCAATTTGTTAGAGTTTGATCCGGCATAGCACCAAACCTTGAGCCGGCTCTTCGACACTACGTACGAAGATGCCTGGAAGGTGTTGTTCAAGGGCGAAGCTCCCGCATCCGCTACCGAAGATCGCGGATTCAGCTCGCAGCGTGAAGCCAGCGAGGTAAGTTATTTTACCCTGTATGGGACTCTTTTGTCCTCGGGTGACTCTCTGCGGGATCTAAAACTCCCTAACCTGTGACAGGACTGGCTAAAGACGTCCGGACAGATTAACCGTCCGCCCCTTGCCGAAGACCAGCGGACGCCCGATTAGCCAGGCTCTTGGCTCCGGCACCTCACGTGGTGCCGGAGAAGAAGGTTAAGAAGAAGGCCACGGGAACTCGAAGGAGCTCCGGTGCAGTGCTATTGGACTCATCGTCCGGCGACTCGAGGCGGAATCTTCCCCCGAGGGCGAGGAGGACGAAAAAGCCTCTCCCCCGGGGGAGAGAAGAAAAGGAAGGCCGCCCGACCGGGAGGCCAGAGGAATCAAAAAGGAAGGACCCTTCCTCCGGACTTCTCCACCAACGCCGACAACGACGAGGAGGAGGTAGCCACCAAGGGCCAAAGCCTGGCGAGATCGTAAGTGTCCGAGGCTCGGAATAGCTCGGGACTTTTATTTGTCGCATAATGTCTTCTAACGCCGAATATAACCATGTAGCCCGCCCAAGGACGAGCTCGCCGCTTCGTCGAGCGGCTCCCTGGATTCGTCGGATGTGAATAGCACTTCACTTCTGACCGCCTCCTCTCCTCGTGACGCAGACGGCGCCGCGGTGGAGTCCCATAAGGGGCCCCACCAGGAGGAGGTGGTCCTGGAGGCGCTGCAAGGCGACCTCCCGGGACTCACGCAAAGGGGCTAAACCCGGAGGGCTCTAAGTCTGGCCTCTTTGACACCGTCATCGAACCTTCAGTGGTTCCGAAGTCCGGCAAGCGGCCCCTTCTTAAGAAGGGCAAGACTGCGACGCCGGTGACCTCCGTCCATTGGGAGCCACCGGATAGCTTGCTAGAGGCGCTTAACGGCGCCTCCATCGATGAGGAGCACTGCACTGTTATGAGTGTGGTGATCCAGAAAGTTTAGTCTGCCAAGAGCGGGCTGACTGAAGCCTGTACCAGCCTTCTAACAGGCTTTGAGGTAAGTTTAGAATATGTAAAAATATTACCGCATAGATAGTTGCCCCTGATGCTTAGTTCGGTGTTCGGAAAGAAAAATCGGACTGAGGATCTAAGAAGATATACACAGGAGTCTAACATCAGTATGTCAATATGGGAATTCAGGCTGCGCTGCTGACCTCTGCCGCACTGACTGTGGAGGTCAGTGCATTGAAGCAGAGCCTCGAGCAGTCCGAGAACAAGCTCGGCCTTGCCAAGAAGCAGCTCAAGGACAAGGAAGGTAAGTAATACCTTCTTAAAGTAATACCTTATAGAAAGGATTTGGTTGCAAAATGACAGACTAACGTGGGTATTGTAGGGGCCACGAACGAGGTGGCGAACCTGAAGGAAGCGGTGTCCACGGCCGAAAGCAAAGCAGCTGCGAAGCGCACCGAGCGAGAGAAGCAGGAGGCGCGGGTGGCGGAGGTGCGGCAAGAGCTCCAGGCTCTCGTGGAAAAACACGAGAGTTTGGAGCGTGACTCGAAGACTCGAGAGTGCGAGCTCGCCTCGGCTCTTGAGAGTGCCAAAGCCGCTAAGGCCGAAGCCCAAAAAGCCCTCAAGGAAATTGAATCATTAAAGATAGCGGCAGGTAAGGCATTCTTTATGCAAAGCAAGTATGTGAAAGTGAATTATCTATTACTTACCCGAATCCTGAGCTCTCCAGGAGCATTCGCAGATCTGCCCTGTAGTGTGTCTGATGCTGCCGCGTTCTACCGCGCCGAGGAGGGCTTCGACGGAAAAGGTGTTTTGGTCTCAGTATGCTGAGGCCGGACATCCGGTGCCCCTGAGCGACCAGCTGAAGCAGCTGGTCGAGCTCCACAAGGTCGCCGAACAGGCCACGAAGGGCCTCATAATTCGGCTGAAGCCTAAGGAAGCCATGCCTGTGAGCTACTTCGGGCTAATGCGGCGGCTGGTGGACGCCTGTCCATGGATTGAAGTCATCAAGCGCTCCGTCTGCATTGAAGGTGCTCGTCGGGCCATTGCCCGTGCTAAAGTGTACTCGGGCAAGATGGATGCTGAGAAGCTTGTGACGGACGGGCCACCGCCGGGCAAGGAGCATCACAAGCCCGAAATGTACTATGAGGGCGTCCTGAAGGGTGCCCGCCTTATAGTGGGTGAATGCTCCAAAGATGTAATTTTTTAATAGACTCGCATTTGTTATCCTGTACGCTGAAAACTTGTTCATATGCGCTAAGCAACGCTTGTGAATTTAAAATATTACCTTCTATGCGGCCATTTATTAAATTTGAGAGATGGCAAGTTGTTGGCTTCAGCACCCATGCCACGAGTGCTGGGGTGTTTGGGATAGACTTGAGCGCTCTTGTTCCCATTCTTGGGTCCTTCGAGGGAGGCGCTCAACGCAACGAACAAGGCAACCGGACTATAGTGCTTGAACACTCTCACTTGGGCATAGAGTTCTATAATTTTAAATTTCGGCGAAGCCCCTAGTATTCGAAAGACCGAGTTCGGGGCGCTACCCACGCCTTGGCCGGACAATGCCGACTCCTCGCTCTAAGCGGCATAAGTCTTTAGGGACCCGAAAAAACCTCTCGAACGGCGACCGGCTCTCGCCCTATCATGATGATCAGTTTTAGCTTTCTCCACTGAGGTGCTCAACCCAGCTCAACCGGGGCACAATCGCAGTGGTTCTCCCAGCGCTACCTTAGCCGATATGACGGAACGTAAGGTACCAAAACATGGGAGCCGGGCAAACCCAACTATTGACCCAAGACATGATTCGGAGCCGATGCATATAATGCTATAAGTTCGGGGTGCCGCACTTGTGAAAGTGTTCGGACTTATCACACCATATGTTTGAGCTAATTAAGCCCTGGTGTATTGGCCGTACCAAAGTGTACGGGTGCAACGTGTCATGAATGAACATATATATAGATAAAGAAAGGAGTGCAATAATAGGCAAAAGCTATGTATTGTTTATTCAAAAAGGTAATGCAATGAAAGCAGAACCATACAAATAGTGCGATAAGCAAGGGATGAGATTATTTGACATGTCCCCTTCCAGGGGTAAGCTGCGGGATGGTATGTAAAACAGGTATAATGCTCTAAGTAGAGACCACCTGGACACTCGACGTAGCTTTCTGCTTCCCTTGCTGTTGCATCGTGAGTTCGGCAATTCTAGAGCCGGACAGGGCATCTGAAAAACGGAGTCCTGAAAGTAAGAGAAAAGAAGAAAGAAAAAGAATGACACAATCGGGGCCACAGTGCGGTTGAGCCGCGTGCAGGCGTGCCGTGGTCATGCCCTCCCCTTATGCCCATGGTATCTCCAAAGCGTAGTTATGTACGCGTAGTAATGGCTTCGCATATTCGCAAGCGCTGGGGTTGGGGCCGGATTGCTACGCGTGCTCGGATCGTGCCAGGCGGTCTTGTTGTAGATTACTCCGGGCGCGCTTGACGGTGCCCGGACATTTAGTAGCCGGACTCGAGAATTGCTGAGAGGCTGCTTTGCACCTCCGCCGTGAGGGCCGCCGTATGCTTCTCCGTTCGGAGAGAGTGTTCGGTGTTTCCATTGACCGTGATTACTCCTCGAGGGCCTGTCATCTTGAGCTTGAGGTATGCGTAGTGCGGCACCGCATTGAACTTTGAAAATGCGGTTCGTCCAAGCAGTGCGTGATAGCCGCTGCGGAACGGGACTATGTCGAAGATTAACGCTTCGCTTCGGAAGTTATCCGGGGATCCGAAGACCACTTCGAGTGTAACTGAGACTGACGCCTTTAAAGGCCGTCTTTGTGGGTTTAATCCTTGAGGGGTCTATTCCTTTTTTGCGCACTGTATACTGATAGAGCAGGTTCAGGCTGCTACCGCCGTCCATCAGGACTCTAGTGAGGTGAAATTCGTTGATGATTGGGTCAAGAACCAATACGACGAATCCGCCGTGGCGGATGCTAGTGGGGTGGTCCCTTCGATCAAAGGTTATCGGGCAGGAGGACCATGGGTTGAACTTTGGGGCGACTGGCTCCATCGCATATACGTCCCTTAGTGCACGCTTCCGCTCCCTTTTGGGTATGTGGGTTGCGTATATCATGTTCACCGTCCACACTTGTGGGGGGAAGCCCTTCTGTCCTCTATTGTTCGGCGGTCGGGGCTCCTCCTCTCATCGCTATGCAGCCCCTTGTCATTGAGTTCGACATTTAACTTGCCTGCCTGTTTGAAGACCCAACAATCCCTGTTGGTGTGGTTGGCTGGTTTTTCGGGGGTGCCATGTATTTGGCACGAGCGATCGAGTATTCGGTCCAGATTGGACGGGCCTTGAGTGTTTCTTTTGAACATATTTTTCCATTGACTGCCGTATCTTCAGCATTATCGCTGTTAATGCGGCGCTTGTGCTTGTTGCGACGCGACCTGCCATTGCTGTCCTTGGTATCCGAACTACCAGGGTTTTTGGTCAAGTTGTTACTACGAGCTAGCCAGCTGTCCTCTCCCGCACAAAAGCGGGTCATGAGTGTTGTGAGGGCTGCCATGGATTTCGGCTTTTCCTGTCCTAGGTGCCGAGCAAGCCACTCATCACGTTATGTTTGAAGGCTGCAAGGGCCTTTGCATCCGGACAGTCAACGATTTGATTTTTCTTGGTTAGGAACCGTGTCTAGAATTGTGTGGCCGATTCTTCTGGCTGCTGAATTATGTGGCTGAGGTCATCGGCTTCTGGTGGTCGCACATATGTGCCCGGAAGTTATCAAGGAATGCGGCTTCCGAGTCCTCCCAACAACCAATTAATTCTGGCGGCAAGCTGTTAAGCCAATGTCGAGCTGGTCCTTTAAGCTTGAGTGGGAGGTATTTGATGGCGTGTAGATCATCACATGGGCCATGTGGATATGGAGGAGGTAGTCCTCGATCCAAACCGCAGGATCTGTTGTGCCATCGTATGATTCGATGTTTACGGGTTTGAAACCCTCGGGAATTTGATGATCCATCACTTCGTATGTGAAGCATAGTGGGTGTGTGGCGCCTCTGTATTGAGCTATATCACGACGCAGCTCAAATGAGCTTTGTCTACTGTGTTCGGCCCGGCCGGAATTGCTGTATCCGGCGGGACGGTTATCATCGTGTGTGTCGTGGGCGCCACGCGATCCGTGGATTGATCTTGTTTGCCTTGCCTTGTCCTCCAATATGTCTCGCAGGTCCGGCGCGTTTCCCGTGCCTTGGTACTTTTCGAGCGACGCAAAGTGCGGCTTGAATGGAGGGTCTGGAGGCCTCTCTGTCATGGCCACGGGTGGCGGTCGGTGCATAATGCGCTGGTGATGTAGGTTTGGGTGCTGCTTCCTCTAATTGGGGTAGCAGCCTGCGTTTTGGGTATCTCTTGGAGGGGCGTTCGAGTTCGTACTCTTCGGCTGCAAGGACTTTAGTCCATCTGTCAGCTAGCAAGTCTTGGTCAGCTCTAAGCTGCTGCTGCTTTTTCTTGAGGCTGCTTGCCGTGGCCATAAGCCTGCGTTTGAAACGCTTCTGTTCGGCGGGATCCTCAGGCACGACAAATTCGTCGTTGTTGAGGCTTGCCTCATCTTCAGACGGAGGCATATAATTATCGTCCTCCACCTCCCTGGCTGCCGCTCTATCATGAGCGCTGGCTTCTCCCTCCTCCTGTGTTGAATCCTGCTGGAGGGGGTTGTCTTGACCTTTGTCTTGAGGTGTTATTATCTCCGTGCGGAATCATCGCTTTTGCTATGGCGGGATTTAGAGCGGCGCCCGCTAATGCCGGGCGCTTGGGTTGTTTCTTGGAGGGTCATCCTCCGCTGTTCCATCGCCGTTCCCATCTTTTGGGATGTCCACCATGTATATGTCATATGGCGAGGTGGCCTTCCGGGCTCTGTAGGCGCTGGTTCTTGGTCGTCTCCAGCATCGCCGTCCATACCGTCAATGTCTTCGGAGTCGTAGTCGAGCATGTCGGTTAAATCATCGACAGTGGCTACAAAGTGGGTGGTGGGTGGGCGTTGAATTTCTTCATCGTCTGCATCCCAACCTTCCTGACCGTAGTCCGGCCAGGGCTCTCCGGATAAAGAGAGAGACTTTAGTGAATTCAGGATGTCGCCAAAGGGCGAGTCTTTGAAAGATGTCCGCGATGGTGAACTCCATAACGGCGCCCAATTGGATTCGATTAGCGAGGCGCGGAGGGTTCGGAGTCCGGAGAGGAGTCCGGCACCTTGGAGTCACGGTCTTCGCAAAGGACAGGGATGGATTTCGGCTTAATCGTCGTAGAGATCGTAGCCCCCAAGGCGGTGTCCAGCCACTCGTCCTTGATCGGCGGAGTCGGCTCCGAGCTAAGGGTCGGAGCGGACGCTAGTGCGGCCTCCAGGGCACTGTTCGGCGGCAGAGCTAGATCGTGCCGATCGAGACAGTGCGGCGCGCTTAGCTGTGGCTCGAATCCGTCAAAGATCAAGTCTCCGCGGATGTCGGCCGTGTAGTTCAAACTCCCAAATCTGACCTGATGGCCAGGGGCGTAGCTTTCGATCTTCTCCAGATGGCCAAGTGAATTGGCCCACAGTGCAAAGCCACCGAATACGAAGATCTGTCCGGGGAGAAAAGTCTCACCCTGGACCGCGTCGTTGTTGATGATCGAAGGAGCCATCGGGCCTGAGGATGACGACAGAAGGACCTCTCAATTAAAGCACCAATGTCGGTGTCAAAACCGGGGGATCTCGGGTAGGGGGTCCCGAACTGTGTGTCTAGGCGGATGGTAACAGGAGACAAGGGACACGATGTTTTACCCAGGTTCGGGCCCTCTCGATGGAGGTAAAACCCTACTCACCTTGATTAATATTGATGATATGGGTAGTACAAGAGTGGATCTACCACGAGATCGGAGAGGCTAAACCCTATAAGCTAGCCTATGGTATGATTGTTGTTAGATCTCTGGGACTAAAAACCCTCCGGTTTATATAGACACCAGATAGGGTTAGTGTTACATGTAGTCGGTTACAATGGTAGGAGATCTACATATCCGTATCGCCAAGCTTGCCTTCCATGCCAAGGAAAGTCCCATCCGGACACGGGACGAAGTCTTCAATCTTGTATCTTCATAGTCCAGGAGTCAGGCCAACAGTGATAGTTCGGCTATCCGGACACCCCCTAATCCAGGACTCCCTCAGTAACCATAGCATTAAACACTAGGATCCAATCGGTCCCTTGCGGAATAGTGCATAAACTGGGTTTAAGTTTCTGTCACTCTCGCAACCCACCATCTATTTACTACTCCACAATGCATTCCCTTAGGCCCAAATATGGTGAAGTGTCATGTAGTCGACGTTCACGTGACACCACTAAGGGAATCACAACATACATACCATCAAAATATCAAACACATATCGAATTCACATGATTACTTGCAACATGATTTGTCCCGTGACCTGAAGAACAAAGGTAACTACTCACAAAAAATGAACATGCTCATGATCAGAGGGGTATTAATATGCATAATGGATCTGAACATATAATCTTCCACCAAATAAACCATATAGTAATCAACTACAAGATGTAATCAACACTACTAGTCACCCCCTAGCACCAATCTATAGTTCTGGTTACAAGATTGAATAAAAGAGATGAACTAGGGTTTGAGATGAGATGTTGTTGTTGAATATGTTGATGGATATTACCCTCCCCAAGATGGGAGAGTTGTTGGTGATAATGATGACGATGATTTCCCCCTTCGGGAGTGAAGTTCCCCCGGCAGAATCGCTCTGCCGGAGGGCAAAAGTGCTCATGTCCAAGTTTCGCCTCGAGACAGCGGCGCTCCATCCCGAAAGTATTATTCTTATTTTTCTAGGTAAAAACCACTTGTATACCAGAAGATGGGCACCGGAGGTGGGCCGAGGAGGCCACAACTCACCAGGGCACGCTAGGGGGGCCTGGCGCGCCCAGGTGGGTTGTGCCCACCTGGTGGCCCCCCTCTGGTACTTATTGGCTCCAATATTTCGTATATATTCCATAAAAAAATCTCTGTGAAGTTTCAGCCCATTTGGAGTTGTGTAGAATTGATGGCCTGACGTAAATTTTTCAGGTCCAGACTTCTAGCTGCCGGAATTCTCCCTCATGGTGTGTACCTTGCAAATTATGAGAGAAAAGGCATTAGAATTACTGCAAAAAGCATTATTATGGATAAAAACATTATAAATAAGAGTAAGAAAACATGACACAAAATGGACGTATCGACTCCCCCAAGCTTAGATCTCGCTTTTCCTCAAGCGAAAACCAAAATCAAGAAACATGTCCACATGCTTTGAGAAAGAGGTGTCGATAAAAACAAAATACGGACATAGAAGCATCATGTTGATTATAATAACAGCCACAAATTTCAACATAGGTCTTTTATCATAGAACTTGCATCATATACTTCCCATGAATAAGTAATAGTTCATCACACAATCGAAGTATAAAGCAAAAACTCTATTAGAAACCAAAAAACTATGTTCTCAGTCAACTTTGGAACTACAATTCATCATCTTTCCAGGAAGGGTCACGTATCGGAGCCTTTAGCCTAGTCCACATACTCAACCATCATATAGTGTTTTATGATTGCTAACACCCACCTCGTACCCAGGAGCAAAATGTTTCAACTGGACACATAGAAAGATAGGGGCTTATAGTTTCGCCTCCCAACTTACTCACCTCAAGGGTGATGTCAACAATAATAACTCATGCTATCTATATTCAAATGGACATATGTGCCTAAATCTTTCCTCACCACATGATGCTTGCCAAAAGAATAAATAAAAAGGATTAGAAGGAAAACTTTGACTCTTTGCATAAAAGTAAATAAATAAAAGTAAGAGATAGGCCCTTCGCCGAGGGAAGTAGAGGTTGCCATGCGCTTATTTGTTTGCATGCTCAATCCCGTAGTGCAAGAGAACGTCACGTTGTATTTCCCCTTAAGATGACAACCTTTATTATGCAGTCTGTCGCTTTTATTCTTTGTCATCCAAGTTCGTACAACGCTCAATTTTCTCTTACACTAAATGATCTTACATATTTAGGAGCACTTTTTATTGCCTTTCTGCACCGATGACAACTTACTTGAAGGATCTTGTTCAATCCATAGGTAGGTATGGTGGACACTTGAAAAAGATTTGAGTTAAAGGGTTTTTGGATGCACAAGTAGTATCTCTACTTAGTGCGGAATTTTTGGCTAGCAAAGATAGGGGCAAGCACCACATGTTGAAGGATCTATGACAATATGACTTCTATGTGAATATAAACAAACATAAACCATTAATTTGTCTTCCTTGTCCAATGTCAACAATTTTGGCATATAATATTTTGATGAGAGTTCACAATCCTAAAATATTTCTAGGATAGTATATGTATATGTGAATCTTCTCTTCCCTTATTAATTCTTTCATGAGTTGCATCATTGACTAATGCTATGTTTGTCAATCTCTAATAAAATTTCCTTACTTATACTTTTCCTTATGTGGTGCTATCACCTACCATAGGATTAGTATATAATCTTATTGATTTATTTCCTTTCTCTTTTCCTTTCTTTCTTATTTCTTTTCTTTATTTGTAACATGAAAGTAAAGAAAGTAAAAACTCAAACTAACTTTATTATATAACTTGCACATGATTATAATGATAGATTACTAAGGAAACTTCTAAAACAAGAAAAGACGGAACTAAACTTTATTCATCTAAGCAAAAGATTGAACTAAGATAAGTAAAAGTAGAAAGATAGTGGGATGATACGATACCGGGGCACCTCCCCCAAGCTTGGCGGAAGCCAAGGGGAGTGCCCATACCTGACACTCAGTTCTCCTTTGGTGGTGAAGAAGATGGTGATGGTGATGAAGAAGGTAATTTTCCCTTTGCTTCCTTCAGCTTCGTTTAGATTTTCATCAGCCAAGCGTCTTCTTCCATGTGGTTGGTTGAGCAGGAAGACATGATGCTTAGCTTGATAAATCTGACCGGAAACAGCAAGAAAAGAGAACAGAGGATTTTCTCCACGATACGGTGGTTAACATGTTTAGGAAGTATATATAGAATTTTTATTTTGCAGGACAAGCATATGGAAGAAAAACGAAGTACGGGAGGTGTCCCAGGTGGGCACAACCCACCTGAGCAGGCGTGCCCTGGTGTATTGTGCCCACTAGGGGACGCTTTCTGGGAGTTCCTTATTTCCAAAATTTTGAAATATTCCAAAACTGATAAAAAATATTTTTTGTAGATTTTTCGGAGTCTGTTTACTTACCGTATCACGTACCTCCTTGTTTTGACGATTCTGGAGTGTTCCGAAAGGACTCTTTTATGTGTTCTTCCGGTGTCAAAGTTTGGATAATATTACTTTAAAAATTAATAGGCGTACCTGAAATATAATGCTTTATTCATTGCCCGCTGACAACCTTAGGGTTAGTATCGGTGTACAAAAGTAGGGGCTCTCCTTTTTTACCCCTCTACTTGTGCACGGGCAGTCGGAGCCACGCCTGCAGCCACACTTAGCAGGGCAAGGGGAAGGAGCAGAAGCGCTAGAACACCAGAAAGCACTCCGGCCAAAGGCATGAGACAGCCAAAGCAACGCCAAGACCAAGAAACAGAAAGAGCAAGAGGGCGAGGCGGACTCCCCCGGCAAGACCCTTGCCGGGGCGGCCTCCGCAGCCGCGGCCTCCGCAGCCCGGGCAAGAGCCTTGCCGGGGCAACTTTCCCAACGTCAATAGAGCGAACCACCCTTGAGCCCAAGGGTTCCAGACGCCAACAACCACATTGGAACCAAGGCTCGGGAGGCACTTCCATGGTGGCATGCAGCTCTTCGTCAAGATCATAAACTCACAAGATTAGATGAGGACCAAAAGACGAGGATCCTCGACGATATCCTTGCCAAGGAGATCCACGAGATCCCCGGCAAGATCCTTGCCGGCGACGACTGCGATGCCGCGGCAAGACCCTTGCCGGTGGCACCTGCAAGGCCACAACCAGGCCCGCGTCCGCTAAGACTCCACCGCCGTTCCCATACAGCTACTAGCCCAACCAGCTGGGCAGGCACCTGCGTGGCAACATGCGGCTTCCAGGCCAACTCAGCAAGCACCTGCGTGGTGCCATGCAGATCTTCGTTAAGACCATACCACCATGCCATCTCAGCAGCCTACCAGCCTACATGGCGCTGCATGCCTGGTTGGCCTGGACGCGTGTTGGAGCAAGACAGAGCGGCGATGGACGGGACGGGCATCGTTGCCGTCCCCAATAAAGCGATGGGACACCTAAGGAGCGCATTTAATGCGCCTTGTCCCGTAATGACAGGCAATAAGCTTGTGTACTATACACCTTTCCACCTCCTATGTGCCACTGTGGCAACCCCTTTTGTCTATAAAAGGAGGCTCGAGGCGTCCAGGAGAAGGATTCGGACCTTTTGGGATACACGCGCACCGTAGCTAGGTCAACAACTCAAGAACACTTAAATACATAGACCAAAGCAGGACTAGTATTACGCATCCTCGCGTCCCGAACCTGAGTAAACGATCTTTGTGCTGGCTCCTAGACCTGCTCTTTGCACAACCCCGTGCCCGTCAACTGTAGAAGGGATCCCCGTTATACAATAGGTGTCATTCCCACCGACATCTTTGGCACGCCAGGTAGGGGAAGCCGTTGTGAAAATCTGTTCTAGCAGCTAGTTTAGCAGTTCTTCATCACCATGGCTCCCAATAAGAAGACGATCACGGCGATCGGTTCATCGGGAGCCGAACGGCCCATACCAGTGCGGGCGAGTGGCGGGGCAGTCGCGGACGGAAACCGAGGCATGGCCCGCAAAGACCCGCATCGCCCTGGCAGTCAAAGTCGGGTGAGCGGCGTCATTCGTGCGCGAGACGGCGAGCCGTGCACCGCCAAATCCAAAGACGGAGCAGGGGCCCCGCAGGCGGCGCGGGGCCCTCCAGGTGCGGCGTCGTGCCACCTGCAGGCGGCGCGGCGACTTCCAAGACACCTACGCCGGCGCCCATGACGCGCTCCTCCCAGGTTGTGCGCGATGAGCAGCGTCACCACGCTGGTGACCCTGGGTGCCGCCATGGGAAGAGTCCTGCGCTTCATTCATAGGACATAGAAGGCCAGCACGCCCACTGAGATGCTAGCGAGAATGGCGCACAGCCACCAGGCCGTGATCGAGCTCCTTCTAACGTTGTTTGAAGTCGAAGGGCGTCACGGTCCATGCATCTTTCGCCGCCACCCGTGCCAGCTGAAGCTTTGGCGCGCACGCAGTTGCTCCTCGACTTTCCTCCTGCTGCGGAAAAACTCGACAAGTGGAGAGCCGCCATCCAGAGTCTCGTCGGCGTCGCCAACAAAGATGAGCCACGACCAGCGGGGCCCTCAGGCCGGCGCTCCGTCGAACCACCGCATGCCAGCGGTGGAAGGACCGGGGGTGCTGCGGCCACGGTGCACTCTCCTCCTCTACGCCAGCCACCGCGGGTGTCGATCTGTCATGATGATGCTTTCGATAACATTTCCATAGCAACGTCCGACCCACGGACCCACTGCGATCAGTGCCAAGTTCTTCGGGAGCGAGCCCATGAAGACGCTCGGACCACCATCGAGTGCCGGCGCGATGCACGCCACCAGTCAGATAGGCGGGCAGGGCCCACTATGGACCACCCAGCACCAGGAGGCCTTGGCGGCCGAACTTACGAGGTGGGTTGCCCAGCCTTTACCCATGAGCTGCGGCAGTTCCAGTGGCCCTCCCACCGCACGTTCAAGCCCGACGTTGGTGAGAAGTACAACGGCAAGACCCACCCGTCGGAGTTCCTCAGCATTTACACCATCACCATGCAAGCTGTTGGGGCTCGTGACGACAAGGTGCTTGCCAATTACTTCCCGTTGGCACTCAAGCCCAATGTCATGTCATGGTTGATGCACTTGCCAGTGGATTCTATTTCTTCTTGGTCGGATTTGTGCCATGAGTTTGTTGGCGCCTTTACGGGGGGCCACAAAGCTCATGGCCAGGCAAGCGATTTGCATATCATCCCCTAGAAAGAAGGTCAAACCCTGCGCAAGTACATACAGAGATTCAGTCGGGTGCAGTACAACATCCCCGATGTTCATCCTGCCGCCGTGATCAGCGCATTCCACCAGAATGTGCGCAACCGCAAGATGCGTGAAGAGCTGACGATGAACAAGGTCAAAGATGTGGCCGAACTTTATGTTCTGTCCGATAGGTGCGCTCGAGCTGAAGAGGGGAGGAAGTACCCCGGCGAGGACGCCGGTGCGGAAACCGACTCCATAGACGAATGCACAGCCACCGCGATGAAGAAGGGCCGGTGTCGTAACAGGAAGCACAAGGGCAAGACTGTGCTTGCCGTCGAGGGATCCGAGGACACCGGCACTGCCAAGAAGGCCAAGGCAGACGACCCCGGCAAGGAGATTGCCGGGTGCGACGCTTGCCGGGCCTTGGCGAATGCCTACAAGCCAGGAGGCTCCGACAAGTAGTACTGCAAGATCCACCACACCAAGGGCTATGACCTCCAGAACTCCCGACAGGTTGAGCTACTTGCTGTGAAGCAAAAAGCTAAGTATGATAGGCGGGACAAGGAGAAGGGTCAGGATGGTGCCGAAGGGCCGGCAAGAAACGTGGCGGCCAAGGGGGTCACCGCGGCAAGGATAGCCAGCAAGACAGGCCCGCTCGGGGCCGCGACAAGAAGCTGGAAGACGATGGTCATGACGAGGACGACGAGTCCGGCGAGCAAGAGTTTCAGAAAGCTACGGAGGCCATGTGCGTCGACGGCGGCGCCTTGCTGCACACTTCTCACCGCCAGCTCAAGCAATGGGCGCGTGAGCTCACAGCAGCGGAACCATCACTCGATGCTCAAAAGCCACTGAAGTGGTCCATCACGTCTACCATTTTTTACGCCAAGACCACCCTGATCGCACAACTGCGGTCGGGTGCTTGTCGTTGTTGGTTTCGCCAACAATACGCAACCTCAAGGTGACAAAAATGCAAGTTGATGGCGGGGCCGGTCTGCACTTGATCTCACCTCTTGTGATCAAAAGGCTACAGATTCCTGATGGAGACCTCGAGGAGATGGGTACTTTTCAAGGGGTCAACCCGGGAAGGAGTCAGCCGAAGGTAAGGTCACGCTGCCCGTGATGTTTGGAGGCGAGTTGAACTACATGACGGAGAGGATTGTTTTCGATGTCGCCGAGATCCCCTTGCCCTACAATGGGATCCTCGGCCGCCCGGCACTAGCCAAGTTCAAGGCGGCGTCACATTATGCCTACAACACGCTGAAGATGCCTGGGCCAATGACCATCATCACCGTCCCCTCCGACAAGAAGGATGTGCTGATCTGCGCTGAGCAACTCTACCGGGAGGCAGTTGCAGTGACTGCCACTAAGGCTCTTGCTCCTGCCGCCGAAGCCCCGGGAGGAAAGAAGACCGGCAAGACCTCTCGCACCCACTTCGGCAAGCGCACCTCTTCGGGGTGTTGTGCTCCCATCGAGGACGTGCCAGAGAGCTCCATCGGCAAGAGCAAGAAATCTAGAGTTGCGTCGCCAGAGACCAAGAAGGTGTCTGTCAAGGAGGATGGCACGGGAGGGGCTTTCACCATAAGCTCCTCCCTTGATAGCAAATAGGAAAGCGCGCTTGTCACCTTCCTGCAGGCGAATGTCGATGTGTTTGCATGGTAAGCATCCGACATTCCCGGTGTTCCGAGGGAGGTGATTGAGCATCGTCTTGCTGTCTGTCCTCATGCGCGACCCGTCAAGCAGAAGGTCAGGAAGCAAGCTTTGGAGTGACAGGAGTTCATCACGGAGGATATCAGGAAGTTACAAGCGGCACGCTAGGTGAGGGGAGTACTCCATCCGACGTGGTTGGCCAATCCAGTGGTGGTGCGCAAGGCAAATGGGAAGTGAAGGTTGTGTATTGATTACATGGATATCAATAAAGCTTGTCCAAAGGACCCTTTGTCGTTGTCGCGCATTGACCATATTGTTGACTCCACGGCCGGGTGCGACTTGTTATCGTTCCTCGACGCCTACTCAGGATACCACCAGATCTTCATGACGAGAGAAGATGAAGAGAAGACAACATTCATCACCCCATGTGGTACATATTTCTTTTTGCGAATGCCTTTCGGGTTGAAGAATGCTGGCTCAACGTTTGCAAGAGCAGTCCAAATTGGTTTTGAGCCCCATCTACATAGAAATATGGAAGCTTATATGGATGACATAGTGGTCAAAACCAGGGACAAGGCGATACTCGTGCAAGATTTAGAAGAGACGTTTGCAAATTTGTGCAAGATCAACCTCAAGTTAAACCCTGAGAAGTGTGTCTTCTGTGTTCCGTCTGGCAAACTTCTCGGGTTCTTTGTGTCACAGTGCGGGATTGAGGTGAATCCAGATAAGATCAAGGCCATTGAGCAAATTGAGGCGTCTAAGCGGATCAAGGATGTGCGCCGGCTCACTGGCTGCGTTGCCGCCATGAGCAGGTTCATTTCCAAGTCTGTCGAGCGTGCCCTCCCCTTCTTCAAAATCTTGAAGAAGCCGGGCCCAATGGACTGGACCCCAGAGGCCGAAGAAGCACTTCAGGATTTGAAGAAGTACCTCTCCTCTATGCCAATACTGGTTGCACCTAAACCACAAGAGCCGTTGCTACTGTATCTTGCGGCAACGAACCAGGTGGTTAGTGCCGCGCTAGTGGCACAGATGGAGGTCGAGGAAGAGGCAGCGGCAATGGCAGGACAGGCGGATGACGAGCCAGAGCTTCCCCCATCAGGACCTGGTGCCGGCGAGGCGAGGCCCCCGGCAGAGTCTGACGCCAGCGGTACAGGGCCCGTGCAACCGAATGGGATGGTGCAGAAGAAGAAGATGATGCAGCACCAAGTTTACTTTGTCAGCTCCCTACTGCAGGGGGCTAGATCAAGGTACTCCGGCATGCAGAAATTGCTCTTTGGCCTCCTTATGGCATGGAGGAAGCTGCGTCATTACTTCCAAGCCCATGAAATCACCATCGTCACCTGCCTCCCGTTGCAACGGATATTGCATAAACCAGACGAAACCGGGAGGGTTTTTGAATGGGCTTTGGAACTGTCAAGCTTTGGCTTGAAGTTTGAAAGTACTTTGACAATCCATAGTAGAGTCTTGGCAGAGTTCATTGCCGAATGGACTTCAACGCCCGACGAAGAGATCCAGGAGACCACTCTCCCCGGCAAGGAGACAAGTCGCAACTGGGTTATGTACTTCGACGAGGCTTTCTCGCTGGAAGGCGCTGGTGCCGGTGTGCTACTCATTGCACCCACCGGAGAGCACCTCAAGTATGTAGTCTAGATGCACTTTCCCAGGGAGATGTCAACAAACAACACCGCTGAGTACGAGGGGTTGCTTGCCAGTCTCAGGATCGCGACAAACCTCGGGATCAAGAAGCTTATCGTCAGGGGTGATTCACAGCTCGTCGTCAAGCAAGTTAACAAAGATAATCAAAGCCCGTTGATGGAGGCCTACGTGAATTAGGTGAGGAAGCTGGAGGAGCGTTTTGACGGTATACGAGCGGAGCATGTTCCTCTAGTGGAGAACGACACCGCCGATTACCTGTCAAAGTGCGCTGCACTCAAACTACCTGCGGAACCAGGTACTTTTGTGCTTCAGTTAACCCAACCATCCGTTGAACCATCGACAGAGCAGAACAAGCGCAAGAAGTCAGGCCCCGGCAAGTACTTTCCCGCCGAGCTCCTAGGAGCCGCCGGCAAGAGTGTTTCCATGGACGTCGGGCCTGCCACGGGGCGACAGACTCCGGCAGGGCGTCAAACCCTAGCCGTAGAGACAGCCGCTCCCATGGCAGTGGAAATGCCTTTGGTCCTCGCCGTCGAGCCCCAGGCTCCAGCATGGGCACAACATACCATCCGGTTCCTCCAAACAGGGGAACTCCCTGAGTAGCAGGAAGAAGCGGAGAAAGTAGCCCGTAGGTCTGCTATGTATCAGTTTGTTGATGATGTTCTGTACAGAAAAAGACCAAACGGTGTGAAATTGAAGTGCATTCCCCGGGAAGGACTAGAGGTGTTGGCAGAGATACATGGAGGCATATGCTGCTCCCACATAGGGTCAAGGGCCCTTGCTGGCAAGGCATTCTGGCAAGATTTCTTCTGGCCCACTGCCTTCCAGGATGCGACGGCGCTAGTAACCAAGTGTGAAGCGTGCCAGTTTCATTCAAAGAATCTTCATCAACCAGCTCAAGCTCTCCAAACAATCCCTCTTTCCTGGCCATTCTCGGTCTAGGGGATCGACATACTGGGCCCCTTTCCCCATGCTGTCGAGGGCTCTGAGTACTTGTACGTTGCAAAGTGGCCGGAGGTGGAGGCAGTGAGAAAGGTGACAGCACAATCAGCCGTCAAGTTCTTCAAGGGGCTGGTCTGTCGTTTTGGTGTGCCAAATAGGGTCATCACCAACAACGGCACGCAGTTCTCGAGCCACGCCTTCATGCAGTACATCCAGGACCTCGGCAGCAAGGTCTTCTTTGCTTCGGTTGCACATCCACGGAGCAACGGCCAGGCTGAGAGGGCAAATGTTGAAGTGTTGTGAGGCCTCCGGACAAGGACTTTTGACAGGCTACACGGGTGCGGACGACGCTGGATTGATGAATTGCCGGCGACTCTTTGGTCAATCAGAACGACACCAAATCGAGCCACTGGCTAGACACCCTTCTCCCTTGTTTACGGGGCAGAAGCAGTTCTCCCCACGGAACTCACATACGGGTCACCTCGAGTGCTCGCTTATGATGAGCTTGAGCAAGAGCAGTTGCGGCAAGATGACGCAACGCTCCTTGAGGAAGATCGTCTTCGGGCGGCTGTGCGAGCAGCATGCTACCAGCAAGCCTTATGCTGCTACCATAGCCGCAAGGTTCATGCCCGAAGCTTTGAGGAAGGCGACCTTGTTCTTCGGCACATTTAGTCGGCCAGGAATTCCAACAAGTTGACGCCAAAGTGGGAAGGCCCTTATCGGGTAATACGAGTCACCAAGCCCGGTGCAGTCCGCTTGGAGACAGAAGATGGTATTCCAGTGAGCAACTCCTAGAACATCGAACATCTTCGCAAGTTTTACCGTAAAGTAGCGGTTCTTGAGCTCCCGGCAAACCACCTTTGTACAAGCCTTCTTTGGCAAGGCATGTAACCCTTTGTACAAAGCCAGGCGCAGACCCTAAGCATAAATAAATGAATCGATGGCGCCCTAAGTTTTAGCATGCATGTTAGGTTGAGTCTCTCTCTGTGTTAGGGTTGATAGTTCTTGGCGGCGACTAACCCTTAGCATAGAGGTCGAGTATGCATCTCTTTGTTCCTTTCCGTCCTTTTTGGGTTCTCAGGATGCGTGGACATTTCTGCTGAGCTATTTTGGAATAAAAGAGGACGGGCCGACGCCCGGACCCCGACAAGCCAAGTTTGCTGGGGGCTGCGGGTCCGAGAATCCAGACACGGCAAGCCAAGGTTGCCGGGGGCTGAAACATCAGATAAGTTTTCCTCCCCCACTCTATGCCTCTGTATGAAACTTGAACGTATGAGACTTCGCCCGCTCCCATACCCTCTTGCTCCCTCTGTCCCATGTCCGAAAGCCTTAGTTTGGGCCGGAACTTGGTTGTAGTGCGATGGGAAGGGGACGGGTGAAGGGCCTAATCCCACTTAGCCCCTACCTCCGCCAAAGGCGTGAGTGTGGCTGACCTATAAGGGCAGGACAGCAAGGCCTATTGGCGGGGTACAGTGTTTATCTTAAGATAACGAGGACTCACTCCTCGGTGTGTCCCTCGCCCACGCGCAAATAAAACCTGGCAAACTCCCTTCTCTTAATTAATACGTTGCCAACAAGTACAATTCGTACGGAATGCATACATGAGCAAGGGGGTTACAAGGTCTAAATTCTACTAAGGCCCGTAGGCTTACAAACTGAAAAAAGATAAGTGCCCCGTGATCCCTGTTCTTGCCCTTTTCCTCCCAGGTGCGGCAGGTGAAGGCAAAAAAGGGGCGCTGGGAACGCACCGATGGAGAGCTTGACGAGGAAGGCCCTCGGCAGGGCGCGTGGACAAGGAAGGAGCGACGCGGTCAGTCGGAGTCGGCGTGCCTCCGCTCGATGCCCTCGTCATTGCTGTCGCTGTCCTCCTCGTCACTCCCGCTTGAGGAAGTGTTTTTGCCATCGGAGGAGCTCTCCGCGCAACACTTTAGGCGAGTTCCAAGATCTCCAAAGACCTTGACGGAGAGCAGGCCGTTCTCCATTAATTTGAAATAGAGAACGAGCCTCGCCATCAGGCTATGGATGCGAGCAAAGGTCTTCCATCCGTGGCGAAGATACATGACGTGAGGGGCGGGAAAGTCGACATCAACCCGCGTGCCGTCATTCCCGCAGCCCCTCATGTGAACCTTAGAGACTGTGGCGGGTCAAGCTCCATCTCCCAAGTGAATGGAGTAGGGAGACGAAGACGACGACACGCTGGCCGGTGCTGCCTGATGAAGAACTCCAGGGGCTGGTCCCCGATGTGGCCCTCCATTGGAAGAGGGACCGCTGGTGGAGGCGACGCCGATGCGCCACCCCGTCCTCCTCTTTCCCGAGCGCCACGACGAGCTCGGCCTCGCCCCCTCTGCCTTCCCCTCGTGGCCGGCTCCGCCGCCACGAGCTCTTGGGAAGGAGGGGCACGCTGTCGAGCGGAGACCCTCGACGCCACCGTCGAAGCACCGGCGCGCCCTCTTGCCATGACAGAAGAGAGAAAGAAGCAAAGGTGGAAAGAGGCGGATGGTGAAGGATTGAGGGGTGCCGTCCCCCTCCCCCTCTTATAAAGGGGCGGGGTCGGGGCTTGGCCGCCCCGTCAACCAATCCGGCCACCAAGAGCACAGGGAATCAAGACCGACACCCTGCTCCAATCAGCGGCGGCCCGGTTTCCCGCCTCGTCCGCCTCGTCATTCAAGGCCCGCACCCGCCGCCTGCCATCTTCAAGGCATGGAGGACACGTGGTGAGCGAGCAGAAATCGAGGGGACAAGTGGGGTAACTGTTTTTCACCCCGTGATCGCAGGGCACGAGCGCCTCGAAGGCCACGACCTGAGTCCACTCAGTAAATGAGGCGCGCCCCTGCGTTTTCCTCTTTTTATTTGGAAGGCGCAGGCTGCTTCGTGACAATTTACCATGATGTGACGCATGAGGGCAGCGGCCGCCCCACGCATGCCCCCCACGTCACACACGACCCTCCACGACGCGCATTCAACGCGGGTCGTGGCGAAGCGCGGCGAGCGAAGGAATTAAAGTGGTAAAAATCCGCCCGCCTGACCGCGCACCGTTCTGGGCCTGGCCCAATAACGCGTTGCACTTATGTGTGGCCCAGGCCCGGGGGCTCCTGTCGGTGTACAAAAGTTGGGGCTCTCCTTTTTTACCCCTCTACTTGTGCACGGGCAGTCAGAGCCACGCATGCGGCCACACTTAGCAGGGAAAGGGGAAGGAGCAGAAGCGCAAGAACACCAGAAAGCGCTCCGGCCAACGGCACGAGATGGCCAAAGCAACGCCAAGACCAAGAAACACAAAGAGCAAGAGGGCGAGGTGGACTCCCCCGTCAAGACCCTTGCCAGGGCGGCCTCCGCAGCCCAGGCAAGAGCCTTGCCGGGGCAACTTGCCCAACTTCAGCAGAGCGAACCACCCTTGAGCCCAAGGGTTCCAGACGCCAACAACCACATTGGAACCAAGGCTCAGGAGGCACTGATACGTCTCCAACGTATCTATAATTTTTCATTGCTCCATGCTATATTATCTACTGTTTGGGACCATATTGGGATTTATTTTCCACTTTTATATTACTTTTGGGACTAACCTATTAACCGGAGGCCCAGCCCAGCTTTGCTGTTTTTTGCCTATTTCAGTGTTTCGAAGAAACGGAATATCAAACGGAGTCCAAATGGAATGAAACCTTCGGGAACGTGATTTTCTCACCGAATATGATCCCGGATACTTGGACCCACCCGTCATGAAAGAAAGGACGCGCCCACGAGGGTGGAGGGCGCCCCTCCCCCCTAGGGCGCGCCCCTGCCTCCTAGGCCCCCCTTTGCTCCACCGACGTACTCCTTCCTCCTATATATACCTACGTACCCCCGAACGATCATATACGGAGCTAAAAACATAATTCCAACGCTGCAACTTTCTGTATCCACGAGATCCCATCTTGGGGCCTGTTCCGGAGCTCTGCCGGAAGGGGAGTCCACCACAGAGGGCTTCTACATCATCATAGCCTCTCCAATGAAGTGTGAGTAGTTTACCTCAGACCTTCGGGTCCATAGTTAGTAGCTAGATGGCTTCTTCTCTCTTTTTGGATCTCAATACGATGTTCTCCCCCTCTCTTGTGGAGATTTATTCGATGTAATCTTCTTTTTGTGGTGTGTTTGTTGAGATTTATGAATTGTGGGTTTATGATCAAGATTATCTATGTGCAATATTTGAATCTTCTCTAAATTCTTTTATGTATGATTGGTAATCTTTGCAAGTCTCTTCGAATTATCCATTTGGTTTGCCCAACTAGATTGGTAGTTCTTGCAATGGGAGAAGTGCTTAGCTTTGGCTTCATTCTTGCGGTGTCCTTTCCCAGTGACAGAAGGGGAAGCAAGGCACGTATTGTATTGTTTCCGTCGAGGATAACAAGATGGGGTTTTTATCATATTGCATGAATTTACCCCTCTAGATCATGTCATCTTGCTTAAGGCGTTCCTCTGTTTTCATTAACTTAATACTCTAGATGCATGCTGGATAGCAGTCGATGAGTGGAGTAATAGTAGTAGATGCAGGCAGGAGTCGGTCTACTTGTCTCAGATGTGATGCCTATATACATGATCATACCTTGATACTCTCATAACTATGCTCAATTACATCAATTGCACATGAATTGCTCACCCACCGTAATATACTTATGCTCTTGAGAGAAGCCACTAGTGAAATCTATGGCCCCTGGGTCTATTCTCTATCATATCAATCTTCCATCACTTTATTATTGTTTTCCTTCTTTACTTTGCTTTTTATTTTACTTTGCATCTTTATACCAAAAGTACCAAAAATATTATCTATCATCTCTATCAGATCTCACTCTCGTAAGTGACCGTGAAGGGATTGACAACCCCTAATCGCGTTGGTTGCATTGAGCTATTTGTTTTGTGTAGGTACGAGGGACTTGCGCGTGGCCTCCTACTGGATTGGTACTTTGGTTCTCAAAAACTGAGGGAAATACTTACGCCACTCTGCTGCATTATCCTCTCCTCTTCGGGGAAATCCAACGCAAGCTCAAGAGGTAGCAAGAAGAATTTCTGGCGCTATTGCCGGGGAGTCTACGCAAAAGTCAAGATACCAAGTACACGTCACAATCCCTTATCTCTTGCATTACATTATTTTCCATTTGCCTCTCGTTTTCCTCTCCCCCACTTCACCCTTGCCGTTTTATTCGCCCCCCTCTTTTCCGTTTACTTTTCTTTACGCTTTCTTTTTGTTTGCTCGTGTGTTGGTTTGCTTGCTTGTCACGATGGATCAAGATAATACCAAATTGTGTGGCTTTACCAATACCAACAATAATGATTTCCTTGTGAAATCAATACTGCTTTATTGAATCTTGTTATGAAAGATCAATTCGCCGGCCTTCCTAGTGAAGATGCCGCTACTCATCTAAATAGCTTCGTTGATTTATGTGATATGCAAAAGAAGAGGGATGTTGACAATGATGTTGTTAAATTGAAGCTATTTCCTTTTTCTCTTAGAGATCGTGCTAAAGCTTGGTTTTCGTCTTTGCCTAAAAATAGTATTGATTCTTGGAACAAGTGCAAAGATGCTTTTATCTGTAAGTATTTTCCTCCCGCTAAGATCATCTCTCTTAGAAACGATATTATGAACTTTAAGCAACTTGATCATGAACATGTTGCACAAGCTTGGGAGAGGATGAAATTAATGATACGTAATTGCCCTACTCATGGTTTGAATTTGTGGATGATTATACAAAAAATTTATGCCGGATTGAATTTTGCTTCTAGAAACCTTTTAGATTCGGCCGAGGGAGGCACTTTTATGGAAATCACTTTTAGGAGATGCTACTAAACTCCTAGATAATATTATGGTTAATTATTCTCAATGGCACACTGAAAGATCTACTAATAAAAAAGTGCATGCGATAGAAGAAATAAATGTTCTGAGTGGAAAGATGGATGAACTTATCAAATTATTTGCTACTAAGAGTGTTTCTTCGGATCCTAATGATATGCCTTTGTCTACTTTGATTGAAAACAATAATGAATCTATGGATGTGAATTTTGTTGGTAGGAATAATTTTGGTAACAACACGTATAGAGGGAGCTTTAATCCTAGGCCTTATCCTAGTAATCCTTCTAATAATTATGGAAATTCGTACAACAACTCTTATGGATATTTTAATAAGATGCCCTCTGAATTTGAGACTAGTGTTAAAGAGTTTATGAATTTGCAAAAGAATTTTAATGCTTTGCTTGAGAAAAAATTGCTTAAAGTTGATGAATTAACTAGGAACGTTGATAGAATTTCTCTTGATGTTGATTCTTTAAAGCTTAGATCTATTCCTCCTAATCATGACATCAATGAGTCTCTCAAAGCCATGAGAATTTCCGTTGATGAGTGCAAGGAAAGAACCGCTAGGATGCGTGCTCTGAAAAGATGCCTTTATTAAAGCGTGTTCTTCCAATTTCCATGAAAATAAAGATGAAGATCTAAAAGTTATTGATGTATCCCCTATCAAATCTTTGTTTTGCAATATGAATATTGATAATGATGGGACTGATTATGATCCACCTTTACCTAGAAGGCGTTCTAAAAATTCGTAGTTTTTAGATCTTGATGCTAAAATTGATAAAAGTGGGATTGAAGAAAGTAAAACCCTAGCTAAACCCACTATTTTGGATTTCAAGGAATTTAATTGTGAAAGTCGCTCTTTAATTGATTGTATTTCCTTGTTGCAATCCGTGCTAAATTCTCCTCATGCTTATAGTCAAAATAAAGCGTTTACTAAACATATCGTTGATGCCTTGATGCAATCTTATGAAGAAAAACTTGAGTTGGAAGTCTCTATCCCTAGAAAACTTTATGATGAGTGGGAACCAACTATTAAAATTAAGATTAAGGATCATGAATGTTATGCTTTATGTGATTTGGGTGCTAGTGTTTCCACTATTCCCAAAACTTTGTGCGATTTGCTAGATTTCTGCGATTTTGATGATTGGTCTCTAAACTTGCACCTTGCGGATTCCACTATTAAGAAACCTATGGGAAGAATTAATGATGTTCTTATTATTGCAAATAGGAATTATGTGCTCGTAGATTTTATTGTTCTCGATATAGATTGCAATCCTTCATGTCCTATTATTCTTGGTAGACCTTTCCTTAGAACGATTGGTGCAATCATTGATATGAAGGAAGGGAATATTAGATTCCAATTTCCGTTAAGGAAAGGCATGGAACACTTCCCTAGGAAGAAAATAAAACTACCATATGAATCTATTATGAGAGCCACTTACGGATTGCCTACCAAAGATGGCAATACCTAGATGTGGTTTTTTTGTTTTTATGCCTAGCTAGGGGCGTTAAACGATAGCGCTTGTTGAGAGGCAACCCAATTTTATTTTTAGTTTTTTTGTTTTTGTTTCTGTTTAGGAATAAATAATCCATCTACCTTCTGCTTAGATGTGGTTTTATGTTTTAATTAGTGTTTGTGCCAAGTTAAACCTATAGGATCTTCTTGGATGATAGTTATTTGATCTTGCTGTAATTTCCAGAAACTTTCGGTTCACTAAAACAATTGTTAAAAATCACACGAACGTGATCAAATAGTGATTCCAATTGCTTCTGATCAATAAACAAATTTCCTAGGTCCTTCTATTTTTGCTGAATTTTTGGAGTTCCAGAAGTTTGCGTTAGTTACAGATTACTACAGACTGTTCTGTTTTTGACAGATTCTGTTTTTTGTGTGTTGTTTGCTTATTTTGATGAATCTATTGCTAGTAAAATAGTTTATAATCCATAGAGAAGTTGGAATACAGTAGGTTTAACACGAATATAAATAAATAATGAGTTCATTATAGTAACTTGAAGTGGTCTTTTATTTTCTTTCGCTAACGGAGCTCATGAGATTTCTGTTGAGTTTTGTGTTGTGAAGTTTTCAAGTTTTGGGTGAATTTTTTTGATGGATTATGGAACAAGGAGTGGCAAGATCCTAAGATTGGGGATGCCCATGGCACCCCCAATATAATCTAAGGACACCAAAAAGTCCAAGCTTGGGGATGCCCCGGAAGGCATCCCCTCTTTAAATCTACTTCCATCGGTAACTTTACTTGGAGCTATATTTTTATTCACCACATGATATGTGTTTTGCTTGGAGCGTCTTGTATTATTTTATGCTTTTGCTTTTTAATTTACCACAATCATCCTTGCTGTACACACCTTTTTCGAGAGCCATACATGATTTGGAATTTGTTGGAATACTCTATGTGCTTCACTTATATCTTTTGAGCTATATAGTTTTGCTCTAGTGATTCACTTATATCTTTTAGAGCACGGTGGTGGATTTGTTTTATAGAAACCATTGATCTCTCATACTTCAGGATTTGTAGAACTTTATTTTGAGTGCGTTGAATACTAAGAAAAGTTTGATGCTTGATAATTGTTTTGAGATATGGAGGTAGTAATATTAGAAGTCATGCTAGTTGAGTAGTTTTGAATTTGAGAAATACTTGTGTTGAAGTTTGTGATTCTCATAGCATGCACGTATGGTGAACCGTTATGTGATGAAGTCGGAGCATGATTTATTTATTGATTGTCTTCCTTATGAGTGGCGGTCGGGGACGAGCGATGGTCTTTTACTACCAATCTATCCCCCTAGGAGCATGCGCGTAATACTTTTGCTTTGATAACTTGTAGATTTTTGCAATAAGTATATGAGTTCTTCATGACTAATGTTGAGTCCATGGATTATACGCACTTTTCTCATCCTTCCACCATTTCTAGCCTTTCTAATACCGCACACTTTTCGCCGGTATCATACACCTACCATATACCTTCCTCAAAACAGCCACCATACCTACCTATTATGGCATTTCCATAGCCAATCCGAGATATATTGCCATGCAACTTTCCACCCTTCTATTTATTATGACACGCTCCATCATTGTAATATTGCTTAGCATGATCATGTAGTTGAAATCGTATTTGTGGCAAAGCCACCGTTCATAATTCTTTCATACACGTCACTCATGAATCATTGCATATCCTGGTACACCGCCGGAGGCATACACATGGAGTCATATTTTGTTCTAAGTATCGAGTTGTAATTGTTGAGTTGTAAGAAAATAAAAGTGTGATGATCATCATTTTTAGAGCATTGTCCCAAGTGAGGAAAGGATGATGGAGACTATGATTCCCCCATAAGTCGGGATGAGACTCCGGACGAAAAATAAATAAATAAAAGAGAGGCCTAAAAAAAGAAAAAAAAGGAGAAAATGCCCAAATAAAAAAATGAGAGAAAAAGAGAGAAGGGACAATGTTACTATCCTTTTACCACACTTGTGCTTCGAAGTAGCACCATGATCTGCATGATAGAGAGTCTCTCATTTCGTCACCTTCATATGCTAGTGGGAATTTTTCATTATAGAATTTGGCTTGTATATTCCAATGATGGGCTTCCTCAAATTGCCCTAGGTCTTCGTGAGCAAGCGAGTTGGATGCACACCCACTTAGTTTCTTTTGTTGAGCTTTCATATACTTATAGCTCTAGTGCATCCGTTGCATGGCAATCCCTACTCACTCACATTGATATCTATTGATGGGCATCTCCATAGCCCGTTGATACGCCTAGTTGATGTGAGACTATCTTCTCCCTTTTTGTCTTCTCCACAACCACCATTCTATTCCACATATGGTGCTATATCCATGGCTCACGCTCATGTATTGCGTGAAGATTGAAAAAGTTTTGAGAATGTCAAAAGTATGAAACAATTGCTTAACTTGTCATCGGGGTTGTGCATGATTTAAATACTTTGTGTGGTGAAGATAGAGCATAGCCACACTATATGATTTTGTAGGGATAACTTTCTTTGGCCATGTTATTTTGAGAAGACATGATTGCTTTGTTAGTATGCTTGAAGTATTATTTTTTTATGTCAATATTAAAATTTTGTCTTGAATCTTTCAAATCTGAATATTCATACCACAATTAAGAAGAATTACATTGAAATTATGCCAAGTAGCACTCCGCATCAAAAATTATCTTTTTATCATTTACCTACTCGAGGATGAGTAGGAATTAAGCTTGGGGATGCCTCATACGTCTCCAACGTATCTATAATTTTTGATTGCTCCATGCTATATTATCTACTGTTTTGGACCTATTTTTTCACTTTCATATTACTTTTGGGACTAACCTATTAACCGGAGGCCCAGCCCAGATTTGCTGTTTTTTTGCCTATTTCAGTGTTTCAAAAAAACGGAATATCAAACGGAGTCCAAACGGAATGAAACCTTTGGGAACGTGATTATCCCACCGAATATGATCCAGGAGACTTGGACCCCCCGTAAAGAAAGAAAGGAGGCGGCCACGAGGATGGAGGGCGCCCCCCTAGGGCGCGCCCCCTTCCTTGTGGGCCCCCCTTTGCTCCACCGACGTACTCCTTCCTCCTATATATACCTACGCACCCCCGAACGATCAGATACGGAGCCAAACACCTAATTCTACTGCCGCAACTTTTGTATCCACGAGATCCCATCTTGGGGTCTGTTCTGGAGCTCCGCCGGAAGGGGAATGCACCATGGAGGGCTTCTACATCATCATATCCTCTCCGATGAAGTGTGAGTAGTTTACCTCAGACCTTCGGGTCCATAGTTAGTAGCTAGATGGCTTCTTCTCTCTTTTTGGATCTCAATACAATGTACTCCCCCTCTCTTGTGGAGATTTATTCGATGTAATCTTCTTTTTGCGGTGTGTTTGTTGAGATCGATGAATTGTGGCTTTATGATCAAGATTATCTATGTGCAATATTTGAATCTTCTCTAAATTCTTTTATGTATGATTGGTTAACCTTGCAAGTCTCTTCGAATTATCCATTTGGATTGGCCAACTTGATTGGTAGTTCTTGCAATGGGAGAAGTGTTTAGCTTTGGGTTCAATCTTGCGGTGTCCTTTCCCAGTGACAGAAGGGGTAGCAAGGCACGTATTGTATTGCTGCCATCAAGGATAACAAGATGGGGTTTTTATCATATTGCATGAATTTATCCCTCTACATCATGTCATCTTGCTTAAGGCGTTACTCTGTTTTCATTAACTTAATACTCTAGATGCATCTTTGGATAGCGGTCGATGAGTGGAGTAATAGTAGTAGATGCATGCAGGAGTCGGTCTACTTGTCTCGGACATGATGCCTATATACATGATCATACCTAGATACTCTCATAACTATGCTCAATTCTATCAATTGCTCAACAGTAATTCGTTAACCCACCGTAAAATACTTATGCTCTTCAGAGAAGCCACTAGTGAAATCTATGGCCCCCGGGTCTATTCTCTATCATATCAATCTTCCATCAATTTATTATTGTTTTGCTTTTTACTTTGCTTTTTATTTTACTTTGCATCTTTATACCAAAAATACAAAAAATATTATCTATCATCTCTATCAGATATCACTCTCGTAAGTGACCGTGAAGGGATTGACAACCCCTAACCGCGTTCGTTGCGTTGAGCTATTTGTTTTGTGTAGGTACGAGGGACTTGCACGTGGCCTCCTACTGGAATATATACCTTGGTTCACAAAAACTTAGGGAAATACTTATGCTACTCTGCTGCATTATCCTCTCCTCTTCGGGGAAATCAAACGCAAGCTCAAGAGGTAGAAGACACATCTGTGGTGGCATGCAGATCTTCGTCAAGATCATAAACAGACAAGATCAGATGAGGACCAGAAGACGACGGTCCTCGGCGAGATCCTTGCCGAGGAGAAACACGAGACCCCCGGCAAAATCCTTGCCGAGGACGACTGCGATGCCGCGGCAAGACCCTTGCCGGGGGCACCTGCGAGGCCACAACCAGGCCCGCGTCCGCCAAGACTCCACCGTTGTTCCCATACAGCTGCCGGCCCAACCAGCTGGGCAGGCACCTGCGTGCCAACGTGTGGCTTCCAGGCCAGCTTTGCAAGCACCTGCGTGGTGGCATGCATATCTTTGTGAAGACCCTACCACCACACCATCTCAGCAGCCTGCCAAGCTACATGGCGCTACATGCCTCGTTGGCCTGGACGCATGTCGGAGCAAGACAGAGGGGCGACGGATGGGACGGGCGTTGTTGCCGTCCCCAATAAAGCGACAAGACACCTAAGGAGCGCATTTAATGTGCCTTGTCCTGTAATGACATGCGATAAGCTTGTGTACTGTACACCTTTCCACCTCCTGTGTGCCACTGTGGCAACCCCTTTTGTCTATAAAAGGAGGCCCGAGGCGTCAAGGAGAAGGATTCGGATCTTTTGGGCTACACGCGCACTGTAGCTAGCTCAAGAACTCAAGAACACTCAAATACATACACCAAAGCAGGACTAGGGTATTACGTATCCTCGCAGCCCGAACCTAGGTACACGATCTTTGTGATGGTTCCTAGACCTGCTCTTTGCACAACCCCGCGCCCGCCAACCGTATAAGGGATCCCCGTGATCCCATAGGTCTCGATCCCATCGACAGTTAGTGCCTTCGAAATTATTTATTTTGATGGCACCTGACCGGTAAACCTCCTCGATGACATATGGGCCTTCCCATTACGAGAGGAGCTTCCCTGCAAAGAATCTAAAATGAGAGTTGTACAAAAGAACATATTCTCTGACTTTAAACTCACATTTTTTAATTCTTTTGTCATGCCATCTTTTAACTTTTTCTTTGAATAAGTTTGCATTTTCATAAGCTTGGGTTCTCCATTCATCTAATGTGACACTCCAAAAATATTCTTTTGGCTTTTTTCAAAAATTTTGTTGGATTTGAAGAAGGTCTTCTAAACCCTTCCAAAAATCTCTCTCAAAAGCTTTTTCCCTTTAGCAAATATTTTAATTTTGCATCTCCTTCAACTCTGGTGTTTGGTTTTAAATTTTTCTTCTGATTGCCCTCTTCTCAAAATTTCAAGAAAAATCTTTGGAGTTTATTTTCTTTCAAAAGGAAACTCTAGGAGTTTTGCATCTTCTCCAATATTGAAACCACTCATGATTTTTACCATGCACCACATGGTAAAATCTTCCTAAAATCTCTCCTTCCACTTTGGGCAATCCAA
Source organism: Aegilops bicornis (assembly GCA_021605145.1). Taxonomy (NCBI): domain Eukaryota; kingdom Viridiplantae; phylum Streptophyta; class Magnoliopsida; order Poales; family Poaceae; genus Aegilops; species Aegilops bicornis. Next base: position 334,632,609 of record CM038672.1, on the reverse strand, counting down.
ACATTATGTCTCAACAAGTTCAACCCTTTTCTGAATTTTATTTCATTTATTTCTCCTCCCAAATCTTTTCTGTCCATTATTTTGAGCCTAGGTGATTTGCAAAGCAGGTACCTAAATGCAATTGAGCTTTGACCTCAAACCAACTCCCCTGGATAGTCCTTGGTACCCACAACCTAGAACAATCAAGATCCACTTCTCTTCTTTTAAAAAATTTCAAATTTTAGTCTCTGCAAGTTTGGACCAGATTTGTCAAATTTGGTGAAATTCATATCTTCTCTGCTCCAAAAATTCCACAAAAATTCAGGCAGTCTCTAGATGCAATGAGAGGCCCCTCCACCAAAAATCAGCTCAAGGAGAAACTCCCACATGCCAAAATCATTCTGTCGAACACCTGGCAGGCACTGTCTTCTTGCAGTTCCAGAAATATTCAGAAGTTTCAGAGTTCAGTGTCGTTTCTCCTCGTCAGACTTTAGTCACGCGTCGACAGTGCACTTGGCACGTTGCTCACAGCCCCTCCTCTCTGTCCGGAGCACCACACGAGCGCTTGGCTCATTCCTGGCATCGATGGAGCCCTGGCCCAACCTCGCCGGCGTCTTCTGCAGCGTCGGGACCTCCCGTAGCGGTCGATAGAAGGCACCACCCCAGCCCAACGCCGTTCTGCGCCGCCAAACTCTCCCTAGCGCTCCGTGTGGCTCATGCATGCCAGCGCACGACCGCGGCACCGTCGCCGTGGCCCGGGAAGCACAGAACGTGCTCCCTGTCGCCGACGGGTCCGCACAGCTCCGTTCCGTCGAGCATGCCTAAAGCAACCAAACCCCGGCTCGTTCAGCACCTAAACGGAGTCAGTTGACCTCCACGTCGGCACTCAACCCTAAAACCACCCCGACCAAGGCACTACGCCGCCGTAACACTCGCCGGGCTTATCCGTTCACGGCAACCGCCTCGGGCCATCTATAAATGGCACCCCCCGAGCTCGCTCTCGCCCTCGCACAACTCCACCACCTCGCCAGACCCCGCCTAGCCACTGGAAGAGCCTCGAGGGGCCCTTCTTCCTCGACTCCGGCCAACTCCGACCGCCTCGGGCTCAGGCAACGTTCTCGTCGCACTCTCCGACGAGGCCCACGACCACCCGAACCACCGTCCGCCGGAGCAAGCGTCGCCGTCGACGTGGTACTCGTCGGCGACCACCACCACCACCCACAGACGCGGAATGGCGCCCTGAGCACGGAGGTACCCTCCGATCTCCCTACCTCGCCGTGGATCGCCGCCGGCGACCACCGCGACTCTCGGGCACCGGCGTGCTCTGCCGCCTGTTTCAAATATTCAAACCTGACGGGTGGGACCAGCCCGTCGGCCTCTCTATTGTTTTTTTTGAATCTTTTTCTGAAAGCGTACTCTGGCAAATACGCTTTCTACTCTGAACCGTTTTTCTGCACTTTTCTGCTTAGGCCCCTGAGGGTTTTCTGTTTCATTAAAGATGGGTCCTTGGACCAAAACTCTTATAACTTTTTAACAGAAAGGTATTTTTGAGTGATTCTTTTTCTCTCCTCTTCATAATTTTGTCTAGTTTTTTATCATATTTATTTGAAAAATATTTGGATCACTTTTCTGTACCCCACGGCATTTACGTTAGCGCGTGTGTTTTATGTACCGTAGATAGCGAAGGAGGTGACGGAACCGCAAACTTCACCAAGCTAGACCCCGACTACTCCGAACCAGGCAAGTAATGTTTGAAATTTTGATATGATGAGTGCTTGGGCATGTTTGCATTATTTTTTGTATCATGGCACGTTCATGAGCATTTCGATGATAGTTTATCTCGTAAGAGTTGAGGCAAGTGAGTTCGGAAAATCCATGAGTTGTTGGAAACATGTTGCATGGCCATGAGTTGGCATGAGTATGGGTAAGATGGCAGTGTTGTAGCATGCCAGGCTTATGCCAGATCGTTGACCCAGTGTCAACATAAATCAGTCAGATTCCCGTTCGTCTCCCCTTTCGTACTACCACCTGTTTCCCGCAAGGGATACGGCTTAATAAGTTGCAAACCACTTCCTGGTACACACCAAATCGAGAGGCCGGGATGAGGGTTCCATGGCCCTGGATTAAAGCCTTTCATCCGGTCAGGGGGCATGAGTGTTTCCGGTTGGGACCGAGAGGGGGGCAACCCTTAGAGCGCGCGTAAATAAATTTGATCCCATGCTATTCGAGATTGTGATCTCCCCGTCTCAAAGTTTTTCTTAAACGCTGTCTAGGGTGATTCCTGGCAACGTGAGGTATGATGGGTGTGTACTAGTTAGCTGTGTTTCCTCCGAAATACCGTAAACGGAACTAGTCCTTCGTGACTACGGAAATCCGTTGGCTGTGGACAATTTTGGTACAAACTCTGCAGAGTCAAAATTCTTGAATTCATCCTATTCATGTCTGAGTACCGTGTTCACCTTATCTTGTCAAATGTCAGTCTCGGTGACAGAAACTCCTGATAACCATATGAGTGTTAAATGTTTATTTCCCTGTGAATGGACTAACCCGCTTATTGTCTTGTGAGGAATATTTTCCGTGAGCACCATTTCTTGTCAGTTATGAATAATGAATTATAAGCCCTTTCTGCGATGTCGCTCGGGACGTCCTCATGACCTTGTTATTATTTACTTTTGTTATAAGCCCTTTACGTGATGTCGCTCAGACGTCCGATCATGCATCGTTATTATTTATTTTTGTTATAAGCCCTTTCTGCGATGTCGCTCAGACGTCCGACTGCGGCATTTTAATTATTTATTTTTGTTATAAGCCCTTTGTGCGATGTCGCTCAGACGTCCGACTGCGCCATTGTAATTATTTACTTTTGTTATAAGCCCTTCCTGTGATGTCGCTCCGACGTCCGATTGTGGCACGCATGTCTTTTCTTTCAATATAAGCCCTTTATTAGGTGTCGCCTAGACGCACGACTGTGGCATGTTTTACTTAATTGTTCACCCTTCAAGGCGTCGCTTCAGACACCCGATCGGTTTTGAGTTTATCTTCTTTGGGTTTTCGAGCGGACTACCGCCGATTCCCTTTTTACTTACTTGTGTTACTTATTTGATAGCACATTGTTATAAATTAATCATGTCGCATTCATGCATACATTTGTTATATCTTTTGTCCGAACTGTCTTGCTGACGAAGGCGATCTCATGGATGAAGAGTTCGACAGCGAGTCCGACGCCTAGAGGAATCCAGTCAGTCTCGTGCGACCCCTGGATTAGTCATTGTGATATATCCGCTTCCGCTACCCAAATAAATTCATCGAGCCTCACCTCGACGCTCGATGAGCCGCCAGTGTAGTAGTCTTATTAACCACCCCACTTTGTTATTCCACCAACCACTCATATCTCGAGTCAGTAGTATTTCCACCCCACCTCATTGTGTCTTATCCGCCATCATGTATAATTATTGGCGTGTTTGTAATAATTGGTTGGGCATCTTCAACCCGACCCTGTAATATTTTAATGCTACTGGCTTATTGTATCAAAGTTTTGTCTATCGGTATGGAGGATTTTCCTCATATTGGACTTCATAGGTCGGTTGTTCAATAAATATCTTTATTGAAAAACCGGTCGTGACAAGCTTGGTACCAGAGCCAGGCTGACTGTAGGAAGCCACTAGGTGTTAATCGCTAATCGGTTATTAGCAGAATAGAGCTGTTTTTTATTTTTACAAATGTAATCAATTTCTGACAGTCAGCATAAATTTATGATTTAACTACTCAGGATTTTTGCCTACTTTTGTAGATGGTCGGCAACGATCATGAAGTCGCAGATGTTCGCCAACATGCCCGATGGGTTCGTCAAGCTTCTCTCCTTCATCGTCCAAGTCGCGATGGGGCCAGCCAGGCGCCAGTCTTCTCACTCTCTCAAAGACAAGGTCAATGACCGTCTAACCATGCACCAAGCCGCGGTGCAATTCAAGGGAGGGCGTATTGAGTTACGCCACTTCCGGTTCTTGGGGAGAACCATGCCCACGGAGAAGCATGCACTGCAGATGGCAGCCCGTGAGGTGATAGCTCGTCTCAGGGACATCCTTCCTTCAGTGAAGACTCGTCGCTAACGCTACCTGCCATGTCACGTGCCATATACCTGCCATTACGCGTTCTCTTGCCCCCGAGGAGAACGGGACGAAGCTTTTGAGATGCTCATCGAGTATCTCCCGGCTTTGGAGGCAGCCTTCGACAACCTGGTGGACGACTTTGTAGCTGCCTGCATGGACTCAGTCCATGGCTGTGCCGCCAACAGGAGGGAGCTCCTGCGCGCCCGCCGCCACCTGACTTTCGTCTCGTCATCAAGATCGTTTGCTCCCTACTGCTCTCACCACTACTCGTCACCGCCTACCACGGAGGAGTTCAACCATGTCATTGTGCCTACTCCGGTTCGTTTCGCACCACCCCTCGTGCCCGCTCATGTTCGAGTTGTCCCAAGACAGGCACCTACTCCACCAACTCAGCACAAAGACCTCATGTCCGGAGCCTATCACCGAAGAGGAGGTTGAGTCCCCACCTTCATGCGCCTCACCCTTGGCAGGCCAAGGGAAATCCTTACCATCTCCGACTAAATGCGCTTAGCCGCCATGCGATGATGTACCGACTTGTACGATATGTTTATATGTACATAGGCTGTGAGAGGTAGCTTGTTTGCGCATCATGTAGGATCAGGAGGAGTGCACTAGCCTAAATAACATGTCAGGATTATGTACGCATATCCTGAGTGATGTATTGTATAATTACTGCTTGCGTGTAAGATATGTAATGAACAGTTCTTCTCCGTGCGCAAACGTTTATTCTCTTGAAAAAAATCTTGGAGCATTTGCGACTTTTTTTTCCGTCTTCTTGAATTTATTGATTTTTGCGGCTCAATTTCTTTTCTTATGAGTGTTTCAAAATATATCCCCAGAGTGAACTATGTCTCGTCCTTGGACGTGCTCCATGCCAACTCCGACAGAGGAAAATTATGGCACACCCCCAGGCAACAACTTCACACAGGCGTAAAAGTCAGCAGAGACGGTGAAACGACACTCTCCCAAATGTGTCGTCTTTATGAACAAAGTCAGCAGCAACATCAGGAAATAATGAACCAAGTCATCAATATGGGGAATCACCGTGGGCGATATCGGCAACAATCAAAGTTATCGAGCTACGTAAGACACGTCCCCAAACTTTTTCTAACACCGACAAACCTCTTGAAGTCAAGACCGGCTTGAGACATGGAAAGAAAGTTAATTATTGCCCAGTGTTCAGATCTTGAGAAAGTGCTTTATGCTCCGCACTATCTCACCTGGAGCAGCCGCATCGTGGTGGGAAAATTTCCTACACATGCACCCCAACGAAAATAATATAACATGGGAGGAATTTAAAGAAGGTTTTCGTAGGCGCATATTCCTAAGAGTATTATGAGGATCAAAAGAGAGAATTTGATGACCTCGGGCAAAGGACAATGACGGTGTCGAATACAATAGTCAGTTTACTCTGCTGTCTCGCTTACGCCAACGAGGAGCGTCGCCGGAAAAACAAAAGATGGAGAAATTTCTAGACGATTCCGACACCCGGCTTAAATGCCAATTGGTCGTACACACCTTTCCAGATTTTAAGACGCTGGTGGATAAGGATATTACCTTGGAAAATGAGAGACGCAGCTTAGAAGATTTCCGCATAGCGGAAGAGGGACCGTACTAATCACGCCCGCAACCACCGCAAAAGACAGACGCTCGTAAAAACTGGACACCCAAACCCATGACAAGCGCCTCACGCCCAATCAAGAATTTCCATGCAAGGGACAAGGAGTTCACATATCGCCCAGCGTTACATTGCACGCTTGTGGAGAAGAAGGGCACTATGCCAAGCGATTGCCCCAAACCAAGGAACTTCGACCCCAAAGCCGAACAACGGAGGCAATAATTGAAACCAAAGCGCAACAATTTCAACCCAAATAACAACCACAGGAAGGGTCATCTGAACCACGTGACCAAAGAGGAAGCACAAAATGCCCCCGATATCGTACTGCACGCTTCACATCAACACAATACCTGCCGTGGTTTTGTTTGATTCTCGAGCTTCACACTCATTCGTTTGAAAAGTTTTGCTTTGCAAAATAATTTTTCGATGCTTCCCTTGGAAAAATCTATGATCGCCAAGTCCCACAGAATTAAGCAAGTTACCCGAGAATTATTGCCGGTGTGGTTATCGAGTTTGAAGGGTTGAAGTTTCACGCAAATCTTATCGTGTTGGAAAATAAAGGACTGGATGTCATCTTAGGGATGGATTGGTTAACCACCAACAAAGGTTTTATTGACTGCTTCAACAGGACCGTAATTCTCACCCACCACCACGGGAAGACCATAAAGGTTTCAGCCCAGGAAAGAAAAATATCCCGGCAGCCGAGATTGAACAAGGTGGATATTTCTGAATTAAGCAAAGTTCCAGTTGTGTGTGAATTTCTAGATGTATTTCCTGAAGAGCTACCAGGCATGCCACCAGACCGAGAGATAGAATTCAGCATTGAGCTAGCACCCGGAACCACTCCCATATACAAGAAACCATACAGAATGGCACCATCCGAATTGGTAGAACTCAAGAAGCAAATAAAGGAATTATTGGAAAAAGGGTATATACGAGCCAGTTCCTCACCTTGGGGTTCACCAATTTTGTTTGCCAAAAGAAGGATGGAACAATGAGATTGTGCATAGACTATCGAGCGCTAAACATGGTCACAATCAAGAACAAATATCCGATGCCACGAATAAATGATTTATTCGATCAACTCGCTTCGAGCCAAGGTGTTCACAAAGATTGACTTGAGGTCGGGATACCATCAACCTGAAAGTACGAACCGAAGATATTCCCAAGATAGCTTTCACCTCCGAATCTGGATTGTATGAGTTCACCGTAATGCCATTCGGACTAACAAACGCCCCTGCATATTTTGTTCACCTCATGAACAAAGTATTCATGAAGTTTATGGACAAGTTTGTTGTGGTATTTATCGATGATATTCTGGTATACTCCAAAACACCAGAAGAGCACGCTGAACATCTCCGAATTGTACTAGGAGAACTCAGAAACATCAATTGTACGCCAAATTCAGCAAGTGTGAATTTTTGCTAAGGCAAGTAGGTTTTACGGGCCACGCATCTTGACCCAAGAAGGTATCGCCGTGAGACCCGAAAAAGGTCAAGGCCGTGCCAGGCTGGAAGCCACCAGCCAGTGGACGGATGTCTGAAGTTTCTTGGGAATGGCAGGATACTACCGAAGATTTATTGAAGGATTCTCCACCATAGGAAAGCCAATGACGCAACTACTCAAGAAAGACAGGAAGTTTGAATGGACGGAAGCTTGCGAGAAAAGTTTCCAAGAACTCAAGAGGAAATCGACGACAAAGAATAAAGATTAATTGTGCCCGATATACACAAAAATTTTGAGGTATTTTGTGACGCATCTCGAAAGGGCCTTGGGTGCGTATTAATGCAAGAAGGCAAGGTTGTCGATATGTTTCGAGCAACTTCGCAAGCATGAGGAAAATTATCCTACTCATGACCTAGAATTAGCAAAGCGCTTATTCATGCACTCAAGGAATGGAGACACTTCTTACTTGGAAATCGTTGTGAAATATACACGGACCACAAAAGCCTCAAGTATATTTTCACACAACCAGAACTCAATTTACGGCAGCGACGCTGGTTGGAATTAGTGAAGGATTATGATGTTGGAATCCACTACCACCCAGGCAAAGCAAATGTTATAGCAGATGCTCTGACTCGGAACCCCAGTCCGGACAATGACAGCATGCCAAACTTGAGACCTGAATTCCAGCAGGAATTCGCAAAGCTCAGTCTGATGGTGGTCACCGAAGGCAGTGTGTCGAACTTAGAGTTACAGCCTACCCTAATAGAGAAGGTTAAAGAGGCTCAACGTGGACACCCCAGCATTGAAGGCATAAAACGGAAGATGAAGTTGGGCAAGGCCTCAAAATTCGTTATCGATGAGCAAGGAATATTGTGGTACGGGAATAGGCTTTATGCATCAAATATCCATGACCTTAAAAAGCAAATCCTGGCTGAAGGCCACACCGCTCCATATTCAATCCATCCTGGAGGAACAAAAATGTACAAAGATCTTCAGGAAACATTTTGGTGGCATGGTATAAAAAGAGACATAGCCACGTTTATTGCATGTTGTGACTCTTGTCAACGCATCAAGGCCGAGCACCAGAAACCGGCTGGGCTATTGCAACCAAATAAGATACCCGAGTGGAAATGGGACGAGATTGGAATGGATTTTATTGTTGGACTACCTCGGTCACGACACGGACATGATGCCATATGGGTCATCACTGATAGACTGACTAAAGTAGCGCACTTCATCCCCGTGAAGACAACCCACACCACTCGGAAGCTTGCTAGGCTCTACCTTTCCCATATCGTTTGGTTACATGGAGTCCCAAAGAAAATAATCTCGGACAGAGGCAGTCAATTCGTCTCCCGATTTTGGGATCACTTACAACAAGCTCTGGGAACTCAAATTTGGCATTCAAGACCTCATACCATACCAGACATGATGGGCGACCGAGCGAGTAAACCAGATTCTAGAAGATATGCTGAGAGCATGTGTCCTCACCGTGGCACCAGTTGGGAAGAGAGCTTACCATACGCAGAATTCGCATATAACAACGATTATCAGTCCAGCACGCAAATGGCACCATTTGAAGCTCAGACGAAGCGACGATGTCGTACCTCGCTAAATTGGTCGGAAACCGGAGACATCCATATCTTCGGCCCAGACCTGCTCAAAGAGGCTGAAGATAAGGTCAAGGTGATTAAGGAACGACTCAAGACAGCCCAAGGTCGACAGAAGAGTTATTACGATCAGAAGCATCGTGGAGTCAATTTTGAACCCGGTGAATTTGTGTACCTACGAGTATCCCCTATGAGAGGCCTACATCGATTCAAGATTAAAGGGAAGCTAGCACCAAGATTCATCGGACCATTCCGCATAGTGGCACGAAGAGGCACGGTAGCCTACCAGTTAGACTTACCCGAAGAATTATCCGACATCCACGGCGTATTCCACGTCTCCCAATTGAGGAAGTGTGTAAGCAACCCAGAGAAACAAGTACCCCATAAAAACATTGATGTGCAGCTAGACCTTACATATCGGGAGCATCCAATAAAAATCTTGGAAGAGTCTGAAAGGAGAACCCGACAGAAAACCATCAAGTTCTTGAAAGTTCAGTGGAGCAACCACACCGAAAGTGAAGCCACTTGGGAAAGAGAGGATTTCCTTCGAACAGAGCACCCACATATATTTGAGGATCAGCTGGAATCTCGGGGACGAGATTTTTCCGAAGGGGGTAGGTGTTGTGACACTCCAAAAATATTCTTTTTGCTTTCTTCAAATTTTTTGTTGGATTTGAAGAAGGTCTTCTAAACCCTTCCAAAAATCTCTCTCAAAAGCTTTTTCCCTGTAGCAAATATTTTAATTTTGCATCTCCTTCAACTCTGGTGTTTGGTTTTTAAATTTTTCTTCTGATTGCCCTCTTCTCAAAATTTCAAGAAAAATCTTTTGAGTTTATTTTCTTTCAAAAAGGAAACTCTAGGAGTTTTGCATCTTCTCCAATATTGAAACCACTCATGATTTTAACGATGCACCACATGGTAAAATCTTCCCTAAAATCTCTCCTTCCACTTTGGGCAATCCAAACATTCTGTCTCAACAAGTTCAACCCTTTTCTGAATTTTATTTCATTTATTTCTCCTCCCAAATCTTTTCTGTCCATTATTTTGAGCCTAGGTGATTTGCAAAGCAAGTACCTAAATGCAATTGAGCTTTGACCTCAAACCAACTCCCCTGGATAGTCCTTGGTACCCACAACCTAGAACAATCAAGATCCACTCCTCTTCTTTTCAAAAATTTCAAATTTTAGTCTCTGCAAGTTTGGACCAGATTTGTCAAATTTGGTGAAATTCATATCTTCTGTGCTCCAAAAATTCCACAAAAAATCAGGCAGTCTCTAGATGCAATGAGAGGCCCCTTGTCGGTGTACTAGAGTAGGGGTACCCTAGTATCCCGAACTTGTGCACGGGCAGTTGCAACCCTCCGCGGCAAGGCTTACCGGGTGACCGCCAAGGTCCTCCGTGGTTCCCTTTGAGCCATTCAAGAACAAAGTATTTAAGCCAAGGAGACAAGGCCCCGGCAAGAGGAGCTTGCCGGAAGGCCACCCAAGGCACCTACAAGACAAGGCCCCGGCAAGAGGAGCTTGCCGGGAAGGCCCGGTGAGCGACAAGCTTCCGGGGGCGACAAGACAACAACCATGACAAGGCGCTTTGCCGCAGACCACCACCACTGCATCACGCTTCCAGACATCCACTAACGTGTCGCCTGACCTTTCCAGGTAGCGTGGCGAGAGGTTGTGCAGCCAGCGGTGCAAGGTGGCAAGCGGCGCCGACAAGATTGCCATCGTGGTAAGCGGTGGCGCCCGACGGTCCTCGCTTGCACTTTGTTAGGGCGACGTGAGCGGGCATTTAATGCCTTTGTCCCCGCCGTCGGGGTTAGGTATGATACATCGTGACATCAGTACACTATACAAGTAGGTGTACCAACCACTACTTTTCCATTTGTGCCTCGCTCACGTTGCCACCTGCCGGAGACCCCTTGAGCATATAAAAGGAGGCCCATGCGCAACGTAGAAGGGGTCGGTTCTCCCCACGCCGGGTCTCGTTAGCGACTTGTGTGTCAGAGCACTCAGCGCTCCCGAGCAAGAACTCCATACACCTAGACATGCAGCAGTAGGAGTGTTATCTCTCCGGAGAGCTCCGAAGCCGGGTAAACCTCTCGCGTGCTTCACCTCGATCTGCTCTTCATGCGACCTCCGCTCCCCGCCGAACCAGAAGGGGCTCGGTCCGCCGGTCCCATAGGTGTTCGTGGGCCAGATCAGCCTGCCCCGACATGTTTGGCGCGCCAGGTAGGGGAGGTCGAGGTTGTGTGAACCTGATCCGGCGTCCCACGCTGAAGCTAGATCTTCATCATCTTCGTCAACATGCCACCGAAGAAGAAGGCTTCGGCGGCAGAAGCTCCGTCCGCGTCGAACCCACCGCCACCGGAGCAAGCAGGTGGTGGAGTAGACGCCGGCGGAAGAATGGACGACGACGGGGGAGCTCATGGTGCTGCCAAGTCCAAGGACAAGGCCGCGCAGACCTCGGCGTCCGTACATGCACCGCGCCCGTCTCAGGAGGCGCGAGACCGACAGCGTCATGGCATTCACAATGCCATACCCTCGTTGGACCAAGATCGAGCTGGAGGATCTCGAGATGCTCAAGACCAGCATGCACGCCAACATGCTGGCGCGAGCGAGGCATCGATCGCTGGGCGGGATATCGCTCCTTCTAACATAGTTAGAAGTCCGAGCATATCCCGCTCCTCGCGCCGTTCGCCATCGCCACCCACCACTCCAGCGAAGCTTTGGCGAGAGCACAACTGCTCCTGGATTGCCCTCCAACGGCCGACAAGGTCGACGAATGGAGGGCACCATTCAGAGTCTCATCGGCTTCGCCAACGGCGACGCTCCGCGGCAACCGAGTGGATCACTGCCGCGGCAGGACTGCCAAACGTGAGCCGGTGGCGACGAAACCAGTGGGGGTGCAACCACCATGCACTCTCCGCCCCGAAGGCCAAGATCGCCGACTCGCCGGATCCACCTCGACAGCGACTCCACCGCATCATCGGATCCACGAGCTCGTCAGCGATCAGCGCCAAGTTCTTCACGAACGACAAGAAGAGGACGCCGAACTCGCATCGAAGCGCCAAAGAGAAGCGCCGCGTCAATCCGACAAAGCGCTGGGCCCTCTGTTGAAATGCATGCGCCAGAGAACCAGGCGACTTGCGTCAGACGCTGTAGGTTGCCCTGCGTTCACTCGTGAGCTGCGGCAAGTCCAAAGCGGCCCAAAGAAGAAGAATTTCAAGCCGACGTACCAGAGAAGTACGACGGCAAGACGCATCCGTCGGAGTTCCTCAAGATCTACACCATCGCGGTGCAAGCTGCCGGGGCGAGACGACAAGATCCTTGCCAACTACTTCCGCCGGTGCTCAAGCCCAATGTCGATCCGGCTCATGCACTTGCCGGACAACTCCATATCTTCTTGGGCAGATCTATGCCATCAGTTTGTCGGCGCCTTTTACAGCGTGCCACAAGCCCCATGGCCAAGAAAGCGACCTTCATCTCGCCGCCCGTAAGGAAGGAGAGCCCCCGCGCAAGTATATTCAAAGATTCAGCTGCGTACAAGACAACATCCCAGATGTCCACCCCGCCACAGTAATCGGCTGCTCCATCGACGCGCATAAACCGCAGGATGCGGAGGAAATGGCGATGTGCAAGATCGAGACGCCAAGTGAGCTATATGCCCTGGCCGACAAGTTTGCACGTGCTGAGGAAGGGAGGAGACTCCCCGGAGAGAATACTGAAGCAGGAGGATCTGATAGCGAGGAGACCGCCCCGGCAAGGAAAAACCGGCGGCGGAACAATAGGAAGAAGAAAGGCAATGATGTGCTGGTTGTTGAGCAGTCCGGCAACGGAGGTGGCGCCAAGAAAGCCAAGGCTGGTAGCTCCGGCAAGGAGGTTGCCGCCGCACCGATCTGCCAGATCGGTGGCGGTCGCCGACAAGCGTGACGGCTCCAACAAACAATATCGCAAGATCCACCGCACCAAGGGCCATGACCTCCAGAGCTGCAAGAAGGTCGAGCAGCTTGTCGAAAGCAGCGTAAGGCTGAATACGAACGACGCGACAAGGGGAAGGCCCAGGAAGGTGCTGGAGGAGCTAGCAAGAAACGTCCCGGCCGAGGAGGACGCCGTGGCAAGGCCAAGCAGTGGCAAGGAGACAGACCTCCCCGCGGCCGCAACAAGGATGACGATGACGACGATGATGAAGACATGGATGATGATGAGACCGATGAGAAGGAGTTCCAGAAAGCCACAGAGGTCCTGTGCGTTGATGGCGGTGCTTCTCTGCATACTTCACACCGCCAACTCAAGCAGTGGATGCGGGAAGTCAATGCGGCATAACCATCTGTTGAGTCACGCAGGCCTCTGAAATGGTCCAGCACGCCTATCATCTTTGATATTGAGGACCACCCTGATCGCGTAACCGCGGTCGGGTGCTTGTCGATGTTGGTTTCACCAACTATCCGCAACCTCAAGGTCACTAAGATGCTAGTTGACGGCGGGGCCGGCTTGAACCTGATCTCCTCCGCGGTGCTCCTGAAACTCCGGATCCCTGATGGCGAGCTCGAAGAGACCGGCACATTCCAAGGAATCAATCTGGGAAGGAGCAAGCCAAAGGGAAAGATCACGTTGCCAGTGACATTTGGCAGCGAATTGAACTTCAGAACTGAGAGGGTCACCTTTGACGTTCCTGACTTTCCATTGCCTTACAATGGAATGCTTGGCCGACCAGCACTCGCCAAATTCATGGCGGCCTCTCACTATGCCTACAACATGCTGAAGATGCCAGGCCCGATAAGTGTCATCTCCGTCCCTGGCGACAAGAAGGATGCTCTTATCTGCGCCGACAAGATCTACCGGGAAGCAGCAGCTGCAACAGATTGCAAGCCACTTGCAGCTGAAGCTCCCGGGGGGAAGAAGAAGACCAAGTCCGGCAGAAGAACTCGATGCCCACTCCGGCAAGCGCACCTCTTCGAGTGCTGCGCTACCGCCGAGGACGCACCATCGAGCTCCACCGGCAAGTGTAAGAAGACGATGGCAGCTCCACCAGAGACCAAGAAGGTGTCCGCCAGGAGGACGGCACCGTGGTAGCTTCACCATCGCTGCCTCTCGACCCTAAATAGGAAGGCGCGCTCGTTGCTTTCCTGCGGCGAACGCCGACGTGTTTGCGTGGCAACCGCCCCGACATCCCCGGTGTTCCCTGTGAAAGTAATTGAGCACCATCTTGCCGCTTGTCCTCATCGCGCGCCCGTCAAGCGAGAAAAGTCGAAGCAGGCGGTGGAGCGCCAAGAGTTCATCGCAGAAGAAATCAAGAAATTGGAAGCAGCAGGCCTTGTCGAGGAGTGCTCCATCCTACGTGGTTGGCCAATCCAGAAGTTGTATCATGAAGGCTAACGGGAAATGGAGGCTTTGTATCGACTTTACCGATGTCAATAAAGCTTGTCCCAAAGACCCATTTCCTTGCCGCGCATCGACCAGATTGTTGACTCCACGGCCGGATGTGATATGCTTTCATTTCTAGATGCATACTCAGATATCATCAGATCTTCATGGCGTAAGAGGATGAGGAGAAGACCGCATTTATCACCCCATGTGGCACATACTGTTTTTGTCTGGATGCCCTTCGGGTTAAAGAATGCTGGTTCAACATTTGCGAGAGTAGTCCATGACGCTTTTGAGCCGCAAATGCACAGAAATGTGGAAGCCTACATGGATGACATAGTGGTCAAAAGCAAAGACAAGGCGACTCTGATTCAGGATTTAGACGAAACCTTTGCAAATCTGTGCAAGATCAACCTCAAGCTCAACCCCGAGAAGTGCGTGTTTGGAGTCCCTTCCAGCAAGCTTCTCGGGTTCTTCGTGTCTCAGCGGGGAATTGAAGCCAATCCCGACAAGATCAAGGCCATTGAGCAGATTGAAGCGCCAAAGCGCGTCAAGGATGTACGAAGACTTGCCGGTTGCGTAGCTACTCTCAGCAGGTTTATCTCTAGGTCTGCTGAGCGCGCCCTGCCATTTTTCAAAATTTTGAAAAAGGCAGGTCCGATGCAATGGACCCCGGAAGCGGAGGCTGCGCTGCAGGACTTGAAGAGATACCTGTCCTCCACTCCAACACTTGTCGCACCTAAACCACAAGAGAAGTTGCTGCTGTATATAGCGGCAACCAATCAAGTGGTTATTGCTGTGTTAGTAGCGGAGAGGGAGGCAGATGATGAGCTAGCAACCATGGCAGGTGCATCTAGCGACAAGCAGGGGGCTTCACCGGCAAGCTCGTCCCGACAAGGATGGATCTCAAGGCAGACGCATGAGAAGATGCAGAAAAGAATGGTGCAGCGCCAGCTTTACTTTGTCGGTTCCCTTCTGCAGGGGCTAGGTCAAGGTACTCTGGTGTGCAAAATTGCTTTTCGGCCTCCTCATGGCCTCGAGAAAGCTGCGCCATTACTTCCGTGCACATGAGATCACAGTCGTCACTCGTTTTCCATCAAGAGGATACGCAAAATCCAGAGGCAACAGGCAGGATTGTCGAGTGGGCACTGGAACTGTCAAGCTTTGGCCTCAAGTTTGAGAGCACTTCAACTATCCAAAGCAGAGCATTGGCGGAGTTCATAGCAGAATGGACGCCAACACAAGATGAAGAAATTCAAGAAACGAGCATCCCTGTCAAGGACGCAAGCAAAGAGTGGCTGATGTACTTTGATGGTGCCTTCTCGCTGCAAGGCGCCGGTGTGGGCATGCTACTTGTTGCACCCACCGGAGAGCACCTCAAGTATGTAGTCCAGATGCACTTTCCCAAGGAGCAAGCAACAAACAATACTGCAGAGTATGAAGGTTTGCTTGCTGGTCTCAGGATCGCAGTAGACCTTGGGATCAAGAAGCTCATTGTCGTGGGTGACTCACAAACTTGTTATCCGCCAAGTGAACAAGAATTATCGGTGTCCGTTGATGGAAGCTTATGTTGATGAAGTGAGGAAGCTGGAAGAACACTTTGACGGCCTCGATGGAATATATTCCAAGGGCTCGTAATGACATTGCCGATGGCTTTGTCAAAGTGCGCCGCGCTTAAGTTACACTGTGGAACCAGGAATTTTTGTGCTCAAGCTGACTCAACCGCCTCAGTAACGCCATCAATTGGACAGAGCAAGAAGAGGAAGTTGATCTCTGGTGACTACTTTCCGGCAGAGCTTCCCGAAGCCGCCGCCAAGAAGGTCCCCAAGATCGACACCAACAGTGCTGAGGAGCAGTCTGCTCCGACAAGCCCCAGGGTTTGTTTCATTGAAGCAGACGCTCCCGACAAGTTTTACTCCGGCAAGCTTGCCGGGGAACGCCAAGCTTCCGGCTGAGCCGCAGTTCTCGCCAGAGAAGCGGATGTTCCAAAGAGCAGCAGATGTGCCTTTAGTCCTTGTTGTCGAGCCGCAAGCTCCAAAGATGGGTACAGCAGATTGTCCATTTCCTTCAGACAGAGAACTTCCGAAGAGCAAGAAGAAGCGGAAAGAGTAGCCCGGCGATCAAGTATGTACCAGTTTGTCAACAAAGACAACCGCATGTAAGAAGACTCAACAGTGTGAAATTGAAGTGTATTCACCGGGAAGACGGACAGAAGCTGTTGGCAGAGATACATGGAGGCATATGTGGTCACCACATTGGCGCCAGAGCACTTGCCCGCAAAGCGTTCCGGCAAGGTTTCTTTTGGCCGACAGCCCTCTAGGATGCAACTGCCCAAGTAACCAAGTGTGAAGCATGCCAGTTCCATTCCAAGCAGATACACCAGCTAGCTCAAGCTCTCCAGACGATCCCTTTATCCTGGCCATTTTCGGTCTGGGGGCTCGACATCCTCGGCCCCTTTCCCGAGCTGTCGGGGTTTTGAGTACTTATGCGTTGCAATCGACAAGTTCACAAAGTGGCGGAAGTGGAAGCGATGAGGAAGGTGACAGCACGATCGGTAGTCAAGTTCTTCAGTCGATTGTTTGCCGTTTCGAATCCCTAACGAGGTCATCACCGACAACGGCACGCAATTCACAAGCCGCACCTTCATGCAAGACGTCCAAGATCTTGGCGCCAAGGTTCGCTTCGCTTCATTGCTCATCCGAGAAGCAACGGTCAAGCGGAGAGGGCAAATCTTTGAAGTGCTGCGCGGGCTCAAGACCGAGAACTTTCGACGGGCTGCACAAGTGCGGAAGAAACTGGATTGAGGAGCTGCCGGTGGTTCTTTGGTCGATCGAGACGACGCCAAATCGAGCCACCGCCGCACACCTTTCGCTCTAGTCTATGGAGCAGAGGCAGTTCTCCCCATGGAACTTCAGATACGGATCGCCTCGAGTGCTCGCTTATGATGAGCTTGAGCAAGAGCAGCTGCGACAAGATGACGCTGCTCCTTGAGGAGGATCGTCTTCAGCTCTTTGTCCGAGCTGCTCGATACCAGCAAGCTTTGCGCCACTACCATAGCCGCAGTTAATGCCGAAGTCTCGAGGAAGGCGACCTTGTTCTTGGCGCGTTCAGTCCGCCAAGAATTCCAACAAGTTGACCGAAGTGGGAAGGCCCTTACCGGGTGAAAAGAGTCACTAGGCCCGGGCGCTGTCCGCTTTTGAGATCGAAGATGGCGTTCGGTGAGCAACTCCGAACATTGAGCATCTTCGTAAGTTTTACCCGTAGGGCGCGGTTGCCGGAACCTGTTTCGGCAACCACCTTTTGTACAAGTCTTGCCGCTGTTGCATGTAATCCTTTGTACAAAGCCGGGCGCAGACCCCGTGCATAAGTAAAGCTAGCGTGCTTAGCACATCTTGTCAATTTCATGCTTTTTACTTCTATTTGCATGCGTTGTCTGACACTTTGTGCAGCACCTACCCCTGGTAAGTGATAACGAGCCATAAGGCTCCATATCTTTATTTTCTCTTCTTTCTCTTTATCAAAGAAAGGAAGGTTCCCTCGCACACAAGTTTGCTGGGGAAAGGAGAAGATAATGGTGTGGACCAAGCGTCGCTCAAGGAAGTCTAGCCTTACCGGGAAGCAAACGACATAAAAGCTAAGTTGCCAAACTTTGAGCAATCAGTTTTAAAATTTTTAAGTTATCTTCCTCGAACGACTGTACTTTGTATGGAAAACCTGTATGCGCAGAGGAACCAACTCGTAGCTAGTTGCGACCTTACTTTGTTTCGAGTCCACTCAACAACTTAAGTGAGCTGCGACTAGTTGCGACAAAATTCGCTGTCGGAAGCGGTACCGCCCGGCCAAATACAGTTGACGTCCGCACTTTCGGCCTTCCTTGGCTCGGAGTGCCTGCTACCGACAAGTTCCCTAAAAGCGTAGGGCAAAAACATACAAAGGAAGGAATCAAGTAAAGGAAATAACATAGCAATTGATACCCAAAATAGAGTTATATTACAAGATAGCTTGCCGCAGCTCTAATGGATTGTTCTTATGACATGATCAGCAGCGGCAAGAGAAAGAGAAAACGGGCGGCCTAATCTATGTGATCGCCCTCAACCCTCTTGATCCCGCTCACCCTGTCCACGATGGGTGCGACAAGGGTCTTGAGCGCCTCCGCATCAAAGATCCGCGGCAAGGACTTGAGGGCGTTGGTGAGGTTGAGGCCTGGATTGCGGAAGGCCACCTTCATCAAGACCTTCCGGAGAGCTCCTGCAGATCTGGCGCGACTCCTCGGCCCGCTGTTTTGGGACTTCTTCCCGAGTCATTTGGAGGGCCGTCACCACGCCCTTGAAGAACAAGCTGAGCTTGGCGCTGGGTTGGAGATGCTCGTCGGAGGAATATCCAAGATCCACCACACCAGCTGCGCCAGCTCCTCGTCGATGGCTGCAGCAACATTCACCAGACCCTCGGTCCAGTGCTCCACATTCTCCCTCAAGGCACTCTGGGCGGCAACAGCACTCGCCAGCAGCGCCTCGTCAGCCTTGATCTTCTCCTTCAAGGCCATTTCCTGCTCCCTGGCGCCGTCCAGCGTCTGAGTCAAAGTAGTTAGCTTCAACTCAAGATCTACATTGGAGTCCTTGGCGGCGAGCTCCTTGCTCCTCTCGGCGAGACGGCCCTGCAGCTCGCCAAGAGTGTAGGCGTCCTTCTCGCGCTCGTGCTTGAGTGCAGCAAGCTCCTCGCCGCTCCCCTTGAGACTGGCCTCCAGCTGTGCCACCTTCGTCTCCAGCTCCTTCTTGGCGGCCTCGGCAGCTGCGGCAGCATCCTTTGCTTCCTTGAGAGCCCCGCCAAATGTTTGCTCGCGCATGGCAAGATCCTCCTCGTGGCTGTCAAGGTTAACCTTCCGCTGCGCCAACTCGCCTTCCTGCGTAGACAGCTTCTCGGCGGCAAGCCAATGTTCCTCAGCTTCAGCCTTCTCGAGGAGGAAGGCTTTGCACTCCTCGGCAAGCCACTCCCGCTCCTCTGCTAAGAACCGGAGAGCTTCCTGGTTGCGGCCCCGGAGCTCCTCCACGCGCTTCTCAATTTCTGCTCCCGCCTTCGCGACAAGCGCCTCCCGGGATTCCAGCTTGGCTTGTCGGGCGCGGTAGAGCGACAATAGCTTCCGCAGCAGCTACTCCTCCTCAGGCTCGCCGCTGCTGCTGCCTTACGCGTCGACCGATGTCGATCCGATGGAGGCGAGCAGCTCTTCGAAAGTTTCTCCTTCGGCCGGCGCCCTGGAGCTCGACTCCCATGGGAGCTTGATGAAGACGCCATCGCCGGCCTTCAAATAGACGCCGGGCTGGGGCTCTTCGGAGCCCGACGCTGCCGCAACGGCGGAGGGATCGGCGGCGTAAGCGCTGGCGCTCCTGCGACCTCGAAGTGCGTCGAGGCGATCGCTGACCCTCGCCAGCTTCTGCGGCGGCAGCTTTATGGCCTCTTCGCCGGCGGGCTCGTCAGCGCCGGTTTCTTCTTCGATGGCAGCGGCGTCATCAGTGTTGCCGCACACGTCCTCCTCGCTGGCGACCTCGGTCTCCATTGGCTCTGTGGCAGATGGATGAAGAAAAGTCAAGCGAATATTCAAAGACGAAATCAGAAGAAGAAGAACACAAGGGAAGTTTTTAGGCAAGAGGATTACCTGTGCCGGGGTCTGCGGTCATGGTCTCCGCCGCCAAGGGATCGCTCGTGCCGTCCCTTGCCGGAGAACGCTCCCTTCCCGGGGAATCCTCCCTTGGCGGCGTAGTCGAAGCAGAAGGAGGCTGCTCTGCTCCT
Source organism: Aegilops bicornis (assembly GCA_021605145.1). Lineage (NCBI taxonomy): Eukaryota > Viridiplantae > Streptophyta > Magnoliopsida > Poales > Poaceae > Aegilops > Aegilops bicornis. Next base: position 334,612,706 of record CM038672.1, on the reverse strand, counting down.
ACACAAATCGACAGTCAGATATCAGCAAAAAAAAAGAGCACCCATGCAAGCCGAACAGCAAGAAGTAGACCATATACTTACGCTGGGGGCTGCGCTGGGGGCTGCTTTGGAGAAGAGTTGCCGCATCCGGCAAGGTGGTCTCGGACGCGCCTCCTATTTGTCGCGATGGGTTCGTCCTCGACGACGATCACCGGGGTCTTGGCTCTCTTCGACATTCTCTGGGCCAGCATCCTGAAAAAGAATGGGTTCAGAGTAAAGCAAATCAGATACAAGACAAGCAACAAATTGAAGAATTACAAGTACAAAGAACGAATCTTACTCTTCTTCTTCCTCGCCGGAGCTGGCCGGAGAGATCAAATTCTGGCCCGCCTCAAGTACGACGAGGCGGAGGAGTAGGTTCCCTTGGACGCTTGGCGGGGGCGGAACCGGTGGTCTGCCAAGGCCCCGCTCCAGTTGCCGCAGCGGCGTGGGGTGCTCCCGCGGCGACAGTGCTTGCCGCGGTGGAGCGTGTCGCACGGCGCTGCGGCTGTTGGCCCGTCTGCCATCCCGCTACGTCTCTGGCCTTGCGAAGACGCCTCCTTGGTGGAGCCGGGGGCTCCGCTCGCGGCAAGCTGCTTGGAGGCGGGGAGGAGGCTCCCTCGGCGGGTTCGCTCGACTCAGCTTCAGGCTCGGCAAGCTCCTCCTCGCCGGCAAACTCCTTTCGCTCGACAAGGCTTGCCGCCTCTGCTGCCTCTGCCCCCTCCACGGTGAAGCCAAACTCACCATGGCGGCAGCTCTTGCCGCCTCTTCCAAATGGTGGCGCGCGCATCTCGTCGCCGGTGGTGTCATGGTGAGGCCCCTCTGCTCATCGGGGCGGACCGACATTTCTACCAGATTGTCAAACTGCCGCACGACATCATCCGCAGGCTCTTGCCAAGTTGGGACAATTCCATGCGAGTCGCACGACGTCATCATTGCACGGATGCGGTCAAGCACGGAGTTGTTGCACAGCGGAACGACGCCCCTCGGCAACCTAAACATCTCTGGATGATCAGGATCGGGCTTGAACAGCTCTAAGAGCATCGCGTCAAGCTCCAAGATGGTGAAGTTGAAGTTGAGGCCTGGGAGCAGCCTCATGATATCTGCCCGATTACGAAACTCCCAGGCAGGTCTCCTCCTCTCCTGCAAAGGGGCGTCTGGCGAAGAAAGTCTGCGCCAACGGTGCCTACGGTGAGCCGGCAAGTCTAAAGCGAAGGATTCGGTGACTGCAATCTTCAGCCTAGCGTCTTCCGGGGCCAGATTGCTCCAATCGTTGCCGCGCACTACTGGGGTTTGGCGCTGGGCGGTAAATGGCTGCGGGTTCTCCTCGACAATCCAGCACCAATCCGCCCTCCATTCCTCCCATTTGCTACGGAGCTCTCCCTCCAGATAGGCTTCCTTCTTGCCGACCCTCGAGATCCAAGCGATTCCTCCCAAGATGAGGCTCTCCTCTCTCAACACGGGGTAAAAGAAGTGGCGGAAAAGGGCTACATTTGGGTGGACTCCGACAAAGTTTTCGCAGAGATGTGCGAAAACTGCCATGGTCAGAACGACATTGGGGGTGAAATCAAGGAGGCGGAACCCGTAGGTGTTCATGATGTCACAGAAGAATTCAGAGAAAGGCGGGCCGAGCCCGCAGAGAAGAAGAGCGCCAAGAAGGGATACCCGGCCGGGGCCAGTTCGAAGCAGCGGCGGGGAGTACCTTCATGCGCGGATGCGCCGCGTCTCCGTCGACCCGGAAGAGGTGGTAGTTCTCCCTCAGCTCCCTCGCGGCGAGCTGGGGGGGAAAGATCGCCCGCTCCTTCCGCAGCGCCGCAAGCCGCTGCGCCTCGGCCGATTTCACGGCCTTCCCCTTGTCAGCTTTCGGAGCCATGGCGGAGGTGGTGATGAAGGTCGGCGGCGTTGATGATGCTGGTGGCGATGGGGGGCGGAGCGCTGCTCTCTTTTCAGCCTTGAAGAGAAGGGGGGAGCAGCGGTGGCTTTTCGATGGGACAAGAATCGGCGAGATGGGCGGACTGCCCTGTTTCCCTGCTTATAAAGAGGGAGGCGGGCGTTCGTTATTCCGAATAAAGAAACCCCCCACGATCTCACCCACGATCTCTCACACGATGCCGCAGTCGACACGTGCCGTTCGTGGAGGGCGTGGTGGGTCCGGGGTGAGTTACGGTGTGACCCGGGCCGCATGTGCCCGTGCCCTGTTTTGGGCCTGGCCCAACAGCGCTCGGCATCGTGTGTGGCCCAGGCCCGGGGGCTCCTGTCGGTGTAGTAGAGTATGGGTACCCTAGTATCCCGAACTTGTGCACGCAGGCGATTCAGCGCCATGGCAAGGCTTACCGGTGACCGCCAAGGTCCTCCGTGGTTCCCTTCGAGCCATTCAAGAACAAAGTATTTAAGCCAAGGAGACAAGGCCCGGCAAGAGGAGCTTGCCGGAAAGCCACCCAAGGCACCTACAAGACAAGGCCCGGCAAGAGGAGCTTGCCGGGAAGGCCCGATGAGCGACAAGCTTCCGGGCGCGACAAAACGACAACATGACAAGGCGCTTGCTGCCAAGGCATCACCACATTGTACCTACGCTCCAAAGACATCCTCTAACGTGTCGCCTGGACCTTTCCAGACGCTGCAGCGTGGCGAGAGGCAGCCAGCCGGTGCGAGGTGGCAAGCGGGCGCCGACAAGATTGCCATCGTGGCAGCGGTGGCGCCCGACGGTCCCCTGTTTGCCTTTGTTAGGGCGGCGTGACGGGCATTTAATGCCTTTGTCCCCTACCGTCGGGGTTAGGTATGATACCTTTGTACACTGTACCTTTGTACAAGTAGGTGTACCAACCACTACTTTTCCATTTGTACCCTCGTCTATGTTGCCACCTGCCGGAGACCCTTGAGCATATAAAAGGACGCCCATGCATAGCGTAGAAGGGTCGGTTCCCCCACGCCGGGTCTCGTTAGCAGCTCGTGTGTACTGTAGCACTCAGCGCTCCCGAGCAAGAACTCCATACACCTAGACATGCAGCAGTAGGAGTGTTATCTCTCTGGAGAGCTCCGAAACTGGGTAAACCTCTCGCGTGCTTCACCTCGATCTGCTCTTCGTGCGACCTCCGCTCCCCGCCGAACCAGAAGGGGCTCGGTCCGCCGGTCCCATAGGTGTTCGTGGGCCAGATCAGCCTGCCCCGACACCCCTCCACCAAAAATCAGCTCAAGGAGAAACTCCCACATGCCAAAATCATTCTGTCGAACACCTGGCAGGCACTGTTTTCTTGCAGTTTCAGAAATATTCAAAAGTTTCAGTTCTGTCGTTTCTCCTCGTCCGACTTGATCCGCGTCGGCCGACAGGTGCACTTGGCACGTTGCTCACAGCCCTCCTCTCTGTCCGGAGCACCACACGAGCGCTTGGCCCGTTCCTGGCGTCGGTGGCGCCCTGGCCCAACCTCGCCGGCGTCTTCCGTGGCGTCGGGACCTCCCGTGGCGGTCGGACGAAGGCACCACCCCAACGCGCCGTTCTGCCGCCAACTCTCCCTTAGCGCTCCGCATGGCTCATGCATGCCAGCGCACGATTGCGGCACCGTCGCCGTGGCCCGGCAAGCACAGAACATGCTCCCTGCCGCCGACGGGTCCGCACCGCTCCGTTCCGTCGAGCATGCCCAAAGCAACCAAACCCCGGCTCGTTCAGCACCTAAACGGAGTCAGTTGACCTCCACGTCGGCACTCAACCCTAAAACAACCCCGACCGATGCACTGCGCCGCCGTAACACTCACCGGACTAATCCGTTCACGGCAACCGCCTCGGGCCATAAATGGCACCCCCCAAGCTCGCTCTCGCCCTCGCACAACTCGACCACCTCGCCAGACCCCTCCTAGCCACTGGAAGAGCCTCGAGGGGCCCTTCTTCCTCGACTCCGGCCAACTCCGTCCGCCTCGGGCTCCGGCAACGTTCTCGTCGCACTCTCCGACGAGGCCCACGACCACCCGAACCACCGTCCGCCGGAGCAAGCGCCGCCGTCGACGTGGTACTCGCCGGCGACCACCACCACCACCCACAGACGCGGAATGGCGCCCTGAGCACGGAGGTACCCTCTGATCTCCCTACCTCGCCGTGGATCGCCGCCGGCGACCACCGCGGCTCTCGGGCACCGTCGTGCTCTGCCGCCTCTTTCAAATATTCAAACCTGACGGGTGGGACCCGCCCGTCAGCCTCTCTATTGTTTTTGAATTCGTTTTTCAAAGCGTGCTACTGCAAATACGCTTTCTACTCTGAACCATTTTTCTGCACTTTTCTGCTTAGGCCGCTGAGGGTTTTCTGTTTCATTACAGATGGGTCCTTGGACCAAAATTCTTATAACCTTTTAACAAAAAGGAATTTTTGAGTGATTCTTTTTCTATCCTCTTCAAAATTTTGTCTAGTTTTTTATCATATTTATTTAAAAAATATTTGGATCACTTTTCTGTACCCCACAGTATTTACGTTAGCGTGTGTGTTTTATGTACCGTAGATACCGAAGGAGGTGACGGAACCGCGAACTTCACCAATCTAGACCCCGACTATTCCGAACCAGGCAAGCAATGTTTGAACTTTTGATATGATGAGTGTTTGGGCATGTTTGCATTATTTTTTGTATCATGGCACGTTCATGAGCATTTCGATGATAGTTTATCTCGTAAGAGTTGAGGCAAGTGAGTTCGGAAAATCCATGAGTTGTTGGAAACATGTTGCATGGCCATGAGTTGGCATGAGTATGGGTCAGATGGCAGTGTTGTATCATGCCGAACTTATGCCGGATCGTTGACCCAGTGTCAACATAAATCGATCGATTCGTCCGTCTCCCCTTCAGACTACCACCTGTTTCCGCAAGGGAATCTGACTTAGTAAGTTGCAAACCACTTCCTAGTACACACCAAATCGAGAGGCCGGGAAGAGGGTTCCATGGCCCTGGATTAAAGCCTTTCATCCGGTCAGGGGGCATGAGTGTTTCCGGTTGGGACCGAGAGGGGGGCACCCCTTAGAGCGCGCGTAAATAAATTTGATCCCATGATATTCGAGATTGTGACCTCCCCGTCTCAAAGTTTTTCTTAAACGCTGTCTAGGGTGATTCCCGCAAGGTGAGGTATGATGGGTGTGTACTAGTTAGCTGTGTTTCCTCCGAAATACCGTAAACGGAACTAGTCCTTCGTGACTACGGAAATCCGTTGGCTGTGGACAATTTTGGTACAAACTCTGCAGAGTCAAAATTCTTGAATTCATCCTATTCATGTCCGAGTACCGTGTTCACCTTATCTTGTCAAATGTCAGTCTCGGTGACAGAAACTCCTGATAACCATATGAGTGTTAAATGTTTATTTCCCTGTGAATGGACTAACCCGCTTATTGTCTTGTGAGGAATATTTTCCGTGAGCACCATTTCTTGTCAGTTATGAATAATGAATTATAAGACCTTTCTGCGATGTCGCTCAGATGTCCAACTGCGGCCTTGTTATTATTTACTTTTGTTATAAGCCCTTTCTGCGATGTCGCTCAGACGTCCGACTGCGGCATCCTTATTATTTATTTTTGTTATAAGCCCTTTCTGCGATGTCGCTCAGATGTCCGACTGCGGCATTTTTATTATTTATTTTTGTTATAAGCCCTTTCTGCGATGTCGCTCAGACGTCCGACTGCGGCATTGTCATTATTTACTTTTGTTATAAGCCCTTTCTGTGATGTCGCTCCGACGTCCGACTGTGGCACGCATGTCTTTTCTTTCAATATAAGCCCTTCATGAGGTGTCGCCTAGACGCCCGACTGTGGCATGTTTTACTTAATTGTTCACCCTTCGAGGCGTCGCTTCAAACACCCGATCGGTTTTGAGTTTATCTTCTTTGGGGTTTTGAGCGGACTACCGCCGATTCCCTTCTTACTTACTTGTGTTACTTATTTGATAGCACATTGTTATAAATTAATCATGTCGCATTCATGCATACATTTGTTATATCTTTTGTCCGAACTATCTTGCGAGTACTTTCAAAGTACTCACCTGGCTTGTTGATTTGGCGGATGTCGTGAAAGACGATCTCATGGATGAAGAGTTCGATAGCGAGTTCGTCGCCTAGAGGAATCCCAGCCAGTCTCGTGCGACCCCTGGATTAGTCATTGTGATATATTCGCTTCCGCTACCCAAATAAATTCATCGAGCCTCACCTCGACGCTCGATGAGCTGCCAGTGTAGTAGTCTTATTAACCACCCCACTTTGTTATTCCACCAACCACTCATATCTCGAGTCAGTAGTATTTCCACCCCACACCATTGTGTCATATCCGCCATCATGTATAATTATTGGCGTGTTTGTAATAATTGGTTGGGCATCTTCAGCCCGACCCTGTAATATTTTAATGCGACTGGCTTATTGTATCAAAGTTTTGTCTACCGGTATGGAGGATTTTCCTCATATTGGACTTCATAGGTCGGTTGTTCAATAAATATCTTTATTGAAAAATCGGTCGTGACATCTATTGAGCTTATATCAAATGACCTCTTTTCACCAGCAAGTTTGAAATCATAGTTGAGTTATTTAACTGCCTAGTATGCTTTATGTTCTAACTCAAGAGGCAAATGACAAGCTTTTCCATAAACCATTTTATAAGAAGACATACCCATAGGATTTTTATATGTTGTTCTATAAGCCGAAAGTGCATCATCTAACTTCTTAGACCAATTCTTCGTGGACCTATTGACAATCTTTTGCAAAATTAATTTTATTTCTCTATTGCTAAGTTCAACTTGACCACTAGACTGAGGATGATAAGGTGATGCAATTCTATGGTTAATATCATACTTAGCAAGCATTTTACGGAAAGCACCATGAAAGTGTGAACCGCCATAAGTCATTAAATATCTAGGGACTCCAAACCTTGGGAAAATAACTTCCTTAAGAATTTTAATATAGGTGTTGTTATCAGCACTACTAGTTGGAATAGCTTCTACCCATTTAGTAACCTAATCAACAGCAACCAAAATATGCGTATACCCATTAGAGGAAGGAAAAGGTCCTATGTAATCAAATCCCCAAAAATCAAATGGTTCAACAGCAAGAGAATAGTTCATAGGAATTTCTTGACACTTACCAATATTACCTATTCTTTGGCATTCATCACAAGATGAGACATACTTACGAGCATCCTTGAAGAGAGTAGGACAATAAATCCAGATTGTAATACCTTGTGAGCAGTTCTGTCTCCAGCATGATGCCCTCCATACGGTTCGGAGTGACACTTATGTAGGACTTGTCCCTGTTCATGCTCAGGTACACAACGTCTAATAATACCATCTATTCCTTATTTATAAATATGTGGGTCATCCCAAAAGTAATGTCTTAAATCATAGAAGAATTTTTTTCTTTTGTTGGTAAGTAAAGCTAAGTGGTAAATATTTAGCAAAAATGTAATTAGCATAGTCAGCATACCAAGGAGTCCCATTAGCAACATTTATTGCAGCTAACTTCTCATCAGGAAAACTATCATCAATAGGAAGTGGGTCATCAAGAACATTTTCAAGCCTAGACAAGTTATCAGCTATGGGGTTCTCAGCTCCTTTTCCGTCAATCATATGCAAATCAAATTCTTGTAACAAGAGAACCCAACGAATAAGTCTAGGTTTAGCATCTTTCTTTTCCATAAGATATTTAATAGGAGCATGGTCTGTGTGAACAGTTACTTTAGAAGCAACAATATAAGGTCTGAACTTATCACAAGCAAACACCACTTCTCATAATTCTTTTTCAGTAGTAGCATAATTTCTTTGAGCACTGTCTAGAGTTTTACTACAATAATGGATAACATTCAATTTCTTATCAACTCTTTGTCCTAGAACAGCACCAACAGCAAAATCACTAGCATCACACATAATTTCAAAAGGCAAATTCCAATCAGGAGGTTGAACTATAGGTGCAGTGATTAAATCTTTCTTGAGTGTTTCAAAAGCTTCACGACAATTATCATGGAAGACAAAAGGAATATCCTTTTGTAAAAGATTAGTAAGAGGCCTAGAAATTTTAGAGAAGTCTTTGATAAATCTCCTATGGAAACCAGCATGACCTAAGAAACTTCGAATACCTTTGATGTCCTTGGGACATGGCATTTTCTCAATTGCATCAACTTTAGCTTGGTCCACTTCAATAAATTTTTCAGAAATTTTATGACCCAAGACAATGCCTTCATTAACCATAAAGTGGCACTTCTCCCAATTCAAAACAAGATTTGTTTGTTCACATCTCTGCAAAACTCGATCAAGATTGCTTAAACAATCATCAAAAGACTTCCCATAAATAGAGAAGTCATCCATGAAAACCTCAACAATCTTTTCACAAAAGTCAGAGAATATAGCCATCATGCATCTTTGAAAGGTAGCAGGTGCATTACATAAACCAAAAGGCATACGTCTATAAGCATAGGTTCTAAAAGGACAAGTAAAAGTAGTCTTTTCACGATCAAAGTTGAGAAAGCAATTATTTGTGAAAAGCCAGAATATCCATCAAGGAAGCAAAAGTGTGTGTGCTTATATAATCTTTCAAGCATTTGATCAATAAAAGGCAAAGGGTAATGATCCTTTCTAGTAGCTTTATTTAATTTTCTGAAATCTATTACCATTCTATAGCCTCTAACAATTCTTTATGGAATAAGTTCATTATTATCATTAGGAATAACAGTAATACCTCCCTTATTAGGGACACAATGAACATGACCTACCCATCTACTATCAGATATAGGATAGATTATACTTGCTTCCAGAAGTTTTAATATTTCCGTTCTTACCACCTCTTTTGTCTTCGGATTTAACCGGCGTTGGTGATCAACAACGGGTTTAGCATCAGGTTCCATATTAAGTTTATGTTGGCATAGAGTGGGACTAATGCCCTTTAAATCATCAAGAGTATATCCAATAGGAGCTCGGTGCTTCCTTAGAACCTTTAGTAATCTTTCCTCCTCATGTCCTGAAAGGTTAGCACTAATAGTAACAGGATATCTCTTCTTTTCATCAAGATAAGCATATTTCAAAGTGTCTGGCAATTGTTTTAATCAAACACAGGATCACCTTGAGGTGGATGGGGACCTCCGAGAGTTTCAATAGGCAAATTGTGTTTAAGCTGAGGGCGTTGTTCAAAGAAAATATTATCTATTTCATTTCTTTCATGCATATGTAAGCCATTTTCATCGTCTAGCAAGTATTGTTCCAAAGGATCAGTAAGGTGGCACAACAATAGAAGCAAGACCAATTAATTCATCCTTACTAGGCAATCCTTTTTCCTGATGGTTTCTACTAAACTTGGAAAAATTAAACTCATGAGACTCATCACCAAAGCTAACACCAACAGTTTGTTTCTAGCAATCTATCCTAGCATTAACTGTGTTCAAGAAAGGTCTACCAAAGATAATGGGACAGAAGTCATCTTGCGGGATACCAAGAACAAGAAAATCAGTAGGATATTTTATTTTCCCACACAAGACTTCAACATCTCTAATAATCCCACAAGGTGATATGGTGTCTCTATTAGGAAGTTCTATAGTAACATCTATGTCTTCTAACTCTGTAGGTGCTATGTCTTCTCTAATCTCTTGATATAACTTGTAAGGAATAGCACTCACACTAGCACCCATGTCACATAAACCATGATAACGGTGATCTCCTATTTTAACTGAAATGACAGGCACGCCAAAAAATGGTCTATGTTTATCTTTTTTCATCAGGTTTAGCAATTCTAGCAGCTTCTTTGCAGAAATAAATAACATGCCCATCCACATCTTCTTCTAAGAGATCTTTAACCATAGCAATATTAGGTTCAATTCTAATTTGTTCATCTGGTTTAGGTCTTCTGATAGAGCTTTTGTTAACCATAGTTGCAACTTTAGCATGTTCCTTTATCCTTACAGGAAAAGGGGGTTTCTCAATATAAGTAGTAGGAACAACTGGATCAACATTATAGAGAATAGTTTCTTGTTTAACTGGTACCGGTTCTTTAATAGGTTGGTGATATTTCAGCCATTCCTCTTTAGGGAGTTAAACATGAGTAGCAAATGATTCACGAAAGGAAGCTACTATCTCAGAGTCAAGTCCATATTTAGTGCTAAACTTTTGAAAAGCATCGGTATCCATAAAAGATTTAACACAATCATACTTAAGCTTTATACTTGACTCTTTACCTTCTCGAGTTCCCAATCTTCAGAGTTGCGTTTAATTCTTTCTAGAAGATTGTCGGTGTCAAAACCGGCGGATCTCGGGTAGGGGGTCACGAACTGTGCGTCTAGGCGGATGGTAACATGAGACAAGGGACACGATGTTTTTACCCAGGTTCGGGCCCTCTCGATGGAGGTAAAACCCTACTCCTGCTTGATTAATATTGATGATATGGGTAGTACAAGAGTGGATCTCCCACGAGATCAAAGAGGCTAAACCCTAGAAGCTAGCCTATGGTATGATTGTTGTCCGTCCTACGGACTAAAACCCTCCGGTTTATATAGACACTGGATAGGGTAAGGGTTACACAGAGTCGGTTACAATGGTAGGAGATCTACATATCCGTATCGCCAAGCTTGCCTTCCACGCAAAGGAAAGTCCCATCCGGAAACGGGACGAAGTCTTCAATCTTGTATCTTCATAGTCCAGGAGTCCGGCCAATGGTGATAGTTCGGCTATCCGGACACCCCGTAATCTAGGACTCCCTCAGTAGCCCCCGAACCAGGCTTCAATGACGATGAGTCCGGCGCATAGTTTGTCTTCGGCATTGCGAGGCGGGTTCTTCCCCAAATTCCATATACTTGTCGAATAGTGTCCGGCTTCTGATAAATGCTGTGCTCCTTGGCTTCTATGCCCAATAATGGCCATCTTCCACGTGTTTGAATGAATATGAAAAGCCAGGTTATTTTTACACTTATCCCCCTAGCTGCACAAATGAGCCGCCTATAAAAGGGACGAGGATCTAGATCTGAGTCACACCATCCCCCCTCCGCGAGCTTTCATCGGATCGCCTTTGACAAAAATCTATTCCATCATGGGACGGTCGTGGCTCCTCCTCTCGCGCTCCCAGCCCTCGGCACAGAAATTGGGAGAGATGCTCAGTCCCGCATAGCTAGCTAGTGACACTCCAAACCAAGGGATTTCTTCCCCCGGCCTTCATGGTTCCGGTTCGAGCCGGACTTGCCACATACAAGGGCGGAAAGCAAGCGGAGAGTGTCCCCGATCCCTCTAAAGGAGAGCGGGTATGCTTTATCTCTTATCTAGTAAGAGGACTCGGATTTCCAGTTCATCCGTTTCTCTGGGGGCTCTTGGAGTTCTACGGCCTCCAGTTGCACCACCTTACGCCTGCCTCTATTTTGCACATCGCGGGCTTCGTGGCCCTTTGCGAACTGTTCTTGGGCGTCGAGGCTCATTTTGCGCTGTGGAAGAGATTATTCTGCCTTGTACCCCGTTCTCATGAGGCGTCAATATATCAAGTGGGGGCGGAGCCGAGCTATGGCGTATCGCCGGGACCGGATATCTATCCGGAACCCCAAAGAAGGCGTCCAAAGACTGGCCTTCGGAATGGTTTTATATAGAAGACGTCCCGCTGTCGGATCCTGTTCGGATCGGTCTCCCGGAGTTCAGCAATGCTCCTTTGAAGAAACGCATGAGTTGGCGCCATGAGCCCCTGCAGAGGGAAGACGACAGGACGTCCTTTACCGATGAGCCGAATAATATTGTTGGCTCATGCCGGATCGACCATGATCGGTGTCATGGCCACATGTATTATGCGGGGTGCAGCCGCCCAAAGATAGGGGCCACCCCATGTGGGATTTCAACGGGGAGGACGATGCCACCCGTCATGGCCGTAAGGGGCCGGGATCGGTCGCCGATCTGGTGAAGATCTTGTCCGCGATGTACAAGGGAGAAGAGGAAGATTTTCTCCGCGTCAGTCCATTGAACAGATTTTCTATGAACAATCCTCGAAGCTGGGTAAGCGGACATTTCTTTTTTCCACATCCGATCCGTATTCCCACAGTTAGGTATCTCATTTTGTGATTTTGATGCAGGAACTGCGCTAGGCCGTAAAAGACATAAACGGCCCACCTCCACAACCCGAGGATCCGGAAAGGCTCCTCGATCCGGCCTCCCAAGAGGATCCGGACATATTGGTGGAGCTAATTGATGGGGTATATCACCAACTGAGCATCGATAATGCCTTGGTTGCCATTACGGCCGATTACCCCGGAATACTTCCAGCCTCACAGGTAACTGAGACCAAGGTCCCAATACTCTGATAATGACCCATCCGCGCTTATTTTTTATCACCCTATACCAATGGTGTTTCGCAGGGGGTGCCTTCGAGGCAGGAGGCCGAGCCCGCGGCGGCTAGTCAACAAGGGGCAGTACGGCCCCGCGGGCTAAAAAGAAGTGCGGTCCGGATCAAAACACCGCCGCAACGGTATGGCACGTCACCATATTCCCAGGATTGATTCCTGGAGGGCGTAATAACGTTGGTGCTCTTTTCAGGAGAAAGAGCGCTCACCGGACTGTGTCCGGAGAGGTTGCTAACCGAGCCTCCGCCAGCCTGGCTCCAAAGCCGGGTCCAGAAGCGGAGGCGAGCACGCGTGCGTCGGATGCTCCTCTGACCAAGGATGCCGACAGATTGTCCACCACCAACTCCGAGGTGGAGAGCGCCATGAATCACAGGCGCCGCCGGATAGTTCTTCGTGACGCATGTTTCTCCCAAGAGGCATTGAATGCCTTCAATTCGGGAGATGCGCACCTCCGTGCCGCTCAAGATGGTCTAGCCAGAGCCATGGAGCAGTATGTAAAGGACATACGACTGAGGAAATTTGACATTATATATGCCAAGAGTCCCGAGACTTAAAATAGTTAGAATAACTGATTTAAGGATCATTTGTTATGCAGGATCTTACAAAAAGAATACCCGATCGTCCTGTGAGCTTGAAGAATGCAAGGCCCAACTTGAGGCCGCACTAGCCGCTTGAGGGAAGCCGCAGAGACCCCTCCGTAATATATGCTTCAAAATATAAATAGTTTGTGAAGTGCGGCGTGTGTGTAAATCTGACAATAATATTGCAGATGGCGCGGACTAGATCCGGACAAGCAACAGCTCTTGCGTCGGTTGAAGGTCAAGCGAGAATGTGCTTACAAGGGTGAGGCAAAGAAAAATAATCTCCAAGATGCCAACACCCAGCTGGGTGAGGAACTAAAGGATGTTCGTGCTCAAATTGCGACTCCGTGAAGGAGAATCAGCGACTTCGTCGCGGCATTTATAGTAAGTGCTTGAGCAAACTTTGAAAAAGAGTTCGGCGAGGAAGTCAATTAACAGAGTTATGTCTGTAGGTATGCTCACGGGTTGTCTTGAAGAGGAAATGCCCGGTTCTACGGGTGACCTTCTTCCCGAGCTATTGCAACTGGATGAACGAGTTCGGTAGGTGATGAAAGGCGTCGCCCAGGCCTTGTGGCCATCTATCTCCCTGCCCGAAGGCCTTGGAGAGCTTGCAGAGAAGCTTCAGGGAGCATGGCGGTGCTTCCGATTATGGAAGATATCGGCTCGTCGTCAAGGCGCCAGGAGGCCTGGGCCATGGTGAAGACGCTGCACACGGTTATGACCCAAACCACATGGCCGAGGTCGGACATGTGGGGCCCAACGAAGGAGATCCCTGTGAGCTTAATGTACGGCCAAGTAGAGTTGGCATAAAGTATTCCCAAGCAGGATCAGAACTAGACAGCCTATTAGACGGCATTGAACAGGAATACAATCAGTCAATTTGACTATGTAATTTAAAATGATATGTAAAATGCCTTCTAGCCGGATTGTAGATCGTTTGTCGTAGCGGACCTTTTTGCTTCAACCTCGGGACCCAATAGTCCGGAGTGTGTCTGAATACCCTCGCGGTTATGTAAAAACTGGGGCATGCGTGGAGACCAGGTGTAGGGGTCATGAGTGCTTTATCAGACAAGTGCCAAACTAGTTATGTTATATTACATGGTTAGTAAGAAACATCTTCCAGGGAGAATAGTTTCGTTAGGGGTTCCTTTCTCGAGGCATGCCCTAAAGTGCATGTCCGGACTGCGAAAAAGAAGAAAAGCATCTGGGGCAGATAAATGAAAATAAAAAATCGTCTTTTAGTTCACCGACCGAATATTCCCTTAAGAACGCTAGCTTTCAGCTTCACACACCGAGGTACACGTCCGGCTGACCCGGGCGGTAACAATCGCAGAGGTGCTCCTTTACCACCTAGCCGAATAATCGGGAACGAGGGGTAAGCACAGAGCCAGCAACCCAACTTGGCCAAAACTTAAGTCATATCGATGCATATAATGGTGAATAAAAGGTACATGCGGAAGTGTGACACATGTGTTGGGCATAAAGCCCGTATAAATAAGCTTCTGTTAAAGAAGCCCCAGGTATAATGAGCGCGGATAGCGCGTCAAGTGTGTGCGAACAATGCGCAAACGAGCCTTTAACGGCTTCGGAAAAAAAGGAGGGAGAAGGAGAGGAATAAAAGACAGCTTAAAGTATAAAATATAGATGGAGGAAGGAGACGAACTCGGAATCCGGCGCTAGGCGTAGAATCTTCGGAGACGGGCTGCGTTCCATGGGTTCGGCTCGAGTCGGTTATCCGATGCGCTTTTGCGTATGCACGCTCCGCCGGTCAGGACTTGGTCGATGATGAAGGGACCCTCCCATTTGGGCTTGAGTTTGTCCTTTTTCTTGTCCGGCAGGCGTAGAACTAGTTCGCCCATGTTGTAAGCTTTGGCCCGTACTTCCCTGCTTTGATATCTTCGAGCTTGCTGTTGATAGAATGCGGAACGAGCTTTTTCCACGTCACGCTCCTCCTCCAAGGCGTCCAAGCTATCCTGCCGATCTAGCTCGGCTTGTCTTTCTTCATACATGCGCACGCGAGGTGAGTCATGAATTATGTCGCAGGGCAAAACTGCCTCTGCGCCGTATACCATAAAAAATGGTGTGAATCCGGTAGTGCGATTCGGCGTGGTCCGCAGCCCCCCAGTACGGAATCGAGCTCCTCTACCCGGTCGTGTTAGATTCCTTGAGGGACCGCACTAGTCTAGGTTTAATGCCGCTCATGATTAGACCGTTTGCTCGCTCGACTTGACCGTTAGTTTGGGGGTGATAGACTGAAGCGTAGTCGAGCTTGATCCCCATGTTTTTGCACCAGAGTTTAACCTCGTCGGCCATGAAGTTCATGCCGTTATTAGTGATAATGCTATGGGGGACGCCATAACGGTGTGCTACCCCTGATATGAAGTCTATCACCGGTCCGGATTCGGCCATCTTTACAGGCTTGGCCTCTATCCATTTGGTGAATTTATCCACCATGACCAATAGGTATTTTTGCTTGTGGGTTCCTCCTTTAAGGGGTCCAACCATGTCAAGCCCCCAGACCACAAAGGGCCAGGTGATGGGTATAGTTTTGAGGGTGGTGGATGGCATGTGGCTTTGATTAGCAAAGAGCTGGCAACCGACGCATCGTTGGACTAAGTCCTGAGCATCTGCCCGGGCCGTCGGCCAATAAAATCCTGTACGGAAGGCCTTGCCTACAAGGGCCTGTGCTACGGCATGGTGCCCACCGAGTCCGGCATGAATTTCAGCCAGCAGATTCTGCCCTTCCTCTTCGGAGATACACCTTTGAAGGACTCCGGTTGTGCTTTTCTTATAAAGCTCTCCTCATGGACCTTATAGGCTTTAGACCGCCGCACTATGCAGCGGGCCTCGTTTTGGTCCTCGGGAAGTTCCTGCCTAGTTAAGTAAGCTAGGAATGGTTCTGTCCACGGGGCAATGACTGCCATTATTGCGTGGGCTGACAGTGTTATTTCGTTGGTGGGACCACCAACTATGTCTGAATGTTCGGTGTGGGGCAGTGTAGTTGGGTCCGGGTTGTTATTTCTGGACTCTCCTTCCCATAGTACGGATGGCTTGAAAAGCCTCTCTAGGAAGATGTTGGGGGGGGGGGACGGCATCGCGCTTTGCGCCATTGCGTGCCAACACGTCTGCTGCCTGGTTGTTATCCCGGGCTATATGGTGAAATTCGAGCCCCTCAAACTGAGCTGACATTTTTAGGACGGCATTGCGATAAGCTGCCATTTTCGGATCCATGGCATCAAAGTCCCCATTTATTTGGGATATTGCGACGTTCGAATCCCCGCGCACATCTAGGCGTTGAATGCCCATGGAGACTGCCATCCGGAGACCGTGTAGAAGGGCCTCGTATTCGGCTGCGTTGTTGGATTCCGTGTACATTATTTGAAGTATGTATTGGACTGTATCTTCGGTTGGGGACGTCAGAACGACGCCAGCCCCCAGGCCGGCCAACATTTTGGAGCCGTCGAAGTGCATGATCCAGTTGGAATATGCGCCGTACTCTTTAGGGAGTTCGGCTTCAGTCCATTCGGCGATGAAGTCAGCCAAAACTTGCGACTTAATGGCTCGCCGTGGCTTGTAGGTTATGTCGAACGGGAGGAGGTCAATGGCCCATTTAGCAATCCGGCTCGTTGCGTCGCGGTTGTTTATAATGTCATTAAGAGGTACTTCGGAGGCTACTGTTATCGAACACTCTTGGAAGTAGTGTCGCAGCTTCCGGGATGCCATGAACACTGCGTATGCTATCTTTTGATAATGCGGGTACCGTGACTTGCATGGAGTTAGGACAGTGGACACGTAGTAAACTGGTTTTTGGAGAGGGAACTTGTGTCCGTCCATTTCTGGTTCGACAACGAGCACCGCGCTTACAACTTGATGGGTTGTTGCGATGTATAATAGCATTGGTTCACCTATGTTGGGCGCGGCCAGGACCGGATTTGTTGCCAATATGGCCTTGATTTCTTCGAGTCCGGCCAAGGCAGCATCCGTCCACTCGAAGTGTTCGGTGCGCCAGAGGAGGCGATAAAGGGGTAATGTCTTTTCTCCTAAGCGGGAGATAAGCGGCTTAGAGCCGCCACGCATCCAGTCAATTTTTGTATTTTTTGAGGTCTTTGGGGATATCCAATTGTGACAGAGCTCGGATCTTGGCTGGGTTTTCTTCAATTCCTCTACCGGATACAATGAAGCACAAAAGCTTTCCGGCTGGTACGCCAAAAACGCATTTTTCCGGGTTGAGCTTGATGTCATATGTTCGGAGATTATCGAATGTGAGCCTCAAGTCGTCGACTAGGGTTTCTACATGCTTGGATTTGACGACCACATCGTTTACGTATGCCTCCACTGGTTTGCCGATCTAGTTTTCCAGACATGCCTGAATCATGCGCTGATATGTTGCGCCAGCGTTTTTGAGCCCAAAGGGCATTGTGTTGAAGCAGAATGGGCCGTATGGAGTGATGAATGCCGTTCTTGGCTTGGTCTGGCTCTTCCATCTTAATGTGGTGGTAGCCGGAGTATGCGTCGAGGAAACACAATGAATCGTGTCCTGCGGTAGCGTCGATAATTTGATCGATGCGGGGGAGGGGGGAGGGGTACTTTGGGCAAGCCTTGTTAAGGTCCTTAAAATCGACACATAGGCGCCAGGATTTGTCCTTCTTTGGTACCATTACCAGGTTTGCTAGCCAGTCCGGATGTTTAATATCTCTGATGAATCCGGCCTCCAATAGTTTAGCTAGCTCCTCTCCCATGGCCTGTCTCTTGGGTTCGGAGAAACGTCGAAGAGCTTGTTTGACTGGCTTGAATCCTTTTAGAATATTTAGGTCAGTGCTCGCCACCGGGCGTGGGATTCTGGCATGTCTGAAGGGTGCCAGCAAAATGTCCCAATTTTCGCGTAGGAATTCTCGTAGTGCGGCGTCCACATCAGGGTCCAATTGTGCCCCGATGGAGGCCGTTTTTGTAGGGTCCGTTGGATGGACTTGGAATTTGACTATTTTGTCTGCCGGTTTAAAAGAGGTGGACTTGGATCTCTTATCGAGTATCACATCGTCCATGTTCACCGTGGAGCGCAGCGCAGTGAGTTCCTCTGCCGCTAGGGCTTCGGGTAGTGCCTCAAGTGCAAGTGCGGCTGTTTTATTTTCAGCGCAGAGCGCTATGTCCGGGTCACTAGCGAGAGTGATAATTCCGTTGGGTCCGGGCATTTTGAGCTTCATGTACCCGTAATGGGGTATAGCTTGAAAAATTGTGAATGCCTCTCGCCCTAATAGAGTGTGGTATCGCTGCGAAACGGGGCCACTTGGAATGTGACCTCCTCGGACCTATAATTGTCCGGCGTACCGAACACCACATCTAATGTGAACTTTCCTATATAGCATTCTTCCCGACTGGGGATTATTCCTCTAAAGGTTGTGCTGCTTCGCTCAATGCGGCTCCAGTCTATTTCCTTTTTTCGAAGGGTTTCCTCGTAGATGAGGTTTAATCCGCAGCCGCCGTCCATGAGTACCTTGGTAAGGCGAAAGCCGTCCACTATTGGACTGAGGTCCAATGCGGCTGGTGCTCAGGCTGTTCGGAATTTTGGTTCACACCGGGCGTTAAAGGTAATAGCCGTGTCACTCCATGGATTTATTGTTGCTATCTCGGTAGACTTCGCAAGGCTGCGGAGTGTTTGTTTCGCATATTATTTGATGCGGAAGTCTCAAGACTATTAATACCGTCTTGGTATTGTTGGGCTGGTGCTCGAGCTAAAAGCTCTTCGCCACTTTTGGCCACTCCGCCATAGTATCCAACATGCTCTAAGGCTATGAGTTGGAGTGGTGCCCTCTGTGCTATGAATTTTGCAGGGTCCCTTGAGCCATCCCTCCAGTACGGTTCCATGCCCTTTGGGGGGTTTTTGCTTTTTGGTATGTAACCCAAGTGCCTGGTGATAATGCACCCTTTTATTTCGGACTAGGGCCGTATTCGGGGCCGGATTATCCCAAAATTTGATTTC
Source organism: Aegilops bicornis (assembly GCA_021605145.1). Taxonomy (NCBI): domain Eukaryota; kingdom Viridiplantae; phylum Streptophyta; class Magnoliopsida; order Poales; family Poaceae; genus Aegilops; species Aegilops bicornis. The sequence continues at coordinate 334,593,835 of CM038672.1, read as the reverse complement.
GGTTTTCAGCGCTCTCCATCGCATACAAGATTTTTGTACTATGGACGCCAAGTCAGCGGCGTGTAATTTCACGATGACTTATGGCGTTTAGGATTCCCTTGTCCGTGCAATTATTGCGTAAGAATGAAATTGCGTCCTCCTCGCGGAAATCCTTTATCCTGTCCATAACCAGGAGGAATCGCCCAAGAATGATGTAATCGTTTCACCGGGCTCTTGACGGATTTGGGATAGATCGCTTATGTTTGGGTGGGTGGATGGAATTAAATTCCGAACCCTGTCTGATCTAAGATTCAGGGGCCAAGAAGTTTCCAAACTTGGAAGCTTGTGTTCTTGGAGGTTGTCCAATGAATCTAGCCTGCTGCCTGACTTTAAGTTCAGGGCTTGAGGGGTGTCCTCCCCTCCGCGGGAATCCGGCATGGAGGGGTCAGGAATCCGGACATAGCTGGTCCTTAAGGTAGGAGAAGAGTCGCCGTATTGTTCCTCTGCCACAACAACGTCGTGGGTAACCTGGGGAGAGTTGATCTCTCTCAGATCGGTTTTGGGCCGAATCTGATCGTAGTCTGTTGCGACTCCCAGGGCGGCGATGCGATCCAAGAGCTCGTTCAAGGAAGAGAGCTCCATCGGATCTAACTGCTCGGCAAGTTCCGAGTTAACGTGAAGATTGCTATCGATGACCCGAGAAGTCATCTTCGGCGCGGCGGTCGAACAGGCGGTCTTAAGAAAACCGCCTAGCCGGAGAGTTTGGCCGGTGGCCAAAGCTCCATTAGCAATGGTGCCGTCTTTAAAGACGGGATGAGGTATCCTTCCTGACGGCGACGACACAGAGGAACTCTCAATGAAAGCACCAATGTCGGTGTCAAAACCGGCGGATCTCGGGTAGGGGGTCCCGAACTATGCGTCTAGGCGGATGGTAACAGGAGACAAGGGACACGATGTATTTACCCAAGTTCGGGCCCTCTTGATGGAGGTAAAACCCTGCTCCTGCTTGATTAATATTGATGATATGGGTATTACAAGAGTGGATCTACCACGAGATCAAAGAGGCTAAACCCTAGAAGCTAGCCTATGGTATGATTGTTGTCCGTCCTACGGACTAAAACCCTCCAGTTTATATAGACACTGGATAGGGTTGGGGTTACATGTAGTCGCCATTACAATGGTAGGAGATCTACATATCCAGACGCCAAGCTTGCCTTCCACGCCAAGGAAAGTCCCATCCGGACACGGGACTAAGTCTTCAATCTTGTATCTTCATAGTCCAGGAGTCCGGCCAATGGTGATAGTTTGCCTATTCGGACACCCCCTAATCCAGGACTCCCTCAAAGATCCCACCGGAATTCAATAGTTTTCTTCATAAAAGAACCAGCACAAGAAGTATCCAACATGGTTTGATCATTACGAGAAAGCCGAGCATAAAAGTTCTGAATAAAATTTTCTCTTGAGAGCTCATGATTGGGGCATGTATATAACATTGACTTAAGCCTCCCCCAAGCTAGAGCGATGCTTTCTCCTTCACGAGGCCAAAAATTATATATATAATCCCGGTCAAATGAACTAGATGCATAGGATAAAAAATTTAGTGGAACTCCAAGTTCAAATGATTCCAATTCCACAATCCAATATCATCGCATAGCCTATACCATGCCAATGCTTTTCCCTTGAAAGATAAAGGGAAAACCTTGTTCATAACTTCATCCCAGGGTAAACCTGCAAGCTTAAACAATTCACAAATTTGTTCTACAAGTATCAAGTGTATATCAGGATGTTCCGTTCCATCTCCTGCATAAGGACTAGCTAGCAGTTGTTCTATCATACCCGAAGGAATTTCATATTCAATATTTTCAGTAGGTGTAGTAGGTTGAGGGGCAATTAATTGAGGTTCTGGGCGAGGTGAAGATACCCCGAACAAACCCCTCAAAGGAGTTTTTTCATAGTAACAAGTGACAATAAATTTCAGCACACTATATAAATGTTTACTTACCGAATTCCACTTACCAAAGGCGCTTCACTCCTCGGCAACGGCGCCAGAAAATAGCCTTGATGACCCACAAGTATAGGGGATCAATTGTAGCTCTTTTTGATAAGTAAGAGTGTCGAACCCAGAGGAGCAGAAGGAAATGACAAGTAGTTTTCAGTAAGGTAATATTTGCAAGTGCTGAATTGTAAGTAGCGGGTAATTTGATAGCAAGGTAATTTGTAACGAGCAAGTAAGGATAATAGTAACAAGTATGCAGCAAGATAGACCAATCCTTTTGAGGCAAAGGACATGCCAAAAAGGTCTCTTATGATAAGCAAAGCGTTCTTGACGGTACACGGGAATTTCATCTAGTCACTTTCATCATGTTGGTTTGATTTGTGTTCGCTACTTTGATAATTTGATATGTGGGTGGACCGGTGCTGAGGTGCTGTTCTTACTTGAACAAACCTCCTACTTATGATTAACCCTCCCGCAAGCATCGGCAACTACGAGAGAAGTATTAAGAATAAATTCTAACCATAGTATTAAACTCTAGGATCCAATTGGTCCCTTGCGGAATAGTGCATAAACTGGGGTTTAAGATTCTGTCACTCTCGCAACCCACCATATATTTACTACTCCACTATGCATTCCCTTAGGCCCAAATATGGTGAAGTGTCATGTAGTCGATGTTCACATGACACCACTAAGGGAATCACAACATACATACCATCAAAATATGGAACACATATCGAATTCAAATGATTACTTGCAACATGATTTATCCCGTGACCTGAAGAACAAAGGTAACTACTCACAAAGAATGAACATGCTCATGATCAGAGGGGTATTAATATGCATAATGGATCTGAACATATAATCTTCCACCAAATAAACCATATAGTAATACTCTACAAGATGTAATCAACACTACTAGTCACCCCCTAGCACCAATTTATAATTCTGGTAACAAGATTGAATACAAGAGATGTACTAGGGTTTTAGATGAGATGGTGCTACTGAAGATGTTAATGGAGATTACCCTCCCCAAGATGGGAGAGTTGTTGGTGATGAGGATGACGATGATTTCCACCTCCGGGAGGGAAGTTCCCTCGGCAGAATCGCTCCACCGGAGGGCAAAAGTGCTCCTACCCAAGTTCCGCCTCGAGACGGCGGCGCTCCATCCCGAAATTATTATTCTTATTTTTTATAGGTCAAAACCACTTATATACCAGAAGATGGGCACCAGAGGTGGGCCGAGGAGGCCACAACCCACCAGGGCGCGCTAGGGGGGCCTGGCGTGCCCAGGTGGGTTGTGCCCACCTGGTGGGGCCCCCCTTCTGGTAGTTATTGGCTCCAATATTTCTTATATATTACATAAAAAATCTCCATGAAGTTTCAACCAATTTGAGTTGTGCAGAAAAGGTGGCCTGCCGTAGCTTTTTCAGGTCCAGATTTCCAGCTGCCGGAATTCTCCCTCTTGGTGTGTACCTTGCAAATTATGAGAGAAAAGGCATTAGAATTACTCCAAAAAGCATTATTATGGATAAAAACATTATCAATAATAGTAAGAAAACATGACGCAAAATTGACGTATCAAGGTCGTCCTCTCCACGTCTTCTGCAACCATCTTGATCTGATGACAAGTGGTTTTTAGCAAGGTAATTTCTGCAAGCACTGAAATAAACGGTGACAGGTAGTTTGGTAGCAAGATAATTTTTAACGGACAAGAAACGGTACCAGTAAATAAAGTGCAGCAAGGTAGCACAATTCTTTTATGGCAAAGGATAGGCCAAAATGGCCTCTTGTAATAACAAAGCGTTCTTGAGGTACACGGGAATTTCATCTAGTCACTTTCATCAAGTTGGTTTATCCGCGTTCTCTACTTTGATAATTTGATATGTGGGTGGACTGGTGCTTGGGTGCTGTTATTACTCGAACAAGCCTCCCACTTATGATTAACCCCCTCGCAAGCATCTGCAACTATTAGAAAAGTATTAAGAAAAAATCTAACAATAGCATTAAACATTTGGATCCAAATCGGTCCCTAATGAAGTAGAGCATAAACTAGGGTTTAATCTTCTGCCACTCTAGCAACCCATCATCTAATAACCACTCCACAATGCATTCCCTTAGTCCCAAAGATGGTGAAGTGCCATGTAGTCGATGTTCACATGACACCACTAAGGGAATCACAACATACATATCATCAAAATATCGAACCCATATCAAGCTACATGATTACTAGCAACAAGATTTCTCCCGTGACCTCAGGAACAAAAGTGACTACTCACAAATGATAATCATGCTCAAGATTTGAGGGGTATTAAATGGCATAATGGATCTGAACATATAATCTTCCACCAAATTAATAAACCATATAGTAATCAACTAAAAGATGTAATCAACACTACTAGTCAACCACACGTACCAATCTGAGGTTCCGGTACAAAGATTGAACACAAGAGATGAACTAGGCTTTGAGAGGGGATGGTGTTGTTGAAGATGTTGATGGAGATTGGCCTCCAAAAGATGAGAGGGTTGTTGGTGATGACGATGGCTTTGATTTCCACCTCCGGGATGGAAGTTACCCCGGCGGATTTGCTCCACTGGAGGGAAAAAGTGCTACTGCCCAACTTCCGCCTCGAGACGGCGGCGCTCCATCCCGAAAGTCCTCTCAAAATTGTTCTATGTCAAAATGACCTATATACCAGAAGATGTGCACAGGAGGTGGGTTGGGCTAACCACAACCCACCAGGGCACGCTTGGGGGGCCTGGCGTGCCCTGCTGTATTGTACTCACTAGATGGCCCCCCTCCGGTAATTATTCGCTACATTATTTTTTATATATTCCCAAATAATTACCCATAATTTTTTAGCTCATTTGGAGTTGTGCAGAATAGGTAACTTTGACGTAGCTTTTCCAGGCCCAGAATTCCAGCTTCGGCATTCTCCCTCTTTGTGTAAACCTTGCATATTCTGGGAGAAAAAGGAATTAGAGTTACTCCATAAAGCTTTATTATGCATAAAATCATTGTAAATAATAATAGGAAAACATGATGCAAAATGGACATATCAACTCACCCAAGCTTAGACCTCTCTTGTCCTGAAGCGAAAATGGAAATCGAAAAACATGGCCACATGCTTAGAGAGAGAGGTGTTGATAAAAAGAAAATACAGACATAGAAGCATCATGCATATTATTATACAGCAACAAACTTTGTCATAAAATTTTATCGTATAACTTCATCATATAGCTTCTCATGAACAAGTAACAATTCATCACTACTTCGAAGTAAAAAGCATAAACTTTATTGAAAACCAAAAAACTATGTTCTAAGTCAACTTTGCACCTACAATTCATCATCCTTTCAGGAAGAGTCTCATATCGGCAAGTCCACATACTCAACCATCTTTTAATCTTCTATGATTGCTAACACTCACCTCATACACATGAGCAAAAAGTTTCAACCGGACATATAGAAAGATAGGGGCTTATAGTTTCGCCTCCCAACTCATTCACCTCAAGGGTGATGTCAACAATAATAACTCATGTCTACTCATATCCAACTGGATATATGTGCCTAGATCTTTCCTCACCACGTGATGCTTGCTAAAGAGAAAAATAAAAAGGAATAGGATAAGATACTTTGACTCTTGCACAAAAATTAAATACATAAAGTAGAAGATAGGCCCTTCATAGAGGGAAGCAGAGGTTGGCATGAGCTTTTAGGTTTGTATGCTCAATCTCTCAGTGCAAAAGAATGTCATGTTATACTGCCCCTTATGATAGCAACCTTTATTATGCAGTCCGTCTCTTTTATTACTTTGCCGTCACAAGTTCGTACAACACTCAATTTTCTCTTACACTAAATGGTCAAACACATTTAGAAGAAAGTTTTATTATTTTTTTGTACCGATGATAACTTACTTGAAGGATCTTGCTAAATCCATAGGTAGGTATGGTGAACTCTCAGAACATGATTTTGGGTTTAAGGGTTTTTGGATGCACAAGTAGTATCTCTACTTAGTGCGGATGTTTTGGCTAGCAAAGATATTGGGCAAGCACCACATGTTGAAGGATCTATGAAAATATAACTTCTATGTGAATATGAACAATCATAAATCATTATGTTGTCTTCTTTGTTCAACGTTAACCGTTTTCGCATATAATATTTTGATGGGGGTCACAATCATAAAAGATGTCCATGATAGTGTATTTGCATGTGAATCTTCTCTTCCCTTATTAATTCTTTGATTAATTGCATCATTGACCAATGCTATGTTTCTCAACTTTCAACATATTTTACCGCTGGTACTTTTCCCTATGTGATGTCATTACTTACCATAAGATTAGCATATGATCTTTTCATTATTTCCTTTTCTTTTTATTGAAACATGAAAGTAAAGAGATAAAACTCAACTAACTTTATTATATAACTTTCACTCGCTTACATAGAAAGAAATATCATGGAACTAATACTCGAGAATAGATCAAGCGAACTTTTCTTCAACTAATTTATAGGATAACTAAATATCGAGCTAAGATAGATAAAGACAAGGAAAGTGGTGGTGATACGATACCGGTGCACCTCCCCCAAGCTTGGCACAAGCCAAGGGTGTGCCCATACCCATTACTCAAGTCTCCTTTGGTGGTGAAGATGATGATGGTGGTGGTGTCGCCATATTCTCCAATAAATTCATTAGTATCTCCCTCAAGCTTTGAATCTGTCGAAGATCTCGGTGAAGTAACTCAGTGTTCTTCTCTACTTCGGCCATAATATGTTTATTCTTCGGTCCCCATGAGTTTGTCCCTGCATCACTTTCTCTTGGACGATATATGTCCCCATTGGACGGCAAGTGCACACGAGGAGTATTTTCAAATACATAATTGTGAATCAAATTGTAAAAATTATTTTGATGTAACCAGTGTACACTACAAAAAAAGACACATCCGTGACATTTTGGGCCGAACGAAATTTTTTTCTGTCATACTTATGACACTTCTATGACAATAACTGTGACAAAACCCGGTATCATCATAGATGTGGTGGGCTCCTACTTCTATGACAAAAAATCATGAGAGAAAATGGGCTTTTCGTCCTGGGCGGGCCGGAGAAGCAGCTGCATGACATTCTTTGGGCCGTCCATGACGGAGAAAACCGTGGTAGAAGTGAGGGCGAGGAAAATACCGGGGGACTTCCCGGTTACGATGGGTGGTCGGGGGCCGAGCGATGCACGTTTCTTCAGACGACAAGCTGGTTCTGCGAGGCGCGTTGCACTCTAATCAACCCGAGCGAGGTGTTGGGCTCTAATCGAACCCGAGCGATTGCACCGCAGTTACGTGACATCGAACCCGAGCGATCGATGGATCCCTTGCTGTTAACTGAACCCGAGTCATTCCTTCGCTACTACTGCTAACTGAAGCCGATCGATGCTGCCTCTGGATGAACAGTGAGTGTTGTTGGGGGGTTTGGATGAGCAGTTCCTGGTGGGGGGTTGGATGAACAGGACCCCGTGGTAGTAGAGGCCGTTGCCGCTGGATGAACAGGACCCCGATCGATCGAGCCGGTGCATGAACAGGACCCCGTGGAGGGCTGGATGAACAGAACCCCGTGGAGGGCTGGTTGAACAGTAGCTGGTGGAGGGTTGGTTGAACAGTAGCTGGTGGAGGGTTGGTTGAATAGTAGCCGGCGGAGGGCTGGATGAACAGTAGCCCGTGGAGGGGTGGTTGAACAGGACCCCGTGGAGAGGGCTGGTTGAACAGTAGCCGGTGGAGGAGCGCGCGGTGGAGGTTGGATGAACAGGAGCCCGTGGATGAACAGTCGCAGGTGGAGGCTAGAGGAGGTCAACGGTGGATGAACAGTTGCCCGTGGAGGCTGGAGGAGGTCGACGGTGGAGATGAACAGTATCTCGTGCAGTCCCGTTTTGCGGTACGCCACATCCCTCCTGATGAACAGGACCCCCGTTTCGACCGTAGCGCTCCAACACAAGTCTGTTTCCTCCGTTTTGCGGTACGCCACACCCCTCCCAATCAACAGGACCTTGTTTCAATCGTAGGAGGTCCGTTTCCTCCGTTTTGCAGTACGCCAGACCCCTCCCGATGAACAGGATCCCGTTTCCACCGTGGCTGGTCGAACACAACGCCGTTTCCTCCGTTCTGTGGTATGCTAGGCCTCGTTTCCATCGGTTATTCCGTCCAAACCGGTTGGCTCCCGATGAACAGCACGCGTTCCATTGCCTCCCGATGAACACGACGCATTCCATTACCTCCCCATGAACAGGACAACGACGCAGTTTCTCCGTTTTGACCCAGCCACAGCCATGTACACGAGCCCTAGCCGTACATATGCGCGAGTAGGTGTTCGAGACCCCGCCCATATGTACGTACGTGGCCATATTAACTTTCTTGCACCCTGGCCGTTGTGCGTACGTGTATATGCTACGTGCGCGCCCTTACATCGACAAGTATGTACGTACACGTTCACGACTAGAATGACAAAGCTACCTATGCTTCGACCGGGTGGGTCCCGACTGTCAGGCACTTACTTGCGTGCAAAGATGTAGCTGGTGGGTCCCAGTAGTCAGGGGGCGAATCCTTTTTTTCCCGTAATATGGACGCACTTCCTTGTGTGCGAAGATGTAGCTAGTGGGTCCCAGCAGTCATGGGGAAATGTTTTTTTTTCACAAAATACGGTGGCCCGTCCGGTGGGTTCCTACTATCAGGTGGAGGAATCATTATTTTCCGTGAAATAAGGAGGCACTTCCTTGCTGCGACCGTGGACCCAGCTGTCAGCCTCTCCACGTACAGTACTCTTCCGATGGAAGTTGTTCCTTGACCACGTTGACCACGCCGCGGCAAGAGCACCAGGGCGATGAACGACGGCGAGGCCTAGGAAGGGGACGACGTGGAGCCAGGGAAGACGCGGCAGTGGAAGCCCGCGCGGAGAGGAGTACGAGGGTTCACTGGTTCGGCTTCGGTGTGAGCCTGTCGCCGCCGCAAGGCCTGGCCAGCGGTGGGAGTAGTAGGGGCGGTGAGGCCTCAACGGCAGCACAGCCGTCCACTGCAGGCAGGATCAGGCGGTCTTGCCGGCGCTGGTTTGGGCAGCTGGTGCAAGAAGAGCAGCGATTGAAGAAACAGCAGGACCGTTCGATTCAAATCCAACGGTCACTCCTGCTGGAATCATTTGTTGACTAAGTTGACAAAGCCCTGTGTACGTGTCAACTTAGTAGGCCCACAGGTCAGCCTCCGTACTGGTGCGCCCCAGATGTCAGTGGGAGGAATCATTTTTTTCGCGTAATAAGGAGGCAGTTGATTGCGTGCGGCCAGGCCAGTGGAGGGAGTAGGGTGGGCCGGTAAAGCCTGCGCAGCATGACAGCAGGCCACAAGCGGAGGGAGCAGGCAGTCCCGCCGGCGCTGCTTTAGGCGGCTGGAACAAGAAGATCAGAGATTGAAGAAGCACGTCGGCCGTTGGATGGTCATCCAACAGTCATTGCTGCTAGAATCGTGTCTTGACTGGCAAAGCCTTGCGTAAACAAGTCAGCCTCGAAATTTGTGGCACGTACAACCCATTTGCTAATATTTTTATAATTTTTACTCATTTTCTAATTCATATGGAATTTATTGCAGCCCATTTTCCATTTTTAGAATTGCTGCCCATTTTCTAGTCAGTACCAGGGTTAAAAAATTGAACTAAAAATGTGCGAAATTTTGAAAATTAACATTTTTTCTGGGAAGAAAATATACTTAATCCAAAAATTATTGGCCATACTAAATCATATTTAAAAATAAATTAGTACTATGTCATGTTAAAATCTAATGAAATATAAAATATCAGTGAAGAACAAAAACAAAAAAGAACTAATTTTCCCATTTACTTTCAACAGATACTGACCAAACTCTTTGGCCAGGCCGGAATGCATCCCTCCTCTTCTTGAAAGATTTGCACCCCAGTAAGTCGGAGAAAACAAATAGACCTAGCTTGGGTATTCTTCAAAAAGAAATAGTGGCCTACCTATTGTCCCAAAGAAAAAACTGTTGGGCTGGTCATGTTGTTAGACGGGCCACAGAGACCGCACAACCCAGTTTATAGCATGCTCCTCCGAACAAATCCTCAAAAAAATTGTGCAATTCTGTTGTTAATTGACTATATGTTGAAAATGATGTGGGTCCCAGATATCAGCAGGGTGGATTAGAGTAAAAACGACGGGTGCATCTGAGTAGTAAAAGAGGCACTTTGCTTGTGTTCGGGAGTGGACCTGGTGGGTCCGTACTGTCATACTCACATCTAAAGTGCTGTCCTGATTCACTATGTTGACAGGGCCGGACGGCGGTGCCGCGGCGAGCTCACCAAGGTGGAGGATAAAGTGTTGTCGCCAATGTGCTGGGCTGGGTTGGACATTCTTATTGAAACATAAAAATGGACCAGAACTATTTACGACGTTGACTACGATTTGCATGGGTCCGCTGGTTGTAGGAAGAAAATGGTGGGAGCAGGAAGACTGGTCGCTATCTTTGCCTAAGAATTATATCGACTGAATGTAACGACACTATCACAGGAAATAATATCCTCCTGTTAAATCATGAATTTAAAGAACTGGTGCATGATAATTTAGCTTTACTTGTTTATTTATTTACTTATTTATGTTTAGCGGACCGTGAGCATGTACCTAGGCCGGATTCAAGTGATCGCCTCCCTTCCAGTTAATTATGGGCTCCTATATTGGGCCTTCATCAGTGGGCTGCATGTTATCAACAAGTGGAAAATGTGTTCCGTATGAAAAATAGTATGCGCTACGTACGCTACGGGGCACTGCTACCTCTTGAGCATGCGTTGGTTTTCCCTTGAAGAGGAAAGGGTGATGCAGCAAAGTAGCGTAAGTATTTCCCTCGGTTTTTGAGAACCAAGGTACACGCAAGTCCCTCGTACCTACACAAAGAAATAAGAACCTTGCAACCAATGCGATAAAGGGTTTGGCAATCCCTTCACGGCCACTTGCAAAAGTGAAATCTGATACAGATGATAAGATAATATTTTTGGTATTTTTATGATAAAGATTGAAAGTAAATAATGCAAAATAAACGGCGACAGAAATAGCTCGTTGGCGGGAGATTAATATGACGGAAGATAGACCCAGGGGCCATATATTTCACTAGTGGCTTCTCGCAAGATAGCATAAGTGTTACGGTGGGTGAACAAATTACTGTCGAGCAATTGATAGAAAAGTGCATAATTATGAGAATATCTAGGCATGATCATGCATATAGGCATCATGTCCGCGACAAGAAGACCGACTCCTGCCTGCATCTACTACTATTACTCCACACATCAACCGCTATCCAGCATGCATCTAGGGTATTAAGTTCATAAGAACAGAGTAACGCATTAGGTAAGATGACATGATGTAGAGGGATAAACTCAAGCAATATGATATAAACCCCATCTTTTTATCCTCGATGGTAACAATACAATACGTGTCGTTTCCCCTACTGTCACTGGGATCGAGCACTGCATGATCGAACCCAAAGCTAAGCACTTCTTCCATTGCAAGAAAGATCAATCTAGTAGGCCAAACCAAACTGATAATTCGAAGAGACTTGCAAAGATAACGAATCATACATAAAAGAATTCAGAGAAGATTCAAATATTGTTCATAGATAATCTTGATCATAAACCCACAATTCATCGGATCTCGACAAACACACCACAAAAAGAGTTACATCGAATAGATCTCCAAGAAGATCGAGGAGAACTTTGTATTGAGATCCAAAGAGACAGAAGAATCCATCTAGCTAATAACTATGGACCCGAAGGTCTATGGTAAACTACTCACACATCATCGGAGAGGCTATGGTGTTGATGTAGAAGCCCTCCGTGATCGATGCCCCCTCCGGCAGGACGCTGAAAAAGGCCCCAAGATGGATCTCACGGGTACAGAAGGTTGCGGTGGTGGAAATAGGGTTTCGTGGTGCTCCTTGATGGTTTCGGGGTACGTGGGTATATATAGGAGGAAGAAGTAGGTCGGTGGAGCCACGAGGGGGGGGGCCACGAGGGTGGAGGGCGCACCCAGGGGGTAGGCGCGCCCCCTGCCTCGTGGCCTCCTCGTTGATTTCTTGACATCCACGCCAAGTCCTCTGGATCACGTTTGTTCCAAAAATAACTCTTCTGAAGGTTACAATCCGTTTGGACTTCGTTTGATATTCCTTTCCTGCGAAACACTAAAATAGGCAAAAAACAGCAATTTGCACTGGGCCTTGGGTTAATAGGTTAGTTCCAAAAATAATATAAATGTTTTTAAATAAGCCCATTAAACATCCAAAACAGAATATATAATAGCATGGAGAAATAAAAAATAATAGATATGTTGGAGACGTATCAATCATCCCCAAGCTTAATTCCTAATCGTCCTCGAGTAGGTAAATGATAAAAACAGAAATTTTGATGTGGAATGCTACTTAGCATATTCTTCAATGTATTTCTCTTTATTGTGGCATGAATGTTTAGATCCGAAAGATTCAAGATAAAAGATTAATATTGACATGAAAATAGTAATACTTCAAGCATACTAACAAAGCAATCATGTCTTCTCAAAATAACATGGCCAAAGAAAGTTATCCCTACAAAATCATATAGTCTGGCTAGGCTCTATCTTCACCAAACAAAGTATTTAAATCATGCATAACCCTGATGACAAGCCAAGAAATTGTTTCATAATTATTATGTTTTCAAACTTTTTCAATCTTCACGCAATACATGAGCGTGAGCCATGGACATAGCACTATGGGTGGAATAGAATGGCGGTTGTGGAGAAGACAAAAAGGAGAAGATAGTCTCACATCAACTAGGCGTATCAATGGGCTATGGAGATTCCCATCAATAGATATCAATGTGAGTGAGTAGGGATTTCCATGCAATGGATGCAATAGAGCTATAAGTGTACGAAAGCTCAACAAAAGAAACTAAGTGGGTGTGCATCAAAGTCGCTTGCTCACGAAGACCTAGGGCATTTTGAGGAAGCCCATCATTGGAATATACAAGCCAAGTTCTATAATGTAAAGATTCCCACTAGTATATGAAAGTGAAAACATAGGAGACTCTATATCATGAAGATCATGGTGCTACTTTGAAGCACAAGTGTGGAAAAAGTATAGTAACATTGTCCCTTCTCTCTTTTTCTCTCATTTTTTTATTTGGGCCTTCTCTTATTTTTTTATTTTGGCCTCTTTTTTCTTTCGTCCGGAGTCTCATCCCGACTTATGGGGGAATCATAGTCTCCATCATCCTTTCCTCACATGGGACAATGCTCTAATAATGATGATCATCACACTTTTATTTACTTACAACTCTAGAATTACAACTCGATACTTAGAACAAAATATGACTCTATGTGAATGCCTTCGGCGGTGTACCGGGATATGCAATGAATCAAGAGTGACATGTATGAAAGAATTATAATGGTGGCTTTGCCACAAATACGATGTCAACTACATGATCATGCAAAGCAATATGACAATGATGAAGCGTGTCATAATAACTAGAACGGTGGTAAGTTGCATGGCAATATATCTCGGAATGGGTATGGAAATGCCATAATAGATAGGTATGGTGGCTTTTTTGAGGAAGTTATATGGTGGGTATATGATACCGGCGAAAGGTGCGTGGTATTAGAGAGGCTAGCAATCGTGGAAGGGTGAGAGTGCATATAATCCATGGACTCAACATTAGTCATAAAGAACTCACATACTTACTGCAAAGATCGATTAGTTATCGAAATGAAGTACTACGCGCATGCTCCTAGGGGGATAGATTGGTAGGAAAAGACCATAGCTCGTCCCGACCGCCACTCATAAGGAAGACAATCAATAAATAAATCATGCTCCGACTTCATCACATAACGGTTCACCATACGTGCATGCTATGGGAATCACAAACTTTAGAACAAGTATTTATCATATTCACAACTACTCAACTAGCATGACTCTAATATCACCATCTTCATATCTCAAAACAATTATCAAGTATCAAACTTCTCTTAGTATTCAATGCACTCTATAGTTTTTATCTTGGATGCCTATCATATTAGGGCTAATTTTATAACCAAAAGCAAATTACCATGCTGTTCTAAAGGACTCTCAAAATAATATAAGTGAAGCATGAGAGATCAATAATTTCTATAAAATATAACCACCACCGTGCTCTAAAAGATATAAGTGAAGCGCTAGAGCAAAATTGTTTAGCTCAAAAGATATAAGTGAAGCACATAGAGTATTCTAATAAATTCCGAATAATGTGTGTCTCTCTCAAAATGTGTGTACATCAAGGATGATTGTGGTGAACTAAAAACAAAGAGTCAAATCATACAAGACGCTCCAAGTAAAACATATATCATGTGGTGGATAAAAATATAGCTCCAAGTAAAGTTACCGATGGACGAAGACAAAAGGGGGGATGCCTTCCGGGGCATCCCCAAGCTTAGGCTTTTGGGTTTTACTTAGATTTTACCTTGGGGTGCCTTGGGCATCCCCAAGCTTAGGCTCTTGCCACTCCTTGTTCCATAATCCATCTAATCTTTACCCAAAACTTGAAAACTTCACAACACAAAACTTAACAGAAAATCTCGTGAGCTCCGTTAGCGAAAGAAAACAGAACACCACTTCAAGGTACTGTAATGAACTCATTCTATATTTATATTGGTGTTAAAACTACTGTATTCCAACTTCTCTATGGTTCATAACCTCCGATACTAGCCATAGATTCATCAAAATAAGCAAACAACACACGAAAAACAGAATCTGTCAAAAACAGAACAGTCTTTAGTAATCTGTACCTATCGCAAACTTCTGAAACTCCAAAAATTCTAAAATAAATTGCTGGACGTGAGGAATTTATATATTAATCATCTGAAAAAAGAATCAACTAAATAGCTCTCTCCAGTAAAAAGTTGTAGCTAATCTCGTGAGCGCTAAAGTTTCTGTTTCTTAGAGCAAGATCAAAAAGACTTCACCCAAGCCTTCCCAAAGGTTCTACTTGGCACAAACACTAAATAAAACACAAAAAAACATCTAACCAGAAGTTAGATGGATTATTTATTCCTAAATAGAACCAAAAAGTAGGAAACTAAAATAAAATTGGGTTGCCTCCCTACAAGCGCAATCGTTTAACGCCCCTAGCTGGGCATAAAGGCAAGGATAGATCTAGGTATTGCCATCTTTGGGAGGCAACTCTTCAATAAAACACTTATAACCCTTAGGGTTTTCCTTATTTTTATTAATGATTAAACCCCTAGGCAAGAAATCAAGAAAATCATTTGTAGCAAAAGGTTCCTTAATGATAGCGAGAAAGTAGGGGTGAACACTTATGGATTTGAGATCCGCATTTTCCATACTAGGAGTTTCAGCCTTATTTTTAGGAACATACATCAATTTGGCAATTTTAGCATTAGGAGGTCTTGGAGTATTTTTCATGGAAGAAAAGGCTGACCCTAAGTTGGTAATAATATCCTCAATCTTATCAATTCTAGTGGAATCTTGATCTATCTTTTCGTTAACCATGGGTTCCTTTTCTTTAAAAAATTTAAGAGCAACTCCTACCTTAGATCCGTATTGGGTAATTTGGTTGTGGATCTTTTTATCCAAATTTTCAATCAACTCTACGGTGGCAGCTTTATTTTCAATAATTTAAAGCCTTTGCATCGCATGTTCCAAAGTTAAATAGTTCCATTAACCAAAATAGGTGGTGGGCCAAACAAATCTATCGTAGCATTATAAGAATAAAAAGTATGGCTACCCCAGAAATTCCCTCCAGTAATGGTATCAAGAATATATCTATTCCAAGGAGTGATGCCTACATAAAAATTGCGAAGAAGAATGGAAGTAGATTGCTTCCTAGTGGATCTATTTTGCGCATTGCAAATTCTATACCAAGCATCTTTCAGATTTTCTCCCTCTATTTGTTTAGTATTAAGAACTTCATTCTCGGGAGATAAAGGAGTAGATAAAGGACTAGACATAACGGCACACGGGACACAAGGGGCAAGTAAAAAAGAGGCGAACGGAAAGAGAGGGCGAATAAAAAGGCAAGGGTGAAGTGGGGGAGAGGAAAACGAGAGGCAAATGGAAAATAATGTAATGCGAGGGATAAGAGTTTGTGATGGGTACTTGGTATGTCTTGACTTGTGCATAGACTCCCCGGCCACGGCACCAGAAATCCTTCTTGCTACCTGAGGGAGTCCGAGATTAGGGGGTGTCCGGATAGCCGAACTATCACCGTTGGCCGGACTCCTGGACTATGAAGATACAAGATTGAAGACTTCGTCCCGTGTCTGGATGGGACTTTCCTTGGCATGGAAGGCAAGCTTGGCGATACGGATATGTAGATCTCCTACCATTGTAACCGACTCCGTGTAACCCTAGCCCTATCCGGTGTCTATATAAACCGGAAGGTTTTAGTCAGTAGGACGAACAACAATCATACCATAGGCTAGCTTCTAGGGTTTAGCCTCTCTGATCTCGTGGTAGATCCACTCTTGTACTACCCATATCATCAATATTAATCAAGCAGAGTAGGGTTTTACCTCCACCGAGAGGGCCCGAACATGGGTAAAAACATCATGTCCCTTGTCTCCAGTTACCATCCGCCTAGACGCACAGTTCGGGACCCCCTACCCGAGATCCGCCGGTTTTGACACCGACATTGGTGCTTTCATTGAGAGTTCCTCTGTGTCGTCATCTTTAGGCCCGATGGCTCCTTCGATCATCAACAACGATGTGGTCCAGGGTGAGACTTTTCTCCCCGGACAGATCTTCGTATTCGGCGGCTTTGCACTGCGGGCCAATTCACTTGGCCATCTGGAGCAGATCGAAAGCTACGCCCCTGGCCGTCAGGTCAGATTTGGGAGTTTGAACTACACGGCTGACATCCGCGGAGACTTGATCTTCGACGGATTCGAGCCACAGCCAAGCGCGCCGCCTTTGTCTCGATGGGCACGATCTAGCTCTGCCGCCGAACAGTGCCCTCGAGGCCGCACCAGCGTCCGCTCCGACCCTTAGCTCGGAGCCGACTCCGCCGATCGAGGACGAGTGGCTGGACAGCGCCTCGGGCGTTACGATCTCTACGGCGATGGAGCCAAACACCATCCCTATCCTTTGCGAATCCCATGACTCCAAGGTGCCGGACTCCTCTCCGGACTCCGAACCTCCCGTGCCCCGGCCAGTCGAATCCGATTGGGCGCCGGTCATGGAGTTCACTATCGCGGGCATCTTTCAGCACTCGCCCTTTGGCGACATCCTGAATTCACTAAAGTCTCTCTTTTTATCAGGAGAGCCCTGGCCGGACTACGGTCAAGAAGGTTGGGATGCGGACGACGATGAAATTCAACGCCCACCCACCGCCCACTTTGTAGCCACTGTCGAAAGCTTAAACGACGTGCTCGATTTCGACTCCGAAGACATCGACGGTATGGACGACGATGTAGGAGACAACCATGAACCAGCACCTATAGGATACTGGACAGCCACCTCATCCCATGGTGTATACATGGTGGATACACCTAAAGGAAGCGATGACGAGGAACAACGGGACGCTATGAAGGATCGCTCCCTCGAAAAGCAGTCAAAACGGCAACGTAAACGCCGCAACAAGTCCCGCCTCGACAAAGACGGCAGCCGCACAGACCCAGCCATAGAGCAGGGCGAACCGGTGGACGACGAACATGCTATCGAGCAACCGTCCGAACAGGACAACTTGGATAAACAACCCGTCCTCGGTGAAGATAACAGTCCGGACGATCTCACGCTGGACAAATTGTTGGAGCAGAAGAACCTCCACAAAAGGCTCGTCGCCACTGCGCGTAGCCTGAAAAAGCAGAAGCGGAAGCTCAAAACAGCGGAAGATGCACTCAGAATCAGATGGAGCAAAGTACTCAACACCGCAGACAAATACGGCGACAGTCGCCGAACAAAGAGCTACCCAAAGAGAAAACTACTGCCCGAATTTGATGAGGAGGCCGTAGAGCCCCCACAATCAAAAAACAAGGAGGCCACCCGGCCGGATGGACGACCCCATGGCAAACAGAGAGCGGCAAACGGCGCCAAGACACAAGCCGGCACGCGATCCGCATAAGGATTCACATCAAAAGGATTGCCCAGTTAGGTCCATCTATGGGCCGAGAAAGCAAGCTCTTCCAAGCAATGCAACACGCCAAATATCCGAACATCACGGCACACCCAAATATAGGGGTGCCGCACACCCCCTATGTTTCACCGATGAGGTGCTGGATCATGAATTCCCAAGAGATTCAAACCCGTAAACATAGAGGCATACGACGGAACAATAGACCCTGGAGTCTGGATTGAGGATTACATCCTCCACATACACATGCCCAGAGGAGATGATCTCCACACCATAAAATACTTACCCCTCAAGCTCAAAGGGCCAGCCCGGCATTGGCTCAAAAGCCTCCTTGAAAATACCATTGGAAGTTGGGAAGAGCTCGAGGATGCTTTTCGGGCAAATTTTCAAGGGACTTATGTCCGTCCTCCGGATGCAGACGATTTAAGTCATATAACTCAACAACCCGGAGAGTCAGCCCGCAAATTCTGGAACAGGTTCCTCACCAAAAGAACCAAATTGTCGACTGTCTGCACGCCAAGCCTTAGCAGCTTTCAAACACAACGTCCGAGACGAATGGCTCACAGACACCTCGGCCAGGAGAAGCCGAGAAAAATGGCTGCATTAACAAGCCTCATGACCCGCTTTTGCGCGGGAGAGGATAGTTGGCTAGCAAGATGCAGTACCAGCGACCCAAGTACATCCGAAGTCAGGGATGGAAACGGAAAACCACGACGGAGCAAGGACCAGCGCCGGACAAAGGGAAACAGCCCGAAGAGCGCGACAGTCAACGCCGGATTCAAAAGCTCCCGGCAGAGTCATAAAAAAATTGCCCCTTAAGGACAACAACGACGAGCTATCCAACCTAAACAAAATCTTGGACAAAATATGCCAAATCCACAGTACTCCCGGGAAGCCTGCAAACCATACCCACAGAGATTGTTGGGTCTTCAAGCAGTCCGGCAAACTCAGTGCCGAACACAAGGGGCTCGACACACCAAGCGAGGACGATGACGAACCCCACCAGCAGAGCACAGGAAAACAAAAGAATTTCCCACAAAAAGTGAAAACAGTGAACTCACTTCAAGTGACAAAAGGAAAAAACGGAGCGGCGCCCATAGAAACACGAGCCGCACGGTCTATCCCAGAAGAGTCCCAACGATGGTTGTCAAAACCAAATCACCTTCGATCATCAGGACTATTCCGGAAGTATCTGGAACGCAGGATGGACTGCCTTGATATTAGATCCTATAATCGACGGACTCCAATTTACACAAGTCCTAATGGACAGAGGTAGCGATCTAAACCTGTTATATCAAGACACAATCTACAAAATGGGGATAGACCCAACCAAAATCTGCCATAGCAACACCTCCTTCAAAGGGGTAATGCTAGGCCCATATGCCCATTGTACGGGCTCCCTACGGCTAGAAGTTGTGTTCGGGTCATCCGACAACTTCCGCCGCGAAAAGTTAACCTTCCACATCGCCCCATTCGAAAGTATCTATCAAGCACTACTGGGACGTGAAGCTTTTGCCCGCTTTAACGCAATACCGCATTATGCATCTCTTACACTTAAAATGCCCGGTCCACGCGGCATCATCTCATTAAAAGGGAGTACCAAGTGTTACTCGAGCACGGAAGAACGTGAGACTGCCTTGACAGCCCTGCACTAATCCGGCTCCGCTAATCAAAGCACCTGAATAGGTCATTCAACCCCGGACATGGCTAGACGAGTCCGGCGTAAACATATAAAGGTCTACTAGCAGCATACCCCCGTACAAGGGGCTGCACGCATGTACAACAGGAGACAATAAAGCTCAATTTTGTTCACTTTTTCGAACCGTACTCTATTTATTTAATATAAAGTACATTTCTCGCACGATCCTTTTTCTTTTCAACTAAGTTCTTCTCTTTTACAGATGAACATCGTGCTACACCCATCTAGGATATGGCACAACGGAGACACAGGCGCAGACGTGCAGTAGGGACCCGTTGCAAGGATTCTTTTTAGATTAAGACCCTGCGTAAACCTTTTTTACTGTCTCTTGTTGATACACATCCCCCGGCTTCTTGCTATAACTAAGGAGGAGGCTGGCATTTTGGCATCGGCCGCACTGCAATTTTTTGCGTGCACTGCATACACGGGGCTTAGGGCATTATTCTGCCTGCTTTCATAAAGACCGAATACCTTAGGGAGTGTTCGGCGTCTCGAGTTAGGCCTTATATGCATCAGCTCGAATCATGTCTTTGGTCAAATGTTGGGTTTGCCCGGCTCCCATGTTTTGGTACCTTACGTTCCGTTATATCGGCTAAGGTAGCTGGGAGAACCAATCGCGATTGTGCCCGGTTGAGCTGGGTTGAGCACCTCGATGAGAAAGCTAAAACTGACTGTCATGATATAGCGTGAGACTGGTCAAACACTCGATGACCCACCGGAATGTTTAGAATTCCCCCGCATTGACGAAGGACCGTTTCCTGGTCAGGCACATACGCGCCCCGAATTCGGGAGAGTGCGGTGCCCCTAGGGGCTATATAGTAGCCCCACCATCGAACTCCTATGGCTAAGTGAAAGTGATAAAGCATTATAGTCCGGTTGCCTAGTTTGCTATGCTATCACCTCCTTTACAGGACCAAGACGTTGGATTAAGTGTGAAAATGCGCCTTTTTGCAAACAACCCCGCACTGTGTGCGTGAAATAAGCCCAAGACTGCCATCTTTCGTGTTATATACACATATACATCAACGGCCGCACAAGAGGTGTTTTAATACTTGAACGCACAAGTATAAAAAGCTCTTATATTATATTGAAACATTGTTTTCACAAATCATACATGTCATTAAAGCATAACATCCTTTGGGCACTGCGTCTCTATTAAACGAGCGCCCTGCAAGACTTCCTCAAAATAGTGCTCGGCTGGTACTCGGCTTCTGTCCGAATCTTGGGATGCAACGTCGGTGGCCTTCATCTCCCCCCAGTATGTATTGACACAGGCAAGAGCCATCCGCGCACCCTCTATGCATGATGACCGCTTCATTGCATTGATATGCGGCACCGCACCAAGGAACTGTTGCACCAAGCCAAAATAACTCTTCGGCTTGGGGCTTTTCGGCCACAAATGAGTCACGATAGCCTTCATGGCAAGTCCGGACAACCTACTCAGCTCAGCCCATTCGGCCAAACGATCGGTTAATGAAAGTGGACGCTCCGGACTATCGAACTGCGACCAAAAAAGCTCTTCCATTCCGTGATCCTTTTGACCTCGGAAGTGTTCGGCCGCGTCTGCGGCACTCACCGCCAAGTCCAGATAAGCATCCTCCGCACCCCACAGCCGGTCCAATTGAGCGTACCTAGGATCCGTGAATTTCCTCCACAACAAAAAGGGCTTTCCAGCCGCAATATCTCCGGCCTGATGTAGCTCCTCCTTCATAGCTCTCATTGCAGAGCGAGTATCCTTGGCCTCGGTGGCGGCATTGTTCAGGTCCTCTTGTTTCGCTCGATCTTCTTTTTCAAGAAGCTCGCAACGGTTAGTAGCATTCTTCAAATTCACGGCCACCTCGGCCATTTCTTTCTTGCTTTGGCAGTGAGCAGCCTGTTCGGCTTTTAGCTCTGCGGCCGCCTTTAAAGCAGCCGCATCACTTTTTCTGGCTTGCTCCTTGGCTCAGGCGAGCTCCGCCCGAAGGCTCTCCATAGCAGCAACACCATCTGCATTAAGCATACACGTTGTAATACATGGGCATTAAGCTCCCTTACCAGGTGTCCGCAGAGAAGTTGCATACCTTGTGACTCGTCAAGCCGCTTATTAACAAGCGTGATGTCCGCATCCGCCACGTCAAGTTGCCGCTTTAGCTCGGCGAATTCATCAGCCCGACTAGCCACCGGACGCTTCGCCGCCTACATAGGAAGAGCGCATATTATACCTGGGGTTATGATCCTCGGTGCGCCGTCATTTTTGACACCGCACCAAGTCTCAGGGGCTACTATCTATACAGGACGCATTTTATATGCAAAACTGCCGAAGGTACATCATTTTGCGTACCTCAAAACCCGTCGATAAACTTACGACGGCTTCATGCAATCCGCTCTCAGCGGATGAAATCCTTTCAATCACCGTACTCATTAACGTACGGTGATCTTCCGAGATAGACGCTCGCCCGACCAGATCCTTCAGCTCCTCCGATCGCACACCCGTTGGTGCCGGACTCGTCCGGTGGCCTTTTTTTAAGGCCGGACACGGAGAGCTTTGAGGGGACATACGGCTGCCTTCTGGCCCCGCCGGATTCGGAGGAGCCCTCCGTGATGACACCTCAGGGTCGTCCACCTCGCATAACGGTACGGCAGGCGGAGGCGTTTCGCTCTCCATCATCTCCGGATCAAGATCCTCAAGACGAGCTCTGCTGTGAAGGGCTGAGATCCGAACTACAAGGTAAACTTTCGGTTACCTTCAGAAATAGAACAGGGATGTCTTTTATTTTATAAACTCCCCCCTTTACTTACGGCTCGCTGGAAGGCTGATTTCCTTGGGGAAATAGTGCGGCCGGGGCATCTCCCGCCGCAGGACCCTCTGGCCTTCCCCCGCTTCGAGGCTTTGGCCTCCGGACCGTTAGAAGCGGTCCTCTTCTCCCCTTGGAGGGAGGGATTCTCGATCCCCCCTTTCTTGATAGCCTCCTTCACGGAGGTAGTAGTTCCATTGTTCCCCCCTTCGCCTTCTTCAAAAGGCACAACCTCTAGCATCTTGGATAATACCGGATCCGGTGTGGTCTCAGGGAGGGGGGCCGGACACCTGATCAGTTTTGCTTTTGCTATCCGCTCATGTTTAAAGGATAGCTCTTTTAAGGGCAAGTATATGATAAATATGCGGATAGCATGTCCGGGTACATGACTACTTACTTGAGTATCCGGGCGATTGCAGCTTAGACCTGCGTCCTCGGTTAAGTCCGGACACATTAATTGCTTGTGATCCGAAGAAAAGTTGGTACATCTCCATGGGCATTACGCCCATAAAATGTTGGAGATTTCGTGGTCCCTCCGGATTAAACTCCCACAGGCGGAGGGGGCGACGTTTGCAGGGCAAGGTGCGACGAATCAGCATGACCTGCGCTACACCGACCAGATTGATCTCTCTTTCTTGGAGGTCTCGAATACGGCCCCGCAATGTAGGTACGCCCTTGGGACGGTCCCGATCGAGCCCTTTATTGACCCATGACGCCCGCCGCAATGGAGGACCCGAGTGGAAGGCAGGTGGCACCGCCCATTTGGTGCCCCTGGGAGCGGTGATGTAGAACCACTCATGTTGCCATAAATTTAGCTCCTCTTGAAAAGAGCCCTCGGGCCATGGAGCGTCCGCATTCTTGCTTATAACAGCCCCTCCAAGACTTCTGATGCCCCTTGATCATCTTCGACTCCACTTTGAAGGACTTGAGCAACAATCTGAAGTGAGGGGTAATGCGGAGGAAGGCTTCACATACGACAATGAACGACGAGATGTGGAGGATGGACTCCGGATCCAAGTCATGGAATTCCAGCCCATAATAAAACATGAGCCCCCTCGCAAAGGTGTCTGTCGGGAAGCCTAAACCCCGAAGGAAGTGAGACACGAATACCACGCTCTCACCAGGCTCGGGAGTGGGAATAACCTGCCCTTGGGCAGGCAGCCTATGCGAATTTCACGGTGAGATACCTGGCGTCTCTCAGCTTTAGCACATCTTTTTCCGTGACGGAGGAAGACATCCACCGGCCGTGCAGGTCGGAGCCAGACATCGTTCCAGGTCCGAAGCGCCTAAATCTGGAGCTTTGGGTGTTGGAACTCGAAGTGAGGGGCGGATTCGATTGAGATTGAAAGAAAGGAGCGGGCCTTGGTCTCGTTATAAAGAGGTTGAATACCAAGAACCCTCCCCGTGACCGTTCGGGACTCGCCTTCGATGGAGGAAGCGTGCCAACGGGCACGATCGGGTTACCCACGCCCGTATTGATGAGAATCCGGAATAAGGGGCACGATCTCCGCTTTGATAAGACGTGCCAAGGAAACCGCCTCGCTAAACGCTACCGAGGTGGAACAGTAAAAACGATTCGTATAAAGGCCTGGCCGTGGTGTGATGTCACACCATGGAATACGTCAGCAGATCTGTGCAAAGGTTATTCTCTCTATGGTGGTATGTGGAACTTGTTTTGCAGAGCCGGACACTATCCTTGTGTTCAAAATCTTCTATGAAGTATTTGGAGGAGGAACCCGCCTTGCAATGCCGAAGACAATATGCGCGCCGGACTCGTCGTCATTGAAGCCTGGTTCAGGGGCTACTGAGGGAGTCCTGGATTAGGGGGTGTCCGGATAGCCGAACTATCACCGTTGGCCGGACTCCTGGACTATGAAGATACAAGATTGAAGACTTCGTCCGTGTCCGGATGGGACTTTCCTTGGCGTGGAAGGCAAGCTTGGCGATATGGATATGTAGATCTCCTACCATTGTAATCGACTGCGTGTAACACTAACCCTATCCGTGTCTATATAAACCGGAGGGTTTTAGTCCATAGGACGAACAACAATCATACCATAGGCTAGCTTCTAGGGTTTAGCCTCTCGATCTCGTGGTAGATCCACTCTTGTACTACCCATATCATCAATATTAATCAAGCGGAGTAGGGTTTTACCTCCATCGAGAGGGCCCGAACCTAGGTAAAAACATCGTGTCCCTTGTCTCCTGTTACCATCCGCCTAGACGCACAGTTCGGGACCCCCTACCTGAGATCCGCCGGTTTGACACCGACATTACCTCTTGAGCATGCATTGGTTTTTCCCTTGAAGAGGAAAGGATGATGCAGCAATGTAGCGTAAGTATTTCCCTTAGTTTTTGGGAACCAAGGTATCAATCCAGTAGGAGGCCACACGCAAGTCCCTCATACCTACACAAATAAATAAGAACCTTGCAACCAACGCGATAAAGGGGTTGTCAATCCCTTCACGGCCACTTGCAAAAGTGAGATCTGATAGAGATGATAAGATAATATTTTTGGTATTTTTATGATAAAGATTGAAAGTAAATAATGCAAAATAAAGGGTGACAGAAATAGCTCGTTGGCGGGAGATTAATATAATGGAAGATAGACCCGGGGGCCATAGGTTTCACTAGTGTCTTCTCTCAAGATAGGTGGGTGAACAAATTACTGTCGAGCAATTGATACAAAATGCATATAATTATGAGAATATCTAGGCATGATCATGTATATAGGCATCACGTCCGCGACAAGTAGACCGACTCCTGCCTGCATCTACTACTATTACTCCACTCATCGACCGCTATCCAGCATGCATCTAGAGTATTAAGTTCATAAGAACAGAGTAACGCATTAGGTAAGATGACATCATGTAGAGGGATAAACTCAAGCAATGTGATATAAACCCCATCTTTTTATCCTCGATAGCAACAATACAATACGTGTTGTTTCCCCTCATCACTTTGGGATCGAGCACCGCATGATTGAACCCAAAGCTAAGCACTTCTCCCATTGCAAGAAAGATCAATCTAGTAGGCCAAACCAAACTGATAATTCAAAGAGACTTGCAAAGATAACCAATCATACATAAAAGAATTCAGAGAAGATTCAAATATTGTTCATAGATAATCTTGATCATAAACCCACAATTCATCGATCTAAACAAGCGCCTTTGCAAAAAGAGTTACATCAAATAGATCTCCAAGAAGATCAAGGAGAACTTTGTATTGGGATCCAAAGAGAGAGAAGAAGCCATCTAGCTAATAACTATGGACCCGAAGGTCTATGGTAAACTACTCACACATCATCGGAGAGGCTATGGTGTTGATGTAGAAGCCCTCAGTGATCAATGCCCCCTCCGGCAGGACGCCAGAAAAGGCCCCAAGATGGGATCTCACGAGTACAAAAGGTTGCGGCGGTGGAAATAGGGTTTCGTGGTGCTCCTTGATGGTTTCAGGGTACCTAGGTATATATAGGAGGAAGAAGTAGGTCGGTGGAGCCACGAGGGGCCCACGAGGGTGGAGGGCGTGCCCCCCTGCCTCGTGGCCTCCTCGTTGATTTCTTGACGTCCACTCCAAGTCCTCTGGATCACGATTGTTCCAAAAATAACTCTCCCGAAGGTTTGAGTCCGTTTGGACTCCGTTTGATATTCTTTTTCTGCAAAACACTGAAGTAGGCAAAACAACAACAATTTTCACTAGGCCTTGGGTTAATAGGTTAGTCCCAAAAATAATATAAAAGTGTATAAATAATCCCATTAAACATCCAAAACATAATATATAATAGCACGGAGCAATCAAAAATTATAGATACGTTTGAGACGTATCAGGCACTAAAGGATCGGACCGTGCAACGACTTCTAAAACATTGTGTTCTTCGTTCTAACAACACATTTATTCAACCAACAAATGAAATATACTACTGATTGTACATTGAAAACAGCAGCAGCAGCAGCAACCAGGGTTGGGGGTGCAACAGAAGGAGTAAGCAGGCTAGAAGAGTAAAGACGGAACTCTCTCTTCCAACCAAACATCAGCCATCATTACAAAAGGGTTACCAAAAAAGAACAGGTGTATGCATCAAACTAAATAAACATCCTACTACACCAAGAGTACGCATCTAACTAACTGGGTCAGTTAGACCTTACTATTTATTAAGCTGTGGAGATTGGCTGACGGCTTGAAACAGATGGGTGCCTGACAGGGGAAACTCCAGCCAGCAGGTCGCAGTCTGATATTTGCGACCCTCTCTCCTACTTTGGGCTGCAGAGCATGGTGGCACATATCAGGGTATGGTGCATGCAGAGACGCATGGTATGCTGTGTGCACACAGTTTTGTCTGATGAACGAAACTGTGTTGCCATCATGAGCCTTGCCGTCGGTTATCTCCTGGTTAATCGGATAATTCAGTCCGAGAAATAGAGAGCGCGTACCAAGGCTACTTACCAGCCTCCAGTCAAAAATTCCTGAAGGCCCAGAGAAGCTAGGATCCTGCTCAAAGACCTTGAAGTGACTGTGATTGTATTCCGCGAAACAACACGTCCGGTACGCGCGAACAATCATCAACCATTCGTCGTCGTCTGATCGAGCCAGGAACCACCTACAACTGCCATGCCGCTTTTGTTTGAAAGGTTCTGGGATTAGGAAGGGTAGGGACACCAGGCGGCCTACAACATCATATCAAGTTGGTGTCAAATAAAAAAGGGCTCTTAATGTAGTCAATCTTAAGGACAGCATGTTATGAGCATGAATATTTTTTCAATAAATGTTGACAGTAATATAAGCAAGCCATCATGATATCATAGGAAAGTAACATACTGCTGTAACAGCCATTTGTAGCGATGACTAGAGTAGGCAAGCAATACGTCCAGCCATAGAAGGAGTCGACAGCGTAAATGAAGCCCTTGTGTTCAATGGCATCAGAGAACCATGGAGGATGTATGAGCCTGCGATGGACATGCAGATTTATCCACTTACCGCAATGACCTGTCAGATAGGCGAGACCGCTGTTGAAGAACGCAATTAGCCTAAAGTCTTCATAATTCGCAGATCTTGTGTGCACTTGGCAGATTACAACCTTGAGCAAATCAAACTTGGTATCATGTTGGCTACTGTAAGATTCCGAGTATTCTTGGCCGCTGTGCCAAAGCAGTGCAGTGTTAATCGAAGGAAGGGGGATCAATCGCCGGGTGTAGACCTCCACGAGCATCCAGCTGCCGCCACCATCGACGAGCACCATCCAAGACGTTTTCATGCCGATCCAGTACATACCGCTAATGTAGTTGAGGGTGATGGGGATCGAATCGCAGTCAAGAGGGTTGATGCTCGCCACCCTACGATCGTTATGCTACGTGACACGCCGTTTATGAAGATCCGGCGGCATCAGCAAGCAAGGAGTTGGCTTAAAAAGCTCCAGCCTGAGGGCTTTAAGTAAACGGTACAGCTCTGACAAGCACGCAGCGAGTGCCATGGTACTGAGATTTTCCACACGTGAAACAATGAGCTTGATTACCTCTGTGGGGAGCAAATTCCAGCCACTCTTTCGACAGACGCTACTCGGTTCTGCCATTGTTGGTTCTTGGGTTTCGGAAGGGGGGAGGCGCCTTAGCGGGGATGGAAGATTGGACGATTATGTGCGGACAAGGATGGAGAAGCGAATATGTGCTGCGGGAATTGGACAGGTGATGATGACTACAGCATGCCGCTTGACTTACGAGACACATACCAGCAGCGTAGGGTCATATCGATGCCAGACAACTTGCTTGAGTGATCACAGTACTGGTACTCCCTACAGTACCTACTACTATGCCCTAACTTGCTTGACTAGAGTAGTAGTGGAGTAGGACTCTGCTCTACTACTAGCACCAGAGGATTAGTATATTTTAATCTAAAATAGTTACAAACTTCAACGCCCGAGCGTGGAACGACTACAAACCGCCATCGGTGCTAACTCCAATCCCCAGCAAACCTTCGCTGGCAGACATGGCAGTTGCAAATGCCCGCGACGCAGTTATAGTACGTCTGTAAGGGTGGCGGTTTTGTCAAATACTATGGCTTAAAACCAAGCCACCGTGGGATGGAAATCTGACAGTTACGTGGGATTCGCCATGATTGAGCTCGTGGCGAACAATCGCCAGATATCATTACTAAAAAAAGGTTAAAACACCCGGGGCTATAACTTGCACCGGCTGACCACTAACAATGATACTAACACAGTTGTAAAATGGTCAAAGACCTTGTCTACGTGGTGTTTGGAATTATATGCAAAAAAAACTAGCAAGATGCACGTGCATTGCATGGAACATGAAGATGCATTTTTTTACAAAACACCTGTTGTGATTGACCCATGCAGGAGTAATCCCATGTGTAAAAACTAAAGATATCTCGGGAATTTTATTGGAAACATGGTATCTCGACCATTTCATCGAAAAATGATATCTCGAGAAAGATGATAGATAAGGTGAGGAGGAGTGGGGCGTGGTGGTGACTGGTGGTCGGACTGGGCGAAGGCATGGGGATGGACGACGCCGGCAGCGGCCACCATGCCAGATTGTTCCAGAGACTTCCTTTTTTATTTGCTCGACAATGAGGTAGTCGGAGATAAGGATGAACGAGGCAATGCCTTATCTGTAAATGTGGAGAGAGGTGCGAGTATCTTTTGTAAAATTGTCATTGTTTGCTTTCTATTTGTCAGATATAGATCGGACGGTCTATACTATATGATGGCAGGCACACCATCATCACCAACTCGGTTTTTTCTCTACCCCTACTCCTATCTCTACTCTTATATAAAACCGAGTTGGTGATGATGGTGTGCCCGCCATCCTGCAATATGGACTGTCTGATCTATATCTGACGGATAGAAAGCAAACTATGACAATTTTGCAAAAGGATACCTGCACCCCCTCCACATTTGCAGATAAGGACGTCCCCTAAAGAATTTGATGGAGTTTTCCCGTATTTCGACCGGAGAATCCAACATAGACATTACTGTAAAGATTCTGACCAAAAATGGTACATTCCATGCCCTCGGAGAACGCTTTTTCATGTAGTAGGCTATCGATTAGGTTTTTCTACTTAATTAAGCTGCTTATGCAAAGTTTTAGAATTTGTTCACATAGGCAGCGTGATTGGGGGCATATTTGTTGCTTCCCAAGGTAGTTACATTCTTTCATAGAATGATACAAAGCAAGGCTGCAGGGTTTAGGTCAAAAATAAACATAGGTAAGGTAGGTATCCAATAAATATTTATCTAT